>OY757010.1:145190674-146486840 GCA_963580285.1 Lucinisca nassula | reverse complement strand
GACCCAAACTGTATACTAAATATCATGAGCCTAGCTCAAGCGGTTCTCCAGATATTTTGTTCCCAACCCCGCCCATAGGGGCTTGAAGAAATATATGGGCTGCACGATGCTTCCACGCAGAGCTGAATCCGGCCCGCACACTGGTACTGGTAAACCGCTTAGAGGATCTAAGCCTGTCCAGGAACCGCGGTGCGAGGCGGACCGTCCATGCTAATAAACCCTATTGGTTTCATTGGGCGACAGGGATTGAGATGTCATTTCGTCTCAATGTCGGGTAAAAGTCCCAAAAAATTGAAAGTAACGTCTCCAAAATGACCTTTACAGTGTTGACGGGGACGTTAAACCTCAAATACAACAAACAAGATATTTTGTTCACAATGTTTCCCTATAGCCACAATGCATAAGTCCGAAAAGGGGCATAACTCTGCAAAGACAAGTCCGACGGAAAAGAAAAAAAAACGGATTCGCTTAATTTTTATGCTCATTTCATATAGCTCTAGCAGTTCTCTAGATATTTTGTTCACAAGGTTTCCCCATAGCCACAATGCATAAGTCCAAAAAGGGGCATGGCTCTGTTAAATATTTTCGGAATTTCGTCAAAAGTTAATCAGGTCATCTACTCCTTAGACCCCATCTGCATGCTAAATATAATAAGCCTAGCTCAAGCGGTTCTCAAGATATTTTGTTCACAAGGTCGAAAAGGGGCGTAACTACGTTAAATATTTTCGGAATTTCGTCAAAAGTTAATCAGGCCATCTACACCTTAGACCCAAACTGTATACTAAATATCATGAGCCAAGCTCAAGCGGTTCTCCAGATATTTTGTTCACAATGTTTCCCTATAGCCACAATGCATAAGTCCGAAAAGGGGCATACCTCTGCAAAGGCAAGTCCGACGGAAAAGAAAAAAATACGGGTTCGCTTAATTTTCATGCTCATTCCATATATAAAATTTCAAGATCCTAGCACAAACCATTCTTCTGTTTCACATATGTATAAAGCTTAACGGACAGACGGACGCAAGGACTGACGGACTGACAGACTGACGGACAGGACAGAACCGATATGCCCCATCAACTTCTTCGAAGTTGGGGGCATAATAAAACAACAAGGCACGCAATAATTTGTCAGTCGATTTAAACTCCGCCAGTTCAAAGCGATTAAAGTATATTAGAGTTATAATCTGATAAACCTGAAAGTGTGCTTTAGTAATCTACTTACCTTAGGTGTGGATAATCTTATTATCTTAAGTGTTGATAAAACGATGTGTCGGTCTTTTAATTATGTGTGAAGGAGGCGTAAATGGTCGAAATAACGCACGTCAGCTTAAGAGAACACTTAAAAGAAAGAAAGAAAAACAAATAAATAAATGCATTAGAGATAAAAAAAAAAACGGGAAACAGAAAAGAAAGAAAAAGGGTCTGCAACATGGCTATTGGCTTTTCAGGTTTGATTTTGATATGCGTTTCATATTTCTTCTTTTAACATAGATTGTGGGTGCTCGTTAGGAAAGCCCAAATGAGAAGGTTCTAGTGAGTACCCACAATCTATGATCAACAGCAGATATGAGAGAAAAAAAGAATTGTATATCCAATAAGAAGACAAACGTACCAACAGGAGAAATAAACAAAAATAATCACGTTATCAAGTGCATGTAATGAACACTGGAAAATCATATTTCATGTAGAGAAAATTAGGGTTTACAAGGATATTTGTTTGATTAATCTCGTCTAAAATAATCTGTATTACTGTGGTCATACTGCAATGTAACAACCCAGCAGACACACTTCGCTATGGCAACTTCAAATCAAAGTCGGTACAACGTCACGACGTTGCACCGACCTAGATGTGACGTTGCATCAACGTCATGACGTTGCACCGACGTTAATGTCACAATTACGTTATGTACCTGCTGGGAATGTTTAAGTTTCATAATATTGCACAAGGCAATTAAAGGACTTTCAAAAATGGTATTTATTTAAGGATCAAATCAATGTGCTGGTAAAAAAAGTAATAATAAAAATGCATAAGATGGGGGAAAAATGTTCGTTCCGGTAATTAGGTCCGTTCCGGTAAATTTACACACCGTTGGTTGACTGGTTACCCGTCTTCCATTCTTCTGTGTATAGATTCTGCCAACTGAGGCACACACTCCAACGGGAGTTGACTCTTCTTAAGTGTTTGAGTTTTACGTCCCACCAACAACTAAGGTCATACAGAGACGGGACCTCTGTTTAAGGACTCATCCGAAAGTCTGGAGAAGCCCGGGATCGATCCTGTGACCCCTGGTATACAAGGCGAGTAGCGTAACCACTGCACCACGGAGCTTCTTAAGTTGTAGGTATATTAACAAGGGACTTGACTAAAATGAATGGCTTCTTCCCGTCACCCTATTTACATTCTAAAAGAACTTGACAGACTGCATGCATGGTAGTTAACCCAATCACGGTTGGCAACTTTGCTTCCCTCTTTAATTGCACGCCGGTGGGTCAGGCCTCAGATTCTATGACGGTTCAAACGTAAAGGCTTATTTAGAATTAGAGAGATCTAATTGAAGGTAATGTTGGTTGGTGCCTGATGCTCTGTCTCTGGTCGGGTCCATCGGAGTCTAGCTGTTGGTTTTCTTTTGCTCCAGCCTTTCGGTGGTTTCTTGCTGTCCAGTCCTCACCGTTGTCTCACCTCTGTGGTTCTTTGATTATTTGTGTTCACGGAGATGTTGCACTGATGAGTTAGGAGGCCTCCATGTGGACTGAACAAAGTATTTGTCTAAATCGCGACGGAAGTAAGGGCGAGGCTTGTGGCCACGTAAAATCGATTTAAGCCCCCCAGTGGAAATCTTTCCACTGATCGTTCCAAGGCGGTTCTTCTGTGGCGATTTATTTATGTTGTTGTTTGTTACTTAATGTGTGTATCACTTGTGTCTTTTTATTTTGGATGGCCATATGGCCATTTTGTTGAAAAGTAACTGTCCTTATGGCCTTCCTTTGTTTAGGTTTCCATTATGGTCTGGTCGCTTAATGTTTGTGTTTCTTTCCCTTTGGTGTCTTTGGTGGGTGGAGAAAGTTAATTGTATCGATTCCTGATCTTTGTTTTACTTCTACTTTGGATAAAAATCTACGTCGTTGCGCTGTGGCCACTTTCTTTGCGTTTAATGGCCCTTTTTCGTTTTGGCACTTATGAAAGTTTCTTATACCGTTCAGCATGAAGTCTTTGGCATAAGCATCTGCTAATCTTCTCCATTTCTATTAGGAATTGTTCAGTGTTGTCGGTCATGTCCCTCAGTAGTGCACCACCATCCAGGATAAACTGCAGTAAATTCTCATCATTCCCTGGCTGCTGATGAAAAATCTCCAGGTACATATCTTCTATCTCCCTCAACAATGTTTGTCTTGTATTCTGTAATGCTGAGCATCTAAGACTAAAGTGTTCTGTTGTTTCGTCCTCTTCATGACACAATAGGCACTTTGGACTGATTTCATTTTGGTTGAAGGCCACCCTAAAGACGGATCCAATGTTTTGACACGTGACCTTGTTTACTTGTCACTGCGCATGCGTAAAACTACTTTTCCTTTTGATAACGATCTTTCGTGGTTGGCAAAAAGCCGCTGGTTCCATATAAACACATTGTAAATAGGTTTAATATTACAGGCATATTTTAGTTGACTGTTACAGAAAATCGATCGAATTACACTTTAAATGTGTAGATAAATTTATTCTAGACTTCATTCCTGCATCTTCCGCAGGTTTAGTCATTTGTTTTGCGCCTTTTTATTATAAATAATTAAGACCATCCCGCCTCGTTACCTGCCTAAGTTTAACAGGTAATTATCATCAAAACATCCTCAAATATTCTAGAAACCAATAATTACTAGCTAAGACATGTCTATTTTAAAAGTTTAAAGGTCAATTTTGTCGTTTCGATTCCACACAAAATACAAGTTTACAGAAAATAACATCGCATTTACAATGGCGACAAACGGCCAAAGACGTTTTTTGCCCACCACCGGTAAGTCCCGGCAAATAGTATTATTGAGTGATGACGTAGTGTTTGGATGTGTCTATTCACTTGCAGGATATATGTACCTGTGATAAGTTTCACTTTGACGCTAACTCGTTGAATATCTTTACACCAGAGACTGACTGTATAGAGGGGTGTTTCTTTCCTGGGTAATATTCGTCCACATGAAGATACTTCAGACTGGAATACAATTCCGCTTGTCCTTTTATTCTCTCTGCCCAATACACGTCAACATGACGCCTAACGAGTTGCTTCCACCTGTATCTTGACGGGGGTGTTCAGAATCTCCCAAACAGAGGGCAATCCATACATAGTCAACAACTTCCTTATATCAATGAATCAGCTGGTACCACCATATCCTTTCACAGCTAATATCCTTCTAGCCAACTGCTTCTCTATTGAATCGTCTTCAAGTCGGCAGATGTTGCCATACAATGTTAATGATCGCTTATGGATAATACTCTCCAGTAAGAACATACACTGCAGGATCTGCAACCGTATCTGGAAGTGAGAGAATCATCTTCAGAAACTTCTTATGTAACCTGTCAAGTCTCTCCAGTAGTGCTTTCCTGGGTAACAAGACCTCTAATCGATACACAAGAACTGACATGACATAGGTCTGGAGAAGATGTATTGAAGTATCCGGGTCGAGTCCGTTATGTCCGTGTAAACCGGCTGCCATCAGGCTATATACTGTCCTTCTGGCTTTTTCGATGTTGTGACCTACAGGAGATATTTGGCTGTCTTCTGATCTCATTATTCCCAAGTGCATGGCTTCCTTTACGACTGGAATCCTCTCACCATTCATTGTGATATGAATATCCCCGTCCTTCAATGCATGATCCCTGCACTGATTCAGCACAGCTAAGATCACACTCTTTAATGGTTGTAAGAGGTATCTCTCCATCAGGCTGTAGTCAACAGATGACAATACTATCTTCTGTAGTGCTGGTAAGCTTGATGCCGATACCGCCAGGTCATCGGCAGCTGTGGGAGCCACACAACTGATTTCTCCGATATGACACCCTTCACCCGAGACTGTAAGTTTGTCCAATAAACTATTCCCATACACTCTGTACAAATCGGTACTGAGTATGCCAACCTGTCTCACTCCCTGCTTCACCTGAAACTTCTCGGACATAGCACCCTCCCACTTGACCACAGACTCCGCACCATCATGCAGTGAGTGAATAAGGGACCAATCAACCCCCTCCACGCCAATGTGAAACAGTTTTCTCATCAGACTTTTGTGAGACACCACGTCGAATGCTGACTTAGCCTCTTAGAAAGCAATGTAGAGTGGGAACCGCTTTTCCTTGTGATCTCGGATAACTTCCTCCAGGATGAGAGAGCCATTCATCGGCGAGCAGTTCTGCGTGAATCCTCTCTGCAACCCATTCTAGATAGCCTCTATCAGCGGACGAATCTTCTTCCGCAATACAGCTTCAAGAATCTGAGTGATGATTGGGAGAATCGTTATTCCTTTATGATTATTAGCGTCTGCTGCAGACCCCTTCTTCTTATACACTGGGGTCAGCACTCCAACTTTCAATGCATCTGACAACCTCCCAAATTTGTATAGTCCATTGATTATGTTTGTTGTGGTCTCGATGAGAGCCTCTCCACCAAAGACAAAATGCTCAGCTGTCAGTCCATAGACATCCGCCACCTTTCCTCTGTTCAATGACTTGATGGCCTCTGTGATCTGTTGTCTTGTGACCACTTCAGATGAACCAGATTCGATACTGTGACACATGTCCATGATCTCACTAACATTCTTCCAAAAGTTGAGCGGCGGTTCCCCTTAATAGCGAAAAGGACTCCTTTTCGCGAAATTTTGCCGAAAAGGATATTAGCCCGGCTTCCCATGGTACCAAGGTAGTTAATGTTACAGTATAAATATTTCAAAGTTAGAGCTATTCAGCACTAAAATAATTTTATGTTAAATTTCTATAGGGTCTCTTCTTACAATAAAGGAGGAGTAATGATCACAATACTTCAGCATGTATTTACAAAGTAGAAGTGGAGGCAATGATCAGTAATCGATACAATTAACCAACAGCTCCCATCAGAGACACCAAAGGGAAAGAAACACAAACATGAAACAACAGACCCTAATGGAAACATCAATAGCGGAAAGCCAAAAGGGCAGTTACTTTCCCACAAAATGGCCAATAGGCTATCCAAAATAAAATAATATAAGCGACACAAACACCCAAAGACAAGCCATAGCAAAAATAAACCGCGACAGAAGAACCGCTTGGAATGGTCAGCGGAAACGAATTTCACTTGTGGGGAGGGGGGGGGGGGCTTAAATCCAAAAGCAATTGTAAAAGCAATCCCTGAGGATTGGAAAAATAAGAGCATTAAATGCATGTACGGGGAGACCTTTTACAGCCACCACAAACCTGGCAGATGTGTACCCAGGCAGAATTTTCTCATGCCGACAGGCATTCCCATGGAACCAAGGCAAATAGAAAAGTGACAAATGTAGAAAACTGATTCGATTAAAGATACATGTAATGGCTTTTCATATTACTTAAAACAATTAAACATCAGTATTTCAAATAGGGAAAACTGCAAAAATGATGTAAAATTATTTTTGACTGCTTTTAATCCTGCAAAAGGTACATAAAAGAAAGCTACAGTTTAGACACAGGGAGTTCAATTCATCACGAGGGTTGTATGAAAGTCAAGCAAGTTTGATTCATCTTTTAAACTTTACCTTCTAAGCTTATACTCAGAGGTGTCATTGGGGCACAGAAACACTGGGATAGTTTAAAGTGTTTTAAAGAACGCATGCATAGACTGTCTGTGCACTTAAGGCAAAAATTCACATTCAATACTAAACGAATGCCCATGCATATAAAAGGCAGTATATATCAACATGAAACACACAGGATGGTTCTTCAATGTTTCAGTTTATAAGACCTACCTGAGAAAAACTTAAGCCACAAAAGAAAAATCACAGAGTATTTAAAAAATAAATAAAAGACGAATTTAACAACCAGGGGATGAAGAGAAAATGTGAAAAATCAGATTTCACCTGTTTTTTTTTTTTTTTTTTTTTTTTTAACTTTCTAGATATTTATCCAGATATTTATCATAAAAATGCAATGAAATATAAAGATAAGATTATATAAATATAAATATATATATCCTACTCCATTGATTTGTGAATATCAAACCCATATGAATTGTACAAGATTCAAAATGCAGCAAAATATTGTTTCATTACAAAAACACGCCTATTCAAATACATTGATTATTTACCGCCGAAAAATCAAAAATTTTAAGATGAAAAATTGTGATATTTTTCTTATTTCTGCTCAAAATATAGATTGTAGGTAATGTTAGAACCACCTCGATGAGGCTGTTCTAACGAGTACCCACAATCTATATTTTAGAGCAGAAATAAGAAAAATAAGATTTACCCCTGTAAACCCCAGTTTTACTATATAAAAGTGGGGTTCAAGGGGGTCAAAATTATATAGGCTTGTTTTCGTGATGTACCCCGGTACCATGAGAAGCGAGTATACCCTGAAAAGGGCCCGTAGAATTACCCCCAAACCACCCCAAACTGCTACAAACCACCCCAAACCACACCAAAATACCCCAAACCACTTTAAAAAATAATATAAAATCCAATATAGATCTAGTTACTAACATATTTGGAAGTATTTCAATGCATATAGGTCTGTTTTCCCACCAATATTGATGTGGTTTGTTTACTAAATTATTGCTGACTTCATCGTTTGTTGCTCATATTATTATTGTTGCCTTAATCGGCATAATGTATTCGGCATTATACTGTATAATAAAAGTATGTTAAAGCTTATTAGCTCATTTGATTGCTAATCATTGCCTAATCAAATAATTAGCTACTAATTAATTCTTGTACTAAGGACAATTTTCTTCTCAATATCATTTGGAGTGAGAAGTGTCAAGTCACTATGATCTCTTAAAGATCCCCATCATTTCATCGGACCAACTCCTAAGAGTGGGCCCTCGTGTGTGAAATGTTTTTCTTAACATTGGTAAATATAAACATGTCCAGATTGGATCACGCGACAAAGATTTCAGATATCTGATGAATAACAGTGGTGAATTATGTGAAATACAAAAGGTGTCATCTGAAAAATATCTAGGCGTTATTATGGATAATAAGCTTCTGTTCAGAGAACACATTGCCAAAAAAGTAGGAATAGCTAAAAGAAATCTTGGACTCATATTTAAAACATTTGAATTCATGGACAGGGAAATGTTTTTAAATCGGTACAAATCCATTGTAAGACCCCATGTGGAATATGCAACGGCGGTTTGGTCTCCCCCATTTCAAAAAGGACATTATATCAATTGAAAACGTTCAAAACCGTGCGACCCGCCTATTTATGTCGATTAGGCATCTCATTTATCCAGCGAGGCTTAGAAACCTTGGTCTCCCCACACTCGAGTGTAGAAGAGAGCTTGCAGATATGATACAAGTGTATAAAATTCTGAATGACATTGACAATGTGGATAAGGATATATTCTTTACTACGGCTAGAGCAAGATCAATAAGAGGCCACGCTAAGAAACTATTAAAAACACTGCAGATTAAAGATGGCAGCAAACGTATTAAGTAATAGGGTAGTAAATGCATGGAATACGCTCAGTGAAAACGTTGTAAATTCACCCTCCCTCAACACGTTCAAGTCAAGACATAACCAGTGCTGGAAAGGCCATCCGTATAAGTTTGAGGCCGTATGTTACTCTGCACTTCCCCGCAACTATCAGTCATGACCAGTATCGAAAAGCGTCAGAAGAAGCCGATGGCTTATCTATTAACGTCTAATAGTTATTACAGTTATTACAGGTGTCTAGAGGGAGGAATTATCAATAATCAGCAATGACTTTCAAGGAAACGAACCACTGGCACAACGTCGAGGGACCATGCTGCGGCGTTTTTGGTCATAGCTTCATACGAAGACTTTGCTCAAATAATATCGACGTCGTTTCAACGGAGAACTTCCTTTCTCCGCGGAGGCCTATGGAACCGGTGGTCTTGGAGTTAAGCGCTTGCTACAGCTGCTAGGAGAATAAAATCTGTCAAAGTTTGACATCTGCTTCGTCCAGATCGGCGAAAATGACATGATGGATCTCAGCAACCATCAGCTGATGTACGCACCACAAGGCATCGGACGTATCATGTTTGATACAATGTTTCGGCGCTTAGATCGTCAGTACAACAAACGGGCAAAAAAAACTGAACAAGATTCTGAAAAAAACTGCACAACCACCACTTCTGGGATCACGGCCCAGGCCTCATCATCAATGATGTCATTAATCCGAAAGACATGGTTCATCTCAGAAAATCTGCAGAGCGTCTCTTTGGCGTCCAGCATTGCAGACACATTTTCTTATATTGCCAAGCAATATTAGACAGAGGTCTTCCCATTTAAATAAAACAGCCTTTTTCAGGGTTTTACTAACCAAGGATGGAACCTTTATAATTGCCATGTATATGCACCCAGTTACTACTCACCCACAAATCCAATTTCAAAATAAAAGTTCACAAACCTTAACCCCTTCGCAACATGTTGCAAATGAGCCTTTAAATGTCCGTTCCAAGGCAGTTCTTCTGTCGCGGTTTATTTTTGTTATGGTTTGTCTTTGGGTGTTTGTGTCGCTTGTGTTATTTTATTTTGGATAACCTATTGGCCATTTTGTGTGAACGTATCTGTCCTTTTGGCTCTCCGCTGTTGGTGTTTCTATTAAGGTCTGTTGTTTCATGTTTGTGCGTCTTTCCCTTTGGTGTCTCTGATGGGAGCTGTGGGTTGATTGTATCGATTCCTGATCATTGCCTCCCCTTCTATTTTGACCCTCATGTAAATTAGCCATACAAGTGCTATCTATGTATTCAATATATATAATTTAAGTGGTTTGGGGTGTTTTGGTGTAGTTTGGGGTGGGGGTTGATGTGGTTTGAGGTGTAATGAATTCCGTTTATGACATCATTTTTGCGCATGCGCAAAGCACTGGCCGTCAGTTGAAACGGTCATCGCTATTCAAATATATTGGCGGAACTTAAATGCTAGCAATATTCAGATATTTTGAGAGAAAATATACCCGTTTACATTGAAATAATTCCTCGATAAGGAAAGAATGATATTTTGCTTTTATTACTGAATTCATGTATCGTGGATCATTTCTAATTGTCGAAAATCTCTTCGTGAATGACCCATGTCAATGGCTTGAGATACCGTCATTCACGAAAGCGTACTTACAAAATTAGTTTTTACGTAACTTTTCGTTTTATTCGCTAACAAAGTATAGCTATCACATACGGACAGAACTTTGATCTCTCCCTCTCTCTCTCTCTCTCTCTAGAGAGAGAGAGAGAGAGAGAGAGAGAGCTAGAGAGAGAGAGAGAGAGAGAGAGAGAGAGAGAGAGAAAAAAAAAACTTTCCAACGATCTGTCTACATGTGCAATTAAACAAAAAAACAACGGTTCATCGATCTGTCTAGAAGTGCACTTAAAAAATGTCCAGCGATCTGTCTACATGTATGTGCAATTTTAATAAATTGAAGTTTCCAGTTTTTTCTTCTTCAAAATTTATTTGGAAAATGGATAAACTTTTTGCAAATAGTGTAGGCCCTGATCAGACGCCGCGTTCTGCTGCGTCTGATCTGGGCCTGCACTGTTTGCCACTTAACCCTTTTGGGGTTTACAGTACCAAATGGGTTAATGTAAGGGCTAGGAAGGTTGAACAAATCGACAAATCTACCAGATTTTACTGTGAAATCTTGCAAATGCGAAGGAGTGTTTCATTCCCATGCCCTGAAAGGGTGTCCTATGTTTGTTATGAATTTAATGTTCCAATCCCACTGAGTCTTGATGGGTCCGAGCACTGGGCAAACGACATTTTATTAAGCGCCGTATTATCGCCAACGCAACATTCTGACGTTTCATCGACGTTGCAAAGTCATATTCAATGCATCGCTTTGATGTTGGTTTGATGTAGGCACAACGTTAGTGACACGTTACATGTCAAACTGTAAATTACATTTACCTCGCTAATTACTGGTACGCTGAGAGAGAGAGAGAGAGAGAGAGAGAGAGAGAGAGAGAGAGAGAGAGAGAGAGAGAGAGAGAGAGAGAGATGAGAGAGAGAGAGAGGACCCTGTTGGGTCGTGCGTACAATATATCTTTAAGAGCAGTTAACTAAGAAAATAACACTTTGGATTTGCCATCATGAAAGTACGCTTTTGCGAATTTTACCCTCTAAATCTCACTTTTATATAGTAAATAAAAATCAAAAATGAGTTCCTTTAAGAGCAATGAAAACATTCATAAGAAAGAAGATGGGTCATACTACGTAGTTTCGGCTAATAAAGCCTCATCAGTGACCCTGTAATGATCCGGCAAAGAAAGCCAGAGGAAACATACTGCAATTTTGCGAATTTCGAATAGGCAGTCGATACAAAGACTGATAAAAATCAAAATGGGGTCCAAATAATTAAAAACCTGTCTAGAATATGAGTCTAAACCAACAATTTATTTCTGATTTCTCAGAATATTCACGCTGATCTCAAAGGAACAAAAGTAAAATATAAACTGCACTATGGTTGATGTACGGGGAGACGTTTTACGGCCGCCACACGGCACAACACCAGCTGCAGTGAAGGCAAATAAAAATCAAAAATGAGTTCCTTTAACCTGGGGTTTACAGGGGTAAACATTGATTTTTTTTATTTCTGCTCAAAAAGGTAGATTGTGGGTACTTGATAGAACCGCCTCGTAATGCAAAATTTCACAGCTGGCAGCATATCAGTCTTTCTCTGGTTATCTTACATTAGAATTCGCCAAAAGTTTTAAAAAAGTCCACTGTTTTACGCTGTAATTAACACTTTATCTGTCCCACTGCCTTGAAGCAATACGACAGTTGACGGCCAGGGCTTTTCCCGTTCTATTTTTAGAACCGGAAGTACGTCACGAATGAGAGAAACACTGATATGCTTCCAGGTGTGAAATTTGGCTTTACGAAAACATGTCTTAACAAATACATTATCAATTTTTCGGCCAAAAAATGGAAATTTTAAGAAGAAAATTTGTGATTTTTTTCTTATTTCTGCTCAAAACAGAGATTGCAGGGACTCGATAGAACCGCCTCTGCTCAAAACATAGATTGCGGGGACTTGACAGAACCGCCTCGATGCAGAAATAAGAAAAATAATGTTTTCCCCTGTAAACCCCAGTTTTACTACATTAAAGTGTGGTTTCAGGGGGTAAAAATCGCATAGGCGTGTTTTTCATGATGACAAATCCCTAGTGTTATTTTTTTCTAATTAACTTCTATAAGTTATATTAATTTGTACGTACGACCCAACAGGGTCCTCCCTCTCTCTCTCTCTCTCTCTCTCTCTCTCTCTCTCTCTCTCTCTCTCTCTCTCTCTCTCTTAGCGTACCAACAATTAGCGAGCGTAGGTAAATGTTAATTACGGTCTGTCATTAAATAACTCAAGCTCAACCGACATGTAACGTGTCAACAACGTCGTGTCTACATCAAACCGGCATCAAAGCGATGCATTGAATTTGACTTTGCATTGGCGGTGAAACGTCTGGACGTTGCGTTCGCGAAAATATGGCGTTGCTTAATAGAATGTCATTTGCCCAGTGCTCGGACCCATCAAGACTCAGTGGGATTGGAACATTAAATTCAAAACAAACGTAGAACATCCTTTCAGTGCATGAGAATGAAACAATCCTTCGCAAATGCAAGATTTTACAGTAAAATCTGGTAGATTTGTAGATTTGTTCAACCTGCCCAGCCCTTACATTAACCCATTTGGTACCAGAAACCCCAAAACGGGTACCCTGGCAAACAGTGCAGTCCCTGATTAGACGCAACAAAACGCGTCGTCTGATCAGGGCCTACATTATTTGCAAAAACGTTAGCCATCATCCTGACACCCCTAAATTTTCAAATGAACTCCTGCTATATATAAGGAGGAAGATTCCATTGGGTACAAACAGGGTTAATGGCTTATTATCTTAGCTCTACACTATCTTCTTGGATACGGGGATTAGTCAAACCTCTCTCATCTCAAGGGTCACGTGACATTCAGGCGTCGAGCCAACGTTGTCTCGACGCCCGTCTGTCAGTCCACTCATTAGTTTTTTCGACTGTCAGTATGTTGTTTGTCTGTCTAACTGTACGTTCTTTCGTCTGTTAGTCTGTAATTCAGTCAATCGGTGTGTCTGTCGTCTGTCTGTCTACTGTTAGTTTGTTAGTCTCTCTCTCTCTCTCTCTCTCTCTCTCTCTCTCTCTCTCTCTCTCTCTCAACGGTCACGTGACATTGAAGTGAGTTGTAGTGGGTGTCGACGACATGACGTCGAACCAACGTTGACTCGACGCCCGTCCGTCAGTCCATTCATTAGTTTTTTTGACGGTCAGTATGTTTATTTGTCTGTCTAACTGTCCGTCAGTTTGTCCGTTAGTCAGTCAATTTGTCTGCCTGTCCGTCTGTCTGGTTGTTTGTCTGTCGTCTGTCTGTCTGTATGTCTGTCTGTCTCAGTCACAACCAATTTACACGGGCCTCCGTGGCTTGGTGGTTAAGAGCGCTCTAACCTAACCCTTCTCCAATCAATCAATCAATCAATCAATCAATCAATCAATCAATCAATCAATCAATCAATCATTAATTCACTTATCCATCTCCGTATATTAAACCATCCCTTCATCAGTCCGTACATCTACCAACGCACAACATCATTCATTCATTCATTTTTTTCATTGATTCATTCAACCGTGTGTCCGTTTACCCACCCATACTGTTTGTCGCTCCCTTAAAATGTAATTGTTGCGAAATGACCCACGGGCGGAACGACTCACGGGACTCATCCGATGAGGCCGAAACGATCTAACCCCCCCCCCTCCCCACCCCCGAAATCAGGGTGAAACGACTCAGAGCGAAACGATCCGGCGAAACGACGCTCGGGGTGAGGGGGGGGGGGGGGGGGGGGCTAAAGCGGCCATGGGTGAGAGTGTAGTCCGACAATAGCCTAGGCAATAGATGAAATGACGTCATTATAGTCACAGTTATTTGTGTTGGGTTGAAGAATTTGCTACTATTGCTGTGGCTATAGCCCCAAGCGAAGTTGGTCATGTAGACAAAACTGCTAGTCCCGCACTGCATGACCTAATCAAATATTGTACGTCATGAAACCACTAAATACGCCATTCGTAAAAGAATACGGCGAATTAAGACAGCCGAGTATCTCAAATGATAGTATATTCCGCTATCGACGTACCTGTTTTATTTTTTTAGTGTAAACAATGCAAAATTATCTAAAGTTTATCAGTTTGCACTTTCATGTTATATATGTAGGACTATCAGTGCCGCTTACTTTCTTAAAATAGGGCAGTGAAAACATAAGTGTTAACTATAGAAAAAGAGGCAAAATTATATGCAGTTATTAAACACATGTCTGATCAGTGTCTTCACTGTTTGCTTCCCAGCAGGCACGAGTCGCTAGGTAAGCGTCATATCAACGTCGGTGCATGACTACCCCCGATGTAGAAATGACGTTGCATAAACGTCGTGATGTTGTACCGACGTTGATGTCACGTTGCAGAAATGTTACGACGTATGGCATATAAAACAAAACAAAACATGAAAACACCTGCCAAACATAAATTTTACTCCGTCTTTGGTCGGGCCCCTCGGAGTCTAACTGTTGGTTTCCTTTTGCTCCATCAATTCTGTTGTTGTATGCTGTCGAGTCCTCAACCTTGTTTCATCTCTGTTGTTTTTTTATTTGTATGTTCTCGGAGATGTTACACTGATGAGTTAGGAATGCGGACTAAACAAAATTAGTGTATACCGCGACAGAGGTAAGGGCGAGGATTATGGCCATGTAAAATTGATTTAAGCCCCCCAGTGGAATTCTTTCCACTGACCGTTCCAAGGCGGTTCTTCTGTGGCGGTTTATTTATGTTGTTGTTTGTTACTTACTGTGTGTATCACTTGTTTCTTTTTATTTTAGATGGCCATTTAGCCATTTTGTGGGAAAGTAACTGTCTTTATGGCCTTCCTTTGTTTAGGTTTCCATTATGGTCTGGTCGCTTCATGTTTGTGTTTCTTTCCCTTTGGTGTCTTTGATGGGTGGAGTAAGTTAATTGTATCAATTCCTGATCTTTGTTTTACTTCTACTTTACTGTCTAACACTAACAGGTAACCAGTAATGCACTTATGGTCATAAATAAAGATAAGAACCACGCAATTATATCTCTCATTTCTCGAGCTTTAGTCTTAGGATGCAAATCACAAAACAATCGTCGTCTGCTGTGTTGTCTGTTGGTTACTTGCAAACATTTTCGAGCCAGATCAGACTGTTGTTCAAGGAGCAGATGACAGTCTGGTCAGGGACCACATTGTTTACCTGTATGCTTAAACTGCACGAAGAAGTAGCAGACGAAATAAATAGACGACAGTTTTAGGGTTAAGAATATCTATGGTGCAACAGAGGTAGGCAAATGTTAAGAAGATAGAGAAACAGGGCCATACTCGGATGAGCAACAGCATTTAAGCTGTCAATGTTCACATTTTGTTTTCATTGTGACTTTATTGACATTTGGTTTAAAAAGAAAAAATAACAGCTCAGAATATAATTATTTATACCCTGAAAACGTGAGTTGTTCTTCACTATTAACAAGTTTTCAGTAGCACAGCTACGTGTGTATAAACATTCGCCGCATAGCTACAGAAAATTACGTTTTTAAATAAGCTGCGCAACGTATATGGGCAAAAAATACCGGCCAATTGGCTGGGATAAATGTACTAGGAGCCTAACCTCAAAGCTCGCTTAACAGAGCGAGCGAGGGGAGGTAACTACCAGACTAACAAAACTGACACGATTGTCGTACAAATAGTAATCCAGACGCTGGGTACCAGCAAGCGACGTTCCGCCTTTGTTTGATCCAACTTGGACGTTTTCTGCTAAAGACAAATCCACCGTATCCACAATGAGTAAAGCGCATCCACCAGAATTGAAAAAGTAAATAGATATGTGATGGTTTTATTCTGTACAAACAAAATCCATTTCATCGAATGCATATCCGAGGAGTCCGATCTAGCCGGTCCTGCACAGGCACACGGGTTATCGAAGTTTTATGATTTTCCCATGATTGTTACTAGTGGCACATCCAGTATGATGACAGTATCATTCATTCACTAGGACTGAGACGGTACTTGAATGTAAGAGTGTTGCGTATTGTGTAATGCGACCTAAACTCACAAACCAATATCTTTTCTGATGGTGAGACCATTCTCTTCTGCAGTTCTGGTCCCAGCCCATCGGGGCTTGAAGCACTGGCACTTGAACAGTTGTATGGTGTATATATATCTATAATACTAACATGGTCAGGCCCCCGTCCATAGGGGCTTAAAGAAATATATGGGCTGCATGATGCTTCCACGCAGAGCTGAATCCGGCCCGCACACTAGTACTGGTAAACCGCTGAAGGATATAAGCCAGTCCAGGAACCGCGGTGCGAGGCGGACCGTCCATGCTTATAAACCCTATTGGTTTCATTGGGCGACAGGGCTTGAGATGTCATTTCATCTCGGTGTCGGGTAAAAGTCCCACAAAATTGGAAGCAACGTCTCCAAAATGACCTTTACAGTGTTGACGGGGACGTTAAACCTCAGATCAAACAAACTAACATGGTCAATCACGAAATGCTTACCACATCAGGTTTTCTCTCGTCGTTTACTATCAAAATCGGACATTCACGAATCCGCCTCTATGGAAGTTTGTAGGAGAGATCCTTATGTGTCTGCATCGATACAGAAATTGAACTGCCAATCTAAAGTCTATGAGATATTCGATCAATTTCTACTGAAAATGTCCTAAACGACAAATTGATGCACCATTTTTGACGTGCTGTTTCCCAACACGCTGGTTCCCTGATTTAACTCTAGGATACCCCAAGCTGCCCTAAGACGAGCCAGTTCACCGAAGGTGTGCATAAGGAGATGGGTAGAAATAAATCTAAAAAATATTTACAACACTACATTTTGGCTTCCCGCTAGTGATGTTTTCATTGGGGTCTAGTTATTTCATGTTACTGTCTCTTTACCTTTTTTTTGGTAGTTCATGAGATGTTTTCATAAAGGTTTTTCAAAGGAAGTGTCTAGAGTGCTAATGTTACCCAGGTCTATAAAAAAGGAGAAAATATGATGCAGCAAATTATAGACCAGTGTTGATAACATGCACCTGTTGCAAAACCCTGGAGCATATAATAGTTTAAATAGCAACATCAACAAGCACCTAGCCTTTGAGAGCATTCTTGCTGACAGTCAACACGGTTTCTTAATTCAAAGGTCTTGCGAAACTCAATTAGTTCAATTTTACCATAAAATTGTGAGCAATCTGGATGGGGCCATAAACCGTGGCCACAAACAGACTAACTTGATTATCATGAACTTCGCTAAGGCCTTTAACAAGGTACCTCACAGAAGGCTATAGTATAAATTGGATTACTATGGGATAAGAGGATCCACACATAGGTGGATTAACTCATGGCCCTCACAACAAGATGTACTTGATCGCCAAGCGTCTGATCGAGTCCCTGTTTTATCTGGTGTCCCCCAATGTTCGGTCCTTGGACCGGTCCTCTTCTCGATATTTATCAATAATCTCCCTAATAATATCAGTCATCTGTCCGTTAGTTTGCTGATGATTGTGTCCTGTATAGGAATATATATTCTTCTTCTGGCTGTCTTATTTTACAGTGGGAGGCTGATTCCCAGATGGAGTTCAATCTGTCCAAATGGCATTCAATGAGGGTGTCCTCTGGACAAACAAATTAAGTTTGACTATACACTACACTAGCAAATTTTGGAGCAGGTTCAATTCGCAAAATATCTTGGTATCACAATCACTTATGATCTTGACTGGGGTCGACACATTTCAGAAAAACATGTAATATCAAAAGCAACTCGGACTTTAGGATTTCTTAGACGTAACTTGGCTTTTGCACATACGCAGACAAAGGATGTTGCATATAAAACATTGGTTCGCCATCAGCTTGAATAGGCATCACCGATTTGGCATCCCTATGTTAAAACTCAGATTCAGCAGGAGGAGAAGGTGCAGAGGACAGCTGCTCATTGGACCTGCAGACGATGGCTCAATAGATGTACCGTCGGTGCTAAACGAGCTAGAATGACCCTCCCTAGAGGCCCGTCGTGAGCAGTCCTCTTTAACCTTTCTTCTATAAGATACATTCAGGTACAGTGGCCGTTAATAAAGACAAATACTTGACCCCTTCAACCCTAACAAGGGCATCAAAAGTAAACAACTCACAATATCATAGGTACGAGTCCTATAGTGATGCCCTGAAAAATTCCTTTTTTCCTAGGACTATTCCCCAGTGGAATAGTCTTCCCTCTTCTGTTGTGAATGCTAAGACTGCAGAGGAGTTCAAAGCCCATACAGTGTAAAATTGAGATTCAGAGGTATGCGTTTTAGTATACCTCTGTTATTCAGATTGTAAATAATTTTAAGGACTCATCTAGTGACTTCTCATTTTTTAGTGTAATTCTAAATTTAGCTACGCACCCAACTGAGGTAATCATAATGGCCAGATATGACCAACTCAGTATAAAAAGATAGATAGCAATTAGGATGTCTTGGTCTTGATCAGGACATTAACTGGAGGCCCCGTGTGCAGGCAGAGTCATGCCCTGTGCAGGTTTAAGACGCCTACTGTAATTACATGATTACTTAAATACTTTGTAGGCTTTCGTCCTGCAAACTTGGTGTGTATGTAATGTACACCTACGAGTAATGGTCAGATTAGACCATTACTCTTGTAGCTTGATGTGACCGATCACAGTATAACTAAAAGTTGAAAAGAAAGAAAGATAAAAGACTCGAAAGGGAAAGAAACACAAACATGAAATAACTAGACCCTAATGGTAACATCTCTACCGGAAAGCCAAAAGGACATTTAAGAAATAGTAGTGTTGATTTATTTCTATATCTCGCCTAATGCACATCTTCGGTGAACTGGCTCGTCTTAGGGCAGCTTGGGGGTATCCTAGAGTTAAACCAAGGAACCAGCGTGTTGGGAAACAGCACGTCGAAAATGGTGCATCAATTTGTCGTTTAGGACATTTTCAGTAGAAATTGATCGAATATCTCATAGACTTTAGATTGGCAGTTCAATTTCTGTATCGATGCAGACACATTAGGATCTCTCCTACAAACTTCCATAGAGGCGGATTCGTGAATGTCCGATTTTGATAGTAAACGACGAGAGAAAACCTGATGTGGTAAGCATTTCGTGATTGACCATGTTAGTATTATAGATATATATACACCATACAACTGTTCAAGTGCCAGTGGCTTGAAGAAATAGATTGGGTGTCCTGATTTCATTTGATGTATCGCCAGTAACAATTCTGATTGGGCTATCTATCTCTATATAACTCTCCACCTCTTCTGAGTGTTCAAAGGATGGTTGCGCACAGAAATAAAAGTGCAGGGATTTTCCTACCCTTCATAATCTGGGCCCAGGGGCCGTTGGGTTTGGGAAAAACAGCTCACTAATATGCAAAGTTGGGAATTTATATCAGTTGTAACTTTGTCAATTTGGGTTCAATTTTCATGAAATTTTCATCAAAATGTAGCACAAAATCAGAAATTGGGAAATGTTAAAAAAATTTTGGGAATATCTGCCTCTAAATTGGGAAAAATAGGAGCCGATTACCGGCCCCAAATTTGCACTAGGAAAATCTCTGAAGTGTGATAGTGGAGAGTTGAAAGAAAGGTGAGCATTGATGAAAGATTTTGGGGGAGGACGAGATCAGCTGGTAGCTTGTTCTAAAGAAAACTTACATCTTATCTATTTTGATCTTCGAGGTTTAATACGCCAATTTTCCGCTAAATGGCAGAGTTGTTTACAAAAACTTAACACACGTTTTATCGACTTCTGGCAGTTCAGATGCTGTTGTAAAACAATGGTTTCATTGGCTGCTAGAATTATCATAGATTTTCAGTGTTTTTCGCGTGGCTCCATAACTATAAGTATGATTTACATACGTAGCATTGCGTGGTATATTTGCGGGAAACAGTTTCCGAAATATATGATAATAAGGCAAAGATGTGGCTGTTTTTCCCTGACACAGTGAGCACATGGCTTTTTCCCGCCTTTCTAAGACGACCATTGGTTTTTGTAGACCTGGATTTAAACCCGAAGGACTTCGGAAACTTTGTTAAGACATTTGCCCCGGAAATTATAAAATTCTCAAATTTAACCAAACGAACTCATCACAGAGGCAACTTAAAGGTATCACTTTGTTATGCCCCCGGAATCTAAGATTCTGGGGGGCATATAGTTTTTGGTCTGTCCGTCTGTTTGTCCGTTTGTCCGTCTGCAAAAACTTTAACATTGGGCATAACTTTTGAATGGTAAGTGGTACAGCTTTCATACTTCACATGTGCATTCCTTGTCACAAGACCTTTCAAGAGGTACCATAAATTTTGACCTCGTGACCTTCACCTTGAGATTTGACCTACTTTTGACCTCCTTTTTAAAAACTTCAACATTGGCTATAACTTTTGATTAGTAACTGATAGAGCTTTAATATTTCACATGTGCATTCCTTGTCGCAAGACCTTTCTATTGGTACTATAATTTTTGACCTCGTGACCTTGAGATTTGACCTACTTTTGACCTCCTTTTTAAAAACTTTAACATTGGCTATAACTTTTGATTGGTAACTGATAGAGCTTTCATATTTCACATGTGCATTCCTTGTCACAAGCCCTTTCTATTGGTACTATAGTTTTTGACCTCATGACCTTGACCTTGGCATTTGACTTACTTTTTAATACTTTTAACATTGGCCGTAACTTTTGATTGGTAAATGGTAGAGCTTTCATATTTCACATGCGCTGTCCGGGGGCATTTGTGTTTCACAAACACATCTTGTTCTATTATGATATGCATATTGGTCTACAGCTCAAATATTAATTTTGTTGATTTTTGGCTTAATTGAGTCAAGCTTCTATAAAGTTGCATAGGAAACAGAAACTTTTAAATAAGTATATGTTCCCCCCCTTGCCCAATAAAACAATTTGGCATACATTTGTATTTTTAACTTATACATCCTCTGACCAACTGTCGTGTTTGGGCAAGGGGGGGAAGGCTGTGAAAAATCCTAAAAGCCAACATGCATGCTTAGCGCTATCATTGAAAAACTTCACAGGATTTGGAACTATACTGTATCATTATACAGTAGGGTTTATTTTTAAACTAAGGACATATTTATGCCTGGCTGAGCATATATAGTGTACATACAGAATACAGGTATGTTATACCTGAATGAGCAGGCTACCTGTCTTCTATAAATAACAGGTGTATATCTAATATTATTATTTATGTACAGGTGTGTCCATTTGTGATGAGCACTGTACCTCCTGGTGTAAAATGCATTGAAGTAGTGCACCTGCGTTTTATGTGTGCATAGCACTATATGTTAAAATTTTGAGTTGTAATAGCCCTAACTTGATATCAACTTGATGCCCCCGGAATCTAAGATTCTGGGGGGCATATAGTTTTTGGTCTGTCCGTCTGTTTGTCCGTTTGTCCGTTTGTCCGTCTGCAAAAACTTTAACATTGGGCATAACTTTTGAATGGTAAGTGGTACAGCTTTCATACTTCACATGTGCATTCCTTGTCACAAGACCTTTCAAGAGGTACCATAAATTTTGACCTCGTGACCTTCACCTTGAGATTTGACCTACTTTTGACCTCCTTTTTAAAAACTTCAACATTGGCTATAACTTTTGATTAGTAACTGATAGAGCTTTAATATTTCACATGTGCATTCCTTGTCGCAAGACCTTTCTATTGGTACTATAATTTTTGACCTCATGACCTTGAGATTTGACCTACTTTTGACCTCCTTTTTAAAAACTTTAACATTGGCTATAACTTTTGATTGGTAACTGATAGAGCTTTCATATTTCACATGTGCATTCCTTGTCACAAGCCCTTTCTATTGGTACTATAATTTTATAGTTTTTGGTCTGTCTGTCTGTTTGTCCGTTTGTCTGTTTGTCCGTTTGTCTGTCTACAAAAACCTTAACATTGGGCATAACTTTTGAATGGTAATAGATAGAGCTTTCATATTTCACATGTGTATACCTTATCACAAGACCTTTCCAGTGGTACCATAATTTTTGATGTCTTGACCTTGAACTTGACCTTTGACCTATTTTTTTCAAATTTTTAAAAACATTAACATTGGCGCTGTCCGGGGGCATCAGTGTTTCACAAACACATCTTGTTTACCTTATATTTTTTTCAAAAATTATCACCCCCGCCCACTTCAATGTAGAATTTTTCTACTAGTGTGCCATCCTTCTACATTTGGTAAATGCCATGATGTTCGACATACGTCAGTTTTTAGTATACATTAGGTCAATTCCATATATACACACTACAGACACTTGCAGAAGCTTTCAAAATTGAGGCATAAAACTCCCCATAGTTTCCGAAGTCCTTTCGCCAATCCGGGTTGCGAATTTTTGTGGCAATGCCTTTTGCTGACTGCAAATGTTTCCTGTGTATTGGCGTGAAGCTGTACTAGCTACAGACTTGCCTACTCTTACGATTTGGTCATAAGGCTTACTATTTATATGTCCAAATTACTTCCTTACGACCACGGTCTAATTCCGTACGGTTTTTGGTGTTTGTAAAAAATCGGTAAATCGGCGTGAATATTTCGGTTCGGGTAAACGTGTGTTTATACCGGAAGAAGACAATATTTGTCGTTCCTGGCTTTCTCTCGTTGCAAAATTAAATTTCATTGGCTAGTGATAGGGAAATGATTCAATCACAGTTCATTTAACAATATGTTTCGGTATGAGCGACAAGATTGATGCCGTTATAAAGGAAAAAAACACAGGGGAAAAAAGAAAAGCTGAGTCGGCCGATTTATTGGAAAAAAACCCTGAGGAAATTGTCTTATTATGACCTTGCATCTGTTACCTTAAAACCCTTACTAATAGAATTTGAATTTTACATTTTTTTTTTTGGTGTCCCAAGGGGTAGGCAAGTCTGTAGCTAGTCAAGCCATATGCCGGATTCAAGCCTGCAGGTTTTCCCAAATCTTATTTCGGCGAATTAGCCGATTCGCCCCAATCAATTTTGGACACGCCGATTTCAACCGACTGGAAAAATTTGTCCATTAGTCCCACTCAATTTCGTATGCGCGGAGTTTCGCTGGATAGACAAAAAGTGTGTGGTTTTTATTTTTTTGCATGATGCACGTAAGATTTTGCGAGAGTGGGAACTCTTATTACATGAATCATGCAAAGAGAATAAAAATCAAGCATAAATTTTTTCCGTCAGTTGAAATTGCCCCCATACAAAATCAGAGGTGTAAAATTTCCCTCAAACTTACTAGCCCTTATCGTCTAAACTTTTCATTCAGGTGCTAAAAATGAAGAAAAAGTACAGTCAGTTTTGTAAACCTGACTCGCCCTGCCTTACTTACTCGCGATTGCGAGCGGGTGAGTGGAATTTTACACCCCTGGAAATCGACTGGGGCGAATTGGTCAGTTTTTCCCCGTCGAGTGAAATCGGCGCATCCGAAATTGGCTGGCACAATCAATAGATTTGGGAATACCCAGAGACTTGAGTCCGGCATATGGCTTGACTAGCTAGTACAGCTTCACTCTTCACATCGGGGACCAATACACAGGAAACTTTTGCCATCTGCAAAAGGCATTGCCGCAAAATGTTGCAGTCTGTGTTGGCGAAATTCAGGTTTAAAACTGGGTCTACAAAGACCAAGGATCATCTTAGAAAGGCGGGAAAAAGCCATTGCTAACTGTGTGACAGGAAAGAACAGCCAAATAACATTACACTTTCTTAACATGCAGGTACAGGGACAAAGTCCACATAAGTGGGCCCCCTTCCAGGTAGCTGGCATGCTGCATGCAGGGCAGATCTCCGGGCTTGTCTATCATGAGGATCGATGGCAGAGAGCTTCCATTCGCTGCAATCTCTTTAGAACTGTCAGTTGCTTCCAGGTCATCTTGGGCCTTCTGGTCCCTGCTTTCCACCTACCTGTATGTCACAGGCAGTCTTGACTGCACCGTTGAAGCATTCCACATGTCCAAACCAGCGGAGCCTTCTCTCTTTCAGGATGAGGTCTAGGCCCTCAATGCCAAGATGCTCAAGAAACTCACTGGACCTGATGGTGACAGCGTCCTGTGGCTTGACATTTACTAAAATATATCGATGTTGGATGAATGTAAAAATACTGTATAGAATACATAACATATGACCTATCATGTCGTTAAAAGTATTTTTCTGAATCAGATGGACATTTCTGTACAAAGGCAGTTCCATTCTGACCAGTTTATATCTTGCATCCTCTGTTCAGCTAAGACCGTCACGAGGAGTCCTCTGCTTCGTCCTGCTGCAACCCAGCGGACTGAAACCAGACTGGAAGGGGGTTCAGGGATTTTCCTAGTGCAAATTTGGGGCCGGTAATCGGCCCCTATTTTTCCCAATTTAGAGACAGAAATTCCCAAATTTTACAACAAATTTCCGAATTTCTGATTTTGTGCTACATTTTGATGAAAATTTCGTGAAAAATGAACCAAAATTGACAAAGTTACAACTGATATAAATTCCCAACTTTACATATTAGTGAGCTGTTTTTCCCAAACCCAACGGCCCCTGGACCCAGATTATGAAGGGAAGGAAAATCCCTGGGGTTGCGAGGGTGCAAAAGCATCCCCCGTACTTATTTGGAAATTATCACAAATTCATGCAGTTTATGTCCTCGCTATTCGAAGAATGATAAAAGGGCATATATCGTCTGTTTGTCCACGCACCCAAAACGTAAACATATTTTCATGCTTGGTCATCTGTGTGACGCATTTCTAGTTTTACCAGAAATCATGTTTACTTCCCCTAACATTTTCTTAAGATTCACACCCCTCTGCAAAATACCTGAAATTCGCCCATGCCCCCCCCCCCCCCCCCCCCCGATTATATATATGGTTGTTTTTCTGGTATCATTACAATGGACTCGCTTGCATATTGTTATTTATTTATTCATTTATTAAATCTTTGTTTTCTGATCGAAACAAAGGGGGAATATTAACGTCACTACACCACGTGATTCAGCAGCTGATTAAATAGTCTGAATTTTCTTGCGCACACTACACTAGCTACAAATCCACATTTACCTGGCTACTGTGTATTTATTACGCTGTGTATAAATCTCAAATTTCAGCATCAGGGTGTGTTAATTGGCCATTTTAACATGTTATTTATTTGAGAAAGATTTCCTGTGTCCTTTTAAGTAAACTATTGATTTTCCCCAAAGTTGACCAATACCTGTTGAAGACAGAGAACTTCTCTTTAGTCAACAATGTGAGCTACATGATGTTATGTAGGGCTGACTATCGATGCCAATTTTGACTATCGTGATAGTATTGCTATCGTGGAAACTACTATCACGATACTATCACTATCGCGGCATACTATCACGATACTATCGTGATACTATCGGGCACACTTATTAATGATTCATAGATGTTGTATCACTCACATAAAATGGCTAAGAGTGACAGAACGAGTTAGGAAAATTGCAGTGGCCTAAAATTAATACCTTTGCAGTGTTTGAGATTTTCTGCTTGTGGAAACTGACACATGGTAATCGTTCTTCAATTGTTTGATGTTTGCCGCCTGTGTTAAATAAATCTGTGGATTCAGTTAATTAGGTAACCCGATTATTACACAGTATTACGTAATCACAACACGCTATTTTAGCACCTCTTAAAGTCTTTAAGGGTGACATGAATCTAACAAACTGCATTAAAACTTGAATTTACATATTTTGTATTTGAAGTAAGCATCAAAAGCAAGACTATCGAAATAGAAGTAAAGCAATTGTCAAGTCGGTTTTTTCATCTAGCAATATGTACAGGGCTCGACCTGGGCTCTCTGACTCTGTGGGCATTTAGTCCTTGCACACAAGACAGCTACGACAAGCAGCAATAATGAAACAAAGTTTTCATGTAATGAAAATTGGCCGTTTTGACCTGTTATTTTTTCTGGAATATCCCTCTATTATAATACAAAGACAACCAAAAATAAAATAAGACAACCAAAAATAAAATTAGAAAGACCCACGAAAAATCAAAATGCCAATTTGTCCCAGGTTGTCCAGTGTCCACCATCAAAACGTCCAGAATCACCTTAAGAAAGTACTTGATAGACGGAGACCTAAGGCCTCTTGCTGCACGTTTTTTCCCTACAGAATGACGACAGGAAAATAAAACTTTGTCTGCTTAAATATTCTCCCAAGAATTTAATCCCAATCGGTCCGGCCAGCCGACTGATGACATCATCATTGATGCATTTGTGCATACTTACCGACTAATCTGAGTCTATCATGTACTCGCATGCACATTCTGTGCATTTTTCGAGAAACCTTTCTAATGAGACCACAAAAGGGCGGTTTAACAGTGTGGTCCTTATACGCAGAAAGAGTCACATATACAACAAGTTAAACTGCATTATACCGTTATTTATTATACATTTATCTATGTGAATGAGTCAGCACACAGCAAAAACAAACATTTCTTCCTACACAAGATCAGCTTGTGCATCTTGCAAATGCTTTCTAAACTGAACAGGGAAATGGCGTTCGTCCCAGAAGTTATACTACCCAAGGATAATACAAACAGCAAACATTTATATATGACTGCGCAGGCTGATCTGAGCCTTCACATGTCACACAGGTTTCACTGTCATGTTTTCAAAAAGTTGCATGCAACAAATGCGTGATCAAACTATCATTGACGTTTTGTTATTGAAAACCGCGGGAAAATTTCTGACTGCCTCAACTGCATGTGCAAAAATGACGTCGGGAAATTCATCGCCGCGAGAAATTTACCACACGGCAAATAACTATAATACACGTGTGACCAGCGAAGACTCAGATCATCATGCACATATGTGAAGGCTTATCATTCTGTCCTGATTACAGCTGAATGGATATCCTAAGCAATTACACAACAGTACAGGTATATTTTCAAAGTATATTCAAGTAAAAAAAAAAACAATCGAAACTATCGATAGTTGAGTGAACTATCGGCGATAGCTATCGATAGTCCAAAGTACTATCGATGCATTGCTATCGAGGCAGTCCCTATCGCGATGCATCGAACTATCGATGCATCGTTACACCCCTAATGTTATGTAATGAAATGATTGTCCTCAATACTCAAGAATAAAATTAATGCCTCCATTTGGTACAAAAAGGGTTAAAGTAAAAATTTGTGCACTACATGTACATTTTCTTGTTCTTGATAAAAATTCAGCTGGCAATTTTCAGATTCATGTAAGCGTGTCAAAAAGATTGGCTTCCGAGGTGACACTATAGACACATCCAAAGTCTGTCACACAAGGGCAAAGGTCATTAGCCTCGTTTTATAAATCTGGTGGGCAAAATACTTCCGTTCCATACTCTACCGTTGATGTAGCACAAATTGTTTTCTGTAATTACTATTGTTAAATCGTCGCTCTATCAAAGCCATTTGCCATAAACCATTTTGGACATTAAACTGTTTCTTTTTCGTATAAATTTGAAGGGAAAACCGGTGCCTCAGCTGAAGTGCATGACCCGCCGGATGCTTTTAGCTTTATGAGTGTTACCATATATGGGTATGGCGGCCATTTTGTTCATATGACCTGGACCTTAAACGGTTCCCCCAATAAATGCGCCTTATCGTAAGGAGCAAAAATATATCTTATACTTTAGTACTGTATTCTGAATCGTTTGCGGGATAAAATGCATTCTTACTTTTCCAGTACAAAAGCATATGTGTCAAAGTTTGACCTAGGCACAAAGAAGGTCAAGGTCAACCCAGGGTCACCATTTTAGCAATTTATGATGGGCCTACGTCCCAGATGCTATTTATTAAGTGTGTGGAAACAGTGTTTTTTTTCCCTATAAAACCGGGTCCGGAAAACGGACCCGTTCCCAATCGCCAAAAGTATGTTTTTTTCCCAATTCAAAGGTTAAAAATTCCCAAAATCATGATGCAGCATCCTTTTTTTTCTCTCTCTTTTTCGTCGCGAGAAATCGGTTGTTTTATCACTCGTATTGTTTACCTTCCGGAAATCCGAAGTAACGTCCCTTTGAAGAAACGGCTATTGACATAATTCGCGTACTATTGCAACGATTTGCCGAAATTCGGGTAAGTTCAAAGTCGTAGGTAAGTCCAATATGTAACTCTTCCGTCTGGAAACCACCTTTAGCGCGGCAAATAACACCCTTTTTCCCAATTTGAGTAAAAACGACTCTATTTTTCCCAATTTGAGAAGAAAATTTTCCCAATTCCACCGGTACCGGTACCAGTCCCAAAAATGTGAAAAAAAACACTGGGAAATCTGCCCAGTGGTTCTGGAGAAGAGTATTTTTGAAGGGTTTTTACCATATATGGCTTGGCGGCCATTTTGGTCATGTGACCTGGACCCCATGAGCAGATTTTGGTTTCCCCAATCCCATAGAGGCTCCATATGAAATTTGACTTCAATCGGCCCAACGGCTTCCGAGGAGAAGCAGTTCGAAAATTTTCACATTTTTCGTCTCGGTGAGGCTGTACTAAATGGAATGGAATATTTCGCAAGTTCGTTTGTTAGATCTCATTGATATCTATCAGTATGCCAAAAATTGTTTAAATATTCCAAGCGGTTAAGTCACTATCACCAATTTTCACAAACGGGTTACGGACGGACAGACAGACTGAGTGACAGAATGACACAATGATTTTAGGGCACTCTTAGAAAATCAACTGACTTCAGTCGGTCGCTTTTTCTGCGGGTCGTGCAATATACGTTTTAATCCTATTTCCGTTTGTTGAATAAAGTGCATCAACTTTACTTTTTGTTATGATAGTGGGTAGTTTTATAACGCTTTTTATGCAACAAAAGTGTGATTTACATGTAATGTCAGAGGAGACAGGTTCTATATCATTTAATACTTGAAAAACCCAAAAGGACAAGAATCAGTTAATAACTTAATTTTGTGGGGAAGAAAGGAGTTTAATTACACAATAAATATTCAAAATTCTCATTGACACTATAAGGCAACAGTCATGTTTTGCCAACCAGATAAAAGAGGTACAGTAAAACCGACATCAGTTGTCAGCTTGGTATTGTCAATATTATTGTAAATAAAGGTTATTTTTAAATTTATCTACGCAATGATATGTTATTTTTGGTGACTCCCTATTAATGTGATGGTATCAGGCTAAAAAATACCATACCTGCACTGTATCGACGCTAGCCAAGTGGTAAAGTCACGGGCCTGTAGAGCTGAAGTATGCGGGTTCGAATCCCGCTGGGGATGTTTTTTCTTTAACATTTTTTTTCCATTGTATCAAATTATGGCATCCTGTATTTCAATTCTCTTGTACATGTACTTGCTGGTGTTTCTTTTTTATTCACTATTATAAATCATATGTGAAGTTGATCTTTAAAATTGTGCATGACATGTATTGAACTTTAAAATAAATAGATAACCATTCACGAAAAAATAATACAAAAATAATAAACAGAATTGAAAATTAAAAAAGAAAAAATGTAAATTCTGAAACTATTTTATAAAAAAAATCACCAAGAAAAAAAAAATAAATCATGCTTTTAATAGCTTTATGAAAAAGGTTGTCTGCGAGGATCGAACCTGCGACCCTCAGGAGAGTAAACCAGTCGTTTTAGGCGCTGCAAGTTGCGCTACGCAACTGATTACATTGACACTGCATAATTAAGTGCTTTTGTGTTAGAATATAACCCGTTACGTACCTGTGGAAAACACCGTTGTTTGTTATGGTTTATAAATAGACGAGTATTTATCAACATTGAAACCAAAACACCGACATATTACGGCAGGGTACCTGTACTCTGCAGGGGAGGTAATTGGCACATGCACAGTGAAATGTAAACAAGGTCACGTGTCAAAACATTGCATCTGTCTAAAGGTTACCATGTTGAGGCAAGGAGGATACACAATGATCCATGGTGGGAAAAGAACTTTTAAAGAAGCCAAAAGCGAACAGAAACTGTAAAGGGTCACTTTTGAGCACTTGGGAAGACTGGGGGTGAGGTAGTGAAGAGAGCCCATAGAAAGTAGGCCAACCAGGCATACTGTAGCTCATTTTATCAGTTTTAACTGCATATGATAAAAAAAATCCTACATACCGACCCTAATTTGGTTTGAAAAAAAAAAAAAAACATTAAAAAAAGCCTACCTACCAACCCTATATCAAATATCTGATGAAATCGAAAAAAGAACATTTTTTAGGCCTAATTGCCAATTCATTGTCCGAGTCTTGAAACAGCTATTGCGGGCATGGTTGAAAGTCAATCTCCCATTAATTGAGGCTGATCGCAACAATGGCAAATCGGTACCATCAGAAACGAAAATCAGAACATTTCAGCCAAAGTGGTAGGGTCTTCAACTGTGGCAAAATTATGACAGCGAAGTAAACAAGAATGTAAACAGATTGCTCAAAATCTATCTAGACTCACTGACGTCATACACATGGTATGTGAGCTTGGTGAGCTTCCTAGTTCCGGCGATTGTTGTGAAATTATTGAGATTACTCAAAAGTGCACATTTTATCAGAATTACTTTCAATGGGAACAAGTATGAAATGATAGCCACTGTCTAGAGCAAGAGAAAAAAAAATGTTACTGGAACCCTATAACCCATTTCATACCGGAAAACCCTAAAGGGGTACTTGGCAAACAGTGCAGGCCCAGATCAGATCAGGGCCTACACTGTTTGCAAAACATTCAGCCAGTTTCCAAATAGATTTTGAAGAAAACATAACCTGACACCCCTAAATTTTGCAATGGACTTCTGTTATATAAGGAGGAAGATTCCATTTGGTGCAAAAAGGGTTAAGGTAAAACTTCATGTGTTCCTTTACAGGAGTATGATTTCCCAAGGATTTGTTTGATTTGAGGTTTAACATCCCTGTCAACACTGTAAAGGTCATTTAGGAGACGTTGCTTCCAATTTTGTGGGACTTTTACACGGCATTGAAATGAAATGACATCTCAAGCCCTGCCACTCAATGAAACCTATAGGGTTCATAAGCAAGGATGGGCCGACTCGCACCACTTTGCCTGGGCAGGCTTAGATCCTCTAAGCGGTTTACAAGTACTCATGTGCGGGTAGGTTTCAGCTCTGCATGGAAGCATCATGCAGCCCAGATACATGTATATTTCTTCCAAGGTTGGCAAAAAAGCGGGAAATACTCATATTTCCCTGGACGGCAGGAAATACAGGGAATTCCCGGGAAATACAGAGAATTCCCGGGAAATACTGGGAAATATATATTTAAATAGGTGGTACCAACTGAGAATGTTTAATATACCCCAACTACCTAGCTATTTGAAAGCAAAATTATTTCAAGTTCATGCAGGGCTTGAAAATTCCACTTGTCTGCCTGCAATGACAAAAAAAACTGAAGGACAAGTAAACAGTTTGTCTAGTCCTTACGACATTTACCAAAGTTTACATGCACTTAGTCATGTAGGACAAGTGAAATTGTGAAGAATTTTCCAGCCCTTTTTATACTGAACAACTGGAAAGATCTATAGTCCCTTGCCTTCATATAGAATGTATATAATTTCTTTTCAAAGGTGATTCTAAAATATTAGTTTTTAACCTTGACTTGTAAATACATGTAATTTTAATACTTAGGTGAGTATCTGTAGATAATTTAAGAACCTTTTATGCTTAAATTAACTGTGTCCTTTTAATACCTGTCTCAAACAAACAATTAAATTATCACACCTTTTAGCATTAGGAGTAAGATTACTTGACAAACTTGCAAACAAACCTATTTCTAGTGTAAACATCCTTAAAATTCAAACATACAAAGAGTTGTTGTAAATCTCAAAAAAATTGAACCGTGTGGTTTAGTGTTACACTAAAGCATACAAAACATGTAGTTCCAATGGCAAACTCTCTTATTCTGATCTGGGTCTGCACTGTTTGCCCAGACATATCTGTCCCAAATATTGGGATCATTATGGTATTATGGTATTTTATCCTTAAGCATATGAGTGATTTTAAATAACTCTCTGCACGCTACATAACAACAGATCACTTTATATTTATGCTTGTAAAAGCAGACATATGATATATATATATATATAAGGGAAGGCATATTGCAAAATAGCTAACTGTTCATTATTTCAATTAAATAAAACAAATATTAACAGTGTTTTTCTGTGAAATAACTAAATAAAAATCATATTTCCCACTATTTCCCAGTATTTCCCACTTTTGCTGAAATTTGGAGTATTTGCCAGGACGGTAATTACCGGTATATACCAGTGGGAATTCCCGCCACCGGTATTTACCGACCAACCTTGATTTCTTCAAGCCCCGATGGGCGGTGGCCGTTTTCCCAAAGAGACCTTATAAATATTGATATTTCTTTTTCTCTGTTTCAGGTACATGGAAAAGAGACTAGCATGTAAGTATTTCCTAAGATCCAGATAAAGAGTAACACGGTTAATTAACTCCTATTCTGCTGTTCACGACACCCCTTTTCTTTGCAAACAGAGTAGATCCAGATCAGATGGCTTCTGATCAGATTCTACACTGTTTGACAGAAGCCATCTGATCAGGATCTACACTGTTTGACATTCAGTTCATGAATTTGTTGGAATAAATTACGTCCTGTTGAAAAAAGGGGTCTACTCTTAAATGAAAGAATTAACGTCCCTGTCAACACTATAAAGGAGACATTGCTTCCAGTTTTGTGAGACTTTTACCAGACACTGAGATGAAATTACATCTCAAGCCCTCTGGCCCAATGAAACCAATAAGGTTTATAAGCATGGACGGATCGACATGCACTGCTTTGCCTGGACAGGCTTAGATCCTCTAAGCGGTTTACCAGTACTCGTGTGCGGTTGGTTTCAGCTCTGCGTGGAAGCATCATGCAGCCCATCTATTTCTTCAAGCCCCGATGGGCAGGGGTCATGTAGCTTAGGTGTAAAAAGGATAATTTCGGGATTATTTTTCTTATTTCTCCATAAAGAAATATGTGGATAAATACTCTTTAGAAATATAATCGCCTCATCAATGGCTGTAGAATTTTAACAAATAAGCACAACATTTGTTTATAATAAGAAATGAGGGATATTATCCATTAATTACATGTGTGATTAATCGTATAATCGATCGATACATTCCACAAAAATGATTATCATTTCTGATTTGCTTTTAATCGATTACTTGATAGGTACAATTTACTACCCAAAGTTATGCCTTAAATAGCTGGATGAGTGGCGAACACAGAGTAATTGATAAGGGTCGTATCGTCGTAAATGCGACTCTAAAATCGAGCAAATACGCCTAGAAATGAAGAAAAAGTCGTACCAAATACGACCGTCAAATTGGCGATTAGCCAAGGTCGTTCCATTGCAGTCGTATCGGCAATGGAAAAAAAAAAAAAAAAAAAAACCTGACGCCTGACAAAAAGCAATCGAAATCGCGGTAATTTTCGCCGCATCATAATCTTCAACAAAAACTGTTCCAATCTTCAAGAACGATTCCAAATTTATCCATTCATGAATGATGGCATTTGTTTTAATTACGATGAAACACTTCAACCTTATTTTTTGACGATCATATATTGAGCTTATATTTAATCAGCCTCAAGTTATGACAACTATCAACATGATTAGGAAACCGATTACTAGCGTGATTACATAACGGTATTTATTATCTAAGGGAAAGCCGCCCGCATTATAAACTTTATTAACAACTCCTGAAGCATGAACAGTAACTTTAAGACAAGCGTGCACATAAAAATACGATCTTCAATATTGTTAGGCAACCACATTGACTACCACGGAGTGTCATCTTCGAGAAACAAAAATGTGTTCGACAGATCTACAGATTCACATTCTCACGTAGTTAGAAACAGACGTGCAGACGATAAAAAGTTTAGTTTGTGGAGGACCCGACAAAGTTTCTCCGGAAAAACGCAGGAAAAAAATCAAATGCATGATAAATTCCTGGCGGCTATTGCTCCCAAATTGCAGAAATTCACGTTGAAATGGATTACTCTGTATTTTGTGGAAAAACAAAACAGAAGCAACAACAACTGGGCTAGGAAAGTTATAATTAATGTAACAGCGAAAATATATCCGAGCACGCAGTGTTAGGGCTAGCTCGTTCTGCTTAGCGTCGCAGATGCAAGAAAATTTGCGTCCATGACTCCTTTTTTTCGCGTCCTTTGGCCATTGGCGGAAACTCTTAACCAGAGGCTTAAAAACCTTGTATATTGCCGTTTTCCGACACGTGTATGTCGGCGCATTTGATTATTGCATCATGGTGGTTGTTTACTTTTGACTCCACTTCTATTTTTCATACTTTTATCATCCCGACATATTTTTTCTCGCAACATTGTCGTCAATGCACGTCTGAGATAGAACCACCGCTACACAGACTGATCTCTTTGTCCGCCGTGTTCCGTATACATTTGACCAAAATTATATTTCTTGAGTCACAATGGCAGGATTAACCTGTAATACTTGGGTATTCATATATCTAATTGTGAATCACAGGTGGTCAGGTCAGCATGCAGTGCATGCTTATTTACCGCTATCTATCAAGTAGCCTATAAAATTAACACCCTAAGATGTCTCGCCAGCGTCTTTGAACATTAAGCAGAATGACTGGCAGCGCATCATAAAAAACGCAAACACAGCAACCGTGACAGACTGATTAGCTTTCACAGATGCGCTGGCTGATCTGAGTCTTCACAGGTCGCACGTTTTATTGTATTTTTGCTGAGCGCTGAATTTCTCGCCTTTTACCAATCGCATGCAGTTGCTACAATTAGTGGAGATTTTCCCCGCCTTTGAACGTGCAGCACATAAGGCCGCTGCAGGCACAAAACATGGGTTTGAAAACGTTCTGATGACAGTATGATCTGTGTGACAGCTGAAGACTCCAACCAGCCTGCACAGTCTGATCAAAACGAGCCTTCAATGGCGTCTGGGAAATTCCAAAAAGACATGCGAAGAATACGACCACATTGGCTGGATTTACATTCTTTAGAAGAAAAAGTAATTTTTCATTTTGCTGTCCGCCAGCTTATTAACATGAAAATGTATATCGGTATGTTACGATGATAGAATATGTGTTTAACGTCTTTTACATATGGTCATTGCCACGTCTGAAATTAATATATGTGCACTTAGACGCGCTCCTGTGATGACAGATGAAAATACGACCCTAGTTTTAAATTTAGGAGTACCGATACTCTCAAAGAATCACAGGATACGCCTATAGTCTTTGGGTGAAGGAGTAACAGTACTCCTCGGGCAAAAGCTTATCAATAACACTGCGAACAGTGCAGACTCTGATGAGACGCCGCATTATGCGGCGTCTCATCTGGGTCTCCACTGTTTGCTCAGGCCTGTCTGTTCAAATAGACATATGGTAAAGTGCGACATATGGTAAGAGTCATGCTCAGACAGAAAGCCAGACAGGTAAAATAATGACAAAAATCTTAGCGATTACTAATCGATTATCGATCGCAATGACAGGACTAATTATCGATTATCTTTTCAGCTCCGATTAGCCAGCCCTAGCGGTATCTTTGTTAAACCTTGTTTGAAGGAATGACTTAACAAATTGAAAATTATACCATTTCGTTTAATTTACAGTGAAACTGAATGGCGGGAGAAGAATAACAGGAATTCTCCGTGGATTTGATCCATTTATGAACCTTGTGGTTGATGAAACAATAGAAGAAACAAAGACAGGAGAAAAACATGCAGTCGGGATGGTGGTAAGTTCACTTTCAGCCATTGATCTGTTGTAAAAACCATAACCCATATTGTATGGATCTCATCACTATAATAGCCTATATAATTTTGACCCCCTTGAACCCCACTTTTATCAAGTAGAACTGGGGTTTACAGGGGTAAACCTTATTTCTCTTATTTCTGCTCTAAAATATAGATTGTGGGTACTTGTTAGAACCGCCCCAATGTCGATGAGGCAGTTCCGACGAGTACCAACGATCTATATTTGGAGCAGAAATAAGAAAAAAAATCACAACTTAAAATTTTATTTTTTCGGCAGTAAAGTTTACAATGCATTTGTATAGGCATGCTTTCTTAATGTGTTGTAAAAACCATAGCCCATTTTTGTATGGGAAGGCCCAAAACAGGTCTGGTAAAGCAGACCTTGCAGGCCCAGATCAAAGGTATCATGGCCTGTTAACCTTTAACCTGCTGAATATTTAACTTAGCCACACCTTTTTTTGATTTTCAGCCAATCAGATTACATGATATAATGAGTTCGTTCAAATTCACAATCTGAATGACAAACAGTGTAGATCCTGATCAGATGGCTTCTTCAGAAGCCATCTGATCTGGATCTACACTGTTTGCACAGATAGGGCTTGTCGCCTACAGCAGGGTAAAGGTTAAGTTTGCAAAAAAAAAAATAAAGTTCAGCCATTTTCTTGATGAATGTCTAGAAAAGCAACCTGACACCCTTTAGCCCTTATCCTGCTGTTCACGACAACCCTACCTTTGCAATCAGTGTAGTTCCATATCAGATGGCTTCAAATCAGGTTCTACACTGTCATTCAGTTTGTGAATTTGAGGAAAAACTATTTCGAACTATATAATCTGATTGGCTGATAGTCAGAAATGGGTGTGGCTAATTAAAATATTCAGCAGGAAAAACTATTTTAAACAATATAATCTGATTGGCTGATAGTCAGAAATGGGTGTGGCTAATTAAAATATTTAGCAGGAAAAATGTAAGTTGATTCCTGCAACATTGTTTGTACATGTCATATTCTTCAAAGATTGAAAGGTCTGCTTGTATGATGCATCAGTGGCATCACTATGCTACACAGGAAAAATATTACTATGCGATTTATAAGTAAGAAGTAAGATGACAACACGTCATTTTATCCATTTTGCGTGAAACCCAAACTTGTTTTGTGTCTGAAAGTTTACCAGTGATGCATGTCTTACAATTAAACCAAAATGTCCTGATTTGCCTTGATTTATCGCACGCTCAATATGAGAAACTGGAATTTCCCTTGGAAAACACATTAAATGGTAGACAACCAGAATCTCCATATGACATGTCGGTGCAGAGCGCAACATGATTACAACATTGAAAAGGAGGAAGATTGTATTCGGAACAAAATGCATTGCAATCAGGACACCTCAACTAGCACAGAGGGGATCAGTCGATGTGAAAGCAAACAGGGAGTCCAGAAAATTGTCTCCCTTGTGAAAAAAGGGCAAAAGTATGTCGAGTATCCGATTTTAAGCACGAGATCTACCGTAATAATCCGAAGTAATGGAATAGACAGGCCTAAGCAGTGCAGATCCAGATCAGACTGACAGACTGAGGAGCAGTCTGATCAGGGTCTGCACTGCCTGCCATTCAGTCTGCACCTTTAGGACTGTTTGCTGGATCCTAAATTAACTTGTTAAAATTTTAGGAGAATTACAGCAAGTCTTCAAGGTGTCCGAATTTTTAGCTCGGCTGTTTTCAAAGAAAACGGCGAGGTATTTTCATAGCTTTGGCATCGTCTGCGTGGTCGTGCAAACACTTGGGACATTTTGTAATATCTCTGTCATTACTGAACATATTTACTTGAAACTCGGACCCTCAAAATATTTTTGGCACAGTTATGCCCCCTTTTTGACTTAGAATTTTTGCAGCCGAGCATTGGCACCCGCATACGGTGCTCTTGTTTAAGATTTTTACGTATGAATTGCCTCCCGACCTCCTCATGAGGAGTTCTAAGCAAGAAACTGACCATTCTGTTGTCCTATTTTCAGGTTGTCCGAGGGAACAGTATCATCATATTAGAAGCATTGGACAGAGTGTGACAGCTGTGGACTACAGGTGTTAGTTGACAGATGTTTGGATTTATGAACTGTTGTTGTAGATATACATGCTAGAGAGGAACCCAGAACAACTTAGTTTCTAAGCTTCAGATTATGAGGAATAACAAGGAATAATTTGGGATGTTTTTCTTCTATTACACCCCAACCTCGTTATAACACTATTGTTGGGGTACAAAGCAGAAACCGTGTTTGTTAAACAACCGTGTTACATGTATATCCAGATAAAAATGTATAGATTATATAGAAAAAATGTATAGATTATATAGAAGAATGACCATTTTATGGTCATTTTTCTATATAATCTATACATTTCAGGGATCCATCTTGAAACCGTGTTATAACGAATGTGTTATGAGGTTGTGGTGTATTATCATGTTAACTTCAGTGGAAAGTGGATACTAATACATGTCCTAATGAATAAATGACAAGTACCCACAACATACATTTTGTATTAAAAAAAAGAAACAGATAAAGTTGGTATTTGGTGATAATTGAAGGATAATTTTTGTCAATTCTGCATATAAAACCTATGTCGTGGTTGGGTATTCATTAGAACAGCCTAACAGGCAGCTCAAATGAATACCCACCACCAAAATATTTTTTTTTGTTGAGAAATATGCAAAAAAAATCTTACAATTACCTTTCAGATATCCATCTTACCTGTTGCTATGAAGAAAAGTATTACTTATTTATCCTTGTTACCCTCCATTTGGAGCAATAGACTCTCGGGTTAGAAAATCATGGCAGGCACATTTGTGAAATCCTGATGGCTGAGGTTTAGTTTAGCTTCAGCGAAATTCAGTTTGTATTGGTTTTATGAAATGTTGGGTTACTTGAAATAAGAAAGGCCTTTCTTGAATGTAAGAACGTTGTGTAATGAATAGTGGATCTTACATGAGTGTTCAGATATTATTGAATTTATTGAACAAGTTGAAGAAAGAGATAAAATGTGAGGCTCTGCCGAGCGTTTTTTCCCTTTTCCTCGATGAGTTTAATAAATTCAGTAATACATGAGCATGAATGCAAGCTTCTATTTATCATATGATATACAGTAAAATTTACATGATATTAAAGTTCTGAAATTTTATGAAACACACACCTTCTATTTTCTTGATATGGGAAAAAATGTCTGCTAGAGTCATAAAAAAAAAAAAAAAAACGGAGAAAAAAAACAAGCTTTTACTGTATATACACACAAGCCTAAATTTCATGCTGTTTCTGAGGTAGACAACAAATGTGAAAGAGAAACTTTAGAAAATCGTGAGTAATAGGTTTTCATTCAACAGTAATGTCTGTTATTCTGTTGGCAGAATATTTGCCCGGTGGGGACCAGAGAGGAATATTGTACAGTTCCATTCTCATTATCATTTCCATCCATCCGTTCTGACCTCACATACACTTATGTACAGGTTCATGTTAACCCTTATCCTGCTGTTCACGACAACCTCTATCTCTGCAAACAGTGTAGATCCAGATCAGATGGAAGCCATCTGATCCCGATCTACACTGTTTGTCATGCTGTTTTTGAATTCAACAAATAGCTTATAATAAGTAATTAGATTGGTTGATAATCATCAGTGGGGTGGCTTAATTAATTTTTGCAGCAGGATAAGGGTTAAATGTCTATTAAATGGCACCTGTTTTTCATCTGATTCTTAAAAAATATGCAGTATGACCGGATGTCCCCTAAAATTTTCAGAGGACATTTTTATCCCAATAAGTTTTGAATATCTCCCAACAGGTTCCTTGACAATCATCCAAAATATAAGTGAAATCATGTGAACTTGTCTGTAGAACTTCGTTATTTGGATCTCAGACAATTGCAGAAAACATTTTGTTGGTTACGATGTATACCATTTTTCCCCTAAGTATTCGGACACATAAACTCCTTACCATACTTTCTGTAAAATTTGAACAAGTACAATTTAATAACTGATGTTGAGCTAAAAAATAGCTGGATGAGTGGCAAACAGCGTACACCCTGATAACATGGCATGTCATCTGGGCCTACACTGTTTGCTAAGTCATGTCTGTCCCAATACATAAGGTAAATATGATAAATGATAATCATTGATGAATATTGTCATTCTCATTATAAATGTTTCATTCTTGTATTAAAAGTCGGTGACATTTTAGCTTTGGTCTTTGTTTTGTTTTTGTTCTCCCACAACAGTGAGAGATGGGCAGTGGGAGGGAATGTTTTGATTGTTTAATCGGAGGTTTAAAATTCCCGTTTACACTATTTGGGTCATTTTGGAGATGTTGCCCCCAGTTTTGTGGACTTCTACCCGACATTGAGATGAAATGACATCTCCCTCTCTGCCGCCCGATGAAACCAATAGGGTTTATACGCATTGGCAGTCCAACTTGCACCAATTTGCTTCGGCTGGCTTTGGCATTCTAAGTGATTTACCAGTACTCGCATGCGGTCAAATTCACCTTTGCGTGGAATCATCATGCAGCCCAATCTATTTCTCCAAGCCCATTGGGGGAATGTCACGGTGCACTATTTTCATACTTGAGCTGAATTTCACTTCCCATGGTTAGATAAACTTAACTGAGAGGCTTCACATGAGCGGTGTAGATCCAGATGTGATCCATGACTCATCTGTATACACCAGCAATCTTGTTAATGACTTACCTAAACACCTAAACAAGTATTTAATAGAATTGGACAAGTCCAAGACCGGCCCCGATAGCTCAGTTGGTAGAGTGTCCGCTCCGGGGAACGGGAGGACTGGGGTTCAATCCCGGGCCGCGAAATACCAAAGTCGTTAAAAATGGTACTAGCTGCTCCTCGCTTGGCACTCAGGTTTACGGGGAAGAGCTAGAACTGGTCGATCCAGTGTCAGGATAATGTGACTGGGTGTGGTATCATGTAATGTGTCTGGGACATGATACTTCAGTGAGGCAGCACTATAAACGTGAGCATTGAGCTCCCTGTCGCAACCAGACACCGTCGTGATATGACTGAAAAATTGTTGAAAGCGACGTTAAACCCGAATTCACACACACACTGGACGAGTCCAAATTCAAAAGATGGAAGTGAACTGGGGTGAAAGGGTTAACAAATGTACATTGTAGCTGTTAAACCTATCTATAAAATTACTGTGGCAAACCGAGTGGCTGTCAGATGCCTGTTCGACTGTTGATCAATTAGGATGTGGGTTCCAACCTTTGTTCTGTGCAGATTATGAAATAATTACTACCAAAACTCGCTCTTCTGCTGATTCAAGAAGGCATTACATCTTATTCCAAATCTTGTCGACTATGCTGGCAAGCATTTATAGACCTTGTGTGAGCTGGCAAGCCGTGTGAGCTGGCAAGCCATGTTAACAGGATGGTGTAAGCAGGCAAGCCATGTCATCATGATGGTGTGCAGTGTAAGCCATGTTAACATGGTGTGAGCTGGCAAGCCATTCAGCCATGTTATCAACATGGTGTGAGCTGGAAAGCTGTTACCAACATGGTGTTAGCAGGCAAGCCATGTTATCAGCATGGTGTGAACAGGCAAGCCATATCAGGATGGTGTGAACTGACAAGCCATGTTATCAACATGGTGTTAACAGGCAAGTCCTGTTATCATGGCTTGTTTGCTAACACCATGATATCAGGATGGTGTCTGCTGGCAAGCCATGGTGTGGGTTGGCAAGCCACGTGTCTGTTTCAGTTTTATGTACCACCAACAACTAAGGTTATACAGAGATGGGACCTCTCTTTAAAGACATCTGAAATGAGTCGAACCCACAACCCCTGGTTTTTGAGGCGAGTAGCTTAAACACTACACCATGGAGGCTTCTAAGCAAAAAAAAATGAGCTCCACAAGCTGGGTCCATGGCAAGTAAAAAGATGTAGAGCATATACTGACTCTTGTACAATTCAGTGTTTGTGGACTGTAACCTGAAACAATGTGCACTATTTGGATGGGGGGGGGGGGGGGGGGGTTATGGCCCTTTCAAGAGTATTTCACTCGTATCGAGCCGATTGTTAATCAGAGGTGGGCAAAAACGGAGTATCTGGAGAAAAACCACCTGGCCTTCCATTACAGAAACAATGTGCACTGCTCCACATCATGTCTCACTATAAAAAGTTTCAGCTTGAGTGGATGTAAACTAGAATTGCAGAAATTCTTAAAGGGGCATAACATGGCTGTTCTGTAGACTAGTTTGAAGCAATACACAGTTTCACATCATGGTGTTGCTATCAACTATCAGCTTGATTGAATGTAAACTACAGGAGTTAGCCAGAAATAAATGTTTACAGAAATTTTCAAAGGGACATAACTGCTGTTTTGTGAACTGTTAACCTCAAAACAATATGCATTCTACATCATGGTATAATCATCTACTATAGTTTATCAACGACCTTTGAGAGTTCATAGTTTAAGCGTGACAAAACCATTCCATGTTTTAGGGGAAGCAGGTTTCGGATATCGTTACAATATATATATCTTAAAAATATAAATAAGTTTTTGACAACGGCATTATGTAGAAGTCGTTGCCAGTTGTTTAATGTGATGCACTACGAATCTCACAAAATCTATATCGCCCAACGTAACATCCCATCTAAAGGCGATATACCTAAAACACGGACGAGTCCAAAATTAAAAGTGCAGTCAAGTCTCGCTGCATTTTGAAAGACTATAATTGGGGGTCAATAATAGGAGTTGGTCAGAAAGTAAATGTTTACAGAAATTTTCAAAGGGGCATAACTCAATAATTGGTGGACTGCAACCTCGTAATATTGTTTTGGGTTTAATGGCACATCAACCCTTTTGTGTCATCTCCCAGAGAAAGGGAGAAAAGAGATAGATACTGGAGATGCAAGTCTGAAACAGAAGAGAAAGTTTAGAAACAGTTGAAATAACAATACTTCTCCCTGCCCTTTCCTGCTACAAGGACAACAGGCCTTTCCCAACTGCAAGCCAGGAGTGGTTGGGTAAACCAAAGGTGATGTGTGTTTTGCGTCACTGGGGTGCCCATCTGATAATGGCTTCCTGCTGTCCTTGCAGCAGGTAAGGGTAGAGGGGTAATGTAGTTGTTTCTTTTGTTATTACCCTTCCATTCATTTTCCTCTGTCCCTGACTTTCATCTCCTCTACTGTCTTTTCTCCCTTTCTCTGTTAATGTGTGATTAAACCCAAAACAATCAATACTAACTGCAAGCCAATATCAGCTCCAGTGACACAAGATACATCACCCTTGCCTCATTCAAGGACCCCAGGAAATAATATGAGCTGCTCCACATCAGGGTCTATCGATAAATCTCGATCAGATGTATGTGTTGGCGGTTTACATCCCACCAACAACTAAGGTCATACAGAGACTGAACTGATATAAAGACTCATCCAAAAGTGAAGCCTGGAATCCAATTCACGACCCCTGGTTTTTGAGGCTGGTCGCATAAGAACACGATCGGGTGTAAACCGTAAGAGTTTGTTGGAAACGGAAAGTTAATGGGTGTAACTTTAATATTTGGTGGGCTGCAATCTTGAACCAATTTGCGCTGCTCAACATCATGGTCTAATTAAAAATCAAGTCTCAGCGTGACAGGATGTAATCCACAGGAGTTAGACGGAAACCGAATGTTAACAGAAATAAAGGTTAACATTTGGTGGACTGTAATGTGTACTGCGGCACATCTTGGTATAATTATGTATCAAGTTATAGCTTGATTTGCTGTAAACTAGCATGCACTTTTATCTGAGAACAATACAAGTTTTACAAATGAATGGGCATTTAAAAGGAGTCGTTACTCATAGGCTTCACCGGCCTGGTTTACTGTTGGATGCGCGTCTGACTGGTGATCAGGACGCGGGTTTGATACCTGCCGGGGTTGGCAACATTCTTTCGTGGAAATTTATCATGAAATCTTTTCTACGGTCATTCTCTCCCTTCCACTGATTCAAGAAGGACAGTTGTCAGTTTCTGGCGAAATAATGTGTACTGGTTAACGGCTTGCGTATAAGCCTGCCCAGGAAAGTGTGGATAGGTAAACTGACCGGCTCTAAAAAGACCTAAAATAGTGTTGACAGGGCCAATAAAGCCCAATACAAACAAACAAAACTCATAGGCTTCAAGATGAAGTACAAAATCTGGTTACATATCTTCCAATATTTTATTTCTTAAAAAATAACCATGTGAACATGAGCATACAACCAATCATATCTTGTAGACAAGGGGTCCAGTTGTTCAAAACTAATGCTGTTAGTTAACATCATTATACCCGATTGTTAAATATGGCTAACATGCTACTATTTTTGCTGAAAAATGAACGTAGCCTAAATGCTTTCACATTTATACCAGAGTATTAGATATTGTACTTGCTAGAACAGTTAACAACTTGTCCATTTAAGGGGAATGGATACAACTTCAGGGGAGGCAACTCCTGCAAAAGTATTTTTGTCTCCCATGTCAACAGGGATCAACTCTTAAAGGGAAGAATTTGCTCCTGGGGAGCAAATTCTTTCCTTTAAGAGTAGACCCCCTTTTCAATGGGACAGGGCTTACAGAAAAGCAAACAAGAAGTCCCGAAAGTTATCCCCCTTTAAAAAATGGCAGAAAAATCTGCCAGGTGTTCCCATTCCCCTAAGAGCTTGTAATGCTAACAAAGCTTTGAACAACTGGGCTCAGAAATCATTAACTGGTACTCTACCAGGGACACAACAATTGCAATATTTACACAATATTTTATAGCACATACAGTTGAAATGGGACTGACCTTCACAGAAGAATTTACCCTTAACCTTAAGCATTGCCGAAGATGTTTGAAGCATTATATCTCCTTTATATCTTTTGATGGATTCTGACCAAACTTGCATGGTTGTATCACTATGATGGGAAAAGCAATCATTAGGTTTTGATGGCCGTGACCTCATTTTTAAGGGCTCAGGTCCCCAAAACAGTCAATTTTGGGCCCAAAATTACCTGCGAACTAATCAACGAAATTGGGCCAAACTTGGTACAATATTGCAACCTACCAAAGATTTGATTAGATTTTGGTGACCTTGACATTTTTGAGGGCACAGGCCCCCATAACATTACGATAACACATCCATGCAACATAGTGCATTTTTCACATCTCCAAAATGGCTACTTTTCTGAGGAAAATCTGTGTTATTTTTCTTATTTATACTGCAAACATAGGTTGTGGGTGATCGATAGAACTACCTCATTGGGGCGGTTCTAATGAGAACCCACAAATTATGTCTTGGAGCAGAAATAAGAAAAATAATCTATACCCCCTTAAACCCCAGTTTTCTCTATATAAACTGGGGGGTAGGGGGTGTTCATTTCACGGACTTGTTCATGTGATGAACTGTCCATTTTGCCTTGTCTGCATCTTATCTTATGGACGCACTACTATCATACTATGCCTATCCTAATGTACCAGCAGAATGGCAAACAGTGGAAGTAGAGATCAGAAACGGCTGTGATTTAAGTGTTTCTGTCCCTATACTTAGCCTTGTCTTGCTGTTATTCTTGCTGAATTTTGCCACACCCATTTCTGATTATCAACAAATGAAATAACTTGATAAAATGAATTTGGTTTAGAAAACTGAAAGACAAACAGGGTAGATCCTGATCAGATAGCTTCTTTAGAAGCCATCTTATCTGGATCTACACTTTTGGCAAAGGTAGGGATTATTATGTTCAGCTGGACAAGGACTAACTGACATATACTTCACACAGACAGATACAGTAAAATTCCACTATTAAGACCACCTAAAATTAAGACTAATTCTGATATAAAAAAGGTTGTTTAGTAGGTTTAAGTTATTCTTTTTTTGTGTTTTTCGCATGCAGTGTCCTCTGGTCAGAGACCACCTTTGTGACTGTTCAAAAGACCACTTTTGAAAGTCTCAAAGGTGGTCTTAATACAGGAATTTTACTGTATATGCTGATACACACCATCAAATATTTAGTCTCATCAACAAGAAGCCACTGATCAGTAACAATCCGGACAGTAAGGCCTATTCAACAAAAAAGAGGTTCCTGATGGACCTGAATCACTCACCCGAGTCATGACTGAACTTGGCCCAGATATCAAATTATCAAGACAAATATGCTGGTAAAGTTTTAGGAAGATTCAAGCAAAACTGTGGCCTCTAGAAGGTGAACAAGGCATTGAAGCAATTTGACCTAGTTTTTTATCAGACTTGACCCATATTTAAACTTGAATGAAATATCTTCATGACAAACATTCTGGAAATGTTTGATAAAGATTGAAGCAAAACAGTGGCCTCTAAAGGGTGGACAAGGTTGGAAAAAAATTTGACCTAGTGGCATAGTTTTTTATCTAACCCGACACATATTCAAATTTGACAGAGATATCAAGATTCACATTCTGGTTAAGTTTCATGAAGATGAAGCAAATCTGTGGCCTCCAGAGGGTGATCAAGGTTTAAAAGCAATTTGACCTACTGACCTAGTTTTTGACCAGACATAACCCATATTCCAACTTGACTGAGATATCAAGATGAACATTCTGGTAAGTTTCATGAAAACTGCAGCAAATCTGTGGCCTCTAGAGGGTGAACATTTTTTTAAATTTTACCTAGTTTTTGACCCTACATGACCCATATACGAACTTGAAGAGATAGCGTCAGAACAAACTTTCTGCTAAAGTATCATGAAGACTGAAGAAATAATTTGGCCCCTAGAAAGAGAACAAGGTTTTAAAGAAATATGACCTAGTTTTTGACCTGACATGACCCACATTCGAACTTTATCCAGATATCAATACAAACCTTCTGGTAAAGTTTCATGAAGACTGAAGCAAAATTGTGGCCTCCAGAGGGTGAACAAAGTAAATGATGACAGTGCACAACAAACATGATCACAAAAGCTGACCTTGAGCACTTCATGCTCAAATGAGTAAAGAAACTAGAAATGCGTCCATAGGACACGGATGCCCCCGCCTGAAAATATGTCTGTTCGTATTCATCAATAGAAAGTTATTGACCGTGTTTAAGTTTTGGACCCTTTTTTACATTTGACCTCTAAGTATGACCTTGACCTTGTAGGTAAGGACCTTGGTTTTGTGTGAGGCAGATTGTCTCATGATGGCCAACATTTCTGCCAAATAATTTCAAAATCAATCCAGAGATAAGAAAGTTATTGACCGACCATTTTTTTTACCTTGGACCTCTAAGTATGACCTTGACCTTGGAGCTATGGATCTGGGTTTGCATGTGACACATCGTCTCATGACAGTTAATGATTCTTCAAAGTAATTTTAAAATCCATCCAGAAATAAGTAAGTTATTGACTGCGTTTAAGTTTCGGACCCTTTTTTTGACCTTTGACCTCTAAGTATGACCTTGACCTTGGAGGTACGGATCTGGGTTTGCACGTGACACATCGTCTCATGATGGTCAACACTTCATCAAAGTAATTTCAAAATCCATCCAGAAATAAGTAAGTTATTGACTGCGTTTAAGTTTCGGACCCTTTTTTTTGCCTTTGACCTCTAAGTATGACCTTGACTTTGGAGGTACCAACCTGGATTTTGCACATGACACATCGTCTCATGATGGTTAACATGTCTACAAAGTAATTTCAAAATCCATCCAGAAATAAGAAAGTTATTGACTGCGTTTAAGTTTCGGACCCTTTTTTTTACCTTTGACCTCTAAGTATGACCTTGACCTTGGAGGTACGGACCTGGGTTTTGCATGTGACACGTCGTCTCATGATGGTTAACATTTCTGCTGAGTAATTTTAAAGTCCATCAAGAAATAAGTAAGTTATTGACTGCGTTTAAGTTTCGGACGCACAGACACACGGACACACGGACGGACGGACGGACGGACAGGGGCAACGCTATATGCCCTTTCCACCATTCTTCGAATGGCGGGGGCATAACTAGACAGTAACACCTACTCCTATTGGACAGCAAGACCTGGTGAGCAACAAACTGGACAGTAAGACCCGGTCAGCAATAAACAAAGTGGACAGCAAAACTTGGTCAGCAACAACCAGGTCAGAAACAAACAACAGTAAAACCTTGTCAGGAAGAAACCAGACAGTAACACCTTGTCAGCAACTAAGTAGGCAGCAACAACTATATAGCAATAGCTATTCAGCAACAGACTGGACAGCAGTGACACCTGGTCAGAATTAAACTGGACAGTAGCACCCACTCAGCAACAAACTAGACAGTAACACCCAATCAGCAACAAACTAGACATTAGCACCTGGTCAGCAACAAACTGGACAGCAACACCCAATCAGCAACAAACTAGACATTAACACATGGTAAGCAACAAACTAGACAGTAACACCTGGTCAGCAACAAACTAGACAGTAACACCTAGACAGCAACAAACAAGATACCCATTTAGTAAAATTGCTTCACAAATTTTAGTATTCTGAATCATAAATACTGAAAACAATATACATATTACCTTTAAAGCTACCAATATTTACACAACATATATTACACACATACCATATACTGGTATTTTTCAGACTTACATCATGCATATCAACTTTGGTTGTCTGTTTTTACAAAACTACAGTAAAACTTAATTTGATAACTCGAACACAGATTACACCACAACCTCTATAGCACTGTTAATTAAAACACAGTTTTGGTTTCAAGATGGATCCCAAAAATGTATAGATTATATAGAAAAATGACCAAAAATGGCCATAAATGGTCATTTTTTTTTATATAATCTAGATCCCAAAAATGTATAGATTATATAGAAAAATGACCATAAATGGTCATTTTTCTATATAATCTAGATCCCAAAAATGTATAGATTATATAGAAAAATGACCATAAATGGTCATTTTTCTATATAATCTATACATTTTTGTTTGGATACAACATGGTTGTTTAACACGGTTTTTGCTTTGGACCTCATTAATAGTGTTATAAAGAGGTTGTGGTCTACTTGTTTACTATGGCCAATTCGAACTCGTTCTGGAGTCTCTTGTGAATTCTTTCCATAGCTCCAGATATATTTTTCATTTGGCGACAGGGCTTGAGATGTCATTTCATCTCAATGTCGGGTAAAAGTCCTACAAAATTGGAAGCAACGTCTCCAAAATGACCGTTACAGTGTTGACGGGGACGTTAAACTTCAAATCAACCAACCAATCCAGACATATTTAGAATCATTTATGAAGTTTTTTTCTAATTTCAGCAAATGAAGGTATGCTGTGTGTACTCATTAGAATCACCTCAATGAGGTGATTCTAATGAGAACATACAACATTCCTGCATTTTAAAGATATGTGCATTCTGTGGTGCCTGATCTGTGCCTGCACTGTTTGCCGAGATATCCCTTTAGGGGTTTCCCACATGCAATGGAACCATGCATTAGGTTTGATTCCAGTCCAGATTCTATTGATAACCCTCTTACTCAACACTCTGACCTCACAATCCCTTTACGGGTTTCCCGCATGCAATGGAACCATGCATTAGGTTTGATTCCAGTCCAGATTCTATTGATAACCCACTTACTCAACACTCTGACCTCCCACAGCGGGGGCTATTTTCATATAAATCAGAGATAGTCCTGTGGACATAAGCACTGAACAGCTACTTGTAAATTGAAATTCCAGTATTAAGACCACCTAAATTTAAGATTAATTCTGCTTTAAAAAGCTTATTTTGAGGGCTGCACTTAATCTTTCTTTGTGTTTTCTGCCCATAGTGTCCTCTGGTCAGGGACTACCTTTGGGACTGTTCAAAAGTGGTCTAAAGACAAAGCTATTGATCCTAAAATTGTGAAGTAAGAAAATTATAATCATACATACTTGTCTGGCGCTATGGTTACCAAACTTTAGATTTGTAGAAAACCGAGTGAGTGAGTGAGTTTTAGTTTTACGTCCCACCAACAGCTAAGGTCATACGGAGACGGGACCTCGGTTTAAAGACTCAGCTGAAAGTCTGGAGAAGCCCGTAGAAAACCGACACAAGATATATATACAATTACTTAATGTGAGGAGAATGATGTGGAATAATAATGATGCTGAATAATTACCCTGAACGTGCTAAACAAAACAACAGCATACAACACTCCATTAATTATCAGGCAAAAAATTTTTTTGTTTGATTTGAGGTTTAACGTCCCCGTCAACACTGTAAAGGTCATTTTGGAGACGTTGCTTCCAATTTTGTGGGACTTTTACCTGACACTTGAGATGAAATGACATCTCAAGCCCTGTCATCCAATGAAACCAATAAGGTTTATTAGCATGGACGGTCCGCCTCGCACCGGGGTTCCTGGACAGGCTTGGATCCTCTAAGCGGTTTACCAGTACTAGTGTGCGGGCCGGATTCAGCTCTGCGTGGGAGCATCATGCAGCCCATATATTTCTTCAAGCCCCTATGGGCGGAGGCCACAGGCAGAAAAGTCACACCAAATGTCAAACCTTACTCTCTCTGAAAAATAAGACTAAAAAAACTCAAACATCACGTAAACAGGTCCGTGAAATAAAGACCCCACTAAACCCCACTTTATATTGAAAAACTGGGGTTTATGGGGGTAAACATTATTTTTCTTTTTTCTGCTCTAAGACATAGGTTGTGGGTACTCGTTTGAACTGCCTCAAAGAAGCGGTTCTAACAAGCACCCACAACCTATGTTTGCAGCATGAATAAGAAAAATAGCACGGATTTTCATCAGAAAAGTAGCCATTTTGGAGATGTAAAAAATGCACTATGTCACACGGGTGTGTTATCGTAATGAATGCTGTCTGTTGCGAGTTGTGCTTTATGTTTCAAGGTCTAACAACCTGTCATATGTATGTCTGGATAATGTTCAATGAAACAGTTTTAAATCATTAAATAATTGATTAGCAGTAGGTTCAATAACTTAACAATATCTGCTTCCATTATTGTATTAAAGATTAAAATTCTCTTTGGTAACCCGCAATCTTAAATCCTGGATGTTTGCATTTAAATGAATTTAAGGGGAATGAATACACCTGGCAGATTTTTTCACCAATTTTCTAAGGGAGACAACTTTAGGGATTTCCTGTTCCCTTTTCTATAACTTCTGTCCCCCAGAAAAAGGGGTCCACTCTTAAAGCAAAGAATTTGCTCCTCTGGAGCAAATTCTTTCCTTTCAGAGTTGACCCCTATTGACATGGGAGACAAAAATACTTTTGCAGGAGTTGTCACCCCTGAAGGTGTATCCATTCCTTTAAGCAATTAAATATCAGGGCCCAGTTTACAATATCATTAAGTTAACATCCATTAAAACTTTAACCAGCTGGGCAAAAAAAAAATGTGAGTTGCTTTTGCAATGTAAAAGATACTCAGATTTTTTTTAGCAAAAATATCAATGTATTACTTTCTTCAACTCTTATCCTGCTGTTCACGACAACCCCTATCCTTGCAAACAGTGTAGATCCAAATCAGATGGCTCCTGAAGAAGCCATCTAATCAGGATCTCCACTGTTTGACATACAGAAAAATTACATCAAGTAATCTGATTGGTTCAAAGCCAGAAATGGGTGTGGCTAAATTGAATATTCAGCAGGATAGGGGATAACAATTAACATTTTGACCACTACCAAGTTTCTTAAGCTAACGAGGCTTTGAACGAGACTTTGAAGGACAAGGCCCAGGAAACACAAACAAAATTCCTTCAAATCCAAACTATGTAAAATCCTCTCCAAAATAATAGTTCATGCTTCAAACCTACACGGAATGAGCTTCATTTGTGATAGAATTCCGCCAACCTTTTCATACAATTGAAAACAACATGGAAATGACAGCAGTATGACGAATACAAAAGTCTGGTTACAGACAAACATGCAATGCTTCTTTGTGTACTTTTATAGTCATTGGACTATTTAACAAATTCATACTATGTACAGAAATTATTCCGATCAACAGACACATCTGAAATGTGTGATCTTAACCACCTCAGTTTGCCTATACATTGAATGTGACTACTTCAGAACTAGCAGTTTTCAGTTGAATTATTTTTTTTTTTGACATTCTCCTTTTTTACAATTTCATAGATTGCGGGTGCTTGCTAGAACCACCTTGTTAAAGCACAATCTACGTTTTTGAGCAATAATAAGGAAAATAAACACTACCCCTGTAAATTTCATGTTTGCCTATATAACCCATAGCAGGCGGGAAACCACTAAATGGGTACCTTGGCAAACAGTGCAGGCCCAGATCAGAGGCGACAGAATGTGGCGTCTGATCAGGGCCTTCACTATTTGCTAACAGAATTTTCCTTCAAAAATAGAATAAAAAGGAGAAAATAGGCCTACCGCCTCTTGTATGACAATTGGACTTGTCCAACATATAGCAATGGAAGAGTCCACTCCACTAGCATACAATGGGTTAAAATGGGAGCTTACAAGGGTATTGATTATGCAGACTTGTAAATGTGATTAAATGGTAATGGTGCAAAAGTAAAAAATCCATACCCTTATCCAAGCAACCTGAACCTACATATTCATTGAATCTGTTTGAACAGCCACCACTGTCCAAATACACCAAAGTTACTAACACTTTCACCTATACCATCATGATAACCTTTACCACTCTCTAGACTAAATCAGCAGACAAAAAATTCAGGATATTTTTCTTATTTTTCTCTGAAAACAGGTTTTGACGTTACTTGCAAAGTGTCTCAAATGTCTGTTTCCTGGGAAGGATAAGAGAACTATTTTGAAATAACTGGCAAACTTTTGTACCCAGAGTGCTAAGCGTTAACCCTTTAACGATATCTGCTGACGTCTTTTTTTCCGATAATTTCTAATTTTACACATAAAATAAGGCTTGACATAACGTTAATTAACTGCTAGGCAGAAAATACACATTACATGCCTGTGATGTCCCCGTCAACGCACATTACACATTACATGTCCCCGTCAACACTGCCAAGAATTTTGTATACTTTTGATTGGACAGCACAAGGGCAGTTACTTTCCCTATATCCCATGAGCAAAATTATATTACCCTCTCCCGCTTGGCTTCGCTGAATTGTGATGTCTGCCATCTTGGATTTACCGCAGGGTTGATAAGAAATAAAGCAAAAGCCTGAGAGCGATATTTGCCCGAGCCTAATGGCTTCAGATTTTGTGGCACTTTTACCCCAAATCAAAATAAAATGAAATTTCAAGCCCTACTGGTCAAGCACGCCACTAGGGTTTAAAGAACAGTCTGACTCAAACCACTTTTCTTGGGCAGGCATAGACCTTCTAAGTGGTTTACAAGTACTTAAGTTCGGTATGTTTCAGCTCTGCATGGCAGCATCATGCAGCCCAATCTATTTCTCCAAGCCCTGATGGGTGGGGGTGCAAAAAAGGGGGTCTTCTCTTAGAGTAAAGAAATTCCTATCCTTCATAAGGAGCTTACAAATGTTTTGTGCATTCAGAGTAGTTCTCTATTTATAATGGTGAAAAAAAAATTACCGAGTGGCCTCCCCTGAAAGTGGCTCCATTCACCTTAATGTTCCTTGGCATGTTAAGAGCATTTTACAACCATCAGTTAGAAGCCTCCGTAGTGTAGTGGTTATGCTACTCGGCTTGTAAACCAGGGGTCACAGGATTGATCCCAGGCTTCTCCAGACTTTCGGATGAGTCTCTAAACCGAGGTACCTTCTCCGTATGACATTAGCTGTTGGGGAGACGTAAAACTCAAACACTCACTCACAACCATCAGATGCTTCACATTATTAAATATATCTTAATTAGTACAATACTTTAACTCTTGTCCTGCTGAATAAATTAATTATGCCTCACCAATTTCTGACTGTCAACCAACCATTTTATTTGATATAATGTATCTATTCAAATCTCAAACTCACTGAATAACAGTGTAGATCCTGATCAGATGGCTTCTTCAGAAGCCATCAGATCTGGGTATTCACTGTTTTCAAAGATTGGGATTGTCATGATCAGCAGGATAAGGGTCAACACCAAACAAGGGAAACAACTTTGATTACTTCCTGCGTATCTTCCTTTAATGACAGCCCCTTCAAAAGAGGGGTCTACACTTAAAGGAAATAATTTGCTCCTCAAGAGGAGCAAATTCTTTCCTTTAAGGGTATACTCCTATTGGCAAGGGGGACAAAAACAATTTGAAAGAGTTGCCTCCCCTGAAGGTGAATTCATTCCTGTGGCACATTTATTCAGTCACAATTAAACTGGCACATGTGATAAAGTGTATTTATAATAATAGTATTTGGTTTACATAAATTCATGTCATGCACAAAAGGTCCTTAAATGTATACACAAACAGCTGCAAAAAATTACCTTGGCCCACCAGAGTGTTTCGATAGATTTCAACAGATTTATTTCCAGAGTCTATGTAATATATTAATGCTAAGATATGTTTCTTGGCACAATGCAACACATTTCCCAACCCCCACCCCCCCCCACAAAAAAAAAAAAAAAAAAAAAAATCTTTCATTGCTCATATCTTAGATTGTCAGTGCTTGTTAACAGCTGTCTCTATTAGACCAGCATCCACAATCTATGTTTCAGAGCAAAATTTAGAAAAGTAATGCGTTATCATTTATTCTAAGCACAACTTTTCTTTCAAAAAGTGATGTTTATTCAACAGACTGTACAGACTTTGGGATGAGTCTTTAAACCGAGGTCCCGTCTCCGTATGACCTTAGTTGTTGGTGGGACGTAAAACTAAAACTCACTCACTCACTCAACAGACTGTCAACCTGATATGAGCCATGTCATTAGAAAACAAGCCCCCGAGGTTTTAACACTTTTTTCATACTCAACTCAGCTGAGCATGAAATTTGAAATGCTCACAACTATTAAAATACAAACAAATCAGGCAATTTTCCTGGTCAGATAAGCACATAATGCCATTTATGTATCCCGCTCATAAATTTTAACATGCCAACATTTGTTGGCATCTTAAAATTTATGAGCAGGTTAAATTTCATGCTCAAGTGACCTGAGCATGAAAAAAAGTTTAATAACCTCAGGACCTGTTTTTGCCATTTCTAAACAACAAAAATGTAGATCAGCAGGCACACCTGTGCAGTCTGATCAGCACCTTCATGTTCATGATTGAATAGTACAAACTAAATTACATGGGTCTTGCTTGTCTGTGTAGCTGAGTGGATCGGTCTGTGTTCTACTTGCTTATATGATATTTGTTCACTCATTAAACAGGAATACTGTGGTTATACAGTCAACCCTCTTTATACCGACATTCGATATAACGACAAAACTTGTTATAACGACAATTTCAAGATGAGATGGATAAATGGAGTCAAGAATATTGTAATTATTTAATACTCCAAGAAACAATGTTGTGGATATTTGTTAGAATCGCCTTAGCGATTCTAACAAATGTCCACAGCATTTGTTTCTTGGAGTAATTACAGGAAGAAGTCTATTATTACCGAATCTCTCTTGGAAAACTCTTTTACTACTCCTACTAATTGGAATTCTATATAGCGGCAAATTCGCTATAGTGGCAGCTTGTTAGGGAACAAATACTGTTGTCAGAGGGTCCTCTGAAGATGATGGAGATATAACCACAATACATAAATACCCATGTTTTTTACATCTTTGAGCTTTCTCTGTCATCAGAGTAAAACAAATACAGTAAAATTCCTATATTAAGACCACCTTTGGGACTGTTCAAAAGTGGTCTTTAAGACCACTTTTGAACAGTTCCACAGGTGGTCTTACAATGGGAGACTCTGCGGGTAGAAAACAGAATGAAATAATTACTGAAACCTTCTCTATAAGCTTTTAAAAGCAAATTTAGTCTTAATTTTAGGTGGTCTTACTAGTAAAATTTTACTGTACATTAAACCTTTTTTCAATAGGCAAGAACATTAAATGTACAGACATTTGGCTGCAGTGAGCTTCAGCAGCTGAGTGATCAAAATTCACAAATATACTAAGGAACCTGATTTACATGACATCTTTCATATTTGAGCTGTGGCAAGAATAAACCTGTGTTTCTGTTATAGTTAACAGTAAAAGACAAAACCACACAGACCCATTAGGGGGCCAGTTGTTCAAAACTAGCGACGTCATTAGCTAACATATCGTTAAAACTTTAATCATGGGCCTAGTGGATAAGAGTACTGACTCTTAATCCTTAGGTCTCTCATCGCTGTGGGTTCGAGCCTCGCTCGGGTCATATGTGAGACGCCAAGTTCTGCAACGGATGGTCAGGTGGTTTTTCTCTGTTACTCCGGTTTTGCCCACCTCAGATTAATGATCAGCTCGATATGAGTGAAATAATCTTAAAAGAGCGGTAAAACCAAAATAAAAAAACAACTTTAATCATTCAATATTGCAAAAATAATATTTTGCTGAAAAAAAATGTGAGCAGCTTTTGCAAATGCTAAAGCTGCATTTGCAAAAGCTGCTCACATTTTTTAGCAAAAATAAAATTTTAGATATTGTACTTGGTAGAACGGTTAACAATTTGACCACTAACGAGCTTGTTAAGTTAACGATGCTTTAAATAGCTGGCTCCGCAAAACCTACAAGAAGATCTCTTCAACCAGCAAAGACTAAGAACAGTCTTCGCCTCCACACAGTCAAGCCTGACAATCATCAAGAAAACATGCCTATATAATTCTTACCCTTCAACCCCCCTTTTATGTAGTAAAACTGGGGTTTACAGGGGTAAAACTCCAATCTAATATTTTGTGTAGAAATAAGAAAAATATCACAATTTTTCATCTTAAAATTTTTGTTTTTTTCGTCATTAAAGTTTACAATATATTTGTATACGGGTGTTTTTGTTATGTCATTTATAGCCCAATTGCTCCTTTGATAGCTCAGTGGTTATGTTAGGCTCATGCAAACAATGAGGACTCTGATCAGGCTGCACAGATTTATCAGATTCAGCACTGGTCACCAAGATCTTCTGGTCACAACAATTGTAAAAACTTTAATCCTTAAGATGCCGAGAAAAACCACATCTGAAATTGTTGTCTGTTTATGTCGTCTGATGAATATTCTTGCAAACTTTTTTAAAATATTATTGCTTACAAGCAAATTCAGCGAACCTCCTAGAGAAGCACTCTGATCTGGGTCCACACTGTTGAAACAATGACTTACCAAGCAACAAATCACATGACAATTATTGTGATTGGCATATTAAATGTTAATTACCTACAGGTAAACTATTAATTGTCTCAACTGGATCCATGTCTGCCACATTGAAACTATCCTTATTACCATATACAGTGAAATCACGCTATTAAGACCACCTAAAATTAAGACTAATTCTGCTTTAAAAAGCTTATTCTGAAGGCTTCACTTAACCTTTATTTGTGTTTTCTGCCCACACTTCTTCTGGTCGGGGACCACCTTTGGGACTGTTCAAAAGTGGTCTTGAAGACCACTTTTGAACAGTCCCAAAGGTGGTCTTAATATAGGAATTTTACTGTACATGTACATATACTTAATGATGTGACTCAAAGAACAATATAGGCACTAATCAGGACTAGCAGATGGTATTTTCGAATTTTTTTTTTTTTAAGGCAACCCAATCAGAGTGATCATGGCGTTATAGCAGCAAAACATATTAACAAATCTCTGATCAGCCTGTATGCTCATAGCTTCAGACAGGGCGGTGTAAAGAGGATAATTAGAGGATTTTTATTTCTTATTTCTCAATTCAAACATGTGGGAACTTGTTAGAGTCGCCTCATCGAGGCCATTCTAAAAAGTACCCACAACATATGTTTCTGACAAAAAAATAAGGAAAATTATCATTTACCTATCCTTCATCACAAAAACTCGCCCATATAATTTTGACCTCCTTGAACCCAACTTTGGGGTTTACAGGGGTATACCTTATCTTTCTTATTTCTGCTCTAAAATATAGATTGTGGGTACTCGTTAGAATCGCCTCAATGAGGCAGTTCTAACGACTACCCACAATCTATATTTTGAGCAAAATAAGGAAAATAGCACAATGTTTCATCTGAAAATGTTCGTATTTTTTGGCGGTTAAGTTTACCATGTATTTGTATAGGCGTATTTTCATAATGTGCTATTCCTTATCATGATATGCAGACCTGTTCAGACCTTCACTGTTTGCTGAATACAGAGAACACAGGTAACCTTTTTGCCATGACTTTGAATACTTTTAACTTAAACAACACTAGTAAAATCGTTTTCTTTTGGTTGGATCTTCTTTGTTAAATATTATGTATCCTACAAGGGCACATATTGCTATTCCCACTAATACCAGAATGATGACAAAGAATATTTTTAGTCCTGACCATCTTCCACCGGACATAAAACCTCCTTTTGGATCCTCTACATGATCTGAAAATATAATAACATTTGTTTGTTTGATTTGAGGTTAAATGTCCCCATCAACACTGTAAAGGTCATTTTGGAGACATTGCTTCCAATTTTGTGAGACTTTTACCAGGCATTGAGATGAAATGACATCTCAAGCCCAGCCGCCCAATGAAACCAATAGGGTTTATAAGCACTGACGGGATGACTCGCACCGCTTTGCCCGGGCAGGCTTACATCCTCTAAGCTGTTTACCAGTACTCGTGTGTGGGTCGGTTTCAGCTCTGCGTGGAAGCATCATGCAGCCCATATATTTCTTCAAGCCCCGATTGGCGGGGGCCGATAAAATAACATGACACAAATTACATGACACAAATTAAACACTGCGTTATATCCAAACAAAAATGTATAGATTATATAGAAAAATGACCATTTATGGTCATTTTTCTATTAATCTATACATTTTTTGGTCATTTTTCTTTATAATCTATACATTTTTGGGATCTATAGACTATATAGAAAAATAACCATTTATAGTCATTTTTCTATATAATCTATACATTTTTAGGATCTATCTTGAAACCGTGTTATATCAAAAAACATTGTTATAATGAACCGTGTTATAACAAGGTTCTGGTGTATTATCATTTGGGGTGGTAAATTTTTGTTTTACAATCAGTTATTCAGATTTAACCCAATCTTTACCAAATGGAATCTTTCTAATTGTATATAGGAGTCCATTTCAAAATTTGGGGGTGACAGGTTGTGTTTTCTTCAAAATTGATTTAGAAAATGGCTGAACTTTTTGCAAACAGTGAAGGCCCTGATCCGATACCACATTCTGTTGCGTCTGATCTAGGCCTGGGCCTGCACTGTTTGTCATTTGCCCTTTTTGGAAAATAAAAGACAATTTTCAATTCAGATATTCCAGTATTTGCATAACAAGACAAACATTCTCAGCAGCATCTGGCATTCAAAAGCAAATATATGTGAACAGTATATCAAAGACAATATGTCTGACACAAACTTTTGACAATATCCAATGAAATGTAACATTGCTGAAGTACAATAGATGGATAATCACGATGCTTAAGTGACATTTTACACAATTTTTCAGCCAAAAATATTTTAGATATTGCACTGGACAAAACATCACACATAGCCATCACTTATGAGTTTGTTATGCATCACAAAAACACGCCTATATAATGTTGGCCCCCTCGAACCCCACTCTTATATAGTAAAACTGGGGTTTGCAGGGGTAAACCCTATTTTTCTTATTTCTGCTCTAAAATATAGATTGTGGGTACTCGTTAGAACCGCCTAGATGAGGCGGTTCTAATGAGTACCCACAATCTATATTTGGAGCAGAAATAAGAAAAATATCACACTTTTTCATCTTAAAATTTTCATTTTTTTTTCAGCGATAAAGGTTACAATGTATTTGTATAGGCGTGTTTTCGTAATGCAAATGATGCATCATTCAAGTGGGACCAGCAATAAGTTAAGAATTCTACTGAATACTGTGGTATGCCTGTGGTGGTGCAGTTACAGAACCAAGTAATCTAGGTCAAGGTCACAAATGAATGCTTACATAAAAGTTGCCATTCCTAGATGCAAGCTTGTATCAAGTATCATTATTGAGGCTCTTATAGTTCTGGAGAAATGAACTTCAACATAAGGGTGAACCCTATGGTCGGCGCAATAGTTCACAAAGCCAGTGAACCTAAAATGCATGTAAAGGTCAAATATGGATGCTTGAATTATAGTTCTTACTCCAAGACGCAAGTTTGAACCAGTAATCATTAATGAAGCTTTTATGGTTTTTCAGTATCAGGGTCTTGAATGCTAGCTTTGACACAATACATGTATTTCACAATGTCAGTGAACCATAAAATGGAGATCAAAGTCAAATATGGATGCTTACATCCAACCTGCCATCCCTAGACAAATGTTTGAACCAAATATCATTAAAGACCCTATTATACCTTGAGAAATGAACATCAGGGGGAGTGCTAGGATGGTCACAAATGTTGACGGCTTGACAGACAGATGGACTGATGAACAGATGGAAAATTGGACTCCTACATCTCCCCATGCTAATAGCAGGCGCGATTTAAAGACAAATATGGGTATTAGGGGCTTCTAACTATACTAAGGTGTGTCTCTTGATAACACAAAATACAAACAAAAAAGTATCTGAAAGCCAGCTTTCTTAAATAATTATAGGAGTGAGTGTGTTTGAGTTTTACGTACCACCAATAGCTATGGTCAAACAAAGATGGGACCTCGGTTTAAAGACTCATCCGAAAGTCTGGAGAGGCCCAAGATCAAACCCATGACCCCTGATTTATGAGGCCAGTAGCTTATCCACTACTGCACGGAGGCTTCTAAATAATTAAAGATGCATTTATCACAGTATAGAGAAATATAAATATTATTGTTAACAATGTTAATTTAGTCTAAGCAAAGGTGGCATACCTCTTGGTGGAGCAAAAAAATCTGCCTGTGGTAAGCCTCTGTATTCTTCAATATCATCTGTCTGCAAAATGATAAAAATACATATATTAAAGGGAATGGATAAACCTTCAGGGGAAGCAACTCTATCAAAATTTGTTTTTTGTCTCCCTTACCAATAGGTGTCTACTCTAAAAAAGCAAATTCTTTCCTCCAAGAGAGAAACTGTTTGAAAGGTGTTCATTTAACAGGGAAGGGAGCGGGAAGTCACAAAGATACATGCCTGGTAGACTCGTAAGGTGTAGCCGGCAATTATGCACTCAAAATCCTAACAGGAACTTCCAGCCATGACTTATATGACTTCAAAAATGTCAATAAATAGGTGAGTGTTCCCAATTTTTGTCATTTTTAGTCAACGTTGAAATATATTTCGAAAAATCGGGCAGTGCTATTCTCAACAACATTCATTTCTGTATCAGAAAAGACATGTGGACATAATAAGGCAAGCGGTCGATTTTTAATTTAATTTCTGCCGGAGTAAGGTAGTCAAATATTTATGTTTTGACCTGTTATCTAGTGCAGAATGAAGGGCATTTCATTTGATTTTGTTTCTGTTTGATTTGTGTTTACAGTCTTTTCAAGATAAATCACTCACATTGAGCTACTTGCTAATTAGTGGTGACTGAAAACTGGAGAACCCAGAGAAAAACCGCCTGACCTTCCACTGTAGCACTTGGTTTCTCACATAAAACTCACCTATCTCATTTAAAAAAACTGCATGAAATGACAACTCAATGACAACTGTGATCTCTCTTTTTTTCATGTCTCTAGGTATGGCATATTTAACCCATTTGTATTATATGGAATCTCCCTCCCTTATACAGTCGAACTTAGATGGCTCGAACTCGCCGGGACCGCCGAAAAAAGTTCGAGCCATTGGAGTCCAACTCGGCAAGATCCATCTTAGTGGACTATGATTTTTTATCATAGCTGCGGCAATTTTGGTGACTTCCGGTACATTTATCGGTCATAATTTAAGAGTTAATGATGAGCCGCATTTTTGGTCCGTATCATGATACTGTGTGACTTGATTGATAAAATTAGAATTTTTACAAAGGTAATTAGTGCGAGCCATCGGTGGGATTTTACATAGAAAATGCACTCTAGGGACCAGGCTTAGAGTTCGAGGGTTCGAGCCATCGTGGTTCGAGTCAAGAGTGGCATGTTTAGTTAAAATGAATAGGAATTTTGCCGGGACTGAAAAGTCAGTTCGACCCAAACGTGGTGTTCGAGCCTACCGAGTTCGACCCATCGAAGTTCGACTGTAAATAGCAGGAGTGCATCTCAGAATTTAGGGTTGTTCAGTTCAGATATACATATAGAGTCAAACTTCAATGGCTCGAACACATTTGGGACCACGAAAATCTGTTCGAGACAGGGATAGTTCAAGCCAATGAGGGTTATTGCCAGGAGGCATAACGGGCTAAATTTGGGGACATCTTTTTGATGTATAATAAAAATGTATGTTGTGTGTACTCATTAGAATCGCCTCATCGAGGCGATCCTATGAGTACACACAGGATACATTTGCGGAATAAAAGTCGAAAATCTCCGTAATTATACTACACTATTTCTTATGTGAAAGGACATTTCCTAGGGACTCAAGAAAGGATTCTCGTCATCAGAGTTGGAGTAATCGAAATTCTACTGTATTGAAAAACTTATTTAGGAAAATGGATGAACCTTTCAACACTGAAGGCCCTCGTCAGTCTGGTCTGAGCCTTCACTGTTTGTCAGAGTTCAGTTTTGGGGAATCCTTAATAAAATAGATTAACACAAAACTTTTGTATACTTTCTTATTCTGAAATACATGGCTGTTTTGTTTGTTTGTTTGATTTGAGGTTTATCATCCCTGTCAACATTGCATAGGTCATTTTGGAGACGTTGCTACCAATTTTGTGGGACTTTTTATCCAACATTGGGACGAAATGACATCTCAAGCCCTGTCGCCCAATGAAACAAATAGGGTTTATAAGCATGGATGGTCTGACTCGCACCGCTTTGCTGGGCAGGTTTAGGCTTCAACACCCGATTTCATAATATCATTTTTCGATATAAAAAGATTGGGTTCAACATAAATGCTAGTTAACCCAATCACGGTTGACAACTTTGCTTCCCTCTTTACTTGCATGCCGGTGGGTCAGGCCTCAGATTCTATGACGGTTCCAGCGTAAAGGCTTACTGAGAATTGGAGAGTGTTATGTCATTTATATTGATTTGGGTTCAATAACAGAACTATAAGTTTATGCATATATTTATTTACAAGTATACAACATGCAGCTCAGAACCAAACTGAGGGAACTCCTACAAGTATCAAAGAGGCATGCAGACATAATTAACTGCAGTGTGTGGTCTCTATTTTAACAAGCGTGGGAGAAAGTCAGAATCTTGACTCATGACAAGTCCAATTATTTCAATAATATTACAACCCCCCTTTTTGCTCCATAAGCAAGTAACGTTCCAGTTAATTAAGGTTTCTCCACACAATTGTTTTAGTTCACTTCACAGGATAATGTTTGTACACTGATGAATAGGTACAGCTGTTATAGTCATTAATATGTCAGTCTATCAGGAGGTTTTACACATCTACCTGATTTTGTTCTGTAGTATTTCTGACCTTCAGTGAGTTCAGAGTTCCCATGGCTGTTATTGTTTTTCTCAGTCTCACTGTTTATTTGATCATGTGATTCGTGGGTGGTATCTACAAGTTCCTGGGGTTGGCCTTTAATCTCTGAATCATTGTTATTTGGCAAAGCCGCGAGAAAACGTCTATTGCGCCGCATGATGCCTTGATCTGTCTGTACATGATACGAACGCGGAAATTCACTGTGATCTTTTACAATGCCGGTTTTCTTTTGGTCTTTCACCCATACTTTGTCGTCTTGACAAAGTGGTCTGAAAAGACGAGCGCGATGGCGTTTGTCATGATAGAACTTTTGTTTTTGCTTTATCTTCTTTTCGCGCACGGCAAGGTTTTTCATGTTAGGCCATTTTGGATTAAGCAATTTGGGTTGAACTGGTAAATTTGATCTTAATTTACGGCCCATCAATAATTCTGCCGGACTAAATCCATTGCTTAGTGGAGTTGTCCTATATGCCAACAAAGCAAGATACGGATCGTCAGCTTTCTTTAGCATATCCTTTATAGTCCCTACATGGCGCTCTGTCATACCATTACTCTGTGCCATTTTGGGGGAACTGGTAACCAGTTCGAAACCGAATGTAGCCGCAAACTCTTTGAATTGGCTTGATGTGAAATATTTGCCGCCGTCTGAATGGAAAAATTCACAAATGCCGTGACGCGCCAAAATCAATTTTAAATGATTTATAATTGACAACGACGTTTGGCTATAGAGTTTTGCTATCTCCACATACCTTGAAAAATAGTCTACGACTAGCAAATAAACAGAATCCTTAAGCTGAAACAGGTCTGCGCCGATTCTTTGCCACAGTCTAGTGGGAAATGCTATCGGTTTTAGTGGTTCCGCATGATCTTTTGATTGTTCTATGCATTTCTGGCACGCTTTAATCAAGCTTTCAAGCTGTGTGCTCAGTCCTAACCACCAAACAGACGACTTCGCCCTTTCCCTGCATTTTACAATGCCTTGGTGTCCGACATGAATTTTGTCCAAGATTTCCCCCTGCAAAACCTTTGGAATAACTAATCTTACACCTTTAAGTAAGAGACCATCTTGAACCGTAAAATCACCCCTATCTGACCAATCTAAGGCTGATTTTTCTGGCCAACCCTTTTTTCGCAAAATTTCAGTAAACTGGAGCATACCGCATCCGAAGTGTAATGATATTTGATCTGATCCAACCTTGAGCGAGAAGCCGGCAAGCCATCAATTACTGAATCAACTAATGCTTGTGTTTGTAAATATAAATCTGAATGAGATTCCTCAGAATTACTCAAAGGGGCCCTCGAGAGGGCGTCGGCTGAAAATAAGTTTTTACCAGCCGTATGCGAAATTGAGAAATGAAATCGCATCAAACGCAATCTAAATCTCTGTATTCTTGGGGGAACATCAGATAGGTCCTTTGTGCTAAGAAGGGGTACCAGGGGTTTATGGTCAGTTTCAATGTGGAATTTGGTCCCTATCAAATAATTTGCAAATTTCTCACATGCCCAAGTTATAGCCAACGCTTCTTTTTCTACCTGAGCGTACCTGCACTCAGCCTCGCTGAGTGAACGAGACGCGAAAGCCACGGGTCTCCAAGTGTCCCCGTGCTTCTGGCGAATCAAACTTCCTAATCCATATGAAGAACTGTCTGCCGAAAGCAATATTTCTTTGTTAGGGTCATAATGTGCGAGAACGGAGCTGGAGCTAATTTCCTGCTTTATGTCATTGAAAGCAGACTCTTGCGGTGGTCCCCATGACCATGCATTCTGCTTTTTCAGTAAGTCACGCAAAGGTTTGCTTTTCTCTGCAATATTTTGCGAGAATTTAGCCAACTGATTGATCATGCCTAAAAATCTCCGTATGTCCGAGACATTACGTGGAGTGGCCATATCTACTATAGCGCGAACTTTGTCAGGACAGGGCCTTACACCGTTTTCATCAATCAAATGCCCCAAAAAGGTTAATGATCGCTGGGCAAATACACATTTACTCTCATTCAATGTGATCCCTACTGATTCAAGCCTTTTCAGCACTTCAAACAACCTTTCATCATGTTGTTCAAGCGTTTCCCCTGCAATTAGGCAATCGTCCATTTGACACACCACCCCGGGGATGCCTTCAAGGAGCTGGGACATTTTTTTCTGATAATAATCACTGGCACTTGAAATTCCCATAGGTAACCGATTAAAGCAAAATCGTCCCCAATGTGTGATGAATGTAGTTAGAGGCCTTGTTTCTTTTTTCAGATTTATTTGCCAAAACCCGCTGTTTGCATCGATTTTGCTGAAGTAACGCCCACCTGCCAGTTTAGAAAGTGATTCCTCTACAGTGGGGAGGGGATAATTTTCCCGCATCACGCTTTCATTGAGTTTGGTCAAGTCTACACAGATTCGAACCTTGTCACTGTTTGCTTTTGGTACTGCGACCATACCAGAGCACCACTCTGTAGGCTGGTCTACCTTTGAAATTACCCCCAAATCTTGCATTCTTTGCAGTTCTTCTTTCACCTGATTCATCAAAGGGAAAGATACTCTGCAGGGCACATTGAGGGAATAGGGCTGAGCACCGCTTTTAAGCTTGATAGTGTATTCCCAGTTTGTTTTGCCTACACCCTTAAAAAGTTTCGGAAACTTATCTTTGTAGTGTTCGGACGCATGTACAGACGAAAGATCAAGGTTTACCTGGTCAATAATCCTAAGTGATTCGATCGCAGGCCGCCCAAGAAGTGGTAATGACAATCCCCTAACCACATATATATCCTGAACACTGAAACAACGTTTTGTTTCCAAAGTACACTGAAACTTTCCGAGCACATCAAGTTTTGATTTTCCAGGACCATACAGAATCTTACTAGACTTCACCAGCATAATCCCTGGAAATTGTTCGAATTCCTTGTCTGAAATGACTGTGACGTCGGCACCACTGTCTATCTTAAACCTGATGCTAATGCCGTCAACTTTGACGTCGGTGATCCACGGCTTCGCATCCACTGAATCGAGGCTCCTGCCCATGCCGTCAGTCGATTCGTGGCCCTCTACCGAGCCAAGAAACCCATATTCGTCATCGGAGTCCCTAGCCTCGTAGACCTCATTTACTGCTGGCTTCGATAAACAAGCTCTTGCCCAGTGCCCTTTGCCTTTGCACTTGTGGCATTTAGAGTCCCTTGCTGGACATTTGTCCCTTGGATGAACGTTACCGCCACAACGTTTACATTTTTGTTGGCTAGTGTTTTTCACCACTGCACTGTCCCTGTTCATAGAATATTTTGGTTTGGTTTTCCCTTTTTTCCCTAGCACAGCGTCCAAAGAAGAAGATTCAACTTTGTGTCCCCTGACAACGGGCTGTTGCGCTTTTACTGCTTCATGCTGCCTTGCTTGTGTGAGGGCTTTTTCTACAGTCAACTCCGCGTCCAGCTGGAGCCTTTCAGAGACCTTTTGATCCCGCAATCCGACTACTAGTCTATCCCTAATCATTTCGTCATACAGTTCACCGAATGAACAGTACTCCGCCAGTTTATACAAACTTGTCACGAAGGAGTCCACTTTTTCCCCTTCAAACTGAACCCGCTGGTGGAACTGCACCCTCTCAAATATGACATTCCACTTTGGAATAAAATAATCCTTTGACTTTTTTGACACAGTTTCATACGTTTTTCTTTGTTCCGCTGTTAACTTTAGGGTGTCCAAAATGTCATCTGCTTCACTTCCCATACAATAGATTAAGGAGTTTACTTGAATTTCTGATTGTTTTTCTGAAAGTCCTGACGCTGATCGGAACCTTTCAAATCTCTGGAACCATTTTTCCCAACCTTGTGGTTTAGAAAAGTCAAATTTTTCTGGATGTGAAAACTGAAAACTTGCCATTTTTTACTGTAGAATATTGCCAAAATTAAATGTCCTTTTATAGTTCACAATTTGACTACCGCTGCCACCATGTTATGTCATTTATATTGATTTGGGTTCAATAACAGAACTATAAGTTTATGCATATATTTATTTACAAGTATACAACATGCAGCTCAGAACCAAACTGAGGGAACTCCTACAAGTATCAAAGAGGCATGCAGACATAATTAACTGCAGTGTGTGGTCTCTATTTTAACAAGCGTGGGAGAAAGTCAGAATCTTGACTCATGACAAGTCCAATTATTTCAATAATATTACAGAGAGAATCTAATTTTATGCAATGTTGGTTGGTACCAGATGCTCTGTCTCTGGTCGGGCCCATCAGAGTTTAACTGTTGGTTTTCTTTTGCTCCAGCATTTCAGTGGTTTCTTGTTGTCGAGTCCTCACCGTTGTTTCATCTCTGTGGTTGTTTGATTTTTGTTTTCACTGGGATGTTGCACCCCCCCCCACCCCCACCCCCACCCCACCCCCCAGAGGAATTTGTTGCACTGACCATTCCAAGGCGGTTCTTCTGTTGCGAATTATTTTATTATTTTTGTTATGGCTGATATTATTTTGTTTTGGGTAGCCAATTGGCTATTTTGTGGGAGAGCAACTGTCCTTTTGGCTTTCCACTACTGATGTTTCCATTAGGGTCTAGTTGTTTCATGTCTGTGCTTCTTTCCCTTTGGTGTCTCTGATGGGAGCTGTGGGTTAATTGTATCGATTCCTGATCATTGCCTTCACTTCTATTTTTAGATCCTTTAAGTGGTTTACCAGTACTCATGTGCGATGGGTTTCAGCTCTGCGTGGAAGCATCATGCAGCCCATCTATTTCTTCAAGCCACGATGGGCGGGGGCTAACATTGCTGTTTGGAACTACATGTAGTATAAGTTACCTTACTGAGGCAGTTCTATCAAAAACACAATTTTTCATTTTACCCAAATAGTATGTACCATCTTCTATTTGTTAAATGCTTCAAGGGTTTAAAACAAGCACGAACATATGCAATTTTGTTTATTTCTCCTTTATCTGATGGAAATTTTATATTTTCTGTATCTATGCTTAAAACATAAATGCTTTTCTCAGGTTTATCTTCTAGACATTCCTAAGAAGTACCCATAAACTATTTTAAGATAAGATAATATGTATCCATGCAAATCTCAATATCCTTTCTAAATTGTGTGTTTTTCTAAGGTCTTTCTTACATGGACTTGTCCTTGTGAGACAAATGAGATCATACAGTCAAAGTTTGATGGGACATGAACATTTGTTCAGGATAGGCATCAGAGGGTTGTTCAAAGCATCGTCAACTTAACAAGCTTGTTAGTAGTCAGATTGTTAACTGTTCTAGTAAATATAATACCTAATACAGTGTTGTTGTTTTTTTGTTGTTGTTTTTCATGGGCTGACATTTTTTCCAGCAAAAATATCAATATATTAGCCATATTAAATGAGCAAAATTATAACTATACATTAACTAACAAAATCATTAGTTTTGAACAACTGGCCCTAGGTCAGAAGGCATAATAAGAACAAATTAGGTGATCTCTTTTAGATCTATATAATAAAGGTATGGTGTGTGTACTCATGGCCATTCTAATTAGTACACACAGCATACCAAACTATTTCTTCTTTCCTTTGGTTATGAGAAGAATTGCCTAGGGACCCAAGAACATGTTCAAATCAGCCGTGGTAAACGAGTAATCGGTGTTCTAGCCATCATGGCTTTACTGCACCTTAAAAATCCTAAAAATTCGGACAATCTGAGGACTTGTTGTAATTATCCTAATTTTTTTTAAAATTGTGTTATGCTCCAGCAAGGAGTCTCAAAGTTGCAAATGGAATGGCAAACAGTGTAGACCCTGATCAGACTGCTCCTTCAGGAGCAGTCTGATCTGGGTCTGCACTGTTTGGTTTGCACAGGCCTATCTGTCCCAATGCTTAGGATCATTACAGCAGTTACTTACTACTTCTGGTAAATCTAACTCATACACCTTCATAGAAATAATATCATGGTTGTCTGAAAAATATATAACAAGATGCATAAGGAACATGTACATGTACCACATTACACAGAAGATATTATCTAATGGCAAAGCTGGTTTGTTTGTTTGATTTGAGGTTTAACATCCCCGTCAACACTGTATAGGTCATTTTGGAGACGTTGCTTCCAATTTCGTGGGACTTTTAAATGACATTGAGATGAAATGACTGTCGCCCAATGAAACCAATAGGGTTTATAAGTATGGACAGTCCTACTCACATCGCTTTGCCTGGGCAGGCTTAGATCATCCAAGCGGTTTACCAGTACTCGTGTGCGGTCGGTTTCAGCTCTACGTGGAAGCATCATGCAGCCAATCTATTTCTTCTAGCCCCGATTGGCGGGGGCCGGCAAAGATGGTCTTTGTCTACAGCTGTAGAGAGTGGTTGGGTGAGACAACAGTGATGTGTATCTTGCATCACTGGGGCGTCCAACTGATATTGGCTTACAGTTGGACATTGACCCACAAGTGCTGAGGTGGCCTTAATAAACCCAAAACTAGAGCTGCCGCCTAACAGGTGCCAATTATACCCCCGCATGCGTTGTCAGATAGTAACATGTGCAATGTTAAAGTTTTTTGGAACGGACCGACAACAAATTTTTACAAGTATTTATATACAAATTTTTACAAGTATTTGACCTTGAGGAAGGTCAACGTCGGAAATATTATGATAATCATAGAAATCCAATTACATGCAAGGTGTCACTCAGTCAAAGTCAGGTTTGTGTATATCAATCCTAAGTTCTAGTGGCAAGGTGTGTGGTGTGTGAATATTAAAGAAATCGGTTAAAGAATGAGGAAATTATGTGCAATGTTAAGGGAACGGACGGACAACAAATTTTTACAAGTATTTGACCTTGAGGAAGGTCAACGTGAAGGTCAAGGTCAGGTTTGTGTATATCAATCTTAAGTACTAGTGGCAAGGTGTGTGGTATGTGAATATTAAAGAAATCGGTCAAAGAATGAGGAAGTTATGTGCAATGTTAAAGTTTTTTTGTACCCACAAATTTTTACAAGTATTTGACCTTGAGGAAGGTCAACGTGAAGGTCAAGGTCAGGTTTGTGTATATCAATCTTAAGTACTAGTAGCAAGGTGTGTGAATATTAAAGAAATCGGTCAAAGAATGAGGAAGTTATGTGCAATGTTAAAGTTTTTTTGTACTGACAAATTTTTACAAGTATTTGACCTTGAGGAAGGTCAACGTAAAGGTCAAGGTCAGGTTTGTGTATATCAATCTTAAGCACTAGTGGCAAGGTGTGTGGTGTGTGAATATTAAAGAAATCGGTCAAAGAATAAGGAAGTTATGAGCAATGTTAAAGTTTTTTGTAACGGACCGACAACGACAGACGACGACGACAGACGACAAGCTGACTCCTATATACCCCCTTCAAACTTCGTTTGCGGGGGTATAACAATGAATTAATCATTGTCTACAGCTGTGTTTGTTCAAAAAGCAGAATTCTAGGCACCTGACTGCTACAATGGTACAATGGTATTGAATGACTAAACAATTTCATGTGGGAATCCTAAAAAGGAGGAAAGTTGCAAATAGAGTAGACCCAGATCAGATGGCACAAAATGTGGCCTTCACTATTTGCCAGAAAAAAAGTGCATCTCTACCATTTAAAGGAGTGATGAATATGTCACAATATAAAGTCAATAACCTTCTTATTATATACACACAATTTTGACTGTTGATTTAAATTTATAATTATATTATTTTGGGTGTTTAAAGCCCTGGTCATATCAAACCCGTCAGTTTATCTATTAAACTACAGTTTTCTTAAGCTGCAGGGGTTAACCAGTACTGTACACATTCTTTTGCTAGAAACTCACAACTACCCTTATTAGATCAGTGGAGGGAATGACCATAGAAAAAAATTCATTATCCATCTACACGAAAGAAAATGTTACAGTTAGTGAACAGGTGTTCTCCTGATCATCTATTTGTTATCTGGCATTGTTTGTTTGTTTTGGAGTTTAACGGCCCAGTCAACTTTATTTTAAGTTATTTTTGAGCCGGCTAATTTACCTATCCACACTTTTACTGGGCAGGCTTAGTCAGATGCGCAACCAACTGAGCTATCGAGGACGCCTTGTTGTCTGGCATAGAAATCTATATGTTAAATCAGACTATGTACCTTCAAGTGATTTAGATGGGAAATGAATCACATGTTTAAGGTTAAGTTACTTGCTAAACATTGAAAAAAATACCCAAAGTGATAACAAACTGGGTAAATAAATGACAAGGGTGATATCCTAATTTTACACTGAAAAGTGTTGTGAAATACAGTAAAATTCCTATATTAAGACCACCTTTGGGACTGTTCAAAAGTGGTCTTTAAGACCACTTTTGAACAGTCCCAAAGGTGGTCCCTAACCAGGGGATGCTGTGGACAGAAAACACAAGGAACGACTATCTGCAACCTTCTAAATAAGCTTTTTAAAGCAGAATTAGCCTTCATTTTAGGTGGTCCTAATAGCGGAATTTTACTGTACAAGGTACTGTGTACCTGCTAATTGTCCAGTAGCTGCAGAAGCACCAAAGTAATATCCTGTCGGCAGTTTTACACCTTTGACGGCAAAACATTCTTTCCACTCATTCTTGCCGTCAACATCCATTGAAACCTGTGGAAAGTCATAATCATAAATTTTTAACCTATAAAATATCTTACACAACCACATTTTAATGGTTTTAAAGATCTGAGCCTAGTTGTTCAAAGTTAATGATGCCGTTAGCAACTGAACCCGCGCATCATAAAACCTACAATAAGACCCGTGCTATGGTCGAAGACTCAGTTCAGCCTGCCTGTCAGGTCAGCCTGGTTGGAGCATTCTCTTGCTGCCCTATGAATAGCCCAGACACTAAAGGAGGCTCATGCGAACAGCGAAGACTCTGATCAAACTGCACGGATGTGCAGGCTGATCTGAGTCTTAGCCAGTTCCACAGGTCTTATTGTAGATTTTTTCATGCGCCAGTTCAAATATATGTTAAAACTTTGATCATTATCCCCACGCTTAAGCGAAGGGGATATTGTAATCGTCTCCATCAGTCTGTCCTTTTTGGCCTTCGGGAGGGGTCAAATATAAAAACAAGAGGGCCCAATGGCCCTATATCGCTCACCTGTGTACCAGAAAATCATTAGTGTAGGAGACAACTTACTAAATATCTAAGCTCAGGCAAAGCGGTGTCCGTGCTTATAAACCCTACTGGTTTCATTGGGCGACAGGGCTTGAGATGTAATTTCATCTCAATGTCTGGTAAAAGTCCCACAAAATTGGAAGAGACATCTCCAAAATGACCTATACAGTGTTGTCAGGGATGTAAAACTTCAATTCAAACAAAATCTGTGCCTTATGGTCATGGAGAAAACAATTTTTTTAATTTTTTTCCAGTATAAGTCTATAGAAGCTAATGAGCCCTGGGGCTTGGCCAATTTTGACCCAAAGGGCACGGTTGGCAGGATTTATGTAGGCGACCATTTTGTGTTGCTATATACTAAATATCTAAGGTCTGTACTTCATGGTTTCAAAGAAGATGTTTGAAGCTTTTTTCCATTATAAGTTTGTTGGAATTGAGGGGCCACAGGATTTGGACCCCAGGGGCATGATTGGCAGGATTCATGTAGGCGACCACTCGACATTGCTACATGCTAAATACCTAAGCTCTGGGACTTATGGTTTCAGAGAAGAAGATTTTTGAACATTTTTTCCCCCATTTTACGTTGTTTTTTTTTTTTTTTTTTTATTATAAGGGCCCTGTGGTTTCAGAGAAGAAGATTTTTGAAGTTTCTCCAATTGTAAAGTAGAAGTAAAACAAAGATCAGGAATTGATACAATTAACTTACTCCACCCATAAAAGACACCAAAGGGAAAGAAATATAAACATAAAGCGACCAGACCATAATGGAAACCTAAACAAAGGAAGGCCATAAGGACAGTTACTTTCCAACAAAATGGCCATATGGCCATCCAAAATTAAAAGACACAAGTGATACACACAGTAAGTAACAAACAACAACATAAATAAATCGCCACAGAAGAGCCGCCTTGGAACGGTCAGTGGAAGATTTCCACTGGGGGGCTTAAATCGATTTTACGTGGCCACAATCCTCGCCCTTACTTCCGTCACGATTTAGACTAATAATTTGTTCAGTCCGCATGAAGGCCTCCTAACTCATCAGTGCAACATCTCCGTGAACACAAAAATCAAAGAACCACAGAGGTGAGACAACGGTGAGGACTCGACAGCAAGAAACCACTGAAATGCTGGAGCAAAAGAAAACCAACAGTTAGACTCCGATGAGCCTGTGGTTTCATGTAAGTCTATGGAAGCTAAAGAACCTGGGGTGGGGCCAATTTGGATCCCAGGGGTATAACTGGCAGGATTTATGTAGGTGGCCACTTGACGTTGCTACATACTAAAAATCTAAGCTCTGGGCCTTATGGTTTCATAGAAGAAGATTTTTTAAGTTTTTTTCCATTACAAGTCTATTGGAGGTGATGAGCTCGGGCGTGGCCAATTTTGACCCAGGGGCAGGGTTAGCAGGATTTATGTAGCTGGCTATTTTATGTTGCTAGATACTAAATATCTAAGTTTTGTGCTTCACAGTTTCTGAGAAGAAGATTTTTGAAGCTTTTTTCCATTATGAGTCTACGGGAGCTAAAGGGCCCTGGGGCGTGGCCCATTTGGACCCCAGGGGCATGATTAGCAGGAAATATGTAGGTGACCACTTGCCGTTGCTACATGCTAAATATCTAAGCTCTGGGCCCTGTGGTTTCAGAGAAGAAGATTTTTGAAGTTTTTTTTTTTCCATTATGAGTCTATGGGAGCTAAGGGGGTCTCAGGGTGTGGCTCATTTGGACCCCAGGGGCATGATTGGTAGGATTTATGTAGGTGACCACTTGTCATTGCTACATGGTAAATATCTAAGCTCTCGGCCCTGTGGTTTCAGAGAAGAAGATTTTTGAAGCTTTTTTCCATTATGAGTCTATGGGAGCTAAGGGGCCCCGGGGCGTGGCCCATTTGGACCCCACAGGCATGATTGGCAGGATTCATGTAGGTGACCACTTGCCATTGCTACATGCTAAATATCTAAGCTATGGGCCCTGTGGTTTCAGAGAAGAAGATTTTTGAAGCTTTTTTTTCCATTATCAGTCTATAGGAGCTAAGGGGCCCCGGGGCGTGGCCCTTTTGGATCCCAGAGGCATGATTGACAGGAATTATGTAGGTGACCCCTTGCCATTGCTACCTGCTTAATATCTAAGCTCTGGGCGCTGTGGTTTCAGAGAAGAAGATCTTTAAAGCTTTTTTCCATTATGAGTCTTTAGGAGCAAAGAGGCCCCGGCGCATGGCCAATTTGGAACCCAGGGGCATGATTGGCAGGAATTATGTAGGTGACCAATTGCCGTTGCTACATGCTACATTTCTAAACTCTGGGCCCTATGGTTTCAGAGAAGAAGATTTTTTAAACTTTTTTTTTCCATTATGAGTCTATGTGAGCTAAGGGGCCCCGGGGCGTGGCAAATTTGGACCCTAGGGGCATGATTACCATAAAAATCCTAAAAATTCAGACATCTTGAGGACTTTTTGTAATTCTCTAAAATTTTAACAAAATTGTTCCATGATCCAGCAAGGAATCCAAAATGTGCAGACGCAACGGCAAACATAGTAGACCCTGATCAGACTGCTCCTTCAGTAGTCTGGTCTGGGACTGCACTGTTTGCTTAGCCCTATCAGTCATATTCAATAATAAAATTTTAACATCATGTTAATTAATGACACCAAGTAGTTACCGTTAATCTTCCTCCAGAACTCTCATATCTTACGGCTAAATATGTGTCCCAGTCTTTGTTGCGGAACTGTGATTCACATCCTGCTACCTCTGTGTGAGTTCCATCACGATCATGGTCATAATGTAGGGTACCATTGTTCACCATTGCTGATACATAGGGATGATTATGCTGAAAAGGGAAGAAAAATACTATTGTGTTGTGGTTTAGTGGAAGACACATCAAAAATGGTGTTTGTAACCATTTTTATGTGTGTAAAGTTTCAGCTTCATCAGATGTAAAATGTAGGAGGAGTTATCTGGAAACAAAATGTTTACAGAATTGTTCAAAGGGGCATAACTCTATTATTATTTGGTGGACCATAACCTCAAAACAATATGGGCTGCCCCACATCATGGGGTCTAACTATATATAAAGTTTCAGCTTGATCAGATGAAAAACAAGGCAACGCAAGCGTAGCATCCCCTCGCAACTGCATACCATTCATTAACATGAAAATCCAATCTGAATATGTTAGACCATTGTGACCTTGACCTTTGACCCCTGACCTTGAAATTCAATAGGGTTCATCCTCTGTACATGGTGAACATTTGTGGAAGGTTTGATGCTTCTACGATGAATACTGTGTCTTCTATCCTGCTCACAAGGTTTTCAAGGTCAAGTCCGTTGTGACCTTGACCTTTGACACCTGACCTTGGAATTCAATAGGGTTCATCCTCTGTACATGGTGAACATTTGTGGAAGGTTTGATGCTTCTACGATGAATACTGTGTCTTCTATCCTGCTCACAAGGTTTTCAAGGTCAAGTCCATTGTGACCTTGACCTTTGACCCCTGACCTTGAAATTCAATAGGGTACGATGAATACTGTGTCTTCTATCCTGCTCACAAGGTTTTCAAGGCCAAGTCCATTGTGACCTTGACCTTTGACCCCTGACCTTGAAATTCAATAGGGTTCATCCTCTGTACATGGTGAACATTTGTGGAAGGTTTGATGCTTCTACGATGAATACTGTGTCTTCTATCCTGCTCACAAGGTTTTCAAGGTCAAGTCCATTGTGACCTTGACCTTTGACCCCTGACCTTGAAATTCAATAGGGTTCATCCTCTGTACATGGTGAACATTTGTGGAAGGTTAGATGCTTCTACGATGAATACTGTGTCTTCTATCCTGCTCACAAGGTTTTCAAGGTCAAGTCCATTGTGACCTTGACCTTTGACCCCTGACCTTGAAATTCAATAGGGTTCATCCTCTGTACATGGTGAACATTTGTGGAAGGTTTGATGCTTCTACGATGAATACTGTGTCTTCTATCCTGCTCACAAGGTTTTCAAGGTCAAGTCCATTGTGACCTTGACCTTTGACCCCTGACCTTGAAATTCAATAGGGTTCATCCTCTGTACATGTTGAACATTTGTGGAAGGTTTGATGCTTCTACGATGAATACTGTGTCTTCTATCCTGCTCACAAGGTTCCGGACAGACACACACACACACACACACACACACACACAGACACACTAACACACGGACGCACGGCACCGATGCTATATCCCCATTCGCAACGTTGTTGCGAGGGGATAATGAAGGAGATACCCGGAAACAAAAAGTTTACAAAAAATTTCAAAGGGGCATAACTCTATTTTTATTTGGTGGACCATAACCTCGAAACAATATGGGCTGCCCCACATCATGGGGTCTAACTATATATAAAGTTTCAGCTTGATCAGATGAAAAATGAAGGAGATACCCGGAAACAAAAAGGGCCATAACTCTATTTTTTATTCGGTGGACCATAAGCTTGAAACAATATGCGCTGCCCCACATCATGGTATAACTATGTATGAAGAATGCTTGATCAGATGTAAACTGTCGGAGGAGTTTTCTGGAAATGAAATGTTTACAGATGGATACCTTGTGGGGTTACTAATGTTAAGTTTATGGAGACTTTAACCTAATAATGTAACATTGTACAGGCTGTAACCCTACAATCATCCAAATTTTATTCCCATATGCTAAAAAGTTACTCTACCTTATGGAATAAACCTCATTATGTTCAATTGTACAGAATCATAATCCCACATGGTATCTCTTGTATGTTTGTATGGACAGATGGATGAATGCCGGGGGCATAACATAATATGTCCTGTTTTTTCAAATGAGCATATAAAAAGGGATAAAAAGCTTGGCAAAGCCTCACATTTTATCCCTTTTCCTGAATTTATTTAAAAATTCAATAATACATGAATACTCATGTAAGATCCTCTATATATGTATCTTAAACATACAGAAAAAAAAAATAAAAGAAAGACCCAGGGAGCACCACAATAGAGGAAGAGGAAAAAGTGCTGAATCTGAATACATGTATATCCGTATTTGAAAATAGTATAGATTCATCATGTCAACAAGTCTGTGAAATGAACATCTCTCTAAACCCCACTTTAAATAGAGAAAACTGGGGTTTACAGGGTATATAATATTCTTCTTAGTTGTTTTCCAACTAAGTTGTGGGTACTCAATAGAACTGCCTCAATACCTCAATGAGGCAGCTCTAACAAGCACCCACAAGCATTGTTTGGAATATAACTAAGAAATACATCACAAAATTTCATCAGAAAAAATGACCATTTTTGAGATATATAGAGGATATTTGATTTTTTCAGTGTAAGATCGAATTTTATTTCATCGAATGAACACCAAAACTGTTATTTTCACGAGTGGCATAGCCACGAGTGAAAATAGCAGTTTTGGTGTTCATGAGTGAAATAAAATTTGATCTTGCACTGAAAAAATCAAATTTTCTGTTTCTTACATGCTTCAAAAGGCAATATTTAGCGTCTTTAATGGTGTCGCTCACATTCGGAGAAAATTATGTTTGTTCCTGTTCGTTTCGCGTCAATTTAGTGGTGTCCATCGTGTTTAGTGGGTATACTATTGGGTGTAAACTGAAAGTTTGCACCTGAGAAATGGCCTGGGATGGTATTAATATGAATGATTAATGAAATAATTGAGAGAGTAGTTTTCCAAAGAAGTTGCTGGCAAGTCTAAGTCGCGCGACAAAATACGTGACGTCAGCGTCATAAATGACGTCAGTAACGTCCCCGTCACACATGAACGGGCTATGCGTCAATTAGAACACATTTCAGTATTGTTCAGTTATCTGACAAAGATAAAATTGAAATTAGAGTTAGGTTTGAAGAAAAAAGTAGTCCCAAACAGTGAAAAATAAAAAATCGTATTTTCACTGTTTGAAACAGTGAAAATATCGATTTATATTTCACTGATAAATCTCTATCATTCATTGAAAAGCATGTAAGAAAAAAAAATGCACTATGTCAAAGGGATGTGTTATAATGTTTGAAGCCAGCTGATCAGGATCGATACTATTTTCCATTCTGCCCCTAAAAACATTGTAAAAATTGTATGATACTGTTTTCCATTCTGCCCCTAAATACATTGTAAAAATTGTAATCATGCAAAAGAAATGGCCAAAAACCAGGGAGGAGTGTAGCATATTAAAATATTCAGCATGGATAGGGTTAAAGAAATAGAGAATAACAGGTGAGTGTCTTTTGATATCAAGTTTATCAGGCAAGGCTTCGAGAATGCTTGTAGAATCGCGAGGCTTGCCGAGTGATTCTACATGTGTTCTCGAAGCTGAGCCTGATAAAATTGATATCAAATGACACAAATCTGGTATTCCATTTATCAGTTTATCCCCTTGTGCACTCTTAGATCAGCAATTGATGGTCCTCAGTGCATCCCAGCATAATGGCGGTCAATATATTTAGTATCAGCTGACTATATTTTTTCTATAATATTTTTTTTTCAAGTAATATTTTCATTTTTTCCAGTAAATATATTATTTTTATCATTTTTCTAGTGGTCCGGTTCATTCGTAAAAGTGCAATGTCACGTTGACCTTATAAAGCTCACTTGTCCTGAGATAGTATATCTTTATCAGGTCAATGTGCTGCAATGCAATCAATATAGGACGTTACTGATAAACTGCACCCGTCTGACCCTAAGCCTGCAAGTGAAGATGTACATGTAAAGTAGTTAACAAATTAAATATACATGAGTGAGTCCGGTGGTTTGTGGGTAGGTGGTACTGTGTCAAAGAGGCTTAATTATTGAAAGCGTCTAATTACAAGTAATTCAAGAATTAAACTTTTCTTTGAGAGCTTTACAGGATGTTTCAGAGAAAAAAAAAGCTCATGGATGCAAACAACCACCATAACATGATAAGGCCAGCATCTAATGAAGCAAAATATATCGGTAAGCAGGGAATGCCAAATAGACCTGCAAGGTGGTCCCGATTAGGGTGGCAACCTCACTGAAAATAAATACAAAATATAATGTACAATGCAAAGCTAAACTTTGCTGAAAGAGTTCATAGCCATATATTGTAAATATCAATTTACATGCCAGTGTGACTGTTTAGAGTTAAACAATCTGGTTTGTTTGTTTGTATTGGAGTTTAACGGCCCGGTCATTTTTGAGCCGGTCAGTTTAAACTATCCACACTTTTCCTGGGCAGGCTTATACGTAAGTGGTTAACCAGTAAAAAGCACATTCTTTCGCCATAAACTGACAACTGTCCTTCTTGAATCAGTGGAAGGGACAAATGACCGTAGAAAAGATTTCATGATCAATCTCCACAAAAGAATGTTGCAGACCCTTGAGGTATTAAACTCGCGTACTCCTGATCACCAGACAGATGTAGGATATCGGACTGAGCTACCGAGGCTAGCAGTTAAATGATATAGACAACACAGTGTTCAATCATATCAAACTAGTCAGTTTGCCAAACACTTTTCCTTAGACTTAAGGGGGATGAATACACCTTCAGGGGAGGCAACTCTTGCAAAAGTATTTTTGCCTCCCATGTCCATGCTCCTGAAAAGTAAATTCTTTCCTTCAAGAGAAGACCCCTTTTTAGTGGGTCAGCACTTATAGAAAAAGGAACAGGAAGTCCTGAAAGTTTGAAAAATAGTTGGAAAATCTGCCAGGTGTTCCCACTCCCCTTAAGAAGTTTTAACAAGTACAATGGACATTCTATCATCAAAAACTGACAACCTTGCTTCTTGAATCAGCAGATGGGACAGAATGATCACAAAGAATGTACCTGGACTGTATAACCCTTTACCGTTGGAGGCAGGGGTATGCATGTATCAACAAGAGGTTTTCAGTGATCAGTGTTTCTTCTCCATTTTATGTCAAAAACCCTGACATGGGTCATTGGCAAACAGTGCAAGGCCCAGCTCAGACACCACAAAGGATGTGTCTGATCACGGCCTTCAATGTTTGCAGAAATTCCAACCATTTTCTAACCCATTGCATGTGGGAAACCCCTAAAGGGGTACCCTGGCAAACGGTGCAGACCCAGATCAGACGCTGTAGAATGCACCGTCTGATCAGGGCCTGCACTATTTGCTAACACAATTTTCCATCAAAAGTAGAATAAAACAAAAAAATAGACCTACCACCCCTTACGTGACAAATGGACTTGTCCAACATATAGCAATGGAAGAGTCCACTAGTATACAATGGGCTAAATAAATTGCTCAAAATAACTGAACCTGACACCCTAAAATTGGGAAACCTGCTGTATATAAAGGGGAAGATTCCATTCAGTACAAAGGGTTTACCCATTGTATGCTAGTAGACGCTTCCATTGCTATATGTTGGACAAGCCCATTTGTCATATCATGGGTGTCAGGCCTATTTTGTATTCTATTTTTGATGGAAAATTTTGTTAGCAAATAGTGCAGGCCTTGATCAGACGCTGCATTCTGAGGCATCTGATCTGGGACTGCACTGTTTGCCAAGTACCCCTTATAGGGGTTTTCCAACATTAAATGGGTTAAACATCATACTAAGTGTACTGGTTAGAATCTCCTCTTAAACGACAGGCCTGGGTAGCTCAGTTTGATGCATATTTCACTGGTTATTTGATCCAGGGTTAGATATGTGCTGGGTCAGCAACATTCTTTTGTGGAGATTGTCATCGAATCTTTTCTAGTCATTCTCTCCTTCTGCTGATTCAAGAAGGACAGTTGTCAGTTTCTGGCAAAATAATATACACTGTAATGGTTAACCACTTATGTATCAGCCTGCCCAGGAAAGGTGTGCTTTGGTAAACTGACCGGCTCAATATAATCTATGTAGTGTTGACTGGGCCATAAACTCTTTTACAAAACTAAACCAAAATTAATCTCCTCTTTTAATATGATTTTAATGTGTATCCATAATGCAAGAAAAAATAATTTCAAACTACACCACAACCTCTTTATAACACTATTGATGGGGTCAAAAGCATAAACCTTGTTAGTTAATCAACCATGTTATATCCAAACAATTGGCCCTCGGCCATCAGGGCTTGAAGAAACAGATGGACTGCATGATGCTTCCACGCAGAGCTGAAACTGACCGCACACGAGACCTGGTAAACCGCTTAGAGGATATAAGCCTGCCCAGGCAAAGCGGTGCGAGTCTGACCGTCGATGCTTATAAACCCTATTGGTTTCATTGGGAGACAGGGCTTGAGAGGTCATTTCATCTCAATGTCGGGTAAAAGTTCCATAAAATTGGAAGCATCTCCAAAATGACCTATACAGTATTGACGGGGACGTTAAACCTCAAATCAAACAATATATCCAAACAAAATTGTGAAAGGGCTGAGAGTGAATGCAGGAAAGACAAAGATCATGATCTGTGGTACAGGTCTGGACCTCTTGCAGAGTACAGGCCAGTTCCCATGCGCTGTATGTCGCACTGGAGTGGGCAGCAACAGTATCTTTTGAAATGGCTGCTAGTTCTGGGTGCACCAGAAATGCAGTGGGCTCAAGTGCTTGATAGAGGACCCTGATTACAGGTGTACACGGTGCCAAGGAACTGCACGCCCCTTAGATGGCAGACCACAGAGGGAAGTCCGAGTCGGATCTGACAAGCTGGAGGTTGTAGCTTCCTTCTGCTACCTAGGTGATATGCTCTCTGCAGCGGGTGGTTGTGACCTTTCAACTACATAACGTGTGAAAACAGTCTGGAAGAAATTCAAGGAGTTGCTACTAGTTCTCTCTTCCCGCCACCTCTCATTCAAGACACATGGCCGTGTGTATAGCTCTTGTGTGCGGAGCGCAATGCTCCATGCCAGTGAGACATGGCCATTGACAAAGCCAAACCTCCATCGTCTACAGCGAAATGACAGGGCAATGATCAGACAGATCTGCAATGTCAAGCCGCAGGACACTGTCAGCATCAGGTCCAGTGAGTTACTTGAGCGTCTTGGCATTGAGGACCTGGACCTGATCCTGAAAGAGAGAAGACTTCGCTGGTATGGACGTGTGGAACGCTCCAACGGTGCAGTCAAGACTGCCTGTGACATACAGGTAGGTGGAAAGCGGAGGCCAGGAAGGCCCAAGATGACCTGGAAGCAGCTAACAGAAAGAGATTGCAGAGAATGGAAGCTCTCTGCTATCGATCCTCATGATAGACAAGCCTGGAGATTTGGTGTAAGATCTGCAATGTGTGCAGCAAGCCAGCTACCTGGAAGGGGGCCCACTTATATGGACGCTGCCCCTGTACCTGCATGTTAATCAAAAATCCGTTGATGATGATGATGATATCCAAACAAAATTGTATTGATTATATAGAAAGATGACCATTTTTGAGATCCATCTTGAAACTGTGTTATATCAAAAACCGTGTTATAATGAACCATGCTATAATGAGGTTGTGGTGTAATGTTTTTCTCACCATAAGAAACTGGCTCCCATTACCACAACATGCATACTACAACACCTGAACACCATCTACTACATACAGACTTACATTACAGACTTACATTATGTGGCCCATTGTGGTTACTGTATGTATCAGCTATTATTGCGAGCCCAACAAAGTAATCTTTACTGCCAAACACAGGCCCTAAAATAAACAGCAATTAAATTTCCTCTGTTTAAGATACAAAAACCTAATCATTGGTAAAACGAGACTTACATTATGTGGCCCATTATAGTTGCTGTATGTATCGGCTATAACAGCTAGTCCAATAAAATAATCTTTACTACCAAATACTGGTCCTACAATTATAAATAAATACATAACAAAATGTGATATAATTTTGTTCTTGTCCCCAAAAAGTACCTATAAAATCTACAGGTATGTAATGATGCAAAGCACCATTAAAATACATCAAAATTTATCAAATCAAAGTTGCCACTCTAAAAATACATTTACTCAAAAGAGCTTATACTGTAGTCTTAAAATACTGCTTAATTTCCGGAACAGACAAAAAAAGCCTTTCATGCGGACTGAACAAATTATTTGTCTAAATCGCTACGAAAGTAAGGCAAGGACTGTGGCCACGTAAAATCGATTTAAGCCCCCCAGTGGAATTGGTTTCACTGACCGTTCCAAGGCGGTTCTTCTCTTGTGGTTTATTTCTGTTATTGCTTGTCTTTGAGTGTGTGTATCGCTTATATTATTTTGCTTTGGATAGCCAATTGGCCATTTTGTGGGAAAGTAACTGTCCTTTTCCCTTTCCGCTAGCTTTGTTTCCATTAGGGTCTTGCAGGGATCATCCTAGGCCCAGGAAGCAGGGAGAAGTGACTTCTCCCTCCTGCACTAACAGGGCGAAATGAGGGACAAGAGGGCGAAGTAGGGCTCGAGAAAAATGACTAAAGTATGGAAATTGTCGAGCCGAATTTTTGGTAATTTCCGTAAATACTGTTGTTTATTTGCAATTTAGAAATACAGTGTGCGGGTGTGATATCGTTGCGATTGTTGCAGTTGCACTTGCTGAATGATTATGCACATCGGTATCTCGATTATAGCAGCAAATAATCAGACATCAGATACTTCATCTACTTTCATTTTCTCAATGTCCCACTAACTTAGTCACTGACGAGCAATAAAGGGAAACAACCTATTTAATCTCACCTCGAGGTTATGAGTCATGTTGTGCAGTCGGGTCTGTGCAACCATGATATGCCGGCAAGTTGCAGCAGGTGCAATGGGGCTGTTTTTTTTTTTCTTTTCATCTATCATACCCTATATTCCCTTTTTTCTAGTTCCCATCTTTCGTTTTACACATTTTCTGTCTGTTTGATCATTTTGAGTCAGCGCCTGATCACGGTTGGTAATCCTATCAACCCATTTAGTACCAGAAACCCTAAAACGGGTACCCTGGCAAACAGTGCAGGTCCAGATCAGACGCTGCAGAATGCGGTGTCTGATCAGGGCCTCCACGGTTTGTTAAAAGTTCAGTTATTAACTTATTTTCCAAATAAATGTTCATGAAAACATAACCTGACACCCATAAATTTTGAATTGAACTCCTGCAATATATAAGGATAAAGATTCCATTTGGTACAAAAAGGGTTAAAGTCGCATCTCTATCTATCTTATATTGATATGTAAAATGAGACGCACGTTTTTCATGCGTCAATCATATTGTCAAGATCAAAAAGACCGATCGTCTCATGCTGCGCGGACATGTCTGATTACTCAAAGTCTAAGTGGCCATGAAATAAGACCAAAGATGCCGATCTGGACTAACCCAATTCACCTATTTGCATAATTAACTGATCTGACAACTTGTGCTCAACGCTACAGGTGGTCAGTTTCTGACTCGAACAATTAACACTTGGGGTTGGATTATTAATTATCGGATTATCAATAGGTGTTTTTGTTATCAACTTTGTGCCTTTATCGATGGATATTACTTCGCATTTGAAAAGCAGATCCTGGAGATGAAGAAAAAAATAAATAAAATAAAAAAGTCGAAAAAAAAAACAGGGCGAAGTCAACTTCTCTTTTCCAGGCTGGATATGCGAAGTTCTTGAACTTCGGGCGAAGAAGTCGCCCGAATCGCCCCCTCGGCCGATCCCTGGTCTTGTTGTTTCACGTTTGTGTTTTTTTCCCTTGGTGTCTGTGATGGGAGCTGTGGGTTAATTGCATCGATTCCTGGTCATTGTCATTGTCTTCACTTCTATATTGACATTTCATATGAATCATCTGCCCAGCTGAGGATTCACATGTGATATCAAGCCTTATTTTCTCTGAGATACAGTACGGCTCAGGTATAAGAACCAAAAAACACTTTATTCCAAATCTCGGCGTTTCGAGCACTTTCCAAAACACTCAGAATTGTTCCGAGTAGATGTATATAATCGGCGGACACTCCTCGAAAACACTCGCAAGGTCCACGCTAAGTATGCGGTACGTGAAGTTTCCCGAAATTATTCAGAGTCGTAATATCGTACCCATTATTGGCTTCTTTTAGACTCAAAATTTCTCCATGTAATTTTGATATTTTCAAGAAAAGAAAATTATTTTGATATAATATAATCATTTGTCTTTCGTTCTTTAATAATTTTAATGTGAAGTCTTATCGGACAACTGAGAAACAAATAATCAAAGGTGATAATTGTCAGCGAAATTTTGACGGGTTTCGGCTGCCATTATTGGCCTCTGATACAGAGAAAAAAAAAATGAACGTCCCTTTGTCAAAGTTTATTTACATTAATCACCACTCGCAAATACTCTTAAACACTCCGAATGTCACAGGTAAGCTCTGAGGTCCGCAGAATTTCCTTGGAATATCTAGCGCATAACTTGGAGTAAAATATTTTCACTCGGAGTGGTTTACTTCAAACCATTTGGCGGAAAAACCCGGAGTTAAAAAGTTGCCCGCAGAATGAAAAAGAAAAACGGTTTAAATACCTGAGCCGTACTGTATGAAAGAATGCACTCTGTCACACTGATTAGTTATCGTAATGGGTACGAAAGTGAAGACTCCAAATCAACAACACTTTTTTGTGTATACATGTAATGACAAGCACTACATATGTACTGCTTTATTTCTCAAGGGAGATAAATACTACCACTCAATCCAAGCTTACCCAACTGTAGTTTGTCTTTGGCATACCATACAACAAATCCATCTCCAAACAGGTTCTTTCCTGAACCGTGTGTTTTAAAGTGTACATGTAGCTCCCAGTTTCTAACATGGCATGGCTGTAAAAAAAAATCCAATATGTATTATAAAGAGGATCTTGCATGAGTGTTCATGTATTATTGAATTTATTAAACAAGTTGAAGAAAAGGGATAAAATGTGAGGCTTCGCCCTGCATTTTATCCCTTTTCCTCAACGTGTTTAATAAATTCAGTAATACTTGAGCACGACTGCAAGATTCTATTTATCATATGACATTTAAAACACGTTTAATTTATGAATTTTCTACAAAAAATGTCAATATTCCGTCATTAGTAAATGTGATGTCGTTAATGACGTTGTACATGTAGCAGTACATGGCGTATCTAAGTAATTTGCATATTTAATCAACTAGCGGATTATCAAATTTACTGCATGGCGTTATTACATTCTCAGACACGACATCATATGGGCCCCGTCAAGCGATTTTGGTACTTATCGCCTATGCGAGCAGCAAAGGTTCAGGCGAGCCTGCGCATCCGCGCAGTCTCGCCAGAACCTTCGCTGCTCGCTCATACAAGCAGTGAATCAAGAGGAACCTTCAGATAGAAAGCCATATCCCTGGCCCCTCTGAATGGCTGGGCATGCGCAGTTAAAATTTGTCATGACGGAATACTCGAAGACACAAATTCGCTTGGCGGGGCTCATATGATAAAAATACAATACGGTGAATGCATGTACATTAACATATAGCTAAAGCTAAGGTAGGTGTTTGGTGATTACTGAAGGCTAATTTTCCTTATTTCTCAATAAACCTATGTTGTGGGTATTCATAAGAACTGCCCCGTAGAGGCATTTCTGATAAATACTCACATCATTATAAACCTATGTTGTTGAATCACTCGAGGAATCTGTCAGGAGGCTCTTAACTTGGAAAGAAACAATGAAGGAAAAGGGTTGAGAGTAAATGCAGGAAAGACGAAGATCAAGACCTGTGGTACTGTACAGGCCTAGACCTCCTGCAGAGTATGGGTCAGTTCCCATGTGCTGTATGTCGCACTGGAGTGGGCAGCAACAGTATTTTTTGCAATGGTTGCAAGTTCTGGGTGCATAAGAGAGCAGTGGGCTCAAGCGCTTGACAGAGGACCCTGATTACAGATGAACACGGTGCCAAGGAACTATGACCCTTCGATGGCAGGCCACAGAGGGAAGTCTAAGTCGGACCTGAGAAGCTGGAAGGGGTTGCTTCCTTTTGCTACTTAGGTGACATGCTCTAGGCAGTGAAAGGCTGTGATCTTTCGACCACATCACGTGTGAAAACAGCCTGGAAGAAATTCAAGGAGCTGCTACCAGTTCTCTCTTCCCACCACCTCTTGTTCAAGACACGCGGCCTTGTGTACAGCTCTTGTGTTCTGAGTGCAATGCTTCATGCCAGTGAGACTTGGCCATTGCAGCGTCTGCAGTGGAATGACAGGACAATGATCAGACAGATCTGCAATGTCAAGCCACAGGACACTGTCACCATCAGGTCCAGTGAGCTACTTGCACTGCTTAGCATTGAGGACCTGGACCTCATCCTGGTATGGACATGTGAAACACTCCAACGGTGCAGTCAAGACTGCCTGTGACATACAGGTAGATGGAAGGCGTGGGTCTGGGAGGCCCAAGATGACGTAGAAGCAGCTGAGAGAGAGAGAGATCGAAGAGAGTGGAAGCTCTCTGCTACCGACCCTCATGACAGACAAACATGGAGATCTGGTGTGAGGTCTGCCATGCATGCAGCAAGCGAACTTCCTGGAAGGGGGCCATTTATGTGGATGTTGCCCCTGTACCTGCATGTTAATCAAAATGATGCTGCTGATGATGATGTGGGCATTCATTAGAACCTTCTCATCAAGGCAGTTCTAACAAATACCAACATCACAGGAAAAGTGACAAAAATTATCATTCAATTATCACCAAATATCCACCATACCCGTTTCTGTGATAAATCAATGCAATTAACCATTTTTGTACTGAATGGAATGTTTGTACTGAATGGAATACCAGGAGTCCATTTCAAAATTTAGGAGTGTCAGGTTGTGTCATTTTCTTCAAAATGCATTTGTACAAGAAAGCAGTCTGGAGGACAGCCAAATCCCCCGCCACATTTTGTATCAAGGCTCAACCTTGTGACCTTTGCCTGTGACCTTGAGTTGGCATGGTCAGCTCACTGAGGGGGATAATTGACCCAAAGTTTAATGAAAATCCTTTTAGGGGTAAAGCAGATATGGAAGGGACAAAAAATTCAAAGTTTTAAACTCGTGACCTTCAAAGGTGACCTTGACCTTGAGTCGGCATGGTTCATTTACAGGTTCTGCACATCAGCTCACTGAGGGGGATAATTGACCAAAGTTGAATGAAAATCTATTAAAGGGTTCAGGAGATATGGAACGGACAAGAAAAAGTTACAGACAGATGGATGGACGGACGGACAGACTGGCAGACAGATGGATGGACGGACATGAGTTCTGCATATCAGCTCACTGTGAAGACTATTTGACCAAAGTTTAATGAAATCCTTCCAAGGGTAAAGGAGATATGGAACAGACAAAAAATTCCAAGTTTCAAACTCGTGACCTTCAACCATGACCTTGACCTTGAGTCGGCATGGTTCATTTGTAGGTTCTGCACACCAACTCACTGAGAGGTATAATTGACCAAAGTTTAATGAAAATCTATTAAAGGGTTCAAGAGATTCGGAGCGCACAAGAAAAAGTTAAGGACAGACGGACGGATGGACGAACTGACAGACGGACATGGGTTCTGCACATCAGCTAACAGTGAAGAATATTTGACCAAAGTTTAATGAAAATCCTTCCAAGGGTAAAGGAGATATGGAAAGGCCAAAATATCCAAGTTTCAAACTCGTGGCCTTCAACCATGACCTTGACCATGAGTCGGCATGGTTCATTTATAGGTTCTGCACACCAGCTCACTGAGATGAATAATTGACCAAAGTTTAATGAAAATCTATCAAAGGGGGTTCAGGAGATATGGAGCGGACAAGAAAGTGTTACAGACAGACAGAAGGACGCATGGACCGACAGACAAAGGCCATTCCTATAATCCCTGCTCCGCTTGGCAGCGGGGGATTAAAAATGGCTGAACTATATAGTGTTGACGGAGACATTAAACATCAAATCAAACAAACAAAAACATCCCCGTCAGCACTGTAAAGGTCATTTTGAAGATGTTGCTTCCAATTTTGTGGGACTTTTACCCAACATTGAGATGAAATGACAACTCAAGCCCTGCAGCCCAATGAAACCAATAAGGTTTATAAGCATGGATGATCCGACTTGCCCTGCTTTGCCTGGGCAGGCTTAGATCCTCTAAGCGGTTTACCAGTACTTGTGTGTGGGTTGGTTTCAGCTCTATGTGGAAGCATCATGCAGCCCATCTATTTCGTCAAGCCCCAATGGGCGGGGGCTGATCTAATGATTGTCAGCTCTCTTACCCGCCCATAGCTAAAGTGTGTAAACAGACATTTTTGAATATGCAATGTATTTTGACTGCAAATGTTACAGACAGAAAGTATAAAATGTTTAGCTTTGTAAGCTTGTGTTATGGTAAAGCATATTCAAACCATGCTTCTTGTTAAAACAAAAATGGCATCTGTAGAAAATTGTGTCTGTTTAACTTCTGTCATAGTTTCATTTAATGAGGAGTAAAAAGGACAAGGTACAGTATAATTTTCCTTACATCTTGTTAGAAACTTAACATTTTGACCCAAAGTATTGGGACAGACAGGCCTAAGCAAACAGTGCAGACCCAGATCAGAGCAGTCTGATCATGGTCTACTCTGTTTGCCGTTCTGTCTGCAGCGTTTGGACTCCTTGCTGGATCATGAAACAAATTTAAAATTTTAGAAGAATTAACCCTTGTTCTGCTGAGCCCGGATATGCCTTTTCTTTGAAACACTGTAGATCCAGAGATCCGATGGCTTCTGAAGAAGCCATCTGATCAGTATCTACATTGTTTGTCATTCAGATTGTGAATTTGTTGTAATAATTTGCTACAGGTAATCTGATTGGTTGATAATAGGTAGTAGGTGTGGCATATATGAATATTCAGCAGGACAAGGTTAAAGCAAGTCCTCAAGATGTCCAAATTTTTTGGGATTTTTATGGTATGTTGTATGTAGGTACAAGTACCCACAACCTATTTTTAGTGCAGCAATAAGAATATAAGAATCTTATATGGGTGTGAGGGGTGGATTGAAAAATCCGTCCCGAGGGACACTGTCTGGCATCACGAGGCTTGCCGAGTGATGCCGGACAGTGATCCCGAGGGACGGATTTTTCTATCCACCCCTCACACACATATTGGATTCTTTTTCTTGCAAACCTTCCATTTCTATTGCGAATTTTTAATGCTGCTGTCACTTGTCCGCCATTTTGTGATGACACAATGATGACACAACCGGAATGTTTAGTGACGTCACGCATGACGCCGCCGCGCATGAGGTTGTAATCAACCGGTGCATTTATCAAACACATGATTATATTCGATTTGGGGTCGGACCACCAGGGTGAGAACATAAATTTCTATCCCAGGGTAAAATCACGGATTTCCTTGTCTGATGTGCAAGAAATATTATTCTCCTAACTATCCTTGGTTCTCCTCATCTGGAGCTAGGACTAAGATGAGCACCCATCTAAAGCAGCGATTTAGTGGCTTCATTACAATAGCACACCTAGCACACCTGTGTGACATAGTTCATTTTTTCCCATCTCCAAAATGGCTACTTTCCCATGAAAATCTGTGATATTTTTCTTATTTACACTGCAAACGCAGGTTGTGGGTGTTTTTTAGAACTGCCTCAATGAGGCCGTTCTAACGAATACCAACAACCTATGTCTTGGAGCAGAAATAAAAATAAAGTGTACCCCCATAAACCCCAGTTTCAGAAGACTTCTAGACAAGCATTTTTGCTTACTGTCAGATCCTTAATTCTATGATACTGTCTGTAGTTTATATTTTGCATGTAAATGTTTGAAATAAATACTGTTTAAACCAACCCTAGTTTTCTCTGTATAAAGTGGGACTTAGGGGGGTGTTCATTTCACAGACTTGTTTACATGATGTGCCTACAGATGCTTGCCCAAACTTATTTCGCCGTAAAGAAAATGAAACATGTTGCCATGGTATAATTACTCACCACATTATTCCAAATAGCACCTTCTTTACTCTGATGGTCTGGTGTGAGCCGAATGTAGTTTGTGGTTACCATTGTACTGCCTATAAAGTCCCATAATGGGATGTTCATTCCTGAGCCTGGAAAAAAATGTGCTAATCATCATTATTTTGACAGTATTTCTGACCTTTCATACTGGATAAAAGACATCAGACCACAGGCTGCAGTCTTGTCAGAATACATGTACTGCAATGATCCAAAGTGTTGGGACAGATAGGCCTTAGCAAACAGTGCAGATCCAGATCAAACTGCAGTGTGATCAAGGTCTACACTGTTTGCCATTCCATCTTCACCTTTTAGACTCCATGCTGGATTGTGAAACAAATTAGTTAAAATTTTAGGAAGTTACAGCAAGTCCTTAAGGTGTCAGAATTTTTAGGATTTTTTACAGTACATTTCTTGATAAAAAGACTGTGAAAAGAATGTGGAATTCGTTTCCGCTGACCGTTCCAAGGTGGGTCTTCTGTCGCAGTTTATTTTTGTTATGGGTTTTCTTTGGGTGTTTGTGTCGCTTATATTATTTTATTTTGGATAGCCTGTTGGCCATTTTGTGGAAAAGTAACTGTCCTTTTGACTTTCCGCTATTGATGTTTCCATTAGGGTCTGTTGTTTCATGTTTGTGTTTCTTTCCTTTGGTGTCTCTGATGGGAGCTGTGGGTTAATTGTATTGATTCCTGATCATTGCCTCCACTTCTATTTTGTAAACCCCATTTTATATATACATTTAGCCAAGATGTTTCACTCCCAAACCAATTCCTCCCCTAGATATTTCACCCCACTTGTCATTTTGCCCAAAATACATTATCTGTAGCTAGATTTACTAGGGTAACTTATACAGGTTTCAGTAGTTTAACCTCCTATTTCACAACGACCTCTTTATAACACTGTTCATGATAACATGGTTTTGGCTTTAACATACATGCAGTTGAAAGATATATTCCAAAATTACATTAGTTTCCTCCAAGTCATTATGACCCCCTCCAAATACATTAGCAGAATAGCTAGATAAAATTTACTAGTAATTTCAGTAGCTTAACCTCCTATTTCCCAACAACCTCTTTTATAACATTGTTCATGGTTTTGGCTTCAAAATAGTTGAAATATGCATTCTAAAAGTCACATTAGATGATATAGTAACTGACCATGAATGGACATTTTATGTATTTTTACATTATTTTGGTTATAATGCAGTTGTTCAACTCCCAGCAGAGATTTACCTAGTGCAACTTTGGGGCCGGTAATCGGCCCCTGTTTTTCAGATTTAGAGACAGATATTCCCAAATTTTATAACAAATTTCCCAATTTCTGATGTGCTACATTTTGATAAAAATTTCATGAAAACTGAACCAAAATTGACAAAGTTACAGCGGATACAAATTCCCAACTGTAATTGTAAGGGAGCTGTTTTTCCAAAACCCAACAACCCCTGGACCCTGATTCTGAAGGGTAGGAAAATCCCTGCCCAGGGTTTCTGCTTTGGACTCCTACATAGGGTTCTCCTACATAGTGTTATATAACTATTAACCCATTGTATGCTAGTGGACTCTTCCATTGCTATATGTTGGACAAGTCCATTTGACATATAATGGGTGTCAGGCCTAATTTTTCGTTTTTATTCCACTTTGGATGGAAAATTCTTTTAGCAAATAGTGCAGGCCCTGATAAGACGCCGCATTATGCGGCGTCTGATCTGGGCTTGCACTGTTTGCCAAGGTACCCCTTTAGGGGTTTCCCACACACAATGGGTCAAGTTGTCTTTGCAAGCCAGTTGAAAGAGGAGACAAAATGTATCAGGACCATCAATATATTTTGCTTAACCCTTGTCCTGCTGAATATTCATATCTGTCACACCCACTACTGATTATCAACCAATCAGATTACCTGATGCAAATTATTGCAACAAATTCATAATTTGAATGGCAAACAATGTAGATCCTGATCAGATGGCTTCGTCAGAAACCATCTGATCTGGATCTTCATTGTTTGGAAAATAAGGCATATCCGGGCTCTGCAGAACAATGGTTAAGTAACGTTTGTTCCATAATCTTATCTGAGAAACAAGTCAGAAACCTACATGTATCCCCAACCTGTCACATCAGCCTAAGGATATACCAGCTGGCACCTGGCCTTAAAACTAGCCACTTAGGGAAGTTTATTCCGCACACCGATTCATAGCTCCAGATAAAGCACTTATTTCATCCAAAAAGTACTGCTATTTTTCTTATTTCTGCTCAAAAATATATGTTGTGGGTATTCATTAGAAGTGCCTCGCCGAAAATATGTGATGTGGGTATTTTTAGAAGCACCTCAGCGAGGCGCTTCTAATGAATACTCACAACATATATTTTTGTGCAGAAATATGAAAAATGATACATGCATGTGGATACTATCTCTTATCTGGGGCTATGCTCATTGTCAAATGAAAGCATTTCTCAAGACAAAAGATAAGGGCTGCAACAGTACACCTACATGTAGACAATACAATACGTACATGTATCACAATATTAACCTCATACCGGTAATTCCTTTTTACACAAACTTATGAACAAAAGCAAATCAGCTAGACCCACTATCAAAGAGTATAAATGGGTCTGCAAGTATGTCTTTTTCTTACTGTTTGATCTTGTTAGTTTCCCAGATTCTGCTGTCAGGGATGGTTTAAGGGCAGCCGAAATACTGCTGCAAAGGTGATTCTGCTGTCACAGGTGGTTTGAGAGAAGCCAAAATATTGCCTCACATACAATTTAAGTGGTGCTGGTGGATTGATCAGCTAATTTTCTCAAGACTCTTGACACTTCAACAGGTCTTTTGGGAAAAAACAATCATGAGCACTCTCGACTATTATTTCAGAATCTGTTTTAAAAAAAAATTAAACAAGAGGCCCATGGGTCACCAGAGCTCAGGTGGGCAGTCGGCTGCCATGTATTTCAACATGAAATATTTTAATATTCTGATTATAAAGTCTCCAAAATGAATCCCCATACCCAAATGAGCACCCATGTGGACTTTGCATCTGAAATATTAGGCCTTTATGAGGTGTAGGGGGCAGGGCATGGACCCAATGGAGCCCTGGTTGGTATCTCTGAATTTGTTTGTTTGTACTGGAGTTTAACACCCCAGTCAATAATATTTCTAAAGGTCATTTTTGAGCCGGTCAGTTTACTTTTCCACACGTTTCCTGGGCAGGCTTATACGAAAGCAGTTAGCCAGTATCCCATTTTCTCATATTTCCGTTCAATCTCATAACTCCCCTCACCCTCTTCTTTGATTAATATGAAAAGGAATCATTTTTACAGTTATCACACATCAGAATTTACATTTAATAACTAACATTTCAACCTGTTTTGAAGAAAATCAGTTTTGACTTACAATTTAATTCACAGAAATCGAAATTTGTCATAATGTTTAATATTTCAGGGGTCCCCAAAAACAATCTCTAACCAGTGAAAAGCTTGTGATTGAAAATAAAAAAGCATCAACACATTAGAATAGTGCACATTCTAAATAAAATACTCATCTTGTATAATATTCATAGAATGAATCTGATTACTTATGACAATCAAATAAATTTGGGTGAACAGAGTTATGAGAACATGCCCCAGACACGACCTGCATTTCTAGACGGCTGTAGAATAAACAGAAGTGATGCTTTTTTTCTTAAATCTTGAGATTCTCATAGGCATTTACAGTGTTGTGCCTAGGCTGCGCTATTCCCGCGATTTCTGCAGCAATGGCCCTCTAAAAATAAACCAGTGCGGGTCGATGGGCGCGCCCGAAAAAAATCGGCAGTTTTTAAATTCGATCCATTTCTGCCCATTAGTTACTTCTCTGCCCATTCGGAATGTATAGGGTAAATAACTGAAACGAGTCGGGTTTACCGCAGAATTCTATTTTTCTACCATAAATAAGCGTATCGCTGACAGTGAACTATTATATAAAGCAGTCTAAAGCGTCAAGATGGCGAAGAGGCAGCTGCGAATAACTCAATTTGTGGCTGTAACCGCTAAGATTTCGAATCCCGAGGCATCCTTGAGTATTTCCGCGGCTGCATCTTCGCCAGCCAACGATGCACTACCTGTAAGTAGCGTAACTGAGTCATTGATTGAGCCTTTACTGTCCACTCTATGAAGTGCATAACATGCACAAAAGTCTTATATGAAAAGTAGACTCTGATGGTGGTGGATGGACCTGTGTTGTTTAAAATTTACATGGACCAGAACCTTGTTTCAGTCAAATGTTGCTGTTTTCATTTGTTGTTATATTTTAAATTTCTTTTTAAATATGGATATACATGTATAATAAGAAACACAGCATGCACAATAATTTTATTTCTGATGCCTAGTTTCAATGACAGAAGTTATATGTCGCTTTTCGTCCGTCGTCTGTCAGTGTCCCTTAAAATTTCTAAATGACCCCCTGAAAAGAAGGCTGGGGGCCACAGGTGTCCCTTGCAATTTCAGACCTAGGCACAACACTGCATTTAGTCAAATGTTTAAAAAATACCTGCAGAAAATTATTCTTGCAACAAAAAATTGAAAGCAGGATTGCTCAACCTTAGGTAAACGGAGTTATGGGTTTCCAGGCAACAGTGCACATTCTTTCACCAGAAACTGACAACTGTCCTTCTTGAATCTTTCTTTCTTTCTTTCTACTGATACTGCGTCGGTCACATTTGACCATTACCACAGGTGTACATTACATACAATCCAGGTTTGCAGGATGAAAGCCCATACAGTAATCATGTAATTACGGTAGGGATCTTTAACCTGCACCAGGGATGGTTCTCCCTGCACAGGGGGCCTCCAATTAATGTCCCGATCCGAAAGACGGTGCACTTTATGACATTCATCCTCAGATAATGCAGAATCAGCAGAAAATGGACTTAAATGGTGGATCTCAGCAGAAGTCACACTGACTTTATACCGACCACACAGGAGTACTGGTAATCACTTAGGCGGTCTAAGCATTCCAACAGACGACCTTATTCCCCCCAGCTAGACACTGAAGAAATCACCATTTGTTGGCGTTTCTGACCCTTACTGCAAAAACTGACATTTATAAAGAGTCATTCTTCCCCTGAACCATTAGAGATTGGAATGCCCTTCCCGATTCAATAATTTGGACAGCTGAAAGTGCTGATGAATGTGTAACTAAATTTACCTATTTGGTTAGAGTGAAGGACTAACTTCCCACAACACAGGTCTTGGTGTATGAATGCCATTTGACGTGTCACCAGTAACAATGCTGATTCTAAGCCTGCCCAGGAAATTTGCTGTGAGTCGGCCCGTCCACGCTTATAAAGCCTATTGGTGTCACTGGGCGGCAGGGAATAAGATATCATTTAATCTCAATGTCTGGTAAAAGTCCCACAAAATTGGAGTGAGTGTTTCAGTTTTACGTTCCACCAACGGCTAAGGTCATACAGAGACAGGACCTCGGTTTAAAGACTCATCCGAAAGTCTGGAGAAGCCCGGGATCGAACCTGCGACCCCTGGTTTATCTATCTATCTATCTTCATATACTGAGTCGGTCAAACTTGGCCATTACCTCAGTTGGGTGGTGCGCTAAATTTAGAATTTAGCAAAAAAAAAAAAAAAAAAAAAAAAAAAAAAACACACCCACTGGATGAGTTCTTAAAACTATTTACAATCTGCTTTCAGAGGTGTACTAAAACGCACACCTCTGGATCCCAATCTACACTATGCGGGCTTTGAACTCCTCTGCAGTTTTGGCATTTACCACAGAGGAGGGAAGACTATTCCACTGAGGAATAGTTCTAGGGAAGAAAGAATTCTTCAGGGCATCACTATAGGCCTGGTACCTACGATATTGACTGTTGTTTAGTTTTGATGCCCTTGTTTGAGTTGAAGTAGTCACAGGGGTCAAGTATTTATCTTTATTAAGAGACACTGTGTCAGAGTGAATCTTATAAAAGAAGGTTAAAGAGGACTGCTCGCGACGAGCCTCCAAGGATGGCCACTCCAGCTCATCGAGCATATCACCAACACTGCTTCTGTTCCGCCATCGCCTGCAGGTCCATCGGGCAGCCGTTCTCTGAACCTTCTCAACCTGCTGAACCTGAGTTTTAACATGGGGGTGCCAAACAGGTGATGCATACTCTAATTGAGGTCTAACCAAGGTTTTGTATGCAACACCCTTTGTCTGCCTAGGTGCAAAAGCCAAATTACGTCTAAGAAACCCTAATGTCCTAGTTGCTTTAGAGGTAATCTCAGAAATATGTTGACCCCAATCAAGATTATCAGTAATGGTGATACCAAGATATTTTGCGGATTGGACATGTTCCAAAGTATGCTGATGTAATGAGTAGTTGAATTTAATCTGCTTGTCTGGAGGGTGCCGTGACACCCTCATTGAATGACATTTGGCCACATTGAACTTCATTTGCCAATCGGCCTCCCAACGTGCTAGGCTATCCAGGTCATCTTGTAAGATAAGACAGTCAGAAGTAGTATATATGTTCCTATACAAAACACAATCATCAGCAAACAAACGAACAGATGACCTGATATTATCAGGAAGATCATTAATAAATATCAAGAAAAGGACCGGTCCAAGTACCGAACCTTGTGGGACACCGGACAAAACAGGGACTGGATCCGACGCTTGGCCGTCAAGTACAACTTGTTGAGTGCGTCCAGAGAGCCATGAGCTAACCCACTTAAGTGTGGATCCTCTAATCCCATAATGATCTAGTTTGTACAATAGCCTCCTGTGAGGTACCTTGTCGAAGGCCTTTGCAAAATCCATGATAATCAGGTCAGTCTGTTTGTGGCCACGATTAATGGCCCCATCCAGATTTTTTCTTTTTTTTTTTCTCCTATTACTGCTACTCGCTCACATCTGAGCATTACGAGCAGGATTTCCTGGGTGGTAACCAGTACTTTCGATAACCAGTACTTTCGTTTGCTCACTATGTCATGGTAGAACTGAACTAATTGAGTTTCACAAGACCTTCGACTTCGGAAACCATGCTGGCAGTCAGCAAGAATGCTTTCAAAGGCTAGGTGCTTGTTAATGTTGCTGACTAATATATGCTCCAGGGTTTTGCAACAGATGCATGTGAGCGACACCGGTCTGTAATTCGCAGCATCATATTTTTCTCCTTTCTTAAAGACCGGGGTTACGTTTGCTTGTCGCCAGTCATCTGGTACAGTGCCCCGAGCAAGTGATTCATTGAAAATAAAGGCCAGCAGGGGAGATATTTCAGCACTACATTCCTTAAGCACCCTGGCATGCAGACCGTCAGGCCCAGATGCCTTATGTATGTTGAGCTTGTCCAACAGTTTTGCGACCCCTTTGGGGTCAACTGTTATGTCCCCCATAGAGGGGAACGGACTTGTACCTTTTGATGGTAGCTCACCGTCAGCTTCACGTGTAAATGCCGATTGAAACTGCTTATTACATATATTTGCCTTTTCGCGTGATTCAGTTTTCAAAATTCCATTTTCTCTAAGTGAAGTGATCCCAAATGATTCTTTTTTCAGGGACTTTACAAATGACCAAAATTTCTTAACTTTTCCATTCTTCTGGGGGCCCTCGGGATCAATATTTTCATCATCAAAGGTAAAGATGCTGGAAACATGATTCCAATATGTTTAGACCAGGGAGGCTTCTAAAACCCACAAAATTGGAAGCAACGTCTCCAAAATGACCTAAATGGTGTTGACGGGGACGTTTTTTTGTTGTTTTTTTTCTCCTATTACTGCTACTCGCTCACATCTGAGCATTACGAGCAGGATTTCCTGGGTGGTAACCAGTACTTAATCAATGTCTAATGAAATGTCTAATGTTTAAAACATCAAACCAACATCTCAGTCAAGTAAGTCCAACAAAATGGAAGCAACGTCTCCAAAATGACCTAAATAGTGTTGACTGGGATGTTAAACCTCAATTCAAACAAACAAAAACAATGTTTTACTCAACATCTAAAAGGGTGGGGTGCTTTTTGGCGAAAAAAAATCTCTACAATGGGCAATATTTAAATGTAAGTGTAAATTATTTGAATTCAACCTGTATACGGTTTTACAAGACTGTGCTCTCGTTTCAGATAATCGTTTGTATTTCGAAGTGACAACACTAAATCGCCGAGAAAGGCAGAAATAACTGCCAACAAGGAAATGAGCTTCATGGAGGTCGCCATTTTGATGACACGTGCCTGACCCATGCATTTACTTCCGGGTGAAATGCTAACCGGACCGAACTGTTGCAGGTGGGTGGGTCTCGGGTCGTTTCGCCCGTGAGTCGTTTCGCCCATGAGTCGTTTCGTCCGTGGTTCGATTCGCCCTGGGTCGTTTCGCCCGTGGGTCGTTTCGCCCTTATTAGGTGGGTCGTTTCGCCCTTATTTTTTCAAGCCCTATTGATTGAGGTTATGTTTGTTTTGGTATATAAAGGGATCGATGGGGGTATTGGGAGTTCCGGAAAACATGGTTTTGCCCTCGTTTAGTGCAGCTGGACAACCTACTGACGATGATGATGATTTCGTGTTTAACGACGCGGCAACCCTCTTTGTGGGTCATAAGCGTCAAACGGTTAATGGTTAACGGCATTGAGAATTATGAGGATATTAAAAGTAAAAAAGTTATTATGATATGTATAAAAATCTGAAACAATTAAATGTTATGAAAAAGTCCAATTTCTTTTAAGAATAAAATAATACTTTCAAAAGGTACATCTTGAAACAATTGTTGCAAAGTGTCAGCTTTGAAGTATAAGTTACGGGACTGTGAAAAGTCTACACATTCAATTAAAATATGTTTCACAGTGAATGGCTGATCACAACCTACACAAGAAGGCTGATCATCACCATTCAAAATATAAGAATGAGTAACTCTAGTATGGCCAATGCGCAGTCGTGTTAATACTACATCCTCTTTCCTGCAAAACTGTGGAGGAGAGCATTTTGTTCCAACGACAGGTTTAATGGCATGGAGTTTGTTATTTATTGTACGGTCCCATTCGCCTTGCCATTCCGACAAGATGTATCTGTTGATAAATGGTTTAAAATTATTAAAAGGAATATTAAAAACAGACGGATCAAGATTGAGCGATTCCTTTGCTTTCTTGTCAGCACACTCATTTCCGACAATGCCAATATGGCTCGGAAGCCAACAAAACAAGATTTGGTGTGTTTTAGAAATTTCATGATGTTTTTCGATCAATTTTTGTATTTGAGGATTTTTAGATGATGAATGGTCTAAAGCCTTAAGCGCAGAAAGTGAATCAGAAAATATAATTCCTTTTTGAATTGTTGAAGAACTGATAAAATCTAAAGCTAGGTCTATTGCTTTGGCTTCAGCTGTAAAAATAGACGAACCATCTGGAAGGCGCAAGGTTTGGTGCGTATCTTTAGAAACATACGCACAACCAACTTTATCTCCTTCTTTGGACCATCAGTATAGACTTGCTTGTAATCATTGTAACGTGACTGCAGCACCTGAAAGTTTTGTTTGAGCAGTATTGGATTTGATTCGGATTTTTTGCCATCATGTAAGTCAAACAGAATATTAGGTTTTTTAATACACCAAGATGGAACTTCCGCGGTTTCATGTTTTTGAATATTTTTAAGGTCGATACCTGAATTTTCTAGCAGTGGTAAAATACGTAATCCAAAAGGTTTGATTGCTGTGGGTTTAGTTTCATACTTATCTACAAATTGAGGTGGAAATGAAATTTGGAATGCTGGGTTAGATGGATTAGCAGCAAGTCTGATAGCATACTGAAGAGAAAGTTTCTCTCTGCGCGAAGTAAAAGATGGTTCACCTGCTTCTACATAAAGGCTTAACACTGGAGAAGTACGGAAGGCCCCCATAGCCAGACGAAGGCCTTGGTGATGGCTAGTATCCAAAGATTTTAAATAAGACTTTCTGGCAGAACCATAAACAACAGGCCCATAATCTAAGTTAGATCTATCTATCTATCTATCTTCTGATACTGCGTCGATCACATTTGACCATTACCGCAGGTGTATATTACATACACTCCAGGTTTACAGGATGAAAGCCTACACAGTAATCATGTAATTACGGTAGGGATCTTTAACCTGCACAGGGGATGGTTCTCCCTGCACAGGGGGCCTCCAGTTAACGTCCCGATCCGAAGGACGGTGCACTTCATGACATTCATCCCTGCAAATGATGTCAATGAAGCGTGTTCGGACACCGAAATTTTATCGCCGCTGCCGGGGATCGAACCCGGTACCTCTAGCATCAGAGGCAAGTGCACTAACCACTGAGCTATCACGCTCCACTGATCAGAGACCGGTAAAGATGTAATAAAGTGTACCGATCTGCTCCCCAACTTGTATGAGCTAAAACTTTCAAAAGGTTCAAAGCTTTTAAGCATTTCGCTCTAAGATATTTAATATGGGGAATAAAAGATACCTTTTGATCAAATATGACCCCAAGAAATTTTTGCTTCTTCAACGACAGGAATTTGTGATCCGTATAAAAACAGGGAAGGATGGTCGTGTTTCTTCCGTAGCTTACAAAAATGAACCCACTGCGTTTTCGACTTGGAGAACTTAAAACCATTTTTTATCAGTCCATTCTTCTATTCGTTTTAAATTTTGTTGTAACTTTCGTTCAATTGTTTTCATGTTTTTTGAACGGTAACATATACAAAAAATCATCAGCATACAATGAACAGTCTGTTTTGTCGTCCAAACATTGTACAATATTGTTTATTTTGATATTAAATAGCGTAGTTGAGAGAATACTACCCTGTGGGACACCCTGTTCTTGATCATAAAAATCTGACAAGATAGACCTCACACGCACCTGAAACATGCGCTTCCCTAAAAAGCTTTCAATAAAACTGGGAAGTTTTCCTCTTAAGCCAATGTTATGGAGATCTTTCAATATTCCATAACGCCATGTTGTATCATATGCTTTCTCCAAGTCGAAAAAGACAGCTACTACATGTTCTTTGTTAATAAAAGCATTTCGTATTAAGGTTTCTAGTCTTATTAAATTGTCGTTGGTACTACGTTCCGAACGAAAACCTGACTGATATTCTGAAATGAGGTTGTTGGACTCTAAGTACCAAACTAATCTATTGTTTATCATTCTCTCCATTGTTTTACACAAACAACTTGTCAAAGCTATCGGTCGATAATTCGTAGGTTCTGCATGATCTTTCCCTGGTTTTGGTATTGGTACAACTGTAGCTAAACGCCAGCTCTCAGGACAGACCCCCGTTTCCCAAATATTATTAAAGATATCTAAAAGTGCTGACAGAGAACTTTTTGGCAAATGTTTAAGCATCTGATAATGAATTTCATCGGGGCCGGTTGCTGCATCATGTGATTTTTCAATGGCTTCAACTAGTTCGGATAAGCTGAAAGGTTTGTTGTATTCTTCCTGATTGAGGGATTTAAAGTTTAGATTTCTTTTCTCTTGGTCCTTTTTGAAATTTCTAAAAGTGTCAGAATAATTTCGCGATGATGAATTTCCCAAGAATGTGCTGCCAAGAGTATCTGAAATATCTTTTTTAGTTGAAGCTTGTTGTGTCAAATTCAGTATTTAAATGTGTCAAACTAGAGGACTTTGTTTTTCCTGAAAATTTTCGCACCATATCCCAAACCTTTTTAATGGGGGTTTTGTAGTTCAATTTTGAGACATATTCTCTCCATGACTTTCGTTTTGAAGCTCGGATTGTTCGCCGAGCTTTAGCTCTAAATACTTTTACATCGTTTAGTTTGTCTGTAGTTGGACTTTTGCAGAACTTATTTAAAGCCTGTTTGCGTTTTTGATAGCTTCCTTACAGTCATTGTTAAACCAATGTTTGCTTTTCTTAGGTTTTGTGGAGGTCTTTGGAATGCATTGTTCGTTTTTTTTTTAATAAGCGAATCTGTGAAGTCAGAAACAATGTCAGATGATTCATTAAAATTTTCAATTGACAATTCTTTTTCACACAAATGATGGAATGATTCCCAATCGGCTTTATTCATTTTCCATTTCTGGTTAAAATCTGGGTCTGGTTCTTTAACACTTTCAATTATAACAGGGAAGTGATCACTTCCGCACTGATCATCATAGACATGCCAATCAAAGTCTAAGAAAAGAGATTGATGACACAAAGAGAGATCCAAAGTAGACAAGTGTCCTGTTGCAGGATGAAGGTAAGTGTAAGATTTATCGTTCAATTAGCAAAGATCGTTCTTTGCAATAAAGTCTTCAATAATTGCCCCCCCTGTAGTTATTATCTTTGCACCCCCACAGTATGTTATGACCATTAAAGTCACCAACTAAATGATTCGGTGAAGGAAGTTGAATTAGTAATGACTCAAGATGTTGTTGTTAAGGTAAAAGAAGGGGGTATATATACTGAACAAATAGTAGTTTCTTTATCTAAAATAACCGAGAGTGCCACAGCTTGTAGCTGTGTTTTAGTTTGATCTCTCTGTGCGGCAAACATGATTTGACTAAAATTGTACTTCCACCGGATATTTTATGACCTTCAGAATAGATGTAGTTATATGTATTGAAACCTCTGATAGCAATGCTGTCATCAGTTTTTAATAAAGTTTCTTGCAAACAAAACACCGATGGGTTGAATAGGGAAAAAAGTAGTAGGAGTTCATTATAGTTTGATTTAAGACATCGACAATTCCATTGTATTATTTTGTGTTTTAAATCCATTTTCAGGAGATATTTTTAAGACTAGAAACTATCATGGGGGTATTACAGGTGACATTGATCTGTTATTATTTCGTGGTGCTGGAGTTTCAAGAAACTCCATGTCACTGCTATCACTCAACGTTTCGAATCGATTTCGATTTTTCAAATGGTCTCTAGAGTTTTTGTGTTGTTTATCTGAATGTTTTTGAGATGCTTGTTTTTGTTGTTTATCCGTTTTTGAGATGCTTGTTTTTTTTTTTTTTTTAATCTTTCTTCACCATCTCAAGGCGTTTTTCAATACCTTCTCAGGGTTATTGGTTTCCTTGGAAGGTTGAGCTGTTGTTTGATTTTTTGTGATGTTTGTTTCTTGAGCGGTTTGTGTTTTAGGGGTTTCTGTTTGATCTTTAGCGGTTTGTGTTTTAGGGGTTTCTGTTTGACTTTTTGGTTTTAATTTTTGTAGAGGTTCAAGACAAGGAATCGGATCTGTTTGAGTGACAGCATCGGTGCCAGGCATCTTCTTAGGTGATGACTGGGTGATGCTGGCATAGCTGACTCCATGAGTTGGGTGTTGAGACTCAACGATTTTCCGCGCTTCTATAAATGATATATTTCTGGTGAACTTTATTGTTAAGATTTCTTTTTCTTGGTGCCAAACTTTGCAGTCTTTTGAGTTTGCGTTGTGTTTCCCTCCGCAGTTTACACATTTTGGTTCTTTATCGCAAACTCTTTCGCTATGACCCGTTACTTCACCACATTTGGGACAGACGGGATCTTTTGTGCATCTGTCCTCGTGATGGCCGTACTTTTGGCAGTTATGGCAATGTAGCGGGTTCGGAATGTAAATTTCTACGTTAACTCGAAAATAAGCGACTTTGACGGTTTTCGGTAGCACTGGTGTTTTGAATGTAAAAACAAAAGTGTTTGTGTCCTTTAATTGACCGTTCCGCCGTACCTTAAACCGTTTGACTGCAGTCACATCTTGTGATTTTGTACCATCCAGGATCTCTTCCTCACTGCATTCCCTCAATTCCGGACAACGAATAACTCCTTTGGAGGTATTCAGTGAGGTATGAGGGCACACACGAACTTTTAAACTGTGGAAAGTTGTGGTCCTCAGGAGATTCTCTGCATGGGATTTGCGGTTGACTTCGACAAGGAGTTGATTAGACCTTTGTAATTTTTTGATACTTTGAGGTTCACCAGCTATGCCGTTTATAACTTTTTTAATAACAAACGGAGACAGCGATGTGATAGTTTTTTCTTCTGTGCTTTCGATGATGATAAAACGTGGAAAATGTTGAGTCGTTTCGTTGGATGTCGTGGTCGAATGTGGAATATTATTTTCATTGTCTGAAACATCAGACTCTGAAAAACCTACTGACGACTTCTACTTCAGGTTTGAGCAACTGCGCTACCAACTTTTTCAGAAAGATATTAGAGCTCACATTAGTGTAACAGTGTGATTTTAGGCTGTAAAGTAATTGTTTTTATAGAATACAAGTTTTGGTTATTTTGCTCAGGTGAGCGCATCTAGGCCAAAATAATCACTTATTGAATTTTTAGGTATGAAGTGCACAATAACCTTAGGCAGCTTTCACTTGAAATGTATTAGGCATTTTCATTGGTCAAGTGTGTGATCTGCTATTGGTAATACAAAAAGTTAACTGTTTAGCAGTAAAATATTCATTCTCGTAGTCTGACCTTGGAAACATGTATCTTCCCAGTGCAATATCAAAATGTAGATTTCTTCATATCATTTCTTGTAAGTAATTTTTATCATTTAGATTGATTTCCAGATTTAATGTTTATTCATACTCCTTAGCATATTTTTGCATAAATGGCAAACAGTGTAGACCCTGATCAGACTGTTTGCATAAGAGCTGGGTCCATTCTGATTGTCTAGGAAGTTCTACTTGGAGAGGTCAGCAATAGCAGCAGACAACTATTGTTGCTATTGGTGGGCCTCAAGCTAATGAACATACCCAAAACAATATTAGGTTTGTAACAGCTTCATTTTAAAACTAGCAGGTGAGATCATGGCTGGACCCATAACAATACTTTTATGGTACCATGGGTGGATTTCATATCAGCAGTCATATTAACCATTGTCCTGCTGAATAGGTTGGTTTTTGCAACATCAGTTCATACAATCAATTCATCTAATTATTTAAAATAATGTGTCTATTCACTTCTCAAACTGACAGTGTGGATCCTGATCAGAGGGCTACTTCAGATAGCTGGATCCTGATCAGAGGGCTACTTCAGATATCTGGATACTGATCAGATGGCTACTTCAGATAGCTGGATCCTGATCAGATGGCTACTTCAGATAGCTGGATCCTGATCAGACGGCTACTTCAGATATCTGGATCCTGATCAGATGGCTACTTCAGATAGCTGGATACTGATCAGATTGCTACTTCAGATAGCTGGATCCTGATCAGATGGCTACTTCAGATAACTATTTCGTCATCATATGATCTTTTGTTTTTCATTTAAAACTGTACAGATATATGCAATGAAACAAAAAATAAAGAATGGATGAAGAATAATTTAGCTCTTATAGCAGTGGTAATTACATATGATTTAAGATGATATTTGTTAAAGCATTTATTATTTAGTATCATCAAAACTAAGCACATTAATTGGCGGCCATTCACTGATAAGCATTTGCATGTGCACGTTTATTTACGTTGGGCGCAAAACGTAACAGGTGAAAAAAAATGCTTATCACCTTTACCCGGCCGGGGATCGAATCCGGTCCGCCAGATCGACAGGCCAACACTCTACCGCGTCGCTATAAAAGCCGGCTTGTACCGCAAGTCAGTACAAGTGTATTTTATACCTGTCAATCAGTCTGTCACTACTACATATTTCCCCTCCTTTTTAAGATTCGTCCTCGAATCTCTCAAACTTTCCAACGAAACTCGCCGGTACAAGGATGTGGTCCGAGTCTCTGTGGGTCATTTACGTTGGGCGCCAAATTCCTGGCGTTAATTAAATAGCTTCTTTATATGAAAAGAGAAGTTGTGTATTGTGGTCGAAGTGAAAAAATGTCGGTGTCGGATGACGTAGAATATATCAAGGTATTGCTTAGAAAGACAGAGACCTTCATTGCAGGAGAAATAGTCTCAGTAAAGCTCGAGCAGAAGGAGGCACGGGGACAAAGTGGAAAGGTGTCAGCCCGACTCGATGAGCTAACAAAGGAGAACGCAAAACTGAGTACTCGTATAAGTAAATTAGAAGATGAAAATACAAAGCTCAAGGCGGAGATGGAGACACTGAATGAGGAGCTTTGAATTTACAGCCCCACGTTGGGCGCCAAATATAACAGGTGAAAAAATGCTAATCACCTTTACCCGGCCTGGGGTCGAACCCGGTCCGCCGGAGTGACAGGCCAACACTTTACCGCGTCGCTATAAAAGCCGGCTTGTACCGCAAGGCAGTACAAGTGTATCTTATATCTATCATTACTACATAAGGTTAACAAGTCTTTGCAATAAAATGCGATTTATGGTTGTGAAACTAACTGTTTATATTTAACAAGAGGGCCATGATGGCCCTGGATCGCTCACCTGATCCATAGAGTAACAAGTGGGCTCCGGGGAGGGCCATTATTGACCCCAGTATTATAATGTGCACAATGTTGAGGGCGGTCTAAAAAGGTGAAGCTTCATACCAACTATCAACAAAAGCTATAATTTGAACAAGCTTGGCAAAGGTCCACTAGATGAAGCAACACACCAAATATAAAAGACCTGGGCCTTGCAGTTTCAGAGAAGAAGATTTTTTTAAAGATATTCCCTACATAAGCCTATGTAAAACCAAATGGCCCCAGGGCGGGGGCATTTTTGGCCTCAGGGCTATAATTTAAACAATCTTGATAGAGGTCTACTAGATGAAGTTTCACACCAAATATCAAAGACCTGGGCCTTGCTGTTTCAGAGAAGAAGATTTTTAAAGATTATCTCTATATAAGTCTATGTTAAACCAAAGGGCCCCGGGGTGGGGGCATTTGAGGCCAGAGGGCTATAATTTGAACAATCTTGGTAGAGGTCCACTAGATGAAGCTCCATACCAAATATCAAAGACATGGGCCTTGCAGTTTCAGAGAAGAAGATTTTTAAAGATTTCCCTATTAAGTCTATGTAAAACCAAAGGGTCTCGGAGGGGGGGGGGGGGGGGGGCATTTTTGGCCCCAGGGCTATAATTTGAACAATCTTGATAGGGGTCCACTAGATGAAATTTCACACCAAATATCAAAGACCTAGGCCTTGTGGTATCATAGGAGAAGATTTTTCCCTATATAAGCCCATGTAAAACCAAAGGGCCCCGGGGCGGGGGCATTTTTGACCCCAGCACTATAATTTGAACAATCTTGGTAGGGGTCTACTAGATGAAGCTACATACCAAATATCAAAGATCTGGGCCTTGCGGTTTCACAGAAGAAGATTTTTAAAGATTTTCCCTATATAAGACCATGTAAAACCAAAGGGCCCAGGGGCGGGGGCATTTTTGGCCCCAGCACTATAATTCGAACAATCTTGGTAGGGGTCCACTAGATGTAGCTTCATACTAAATATCAAAGACCTGGGCCTTGCGGTTTCAGAGAAGAAGATTTTTAAAGATTTTCCCTATATAAGCCCGTGTAAAACCAAAGGGCTCCGGGGCGGGGGCATTTTTGGCCCCCGCACTATAATTTGAACAATCTTGGTAGGGGTCCACTAGATGAAGCTTCATACCCAATATCAAAGACCTGGGCCTTGTGGTTTCAGAGAAGAAGATTTTTTTAAGATTTTCATATATAAGCCCATTTAGAACCAAAGGGCCCCCAGGGTTGGGGCATTTTTGGCCCCAGCACTATAATTTGAACAATCTTGGTAGGGGTCCACTAGATGAAGCTTCATACCAAATATGAAAGACCTGGGCCTTGTGGTTTCAGAGAAGAAGATTTTTTTAAGTTTTCGGTGAAAAAATCTATTTTTGGCTCCTGTGACCTATATGTGCAACGGACTGGAACCATTTGAACAACTTTGAAAGGGGACCACCTAAGGGTCATTCCTGTGAAGTTTGTTCAAAATCCGATCAGTGGTTCAGGAGGAGATGTCGTTTGAAGAAATTGTTTACGCACGGATGACAGACAAAAAGTGATCCTAATATAAAACACAAGAGGGCCATGATGGCCCTGGATCGCTCACCTGATCCATAGAGTAACAAGTGGGCCCTGGGGAGGGCCATTATTGACCCATGGGTTATAATGTGCATAATGTTGAGGGAGGTCTAAAAAGGTGAAGCTTCATACCAAATATCAACAAAGGCTATAATTTGAACAATCTTGGCAAAGGTCCACTAGATGAAGCTACACACCAAATATCAAAGACCTTGGCCTTGCGGTTTTAGAGAAGAAGATGTTTTTTTAAAGATTTTCCCTATATAAGCCTATGTAAAACCAAAGGGCCCCTGGGTGGGGGCAGTTTTGTCCCCAACACTCATAAGCCTATGTAAAACCAAATGGCCTCAGGGCAGGGGCATTTTTGGCCTCAGGGCTATAATCCAAACAATCTTGATAGAAGTCCACTAGATGAAGCTTCACACCAAATATCAAAGACCTGGGCCTTGCTGTTTCAGAGAAGATTATCTCTATATAAGTCTGTAAAACCAAAGGGCCCCAGGGCGGGGGCATTTGTGGCCCGAGGGCTATAATTTGAACAATCTTGGTAGAGGTCCACTAGATGAAGCTCCATACCAAATATCAAAGACATGGGCCTTGCTGTTTCAGAGAAGAAGATTTTCAAAGATTATCTCTATATAAGTCTATGTAAAACCAAAGGGCCACCGGAGCAGGGGCATTTGTGGCCCGAGGGCTATAATTTGAACAATCTTGATAGAGGTCCACTAGATGCAATTTCACACCAAATATCAAAGACCTAGACCATGTGGTTTCATAGAAGATTTTAAAGATTTGCCCTATATTAGTCTAGGTAAAACCAAGGGCCACAAGGCGGGGGCATTTTTGGTCTCAGGGCTAAAATTTAAACAATCTTGGGAGAGGTCCACGAGCTGAAGCTTCATACCAGATATCAAAGACCTAGGCCTTGTGGTTTCAGAGAAGAAGATTTTTCAAGATTTTCCCTATATAAGTCTATGTAAAACCAAAGGGCCCTATAGCGGGGACATTTTTGGACCCAGGGCTATAATTGGAACAATCTTGGTAGAAGTCCACAAGATGATGCTTCATACCAAATATCAAAGACCTGGGCCTTGCAATTTCAGAGAAGAAGATTTTTAAAGAATTTTCCCTATATAAGCCTATGTAAAATCAAAGGGCCCCTGGGCAAGGGCATTTTTGGCCCTAGCACTATAATTTGAACAATCTTGGTAGGGGTCCACTAGATGAAGCTTCATACCAAATAGCACTAGATGAAGCTTCATACCAAATAGCAAAGGCCTGGGCCTTGCAGTCTTAGAGAAGAAGATTTTTAAAGATTTTCCCCATATAAGCGAATATAAAACCAAAGGGCCGTGGGGCGGGGGCACTTTTGGCCCTAGCACTAAAATTTGAACAATCTTGGTAGGGGTCCACTAGATGAAGCTTCATACCAAATTTCAAAGACCTGGGCCTTGCGGTTTCAGAGAAGAAGATTTTTAAAGTTTTTCCCTATATAAACCCATGTAAAACCAAATGGTCCTGGAGCGGGGGCATTTTTGGCCCTAGCACTATAATTTGAACAATCTTGGTAGGGGTCCACTAGATGAAGCTTCATACCAAATATCAAAGACCTGGGCCTTGCGGTTTCAGAGAAGAAGATTTTTAAAGATTTTCCCTATATAAGCCCATGTAAAACCAAAGGGCCCGGGACGGGGGCATTTTTGGCCCCAGCACTATAATTTGAACAATCTTGGTAGGGGTCCAGTAGATGAAGCTTCATACCAAATATCAAAGACCTGGGCCTTGCGGTTTTAGAGAAGAAGATTTTTAAAGATTTTCCCTATATAAGCCCATGTAAAACCAAAGGGCCCCAGGGTGGGGGCATTTTTGGCCGCAGCATTATAATTTGAACAATCTTGGTAGGGGTCCACTAGATAAAGCTTCATACCAAATATCAAAGACCTGGGCCTTGCCGTTTCAGAGAAGAAGATTTTTAAAGATTTTTCCCTATACAAGCCCATGTAAAACCAAAGGGCCCCGGGGCTAGGGCATTTTTGGCCCCAGCATTATAATTTGAACAATCTTGGTAGGGGTCCACTAGATGAAATTTCGCACCAAATATCAAAGACCTAGGCCTTGTGGTATCATAAGAGAAGATTTTTCCCTATATAAGCCCGTGTAAAACCAAAGGGCCCCGGGGCGGGGGCATTTTTGACCCCAGCACTATAATTTGAACAATCTTGGTAGGGGTCTACTAGATGAAGCTACATACCAAATATCAAAGATCTGGGCCTTGCGGTTTCAGAGAAGAAGATTTTTAAAGATTTTCCCTATATAAGACCATGTAAAACCAAAGGGCCCAGGGGCGGGGGCATTTTTGGCCTCAGCACTATAATTTGAATAATCTTGTTAGGGGCCCTTTGGATGAAGCTTCATACCAAATATAAAAGACCTAGGCCTTGTGGTTTCAGAGAAGAAGATTTATAAAGATTTTCCCTATATAAGTCTACGTAAAACCAAAGGGCCCCGGGGCCCTGGATGGCCCTGGATGGCTCACCTGATCCATAGTGTAACAAGTGGGACCCATAGAGGGCCATTATTGGCCCCAGGGCTTTAATGTGCATAATGTTGAGGGAGGTCTTAAAGGTGAAGCTTCATACCAAACATCAACAAAGGCTATAATTTAAACAATCTTGGCAAAGGTCCACTAGATGAAGCTACGCATCAAATATCAAAGACCTGGGCCTTGTGGTTTCAGAAAGAAGGTTTTTTTTTAAAGATATTCCCTACATAAGCCTATGCAAAACCAAATGGCCCCGGGGCTATATTAATCTATGTAAAACCAAAGGGCTCTGGGGTGGGGGTATTTGTGGCCCCAGGGCTATAATTTGAACAATCTTGGTAGAGGTCCACTTGATGAAGCTTCATACCAAATTTCAAAGTCCTGGGCCTTGTGGTTTCAGAGAAGAAGATTTTTAAAGATTATCCCTATATAAGCATATGTGAAACCAAATGGCCCCGGGGCAGGGCCACTTTTGGCCCCAGCACTATAATTTGAATCATCTTGGTAGGGGTCCTCATACCAAATATAAAAGACCTAGGACTTGTGGTTTCAGAGAAAAAGATTTTTAAAGATTTTCCCTATACAAGTCTATGTAAAACCAAAAAGGCCCCGGAGCAGGGGCATTTTTGGCCCAAGGGCTATAATTTGATAATTTGAACAATCTTGGTAGGGGTCCACTAGATGAAGCTTCATACCAAATATCAAAGTCCTGGGCCTTGCGGTTCAGAGAAGAAGATTTTTAAAGATTTTCCTTATATAAGCCTATGTAAAACCAAAGGGCCCCGGGCGGGGGCATTTTTTGCCCCAGCACTATAATTTGAACAATCTTGGTAGGGGTCAACTAGATAAAGCTTCATACCAAATATCAAAGTCCTGGGTCTTGCGGTTTCAGAGAAGAAGATTTTTAAAGATTTTCCCTATATAAGCCTATGTGAAACCAAAGGGCCCGAGGGCGGGGACATTTTTGGCCACAGCACTATAATTTGAATAATCTTGTTAGGGGCCCTTTGGATGAAGCTTCATACCAAATATAAAAGACCTAGGCCTTGTGGTTTCAGAGAAGAAGATTTATAAAGATTTTCCCTATATAAGTCTACGTTAAACCAAAGGGCCCCGGGGCGGGGGCATTTTTGGCCAAAGGGCTATAATTTGAACAATCTTGGTAGAGGTCCATTAGATGAAGCTTCATACCAAATATCAAAGTCCTGGGCCTTGTGGTTTCAGAGAAGAAGATTTTTAAAGATTTTCCTTATATAAGCCTATGTAAAACCAAAGGGCCCCGAGGCGGGGGCATTTCTGGCCCCAGCACTATAATTTGAACAATCTTGGTAGGGGTCCACTGGATGAAGCTTCATACCAAATATCAAAGACCTGGGCCTTGTGGTTTCAGTGAAGAAGATTTTTAAAGATTTTCCCCATATAAGCGAATATAAAACCAAAGGGCCCCGAGGCGGGGGCATTTTTTGTCCAAGCACCATAATTTGAACAATATTGGTAGGGGTCCACTAGATGAAGCTTCATACCAAATATCAAAGTCCTTGGCTTTGTGGTTTCAGAGAAGAAGATTTTTAAAGATTTTCCAAATATAAGCCTATGTAAAACCAAAGGGCCCCGGGGCGGGGGCATTTTTGGCCCCAGCACTATAATTTGAACAATCTTGGTAGGGGTCCACTAGATGAAGCTTCATACCAAATATCAAAGACCTGGGCCTTGCGGTTTCAGAGAAGAAGATTTTCCCTATATAAGCCAATGTAAAACCAAAGGGCCCCGTGGCGGGGGCATTTTTTGTCCCAGCACTATAATTTGAACAATCTTGGTAGGGGTCCACTAGATGAAGCTTCATACCAAATATCAAAGTCCTAGGCCTTGTGGTTTCAGAGAAGAAGATTTTTAAAGATTTTCCCTATATAAGCCTATGTAAAACCAAAGGGCCCCGGGGCGGGGGCATTTTTGACCCCAGCACTATAATTTGAACAATCTTGGTAGGGGTCCACTAGATGAAGCTTCATACCAAATATCAAAGACCTGGGCCTTGTGGTTTCAGAGAAGAAGATTTTTTAAGTTTTTGGTGAAAAAAAAATCTGTTTTTGGCTCCTGTGACCTAGATGTGCAACGAACCGGAACCATTTGAACAACTTTGAAAGGGGACCACCTAAGGATCATTCCTGTGAAGTTTGGTCAAAATCCGATCAGTGGTTTAGGAGGAGATGTCGTTTAAAGAAATTGTTTACGCACGGACGCACGCACGGACGCACGACGGACGACGGACAAAAAGTGATCCCAAAAGCTCACCTCGTCACTACGTGACGGTGAGCTAAAAATGTGACATATTTTTCTTTCTGCCTCGGACCCATCAATACCGATGATGGGTCCGAGTTTCTGCTGAAAATATAGATTTGGGATTAGAACCGTCTAATTGTCTATGTTCTAGAATCAGAAATAAGAGAAATAAAGTATATGCGAAAACCATTTTTTTTTTCACTGTATAAAAAGTAGAAGTAAAACAAAGATCAGGAATTGATACAATTTACTTACTCCACCCATAAAAGACACCGAAGGGAAAGAAATACAAACATTAAGCCACCAGACCATAATGGAAACCTAAACAAAGGAAGGCCATAAGGACAGTCACTTTCCCACAAATTGGCCACATGGCCATCCAAAACCAAAAGACACAAGTGATACACATAGTAAGTAACAAACAACAACATAAATAAATTGCCACAGAAGAGCCGCCCTGGAACGGTCAGTGGAAGATTTCCACTGGGGGGCCCAAATCGATTTTACGTGGCCACAATCCTCGCCCCTACTTCCGCCGCGATTTAGACAAACAACTTGCTCAGTCCGCATGAAGGCCTCCCAACCCACCAGCGCAACTTCCCCGTGAACACAAAAATCAAAGAACCACAGAGGTGAGACAACGGTGAGGACTCGACAGCAAGAAACCACTGAAATGCTGGAGCAAAAGAAAACCAACAGTTAGACTCCGATGAGCCCGACCAGAGACAGAGCATCAGGCACCAACCGACATTATCTCTCTAATTCTCAACAAGCCTTTACGTTGGAGCCGTCATAGAATCTGAGGCCTGACCCACCGGCGTGCAATTATAGAGGGAAGCAAAGTTGCCAACCGCGACCGGGTCAACCACCACGCATGCAGTCCGCCGCACAACACCCACGCTGCACCCAATCCCCCCACACCGAAGAACGACCCCACGAAACCGGGCGCTGAAGCCACCGCGGCCCTCTAAAGTTGGGTTTAGAGGGGACGTTATTGCATAGATTTGCTAACATGATGTTTTATTTACTTATCAGTTGTTCTTTCTGCACAAATAGTGACGTGATATAACTGGTTACATTATTACGTTAATTGTGTTGACGGGGACGTTACACCTCAATTCCAATAAATAAAATATTTTTAAACAGTAGTGCCTTCCTGGAACGTCGGCCGCCGTTCGCCGAAAGAGATAAAACCTTTAATTAACAATCACAATTATTCTTACCTCGGTTAATGTGTGATTATAAGTCTTTAAGAATTATCATGGTGAATTAGCACCTTTGTCAAAGCAAATGACGAACTAATTAATGCGCGCTTGTTTTCACACTTAACTAATTATTCTCACCTCCGTTAATGTGTGATTTCTCTTCTCCTTTTCTTGAGAGACTCCCATCTTAATTTTCCTAGAATTCCAGTCATGCTCCCAGTTTCAAAGCAGTAGTTTCCTATTACAAATCTAGCAGCTCTATCCTGAACTTTTTCAATTTCTTCGTTAAGGACCGTTCCGCTTGGGTCCCAGATGCAGCTACCATATTCCAAGATTGGGCGAACAAGTCCCCTATATGCTATCTCTTTCACATCCTGATGACACTGATGAAGATTTCGCCTCAGGAAACCAAGAAATCAAGAGATGCATATTGGAGATATGTCTCCAATATCTTCAATCCCCTGGATACAGACACTGTACTAGAAGACTGTAACAAAAACGATCGACTTCAAAAATTTTGTTTCTTTATGAAAAACTTGAAGAAGGATTGCACGGGTGTAGCTTGTTTAAGAGAAAATGGTATCTTTAAAACTGGAGCCAAAGATAAAGCTGATATACTTAATAGACAGTTCGAGTCGGTGTACACCCGGGAACAAAAAGGTGCCCCTCCATCAAAAGGACAAGCCCCTATCCAGATACAGATGATCTAATCACTGACCCAAATGGGGTAAAAAAACTACTAGACCGTCTTAACCCCCACAAATCTTCAGGTCCTGAAGACCTCAGCGCACGTGTGTTAAAATGCAGTGCAGAAATTGCTCAAGTCCTTGCCTGCATCTTCAACCAGTCCCTGGCCCAGGGTAAGGTCCCAGATGATTGGCTTCAAGCCACTGTGGCATCCATTTAAAAGAAAGGGGAAAAGTATGACCCTGCCAATTATAGGCCAGTATCACTGACTTGTATTTGCCGTAAGTCTCTGGAGCACATCATCGTGGGCAAAATCATGCAACATCTTACAGAGCACAAGATCCTTGTTGAGTCCCAGCATGGATTTAGAAGCGGTAGGTCAAGTGAGACCTAGCTTGTCCAGTTCATCCACGACCTACAGGAAACCCTGGACGGGGCCCATAATAGGGGTCACAAACAAACAGACTTTATTATTATGGACTTCGCCAAGGCTTTCAATAAGGTCCCTCACAGAAGGCTTCTGTATAAACTGGAGTACTATGGTATCCGAAATGATACCCTCCAGTGGATCTCTGCTTCTGGACGAACACAAAAAGTCGTACTTGACGGTGTTTGCTCTGACCCTGCCCCGGTGTTGTCTGGTGTCCAACAAGGTTCCGTACTGGGACCGATATTGTTTTTTTTATTTTTATTAACGACCTGCCAGACAACATCAACTCTACAATCCGCCTTTTCGCTGATGACTGTGTACAGAAATATAAGAGGGTCTGATGAACTACAGATACATCAAGATGACCTGGAAAAGTTGGCTGCCTGGGAAGATGCATGGCCCATGAAATTTAATGTCGCCAAATGTCACTCTATGAGAGTGACAAGGCACTGTCCCCATAAACAGATTGTCCATGGTTATACATTACATAACCAGGTGTTTGAGAACGTTTCTTGTGCTAAATACTTAGGAGTTCAAATCACTGATGACCTCGAGTGGGGTCAACACATTAATGAGATAACTAGTAAGGCTACTAAGACGCTCGGTTTCCTTCGTAGAAATTTGGCTTTTGCACCGAGGGAAACCAAGGATGATGCATACAAAACTTTAGTCCGCCCCAAAATTGAATATGCAGCACCAGTTTGATGCCTTATCATCCAAAGGAGACTGATAGAATAGAACTAGACATGTGTCCAAAGTACACAGATGCCCCCGCCATATATCTTTGTCGATATGGCTTGTACCCATCCTCTAGAATGGCCCGGGGTGTCCGGAGGGACCCAAAGTCTGTGTCTTGGGATGTGTCATATCATAAGTTACAACAAGGCGTCGCATACGATACAAATCCCCTCGCACAAGACAACTTCGTGTGTGGAAAACACTGAACTGGCAAAAGTCCAACTTGCTTGAGATATTATCATATGCAACTTTTGTGTAAAGTTTGTTTAAAATCCATAAATAAATGTAGGTTCTAGAGTGATGGCAAGGTTTCTCTAAAAATAGCCATAGTGATCTTGACCGCGAAAGTAGATCTTGCTCAAGATTTTATCATAAGCATCTTTTTTGTGAAGTTATATTAAAATCTGTTAATAAATGTAGGCGGTAGAGCGATGATAAAGTTTTTCTAAAAAAAGCCTGTGTCCTTGACTTTGAGGTCATGACCTTGAAAGTCAAAGCAGCTCGAGATACCATCATAAGAAACATTGGTGTGAAGTTCTATTAAAATCCATCAATAAAAGTAGGTGCTAGAGCGATGACAAAGTTTTTCTAAAAATAGCCACAGTGACCTTGACCTTGAAAGTCAAAATCGCTCGAGATATTGTCATAAGGACCATTTATGTGAAATTATATTGAAATTGGTGAAGAAATGTAGTCGCTAGAGCGATGAAAAAGTTTTTTCTAAAAAATATCCACAGTGACCTTGACCTGGAAAGTCGAAATCACTTGAGATATTGTCATAAGGAACATTTGTGTGAACTTATATTGAAATCAGTGAAGAAATGTAGTCGCTAGAGCGATGACAAAGTTTTTTTTCTAAAAAAATCCACAGTGACCTTGACCTGGAAAGTCGAAATCGCTTGATATATTGTCATAAGGAACATTTGTGTGAAGTCATATTGAAATTGGTGAAGAAATGTAAGCGCTAGAGCGATGACAAAGTTTTTCTAAAAATAGCCACAGTGACCTTTACCTTGAAAGTGGAACTTGCTAGAGATATTGTCATAAGGAACATTTGTGTGAAGTTCTATTGAAATCGGTGAAGAAATGTAGTCGCTAGAGCGATGACATAGTTTTTCCAAAAATAGCCACAGTGACCTTGACCTTGAAAGTCGAAATCGCTTGAGATATTGTCATAAGGAACATTAGTGTGAATATATATTGAAATCGGTGAAGAAATGTAAGCGCTAGAGCGATGACAAAGTTTTTTCTAAAAATAGCCACAGTGACCTTCACCTTGAAAGTGGGACTCGCTAGAGATATTGTCATAAGGAACATTTGTGTGAAGTTACACTGAAATCGTTGAAAAAATGTAAGCACTAGAGCAATGATAGTTTTTTTCTGAAAATAGCCAGTGACCTTGACCTTGAAAGTCAAACTCGCTCGAGGTATTGTCATAAGGAACATTTGTTTGATATGATATTGAAATCAGTGAAGAAATGTAGTCGTTAGAGCGATGACAAAGTTTTTCTATAAATAGCCACAGTGACCTTGACCTTGAAAGTCCAAATCGCTCGAGATATTGTCATAAGGAACATTTGTGTGAAGTTATATTGAAATCGGTGAAGAAATGTAAGTGCTAGAGCGATGACAAAGTTTTTCAAAAAATAGCCACAGTGACCTTGACCTTGAAAGTGGAACTCGTTGATATTGTCATAAGGAACATTTGTGTGAAGTTATATTGAAATCGGTGAAGAAATGTAAGCGCTAGAGCGATGACAAAGTTTTTTTCTAAAAATAGCCACCGTGATCTTGACGCTGAGGCCTTGACCTTGAAAGTCGAACTCGCTCAAGATATTTTTATAAGGAACATTAGTGTGAAGTTATATTGCAATTGGTGAAAAAATGTAGGCACTAGTGCGATGACAAAGTTTTTCTAAAAATAGCCACATTGACCTTGACCTTGAGATCATGACCTTGAAAGTCGAACTCGCTCGAGATATAGTCATAAGGAACATTTGTGTGAAGTTATATTGAAAACAGTGAAGAAAGTAGGCGCTAGAGCGATGACAATGCTTTTCTAAAAAATAGCCAGTGACCTTGAGGCCATGACCTTGAAAGTCGAACACTCAAGATATTTTAATAAGGAACATTTGTGTGAAGTTATATTGAAATAGGTGAAAAAATGTAGGCGCTTGTGCTATGACAAAGTTTTTCCGAAAATAGCCACAGTGACTTTGACCTTGAGGTCATGACCTTGAAAGTCGAACTCGCTCGATATATTGTCATAAGGAACATTTGTGTGAAGTAATATTGAAATCAGTGAAGAAATGTAGGCGCTAGAGGGATGACAATTTTTTTATAAAAATAGCCAGTGACCTTGAGGCCATGACCTTGAAAGTCGAACTCGCTCGAGATATTGTCATAGGGAACATTTGTGTGAAGTTATATTGAAATCAGTAAAGAAATGTTGGCGCTAGAGCGATGACAAAGTTTTTCAAAAAATAGCCACAGTGAACTTGACCTTGAGGCCATGACCTTGAAAGTACTCGCTCGAGATATTTTTATAAGGAACATTTGTGTGAAGTTATATTGAAATTGGTGAAGAAATGTAGGCGCTAGAGCGATGACAGTTTTCTAAAAATAGCTACAGTGACCTTGAGGGTGTGTGTGTGTCGGGATGGACCCAATGTCTGTATCAGTTAATGCATCTTATCGTAAGGAACAAAAATATATATGGTGAAGGGTGGGGATATGGATACTTTCTGAGATATAAAGACTTTAATGAAGCAATGGGGGCGGGGCATGGCCCAGGGGTGATCGTAGGGACCCAAAGTCTGTGTCATGGAATGTGTCATATCATAAGGAGCAATAATATATATGGTTTAGGTGTTCGAATCTGATTTATTTTCAAGATAATTAGACATTTCGACAGTTTTGCATACAAATTCCTATATGACAATTTTGACCTGTTCCGCAATCTGACCCCTGGGCCCACCCAGGGGCATGGCCCTGGGTCAACTGGAACATGAACTGATAGGTCTTGGTCTGAATAAATGTCATACCAAATTTCAACTTTGTAGCACAGCAGGTAAAAAAATTATGAGCTCTAATGCGAGCTCGACATTTCAGCCCGAGGTGGTTACGAACGTGACATACAAACAAACGCACGTAACATCACGGCGAAACGCTATATGCCCCACTCCTGCCAAAGCAGGCGTGGGCATAAAAAGTTAAGAGGACTGTTGCTCGTTGGACCTGCAGCTGCTGGCGCAACCAAAGTCACATTGGAGAGATGCTTGAAGAACTCCAGTGGCCGACTCTGCAGGAAAGGCGTGAGCAGGTTTCTCTGACTCTATCCTATAAAATCCACAATAATTTAGCCATTATAGATAAGAGTAGGTACCTATCTGAAGCTGGTGGAGGATGTAGGAGAACCAGGTCCCATCCCTTTCAGTATCACGGTTCTAATGCTTACACGGATGGTTTTAAGAGTTCTTTTTTCCTCAGGACAATTGCAACTTGGAATGGCCTTACAATCGAAGCTGTCTCTTCTGAGAGAGTTGATGGGTTTAAGGCCAAAATATAATATCCTAGGCTTGGGCAGGGGATAGGCATGTATTCCTTCCCCTAATGACTTCTTGTAAATAGTCTTAATCTGCTGGTGGCCGTGTCACAAAGCTCTTTTTTGGGGTGGGGATTGAATTTTTTTTTGTGCCAAACCCCAAACCTGTTATCATGGTCAGAATTGACCGAAAACAGTATCGGGAGAAAGAAAGAAAAAAGAGTGCTCTATTCGCCTTTGTACACATGTTGCTAGTGTGTGTATTCCTTCTCAAATCGTGAGTGATTGTCACACCAAGGTATTTAATGGAATTCACATTTTCGAGGTCAGTTCCCTCTAAGGTGTTAGAAGCCTTATTTTTATTTTTCTTTTCCTAGTTATCTGCATAATATTACATTTAACGGGTTGAAATCTCATGTCCCATTTTCGTGCCTAGCATCCTAATCTATCTATATCCTTATGAAGTTTCATTGAGTCCTCAGGATCTCTGATTTCCCGATAGCAAACACAATCGTCTGCGGACAGTCTTATTTCTGAGTAAATGTCAGTGGAAATATCATTGGTGTGGTGTACAGGGAGAATAGCAATACCCTAGGGGGACCCCAGATAAAACTGGCGCGCATACTGATGATTCACCATTAACAACAACACGCTGTTTTCTATAGCAAAGGAAGGAATCTATCCATTTGGGTGTCTTCCCTCCGATTCCATAACCAAATAATTTGGATTTAAGTAGTTCATGAGGAGGAGTGTCAAAAGCCTTCTCGAAGTCCAGAATAAATGTATCCACCTGCCCCCCTTTGTCCAGGATTTTTGCCCAATCATTAATAACCGTGCTCAACTGGGTTTCGCAACTACGCATTTTCCTAAATGCATGTTGTCTGTCTGACAAGAGTGTATGTTCATCGAAGTAGGCCATGATGTTTGAGCAGACTATGTGTTCAAGCAATTCAATAGTACACAGGTCAGTAACACCGGGCGATAATTACGAGCAAGAGCCTTATCTCCTTTTTTGAAAAGTGGAAAGATAATCGCCAGAAGCCATTCTTTGGGAATTTCACCTGTATCGAGAGATTGTTGGAAAAGATGAGCAAAAACTGGACCTAACTCGTTTGCTAGTTCCTTCAGAACTCTACGATGAAGCTCATCAGGCCCTAAAGCTTTAGAAGGGTTCAAGCCTTTAAGTAACTTGACCACTCCCGCCGAGGATACAACAATATTTTCCATGAAAGGGGCCGATCTTCCAGTCAATTGAACCTCGTTGAACTCAGTTTTATTAAATGCATCATTGAATTGACCAACCAATTCTTCTGCCCTTTCAGAGTCTGATTCAGCGACCCCATTCCCTCCTCTTTTATTAAGGGGTGGGATACATTGCCTATCTTTCTTCTGGCTATTGGTATATCTGTAGAAGTTTCTGGGATTGGCCTTTATATCACCTACCAAGTTATTTACATAGAGATCATGCTGATTTTTTATGTCACTTTTAATTTCTCGTCTCAAGTTTTATAAACTTATAGAAGTACACCTTTCTACGAGGTTTCTTTATAGGTGTTATGTAGATTTTCAAAAATCCAGAGACAATATCATGATCACTTAGTTTGTCCGGGGATTGAATATCCCCAAACTGTCATGGCAAAGTTATAAGAATCAAATCCAAAGTGTTTCTATCTCGAGTAGGGAAGTCAACAACCTGTTCCAAGTCATGATCATTCATGATGTCAACCAACACCTGACCCTCTGACGGACTCAGCATCCAGAATAGGCTCTTGTTTTCTGAGCCTATCTGGCCAAACAATCTCTCTGAAGTGGAAGTCACCTAGGACATCTACTGCGGGAAGTTTTTTTACCCTTATTCTGAGACTTAATGCGATCAAGCTGATCTTTAAATAACTGGAAGTTTTCGACAGTGTCGTTAGGTGGTCGATACCAAATTGCAATAAAGTGGGAAGTTTTGTTTGCAAAAACCTTAACCCAAACAGATTCTGAGTCGCTTTCCAGTTCCATGAATGGCATATGAGAGATGTCTCTGTGAACGAGCAACATCACCCCGCCGCCATGAGTGTTTCTATCTTTTCTGTAGACACTGTATTCGCAAGTTTCAGGGAAAAGCTCCAAAGTCATAACTGAACTGCCAATCTTTGTTTCCTGAATAGCCACAATATGTGGTTGGTGAGTGTCAAGGAAAGCTAAAAGTTCAAGTATCTTTGCTCTTAAACGATAATGTTAATACTGCAAAGTTTCAAACCTTTTACAGAATTCGGCTTTTTCATGTCATTAGTCGGAGATTTAATTCCTTTCTCCTTTGATAGAGGTTCAAATTTATTTATTTCTTCCAGTGCAATTGGTTCTATAGGTTCGCTGAAGAACGAGTCAAAAAAATAAAATGGTCGCACTTCGGGCATATCCATGAACATCTCGAGTTTACCACTTTGCCATACTCGGCATCTGAAAGGAAAGCGCAATCAGTGTGATTCCACATTTCACAATGAACGGCCTTATGTTCATTCAGAACATCACCGCTGCATAGGCCACAGTCTGCTTTGCAATCTTTGCAATACCAAGTTCAAGCTCTAGCAATCGGTTTTCAACCAATTCAGAACACGAGGAATGAAATGCTTTTCACAGTCCTCACATTCTACCCATGTCTGAGTCTTTGCACTATTTTTTGCACAGCCCACAGCGAAACCTTGGACCGGGGTTAGTTTCAATGCCTCCGGCCAACATCAATAGAATGAACAAATTTGTTCCACCTGAGGACTTGAAGTTGCGTAAGCCCTCTGAACGTCGCTTGTTTCCTAACTTACTAGTTAAAGCCAAGTACTGAGAAGTTTTATCGCAGTGTTGCTCTTTTGCAATCCTGCACTCCTGATTTCCATCATCCGGTTGCGTTCTGTTACTTAATTTCCAAAAGGTGAACCAAACAATCAAGACCATGCGAAGCAGGGAGACCTTCATTTTAGTATACTGGGCAACTTTGAGTCAAACAATAATACAAGATAAAGAGCTCTGCACACTCAACTATCTGACAAAACTCGGTTACCAGCCGTCTGCCAGCTGTACGGTCAATCCACACTCGCTGACAAGTCGATAACACAAGGCTCTTCCGAATGAAAATAGCAATTCTGAATCCGAGTTTTAACAATAAGTGAACTGACAGCTACAACGGACTGTTCAGCACCCTGGTCAAATATATATATAGCTCAACACACCCAAATATCTGACAACTCACCGGCTCTTCAGAAAAATGAATGTGTCAAGCCTCCAAAGGATAATTTAATTTTGCGTTTACCAAACACACTGGTGTGGTAATGGCGGGAAATTATGTCAACAATGCAAATTAATCTACAAATGAAAGAATTAATAATCTACGATAACCAGCAATAATATGTTGCTGGTTTGTTTGTCTGATATGAGTTAGACAAGAAACCAGATACAATAAACAACAAAAAAACTTCCAAGGCCGCCGAGCCAAAAATACCGATCCCAATTGTTTTGTTTGATTTGAGGTTTAACGTCCCCGTCACCACTGTAAAGGTCATTTTGGAGACGTTGCTTCCAATTTTGTGGGACTTTTACCCGACTTTGATATGAAATGACTTCTCAAGCCCTCCCGCCCAATGAAACAAGTAGGGTTTTTAAGCACCGCTTAGCCTGGGCAGGCTTAGATCCTCTAAACGGTTTACCAGTACTCGTCGGTTTCAACTCTGCGTGGAAGTATCATGCAGCCCATCTATTTCTTCAAGCCCCGATGGGCGGGGACCGTGCCGATCCCAAGATTTATATTATCGTCTCTTGTTACAATTAAGATATATATTTTATTTTATACTCTGCCGTGAAATCAATGCATATCTGAAACAAATAAAATGATATATTTTCACACTGTGAAAAATACCATGATCTTGTTATTAAACAAATGAAAATAGAAGGAGCGTGATAGCTCAGTGGTTAGAGCACTTGCCTCTAACGCTAGAGGTCCCGGGTTCGATCTCCGGCAGCGGAGATAAAATTTCGGTGTCCGAACACGCTCCATTGGCATCATTTGCAGGGATGAATGTCATAAAGTGCACCGTCCTTCGGATCGAGGCGTTAACTTGAGCCCCCCTGTGCAGGGAGAACCATTCCCTATGCAGGTTAAAGATCCCTACCGTAATAACATGATTACTGTGTAGGCTTTCATCCTGCAAACCGGGAGTGTATGTAATGTACACCTGCGGTAATGGCCAAATGTGACCGACGCAGTATCAGTAGAAAGAAAGAAAGACTACCTTTTCTCGTCAAAATTCAAATGTTATCGATAAAATAATTCTGTAAAATACCTTGAAAAGCACTCTTTGAACAGTAAAAATGCTGTATTCAAAATCGCGATCTGTTTGTTTTAAAACTTACAGTTGTAACGTAATAGCCAGGTCAGAATTGTGACGTGCTATACTATTAATCAATTACCGTAAATATCCTTATAAAATTATAAAACACTAGAAATGTGTCCAGACGACACAGATGCCCCCGCCAAGGGCCCCCGCCTCACCCCGAAAATCCATGTTGCAACAAAATTTTCTAAGTGTGTGACCTTGTCATCAGGTACATTTGTGAGAAATTATATTGAAATTGGTGAAAAATGTAAGCGCTAGAGCAATGACAATGTTTATCTAAAAATAGCCACAATGAACTTGACCTTGAAAGTCGAACTCGCTCGAGGTATTGTCATAAGGAACATTTGTGTGAAGTTATATTGAAATCAGTGAAGAAATGTAGTCGCTAGAGCGATGACAAAGTTTTTCTAAAAATAACCACAGTGACCTTGACTTTGAAAGTCGAAATCGCTCTAGATATTGTTAAAAGGAACATTTGTGTGAAGTTATATTGAAATCGGTGAAGAAATGTAAGCGCTAGAGCGATGACAAAGTTTTTCTAAAAATAGCCACAGTGACCTTGACCTTGAAAGTGGAACTTGCTAGAGATATTGTCATAAGGAACATTTTTGTGTAGTAATATTGAAATTGGTGAAAAAGTGTAAGCGCTAGAGCAATGACAAAGTTTTTCTAAAAATAGCGACAGAGACATTGACCTTGAAAGTCAAACTCGTTCGAGGTATTGTCATAAGGAACATTTGTGTGAAGTTATATTGAAAATGGTGAAGAAATCTAGGCGCTAGAGCGATGACAAAGTTTTTCTAAAAATAGCCACAGTGACGTTGACCTTGAGGCCTTGACCTTGAAAGTCAAACTCGCTCGAGATATTGTCATAAGGAACATTTGTGGGAAGTTATATTGAAATCAGTGAAGAAATATAGACGCTAGAGCTATGTTGTGCGAGGGGATAATTATTTTTTTTTTCAGTCTGTGATCTTGACCTTGAGCTCATGGGCATGGGTGGGGGGTATCGCTGAATAAGATGGACAGGTATCTAACACCATAGTATTACCAAATATCAACTCAATCCATTGCACGATTTGGAAAATATCAACTCTTAAAATATCTAATTAAAAATTTCTAAGTCTGTGACCTTGACCTTGAAGCCATAGGCATGAGTGGGGGTATTGCCAAATAAACATTTGGACCCTGTATCTATCATCATAGCATACATAAGCCAAATCTGTAATAGAGTTTGTAAAATTTGAGCTCTTTAAAATCTTTCACATTAAAATTGTCTAAGTCTGTGACCTTGACCTTGAGGTCATAGGCATGAGTGGGGGGTATTGCTGAATAAAACATTGTACCTATATCTATCATCATATGAACCAAAGCCATCATTAAAGTTCAGGTTCTACCAGGTACAAATACCTTAATTGGAGTCTTTAACATGGAAAATTTCTAAGTCCATGACCTTGACCTTGAGGCCATGGGCATGGGTGGGGGTATCGCTGAATAAAACTTCGGACCTATATCTATAATCATACCAAATATGAACCAATTCCATCAAATGATTTGGAAAATATGAGTTCTAAAATGTTCAAGTCTACCTGTTACAAAAACCTTAACCTGAGTCTTTAACATTGAAAATTTCTAAGTCTGTGACCTTGACCTTGAGGTTAAAGGCATGGGTGGGGGTATTGCTTAATAAAACTTTGGACCTATATCTATCCTCATACCAAAGATGAACCAGTTCCATCAAATGGTTAGGAAAAGATGAGTTCTAAAAGTTCAGGCTCTACCTGTTACAAAAACTTTAACTTGAGGTTACAGGATCACGTACACACGTACGTATGTACACACACTTATAGACGGACGTACACATGTACGCACGTACGGAAAACCGAAAAACTATATGCCCCCGGCATCATATGATGCGGGGGCATAAAACTCCTTTTTTCGGCGGTTACCAAAAGTATTCCATCTCGTTTGTTGAAAACATCCCAATTTTCACCCGTGCTTCGCACTCGTGAAAATTTGGATGTTTTCAACACACTCGATGAAATAATTTTGGTATCCACCCCAAAATTGTAAATATCCTCTATGTTGTCAGCTGGATATCAAATAATAACATATTTGTTAAGTCTCTCTACACTGTTTACTTTTCACGTAATAATCGTTATTCCGAAATCGAGCGGTATAAAAGCCAAGGCCGGGAAAATGATAATAGTTCTTAATTTCTTGCAAAATCGGTTAAAGTGCTTCTTTTTTTCCGAAAATATTTGAATTTGATTATTGTCATCATTTGTCCATTGAAAAATATACTTATCGCTCCTTCAAATTTTGTGGGACTTTTACCCGACATTGAGATGAAATGACATCTCAAGCCCTGACGCCCAATGAAACAAATAGGGTTTGTAAGCATGGACGGTCCGACTCGCACTGCTTTGCCTGGGCAGGCTTAGATCCTCTAAGCGCTTTACCAGTACTCGTGTGTGCGAGCCAGATTCAGCTCTGCGTGGAAGCAACATGAGGCCCATATATTTCTTCAAGCCCGTATGGGCGGGGGCCATCCATTTAATTAATGGAATACATTATGAAATTGATTAGTTTAGTAGAAAGGATTCAATTTTATTACAGGAATCACCAACAGGTTTTCTTGCATTAACATTTTCCGGGTCCCGAGGAAGCCGTTTGAACATTGGACCGCTTGAAACACAAAGTAAATAAGTAAGCAATGTCCCAGTAATTTCTACAATTCGCCCAGAATACACAGATCAGCTCGCTCAGCCGCACAGTATGGTCATGATCATAAGGAGGCATGTGGAAATATTTCAAAATATTTCATATACACCCCAAATCGAGGTACACCAAATATTTCCCTGAATTCTGCCGGACTAACTTCACGATTCATAGTTACAGTGCCCAACATGCTCAGCCGCACAATATAGTCATGGTCGCTGGGGCATGAGGAAGCGCTGGCTACTTCACGAGTCATAGATACAGTGCACCGCGAAGACACAAATCAGACTGTCTAAACCGAAAGCAAGAAACAAAGAAAGAATTAAAGGCACACATAAGAGACACAATGTTATACATGGGGATTGGCACGTGTCCCAATAAGGACTGAGGTTTGAATAATACGATAATCGTTCTGTTTGTTAATTTACGGCACGTGTCCATAAAGGTAAAAACATAAAGTATGCATACCGACATGTGCCAACAAAATAACCATATCGATAATAATACACATAATGGCCCCATAGTTTTCATAAATATACAATTTTAAAATAAACAAACTCTCTTTTATATTATTTTTATTTCATATATTCCATTCCAAGTTGAATTGTGAGAAGACTCATCCATATGAAAAAGAAATGAACCAAACAACATCCAATGCACCATCAAGGTGCTGTCAATCACACTTTTGTAACTTGGTTAAGTGTCTTGGTCTGAAACACTAACAAAAACACTTCCAAGTCATTTTTCTAAAAAGTTCCTTAATATGGTCTCGGTTCACTTTGTTCACGGAGAAGTAATTCAATAGCACATTGGTGAACTTAGAAGAAAAAAAAATGTTTAAAGTTTTTATTTGAAAAAAAAAAAAAAAAAATCCAGTTTTGCAGGTCTGCCAAAAAGCCATTTTCTTACTATATAACACAGCTAAACAGACTGCAACAAATGAAAGGGAACCAAAAATGTACAGCCTGTAATACAAAAGCCACAGTGACCCTGAAGGTCGAACTTGCTTGAGATATTATCAAATGCAACGTTTGTGTGACTTAAAAATACAAACATAAATGCGATGACAAAGTTTTCTAATAATAGCTACAGTGACATTGACCTTGAGGCCAGGATCCTGAAAGTCGAACTCGCTCGAGATATTATCATATGCAACATTTGTTGCGTTATATTAAAATCCATCAATAAATGTAGGCGCTAGAGCGATGACAAAGTTTTTCTGAAAATAGGCACACTGACTTGACCTTGAGCCCTGGACCATGAAATTCCAACTTGCTAGAGATATCATCATACCCAACACGTGTGTGAAGTTATATTAAAATCCATCAATAAATGCAGGGGCAAGAACAAGGACAAGTTTTTCGAAAATATAGCCACAGTGACCCTGACCTTCAGCCACGGACCCTGAAAATCGAACTTGCTCGAAATATCATCATACCCAACATTTTTGTGAAGTCATATTAAAATTCATCAATAATGTAGGCACTCGAGCCATGACAAAGTTTTTTTCTAAAATAGCCGCAGTGACATTGACCTTGAGCCTCGGACCCTAAATGTTGAACTCGCTTGAGATTCCATTTTACCCAACCTTTGAGGGAAGTTATAAAATCCAGCAATGCATATAAGCGCTAGCGCGATGAAAATATTTTCTAAAAATAGCCACAGTGACCTTGACCTTGAGCACCGGTCCTTGACCTTGAGCCCCGGACCTTGAAAGTCAAAATCGCTCAAGATATCATCATACCCAACATTTGTGTGAAGTTATATTAAAATCCATCAATAAATGAAGCGATGACAAAGTTTTTTTCTAAAAATAGCTACACTGACATTGACCGTGAGCCCCGGACCCTGAAAGTCGAACTCGCTGTGTTTTTAAAGTGAAAAAAAAAATGATTCCCCACCGGGATTTGAACCCACAACTCTTTGATTCAGAGTCCTAAGCTCTATCCACTACACTACACAGAGCGCCCCCGCCCATCGGGGCCTGGAGAAATAGATTAGGCTGCACGGTGCTTCCGCGCAGAGCTGAAACTGACCGTATTTGAGTACTGGTAAACAGCTGAGGTCTAAGCCTGCCCAGGAAAAGTGATGCTAATCGGACAACTCCTTAAACGCTAGCGGTTTCTATGGGTGGTAGGGCTTGAGATGTCATTTCATCTCAATGTCGGGTAAAAGTCCCACAAAATCGGAAGCAACGTCTCCAGATTGACCTTAATAGTATTGACGGGGACGCAAATCCTCAACTCAAACAAACAAAACACTACACAGAGGTTGCAGGTAAACTTTAACATAGAGAAATAAGGGAGGTAATACAGAGCACATAACATCTAAAAAGGGCAAATTAAGCCAAAACAAGAGGCTCATGGGCCACTATGCTCACCAGAGCTCAGGTGGGCACTGCCCAATTGCAGCCATGTATTTTAACATATCATTATATTCTGCCAAATAAACCCCCATATCCCATATCCAAAAATGAGCACCCATATAGACTCAGTATGAAACATTAGGCTTTTATTAAGTAGAGGGGATGTGGCATGGACCCAATGAAGCCCTGCTTGGTATCACTAAATGTGTCTAATCACAAAGAACAAGAATATATATGGTTTAGCAGTAGGGATCTGCATGGCTGGAGATATAAGGCCTTTTAAACAGTGGAGGGGTTGGAGCATGCCCTGTCGATCCCAGGAAAGCCCAAGATTGTTGTCCCTAAATGTGTCTTATCATAAGGACCAAGTATATATATGGTTTAGGGTTGGGAATCTGAATGCTTTCCAAGATATGAGGCCCTTTCATGAAGTGGAAAGGAGAGGACTGGCCCCTGCGGACACCCCTACAGTAGGTGTGCTATTAATAAGGAACAAGAACATATATGAATATGGGGTGGGAGTTTGAATGGTTTCTGAAATATATGGCCTTTTATGAAGTGGAAGGGCGGGGCACATTGCCTCAGCACAAAGAGACCCCCAAGTTGGTGTGACTGAACGAGTCTTATCATAAGGAACAAGCATATATATGGTTTAGGGGTGGGGATCTGAACTATTTCTGAGATATATGGCTTTTAATGAAGTCAAGCGGTGGCGTAAGGCCCGGGCATGCCCCGGGGACTCACAAGCTGGTGTCAGTGAATGCGTCTTATCATGAGGAAGATGAATATATATGGTTTAGGGGTAGGGCTCTGAACTGTTTCTGAGATATTAGGCCTTTTGTGAAGTGCAGGGGTGGGGCATGGCCCCGGGAGACCCCCAGGTTGGTGTCAATGAATGTGTATTATCATAAGGAACAAGAATATGTATAGTTTAGGGGTGGGTATCTGTAAGGTTTCCGAGATATTGTGATATTATGAAATGTAGGGGGTGGGGCATGGCCCCAGCACATCCCTGGGGACCCCAACGTTGGTGTCACTGAATGTGTCTTATCATAATGAACAAGAACATATATGGTTTAAGGGTGTGGATCTGAACAATTTCTGAGATATATGGCCTTTTGTGAAGTGAAGGGTTGGGGCATGGTTCCGGCGCACCCCGAAAGACCCCCAATTTGGTGTAAATGAATGTGTCTTATCATAAGGAGCAAGAATATATATGGTTTAGGGGTGGGGATCTGTAAGGTTTCCGAGATATTGGGCCTTTTATGAAATGGAGGGGTGGGGCATGGCCCCGGCGCATCCCGGGGTCCCCCAGTTTGATGTCACTGAATGAGTCTTATCATAAGGAACAAGAGTATATATGGTTCAGGTGTGGGGATGTGAATGGTTTCCGGAAATTGGACCTTTTATAAAGTGGAGGGGGTGGGCATGGTCTCGGCGCATCCCGGAGGACCCACAGGTTGGTGTCACTGAATGTGTCTTATCAATAGGAACAAGTATATGGTTTAGGTGTCGGGATCTGAATGGTTTCTGAGATATATGGCCTTTTATGAGGTGGTGGGGGTGGGGCATGGCCCCGGCACAAGCTGGGGGACTCTCAGGTTGGCATAAAAGCATATGGCTGAGAGAAGTTTACTCAAGAAACATTTTTATAAAAGTTTTGTCAAAATATCTACAATGACTTGGCAGTAAATGCCATTTTTCAACTTTCCCCATTATAAGTCTATGGAAACTCTAAGTTGCCATAGCAACCAAACTAAACAGCCGATTTTCATAAAAACACAAACTTTCAATCCCCCAGCCCAAGGATGCTACAGATAAAATTTGGGCTCAATCGGCCCAGTGGCTTCAGAGGAGAAGATGAAGTACAATGATAATGTTAAATATTGTTTTTCACCAATTGTTAATTATATATTCAAAATAAATTGTAAAACATCACATATAAGAGCTTGCAGGTAAACTTTAACCAAATGCGGACGCCGACGACGCCGACGCTGACGACGGACGTCCGGAGGTAAGGCAATAGCTCCTCCTTTACTTTCGTAAGGCGAGCTAAAAATACAAATTTAACATTAAGATAACAAGAGGGCCATGATGGCCCTGGATCGCTCACCTGATCCATAGTGTAACAAGTGGGCCCCAGAGAGGGCCATTATTGGCCCCAGGGCTTTAATGTACATAATGTTGAGGGAGGTCTTAAAGGTGAAGCTTCATACCAAACATCAACAAAGGCTAAAATTTGAACAATCTTGTCAAAGGTCCACTAGATGAAGCTACACATCAAATATCAAAGACCTGGGCCTAGCGGTTTCAGAGAAGAAGATTTTTAAAGATTTTGCCTATATAAGCCTATGTAAAATCAAAGGGCCCCGGGACAGGGGCATTTTTTGCCCCAGCACTATAGTTTGAACAATCTTGGTAGGGGTCCACTAGATGAAGCTTCATACCAAATATCAAAGTTCTGGGCCTTGTGGTTTCAGAGAAGAAGATTTTTAAAGATTTTCCCTATATAAGCCTATGTAAAACCAAAGGGCCCCGTGGCAGGGGGGGATTTTTTGTCCCAGCACTATAATTTGAACAATCTTGGTAGGGGTCCACTAGACGAAGCTTCATACCAAATATCAAAGTCCTGGGCCTTGTGGTTTCAGAGAAGAAGATTTTTAAAGATTTTCCCTATATAAGCCTATGTAAAACCAAAGGGCCCCGGGGCAGGGGCATTTTTGGCCCCAGCACTAAAATTGGAACAATCTTGGTAGGGGTCCACTAGATGAAGCTTCATACCAAATATCAAAGTCCTGGGCCTTGTGGTTTTAGAGAAGAAAATTTTTAAAGATTTTCCCTATATAAGCCTATGTAAAACCAAAGGGCCCCGTGGCGGGGGCATTTTTGGCCCCAGCACTATAATTTGAACAATCTTGGTAGGGGTCCACTAGATGAAGCTTCATACCAAATATATAAGACCTGGGCCTTGTGGTTTCAGAGAGGAAGATTTTTAAAAATTTTCCCTATATAAGCCAATGTAAAAGCAAAGGGCCCCGTGGCGGGGGCATTTTTGTCCCAGCACTAAAATTTGAACAATCTTGGTAGGGGTCCACTAGATGAAGCTTCATACCAAATATCAAAGTCCTGGGCCTTGTGGTTTCAGAAAAGAAAATTTTTAAAGATTTTCCCTATATAAGCCCATGTAAAACCAAAGGGCCCCGTGGCGGGGGCATTTTTTGTCCCAGCACTAAAATTTGAACAATCTTGGTAGGGGTCCACTAGATGAAGCTTCATACCAAATATCAAAGACCTGGGCCTTGTGGTTTCAGAGAAGAAGATTTTTTAAGATTTTCCCTATATAAGCCTATGTAAAACCAAAGGGCCCCGGGGCGGGGGCATTTTTGGCCCCAGCACTGTAATTTGAACAATCTTGGTAGGGGTCAACTAGATGAAGCTTCATACCAAATATCAAAGACCTGGGCCTTGTGGTTTCAGAGAAGAAGATTTTTAAAGATTTTCCCTATATAAGCCAATGTAAAACCAAAGGGCCCCGTGGCGGGGGCATTTTTTGTCCCAGCACTATAATTTGAACAATCTTGGTAGGGGTCCACTAGATGAAGCTTCATACCAAATATCAAAGTCCTGGGCCTTGTGGTTTCAGAGTAGAAGATTTTTGAAGATTTTCCCTATATAAGCCTATGTAAAACCAAAGGGCCCTGGGGCGGGGGCATTTTTGGCCCCAGCACTATAATTTGAACAATCTTGGTAGGGGTCCACTAGATGAAGCTTCATACCAAATATCAAAGACCTGGGCCTTGTGGTTTCAGAGAAGAAGATTTTTAAAGATTTTCCCTATATAAGCCAATGTAAAACCAAAGGGCCCCGTGGCGGGGGCATTTTTCGTCCCAGCACTCAAATTTGAACAATCTTGGTAGGGGTCCACTAGATGAAGCTTCATACCAAATATCAAAGTCCTGGGCCTTGTGGTTTCAGAGAAGAAGATTTTTAAAGATTTTCCCTATATAAGCCTATGTAAAACCAAAGGGCCCCCGTGCGGGGGCATTTTTGGCCCCAGCACTATAATTTGAACAATCTTGGTAGGGGTCCACTAGATGAAGCTTCATACCAAATAACAAAGACCTGGGCCTTGTGGTTTCAGAGAAGAAGATTTTTTAAGTTTTTGGTGAAAAAAATCTGTTTTTGGCTCCTGTGACCTAGATGTGCAACGGACCGGAACCATTTGACCCATATTCAAACTTGACCGAGATATTGTCATGATGATCATTCTGAGCAAGTTTGATTAAGATTGGACCAAAATTGTGGCCCCTAGGGTGTTCACAAGGTTTTTATATTATTTGACCCGCTGACCTACTTTTTAACCCGATATGACCCATATTCGAACTGGACTGAAATATTGTCACAATGGTCATTCTGAGCAAGTTTCATGATAATTGGACCAAAACAGTGGCCTTCAGAGTGTTCACAAGGTTTTTCTATGATTTGACCTACTGACCTACTTTTTGACCGGACATGACCCATATTCGAACTTGACCAAGATATTGTCATGATGATCATTCTGAGCAAGTTTGATTATGATTGGACCAAAATTGTGGCCTCTAGGGTGTTCACAAGGTTTTTCTATGATTTGACCCGCTGACCTACTTTTTAAGCCGACATGATCCATATTCAAACTTCACTAAAATATTGTCACAATGATCATTCTGAGCAAGTTTGATGATGATTGGACCAAAACTGTGCCCTCTAGAGTGTTCACAAGGTTTTTCTATGATTTGACCTACTGACCTACTTTTTCACCCGACATGACCCATATTCGAACTTGACCGAGATATTGTCATGATGATCATTCTGAGCAAGTTTGATGATGATTGGACCAAAACTGTGGCCTCTAGTTTGTTCACAAGAAAAAGTTTACGCACGACGGACGACGGACGACGCACGACGACGCCGGACATCTTACGGTCACAAAAGCTCACCATGACCTTCGGTCAGGTGAGCTAATAAAAAATTAGCGGAATGTTTTTCTTTGCTTGCTTCCCACCCAGAAAGTGTGTCCTAGTCTGCAGCTCCCCGCCCAGCAGCTGTATCTGCTTTCCGGGATCGTCATTGAAGTTCAAATCATAATATATAATAACCCCAAAAGGGCAAAAGAAATAATATTTTAACGATCTTTCATCAAAATGGGTCTTGTTTTTTTTTTTGTTTTGTTTTTTTTACAAATTTTATCTCCCCACCCACAATCTCGAGATCGGGAAGGGTTTCATCCCGGACATTAGTAAGAACCATTTTTAGCTACAATGGGGAAAAATGAAAAGAAAAATATTCCGCTTAATTTAAAAATTCAAATGTTGATTTTTTATTTCTAATTATCACATTAAATATAAATTATTAATGCAATCTTCCAGAGCGTATAAAAGTTTCGTAATTATGAAGCAATTGTCACGGTTAAATATGTTCTATAAAAGGGTTATCCTTTGGAAGCAAGGAATACACCACAAAAGTGTAAAAATATGGCGTGTACATGTTTTCTGGGCCAGACTAGCTAGTTTCGGCCAATTAGGCCTCATCAGTGACCCTCAGATATTTTAAAAATTCCACAATGGAATCAATGATCCCAAAAGGACAAGAAAATATAATCTACACTATGATGTTAAGCCATATTCTCGGATGGGTGTTTCATACCCACTAAAAGTGGAAAATTGCTGATAAATTCACTAATCACACCAAACATTTCTTAATATGGGTATATAGGATTTGAAATGAGCCCCGCCAAGCGAATTTGTGTCTTCGAGCATTCCGTCATGACAAATTTTAAATGCGCATGCCCAGCCATTCAGAGGGGGCAGGGATATGGCTTTCTGTCTGAAGGTTCCTCTTGATTCACTCCTTGTATGAGCGAGCAGCGAAGATTCTGGCGAGACTGCGCGGATGCGCAGGCTCGCCTGAACCTTCGCTGCTCGCATAGGCGATAAGTACCAAAATCGCTTGACGGGGCCCAAATAGTCTAACCTATTCACTACAGCAAAAACGTCCAATACAGCTCCCTATGGTTGAAGGAGGCCTAAAATGAAACTCTGGATCGGGTTTTTTCGAATCGGGATCAGGTTCGGGGAGTTTCATACCCGACCATTAGAAACTGCAAAGTTTACCAAGAAACAAAAGGCCAAAACGTTTAAGTCGTTCAAGGGGACATGATTTTGCAATAAAGGGCTGAATCAGAATCCTGCTTCCTTTATGCACACGTTCAGTGCATGTCTGAACTGTATTACTGCAGGAGGAGTTGCGGAGACACTGCGCATAATATTCAGTAATGAGGGTGACGCAGTATCGATAGATAGACAGACGCGAACAACATCATATACTACAGATATGGCAAATATGTTTAAGTCTGTCAAGAGAACATAATTCTGCTATGGGGGATGGACCGGAATTCATTTCCTTTATTCACATGTTCAATGCATGTCTGAACCTGTATTAAAAGCTTCAATGCCCTGCATCAAATGCTGTAGGAGGAGTTGCAGAGATACGAACATTATTATTTAACCCCCTATGCTACACATATGGCTAAAATGTCTAAGTCGTTCATAGGTGCATACTTTTGCAATTAGGGGCTGGATCAGAATTCTGAATCCTTTATGCACATGTTCAATGTATGTCTGAAAAGTGTTGCAAGTTTAAATGTACCGCATCAAATACCGTGGGAGGAGTTGCGAAGACACAAACAGTACTATTTAACATCCATCCTATGCTACAGATATGGCCAATATGTTTAAAGTAGAAGTAAAACAAAGATCAGGAATTGATACAATTAACTTACTCCACCCATAAAAGACACCAAAGGAAGTCTTTCAAGGGGACACGCTTCTGCAATGAGGGGATGGACCGGAATTCGGTTTCCTTTATGCACATGTTCTATGCATGTCTGAATTGTGTCGCAAGTTTCAATGCCCTGCATCAAACACTGTAGGAGTTGGGGAGACTTTATGCAGATGTTCTATGCATGTCTGAATTGTGTCGCAAGTTTCAATGCCCTGCATCAAACACTGTAGGAGTTACGGAGACGCCAACAGTACTATTTAACCCTCTACGTTACACATATAGCTAAAATGTCTAAGTCGTTCAAAGGGTCATAATTCTGCAATTAGAGACTGGAATTGAATCCTGTTTCCTTTAGCACATGTTCAATGCATGTCTTAACTGTGTTGCCAGTTTCAATGCCCTGCATCAAACGCTGTAAGAAGAGTTGAGGAGACACAAGCAGTACTATTTAACCTCATTTACCACATATTTGCAAAAATGTTTAAGTTTTCAAAGAAGCATAATTCTGCAATAAGGGACTAGATCAGAATCCTTTTCCCTTGATGCATATGCTCAATGCATGTCTAATGTGTGTTGCAAGTTCCAATGTCCTGCATCAAATATTCTAGGAGGTGATGTGGAGACCAGAATAATACTACAAAGTGTGACGTACAGACGTACGTACGTACGTACGTAGGGACATGGGCAAAACTATATGCCATTTCCCCCTTCGTGGCGAGGGCATAAAAAGTTCCCATACGGCATGTTAGTGCAGGTGAAATGAAAGTACACAGAGAGGAAACCTGAACAGGGAAGCTATTTTTAAATGGATACAGAGGTTATAGAAATAACTGATGAGACGAAGGGTCCATCGAACTTGGTCTCTGTGCACACATTAAGGGAAGAGAGTAGGTATCAAAGTCATGAGAATCAAAGGAGATCACCATGCCACAGTGGTTCGGTAAACAAGCATATTTAAGACAAACAACCTTTTAGAGAGTGGCCGAGCCTCCGAAAGTAGCTGGAAGGGGTGGGGACTGATAGAGATGGACACCTTCAATGCAAATATACTAATGAAGTGTATGTTATGAGTTGTTGAAAACACATGCCATTCTGTTCTGGCAATACTGGAAGACTTTTTCATTTGCAACTTGCACAACTGGATGACATGTTTGTGACACACGATGTTTTTAGTAAGCAAGTCGATGAAGATAGTTCCTCAACCGACCCAGAAGCCTAGAGACTATGGTGGAATCGCTCTATTATTTATAAAAAAATAAGTCTGTACGTTAAAATCAAACAGCTGTTGTATGGAGAGAAGTGATGGTGGTCCTTCACGACGAAATTGAAAAAGTTCGGAATAGAGCTGCTAGATTTGTAACAAGCAATTGCTGCTTTAAAATTGGTAGTGTGACTGGATTTGTGTGGCTAAATTAAGATGGAAGCCAGTTAAGAAGATGAGAAGTGACAACAGACTGATGCACTTGTACAGGGGTCTAAAGGGTGCCGCTAGCATTCTTACAGATGACCTTATTCTCCCAATTAGGCGCTGCAGATATCATGACTCATTGACATTTCAGACCCCTTCTGCAAGAACTGGCATTTACAAAGGCTTCACTCAGTGACGCACAGGTAATGTCAGTAACATCGTGTTTCTCAAGAATTGAGCACACATACATCATCTTGCCTTATGAGCTTTAGTCAAAATGGCATTTCAGACCCTTACTGCAAGAACTGACATTTATTACCTGCTCGGGTGAACAACCCGTCAAAATCTCCTCACACATGGGCAACAAATGAAATGGTGAATGAATGGCATTCGACGTGTCCCCAGTAACAATTCTGATTCTAATAAACCTGATTCTGGAACGGATGAGCTGGGAATCGCAAGATTTTTTTCACGTCAGCCATGGATTTTTTTTTTGTTTCTAGAAGACCGGGGTAGCATTTGCTTGTCGCCAATAATGCAAGTCACTACACTGGCCAATACATGCGTACAGGCAGCGTAGCAGTCGCACAGGCTTCGTTTGTTGGACGTACAGGCTTTTAAGAAAAATGGTGAATTACAGACATTACAGCGGGTAAGAAACGGTTTTTACGTTTATCTAACTGTTGTATAGCGATGTCCAATTCTGACATAGATCTGCCTTATGAACCACTATTTTTATGCGTGGCTTCCTCTGTAAGAATAAAAGGAGTCTAACTGTTGGTTTTCTTTTGCTCCAGCATTTCAGTGGTTTCTTGCTGTCGAGTCCTCACCGTTGTCTCACCTCTGTGGTTCTTTGATTTCTGTGTTCACGGAGATGTTGCACTGATGAGATAGGAGGCCTTCATGCGGACTGAACAAATTATTTGTCTAAATCGCGACGGAAGTAAGGGCGAGGATTGTGGCCACGTAAAATCGATTTAAGCCCCCCAGTGGAAATCTTCCACTGACCGTTCCAAGGCGGCTCTTCTGTGGCGATTTATTTATGTTGTTGTTTGTTACTTACTGTGTGTATCACTTGTGTCTTTTAATTTTGGATGGCCATATGGCCATTTTGTGGGAAAGTAACTGTCCATATGGCCTTCCTTTGTTTAGGTTTCCATTATGGTCTGGTCGCTTAATGTTTGTATTTCTTTCCCTTTGGTGTCTTTTATGGATGGAGTAAGTTAATTGTATCAATTCCTGATCTTTGTTTTACTTCTACTTTGAAGAACGGAACACAAATAAAAATAGACCGTAAAAGAAATTTGGTTGTCAACATCTCAAGCCCTGCCGCCAAATGAAACCAAAAGGCTTATGCATTGGACGGTCCGACTCACAGCAGTTTGCCTGGGCAGGCTTAGTCCTTCTAAACCTTTTCCCAGTACTCATGTGTGATCAGTTTCAGCACTGCGTGGAAGCACCATGCAGCCCAATCTATTTCTCTAAGCCCCGATGGGCGGGGGTGATTAGGATCAAACGAAACTGCATGTTTTGGCTGCTGTTCCGACTGATAAATTGTGAAATACGATAATCCTATCGAAAAGCGTCTATGCCAGTTTTGTCACATCTCTTTGCGAAAATGTAAAATCATGATTATTTCGACATAACGCACCTATCTTCGTAAACGATTACAACGCAGGGGATTTGAAAACAAGAAAAATTCCTGAAGGCATTATGGACGGGGTTTTCAGAACAGTTTTGACGTCAGCAAAGCTTCAACCTGCATATGTAGCAAGAGTTGGCAAAAGGCAACATAGCTGATAAAGGTTTCCTAAAAATAGACAGTGACCTTTCCCTTGGGCCCAGGACCCTTAAAGTCGATATTGCTTGAGATAATAATTTGATATACCCAACATTTGAGTGAGAGTGTGCGTGCATGCATGCATGAGTGCATGCATTCATGTATGTATGCATGCATGACTGCATGTATTCATGCATGCGTGTGTGCGTGTGAATGTATGTATGCATGCATGTATGAATGTGTGTGTACATGCATGCATGTGTGAATGCATGCATAAGTGTGCTTGTGCATGTAGGCGTGCATGCATGTGTGGGTACATGCCAGCATGATTGTGTGTGTGTGCATGCATGTGTGTGTGTGTGTGCATGCATGCATGAGTGTATATGTACATGCATGTGATTTTGCATGCATACATGTGTGTCTGCATTTATGCATGCGTGTGCAGGCATGTGTGTACATGCATGACTGAGTGCATGCATTCATGTTTTATGCAAGCATGTATGTGCATGCATATGTGTATGTGCATGTATGCATGAGTGTGTGCAAACTTCTTAAATAAACTTAAGTTCGAAAAAATGGCAATTTTCAACAAAGCTCTAGTCTTTGGTGCCATTAATGGATTGCATAGAAAGAGATACTATCAATGAAGCAACAGTCCTAATATGAAAGCAATCCACTGAAGAATAAAGGTAATATATTACTCTGAATGAAGGTTAACCAAAAAGGTAAACCTTGGACGACGCCTGCCCGCCCGGACATCGCTATTCTAAAGGACGGATTTTAAAAAAAAAAAACTGGTCCAAAAATTTAAATGTCCTGTATATGTAAAATAATAGCGAATTATATCCTATAAATGTCAAGAAATCAGTCAAACAGTATTAGTTTGTGATGCTAAAGACTTTTTGTATTGTTTATACCGAATACTGGGCCAGTTTCAGTCTCAGCTATGCGAATACAAAAATTTGATTCGAAGAAAAGCTTTTCCAGTTACAATTATTTACACTACCGATTATAGACTTGACAAGTCCCAGTCAAATCTGTTAAGAATTAAGCCAAATAATATTTGCACCGCATGGATTTCTATCGTTTCTTATTATAACGCACGTAGCTTCGGAAGTATACCTAAACATGTTACAGAGAAGGGAAAATAGAAGTGGAGGTAATAATCAGGAATCGATACAATTAACCCACAGCTCCCATCAAAGACACCAAAGGGAAAGAAACACAAACATGAAACAGACCCCAATGGAAACATCAACAGCGGAAAGCCAAAAGGACAGTTACTTTCCCACAAAATGGAAAATAGGCTATCCAAAATAAAATAATTTAAGCGACACAAACACCCAAAGACAAACCATAACAAAATAAACCGCGACAGAAGAACCGCCTTGGAACGGTCAGCGGAAACAAATTCCACTGTGAGGGGGGGGGGGGTGCTTATTTTACTCGATTTTACCTGGCCAGATCCCGTCGCGATTTAGACAAATAATTTGTTCAGTCCTCATGAAGGCCTCCTAACTCATCAGTGCAACATCTCCGTGAACACAAACAACCACAGAGATGAAAAAGCGGTGAGGACTCGATAGCAGAAAACCACTGAAATGCCGGAGCAAAAGAAAACCAACAGTTAGACTCCGCAAATCGTTCACTCTCGTAAAGACTGTCGCAAATCATTCACTGACTTTCATCGATGACTTTCATCGATATACTTGAATCGAAGATCGACAGCTCCTACAAAACTATAGCAAAGGTTCACCACTGATCCGAGTTGTTTCTGGTTGAAGAAGGAGTTGCTCATTTTACAGAAAATACTCAAGTAAGTCTGAGCCTTTGTAGGCCAAACACTGATTTGCAGACTTTTCTATGTGTCAGCTAACTTGATCCAAGTCTAATTCGTCGCGATAGGAGATTCCATAGTTAACTTGATAATGTGCCACTTGCGTGTCAGAGACTTAGACCCCAAGGTTATCAAATTTTTGTCATGCTCCATTCATTGAGCATGTAATTTATCCTGCTCATAAATTTTAAAATGCCAACATTTTTTTGGCATTCTAAAATTTATGAGCAGGATAAATGACATACTGTGCTGATCTGAGAAGGAAAATTGCCCGATTTGTTTGTATTTTAGTAGTTATGAGCATTACAAATTTCATGCTCAGCTGAGTTAAGGATGAAAAAAGTTTGATAACCTAGGGGCCAGGAGAGTACTTAAAATTTAAGTAGTCACTGCAAACCCGCAGGCCATCTTTATCTGCGACTGCACTTCCTCTCTTTGTGTTTTATCATATTATGAAATTTCAACAAAATACCTTGAATAATTTTAGAGTTAAGCTCTGGACAAAATGTGACAGATGGACGGAGATTCAATGACCCCCATCATTCCTTGAATATGTATCTTTAAACAGTGCAAATGGTGAATTTAACAAAATAGAAGTGAAGGCAATGATCAGGAATCGATACAATTAACCCACAGCTCCCATCAGAAACACCATAGGAAAAGAAACACGAACATGAAACAACTAGACCCTAATGGAAACATCAATAGCGGAAAGCCGAAAGGACAGTTAATTTCCCACAAAATGGCCGATTGCTATCCAACAGAAAACAAATAAAGTTTCCTTTTAAAAGTTTTTATAGTTGAAAATCCGCCAATTTTGCTCGCGTTTCGAAAGTAAGGGGGAGCTATTGCCATACCCCCGGCGTCGGCGTCGGCGTAAGCATCGGCGTCCGCATTTGGTTGAAGTTTACCTGCAAGCAATCATTTGTCTGTTTTACAAATTTATTTTCAAGTAAAGTTATCAACTGGTAAAAAAAAAAAAAAAAATTTCACATTCTTTTTCACTCGATTTCCCAGGAAAGTTAATCATTTCCTCTGTATTACCTCCCTTATAATCATACATTTTGGCAAATGCATGTGCGTTGCCTACATAGCCGAGAGCAGCAATGGCTCTGGTAGGGCTGTGCGTACTCGCAGGCTCGCCTGAGTCAGTGCTGGTCGCCTTTGTGAAAAAGACCAATGGCACGCCCATGAAGCCGATGTCACGTCTTGACGTTGCATCGACGTTGTCGCTCTAAATAAGCACGATGTTCCTGGTAAGACGTTTACGGAAACTGTTTCAGTGTTAGCTGTCCGTCTTAAACCATTGAAAGGCGAGGAGCGAAACCGCAAGTGTTAGCTGTCCGTCTTAAACCATTGAAAGGCGAGGAGCGAAACCGCAACGTCGGTGCGCATCTAACTGTAATGGTTAAAAAAAATCGACATTTATGAACAGCGAAGCCTGAATGTGGCGAGCTGCTCATTCGCACAAGTTTTATGCTGGTGGAAAATTTTTCAGAAAAGACAGAACCATGCACATGTTAAGCTTTTAAATTGCTCGTTTGACACGCAATTTGATTTCAGAGATGAACAATGGCATGTTTTGTAAAATTGACCATTTTGGTAGGATATGAGGTCTCTTTCTATCTGAGTTCGAGGCACGATCGAGACAAGTTCTGCAATGATTTAAAACGGTCTTTCTCTTCACCCACCACTTGTACTGAACAACCCTATGAACCAAACTTTATATAGAGAAAGTTGAAGGCACAGGGGTACATAATTTTCCTTTTTTAGGGGTTTCAGAACACCGAGCACCGACAATCTATATTTGGACTAATTTTTTTTTTCACATCACGAAAACACGCCTGCCCAATTTCGACCCCTAGACAGTGGGTAGTCGTTAGAACCGCGTCATCGAGGCGGTTCTAACCAGTACCCACAATCTATGTTTAGAGCAGAAATATGAAAAAATCTGAATTTTTTTATCGGACAACTTTCATTTTGGTCGCAAAATCCTGTATTTATTTGAATGGGCATGTTTTCGTAATGAACTGAAAATGCTAGTTCATGAGATTTTAGCACTTAGATGTTTTATAATGATCCCAATCCAGAAGACCACTGGGTTAGTTTCGAGTCACAACAAACGCTTATTTTTGTTTCATTTGAGGTTTAACGTCCCCGTCAACACTGTAAAGGTCATTTTCGAGACGTTGCTTCCAATTTTGTGGGACTTTTAGCCGACATTGAGATGAAACGACATCTCAAGCCCTGCCGCCCAATGAAACCAATAGGGTTTGTTTGCACAGACGGGCCGACTCGCACCACATTGCCTGGGCAGGCTTAGATCCTCTAAGCGGTTTAACAGTACTTGTGTCCGGGTTGGTTTCAGCTCTGTGTTTGTTTGATTTGAGGTTTAACGTCCCCGTCAACACTTTAAAGGTCATTTTGGAGACGTTGCTTCCAATTTTGTGGGACTTTTACCCGACACTGAGATGAAATGACATCTCAAGCCCTGTCGCCCAATGAAACCGATAGGGTTTATTAGCATGGACGGTCCGCTTTGCACCGCGGTTCCTGGACAGGCTTAGATCCTCTAAGCGGTTTACCAGTACTAGTGTGCGGGCCGGATTCAGCTATGCGTGGAAGCATCATGCAGCCAATATATTTCTTCAAGCCCCTATGGGCGGGGGCTTTTCAGCTCTGTGTGGAAGCATCATGCAGCCCATGTATTTTTTTCAGCCCCGATGGGCGGGGGCTAACAACAAACGCTTATAACGTCGAATACGGCAGTAAAGATAATGTCACTATCCTACCGGGAAATGGGAATCAAGTATTTCCTGCTTTTTACATTGGAATTAACCCATATATGCCTAGCGGCCCTTTTTGAGACATTGGCAAAAAGTGCAGACCCAGATCAGACGCCGCATCTGATCAAGATCTAAACTGTTTGTTCAATGCACATGCATTTTTGTAAAACTTACCACAAAAATGACATCCCTATGCTTAGAAATTGACCACTCCAGGTTTATAAAGGTGGACAATTTTTGGCACCTATGGGCTAATTATGAAAGGACGAAAGTGAAAGTAGAATCTGTTTCTAATGTAACTTTTTGTTTCTTGGTTTGACTTCTTGGAAACGCTATATAAATAGATATCTGGAAACGCTTTATAAATAGACATCGACGGGTGCTGTATATTCCTGTTTATTCCGAACGAGTTTTCACTGCGTAAATATGTGGAGAGTTACGTCATAAGACGGTTTGAAATAAACTGGGGTATCACCAATCCAATCTAAATGGCTTCCAATCGCCAAAACTACATGCAATACACACACTCAAAGACAACCCATAACAAAATAAAGGTTCCTTTTAAAAGAAAAGGCTTGCCTGGTTTTAAGGGTACTGTTCCTGGTGTAAATGTAGCCGCCACATGGATGTACGAGTTGATGTAGATGAAAGTACTGGTGAGGAAGCAAATTGCACTGTTCTTGTTAATTGGACATAGACTTTTGATGCAGTGTACTTAAAGGCAATATATGGTTTATCTACACATTGGAATGGACAAACCCATGAGGTGTCAATTTTCTATGTGGCACTACCCTGACATTCATTGGAAGAAATATTTCAATGTCAAGGTAACTGAGGCATTGGCATGTGACCCAATGATCACATTCTCACTTTTGACCAACTATGATTGTAAGGGATCATTGTGATGACCCTGTTTTATTGAAATTTGCTCAGTAGTATCTGAATAGTAGTTGGAAGAAGACATTGTTAACAGACAGATAGGAGGAATAATGGACTTATGGAGCACGGACGATATGCGATTTGGCAAGTAGAAACGGACAAACAAAACAAAATAAATGCCCCTAACAGATTTATGAGAGACAATAATGTGGTAGAACACACCATACATAATGTTTGTTTTGCCAGGTTTACGCCCGTTCAACAATCTTTCAGTCATATACAGCAGGGTTGAGAATTTTCCTCTTTTGAGAGGATTTCCTCTTTTTTGTCCGAAATTTACTGAATTGAAAATTATCAGATTTGCTCTGTTATGGCCAGATCTGATACACATTTTGAATGTGGTATAGGCGTTTTATATGATTTTAATGGATTTCCTCTTTTTCGTACATTCTCTGTTCTCATCACTGTATACAGGCGGGTAGTTTCCTAACCATCGTTCCTGGAAAGTACCAGTACTAGACTCCGATCCTCCGACACAAACTACCAAATGTTCTCACATAAACGATCATGGCCGGTAGCGGGGCTCGAACCCATGACCCTCCAGTGATTACAAGTCAGCGACCTTAATCACTGGACCACGGAGGCGGTCTTCCATACATACTGAGTTTACTCGCAAAATCACGGCGCAGCAGTTCAGTTGACCTATTCTAGTTAACACTTCTGACGTCAGGAATCTACCCTATAAAATTTCAACAAAACCCATCGAGTGAATTGCAGACTGCTACACAGATGATTTATGAATGTGGTCAGGTAAACTGTATTGACGGTAGTGCTTAGTAGACCGTGGCCAAGTGGATACATTCGCTTCGGTGTTTAGTTAAACTTTCGCACAGAAACGATAGCTCTGTAACTAGACCATCTCTCACTAAACTCGTTCCCTGTATTCTATTAAAATATGCGAAAGCTATTGAGCTATAGGGTGAGGGAACCAGAACACCGGAAAAAGCTGACTGTATCTCTGATTTTTGTTTTTAAAAAACACCTCAGGATCCAAAATAACATAGAAAGAGAAGTCTAAAACCGGAACCACTTTTCCAATCTAACTGGCCAATAAACCGCGACAGAAGAACCAAGCGCTTTCGGTTTTACGCCTTCATCAAACATTGATTAGCATTAAAGCTTAATAAAGTTTACATTAAAAGCAGAATAAAAGCCCTAATCGTGCATATAAACTTTAATGTTAGCGAACGACAAAATGACGTAACTTTGTACGGCCCTTATTTGAATACATTCATAAACACACCGCTACAAATCGACTCTCTCAATTAGGAGGCCATCATGCGGACTGAACAAGTAATGTGTCTAAATCACGACGGAAGTAAGGACGAGGATTGTGGCCACGTAAAATCGATTTAAGCACCCCCGCATCCCACCAGTGTAATTCGTTTCACTCACCGTTCCAAGGCAGTTCTTCTGTCGCGGTTTATTTTTGTTATGGTTTGTCTTTTTGTGTTATTTTGTTTTGAAAGTGACTGTCCTTTTGGCTTTCCGCTATTGATGTTTCAATTAGGGTCCGTTGTTCTTTCCCTTTGGTGTCTCTGATGGGAGCTGTGGGTTAATGGTATCGATTCCAGATCATTGCCTTCTATTCTCAAGTGTGCTGCAAAATAACCTAAATATTAGTAAACGCGCTGCTACAAACCTACGTCAGGCGAGGCAGGCTTATCATATGGTGAATATGAACCCAGATCTGTGATTAATCTCCTTTGTTGATAGTTCTTGGATTCAGAGTGTTTTAATAGCTGGCGGTTTAGCTCTCTCGACTTTTTTCTGGTTTTGTCCGAGAGCGAGTTATCATTTGGCAGGTAATGCATCTTGCTTTGCCACAGGGTTCGCATACGCACAAAATAGAAGTGAAGGCATTGATCAGGAATCGATGCAATTAACCCACAGCTCCCATCAGAGACACCAAAGGGAAAGAAACACAACCATGAAATAACTAGACCCTAATGGAACATAAATAGCGGAAAGACAAAAGGACAGTTACCTTCCCACAAAATGTCCAATTGGCTATCCAAAACAAAAACATATTTATGCGATACAAACACTCAAGGACAAACCATAACAAAAATAAACCGCTACGGAAGAACCGCCTTGGAACGGTCATGGAAACGAATTTCACTGTGTGGCTTAAATCGATTTTACGCGGCCGCAATCCTCGCCCTTCCGTTGCGATTTAGACATTAATTTGTTCAGTCCGCATGAAGGCCTCCTATCTCATCAAAGGCTCATAATCGATGGGGTCTGGCTTGAGTCTAGCCCTCACAAGAAGATATCTAAGACCCTTTAGCCATCTGTATGCCATGTTTGGCTTTAGTGGGAAAACTGTACTTAGATGTTTGGCTGATGTTTTTATCGGCGATGCTCCTGACGTTAGGAAGGCCTCGGTTGTAAGTCCTGACGAATGGCAGAACACCTTTGTTTGCTTCGGTTCAGTCTGGTTTGACAGAAGACTGTCTGTCCATATGTCTAACCTTTTCTGTGGCTTAGCAGTGATCTGCTTTTGATAACATCGCTTGTAGAGTTGCTCAGACAGTTCTTTTCTCTTTTCTCGAAAGTATTAGAGGCAGAGCAGATGCGCCTAGTGCGACGTGCACTGTATTGGAAAATCTTGCTGCAGTGAGGTAGGTGGCAACTTGTTTGCAAGAGGTACTGTTTGGAGTCTATAGGTTTAGGAGTTAGGAGGCCTTCATGCCGAATGAACAAATTATTCGTCTAAATCGCGACTGAAGTAAGAGTGAGGATTGTGGCCACGTAAAATCGATTTGAGCCCCCCCACCCCACCCCCCCCCCACCCCCCAAGTGGAATTCGTTTTCGCTGACCGTTCCAATGCGGTTCTTCTGTCGCGGTTTATTTTTGTTATTGTTTGTCTTTGGGTGTTTGTGTCGCTTATGTTATTTTATTTTGGATAGCCTATTGGCCATTTGCGGGAAAGTAACTGTCCTTTTGGCTTTCCGCTGTAGGTGTTTCCATTAGGGTCTGTTGTTTCATGTTTGTTTGTCTTTCCCCTTGGTGTCTCTGATTGGAGCTGTGGATTGATTGTATCGATTCCTGATCATTTCCTCCACTTCTATTTAGTGTAAAGATTTGTAACAACCCTGTCATCGACATGATATGACTTGGTGTCTAAAATACCTGACTTTCGTTTGTGACCTCGGCAGTAACATTATTGAGGGATGGAAGCTGTTTTCTTCTTCGAGGAGTACTTCTAGATTTTCTCTGCCATATACCAATTTAATGTCTATGTCGTCTATAAATCTGAGCCAAGAGGATGGCTTCAGAAACTGTCGGTCTAGTCGACACATGAATATACTGGCGTAAGATGGGGCCATTTTTGGTTTCGTGGCCGTCCCTTGTATTTGAAAGTAGTGTCTGACATTGAACTAAAATTGTTACACTTTAGGACACGTTAATGTAGAGTTAAAGTGGAGGGATCTTTTGTGATCATTTGTTCCAAGACTTCCTCACATGCTTAGATACCATCTTGATGAGGTCCGATATTTGTGTATAATGAAGAGGCATCCATGGAGACAAGAAGTGTTTCAGGGGGTAAAGGACTAAATGCCTCTTGTTGCCCCAGGAAATATGTTGCATCCTGCGAGTAGTATGGCAGATGTGCATCTTCAACCTCACGTACATCATCCAGGATACAGCGGAGTATTTATAATTTGGTCAAATCATTTGTGCATCTTTTCGGATCCGGTGCTACGTTAGAGAATTTGTTAGGTGTGATAGCCAATTGAGGCAAAACAATGGTATGGTTCTTAGACACTGCACTTACACCACTTGGAAGCCCTCTGTCTTAGAACCTAATTTGAATTAATGCCCTTCAGCACTTCTCGAGTTATGCCCGGGCATAGTTTGCAATTTTAATAAATTCCCCAAAGCACTTCTGTAGTTGTTCTTCGGATATGACAGTTTGATGAAGGTAAATAATTTAATAGAATGCAAGGTAGAGTTAAGATTCCTGTACACCAACGTTTCTCTCAATAATCTTGATCCTTTAGTTAGTTTATACTAATTTATTTTAGTTTGATTGCAATGAAAGCTCCAAGCTAATTGAATCGCTCTCTCGAGAGAGAGAGGCAGTGACTTTTATACCACTGCTACGCATGGCTTTTACACCTGGGTCGAGTGGGGCATTGTCATAATGTGTCTTGTCCAAGGATACACCTCGCCTCCGGTGGCCGGATTCGAACCCACAACCTTTCGATCATAAGTCGAACGCGCTAACCTCTGAGCTATCAAAGCTGACATCGAGGCTGGTCATTTATGAAGTTCCAGCAAAATCCTTTAACTAGTTTTGAGTTACATGTATACTCCGGACTTAATATGACGGATGGACACAAGGACGGAAATATGACGGATGGACACAAGGACGGAGACCTTTACCTTATTTCCTTCGCATTCAACGGGGTTGTGGTTGTGGTACAATGCTTTCATTCATAGCAAAACCATGTATACCACGTAACAAAAACGTTTCTCTGTAAATAGTTAGTTTCCACTCATTCCTACACAGTTTAGTAAAACAAAAATATCATGTTCTCAGGAATACGTTTAGAAAACAAAATGTTAGAACCTTTAAATGTCCCTGTCATTCAGGAGAACACTGGGAATATGGACACAGCCATTTGGATTGGACCCTACAAGGTCTCAAGTGATATATTTGACCACGATCCATTTGTTCAAAAGTAATGATGTATCGTTTAAACTTTGATAATTTAATATGGCAAATATGCTATTATTTCTGCTGGAAAAATCAGTCACTTTTGCATATCCAAAATTCTACAAGCAAAATACCAGAGCATTAGGTATTGTTCTTGCTATAACAGTCAGATTTGTCCATTAACTTGCTTGTTATGCTAACGATGCTTTGAAAACATTACGGAAACAGTCCTATACAAATACACGGTAACCTTTATCGCCGAAAAAATGAAATTTTTAAGATGAAAAATTGTGATATTTTTCTAATTTCTGCTCATAAGTGTAGGTTGTGGGTACTCGTTAGAACCGCCTCATCGGCCTATACTTATGAGCAGAAATAAGAAAAATAAGGTTTGCCCCTGCAAACCCCAGTTTTACTATATTAAAGTGGGGTTCGAGGGGGTCTAAATTATATAGGCGTGTTTTCGTGGTGAACTGGTCCATGGTAACGACTATAGATCTCCAGTCTGTTAGAAGTATCTTAGAAGGTCTAATCCATTAAGAAAACACGCATATTAAAATATGTTGCAAATTTTTTCACCCAAAAAGGAAAATTTCTGTTATTTTTTAGCTCACCTGGGCCGAAGGCTCCAGGGGAGCTTATAGTATAGTGGGTCCTCCGTCGTCCGTCGTCCGTCCGTCCGTCCGTCGTCCGTCCACACTTTTGAGCAGCTATATCTCTGTATCCTGCAGGCTGATCTCAATCATTTCTCACCTGTAGTATGCCTCTGGTGGGGCATTGATGACATAAACTTTTTTTTGAAATCGCTCTAAAACTTTGGTTCCTATGGCAACCACAAGGTCCCATAGACTTACTATGGGAAAATGCTTGTCATCACCGTAGCGCCTTCAGTTTTGATCGGATCTTTCTGAAACTTATATGTAAGGTGACTGGGGATAAAAACTAGGATGAGTTCGAAAACCGGCCAAGTCGGCCCATTTATCATAGAGTTACGTCCCTTTGATTGCTGAAAATGCCCATTTTCTACCTTGTCATCACCGTAGCCCCTTCAGTTTTGATCGGATCTTTCTGAAACTTATATGTTATGTGGCTGGGGATAAAACCTCGGATGAGTTCGAAAACCGGCCTAGTCCGCTGGTTTATCATAGAGTTACGTCCCTTTGATTGCTGAAAATGCTGATTTTTGACCTTGTCATCACCGTAGCCCTTTCAGTTTTGATCGAATCTTTCTGAAACTTATATGTAAAGTGGCTGGGGATAAAATCTCAGATGAGTTCGAAAACCGACCAAGTCGGCCCTTTTATCATAGAGTAACGACCCTTTGATTGCTGAAAATGCTGATTTTTGACCTTGTCATCACTGTAGCCCTTTCAGTTTTGATCGAATCTTTCTGAAACTTATATGTAAAGTGGCTGGGGATAAAATCTCGGATGAATTCGAAAACCAGCCAAGTTGGTCCATTTATCACAGAGTAACGTCCCTTTGATTGCTGAAAATGCCGAGTTTTGATCGGATCTTTCTGAAACTTATATGCAAGGTGGCTCGGGATAAAGCCTCGGATGAGTTCGCATACCGGCAAAGGTGGCCTATTTATCATAGAATTAGGTCCCTTTGATTGCTGAAAATGTTGATTTTTGACCTTGTCAACACTGTAGCCCCTTCAGTTTTGATCGGATCTTTCTGAAACTTATATGTAAGGTGGCTGGGGATAAAACCTCGGATGCGTTCGAAAACCGGCCAAGTTGCCCCATTAACTGTATAGTTATGTCCCTTTGATGGCTGAAAACCTTGTCATCACCGTAGCCCCTTCAGTTTTGATCGAATCTTTCTGAAACCTATATGTAAGGTGACTGGAGATAAAACCTAGGATGAGTTTGAATACCGGCCAAGTTGGCCCATTTATCATTGATTTACGTCCCTTTGATTGCTGAAAATGCCGATTTTTGACCTTGTTAGCTCACCGTCACGTAGTGACGAGGTGAGCTTTTGGGATCACTTTTTGTCCGTCGTCCGTCGTGCGTCCGTGCGTGCGTCCGTCCGTGCGTGCGTGCGTAAACAATTTCTTTAAACGACATCTCCTCCTAAACAACTGATCGGATTTTGACCAAACTTCACAGGAATGATCCTTAGGTGGTCCCCTTTCAAAGTTGTTCAAATGGTTCCGGTCCATTGCACATCTAGGTCACAGGAGCCAAAAATAGATTTTTTTCACCAAAAACTTAAAAAATCTTCTTCTCTGAAACCACAAGGCCCAGGTCTTTGATATTTGGTATGAAGCTTCATCTAGTTGACCCCTACCAAGATTGTTCAAATTATAGTGCTGGGGCCAAAAATGCCCCCGCCCCGGGGCCCTTTGGTTTTACATAGGCTTATATAGGGAAAATCTTTAAAAATCTTCTTCTCTGAAACCACAAGGCCCAGGACTTTGATATTTGGTAGGAAGCTTCATCTAGTGGACCCCTACCAAGATTGTTCAAATTATAGTGCTGGGACAAAAAATGCCCCCGCCCCGGGGCCCTTTGGTTTTACATTGTCTTATATAGGGAAAATCTTTAAAAATCTTCTTCTCTGAAACCACAAGGCCCAGGTCTTTGATATTTGGTATGAAGCTTCATCTAGTGGACCCCTACCAAGATTGTTCAAATTATAGTGCTGGGACAAAAAATGCCCCCGCCCCGGGGCCCTTTGATTTTACATGGGCTTATATAGGGAAAATCTTTAAAAATCTTCTTCTCTGAAACCACAAGGCCCAGGTCTTTGATATTTGGTATGAAGCTTCATCTAGTTGACCCCTACCAAGATTGTTCAAATTATAGTGCTGGGACAAAAAATGCCCCCGCCCCGGGGCCCTTTGGTTTTACAAAGGCTTATATAGGGAAAATCTTTAAAAATCTTCTTCTCTGAAACCACAAGGCCCAGGTCTTTGATATTTGGTATGAAGCTTCATCTAGTGGACCCCTACCAAGATTGTTCAAATTATAGTGCTGGGGCCAAAAATGCCCCCGCCACGGTGCCCTTTGGTTTTACGTTGGCTTCTATAGGGAAAATCTTTAAAAATCTTCTTCTCTGAAACCACAAGGCCCAGGTCTTTGATATTTGGTATGAAGCTTCATCTAGTGGACCCCTACCAAGATTGTTCAAATTATAGTGCTGGGGCCAAAAATGCCCCCGCCCCGGGGCCCTTTGGTTTTACATAGCCTTATATAGGGAAAATCTTTAAAAATCTTCTTCTCTGAAACCACAAGGCCCAGGACTTTGATATTTGGTATGAAGCTTCATCTAGTGGACCCCTACCAAGATTGTTCAAATTATAGTGCTGGGACAAAAAATGCCCCCGCCATGGAGCCCTTTGGTTTTACATTGGCTTATATAGGGAAAATCTTTAAAAATCTTCTTCTCTGAAACCACAAGGCCCAGGTCTTTGATATTTGGTATGAAGCTTCATCTAGTGGACCCCTACCAAGATTGTTCAAATTATAGTGCTGGGGCCATTAAAGCCCCCACCCCGGGGCCCTTTGGTTTTACATGTACATAGGCTTATATAGGGAAAATCTTTAAAAATCTTCTTCTCTGAAACCACAAGGCCCAGGACTTTGATATTTGGTATGAAGCTTCATCTAATGGACCTCTACCAAGAGTGTTCAAATTATAGCCCTTGGGCCAAAAATGCCCCTGCCCCGGGGCCCTTTGGTTTTACGTAGACTTATAAAAGGAAAATCTTTAAAAATCTTCTTCTCTGAAACCACAAGGCCTAGGTCTTTTATATTTGGTATGAAGCTTCATCTAAAGGACCCCTAACAAGATTATTCAAATTAAAGTGCTGAGGCCAAAAATGTCCCCGCCCCGGGGCCCTTTGGTTTTACATAGGCTTATATAGGGAAAATCTTTAAAAATCTTCTTCTCTGAAACCACAAGGCCCAGGACTTTGATATTTGGTATGAAGCTTCATCTAGTTGACCCCTACCAAGATTGTTCAAATTATAGCCCTTGGGCCAAAAATGCCCCCGCCCAGGGCCCTTTGGTTTTACATAGGCTTATATAGGGAAAATCTTTAAAAATCTTCTTCTCTGAAACCACAAGGCCCAGGACTTTGATATTTGGTATGAAGCTTCATCTAGTGGACCCCTACCAAGATTGTTCAAATTATCAAATTATAGCCCTTGGGCCAAAAATGCCCCTGCTCCGGGGCCTTTTGGTTTTACATAGACTTGTATAGGGAAAATCTTTAAAAATCTTCTTCTCTGAAACCACAAGTCCTAGGTCTTTTATAATTGGTATGAAGCTTCTTCTAAAGGACCCCTACCAAGATGATTCAAATAATAGTGCTGGGGCCAAAAGTGGCCCCGCCCCGGGGCCCTTTGGTTTCACATAGGCTTATATAGAGATAATCTTTAAAAATCTTCTTCTCTGAAACCACAAGGCCCAGGACTTTGAAATTTGGTATGAAGCTTCATCTAATGGACCTCTACCAAGATTGTTCAAATTATAGCCCTGGGGCCACAAATGCCCCCACCCCGGGGCCCTTTGGTTTTACATAGATTTATATAGCCCCGGGGCCATTTGGTTTTGCATAGGCTTATGTAGGGAATATCTTTTAAAAAAAATCTTCTTCTCTGAAACCACAAGGCCCAGGTCTTCGATATTTGATGTGTAGCTTCATCTAGTGGACCTTTGCCAAGATTGTTCAAATTATAGCCTTTGTTGATGTTTGGTATGAAGCTTCACCTTTAAGACCTCCCTCAACATTATGCACATTAAAGCCCTGGGGCCAATAATGGCCCTCTCTGGGGCCCACTTGTTACACTATGGATCAGGTGAGCGATCCAGGGCCATCATGGCCCTCTTGTGTTTTATATTAGGATCACTTTTTGTCTGTCATCCGTGCGTAAACAATTTCTTCAAACGACATCTCCTCCTAAACCACTGATCGGATTTAGACCAAACTTCACAGGAATGATCCTTAGGTGGACCCCTTTCAAAGTTGTTCAAATGGTTAGGGTCTGCTGCACATCTAGGTCACAGGAGCCAAAAATAGATTATTTTCACCGAAAACTTAAAAAATCTTCTTCTCTGAAACCACAAGGCCCAGGTCTTTGATATTTGGTTTGAAGCTTCATCTAGTGGACCCCTACCAAGATTGTACAAATTATAGTGCTGGGGCCAAAAATGACCCCGCCCTAGGGCCCATTGGTTTTACATAGGATTTTATAGGGAAAATCTTTAAAAATCTTCTTCTCTGAAACCGCAAGGCCCATATCTTTGATATTTGGTATGAAGCTTCATCCAGTGGACCCCTACCAAGATTGTTCAAATTATAGTGCTGGGGCCAAAATTGCCCCCACTTCGGGGCCTTTGGTTTTACGTGGGCTTATATAGGGAAAATCTTAAAAAATCTTCTTCTCTGAAACCGCAAGGCCCAGGTCTTGATATTTGGTATGAAGCTTCATCTAGTGGACAGCTACCAAGATTGTTCAAATAACAGGGCTGGGGCCAAAAATGCCCCAGCCCCGGGGCCCTTTGGTTTTACATGGGCTTATATAGGGAAAATCTTTAAAAATCTTCTTCTCTGAAACCGCAAGGCCCAGGACTTTGATATTTAGTATGAAGCTTCATCTAGTGGACCCCTACCAAGATTGTTCAAATTGTAGTGCTGGGGCCAAAAATGCCCCTGCCCGGGGCCCTTTGGTATGACATGGGCTTATATAGGGAAAATCTTTAAATATCTTCGTCTCTGAAACCACAAGGCCCAGGTCTTTGATATTTGGTATGAAGCTTCGTCTTGTGGACCCCTACCAAGATTGTTCAAATTATAGTGCTGGGGCCAAAAATGACCCCGCCCCGGGGGCCCTTTGGATTTACATGGGCTTATATAGGGAAAATCTTTAAAAATCTTCTTCTCTGAAACCGCATGGCCCAGGTCTTTGCTATTTGGTATGGAGCTTCATCTGATGGACCGCTACCAAGATTGTTCAAATTATAGTTCTTGGGCCAAAAATGCCCCCGCCCCAGGGCCCTTTGGTTTTACATTGGCTTATATAGGGAAAATCTTTAAAAATCTTCTTCTCTGAAACCTAAAGGCCCAGTTCTTTGATATTTGGTATGAAGCTCCATCTTGTAAACCTCTACCAAGATTGTTCAAATTATAGCCCTGGGGCCAAAAATGCCCCCGTCTCGGGGCCCTTTTGTTTTACTTAGACTTATACCGGGATAATCTTTAAAAATCTTCTTCTGTGAAACCACAAGGCCTAGGTTTTTGATATTTGCTGTGAAATTTCATCTTGTTGACCTCTATCAAGATTGTTCAAGTTATGGACCTGGGGTCAAAAATGCCCCCGCCCCGAGACCCTTTGGTTTTACATAGACTTATATAGGGAAATCTTTAAAAATCTTCTCCGAAACTGCAAGGCCCATGTCTTTGATATTTGGTATGGAGCTTCATCTAGTGGACCTCTACCAAGATTGTTCACATTATAGCCCCTGGGCTACAAATCCCCCGCCCTTGGGCCCTTTGGTTTTACATAGACTTATATAGAGATAATCTTTGAAAATCTTTTTCTCTGAAACAGCATGGCCAATGTCTTTGATATTTGGTATGAAGCTTCATCTAGTGGACCTCTATCAAGATCATTTAAATTATAGCCCAGAGGCCAAAAATGCCCCCGCTCTGGGGCCATTTGGATTTACATAGGCTTATGTAGGGAATAGCTTTAAAAAAATCTTCTTCTCTGAAACCTCAAGACCCAGGTCTTTGATATTTTGGGTGTAGCTCCATCTAGTGGACCTTTGCCATGATTATTCAAATTATAGCCTTTGTTGATATTTGGTATGAAGCTTCACCTTTTTAGACCTCCCTCAACAGTATGCACATTATAGCCCTGGGGTCAATAATGGCCCTCCCCGGGACCCACTTGTTACTCTATGGATCAGGTGAGCGATCCAGGGCCATCATGGCCCTCTTGTGTTTTATATTAGGATCACTTTTTGTAAGTCATCCGTGCGTAAACAATTTCTTAAAACGACATCTCCTCCTAAACCGCTGATCGGATTTTGACCAAACTTCACAGGAATGATCCTTAGGTGGTCCCCTTTCAAAGTTGTTCAAATGGTTCCGGTCCATTGCACATATAGGTCACAGGAGCCAAAAATAGATTTTTTCACCAAAAACTTAAAAAATCTTCTTCTCTGAAACAGCAAGGCTAAGGTCTATGATATTTGGTATGAAGCTTCATCTAGTGGACCCCTACCAAGATTGTTCAAATTATAGTGCTGGGGCAAAAAATGCCCCCGCCCCGGGGCCCTTTGGTTTTACATGGGCTTATATAGGGAAAATCTTCAAAAATCTTCTTCTCTGAAACCACAAGGCCCAGGTCCTTGATTTTTGGTATGAAGCTTCATCTAGTGGACCCCTACCAAGATTGTTCAAATTATAGTGCTGGGGCAAAAAATGCCCCTGCCCCGTGGCCCTTTAGTTTAACATGGGCTTATATTTGGAAAATCTTTAAAAATCTTCTTCTCTGAAAGTGCATTGCCCAGGTCTTTGCTATTTGGTATGAAGCTTCATCTAGTGGACCCCTACCAAGATTGTTCAAATTTTAGTGCTGGGGCCAAAAATGCCCCCCCCCCTTTGGGGCCCTTTGGTTTTACATAGACTTGTATAGGGTAAATCTTGAAAAATCTTCTTCTCCGAAACCACAAGGCCTAGGTCTTTTATAGTTGGTCTGGAGCTTCAGCTAGTGGACCTTTACCAAGATTTTTCAAATTATAGCCCTTAGGCCAAAAATGCCCCCGCCTCGGGGCCCTTTGGTTTTACATAGACTTATATAGGGACTTATATAAGACTTATCTATGTTTAAAAATCTTCTTCTATGAAACCACAAGGCCTATAGGTCTTTGATATTTGGTGTGAAATTTCATCTAGTGGACCACTATCAAGATTGTTCAAATTATAGCCCTTGGGCCAAAAATGCCCCCGCTCCGAGACCCTTTGGTTTTACATAGACTTATATAGGGAAATCTTTAAAAATCTTCTTCTCTGAAACTGCAAGGCCCATGTCTTTGATATTTGGTATGGAGCTTCATCTAGTGGACAGTTATAGCCTTTGTTGATATTTGGTATGAAGCTTCACCTTTTTAGACCTCCCTCAACATTATGCACATTATAACCTTGGGGTCAATAATGCCCCTCCCCGGGGCCCACTTGTTACTCTATGGATCAGGTGAGCGATCCAGGGCCATCATGGCCCTCTTGTGTTTTATATTAGGATCACTTTTTGTCTGTCATCCGTGCGTAAACAATTTCTTCAAACAACATCTCCTCCTCAACCACTGATCGAATTTTGACCAAACTTCACAGGAATGATCCTAAGGTGGTCCCCTTTCAAAGTTGTTCAAATGGTTCCGGTCCGTTGCACATACAAGTCACAGGAGCCAAAAATAGATTTTTTCACCGAAAACTTAAAAAATCTTCTTCTCTGAAACCGAAAGGCCCAGGTCTTTGATATTTGGTATGAAGCTTCATCTAGTGGACCCCTACCAAGATTGATCAAATTATAGTGCTGGAGCCAAAAATGCCCCCGTCCCAGGGCCCTTTGGTTTTACATGGGCTTATATAGAGAAAATCTTTAAAAATCTTCTTCTCTGAAACCGCTAGGCCCAGGTCTTTGATATTTGATATGAAGCTTCATCTAGTGGACCCCTACCAAGACTGTTCAAGTTATAGTGCTGGGGCCAAAAATGCCCCCGCCCCGGGGCCCTTTGGTTTTACAGGGGCTTATATAGGGAAAGTCTTCAAAAATCTTCTTCTCTGAAACCACAAGGCCCAGGTCTTTGATTTTTGGTATGAAGCTTCATCTAGTGGACCCCTACCAAGATTGTTCATATTATAGTGCTGGGGCCAAAAATGCCCCCGCCCCGGGGCCCTTTGGTTTTACAGGGGCTTATATAGGGAAAATCTTTAAAAATCTTCTTCTCTGAAACTGCAGTGCCCAGGTCATTGCTATTTGGTATGAAGCTTCATCTAGTGGTCCCCTACTAACCCGCCTCAGGGCCCTTTGGTTTTACATAGGCTTATGTAGGGAAAATCTTTAAAAATCTTCTTCTCTGAAACCACAAGGCCCAGGACTTTGATATTTGGTATGAAGCTTCATCTAGTGGACCCCTACCAAGATTGTTCAAATTATAGTGCTGGGGCCAAAAATGCCCCCGCCATGGGGCCCTTTGATTTTACATAGGCTTATATAGGGAAAATATTTAAAAATCTTCTTCTCTGAAACCACAAGGCCCAGGTCTTTGATATTTGGATGAAGCTTCATCTAGTGGACCCCTACCAAGATTTTTGAAATTATAGTGCTGGGGCCAAAAATGCCCTAGGGCCTGGGGCCAAAAATGCCCCCCCCCCCCCTCCCCCTTTTGGTTTTACATAGGCTTATATAGGGAAAATCTTTAAAAATCTTCTTCTCTGAAACCACAAGGCCCAGGTCTTTGATATTTGGTATGAAGCTTCAGCTAGTGGATCTCTACCAAGATTGTTCAAATTATAGCCCTGAGGCCAAAAATGCCCCCTTTGGTTTTACATAGACTTATATAGGGATTATCTTTAAAAATTTTCTTCTCTGAAACCACAAGGCCTAGGTCTTTGATATTTGGTGTGAAATTTCATCTAGTGGACCTCTATCAAGATTGTTCAAATTATAGCCCTGGGGCCAAAAATGCCCCTGCCCCGAGACCCTTTGGTTTTACATAGACTTATATAGAGAAATCTTTAAAAATCTTCTTCTCTGAAACTGCAAGGCCCATGTCTCTGATATTTGGTATGGAGCTTCATCAAGTGAACAATTATAGCCGTTGTTGATTTTTGGTATGAAGCTTTACCTTTTTAGACCTCCCTCAACATTATGCACATTATAACCTTGGGGTCAATAATGGCCCTCCCCGGGGCCCACCTGTTACTCTATGGATCAGGTGAGCGATCCAGGGCCATCATGGCCCTCTTGTGTTTAATATTAGGATCACTTTTCGTCTGTCATCCGTGCGTAAACAATTTCTTCAAACGACATCTCCTCCTAAACCACTGATCGGATTTTTACCAAACTTCACAGGAATGATCCTTAGGTGGTCCCCTTTCAAAGTTGTTCAAATGGTTCCGGTCCGTTGCACATCTAGGTCACAGGAGCCAAAAACAGATTTTTTTCACCAAAAACTTAAAAAATCTTCTTCTCTGAAACCACAAGGCCCAGGTCTTTGATATTTGGTATGAAGCTTCATCTAGTGGACCCCTACCAAGATTGTTCAAATTATAGTGCTGGGGCCAAAAATGCCCCCGCCCTGGGGCCCTTTGGTTTTACATAGGCTTATATAGAGAAAATCTTTAAAAATCTTCTTCTCTGAAACCACAAGACCCAGGTCTTTGATATTTGGTATGAAGCTTCATCTAGTGGACCCCTACCAAGATTGTTCAAATTATAGTGCTGGGACAAAAAATGCCCCCGCCACGGGGCCCTTTGGTTTTACATTGGCTTATATAGGGAAAATCTTTAAAAATCTTCTTCTCTGAAACCACAAGGCCCATTTCTTTGATATTTGGTATGAAGCTTCATCTAGTGGACCCCTACCAAGATTGTTCAAATTTTAGTGCTGGGACCAAAAATGCCCCCGCCACGGGGCCCTTTGGTTTTACATTGGCTTATATAGGGAAAATCTTCTTCTCTGAAACCACAAGGCCCTGGTCCTTGATATTTGGTATGAAGCTTCATCTAGTGGACCCCTACCAAGATTGTTCAAATTATAGTGCTGGGGCCAAAAATGCCCCCGCCCCGGGGCCCTTTGGTTTTACATAGACTTATATAGGGAAAATCATTAAAAATCTTCTTCTCTGAAACCACAAGGCCCAGGACTTTGATATTTGGTATTGAAGCTTCATCTAGTGGACCACTACCAAGATTGTTCAAATTTTAGTGCTGGGACAAAAAATGCCCCCGCCACGGGGCCCTTTGGTTTTACATTGGCTTATATAGGGAAAATCTTTAAAAATCTTCTTCTCTGAAACCACAAGGCCCATGTCTTTGATATTTGGTATGAAGCTTCATCTAGTGGACCCCTACCAAGATTGTTTAAATTATAGTGCTGGGGCCAAAAATGCCCCCACTTCGGGGCCCTTTGGTTTGACATAGGCTAATATAGGAAAAATCTTTAAAAATCTTCTTCTCTGAAACCACAAGGCCCAGGACTTTGATATTTGGTATGAAGCTTCATCTAGTGGACCCCTACCAAGATTGTTAAAATTATAGTGCTGGGGCCAAAAATGCCCCCGCCCCGGGGCCCTTTGGTTTTACATAGGCTTATACAGGGAAAATCTTTAAAAATTTTCTTCTCTGAAACCACAAGACCCAGGACTTTGATATTTGGTATGAAGCTTCATCTAGTGGACCACTACCAAGATTGTTCAAATTTTAGTGCTGGGACAAAAAATGCCCCCATCACGGGGGCCCTTTGGTTTTACATTGGCTTATATAGGGAAAATCTTTAAAAATCTTCTTCTCTGAAACCACAAGGCCCATTTCTTTGATATTTGGTATGAAGCTTCATCTAGTGGACCCCTACCAAGATTGTACAAATTTTAGTGCTGGGACCAAAAATGCCCCCGCCACAGGGCCCTTTGGTTTTACATTGGCTTATATAGGGAAAATCTTCTTCTCTGAAACCACAAGGCCCAGGTCCTTGATATTTGGTATGAAGCTTCATCTAGTGGACCCCTACCAAGATTGTTCAAATTATAGTGCTGGAGCCAAAAATGCCCCCGCCCCGGGGCCCTTTGGTTTTACATAGACTTATATAGGGAAAATCTTTAAAAATCTTCTGCTCTGAAACCACAAGGCCCAGGACTTTGATATTTGGTATGAAGCTTCATCTAGTGGACCCCTATCAAGATTGCTCAAATTTTAGTGCTGGGACAAAAAATGCCCCCGCCACGGGGCCCTTTAGTTTTACATTGGCTTATATAGGGAAAATCTTTAAAAATCTTCTTCTCTGAAACCACAAGGCCCATGTCTTTGATATTTGGTATGAAGCTTCATCTAGTGGACCCCTACCAAGATTGTTTAAATTATAGTGCTGGGGCCAAAAATGCCCCATCCCCGGGGCCCTTTGGTTTGACATAGGCTAATATAGGAAAAATCTTTAAAAATCTTCTTCTCTGAAACCACAAGGCCCAGGACTTTGATATTTGGTATGAAGCTTCATCTAGTGGACCCCTACCAAGATTGTTAAAATTATGGTGCTGGGGCCAAAAATGCCCCCGCCCCGGAGCCCTTTGGTTTTACATAGGCTTATACAGGGAAAATCTTTAAAAATTTTCTTCTCTGAAACCACAAGGCCCAGGACTTTGATATTTGGTATGAAGCTTCATCTAGTGGACCCCTACCAAGATTGTTCAAATTTTAGTGCTGGGACAAAAAATGCCCCCATCACGGGGGCCCTTTGGTTTTACATTGGCTTATATAGGGAAAATCTTTAAAAATCTTCTTCTCTGAAACCACAAGGCTCAGGTCTTTGATATTTGGTATGAAGCTTCATCTAGTGGACCCTTACCAAGATTGTTCAAATGATAGTGCTGGGGCCAAAAATGCCCCTGCCCCGGTGCCCTTTGGTTTTACATAGGCTTATATAGGGAAAATCTTTAAAAATCTTCTTCTCTGAAACCGCAAGGCCCAGGACTTTGATATTTAGTATGAAGCTTCATCTAGTAGACCCCTACCAAGATTGTTCAAATTATAGTGCTTGGGCCAAAAATGACCCCGCCCGGGGCCCTTTGGTTTTACATGGGCTTATATAGGGAAAATCTTTAAAAATCTTCTTCCCTGAAACCGCAAGGCCCAGGTCTTTGCTATTTGGTATGAAGCTTCATCTGATGGACCGCTACCAAGATTGTTCAAATTATAGTTCTCGGGCCAAAAATGCCCCCACCCCAGGGCCCTTTGGTTTTACATTGGCTTATATTGGGAAAATCTTTAAAAATCTTCTTCTCTGAAACTTCAAGGCTCAGTTCTTTGATATTTGGTATGAAGCTTCATCTTGTAAACCTCTACCAAGATTTTTCAAATTATAGCCCTGGGGCCAAAAATGCCCCAGTCTCAGGGATAATCTTTAAAAATCTTCTTCTGTGAAACCACAAGGCCTAGGTCTTTGATATTTGGTGTGAAATTTCATCTAGTTGACCTCTATCAAGATTGTTCAAATTATAGACCTGGGGTCAAAAATGCCCCCGCTCCAAGACCCTTTGGTTTTACATAGACTTATATAGGGAAATCTTTAAAAATCTTCTGCTCCGATACTGCAAGGCCCATGTCTTTGATATTTGGTATGGAGCTTCATCTAGTGTACCTCCACCAAGATTGTTCACATTATAGCCCCAGGGCTACAAATCCCCCGCCCCGGGGCCCTTTGGTTTTACATAGACTTATATAGAGATAATCTTTGAAAATCTTTTTCTCTGAAACAGCATGGACCAGGTCTTTGATATTTGGTGTGAAGCTTCATCTAGTTGACCTCTATCAAGATTATTTAAATAATAGCCCAGAGGCCAAAAATGCCCCCGCTCTGGGGCCATTTGGATTTACATAGGCTTATGTAGGGAATATCTTTAAAAAAATCCTCTTCTCTGAAACCGCAAGACCCAGGTCTTTGATATTTGGGGTGTAGCTCCATCTAGTGGACCTTTGCCATGATTATTCAAATTATAGCCTTTGTTGATATTTGGTATGAAGCTTCACCTTTTTAGACCTCCATCAACATTATGCACATTATAGCCCTGGGGTCAATAATGGCCCTCCCCGGGGCCCACTTGTTACACTATGGATCAGGTGAGCGATCCAGGGCCATCATGGCCCTCTTGTCATTACCATAGCCCCTTCAGTTTTGATCGGATCTTTCTGAAACTTATATGTAAGGTGGCTGGGGATGAAATCTTGGATGAGTTCGAAAACAGGCCAAGTCAGCCCATTTATCGTAGAGTTCTGTCCCTTTGATGGCTGAAAATGTTGATTTTTGACCTTGTCATTACCGTAGCCCCTTCAGTTTTGATCGGATTTTTCTGAAACTTATATGTAAGGTGGCTGGAGATGAAACCTCGGATGAGTTCGAAAACTGGCCAGGTTGGCTCATTTATTTTAGAGTAACATCCCTTTGATTGCTAAAAATGCCAAATTTTTACCTTGTCATCACCGTAGCCCCTTCAGTTTTGATCGGATCTTGCTGAAACTTATACGTGAGGTGGCTGGGAATAAAATCTTGGATGAGTTTGAATACTGGCCAAGTCTGATCGGATCTTTCTGAAACTTACATGTAAGGTGGCTGGGAATAAAACCTCAGGTAAGTTCGATTACCGGCCAAGTCGGCACATTTATCATAGAGTGGCGTGCCTTTGATTGCTGAAAATGCCTATTTTCGACATTGTTATCACTGCTGCCCCTTTAGTTTTGAACGGATCTTCATGAAACTTACAAACAAGGAAGTCAGGCAGAAAGCTTGGGAGGAGTTTGAAAACTCTTGTTTTTGAACTTGTCATCACCATAGCCACTTCAGTTTAGATCGGATCTTCTTAGCAAGTCAGGAATAAAAGCTTGAATGAGTTTGAAAACCGGTGAGGTCAGCCTGTTTATCATAGAGTTAAATTCTACTTGATTTTCAGAAAATGCTTACCCTGTCATCACCATGTCCTCCCATAAAGCCTTCAGTAAAGGTTGGCACTTCCTTAAACTTTGAATCTGTTAGCTCAGGTGAGCGATACAGGACCAAGCTAGCTTGGTCCTCTTGTTGTTAGCTAACCAGAGCATTTAGTGTTCATTGTAAGGTACTGTGACCAGTGAATGTCCGCCGTGTGTGGTCCGTCGTGCTTCGCCAACAATTTGCTTTAAATGCGAACTTCTCCTTAACCCTTTGGCCAATTTGATTCAAATTTCACTGGAATGTTGCCTGGGTGGCTCCCTACCAAACTAGCTAATATCGTTCCGCTCCGACGAACATGGTGACCGCCAGAGTTAAAAATAGAAAAAAAATCTTTAAAAGGCAAGTCCTCCTGTATCCTTTGGCAAATTTCATTCAAACTTTACAGAAATGTTGCTTAGGCGACCCTCTACCAAAATATCTAAAACGGTTCCGCTCCAATGAGCAAGATGGCCACGAGAGCTAAAACTAGAAAAACAAACATCGTAAATTTGCTTCAAACGCGAAATTATCATAAACCCTTGGGTCGATTTGATACATACTTTACAGGAATGTTGCCTAGGTGACTCCCTAACAAAATAGCTAAAATCATTTCGCTCCGACGAACGAGATGGCTGCCAGATCTAAAAATAGAAAACAAATTTTAAACGACAACTCCTCCTGTATCCTTGGGCCAATTTCATTCGAACTCCATTGGAATGTTGCTTAGGGGACCCTCTACCAAAGTAGCTAAACCGGTTCCGTTCCAATGATCAAAATAGAAAAACATCCAAAATGTGCTTCAAACGCGACCTCCTCCTAAACGCTCTCAAACTTCACAAGAATGTTGCCTAGGCGACTCCCTACCAAAATAACTAAAATAGTTCTGCTCTGACGAACAAGATGGCCGCCAGACCTAAAGATAGAAAAAATCTTTAATCGACAACTCCTCCTGTACCCTTGGGCCAATTTCATTCAAACTTCATAGGAATAATGTTTAGATGACCCTCTACCACAATAGCTAAAACGGCTTTGCTCTGATGAACAAGGTGGCCGCCAGAGCTAACGATAGAAAACATCTTTAATTGACAACTCCTGTACCCTTGGACCAATTTCATTTAAACTTTTTAGGAATGTTGCTTAAATGACCCTCTACCAAAATAGCTAAAACGGTTCTGCCCTGATGAGCAAAATGGCCACCAGAGCTAATAATAGAAAAAAAACGTAAATTTATTTCAAATTTGAACTCCTCCTAAACCCTGGGGTCCGTTTGAATCAAACTTCAAAGGAATGTTGCTTAGGTGACTCCCTACCTAAATAGTTAACACCGTTCTGTTCCGATGAACAAGATGGCTGCCAGAGCGAAAAATAAAAAAAATCTTTAAACGACAACTCCTCCTGTACCCTTGGGCTAATTCAATTCAAACTTCATAGTAATGTTGCTTAGTTGACCCTTTACCAAAATGGCGAAAACGGTTCTGCTCTGATGAGCAAGATGGCCATCAGAGCTTAAAATAGAAAAAAAGCGTCGTAAATTTGCTTCGAACACAAACTCCTCCCAAACCCTTGTGCTAGTTTGATTCAAACTTCACAGGAATGTTGCCTGGGTTGCTTGTGTCGCTTATGTTATTTTATTTTGGATAGCCTATTGTCCATTTTGTGGGAAAGTAACTGTCTTTTTGGCTTTCCGCTGTTGGTGTTTCCATTAGGGTCTGTTGTTTCATGTTTGTGTGTCTTTCCCTTTGGTGTCTCTGATGGGAGCTGTGGGTTGATTTATCGATTCCTGATCATTGCCTCCACTTCTATTTTTTATACCAATATAGCTAAAATCGTTTTCCGCTGCTATGAACAAGATGGCAGCCAGAGCTAACAACAGAAAAATCTTTAAACGACAATTCCTCGTGTACCCTTGGGCCAATTTTATTCAAACTTCACAGAAATGTTTCGAAGGGGACCCTCAACCAAAATAGCAAACAAACGGTCCTCTCAACTGAGAAAAATGGCCACGAGCTCAAAACAGGAAACATAGTAAATTTGCTTCGAACGCGAACTCCTCCAAAATCCTTGTGTCTGTTTGATTCAATCTTCACAGGAATATTGCCCAGGTGACTCCCTGTCGAAATAGCTAAATTCGTTTTGCTCTGATGAACAAGATAGCCACCAGAGCCAAAAATAGAAAACAAAATGTTTAAACGACAACTCATCCTGTAGCTTTGGGCCACTTTCATTCAAACTTGACAGGAATGTTGTTTAGGTGACTCTCTACCAAAATGGCCAAGAGGGTTTTGCTCCCATGAGCGAAGTGGCCACCAGAGCTAAAAATAGAACAAAAAACAGTGTAAATTTGCTTCATATTTGAACTCCTCCTTAACCCTTGGGCGAATTTGAGTCAGTCTACACAGGAATGTTACCACCGTTGCTCCCTAAAAATATAGCTAAATTCGTTCTGCTCTGATAAACAAATAAAAATCAAAAATGAGTTCCTTTAAGAGCAATGAAAACATTCATAAGAAAGAAGTTGGCTGCTAGAGCTAAAAATAGAAAACAAACGTGAATTCCGCCTTAAGCCTTGGGCCAATTTGATTCAAATTTCAGAAGAATGTTGCCTAGGCGACTCCGTACTAAAATAGATAAAATTGTTCCGCTCTGATGAACAAGAGGGCCACCAAAGCTAAAAATAGAATGTACTAGAGACAGTGACTGTCAGGTGAGCGAATCAGGGCCCTTTGGGCCGTCTTGTATATATTTCTACATAAAACATAGATTGTGGGTACTTGGTGGAACCGCCTCGACGAGACGGTTTTAATTAGTACCAACAATCTGAGCAGAAATAAGAAAATATGTATACCTCTGTAAATTCTAGTATACTACATAAAAGTCAGGGTTAAGGGAGTAAAATTATATAGTCGTATTAAAATATATGGGAATTTTTATCACCCAAGAATCAAAATGTATGTTATTTTTTGTATATATTTCTGCATAAAACATAGATTGTGGGTACTCGGTAGACCCGCCTCGACGAGGCTGTTCAAACGGGTACCCACACTGAGCAGAAATAAGAAAAATAATGTATACCCAGTAAATCCTAGTTTTACTTTATATAAGTGGGGTTTAAAGGGATAAAATTACATAGGCGTATTAAAATATACTGGAAATGTCACCCAAAAATGAATATTTCTATTATTTTTTGTATATATTTCTACATAAAACATAGATTGTTGATATTCGGTAGAACCGCCTCGGCGAGGCGGTTCTAACGGGTACCCACACTCTGAGCAGAAATAAGAAAAACTATGCTGTACAGGTATGCCATGCAGCAAGTAAAGAAGGCACTCCTATAGGAACGTGACATTTCACTCTGTCAAATGCGAGGTCATGGCTGATTAGGATAATAGTCCTTATGGTTGTTGTTGTCTTGGTCTCCGTTCATGATCTATTTTATGACGAACAGTTGTCAAAGATCATAAGCAGGTACTGATGTCGAAGGATAAGTTGAAAGTGACGTTTAAGACTAGGTAAGACAGGGTTTTACCGTTATTATCGATAAAATCTAGTAACCGTCCAATAAAGTATCATTTACAGACCAAGTTGAAATAGCTTAAGTGGTTAGTGATGTGGTTGTTTCAAATCCGAGAAGATGACTATTCGTGGTTCGATTCCTACCAGTGGTTTCCACCCCCTCCATTTTTTTATCGACAATAGAGGTCTCCCTTTCCTTTGATGTCTTTTCAAATTGAAATTAAAATTTTTGACATGTGTTTTTTGAAGGTCACTGCTTATTATATTTTTAGCTCACCGTCACGTAGTGACGAGGTGAGCTTTTGGGATCACTTTTTGTCCATCGTCCGTGCATGCGTGCGTAAGCAATTTCTTCAAACAACATCTCCTAAATCACTGATCGGATTTTGACCAAACTTCACAAGAATGATCCTTTGGTGGTCCCCTTTCAAAGTTGTTCAAATGATTCCGGTCCGTTGCACATCTAGGTCACAGGAGCCAAAAGTAGATTTTTTTTCACTGAAAACTTAAAAAACCTTCTTTTAAGAAACCACAAGACCCAGGTCTTTGATATTTGGTATGAAGCTTCATCTAGTTGAGCCCTTCTAAGATTGTTCAAATTATAGTGCTGGGCAAAAGATGCCCCCGCTCCGGGGCCCTTTGGTTTTAGATAGGCTTATACAGGTAAAATCTTTAAAAAAATCTCCTTCTCTGAAACCGCAAGGCCAAGGTCTTTGATATTTGGTACGAAGCTTCATCTAGTGGATCTCTAACAAGATTGTTCAAATTATAGCCCTGGGGCAAAAATGTCCCCGCTCCAGGCCCCTTTGGTTTTACATAGGCTTATAAAGGGAAAATCTTTTAAATTCTTATTCGGCGGAACCGCAAGGCTTAGGTCTTTGATATTTGGTGTGAAATTTCATCTAGTAGACCTTTATCAAGATTGTGCAAATTACAGCCCTAGGGCCAAAAATACCCCCGCCCCGAGACCCTTTGGTTTTACATAGACTTATATAGGTAAATATTTAAATATCTTCTTCTCTGAAACTTCAAGGCCCAGGTCTTTGATATTTGGTATGGAGCTTCATCTGGTGAACCTCTATTAAATTGTTCAAATTATAGCCCTCGGGCCACAAATGCCCCCGCCCCGTGACCCTTTGGATTTACATAGACTTATATAGAGATAATATTTGAAAATCTTCTTCTCTGAAACAGCAAGGCCCAGATCTTTGATATTTGGTGTAAAGCTTCAACTAGTAGACCGCTATCAAGAATTTTTAAATTGTAGCCCTTGGGCTAAAAATGCCCCCGCCCCGGGACCATTTGGTTTTACATAGGCTTATGTAGGGAATATCTTTTAAAAAATCTTCTTCTCTGAAACCGCAAGGCCCAGGTCTTTGATATTTTGTGGGTAGCTTCATCTAGTGGACCTTCGCCAAGATGGTTCAAATTATAGCCTTTGTTGATATTTGGTATGAAGCTTCACCTTTTTAGACCTCCCTCAACATTATGCACATTATAGCCCTGGGGCCAATAATGGCCCTCCCCGGGGCCCACTTGGTACTCTATGGATCAGGTGAGCGATCCAGGGCCGTCATGGCCCTCTTGTTTATGTAATATAGTGTTTTTTATGATTTTATAATGACGACGCAGGTTCGATTCCTGCCTCTTTCGTGGAGATTGATCTTGAAAAATAGAAGTGAAGGCAATGATCAGGAATCGATACAATTTATCCACAGCTCCCATCAGAGACACCAAAGGGAAAGAAACACAAAGTAGAAGTAAAACAAAGATCAGGAATTGATACAATTAACTTACTCCACCCATAAAAGACACACATGAAACAACATACCCTAATGGAAACATCAATAGCGGAAAGCCATAAGAACAGTTACTTTCCCATAAAATCCAAAACAAAATAATATAAGCAACACAAACACCCAAAGACAAACCATAACAAAAATAAACCGCGACAGAAGTGAAATCTTTTCTACGGTCATTATCCCCTTCCACTGATTCGAGAAGGGAAGTTGTCAGTTTCTGTACAGGTTAACCGCTTATCTATAAGCCTGGCCAGAAAAAAAGTGGGTAGGTAAACTGACCGGCTCAAAATGGCCTAAACATTGTTGACTGGGCCATTCAACTCCAATACAAAGAGACAATACAAAATATTCATTCAGCACTAAAACAGACATCCCATCTGATTTCACCAGTTTAAAATTATTCTGCAGATTCTGTGTCCGAATAATCGGAGCACTCGGTTGCCGCGTCTGTATCTTCGTCACTGGAGGTCACCTCGATTATAATCTTCTCTACCTCTTCAACTGCTATGTCCGCTTTCAAGTAAACCTTCTCAATACCTTCAAGCCCCCGCCCATAGGGGCTTGAAGAAATATATGGGCTGCATGATGCTTCCACGCAGAGCTGAATCCGACCCGCACACTAGTACTGGTAAACCGCTTAGAGGATCTAAGCCTGTCCAGGAACCGCGGTGCGAGGCGGACCGTCCATGCTAATAAACCCTATTGGTTTCATTAGGCGACAGGGCTTGAGATGTCATTTCATCTCAATGTCGGGTAAAAGTCCCACAAAATTGGAAGCAACGTCTCCAAAATGACCTTTACAGTGTTGACGGGGACGTTAAACCTCAAATCAAACAAACAAAAAATTCTCAATACCTTCAAGTGAGCCACTCACCTTCCGTCACTGCAGAGATTGCTTCTCATTTGAGCTTCATCACGTTAGCCATCTTGAAGGTCAGGTTATGCCTGGCAATGTAGCCTTTCATCGTTGCCAAGATCAGTTCAATGGCGTTAAGGTCTGCATGGTAGGTAGGATCATGTTACTTTAATAGATTGTCTAGTACGAATGGTTGATGATGATTTCGTGTTTAACGACGCGTCAACCCTCTTGGTGGGTCATAAGCGTCAGTCGGTTAATGGTTAAACGGCATTAATAATTATGATGATATTAAAAGTAACAAGTCAGAATGATAATGTATAAAAATCTGAAACAGTTAAATCTTATGAAAAAGACCAATTTCTTTTAAGAATAAAATAATGTTATCAACAGGTACATCTCGAAACAGTTGTTGCAAAGTGTCAGCTTTGAAATATAAAATACGTGAGGGTGAAAAGTCAACACAGTCAATTAAGATATGTTTCACAGTGAATGGCTGATCACAACCTACACAAGAAGGCTGATCATCACCATTAAAAATATAAGAATGAGTAACTCTAGTATGGCCGATGCGCAGTCGTGTTAATACTACGTCCTCTTTTCTGGAAAACTGTGGAGGAGAGCATTTTGTACTAACGACAGGTTTAATGGCATGGAGTTTGTTATTTATTGCACGGTCCCATTCGCCTTGCCATTCCGACAAGATGTATCTATTGATAAATGGTTTAAAATTATTAAAAGGAATTTTAAAAACAGATGGATCAAGATTGAGCGATTCCTTTGCTTTCTTGTCAGCATATTCATTGCCGACAATGCCAATATGGCTCGGAAGCCAACAAAACAAGATTTGGTGTGTTTTAGAAATTTCATGATGTTTTTCGATCAATTTTTGAATTTGAGGATTTTTAGATGATGAATGGTCTAAAGCCTTAAGCACAGAAAGTGAATCAGAAAATATAATTGCTTTTTGAATTGTTGAAGAACTGATAAAATCTAAAGCTAGGTCTATTGCTTTGGCTTCAGCTGTAAAAATAGATGAACCATCTGGAAGGCGCATGGTTTTGTGCGTATCTTTAGAAACATACGCACAACCAACTTTATCTCCTTCTTTGGAACCATCAGTATAGACTTGCTGGTAATCATCGTAACGTGATTGCAGTACCTGAAAGTTTTGTTTGAGAAGTATCGAATTTGATTAGGATTTATTGCCATCATGTAAGTCGAACAGAATAGAAGGTTGTTTAATACACCAAGATGGAACTTCGGCGGTTTCATGTTTTTGAATATTTTTAAGGTCGATACCTGAATTTTCCAGCAGTGGTAAAATACGTAATCCAAAAGGTTTAATTGCTGTGGGTTTAGTTTCATACCTATCTACAAATTGAGGTCGAAATGAAATTTTGGATGCCGGGTTAGATGGATTTGCAGCAAGTCTAATAGCATACTGAAGAGAAAGTTTCTCTCTGCGCGAGGTTAAAGATGGTTCACCTGCTTCTACATAAAGGCTTAATACGGGAGAAGTACGGAAGGCTCCCATGGCCAGACGAAGGCCTTGGTGATGGATAGTATCCAAGGATTTTAAATAGGACTTTCTGGCAGAACCATAAACAACAGACCCATAATCTAATTTAGATCTTATTAAAGACCGGTAAAGATGTAATAAAGTATACCGATCTGCTCCCCAACTTGTATGAGCTAAAACTTTCAAAAGATTCAAAGCTTTTAAGCATTTCGCTTTAAGATATTTAATATGGGGAATAAAAGATAACTTTTGATCAAATATGACCCCAAGAAATTTGGCTTCTTCAACAACAGGAATTTGTGATCCGTATAAAAACAGGGAAGGATGTTCGTGTTTCTTCCGTAGTTTACAAAAATGAACACACTGCGTTTTCGACTTGGAGAACTTGAAACCATTTTTATCAGTCCATTCTTCTATTCTTTTTAAATTTTGTTGTAACTTTCTTTCAATTGTTTTCATATTTTTTGAACGGTAACATATACAAAAATCATCAACATACAATGAACAATCAGTTTTGTCGTCCAAACATTGTACAATATTGTTTATTTTGATGTTAAATAGCGTAGTTGAAAGAATACTACCCTGTGGGACACCCTGTTCTTGATCATAGAAATCTGACAGGGTAGACCCCACGCGCACCTGAAACATGCGCTCTCCTAAAAAGCTTTCAATAAAACTGGGAAGTTTTCCTCTTAAGCCAATGTTATGTAGATCTTTCAATATTCCATAACGCCATGTTGTATCATATGCTTTCTCCAAGTCGAAAAAGACAGCCACTACGTGTTCTTTGTTAATAAAAGCATCTCGTATAAATGTTTCTAGTCTTATTAAATTGTCATTGGTACTACGTTCCGAACGAAAACCCGATTGATATTCTGAAATGAGGTTGTTGGACTCTAAGTACCAGACTAATCTCTTGTTTATCATTCTCTCCAATGTTTTACACAAACAACTTGTCAAAGCTATCGGACGATAATTTGTAGGTTCTGCATGATCTTTCCCTGGTTTTGGAATTGGTACAACTGTAGCTACACGCCAGCTCTCAGGACAGACCCCCGTTTCCCAAATATTATTAAAGATATCTAAAAGTGTTGTAAGAGAACTTTTTGGCAGATGCTTAAGCATCTGATAATGAATTTCATCGGGGCCGGTTGCCGTATCATGTGATTTTTCAATGGCTTCAACGAGTTCGGATAAGTTAAAAGGTGTGTTGTATTCTTCGTGATTAAGGGATTTGAAGTTAAGATTTCTTTTCTCTTGGTCCTTTTTGAAATTTCTAAAAGTGTCAGAATAATTACGCGATGATGAATTTCTCAAGAATGTGTGACCAAGAGTATCTGAAATATCTTTTTTAGTTGAAGCTTTTGTGTCAAAACCAGTATTTAAATGTGTAAAACTAGAGGACTTTGTTTTTCCTGAAATTTTTCGTACCATATCCCAAACCTTTTTAATGGGGGTTTTGTAGTTCAATTTGGAGACATATTCTCTCCATGACTTTCGTTTGGAAGCTCGGATTGTTCGCCGAGCTTTAGCTCTAAAAACTTTAACGTCGTTTAGCTTTTCTGAAGTGGGACTTTTGCAGAACTTATTTAGAGCCTGTTTGCGCTTTTGAATAGCTTCTTTACAGTCATTATTAAACCAAGGCTTGCTTTTCTTAGTATTTGTGGAGGTCTTTGGAATGCATTGTTCTGATATATTAATTAGTTTATCTGTGAAATCAGAAACAATGTCAGATGATTCATTTAAGTGACCAACTGATAACTCTTCTTCACATAAATTATGGAATAATTCCCAGTCGGCTTTATTCATTTTCCATTTCTGGTTACAGTCCTCATCTTGTTCGTTTACGCTCTCAATTATAACAGGGAAGTGATCACTTCCGCACTGATCATCATGAACAGACCAGTCATAGTCCAAGAAGAGAGATGGGTGACACACAGAGAGATCTAAAGAAGACAAATGACCTGTCGCTGGGTGAAGGTAAGTATAAGATTTATCATTCATCAAGCAAAGATCGCTCTTTGCAATAAAATCTTCAACAAGTATTCCTCTATTATTGATATCTTTACAGCCCCATAGAATATTGTGACCATTGAAGTCGCCAACTAAAAGATATGGGGATGGAAGCTGACTCAGCAATGAGTCAAGATGTTCGGGCTTTAAAGAAAATGAGGGTGGAATATATAAAGAGCATATTGTAGTTTCTTTATCCAGAGAAACCGATACTGCTACAGCTTGTAGGTCTGTTTTTAATTTGATCTCTCTTTGTGGTAAACATGATTTAACAAGAATTGAACTGCCACCAGATGGTTTGTTACCATCAGAATAGATATAGTTGTATGTATTGAAACCCCTGACATCAATGTTGTCATCAGTTTTTAAAAAAGTTTCTTGCAAACAAAAAACCGATGGGTTTAATAACGAAATAAGTAATAACAGTTCGTTATAATTTGATTTAAGACCTCGACAATTCCATTGTATTATTTTGTGTTTTAAATCCATTTTATGAAGAGATTAAGACTAGAAACTATATTGGAGCTGCAATTGGTGATATAGATCTGCTACCACCAGCTCGTGGTGTTGCAGACCTCGATCTGTTATTGCTACTTGGTGATGATGGAGCTTCAAACTCCATATCACTGTCACTCAAAGATCCGAATCTGTTCTGAAATTTTATATTGTCTCTTTCCATTTTACGTTGTCTGTCTGTTTGTTTTAGAGACAATTGCTTTTTCGGATCTTCCGATCCCTTATTAGTTCGACCGCAGTCGAGTTTCTCTTTTACATGCGGCGCTGGCTTCGGTACGGTCGCTGTCGACCGATCCGAAGTAACCTGGATTGCGCCATTTGGTAACTTGGTTGAACTTTGTGGCGCTGGAGTGGATTTACTCCATGCACCAGATTTTTTCAGTTCAGCTATGTATGAATCAACAGTCTGTGTTGCGGAGCTTGACACTTTTACACCAGCACCCTTTGTGATGCTGGCGTAACTGGTGGTTGGTGTTGCGTTTCGATCCTCAACAATTTTCCGCGCTTCTGGGAAGGTTATCGCTCTTTGGTATTTTACAGTGAGTATTTCTTTTTCTTTTTTCCATGCCGGACAATCTCGAGAGAAAACAGCATGATTGCCACCACAATTGATGCATTTGGCCTCATTCTTACAGTGTTGATGATTATCAACATGTTTGTCTTTACCACAGTTTGGACAAAGTTGTTTCTTCTGACATCTGCTTTCGTGGTGGCCAAAAACCTGACATGAGTAACATCTGAGAGGGTTTGGTATATATACCTCTACGTTAACCGAAAGATATGCTACTTTGATTTTCTTGGGCAGAACTGGTGTATTAAAGGTCAACACGTAAGTACCTGTTGGCTTCAATACACCATCTCTACGAACTTGGATGTTACGTACTGCAATGACGCCCTCAGATCTCAAGTTGTCAATTATCTCTGCATCGGTGCAAGGACGTAGCTCTGGGCTGCGGATGACACCTTTACACGAATTGAGTGTATTGTGCAGAGACACCTTGACCTTGAGATCAAAGAGCTTTGTGGTACCAAGCAGGCTTTTAACCTGCTGTTCTCTCTCTACTTCCAGGAGGAGATCACCTGACTTAAGCTCTTTGATGCTTTTTGGGTGTCCGGCAATGGAGATTATGCTCTTTTCAATTACAAAAGGCGATAAACTTGACACAGTGCGAGTTTCCTCGACTGATGTCATAACCAAGAAGCGTGGAAAATTTAAAATCTTAGGTGCTTCAGACTGCTGACTAGACTGTTGACTAGATTGGTGACTGGGATCATCCGTTTCGGATGAATCCTCGTCTTTCTTACGTTTAGATGCGTGGGTGCGGTTATTTTTTTTTCCATGAGGCATAAGGAAAAAATTCTAGTTTCGTCCCAAGTGCTCTCCGCCCTCCGTGGAGCCCTACAAGGGAACACCATAATGGAGTGGTAATCCAACTCGCAGGTGTTAGAGATACACGTGAGATATACTCGCATAAACAAAATGCCTACACGATTGATCCGTTTAGCCACCGCCTTCTAGAGATAAAAAGACAGAAAAGGGTAAGGTAAATGGGCATATGGTTGGTATCAGGAAAGATACAAAAAGAGTTGAAGAGAAAGCAAAGCGGTATCTCTAGGGCTCGGCGCGACCAGCCGATTGACCGTGCCGGACCGCACGGCCACCCGTCTACACCGAATAGCCAGGCCAAAGAGGCGTGTTGGGTACCTGAAGCACCGCCACCTCAGGTAACCCTCAACCTCCAGGAGCCCTTCTTCCGGCTTACAGGACGCCACCCACGGCAAACGGGTGGTACTTCCTTTAGCTCTTCCCAGTGGGCACAGAGACCACAGCGGCAATGTGCCCAGTGGGAATTGAGCCCCCAGGGCCACGGCAAGGCAGGAAGTCTAATACCTGGGGGCTAGTACGAATGGTGGGGCGGGTTTCTGCCGTTTGCATATCTGGAGCAGTTCTGCATTTAGCTTTGTAGAATTAAAGTGTATCTTGTGCCGAGTCATCCAGTCCCGAATGTCTGCCTTTCTGGAAGCCTGTGTAGGACATTTGTCTACCTGGAGGTTGTGGTTATCAATGATGACAACCGACTCTACTGGCAAATGCGGAATAAGCTTGTTTTAACCACTTTGAAGAAGTTGTCCCCATTCATCTCGTCATGGTAGACTCCAGTACTTGTGTTGGCCTTCCAAACTTCTTCTGCCCCCCTTGATAAATCACACCCTTGAGCCAGCATGCAAAACTATCAATCTCTCCCCTCTGGAAAACGGAACATTCAGACTAATTTCTGAAGACTTCCAGCTTTTCGACTTTGCTCCGCGTTTCTTGTTCATAACACATAAACCAGAATTACTGATTTCAGCAGAAGAAAAGGGCATTGTAATATATTAAACAATAAGAGCATAATGTAATATTTTAACAACGAAAAATTAAAATATAATAGTGAGGCTCGAACCTACAACTATAAAGTGCAGAATGTTTGAATGACTACTGGTCAGCACTCTTTTCACGGTTCCAAGTAGAATATCTACCAGATGTTCAATAAAATCACATTATATTGAATATTACCGAAGCTTGCTCACATTTTGACAACAGTGGACTACGCCCTATAACAAAATCATTCGCTGGCGTCACTGTCAGCTTATCCTCCGACAACAGTAGTTGCGTTTAAACATCTAACCATTTAGTGCATACTTATCTTCTTTGACAACAAATCGTCATAAAATCAAACCATGAAATTTGCAAGGAACAATTCGAACAAAACAACAGCAATAGCAACCATCACCACTAGAATTACAACAACGAAATTCCTCTCACCGATTCCTTGTTAACTGCAGCGGCTAGATTAGCTACAGCTCAGCCCCGCCGCGAGAAATTCTGTTTTTCAAACACGAGGGTCTTAAAATTTTAGAAATTGAAACTAAGAGCATTATACTATCCAATAAGGATAAACAAAGGTGCTGATCAGACTGCAAATGTTAAAACAGGTTTAGCCCGTCTTCGCATGTATTTTATAATTCGTCTTTGCATGTATGTTGGCTAGCCGTTCTACCATTTTGTGGGAACATAACTGTCCTTTTGGCTTTCCGCGTGTGACGTTTTCGTTATGCGTTATGGTGAAGTTGTTTGATGTTGGTGGGGTGGGAGGTGTGAGGTAATTGGATCAACTCCTGATCATTGTATTCACTTATATTTTTCTTTTAACGTGGCCTAATTTCTGTTGACAAGATAACGGACTAACCTAGCAGGCATCAGACTTGAATCAATGGTGGGTTTCAAAGTTAAGTAAATGCTGAATCAACGAGATGTGCCCGCTGGGAAGCTCTCACTGGTGACTGGCTTAATTTGCTCGATGTGATCTACATTCACAGCATACACTTTCGTTTAGACTTCCGCTGCTGTTTGATGTTTGGCTTTGTCAATAAGACCATTGCCTTTCGTGGCTCAACAGTAAGCTTTTTTTGTTTCAGATTTTTTTCTTGCCTTAATTCTGCTCTAAACATAGCTTCTGTATGAAACCGCATCACTAAAGGCCCTAACTAGTAATTAAAAGTAATTCAAGTAATTTCGCGATTTAAACAAATAATTTGTTCAAACCGCATGAAGGCCTCCTAACTCATCAGTGCAACATCTCCGTGAACACAAAAGTTAATCAACCACGGAGATAAAACAACGAGGAGGAGGACCCAACAGCAAGAAACCACTGCAATGCTGGAGCAAAAGAAAACCAACAGTTAGACTCCGATGGGCCCAACCAGAGACAGAGCACTTGTTATACTTGTAACTCTTGTTATAAACGTTGAAACTGACAAACTATCAAATAAAAGCAATCATCACGAAAGCGCGCCTTTATAAATTTCGTCCCCCTTATACCCCACTTTTATCGAAAAACGGGGGTTTCCAGGAGTATACATTATGTTTCTAATTTTTACTCAAAAACGTAGATTCCTAGTTAGAACAGCCCCATCGAGGCTTTTCTGACGAGCACGAACAATCTATGGTTTGAGCAGATGTATGATTTTTTTTTTCCTGATTTTTTTTTTTTTTGGTAACATTTTCAGTATATTTGAATACACTGTTAACCTATTTCGTATTAACAAAGCATGCATACCCCTGTAAACCCTCGTTTTCTCTATACAAAGTGGGTTCAGAGGGGTGTTCATTACTCGGACGTGTTATCATTATGAGATTTCCCCTGCTTATATGCAATAATGGTTAAGTCTTTCCAAACCCAAAAACCGCATCTCACCGACAAAATCATATGAATGAAAAACAGCCTTAATTAAGGACAATTAGAATAAACTAGTATTGATAATCGTTTTTTCATACCCACATTAATCTGTTCACGATTTATTGTGCCGATAATTAAGGGCGAATCATCATAACAATAATAAATAGAAATGGTGTTTGTAAAACACTATGCCCCCAACTATATGCTTGTCCATAAATGCCCAAATTTTCAAAAGGCCATTATCGCAAAAAAAAATAAAAATCATTTTTTTTTTTTGCAAATGTTAATCAGGTGATGTACTAGTCATTCCAAATCAGCATGTCGAATTTTTAGGCAACAATTTAAATATTTTTTTAAATATCTTGCTACAAGAAAGAAACACAATTAAATGACCTGAAAATGCAAAGGACAATCACTCCAACAAAATTCCAGTAAATTGGTTGAAAATTTAATCAGATGATCTCCTCCTCAGCCCAAATCAGTATACCAAATCTCAAGGCTCTAGCTCAAATACTTATTGAGATATCTTGCTAACGAGATTTCTATGTTATTTAATTAAAAAGGTAATAACGCGAAAAAGGGAGATAAGTCAGATAAAAAAAATACGGATCAACTATTTTTTCATGAGGAAACCATAAATGAAATTTCAAAACACTAGCATACATAGTTCTTAAGTAATTCTATGCACAGGAAATCAACACAATTAAATGGCCAGAAATTGTAAAGGGCTATAACTCTAACAGCATTTAATTAAATTGGTTGAAAATATAATCAAGTGATCTCCTCCTCAGTCTTAATCAGTATACCAAATATCAAGGCTCTAGCTCAAATACTTTTTGAGATATCTTGCTAACAAGATTTCTATGTTATCTAATTAAAAGGGAGATAACGTGAAAAGGGGAGATAATTCAGATAAGAAAAAAAAACCGAGGTCAACTATTTTTTCGTGAGGAAACCATATATGAAATTTCAAAACACTAGCATACATGGTTATAAAGTTATGTTATGCACTAGAAAGCAACACAAATAAATGCCCCGAAATTGCAAAGGGCATAAAGGGGGAGTTCCAAATCTGCCCACGCACAGATTTTCTTGAAACTTCAGCTGTTGTTTACTTTAGGTCTATCAACTATATATATAACTTTGTTTTATTTGATTAATTACTATAGTTCTCAGGAGAGCTCCCTGAGGTAATCCCCTGTAGAGGTCATACACACCTGTGAGCTTTTTATTCTTAAATCAACAAGCTTGATTGTTTTCAAATTTTGTTGCTTTGATTGGCAACAGAACTCTATAAGGATTCATATAATGCCAAAAATATATATGTGTCTAGGTCTTTTAATTTTTCTGATGAATTTATTTACAAAATTTCTTAAATTTTTCATGAAAATTTATAAAAAAGTAAAATGTTTATCCCAAGTGCTAGATGTGTAACTGATCTTGTCACCCCAAGATATTACACATAAAATTGGCCACATATATCCTCTATATAGCAAACAAATTAAAACAAAATCAGAAACCGGTAACTTTGTTTTTGATTGCCAGATATGTGTTTAGGTATATGTTTGTGATGAAGTCATTTGCAATATCAGGGGACCAGATTTTCTTTAAGTATATTTTTATTGTATTTTTATGACCATATAGTGTCACCTTATCATGCAAAGCTTAGCATATGCATTTACGTAATTCCGCCCCTGCACCCCCCCCCCCCCACCCCCACCACACACACAAACAAAAATACACTGTTCGACAGAGAATGATTTTTAATTTGGGTTTTAAAAAGTAGATGAGAACATACATTAGCAGAGAGAAAAATATAATGCACTCATGCAGTGATCACAATGAGTGTTAGTGTTTACAGCATTGCAAAAGCGGTTATGATGAAAAAATGTATTATGACAATAGGAATAAGACAAGGTGGATATTTTTTACCCTATTTTATTTGGTCTTTTTTTAACCCCGCAATACAAAGATATTAATGTCAGTAATACTCAATGGTGTATTGAGTTTGCTTAATAAATTACTTTCATAATCCTGTTGTTTCCTTAAATGTTTTATTGTTGACATTTCCCTCTTTAAAATAAAACAGCAGTCAATAATTTGCCATCTGTGAAAGGACAGGCTGATTTTCTGATTTGTTCTTATTATTGATCAGTCCATACACACATCAAAGGTTTTTCGGCATTTTTTTCTAGGTTCATTATAACATAAGGTAGGCAAAAGTGTTTGCTGCATTGTTTTAGTCTTCAAAATAAAGGCATAACTAGTCACACTGAAACTATTTGCACATTTACCATCTTGCATACACTTCCCGAAATGATATAGATGGAAGGCAAGTTGCTGTAAAGTAGAAGTAAAACAAAGATCAGGGATGGATACAATTTACTTACTCCACCCATCAAAGACACCAAAGGAAAACTTTTATTTGATAGCTGATATTGTATTTAGATGCTGAAATACCATTTGCATATGTAGTCTTATGTTGAAATACTTGTCATCTATGTTAAGTTTTCTGGCTCTGTATTCATCGGTTTTACAAATGGTTTGTTTGTTTGTTTGTATTGAGATTCAACATCCCCGTTAACACTATTTAGGTCATTTTGGAGATGCTGCTTCCAATTTTGTGTGACTTGTTCCCGACATTGAGATGGAATGATATCTCAAGCCCTGCCACCCTATGAAACTACAAGGCTTATATACATTGGACGGCCTGACTCACACCACTTTGCCTGGGCAAGCTTAGTCCTTCTAAGCGGTTTACCAGTACTCGTGTTTGGTTAGTTTTAGTTCTGTGTGGAAGCAACATGCAACCAAATCAATTTTTTCAAGCCCCAATGGACGGGGGCGAAGATTTACAAATGGCATGAAACACTTGTTTGCTGTACCACTAGCACATTGGCTGAATCAAAATCAGTGCAGCTGGCTTCACATTTTTCTTAAATACTGCTAGCACATGTACTGTTTGCTATTTTAAATTGTGAAAGTGTTTGGAAGTTGAATTAAGTCTTCTCTATTATATTAATAAATGCTTTCCAAAAATAACTGTTTGTTTTCTGGATCATATTTTAGAATATATAGATGATCATATTTAAGAATATAACTTCCTTACAAGGTGACAGTTAGTGCGATTGAAGTAGACTGAAGGTGCGTTGTCAGGGTGAGCCAAAAACAACAGTACCATTTTGTCTACAGTAATCTGTGTATATAGTGGGCCCAAAGATCAGAAAATATTGTCTGTGTTATTATGACCTACCTGGCTGAAACGTTATACAAACATCATTATTCTTGGCCATTCAAGCAACCTGTGTCATTCCAGTATGACAATCAGACTTTTCAAACTTTTTAAGATCACTGCATCGGTTAAATACATACTTATTAGAGTCAAGTAAAATTGTCTGGTTTACAGAACCATCCAGTTTACTTGCCATTTCAACAATCTTTGTCATACTAAGCTTCAGCATTGCCTCCACTTCTATTTAGAATTACATTAATGCAAAAACGCTTGTTCTAAAATAGTATTTTTTAAATAAGATCTGATTGAATTGTTAACGAAAGCTCGAAATGAATTGTGTTTTTGGTGTTCATCAGGGCATCATAATTGATACAAATGCTGATTATATATGAGCTCATACTATACACCATCATATAAACGTATATATATTCATGCTTATTATATATTGGCGAGCAATTTGTCGATTGAAAATATCGCACCATATGATATCTACAAATGGTTTGAAACAATTCAAAACTCTGACCATTACTATTCACTGTTCAATTGCGGTATGTTACCGGTCTCAGATTTTCAAGAAAATTTGACAAAATGTTCTACATATATATGGTCAATGTTCATATAAAAATGATGGGGTGACAAGAACTGCAACAGTGTGAAATCAAACGTCAAACATACTCCAGAAGATTTTATGGTTGTGAATTCTGGGGTCTGCTCCATATGAAATTGAGCATGGTGTATCGAACTTTGGCTAAACAATTCTAAATGTGATACAAAGATAATCACAGATGACTACAGTGATGCCTGAGAACAAAATAACTCCAAAACATCAAAAGGTCGAATGTATATATACACTAGTTTGGGGGTACCCCTACTTTCAGATGTGGACATAAACAAAACAGTGTAGATTTATAACGAAAACAGATATAAGAGTGAAATAGCTAAATAATGAATAGTCATTTACCAAGCAGTAATTTTGCACAATATCATGAAAATCTGTGTGTGGGCAGAACCCTATGGAAATTTACTATAGGCTGGAACACCCCCTTTAACAAAATTTCATTAAATTGGTTGAACATTTAATAAGGTAATCTCCTCTTTAGTCCAAATCAGTATACCAAATATCAAGGCTCTAGCTAAAATACTTTCTGAGATATCTTGCTAACGAGATTTCTATGCTATTTAATTAAAGGGGCAATAACTCAAAAAGGGGAGATAATTCGGAAAAAAACAAAAGTATGGGTCAACTATTTTTTCATGAGAAATCCATATATGATATTTCAAAACACTAGCATACATGGTTATAAAGTTATGCTATGCACTAGAAAGCAACACAATTAAATGGCCAGAAATTGCAAAGGGCCATAACTCTAACAAAATTTTATTAAATTTGTTGAAAATTTAATCAGGTGATCTCCTCGTCAGTCCCAAGCAGTATACCAAATATCAAGGCTCTAGCTCAGATACTTTTTGAGATATTTTGCTAACGAGATTTCTATGCTATTTAATTAAAAGGGAAATAATGCAAAAAGGGGAGATAATTGGATAAGAAAAAAATACGGGTCAACTATTCTTTCATGAGGAAACCATATATGAAATTTCAAAACACTAGCGTGCATGGTTCTTAAGTTATGCTATGCAGAAGAAAGCGTGACGAACGTACGAACGAACGAAGGGACGGACAAGCCAGAAGCAATATGCCCCCCCCAACTTTTTGCAAAGTTGGGGGAAATTACTAGAGCAGGTCGATAGCTCGCCATCGCATATCCCCGCGCTGTGAAAATCATGTTACAATAACAGGACCACAAAACTTCTTTATAACCTCAGTCGACCCCAAAATTGTGCACCAATGTAACCTACTCTTAATTACCTTTGATATAATATGCAACATGACTATGTTTGAAAAAAAAAAATAGCTTTTTCATCCCTGAGCCCCACCTCTGGCCGCGCCCTTGTGGTGCGACATTACAGACGGACGGACGACGGTCGGGGAGGTCATTCATGATCCCCGCTTTTTGTTAGAAAAGCCTATCTATCTATCTATCTATCTATCCACTTTTATGTGTATCGAGTCCCAGGGGTGGGGTGGGGTACTATGAATATTGCCAGCCACATAGTCTGGGACCCAGGATCTAGTGCTCGACCCCACCCCCCCCCCCCCCCCCCCAAAAAAAAAAAAATCAAAGGCTGACAGTGTATCCCAAAAATATCCAGTATATCATCAATACCCCAAACAATAACTGCAAATTCTAGCATACTAAAAAATATGTATATAAATATATATCCCCAAATTACACTGGCTTCCTTTCTGTTGTTTTTTATTTTACTTATATCTGCCGTATAATAATCTGATATGAGTGGAATAATGTGTCAAAATACTAATTGTCCGTAGGCATTTTAAATATCTGCTAAATTGCCTGTACCCATAAAATTTCATTTTTTCCTAAAACACACAAAGTAGGCAACCCCACCCCCCCCCCCCCCCCCCACCCCAACCCACCATGGGTACGAGTTAACCGAAATAGGTGCGAGTCGACTTCGAGGTACTAGTTGACCATAGAACAGGTACGAGTTGACCAAAAACAGGTACGTGTTGACTAAGGTACGGGTTAACTTAGGTACGAGTTGACCAGTTACCATTTCGAACCCCATTTTTTGTACAAAAAGGGGTTTACAAGGATAATGTTAATGTGATGTGGTTCGCTTATTTAAGTCAAACTAAGTAGGAGTTTATTTCTCAGAAATGAGGCTACACTGTATTTCGAACAATGCGAATGGTCGCGAAATAGATCAATTTATTAATGTGACGGACAATATAGATCATTTGACTTGAGACAATGTCTCTTCTGTGTCTTTGCCTACTGTTAAGTAGTCTGGTATCAGTCTAGAAAAATAGAACAAAAGTATACTATGATTACTGTAGACTCATCTTATTAAACCCATTTTGTTCTGAATGGAATCTTCCACCTTATGTATAGCACAAGACCATTTCGAAATTTAGGGGTGCCAGGTTGAGTTCTCTTCAGAATTTATTTGAAAACAAATGGCTGACATTTTTGTAAACAGCGTAGGCCCTGATCAGACGTTCTGCGGCGTCTGATCTGGGTCTACACTGTTTGCCATTTACCCGTTTTAGGATTTCTGGTACGAAATCGGTTATTAGGCTCCAGTGATGGCTGTAATGTAATAATTAAAGGGCATACTGTAGCACTGCGACATAGCAAGAAGAAAATAAATCGCACGTATAGAAAAGTCTAGAAAAAAATACAACGCTACATAGTATTGTTTTCTTTCTTGAAATTGAGCAAATTCTTTCCTTTATAAGGCTTTCCAGACCGCATGAAGACGTACTGAGTCAACGGCCGTCAGTAAAGGAGTTGTTTGGCCATCTGCTATAAAGACATATGCTGGTAATTCGCCATGTTTGTACAGCCATCAAAAAAGAAAATTATGCCAGAGCCAACGTTTCACCCTTGTTGGGTAAGGAAATGGTTGTCATTTGTGGAACAGGTGTTGTTTTGGGCTCATTTCATTATTAAACATGTAAGCTTCACGAAAACAGTAACATTGCGAGTTTTGAAAATATTTAATTTTTCAGTATTTAGTTAAGATGATATCAACCTTAATGGTTACAGACTTACTTAAAGGATTTGCTGTAATGCATATTCACACTGGTCAATACATACGCACAGGCTGCGTAGCGGTCGCATAGGCTTCGTATTTTGGACGCATAGGCTTCGATGAAAAATGGCGGATGACACTTCGTCAATGCAGGTAAGAAACGGTTTTTACGTCAATCTTAATGTTGTATAGCGTTGTCCAATACTGACATCTGCCTTACGGACCACTTTATTAACGTGCGGCTTCGTCTGTTGCAAGAAAAAGTTTGATAAACGGAATATAGAAAAATAGACCCCAAAAGAAATTTGGCAGTCAACACAGATTCACCTGTAGTTTCACTTTGGCCCGGTCGCCCTATGTAACTACACGTTTTTGGCTGGTGTTCCGGCCGATAAATTGTGAACAATGATAATGAAATCCAAAAGCTAACATGCAACTTTCGTCAAATCTTTTGCGAAAAAGAAAAATCATGATATTTCGATACAACGAACGTAGCTTCGTTACCTATTACAACGCAGAGGCTGCGAACTAAATTTGAAAGCCCTGAATTATGCAGTATAATAACGAATGATGTTAAATTAATAGCGAGAAATGAGCCAACCAGCGTTAGTTGATGATGCTAAAGACATTCTGCATCATTTATACCAAACAAATTTTCATTCTCAGCTATGCACATACAACATTATGATTCGAATGCCAAAATCTGTCAAGTTACAATTATTTACACTACCGTTCATAAACTTGGTAAGTTTTCGCCAAATCTGTTAAGTATTAAGCCTAATAATATTTGCACTGTATGAATTTCTGTCGTGTTTTTATTACAACGCACGTGGCTTAGGAATTTACGACGTGCAGGTTACAGAGATGGGCAGACGGATTACGAAAACACGCCTATTAAAATACCACTAAAAAGATAAAAACATTCAGATAAAACATCCTGATAGTTTTGATATTTCTGCTCGCCCGGGCCAGGCGGTTCTAACGCGTATCCACAATTTGTTTTTCTGAGAATAAATAAGGAAATATAATAAATGCAGAAAATCTGTCAATGTACACTACCGTTCATAAACTTGGTAAGTCTGTCTCCGTCAAATCTGTTAAAGGAGACAGGAAAGCGATAATCTGTTACAATAAATAGGTAAACATCAATAAACCCTTTCTTCTACTGAATACTGCAGGTTTCTAAGTGGTCTGATAAGGATTTTATCACTATGTAATCTCCAGCCATTTACTCTGCTAAACAACTGACCTTGAAAATTCCAATTAACCACAGATATGCCCTGAAGTCATCCATGAGGAATCTAGAAGCTTGGTGTGTACTGAATAGGCAAATGTAGCAATGTTGAGGTTTAAAACAGAAGCTTAAAATGGAGCAAAATAAGCAAGAACTGGCCACTCTTTGAGGGGACTTCACTTTAGATACCCAGCCTTATACGTTTGAGTCCAGGGAAACTTGTGATCAGGAATTTAGTGAGGGAAGCAGCAGCTCTAAAGATAGCTATCTTACATGTCAATCACAGCAATTGTCGTCTGCATAGTCATCTGCTGCTTTCTTTAAATGTTACCAGAACCAATCTAAGTCTGATCCAGTCTGATCTTGGTCCACACTGTTTGCCTATAAGCGAAAATATTATTTAAAAAAGAAAAAAGAAAAAGAAAACTTTAAGAAGATGCAGCAGACAGTATAAACAGGGGCCATTTTACAATTCAGTTTTTTCTTACGGTTGATTCGTCCGGTTTTCCACCTATGCGCACTCATGAGCACTCTTAAAATGGAGATAGCAGTCTTCATCTTTGATTGGGTGTTTATGGATTTGCCTAACTGATATAGGAAAATGAAACAGCAACCAAAGTAGCCAAAGCTAGCCATTGGCTCGAGATGAATTCGGCCTAGGTTGGTATCCCTAACGAACGGTTGTATGTCAATTCATTATTGGTAGAAAATCCTCTCATGTCACAGCGCGTGACTCAGTGGAACCTTTTTGTTTGTGTTGATGTTAACGTCCCCGACAACATCATTCAGGTCATTTTTGAGACATTGTTTCCGAATTTATGGGACTTTTACCCGACACTGAGACGAAATGACATCTCAAACCCTACCGCATATAAAGCATACTTGCAATTGCTAAATATGAATGACCCGTTTACTTTTTGAAAAGACAAATACTAGTTTTTGGGTCGATTCTGATTGGTCGGAAATCCAGGGAACTTGTATATAGAAAACAGCAGCGTTTATTTTTCTTCGAAATATTAAAACTATCAGAATGTTTTATCTGAAAGTACTTTTTTTATCTTTTTTAGTGGTATTTTAATTGGCGTATTTTCGTAATGCGTCTTCCCATCTCCGTAACCTGCGAAGCCACGTGCTTTATAAAAAACACGACAAAAATTCATACAGTGCAAATATTATTTGGCTTAATACTTAACAGATTTGACGAGGACTTGCCGAGTTTATGAACGGTGGTGTTAATAATTGTAAACTGACAGATTTTGTGCATTCGCCTCAAAATGTTGTACATGTATTTGCATAGCTGAGACTGAAAATGTTTTCGGTATAAATTATACAGGATGTCTTTAGCATCACCAACTAACGCTGGTTGACTGATTCCTCGACATTAATTTAATAGCATTCGCTATTATTCTACATAATACAGGGCTTTCAAATTTAGTTCGCAGCCTCTGCGTTGTAATAGGTAACGAAGCTACGCGCGTTGTATCGAAATATCAAGATTTTTATTTTTCGCAAAAGATATGACGAAAGTTGCATATTAGCTTTTCGATTTCATTATCGTTAGTCACAATTTATCGGTGTCGGTCTGTGTTGACTGCCAAATTTCTTTTGGGGTCTATTTTTCTATATTCCGTTTTTCAAACTTTTTCTTGCAACAGACGAAGCCGCACATTAATAAGGTGGTCCGTAAGGCAGATGTCAGTATCGGGAAATGCAATACAACAGTTAGTTTAACGTAAAAACAGTTTCTTACCTGCATTGACGAACTGTCATCCGCCATTTTTCATCGAAGCCTATGCGACCGCTACGCAGCCTGTGCGTATGTATTGACCAGTGTGATATTATGGCCAGCTGATATTTACAAGTTAAATCCAAGTTACTTGTCTAATGCACCATATTTTCATAGAATTTATATGTGTTTTACCATTATTTGATCTTGGGGATAGGGGAACGGTTTGTTTATTAAAACAGAAATTAGCACGGTGACCCCTAATTATGACCCAAGAAGTTGGGGGGGGGGGCATATTGCTTCGTTCGTCCGTCCACGGCGCTTTTGATGCATAGCATAACTTAAGAACCGTGTTTGCTAGGGTTTTGAAATTTCATATATGGAATCCTCATGGAAAATTAGGGGATGCGTATATTTTTTTTCATTCGCATTGTGCATTTTAATTCGCCTTACGAAAGTAAGGGAGAGCTGTTGCCATACCCCCGGGCGTCCGGCGTCAGCGTCAGCGTCGGCGTCCGCATTTGGTTAAAGTTTACCTGCAAGCTCTTATATGTGATGTTTTACAACTTTATTTTGAATATATAATTAATAATTGCTAAAAACAACAATATTTAACATTATCATTGTACTTCATTTTACAGGTTTTTTGGCTTAAATTGGACTTTTTTAGAAGTTAATATTTTCCTCTGTATTACCTCCCTTACTTCTCTGTGTTAAAATTTACCTGCAAGCTGCGTGAGTTCAAATCCCGGGGGAGGAACGTTTTTTTTTTGTTTTTTATCTTTTCTTTTTTCTTTTTTTTTTTTTTCTTTTTAAAAACATAGCTTGGTCTAGGTCTCAAGGTCAAGGTCACTGTGACTATTTTTAGAAAAACATTGTCATCGCTCTAGCGCCTTCATTTATTGATGGATTTTAATTTAACTTCACTGAAATGTTTGGTATAATGATATCTCGAGTGACTTTGACTTTCAGGGTCTGGGGCCTAAGGTCAAGGTCACTACTTTCAGGGTCACGGGGTCAAGACCACTGTGGCTATTTTTAGAAAAAACATTGTCATCGTTCTTGCACCTTAATTTATTGATGGATTTTAATATAACTTCACACAAATGTTGGGTATGATGATATCTCTAGCAAGTTCGACTTTCAGGTTCCGGGGCTGAATGTCAAGGTCACTGTGGCTATTTTTAGAAAAAAACTTTGTGATCGCTCTAGTGCCTACATTTATGGATGGATTTTAATATAACTTCACAAAAATGTTGGCAATGATGATATCTTGAGCGAGTTCGACTTTCAGGGTCTGGGGCTGAAGGTCAAGGTCACTGTGGCTATTTTTAGAAAAACTTTGTCATCGCTCTTGCGCCTTCATTTATTGATGGATTTTAATATACCTTGACACAAATGTTTGGTATGATGATATCTTGAGTGACTTTGACTTTCCGGGTCAGGGGCTGAAGGTCAAGGTCACTGTGGCTATTTTTTAGAAAAAAACTTGATCATTGCTCTAGTGTCCAGATTTATTGATGGATTTTAAGATAACTTCATACAAATGTTGGGTATGAAGTTCAACTTTCAGGGTCTGGGGCTCAAAGTCAAGGTCACTGTGGCTATTTTTAGAAAAACTTTGCCATCACTCTTAAGTACCTACATTTATTGATGGATATAATGTAATTTTACACAAATGCTAGGCTAGGCTTTTTTTAGGGCCCCGCACTGAAAGTGTGGGTGCCCTATAGTAATCACTCTGTCCGTCTGTCTGTCCGTCCGTCCACAAATTTTGTCCAACTCCTCTGATAGCGCTGCCGGGGCCCTAGTCAGTTTCACTGACAGCTCTAGTTTTAATTTGTCTTGCTCGAGGGGATTTGTATCGTCTGTGATGCCTTGTTATTACTTGGTAGTTTGTAGAATTTTTTTTTATCAAATATAGATTTCTTTTTCATTTTTTTTTTTTTTTTTTTTTTTTTGCAGTAGAAAGGCTTGAAAACAGGATGATTAGGGGTACATTTTGGTTCTCTTTCATTTGCTGCAGTCTATTGGGCTGTTTTACAGAAGAAAATTTTTTTGATAACTTGCCCTCATCCATCTTAGGCCCCCAAAGGCGAGCTATGTTGTCTTCTGACAACTCTTGTTCAAGAGTTATTGCCCTTTGAAATATTTTGATAAAATCTTGTCAGCAAAGTATCTAAAAAATTATAAGAGCTAGAGCATTGAAAGCTGGTGAATATATTGGTTGTGATGAGTAGATGACCTGATTAACTTTTGACTAAATTCCTTAAAATAATTAATGAGTTATGGCCCTTTGTGACTTTGGGTATGTGTACATTGTACCACTGTATGCTTTGTGATGCATAGTATAACTTAAGAATCGTGTGTGCTAGGGTTTTAAAATCTCATATATGTGACCCGTCACGCGAAAAGGGGCCTTCTGGGAATTTTTGGCGAAAATGAGTTGTAACTGTTTTCAGATATAACGGTATTTGAGAAACAATTTGACACCAAAATGAATAAAATACTCCTAAATGTGTCAGATTTACAATATTTTAAACATAAGTACCCTAAACGTAATCACGTCACAGAATACCAATTCGACGTCATGGGTTACGTCAACAAACTGTTAAAGTTAAAGTCGCAGGTAATAATGCAAGGAAACATCTGAAAAAGGCATTTCAATGCAGTAAAACATTTATTTCCTTAACACTGTTTCATTATTAAGCATTTCTTTGAGGAATCTGGCATATTGTCGTCGTCCGAAACTGTTTAGATTGCGAAAGGAAGATCAAAACATTTTTTTTTACACATTATATGAGCAAGAAATCATACTATTTGCATGTGTGAACAAACGCGAAGAACAGCCTGCGCATCAGCATAGACTGATCAGCGCATATAATGCAAGCTTTTATGATCGTGGCTCTATGACAGAATTCAGATCATCTAAGGCTACTGACACTGAGCAGACTGTTGTCTTACATATGTCTGGTTGGAAACTGGTACCAAAGAACGATTTCCTCGTGACGAGACTCATGAGATACGAACACACCATTCACCGCTAAGGTTCGAGCCTTGCTCTGGTCAATCGAGAGACACCATGTTCTGCAACGGAAGGTCTTTTTTCTCGGTACTATGGTTAAACAAACAAACAAACAAACAATAAATAAATAAACACATAATGAAATAAGAAAAGAAAGAAAATAAAACTGGGGTTTTCAGGTTGTATAGTATTTTTCAGTTTTCGTAGTACTAATCCAATACATATGTTCTGGATACTCATTAGAAAACGCCCCAGTGAGGCGGTTCAAACAGCACACTTGACCTTACACCTTCTCATCACCTTTTTGAGATTTGAAAGCATGCTCTTTTACACGGTGCGCATATGATTTATTTGTCTTTTATGCAGAAACTTCCAATTGTGCAACATAATTTAATGGCAAACCTCTTTAAAACAAAACCCATATTCTCGCCGTAGTGTGTGTTGTTGAATCGAGTTGCTAAATGCTTTTAAATGTGTAACATGGGAAAAAATTCTTCAACTTATCAAAAGGGGAAAAAAATGAAAAATAAATCTAAATAAATAAATGGGAGGTTACATTTCAAAGTTATAACTATTAAAAATCCCATGTGAAAAAGGTTACATGCAATGCAGCGTGCAATGATACATGCACATACTATAATGCTTTTTTCTGATCACAGCTCATAGATTGTTTATTTCTGTTTCATGTACTTATTCATCCCTGCAAAAGATGCCAGTGGAGCATGTTCGGACACTGCAATTTTATTACCACTGACACGAATCGTACCGGAGGCCTCACACATCAGAGGCAATTGTGCTAGGCACTGATCTGCTTCGCTCTGTAGAAACTGTTACCGTCTAACGTAAACCACACCGGCAGGTTCCGATGCCGTCAAATTATAAATTTCCATGAATACTTCTCCAAAACCTTCCATTTTTCAACCGTCACAATAGAATGTCCCAAGCTGGCATCACTATAAAATTACTCCTGCTAACTAACGAATAGAACTTTTAAAAATAGCGATGCACCGATTGGGACCTCGCCCCCCGCACACCGGGGCTTAGAAAAATAGACCGGGCTGCATGATACTTCCATGCAGAGCTGGCACTGACCGCACATGATTACTGGTACACCACTTAGAAGGACTAAGCCTGCCCAGGCAAAGTGGTGTGAGTCAGACCGTCCAATGCATATAAGCATTTTGGTTTTATTTAGCGGCAGGGCTTGAGATGTCATTTCATCTCAATGTCGCGTAAAAGTCCCACATAAGCGACAGCAACGTCTCCAAAATGACCTATATAGTGTTGACGTGGATATTAAACCTCAATTCAAACAGATGCACAAAACCAATTTGGATATCATCTCCAGATTTTTGGTCTTTAAACCGAGGTCCCGTCGCCGTATGACCTTAGATGCTGGTGTGACGTAGCCCCCCCCCCCCCCACACACACACACATACACACACACCAATCTGTGGTATGGCAATCATAAACGACAACTCAGTGTCTTACGCATTTTTGTTCTCTTACAATGGTACTGGACAACAGTTATGACCCCCGCCCATTGGATTCCTCATGGAAAATTAGGGGACGCATATTTTTTCACATCCGGATTATGCCCCTTTCAAGAGTTATGGCCCTTTGATTATTATTTTTTTTTATAAAATCTTGTCAGCAAAATATCTCAAAACCTGTAAGAGCTAGAGCCTTGAAAGTTGGTGACTAGATTGGTGGTGATAAGTAGATGACCTGGTTAACTTTTGACTAAATTCCGAAAAATACTTCACGTGTTTTGGCCGTTTGTCACTTTGAATATTTGTACATTGTTTGCTTTGTGATACATAGCATAACATAAGAACAGTGTGCCAATGCAATGGATAGAGTGCTGGACTACGAATCAGGGGCCAGTTTTTCAAAGCATCGTTAGCTTAACGAGCTCCTTAGTGGTCAAATTGTTAACTGTTCTAGCAAGAAAAAATATCAAAAATGTTGGTATTTTTGCTGAAAAAATGTGAGCAGCTTTGGGTCCGCAAAAGCTGCTCACATTTTTTCAGCAAAAATTTCAGCATATTTGCCATATTTAATGATCAAAGTTTTAACGATACGTTAACTAACGAGGTCGTTAGTTTGAACAACTGGCCCCAGATTATGGACTAAGAATCCGAGGGGCGTGAGTCCAAACCCCATTGGATGAATGGAATTTTTTTCTCTTTTTTTTCTTCATGAACACACATAAACAGTTATTACCCCCTCGCACAATCAAGTTGTTAGTGGGTGGGGATATTGCATTTGTCCTGCCCATACATACATACATACATACATTCATTAAGCACTTACGTATGGAAACACACATGCATGCACACACTCATGCATGCATGCACACACACTTGCTTGTGCATGCACACTCACACTCTTGTATGCATGTACATATATGCATACACACACACGCTTGCATGCACACACTCATGTATGCATGCACCCCAAGCATGCGCACACACATACATGAATGTGCATGCATGTACACACAAATGCATAAATGCACGTGCGTGTAAGTCCACATGTATGCGCACCTTCACTCATACATGCATGCACACATACACTCATGCAGGCATGCATGCACTCGCACATGCATGCACACATACATACATGCATGCACAATCACACTCATACATGCACACACGCTTACATTCACTCATGCAGGTATGCAAACACACATACTTACATGCATGCATGCACACATGCATGCACACATACAGCCATGCAGGTATAAATGCACACCTGCAAACTACTGCATTTTTATAAAATGTATCATAGCCAAAACAAAACTGATTCCCCCTTCAATTTTAATAGATCACTCCAAATTTATTAGGTGGAAGATTCCATTCTCGGGTTAAGCGATATAGATACACCCCCTATGAGGGAATACTCTCTCTTATCAGTTGCAATCTACTTTCAAAGCAACAGATATTTTATGACAAATGAAGGATACGAGCCGTTTAATTAACTGGTGTAACGTGCGCGGGCTCGATACCGGGATCGGCAACATTCTTTCGTGTAGATTGATCATGAAATCTTTACTTCGGTCATTCTCTCCCTGCCCCTGATTCAAGAAGGGCAGTTGTCAGTTTCTGGCGAAAGAATGTGCACTGTACTGGTTAGCCGCTTATGTATAAGCATGCCCGGGAAAAGTGTGGATAGGTAAACTGACCGGCACAAAAAGATCTAAAATAGTGTTGAATCGGCCGTTAAACTCCAATACAAACAAACAAAGTGCTGACCCGTGGCAAGTGCACACTTCTCCCATATACATCAATGCAGTATACATTTTATTTTATCGGTAAGTCCTTGCGAGGTAACAATAACATGGCAGAGGTCAGTGGTGCCAAATGTTCTTCACATTTGAGTACAGAACCTGTTTTTGTAAACAAAGATGAACCGGGAAATTTATGAGGAATTATGTGATGTTTACAAAAAGACTTCTTCATATTCAACTGTTAAAATTGCGCTGGACGACGAGCACTGTAGTGGAAGACCTGTGAACGCTACTTATGACGTCACTAGTGCTAGTAAAGCAGGACAGGCGAATGAAAGTTTCAGAAATGGCTAGAAGATTGGAATTTCTGAGGGTAGCGTTAACCATTTTACATGAACAGCTTGGCATGGGCAAGCTTTCAGCGCGTTGGGTGCCCAAAAGGCCTCAGAAAATGAGCAGTCCGAGTGTCAATTAATGTCTGAGGCACTTTTGGAAAGATATGATTCTGATCAGGAAGACTGCCTTGAAAGAGTTGTTACTGGGGACGAAACTTGGATCCATCACTATGAACCTGAGACTAAACAGCAGAGTAAACAATTGACTGGTCCCGCATTACCGCATCCAAAGAAATTCAAGACTAAGCCTTCAGAAATTCAAGACGCATTCTATAGTTGGCAAAGTCATGGCAAGTGTGTTTCGGGATAGCAATGGTGTTCTGTTGGTTGGCTATTTAACTCAGACTATTAATGGGGACTATTATGCTAATATTGTGGACCAGTTACGTGCTTCTAGGCGTGGAAAATTAAATAAAAGGTGTGCTGTTGTAACAAGACAATACTAGAGTTCATACTTGCAAAGTTTTCGTTGGACGCAATGATGCGAAAAGGTTTCAAACCCTTACCCCATCCACCCCACTCTCCTGATCTTGCACCCAGTGATTACTTTTTGTTTCAGAAAGAATTGCGTGGAGGTCACTTTCAGTCAGATGAAGAGATTAAGGTAGCGGTTTGAGGGTTGGAGGGTGGATTGACTCTAAATACCACGAATTCTATAAAAAAAAAATGGAATTTCAGCGCTGGAACATCGATGGAAGAAGTGCGTATTGCTGCGGGGGTAACTATGTGGAAAAAGAAGAAATCAAGCGTGACTCTTAAGTAGGTAAGGCCAGATACGTATAAAACCACCCTCGTAGTGTTCCGTATTTCTCTATTTAGACCTATGATGTGGGTCCTCATTAGAACCGCCTCGCCGAGGCGTTTCCAATGAATACCCACAATTTAAGTTTTTTTGAAGAATTGACAAACTGACAAAAACTTTCATTTAATTATCACAAAATACCAACCTTACTCGTTGCTATGTGCTCTCAAAAGAAAGTTTTTTTTCTAAAGAAGCATATGCACTCATGTAACAGAATGCGTCTTTTTCAAAGGAGTGCACTACATTGTACACTGGAAAGCAAATATGAATTCCTTAAACTGCACCCCCACCATGTTAAACGTTGGAAATATGTAAGGTCTATCAATTCATCTCAGTCCTTTATCACACTGCAGCTTGTTCACGCGCGCATCCCATCCCCCACACACTGATCCACGACCATTGTGGCTTGTAGAAATACATTGGGCTGCATGATGCTTCCATACATAGCTGAAACCGACCGCACACTGGTAAACCCCTTATAAGGTCAAAGTAGAAGTAAAACAAAGATCAGGAATCGATACAATTAACTTACTCCACCCATCAAAGACACCAAAGGGAAAGAAACACAAACATTAAGCGACCAGACCATAATGGAAACCTGAACAAAGGAAGGCCATAAGGACAGTTAGTTTCCCACAAAATGGCCATATGGCCATCCAAAATAAGACACAAGTGATACACACAGTAAGTAACAAGCAACAACATAAATAAATCGCCACAGAAGAACCGCCTTGGAACGGTCAGTGGAAAGATTTCCACTGGGGGGGGGGGGGGGGGGCTTAAATCGATTTTACGTGGCCACAATCCTCGCCCTTACTTCCGTCGCGATTTAGACAAATAATTTGTTCAGTCCGCATGAAGGCCTCCTAACTCATCAGTGCAACATCTCCGTGAACACAAATAATCAAAGAACCACAGAGGTGAGACAACGGTGAGGACTCGACAGCAAGAAACCACTGAAATGCTAGAGCAAAAGAAAACCAACAGTTAGAATCCGATGGGCCCGACCAGAGACAGAGCATCAGGCACCAACCAACATTACCTTGAATTAGATCTCTCTAATTCTCAATAAGCCTTTACGTTGGAACCGTCATAGAATCTGAGGCATGACCCACCGACGTGCAATTAAAGAGGGAAGCAAAGTTGCCAACCGTGATTGGGTTAACTATCATGCATGGAGTCTGTCGTATAATGTCCATGTTGTACCCAATCTTTTTATCGAAGAATGATTTTACGAAATTAGGTGCTCAAGTCATTGCGGTTATGTATTTTTCTGAATTTATATACTAAGTCACTATAAAATTCGGGTTCCGATAGACCTTGTTGCAGAAGAGATTTAAGTCCAATATTGAATTTTGAAATTAAATCAGAATGGCGTCTATAAAATTAGGAAAAGGCTTTGCGTAGTTTATGGTACCGATAACCCTGATTAAGAAGTTTAGCCGTTAATAATTTATTACGAGTGTTGAAGTCAGTTACATGGCTACACACTCTAGCAAATCGAATTAATTGCGAAATATAAACGCCATAGGATGGCGCACGAGGAACATCACCATCCAAATTGAAAATTTACAATCTCAAAATCAAAGTCATCGCGTTTATCATAAATTTTGCACGAAACAAACCCATCTACAATAGATAGATGTAAATCAAAAAACGGGGCCTCGGTATCAGAAGAATTTGCTTTATTTAATTGAAGTTCTGGGGGTCCAGGCAAAGTGGCTCGAGTCGGACCATCTCTGCATATAAATCCTAATGGTTTGTTTGGACGGTAGAGCTTGAGATGTCATTTCATGTCAATGTCGGGTACAAGTACCACCAAATTGGAAACAGCGCCCCAAAATGATCTATATAGTGCTGACGCGGACGTAAAATCTCAATTCAAACAAAACAAATGCATAACGCTTTGTATTACTCTGCATAAGCATTGGCTTTTACAAAAAGCTTGAGTCGACGCTCAGCACACATTAATTTGTGTAGTCACAGGGAATGGAAAGTAAAACGACAAAATTTCATGTGTTTGCATGTTTGTATAGTAGTTAAACGGCCTAGTCAACACTGTTTGGGCCATTGTTGAGCCGGTCGGTTTACCTATCGACACTTTACCTGGGCAGGCTTATACGTAAGCCGTACATTCTTTCGCCAGAAACTGACAACTGTCCTTCTTGACTCAGCGGAAGGGAGAGAATGACAGTAAAATTTTCATGGATATGTTCACCCCAGTTTCACATACATGTATAGCTACTGCGCAACTTCGACTTCTGTTGTGTCTGAGGCAGTTATCACAGATGGATAGGCAGTTGCCTGGGTTGAAGAAAACAACGAGTCCGCCTGGATAGAGCCAATGCTACATCCGCTTCTGTCCAGTCTGGTGTCCCCCAGGGAAGCGTCCTCAGGGCCCTTGCTATTTCTCCTATCAATGACCTGCCATAATGTATATATCATCAGAGACAACAGTCAGGCTATTTGCAGACGACTCATATTATGTAGGCATATAGAATCACAAGTCATTGGGAGAGAGACTGGCTGATGGGGACCCCCCACCCCACCCCAAGACGTCAAATCCTCCAGAAAACATGTACTAAACGGAAACCTGTATTGGCGACATATACCATACATGGTCAAACACTTGAAAAAGTCTCCAGGGCTATCTCAGCTGGAAACACCATGCAGATAACATAGCCAAACAGCACCAGAGCAATTATAGAGGAACCAGCAACATTGTCCAAAGAAGACGAAGACACTATGCTACACTAAGCCAGAGTACGTAGAGTACGCCAGTATCACCTGGGATCCCTTTACAGAGGACAATATCAGGAAACTGAAGATGATGCACAGAAGAGCAGCGCGCATGCTCTTCACAGTCTCATTACGAAAAATGAACAATTTCAGATGAAATATTGCGATAGTTTTCTTATTTCTGCACAAAATATAGATTGTAGGTACTCGTTAGAACCTCCTCATCGAGGCGGTTCTGACGTGTACCCACAACCTATATTTTGGAGTAGAAATAACAAAAATAAGGTTTATCTCCTGTAAACCCCAGTTTTGCTATATGAAAGTGGCGTTCAATGGGGTCAAAATTATATAGGCGTGTTTTGTGATGTTTGGATCCACAAGAAGCGACCGTTACAACAATGCTGCAGCAGCTCCAGTGGCCTACACTACAGAAACGCAGAGCCAGACAAAGGTTGTCATAGTATACTGGATTGTCTTTCACCTAATGGATGTACCAGCCAGCCAACTGATACCTCCTACATCGTTGAGAGGTCATAGCATGAGGTTTCTGGTTGGCTTTGCAAGACCTCTGTTGTACCCACTATCCTTCTTTCCAGACACAAACAGATTCTGGAAAAGCCTTCCCCAGTCAGCCGCCCCATCCTTGACAGCTTCGAGAGGGAGACTTCTATGAGATCGTACTGGATTTTTAACTGAAATGTAAATACCCTTTTTGTACCAAATGGAATCTTCCAACTTCTATCGAGCACGAGTCCTTTTCAAAATTTACGGGTGTCAGGTTGTGTTTTCTTCAAAATCTATTTGGAAATTGGCTGGACATTTTGCAAATAGTGAAGGCCCTGATAAGACGCCGCGTTCTGATCTGGGCTTGCACTGTTTGCCAACTACCCGTTTTGGGGTTTCCGGTACTAAATGGGTTAAAGTCTTCACCTCTTTGTTGGGTCGTTCCTGCATCACCAGTGCGTCAGTACAATGACACGTCTTTCCTGAGGATTCGGTCGTATATTGGAAGAAGAAGAAGAAGAAGAAGAAGAAATAAAATTACAAATCAAGAAGAAGAAGAAGAAGAAATAAAATTACAAATCTTTCAATTTCAATGACAACCATCTGTACTGACAAACAATCATTAGAGCAGGTACATCTTCCCTTTCATTTCGCATTGTTGGTTAACCTTATAAAAATAAATACAATAGATCTACTGTATCATGAAAGCAAAGTCTAGATCATGTTTACTTGGGTTATTTTGTAAGCACGTGTGATAAACTTAAGAAAGCGTTCCGGTTATTCTTCGGTTTTAATCATTGTGATACATATATAATTGATGTGACCAGTCCATATAATACAATAGTCAGCCAGTCATGACCGTCCGTAGCAAAAGCCAACCTCAGGTTGTCTACGCCCTTGGGCATAGTCAATGAACTTCACCTTTATTAACTTGTCACAATTAAACAAAAAATCACATTCAAATGGCAAGTAATTAATCAAACTGACACAAATATACTTAATTAATAAAGTACTATGTGTTTCAGCGTATTGTTTAGATAATGCCGCTGCATGTAAGATGATATAAGAGTTTGTTTTGTTTCCTTTTGATGCATATTGACCTGCAAAAGCGCAGGATTGAAGTTGAGAAGCTTTAAGTTTTGGTTTCGGTTTAATGAATATAACAATCGAGCCGGCCGGTTTACCACACATATAAGCGGTTATCCAGTACAGTTCGTTGCCAGAGCTGACAGCAGCTGTCCTTCTCGACCCTACGGCAGGAAGTGGTGTGTCTTTGGGCAAAACACGTTATGACAATGTCCCACCGGACCCAGGTTTAAATGAGTAGCAGTGGTGTAAAAGTCACTGCCTCTCTCTCTCGCGCGCGTGTTGACATCCGGAATGAGTGTTCGAGAGCAAGTCAATAAGCTTCGAGCTTTCATGTCAATCGAACTAAAATAAATTACTAGTGTTAACTAAACTAAGTGGAACTATTTCGTAAACAATTCCCACGACAAACTCGGTGAATATCGAACCTGCCATCTCCTGATCACCAGTCGACACCCACCACGGACGGCTTCAGTCAGTCAATCGATTGTTTTTACTACTGTAGCATAGGTAAGGTGTTAACAGACCAAACCTGTTCAGAGACACCAAAAGCAACATATAATATAATAATAATAATGTTAACGTGACTCTAAAAGTTTAATTATGTAATATGGCATTTGACTATATACAGTTTATTACCCAGCCCATTTTAATATGGGAATTTTAAGCCGAGGAGGGTTGATAAAGAAACTAGTGCGCTTGCGCATCGGATGTTCAACCTCTCGAAGTTTATAAATCCAATATTTAAAATGGACTGAGTCAATAAACTGTATATTACATGTATTATGATTTTGCATCTATTCCTTTGTACAGTTCACTCATAGCATTCAGTCGCCCAAGCAAACGGTAGCGGGGGCAGTGACACATAAGCTGACTGAAACAAAGCTGTAGTTACACCATCTTGTGCATTTTTGTCTATCATTTTCCCTTTCTATCTCCCCATATACAGGATCTGATCGCTTAATTTGCTTTCTTTGTCTATCATTTTCATTTCTATTCCCATATGTACTGGATTCGATCGCTTATTTTGCTCTCTCTGTCTAACATTTTCAGTTTCCGCATGTTCTGGATCTGATCGCTTATTTTGCTTTCTCTGTCTACCATTTTCATTTTCTAGATTTTTGGTTTCTGTGTTTTGTGATTGTGGGATTCCTGCTCTTTGTCACTTTTACCAGAGTTAAAGTGCATGAGAGATAAAGACTTTCTTCTGATACCGAGGCCGCGTTTTTGGATTTTAATCTATCTATTGCAGATGGGTTTGTTTCTTGCAAAATTTATAAGAAACGCGATGATTTTGAGTTTGAGATTGTCAATTTTCCTTTTTTGGATGGTGATGTTCCTCGTGCGCCATCCTGGGGCGTTTATATTTCGCAATTAATTCGATTTGCCAGAGTGTGTAGTCATGTAACTGACTTCAACACTCGTATTAAATTGTTAACGGCTAAACTTCTTAATCAGGGTCATCGGTACCATAAACTACGCGAAGCCTTTTCCAAATTTTATAGACGTCATTCTGATTTAATTTCAAAATTCAATATTGGACTTAAATCTCTTCTGCAACAAGGCCTATCGGAACCCGAATTTTATGGTGACTTAGTATATAAATTCAGAAAAATTTATAACCTCAATGACTTCAGCACCTAATTTCGTAAAATCGTTCTTCGATATAAAAAGATTGGGTACAACATAAATGTTGTACGACAGACTGCACGCCGGTGGGTCAGGCCTCAGATTCAATGGCGGTTCCAGCGTAAAGGCTTATGTTGGTTGGTACATGATGCTCTGTCTCTGGTCGGGCCCATCGGAGTCTAACTGTTGTTTTCTTTTGCTCCAGCATTTCAGTGGTTTCTTGCTGTCGAGTCCTCACCCTTGTTTCATCTCCGTGGTTGTTTGATTTTTGTGTTCAAGGAGATGTTGCACGGATGAGTTAGGAGGCCTTCATGCGGACTGAACAAATTATTTGTCTTAACCGCGACGGAAGTAAGGGGCGAGGATTGTAGCCATGTAAAATCGATTTAAGCCCCCCCCCCCCCCAGTGGAATTCGTTTCCGCTGACAATTTCAAGGCGGTTCTTCTGTCGCAGTTTATTTTTGGTATGGTATGTCTTTGGGTGTTTGTGTCGCTTATATTATTTTATTTTGGATAGCCTATTTTTGGCCATACTGTGGAAAAGTAACTGTCCTTTTGGCTTTCCGCTATTTGTGTTTCCATTAGGGTCTGTTGTTTTATGTTTGTGTTTCTTTATCTTTGGTGTCTCTGATGGGAGCTGTGGGTTAATTGTATCGATTCCTGATCATAGCCTCCACTTCTATTTTTTAATAGTAATCATGTTTATTAACTGACATTATAGATAGAAATTGTAATTAATGAAGGAAATTATATGAGATGAATGTATGGAAAAAGGAACAGATCAAAATGGGGTACTTGCAGGTTAGGAATGTGTTTCCAGACTGCATAGAATGAATTTAAAAAATGTTAATGTATTACATTTAAAGAATGAAACTATTTAATTTAACATGAAAGTAGAAAAACGCGGAATACAGTTTAAAATTAGATTGAGCTGTGGTTGGAGAACAACTTAACCACCCCTTCCCCCCCCCCGTCATAAAGTAGTGACAATAAATTGATTTGCAATCAAGAAATTTGAGCAAATGTAACATGTTAAAAATTTCATGGATGTAGAGCAGCTGTAGCCCCTATCAGTCACATCGGATTTTGACGATGATCGATCTCGTGCGAGGTCTAATGTATCAAGTTTTGTGGAAATCGGTGGGAAAACTCAGACTGTAGCGGACAGAAATGTCTAATTTCAACATTATTTGAAGAACAAAGGACCATAACTCTTGTGATATGCGTCGGATTTGATCGTCAGAGGTCTCATGGATACAAAGATATGTATGAAGTTTGGTAGAAATCCGTGGGTAAACACAGATTGTAGTCTGGAAACCGCTTATTTCAACTATATATGTAAAGAACAAATGGCCAGAACTCTAATTTTATATGTAGGATTTTGACAATGGTCAAACTCATGCGAAGTCTCAAGGATACAAAGTCATGTTTGAAGTTTGGTGGAAATAGGTAGGTAAACACAGACGGACAAACAGCTAATTTCAGCATTATTTGAAGAACAAAGGGCCATAACTCCCATGATATGCGTCGGATTTTTACAGTGGTCGAACTCTTGAGAGAACTCGTGCATGAAAAGCAATTTTCAAGTTTGGTAGATATCGGTTTGGAAATAGACAGTGTAGTGACCCATCTTCTTTCTTATGAATGTTTTCATTGCTCTTAAAGGAACTCGTTTTTTTATTTTTATTTGCCTTCACTGCAGCTGGTGTTGTGCCGTGTGGCGGCCGTGAAACGTCTCCCCGTACATCAACCATAGTGTAGTTTATATTTTACTTTTGGTCCTTTGAGATCAGCGTGAATATTCTGAGAAATCAGAAATAAATTATTGGTTTAGACTCATATTCTAGACAGGTTTTTAATTATTTGGACCCCATTTTGATTTAGATCAGTCTTTGAATCGACTGCCTATTCGAAATTCGCAAAATTGCAGTATGTTTCCTCTGGCTTTCTTTGCCGGATCATTACAGGGTCACTGATGAGGCTTTATTAGCCGAAACAACGTAGTTTGACCCATCTTCTTTCTTATGAATGTTTTCATTGCTCTTAAAGGAACTCGTTTTTGATTTTTATTTGCCTTCACTGCAGCTGGTGTTGTGCCGTGTGGCGGCCGTGAAACGTCTCCCCGTACATCAACCATAGTGTAGTTTATATTTTACTTTTGGTCCTTTGAGATCAGCGTGAATATTCTGAGAAATCAGAAATAAATTATTGGTTCAGACTCATATTCTAGACAGGTTTTTAATTATTTGGACCCCATTTTGATTTAGATCAGTCTTTGAATCGACTGCCTATTCGAAATTCGCAAAATTGCAGTATGTTTCCGCTGGCTTTCTTTGCCGGATCATTACAGGGTCACTGATGAGGCTTTATTAGCCGAAACTACGTAGTATGACCCATCTTCTTTCTTATGAATGTTTTCATTGCTCTTAAAGGAACTCGTTTTTGATTTTTAATTGAAACGGCTAGTTTCAGCATAATATAACTACAAAGACAGGCGTTGGATTTTGACGATGATCGAAATCGTCTGAGTTCTAATGGATGCAAAGCCATGAATCAAGTTTGGTTGAAACTGATTGAGAAATACAGACTGTAGAATCCGGAAACGGGCTTATTTTAGTATTATTTGAAGAACACAGATCCGTAACCCCCGTGATACGCATCAGATTTTGACGATGGTCCAACATGTCCATGGTCTCATGGATGCAACGCCGTGTATCAAGTTTTGTACTGTTAACAATCACAGGGTCTGGAAAGTATGCGGACATATGCACGAATGGACGCACGGATTGACAAACAAGCTGAGTCCAGTGGTATTAATAAGCTACTCACATGAAAGTAATCTTCATTAGCAATGTTGATATAATTGTAGCTTTGTGGCGTTCTAAGCATGGCACATAAATTTTGAGTGCCGTTTAACAAATGACGTGTCCTTGTTTAACTATTTTCGCTAAACTGTTAGCACAGTCTGACTGACCAATGTTAGGTGCTCCAACATATTGTCTTGTGACAATTCGAGAGAGTCTCTTGTGTTCTCCCTGTTGTTCCTTTCTGTTTCTTTGTCCTTTGTTTTTTATTGTTGTTTTTTTTTTTTTTTTTTGTTTTTTTCCTTTTCTTGGCATTTTTAGGAAAAACTTACAACAAAATCACACATCCTGAAAGGAAAAAGGAAAAAATTATTTATTTTAAGTGTTCATAATATAAAATATGAAGGCTCAATATTCCTCTTATTATCCAGAATGGATTTAATATAGTGGTACATGGTACAGTAGGATTCCTATGTAAAGACCACGTTTCAAGCTGTTCAAAAGTGATTCGTTAGAGTCCCTTTCGCACGCTTTCTACAAGCGGACGAAATGGTCATATACGCCAAGACTATGCTTGTGTTACAGTTGAATTCACACAATCGGGTGACTTGGTTTACCTTTTTGTTAATGGAATATTCCTAAGGCAGGTACAAACGATAGCTCCGCCTAGTCAATCTTATCTGCGACTACTATACCAACAGTGTCATTAAAGTTGTGTGCTAAAACCAAACTGCTCAGCAGTTTCTTGCTGTATTAAATGCATTGGAAGAAATTTTCCAAAATATACATAAATTGCAGGTAGTACCTTTTTGATAGAATAAAATGCTCTTTATGCACTTTGTCACAATCTATATTTGTTCTGATTTACGTTCTTTCTTTCGCATCGCAAGACAAGATGGCTGCCGATTTTTCATCTCACAATGATCAAAATTTAAAAGGTCACATATGACAGCATAAAATCCGCTGAATGCACTTTGCCACAACCTATATTCGTTCTGTTTACCTCCTTTAGGTTGATTCGAAAGACAAGATGCCTGCCGATTGCTTTCGCCTCGCAATGGTCAAAATTTGAAAAGTAGAAGTAAAACAAAGATCAGGAATTGATACAATTAACTTACTCCATCCATAAAAGACACCAAAGGGAAAGAAATACAAACATTAAGCGACCAGACCATAATGGAAACCTAAACAAAGGAAGGCCATATGGACAGTTACTTTCCCACAAAATGGCCATATGGCCATCCAAAATTAAAAGACACAAGTAGTTCTGTAGTGAACAGGACTGCTTATCTGCGGGCAATATGAACTTGACTACGGGCAATATATAAAAATATTGATCTGAAACTTTACAAAGTAAACAGGACATCTTTTGATGATATAAAAAATTCAAAGATAATTTAGAACCGTTGTAAACATAAAAAATGGACTCGTCCAGTTTATAGGTAATGCTGCTTGCCGTAGTTGCTATTCTGTAGGATTCCAAACACCGTTATTTAGTAACAAGGGTTCAGACCAGCTGACAAGAAACCACAACATTTGTCTTTCGGTACTTGGGTACTAGCATTACTAAATAGTAACAAATTCTACAGCAATCCACAGTTTATGCATCCCAAATGTTTCTGACACTGAGCAGGTAGGTGTATAGACTTATATGGTCACATTTGAATATTATTTTTTCTAATATTTTCCCTAGGCAGCTGGTAATGGAGATTGGCCGATAGTTAGATGGGTCTTGGTCATTTCCTTTCCCTTTGAAGATAGCTGAAATGTTTGCCATTTTCCACTTGTTGGGTACCTGGCCAAGTTCAAGGGATCTATTGAAAAGAGAGGTAAGGGGTTCATAAATGTAGTTAGAAATAAGCTTTATGAATTTGGGCATTAGATCGTCCGGACCGGCTGGTTTGGAAATGTTTAGTTTGTGGAGTTGATCTTTTACATCTTGAACTGTTACATGTATAGTTCTCAGATTGAAATTTGGAGGTATTGGTTCATCAGGTAGAGGAGGCTCATTTTCAGTCCTGGAAATATCTGCAAAGTACTTATTTAAAGTTTCTGCCTTGTCAAATGGATTTAAATTAATACTGTTGTTATTGATCAGAGGAGGAGGTGGGTTTTGTTTATTTTTAAGTTTAGTATTGTCATTTACTATTCGATACCATGACTTCTGAGGCAGATTGGGATCAGAAAGAGAGGCTTGAAGCTTCTTTTTATAATCCTGTTTAGCTTGTCTAGCTAAGTCGACCACTTCATTTCTTTTGTTTTTAAATTTTTGCCAGTGTAAGGATGAATTACTTAACTTTGCTTTATGATACAATCTGTTCCTTTGTCTCATGTGTTTTCTAATAATGGTTGTCATCCAAGGCTTGTCGCTAGGTCGTACAGTGAATGTTTTTTTTTTCGGAATATGATTTTCTGCAGTTTTATATAGGATTTCTTCGAATTGTTCTGTTATTATATTAATATTATTGGTACTTTGTATGAAGGATCAGTCGGTAGAGCTTAGGTGATGTTCAATAAAGGTGACATCAGCTTCTTCAAATCTCCAAACAGTTTTCTTATAAGACTGGGCTTTATAAACTTTAGATGATGTTTCAGCTGTAACTGTACAATGGTCACTATCGAATGGAGCTAAAATTTCAGAGTTTATTATTGTCGAAACATGATTAGACATGATCAAATCAATACATGTTTGTGTGTTGTCTGTAATTCTTGTTGCATTGTTAATAATGTGTTGCATGTTAAATTTGGGCATTATTCTATTCAGTTTTCCAATGCTGCCATATTTCAAAATATCATAATTGAAATCTCCAAGAACCAGGAGGTCAAGGTTCTGGTCAGAAGCGTCTTCTAGGGTTTCTTAAAAATAATCCCAAAATTCACTAGCACTGTTTGGGGGTCTGTAAAATAGTCCTAATAAGGACTTATTTTTAAGGGAGTGCTATCCATATTGATTCAATATTATTATTTTCTAAGTCTAATCTTCTTGAGAAAAAAATGTTGTTTTTTAGGTAAATTGCCAAACCACCTCTACTATTTGTGACCCGGTATATACGTATTGGTTCCATATAACCATCGATTAGGATTTGGCTTGTTGGAATCGACGCATAAGTTTAGTTTCTGAAACGCATATAATGTCATAATCTGATAGTCCTGCACTGATATGTTCAATTTTGTTCCGAATGCTGTTAACATTTGTATGTGCAATTTTTATAGAAGATAGACTAGCACTCTCAGTGTTGGTATTTGGTCTAGAATCACACTCAGTTCTGTCAGCAGTTGTTTGAGGTTTTGTCTTCTTTTTTAAATATACTTTGCTCCCATCAGGATTTTGAACAATACATTATTACCTGTTACTTGAATGCTTATGTACATGTAAGGACAGATATAGTTTGTAACTTTGGATAATTCTGACTTAGTGCACCCAGGAATAGTTAAAGGGGATAAACATAGATAGAATACAGAAGAACACATAAAAAGGAAGAAAAAAGAAAGAGAAACAGAAAAAAAGAAAAAGTTGATTAACAAAGAGAATAGGCATTTTAACAAAACAAGTTTGTTTAGCCCTAACTTCCAGTAATGGCGCTATGTTTTGACATACAATTATGAATTAGTTAAAGTAACTCTAATCAAGACGGGCTAAAAGAACAGAAAGAATGATGTTCTGTTAGTAAAGTGAATTGACCATCATGCAATCAGCTCAGTAGTAATGAACAACCCTCCAAGACCCATTTCATAGTGAGAACTGGGGCTTATAGGGTTGCCCATTATTTTTCCTGTGTTTTTTTTCCTTTCCCACGTTTCCAAAACAAAACCTGCATTGGATGGTTTGAGTTGCTTTAAAGAGGCAGTTCCAATGTGGATCTCAGCTTATGTTCAAATATACAGCCGAAGCAAAATAACACAATTTTTTTTTCCTTTTCCTTTTTTGGCAGGAAACTGAGAATTTTGAGATATGATTTTGAGCACTTTCGTTTAATGAACACCGCAACTTCATTTCGTATAGAGAAAACAGGGTTTATATGAGTATACATCTGTACATTACTTCAAAATTGATTTAATTTACGTCTTAAGACACAGACTGCAGACACCCATCAGATTCATCTTGATGCGGTGTCTCTAATGGGTGCCCACAACACGTGTTGCACAAAAAAGTCCAAAATTTTCATCAGAAAATTAACCATTTTCAAGATGTTATGGAGACATTATGTCAAGTGCACATGTAATGTTATTGAAAAGTAAGAAGTTCTTTGCTCATCATGAAAAACATGCCTGTATAATGTTGACCCCCCAAGCCCCACCTTTATATAATAAGACCGGGGTTCACAGGGGTAAACACTATTTCTCCTATATCTGCCCAAAAAAGCATGGACTGAGGGTACTCGATGGAACCGCCTCTTTGAGGCGGCTCTAGCGAGTCCCCCCAATCCACACCTGGAGCAGAAATAACAAAAATATAATTTTTTGTATCTTTTTCTTTCTTTTCTTTTTTTCCAATTATTAGACAATGTATTCGTACAGATATGCTTTCATAATCATGATAATGTCATGTACTTTCAAAACAAACATACACATTCTTACACATTGAGGTAGTACACACATGTACTTGTTTATGTTGCAACTAGAGAACATGCCATGCTTAAATATAGTCTAGTACAGACATATTATATATATACAAGCAGAAGAATGAAATGGGTGACTTTGCATTTCCACAGCCATAGATAAGAATGGGTATCCACCTATTATTGTTCTTATTTCCTCCAGAACATCCAGCAGGCCCCCACCAGAAGCACCTCAAGTAATGAGGCACTTCTAATGAGTACCTACAACATGTCCACCTGCAGAAACAAAACAACAACAAAAAAAAAACAGTTGGTAGGTGTATAGACTTATATGGTCACATTTACCCGAAGACAGGTTTCTCGCGACAAGGCTAATCTATATATCTTAGCGTCAAACATACGTCCAGCACGTCAAACAAACTAGCATAACGGTATTCATTATCTGTTTTGCATTGTACCATGAAAAAATGGTATCGCCTACTTTGCATACATTTTCAAAACAAATATACAACACTTTTCCATATGCCCATAGTCACGTTCATATTGCCGGTAGCTAAGCAGACTACTCATAATAAACTTCTTTCAGATTTGTCCATTCCGATACTAAAAATCGGCAGCAATCTTTTCCTGAGCATTAATCGAAACAACGTTTAACAGAATAAATACAGGCTGCGACAAAGTATGTAAAGGGCATTTAATGCTTGCAAATATGACCTACCTGCAATCTGTTTGGATTTTCAATAATTTATGTCAAGAAATTAAGAGTGTTTTGGAAGAAATGCAATGGACACTTCTGAAAAATGGCGTCCAGAGACCGGAAATGTCAACGTTTTCAACGACATCACATCCAGGAACATTCACGTCGACTTCACTTTGGTGCCGTGGGTTTTCAATATACAGTAAGACACTTAATGACCTGCAGTATTTTCCACTTCAATTACCTTAAATATATTTAATCTTATTTTACGTTTAAATTTTCTATGCCAGGCAGTCCCGCATTCTAGCACACAGTTCAAGATTTGAGTATATAATTTAAAGAATGTTGGCTTTATTTTGTGAAATATTCCGCACCCGTTCATATGGCGGAGACGCATCACAAGCTCTTCTGTCCTCGAACACGTGCAGAATATTTCACAAATTAAAATCAATAAGTAATAATTCTTTGAGAAATAGATTGGGCTGCATGGTGCTTCCATACAGAGCTGCAGTTGACCACACATACAAAGTAGAAGTAAAACAAAGATCAGGAATTGATACAATTAACTTACTCCACCCATAAAAGACACCAAAGGGAAAGAAATACAAACATTAAGCGACCAGACCATAATGGAAACCTAAACAAAGGAAGGCCATAAGGACAGTTACTTTCCCACAAAATGGCCATATGGCCATCCAAAATTAAAAGACACAAGTGATACACACAGTAAGTAACAAACAACAACATAAATAAATCGCCACAGAAGAGCCGCCTTGGAACGGTCAGTGGAAGATTTCCACTGGGGGGCTTAAATCGATTTTACGTGGCCACAATCCTCGCCCTTACTTCCGTCGCGATTTAGACAAATAATTTGTTCAGTCCGCATGAAGGCCTCCTAACTCATCAGTGCAACATCTCCGTGAACACAAAAATCAAAGAACCACAGAGGTGAGACAACGGTGAGGACTCGACAGCAAGAAACCACTGAAATGCTGGAGCAAAAGAAAACCAACAGTTAGACTCCGATGAGCCCGACCAGAGACAGAGCATCAGGCACCAACCAACATTATCTCTCTAATTCCAATAAGCCTTTACGTTGGAGCCGTCATAGAATCTGAGGCCTGACCCACCGGCGTGCAATTAAAGAGGGAAGCAAAGTTGCCAACCGTGATTGGGTTAACTACCATGCATGCAGTCTGTCGTATAATATCCATGTTGTTACAAATAAAAATCAAAAATGAGTTCCTTTAAGAGCAATGAAAACATTCATAAGAAAGAAGATGGGCCATACTACGTAGTTTCGGCTAATAAAGCCTCATCAGTGACCCTTTAATGATCCGGCAAAAAAAGCCAGAGGAAACGTACTGCAATTTTGCGAATTTCGAATAGGCAGTCGATTCAAAGACTGATATAAATCAAAATGGGGTCCAAATAATTAAAAACCTGTCTAGAATGAGTCTACATTAATAATTTATTTCTGATTTCTCAGAATATTCACGATGATCTCAAAGGACCAAAAGTAAAATATAAACTGCACTATGGTTGATGTACGGGGAGACGTTTTACGGCCGCCACACGGCACAACACCAGCTGCAGTGAAGGCAAATAAAAATCAAAAATGAGTTCCTTTAAGAGCAATGAAAACATTCATAAGAAAGAAGATGGGCCATACTACGTAGTTTCGGCTAATAAAGCCTCATCAGTGACCTGCAAACCGCTTGGAAGAAGTAAGCCTACCTAGCCAAAGCAGTGTGAATCAGGTCGTCCAGTGCACATAACCCTTTTGGTGTCATTGGGCTTGAGAAGCCATTTCAACTCAATGTCGGGTAAAAGTCCGACAAAATTGGAAGCAATGTCTCCGAAATGACCCAAATAGTGTTGACGGTGACGTTAAACCTGAATTCATACAGACAAACAAATAATTCTAGTTAAAGTCCATGTACTTCATGAGTTAAAAGAAAAAGGAAATTTTGCAAACTAGTTGTTCTTTAGTCTCATTCACAGAATAAGTCATATTGTCAGCACAATGGAGATTTTGAAGAAGATTCAGCAATGGTCAGGTTTGAGTTTCCTATTCGGCTTTTTCAGTGGACTTGTATATTTATCAGCTTTGTGTTCATCACCTGCCAATGCTGGCCAAACCTTTTGACTCACATTTTAGTTGCATTGCAAGGCTTCTTCTGTGCACATGTATCCCAAATCAAAGTACAGTAAAAAAATTATAATTCAAAATTACTACAATTTCACAGATCAACCCCAAAGTTCTGAAACCGAAACGGATGAACTGATAAGCTGCTTATTAATAAATAAACTGATATGCAGTATTTGCTGCTTTAATTGATTATCTCAGTATTTCTTTCTAGTTAAGTAAAATCCAAATTGTTTTAGGAAATTTCTTGAAAGCTGGTTAGTTATTCATATGGTGAGCATGATGGAGATTTTGAATAAGTTTTCTGCATTTGTTACTTTTTTGTCCCTATGGAGCTTTTTCAGTGGACTTGTATCCTCATCCACTTGGTCTTCATCAGTTTAGTGTCCTTGCAAGGTTTCTTCTGTAGACTTATATCATTGCCTACTTCATCTTCATTACCTGCCGATGCTGACAACGGCTCTTGGCTTCAATTTAGCTCATCTTATATGTTTTGGTTCTGGCTAAGCAATCAATCAGAGTAGAGTTTGGCCACAGATAGACTCCTCTTTTTATTTTAGCCAGATTTTTGTTGGCTGCATCTTAAGCTGCCTGTTCTTTGTGAAACATATTTCCATTCCTGATGCTTCCTTCAGAATAGTATCACTATGGTAACTGAGGTCAATTTGTTCATCATTTTCATGTTTTCTTCTGACACTAGTTTTGACTGCTTCATTTCAAATGTAAAGCCTGTGTGTATTAGGCTGGTCTCTTGTATGGCTGTGATGGATCTTTTTATTCCTTCTGAAAAGCAGTCTGTCTAAATAATTTGGCAATCGTGACAAAGCCTTGTCTCGTTTCACATATAATCTATGATAGACTTAGATCAGAGTTAGGTCTTTTAAATTACTATCACAGATTTATAGATCAGTACATGCCTGTAACTTATGCTTGTGCATGTTCTTATGCAGCTATTTTTCTTTTCTTTGTTTTTTTAACTTTTATTAAAAGTGTTATTTTTTTTCAACGTAAGAAACGCTGTAGTAAAAATCGACAGTAGAACTTTGATGGCTCGAACACCGATGGCTCGTATACCATGGTTGAGTCGAACCCGTTTTTGAGTCCATAGGGAATTCATCTACATAAGAAGTAGTGCGGAGTAATTAAAGAGGTTATCGACATTTATATTGCAAATGTATGCTGTGTGGACTCATTAGAATCGCCTCATCATGAGTACACACAGCATACATTTTTATTATAGAATACTGAAAAGATGTCCCAACATTAACCCCGTAGTAGTAACCCTCAGTGGCTCGAACTATTGTCTCGAACATATTTTCGTGGTCACAAAGGAGTTCGAGCCATTGAAGGTAGACTTTATTAAAAAAAACGGAAATGAAGTCAAATCGTTCAAAATGAAGCAGACAATTTTAACAAGAGCTGTCATGAGACAACATAGATCGCCTGGAAAAGTGTCTATGATGTCATCAAGTATCTGCCTCCATGGAAAATATGAGCCAAATCCATAAAATGCTTTGGAAAATATGAGATCTTAAAACACTTAATATAAATTTTTTCTAAGTTCTTCACCTTGATGTCCTGAACATGGGAATGGGCGGGGTATAGCTAAATAAACATTTGGATCTGTAACTATATTGAAACAAAATCCAGTATGTGGTTTGGAAAACATAAATATATAAATGTAAGCATATGACCTTGAATTTATGATCATGCGGAAATGTGAAAGTAAATAAAACGTATACTAAATATGAACAAAATAAATCTAGTTGTTTTGGAAAATATGAGCTCCTAACAACTTTAACATTATTTTTTCCTACATTTGTGACTTTGAATTTGGAGTCATGGGTGTGCGTATTGTTGTATAAAACTTTGGACCTGTGTCAATCATCGTACAAAATATCAACAAATTCCATCATGTGGTTAGGATATTTATACCTGTAAAATTAATAAAACATAAAGGGAATGTGTGGCGGCCGTAAAAATTCTCCCTGCCCTACATCATAGTGTAGTTTATATTTTCTTGTCTTTTGGGATCATTGATTCCATTGTGGAATTCTGAAAATACATGAGGGTCGCTGATGAGGCCTAAATGGCCGAAACTAGCTAGTCTGGCCCAGAAAAGATGTTCACTCCATATTTTCCAGTTCTGTGGTGTATTCCTTGCTTCCGAAGGATAACCCTTTTTAGAATATATTGAGTGGCTTTTTTCACTTTCAGATCATGAGCATAGGTTCGGGTATTGCTGAAAGAAATTTTGGAGGAAAATCTGTCATCATACCAAACCTGAACCAAATCTATCAAATGGTCTACAAAATATAAACTCTTAAAATATGAGCCAGCGCATGACAAAACCTACAATAAGACATGTGTGCCCAGTCTGATCAGAGTCTTGGTTGTGCGCTCTAGGGATAGCTAAGGGCCCAATGCGCCTTCATGTAGCAAGAGAAGTCTCTGGTTAGACAGTATGGATGCGCAGGCTGATCTGATACTTCGCTGTGCGCACATGTAAGTTGTAGGAAATGTTGTGCCCTGGCTCATATGGGCCCTGTCAAGCGATTTTGGTACTTATCGCCTATGCGAGCAGCGAAGGTTCAGGCGAGCCTGCGCATCCGCGCAGTCTCGCCAGAACCTTCGCTGCTCGCTCATACAAGCAGTGAATCAAGAGGAACCTTCAGACAGAAAGCCATATCCCTGGCCCCTCTGAATGGCTGGGCACGTCCATTTAAAATTTGTCATGACAGAATGCTCGAAGACACAAATTCGCTTGGCGGGGCTCAATTAAAAATATGTGAACGCCAATGCCAACTTTAGGTTAGTGCAATAGGTCTTCCTGTACTTTGTCCAGGTGAGCTAATGAGTTAATCAGATTAATGCAGGAACTAGTGTTTCTGAATAAGCCCTATTATATGGAGGATCATACATGAGTGTCCATGTATTATTGAATTTATTCAACGAGTTCAGGAAACGGGATAAAATGCGAGGCTTTTCCTCAACGAGTTTAATATATTCAATAATACATGAGCACGAATGCAAGACGCATTTTATTCACGATTGTTTACAAAAATGTCAATATTCCGCCATTAGTAAACGCGACGTCGTACATGTAACGTTACGGAACGTATCTAGCTAATTTGCATATTTAATCCACTAGTGGATTATCGAAAATAATGCATGGCGTTATTACACTCTCAGGCGCGACGTCATATGATAAAGTGATATATACAATATGTGAAGAAGTCTTTGTTATGATGACGATGCTTGTTCTTGCGATATTGCATTTTCTTCTATGAAACGCAGGCATATCTGATATGTTTTGGTCAAGTACCAGTTTTGGTCACATTTAACTTAAAATGTTTGTTAGAATATGGATATTAATTTACTGATTTGGATAAATATCCATTTGTTGACATAAGAGATGGAAAAAGTCCTACTTTTGACTAAATCAGATCTGGTACGAATAGTGGCTCCAGCCAAATCCAAAGTGTCAGTACTCAATGACACTTTGTCTTTGGCTAAACCCACAATGATGCATTGATTTAGGAAGGGTATCATGCGAGCTGGACATAAAAAATTAGAAGGCTGTTAGCCATTCCTTACTCATCCATGACGCATCAAGTGAAAAGTAAGAAGGCTTTTAGCCATCCCTTACTCATACACAATGCAATACATCAGAAGTTAGAAGGCCTTTAGCCATACACTACCCCCAGGTATTAGACTTCCAGCCTTGTCGTGGCCCTGGGGGCTCATTTCCCACTGGGGACGTTCCTGCTGTGGTCTATATGCCCACTGGGAAGAGCTTAAGGAAGTACCCCCCGTTTGCCGTGGGTGGCGTCCTGTAAGCCGCAAGAAGGGATCCTGGAGGTTGAGGGTACCCGAGGTTGCGGTGATTCAGGTACCCAACACGCCTCTTTGGTCTGGCTTTTCGGTGTAGACGGGTGGCCGTGCGGTCCGTCACGGTCAATCCGCTGGTCCATTCTTTTTGTATATTTCCTGATACCAACCATATGCCCACTTACCTTACCCTTTTCTGTCTTTTTGTCTCTAGAAGGCGGTGGCCAAACCGACCAATCGTGTAGGCATTTCGTTTATGCGAGTATATCTCACGTGTATCTCTAACACCTGCGAGTCGGATAACCACTCCATTATGTTGTTCCCTTGTAGGGCTCCAAGGAGAGCGGAGAGTACTTGGGACGAAGCTCTGATATATTCCTCATGGGGAATGGAAAAAAAATAACTGCAACACAAACACACGTAAAAAAGACGGTGATTCGTCTGAATCCGATGAACCCAGTCAGCAGTCTGCAGCACCAGCACCAAAGATATACAATTTTCGCGCTTCTTAGTTGTGACATCACTTGAAGACGCACGTACTGTGTCCAGTTTATCTCCTTTCGTAATCGAAAAAAGTATCGTTCCCATAGCTGAACATTCGAAAAGCATTAAAAAGCTCACATCAGGGGATCTTCTTGGAAGTCGAGACAGAACAGCAAGTCAAAAGCCTTCTCAGCACCAAACGATTATTTGATCTAAATGTCAAAATATCTCTTCACAATTCAATCAATTCATGTAAGGGTGTCATTCATAGCCCGGAACTTCGTCCATGCACTGATGAAGAGATAATTGACAACCTTAAAAATCAAGGCGTAATCGGTGTTCGTAACATCTCCGTACGTAGAAATGGTTTACTTAAACCGACAGCCACTTATGTGTTTACGTTTAATACACCAGCTGTGCCCAAGAAAATCAAAGTAGCATATCTTTCAGTTAATGTAGAGGTATATATACCAACCCTCTGAGATGTTACTCGTGTCAGGTTTTTGGCCACCATGAAAGTAAATGTCAGCAAAACCTCTTTGTGCCACCTGTGGTGAAGAAAAACATGTTCATTTCCACCAGACTTGTCAGAATGAGGCCAAATGCATCATTTGTGGTGGCAAACATGCTGCTTTCTCTCGAGAATGTCCAGCATGGAAAAAAGAAAAAGAGATACATACAGTTAAATTTCAAATGTCAGTTACATTTCCAGAAGCTAGAAAATTGTTGAAGGACGTAACCCAACATCAACCGTCAGTTACGCCAGCATCACTAAAGGTGCTGGTGTAAAACTAACCAACACTGCTACTCAGACTGCTGATTCGTGCATTGCAGAACTGAAAACATCCGGTGCATGGAGCACATCTACTCCAGCACCACCAACTGCAACAAGTTCATCAAGTTCGTCAAATGGCGCAACCCAAGTTGCTTCGGATCGGTCGACAGCGACCAAACCGGAGGCGGCACCGCATGTGAAAGAGACACCCGACACGGATCGAATAAAAAGGGATCGGAAGATCCTATCAAAACACACAATACGTTCGGCCCTCTTGACGAGGAAGTCTATATGGATGCGGAAGATGTTCCTACCAATCCTCGTCATGGTCCCAAACTTACAAGAGTACCTATTGAATAGTAGGTTATTCGTCGAACACGACGCATTAGTTTCTTGTCATATAAATATCTCTCTATAAAATGGATCCAACGCACAAAGTAATACAAAGGAATTGTCGAGATCTTTAGTCAAGTATTACTTCGTTGCCTATTGAACCCATCCGTTTTGTGTTTGCAAGAACAATTTCTACAAAATGACGACACAATCGATATCAGAGCATTTACTGTATATAACTATATCTAATCGGATGGTAACAGACCATCTGGTGGCAGTTCAATTTTTGATATCGGTTTCTTTGGACAAAGAAATTACAATTTTCTCTGTATATATACCTCCTTTATTTTCGTTAGAGCCTGAACAACTTGAATCATTACTGGGTCTAGTTCCATCACCATATCGTTTAGTTGGTGACTTCAGTGGTCTATGGGGTTGTAAAGATAACAACAACAGAGGAGCTCTTATTGAAGATTCTATTGCAAAGAACGATCTTTGCCTGATGAATGATAAATCTTATACTTACCTTCACCCTGCAACATGTCATTTGTCCTCTTTGGATCTCTCTTTGTGTCACCCATCTCTCTTCTTGGACTATGACTGGTCTGTCCATGATGATCAGTGCGGACGTAATCACTTCCCTGTTATAATTGAGAGCGTAAACGAACCAGATGAGGACTGTAATCAGAAGTAGAAAATGAATAAAGCTGATTGGGAATTTTTCCATAGCTTATGCGAAGATGAGTTATCAATTGATCGCTTTAATGAATCATCTGACATTGTTATTGATTTCACAGATTCGCTTATCAAAATCTCGGTACAATGCATTCCAAAGACCTCCACAAATACTAAGTGATGCAAGCCTTGCTTTAATAACGATGTTAAGAATCTATCCAAAAACGCAAACAGGTTTTAAATAAGTTCTGCAAAAGTCCAACTGCAGGAAACCTAAACAACGTAAAATTTTTAGAGCTAAAGCTCGGCGAACAGTCAGAGCTTCAAAACGAAAGTCATGGAGGGAATATGTTTCAAAATTGAACTACAAAACCCCCATTAAAAAGGTTTGGGATAGGGTACGAAAAATTTCAGGAAAAACAAAGTCCCCTAGTTTAACACATTTAAATTCTGGTTTTGACACAAAAGCTTCAACTAAAAATATATATCAGATACTCTTGGTAGCACATTCTTGAGAAATTCATCATCACGAAATTATTCTGACACTTTTAGAAATTTCACAAAGGACCAAGAGCAAAGAAATCTTAACTTTAAATAGCTCTATCACGAAGAATACAACAAACCTTGTCCGAACTAGTTGAAGCCATTGAAAAATCACATGATTCTGCAACCGGCCCCGATGAAATTCATTATCAGATGCTTAAGCATCTGCCAAAAAGTTCTCTGTCAACACTTTTAGATATCTTTAATAATATTTGGGAAACGGGTGTCTGTCCTGAGAGCTACCGTTTAGCTACAGTTGTACCAATTCCAAAACTAGGGAAAGATCATGCAGAAGCTGCAGATTATCATCCGATAGCTTTGACAAGTTGTTTGTGTAAAACATTGGAGAGAATGATAAACAAGAAAATGTTTGTGCAAAACATTGGAGAGAATGATAAACAAGAGATTAGTCTGGTCCAACAACCTTATTTCAGAATATCAGTCAGGTTTTTGTTCGGAACGTAGTACCAGCGACAATTTAATAAGACAAGAAACATTTATACGAAATGCTTTTATTAATAAAGAACACGTAGTAGCTGTCTTTTTCGACTTGGAGAAAGCATATGATACCACATGGCGTTATGGAATATTGAAAGATCTACATAACTTCGGCTTAACTGGAAAACTTCCCAGTTTTGTTCAAAGCTTTTTGGGTGAGTGCGCGTTCCAGGTGCGTGTGGCATCTACTCTGTCAGATCTCTATGAAAAAGAGCAGGGTGTCCCACAAGGTAGTATTCACTCAACTACGCTATTTAACATCACAATACGTAAATAATAGTGTACAATGTTTGGACGACAAAACCGATTGTTCATTGTATTTTGATGATTTTTGTATATATTTCCGTTCAAAAATTATGAAAACAACTGAAAGAAAGTTACAACAAAATTTAAAAAGAATAGAAGAATGGACTGATAAAAATGGTTTCAAGTTCTCCAAGACGAAAACGCAGTTTGCTCATTTTTGTAAGCTACGGAAGAAACACGAACATCCTTCTCTGTTTTGTACGGTTAACAAATTCTGTTATGGAAGAAGCCAGATTTCTAGGGGTCATATTTGATCAAAAGTTGTCATTAAATATCTTAAAGCGAAATGCTTAAAAGCTTTGAATCTTCTGAAGGTTTTAGCTCATACAAGTTGGGGAGCAGATCGGTATACTTTATTACTTTATTATATCTTTACCGGTCTTTAATAAGATCTAAATTAGATTATTGGTTTGTTGTTTATGGTTCTGCCAGAAAGTCCTATTTAAAATCTTTGGATACTATCCATCACCAATGCCTTCGTCTGGCTATGGGAGCCTTTCGTTCTTCTCCCGTATTAAGCCTTTATGTGGAAGCAGGTGAACCATCTTTAACTTCGCGCAGAGAAAAATTTCCTCTTCAGTCTGCCAGCAGACTTGCTGCTAATCCGGCTTTCAAAAATTTCATTTCCACCTGAAATTGTAGACAAGTATGAAATTAAACCCACAACAATCAAACCTTTTGGATTACGTATATTACCACTGCTAGAAAATTCAGGTATCGAGCTTAAAAATATTCAAAGACATGAAACTGCCGAAGTTCCATCTTGGTGTATTAAAAAACTTTCTATTCTGTTTGACTTACATTTTGGAAAAAAAAAATCCGAATCAAATTCAATACTACTCAAACAACACTTTCAGGTACTGCAGGCACTTTATGATGATTACCAGCAAGTCTATACTGATGGTTCCAAAGAAGGAGACAAAGTTGGTTGTGCGTATGTTTCTAAAGATACGCACCAAACCTTGCGCCTTCCTGATGGTTGATCTGTTTTTACAGCTGAAGCCAAAACAATAGACCTAGCTTTAGATTTTGTCAGTTCTTCAACAATTCAAAAAGCAATTATATTTTCTGATTCACTTTCAGTGCTTAAGGCTTTAGACCATTCATCATCTAAAAATCCTCAAATACAAAAATTGACCGAAAAACATTAAATTTCTAAAACACACCAAATCTTGTTTTGTTGGCTTCCGAGCCATATAGGCATTGTCGGCAATGAATATGCTGACAAGAAAGCAAAGGAATCACTCAATCTTGAGCCGTCTGTTTTTGAAATACCTTTTAATAATTTTAAACATTTATCAACAAATACATCTTGTCGGAATGGCAAGGCGAATTGGACCGTGCAATAAATAACAAACTCCATGCCATTAAACTTGTCATTGGAACAAAATGCTCTCCATCACGAAAACACGCCTATATAATTTTGACCACCTCGAACCTCACTTTTATATAGTGAAACTGGGGTTTACAGGGGTGAACCTTATCTTTCTTACTTCTGCTCTAAAATATAGAGTGTTGGCACTGGTTATAACCGCCTCAATGAGGCGGTTCTAACGAGTACCCACACTATATTTTGAGCAGAAATAAGAAAAATATCACAATTTTTCATCTTAATTTTTTCATTTTTTCGGCGATAACGGTTATAATGTATTGGTATAGGCGTGTTTTCGTAATGCTCCACAGTTTTCCAGGAAAGAGGATGTAGTATTAACGCGACTGCGCACTGGCCATACTAGAGTTACTCATTCTTGTATTGTTATGTATAAGAATTTATTTCTCTGATCCCCACTTTCAACCCACTGGGTGACCAATAATTCTAATAATATCTTGTTAAAGAATATTCTCGAAATGAGTCATACATTTGAAAACAACTTGTTTACAAGGAAAAGTACTTTGGAACATTCCAGAAAGTTCAGGTTTGCATTATTTCTTTAGACAATTACATCATCTTGTTCCACATCCCTCTGGAACGTTCAAGAGAAATCTTAAGGTCTATAAAAGAGCTTGCTTTTTCTCTTTGAGTCAGACTTTGGAGTTTGAAGTTGCGGTTTATAAGAAAAGTTATTTCTGAATTCTGTGTTGGATTGTCAAAGATATTGTATTTCATTTCGGACTGTGAATTCTGTGGGATCCAGAAAAATAGATTCATTCAAGGATATTTTATAACAGATCTAAGTACATTTAATTTACTTACTTCTACAGGTTAAAGATACTTTGCAAATACATTTTGTTAATTTTGTCAAAAGGCTTGTTTGCTTTTTATGCCCCCGCGTATTCGGAGAATACCGGAAGGGCATTAAGTTCTACCCCTGTCTTTTCGTCCGTTCGTCCGTCCCGACATCGTGTCCGGGCCATAACTCCTAAACCGTATGGAATATATTCATGAAACTTCACAGGTGCATTCATCACTCTGAGACGATATGTCATGAACAAGGAAGACAACTCCTGCTTGTTTAGTTTTTTAATTTTCTGCCCTTGACTTACATCCATATATAGTCAAATGGTATGTCGTGTCCGGGCCATAACTCCTAAACCGTAAGGAATATATTCATGAAACTTCACAGGTGCATTCATCACACGTAGACGATGCGTCATGAACAAGGAAGACAACTCTTGCATTTTTGGTTTTTGAATTATCTGCCCTTGACTTAGTACCATATAGTAAACCCTGTCCGGGCCATAACTCCTAAACCGTATGGAATATATTTATGAAACTTCACAGGTGCATTCATCACACTGAGACGATGTGTCATGAACAAGGAAGACAACTCTTGCATTTTTGGTTTTTGAATTATCTGCCCTTGACTTAGTACCATATAGTAAACCCTGTCCGGGCCATAACTCCTAAACCGTATGGAATATAATCATGAAACTTCACAGGTGCATCCATCATACCTGGACGAAGTGTCATGAACAAGGAAGACAACTCCTGCTTGTATATATGTTTTTGAATTATCAGCCCTTGACTTACATCCATATATAGTCAAATGGTTTGTCGTGTCCGGGCAATAAGTCCTAAACCGTATGGAATATATTCATGAAACTTCACAGGTGCATTCATCACACTTAGACGATGTGTCATGAACAAGGAAGACAACTCTTGCATTTTTGGTTTTTGAATTATATGCCCTTGACTTAGTACCATATAGTAAACCATGTCCGGGCCATAACTCCTAAACCGTATGGAATATATTCATGAAACTTCACAGGTGCATTCATCACACTGAGAAGATGTGTCATGAACAAGGAAGACAACTCTTGCTTTTTTGGTTTTTGGATTATCTGCCCTTGATGCATATATTTTTTGATTGATTTGAAGTACATTTGTAATATTTTTATGAATTGCATTGGGCGGGGGCATCCGTGTCCTATGGACACTATTTCTAGTTCTTTCTGCTACGCCTGGCTCGTAACGGAAATTGGGGGCTCGTCCGGGATAAAAACATCTTGAGCATTTTTGGACTGACATTTCATTTGTAGGCAAGTAATTGTCATTTCTTAGCAAAAATAGACATGGCAGTCGCTTCAAAAGATTGGTATTTCTCCAAAGGCATATGAGTTGGTCCCTGAGGCTTACAGGCAAAAATTCCCAGACCCATATAGAATTTGCTCGAACCAAAGAACAGTTATTTGATAGGTGGTGTTCTTCTAAAAAAAGTACGCTCTAATCACGAAAAACTTAGACAGCTTGTCCTTGTTGAAGAGTTCAAACGGTGCATAAATTCAGACAATTTTAGTCTTTTATCGATGTGGTATGGAATTGTTAGTGAGCAAAATACGTAAACATTTGAGGCGATCATGGCCATTAACAATTCCAATAAAGTTGTGCTTGGACAATTATTCCTTTACGAGATGGAATATAGGGATTAAACATCACAGAACACCACCAAAGGGGACATGTTTGGGATTTTTTATGGAAAAACACTTTATCATTTGAATTAATCATAGTCGTTAACAATACCCTTTAAATGGTGTTTGGTATCTTGTTCCTTTACTTTATGGACTTATCATAATATGATCCAGCGCACGACAGGACCTGCAGTGGGACATGTGCGCCCATCGAGGACTCGGACCAGCCTGTGCATCCATATAGTCTAACCAGAGACTCCTCTGACTGCATGAAGGAGCATTGAGCCCTTAGCTAGCCTTAGAGTGCACAACGAAGACACTGATCAGACTGCGTGGATGCGCATGCTGATATGAGACTACGTTTGCCGCACGTCTTGTTGTGGGTTTTGTCGTGCGCTGGATCATATTATATATAGACCACAAAATGAAGCATGTTTGGGATTGTTAATGGACAAAATGCGTTAACATTTAGCAGAATTACGGTTGTAAACAGTTCCCATTGAATGGTTTTGGACTGTTATTTCTTAAATTAATGGAATATTATTTCGATGAAACTTCACAGGCACATGTGTATAGATCCCTATAGGGTTGTCAATGGGTCAAATGCGTTAATATTGGCAAAGTTATGGTCGTTTACAATTCCCATTCAATGGGGTTCGGACTCTTATTCCTTTACCTAACGGAATAAAAAGACCACAAATATATACATGTATAGACGACTAAAGGAAGTATACTATGGCCAAGAACCACCACTCTGAAATCCCTGATTTTGAGTCATCGGCACTAAATGGCTGTGAAAAAATGGTTTTGGACTTTTTTCTCCTTTAGTGTATGGAATATCTTGATTAACTTTTACAGATGTAGGAAGCATATCCTCGCCAGAAATGTCACTTTGACAGTTCTGGTTCTTGTGTTATCTGCCCTTGATAAATCTAAAATGTTTTATGGCCTATAGCTCCATTAATTTTCTGGAATGCCTTGATGAAATTGTACAGTTCCATAGAGCACAAGAGGAAGATTATTGTGGCCAAGGAACCATATTGGCTTGCAGTGGTGGGGTATCATGCAGTCTTAGCGATGCGTTTGTACCAGTAGGATATCAGTGTCTGGCTTGAGATACATTGCTGCACTGGTAGGACACCAGGGTTAGGCCTTGGGTACCGTGCTTCACCAGTTGGTTACCAGGATCATGCTTTGGGTCAGTATGATGCCAGGATTGGGACTTGAATAAGGTGTTACACCAGATGGATAACAGGATCAAATAAAAATCAAAAATGAGTTCCTTTAAGAGCAATGAAAACATTCATAAGAAAGAAGATGAGTCATACTACGTAGTTTCGGCTAATAAAGCCTCATCAGTGACCCTGTAATGATCCGACAACGAATGCCAGAGTAAACATACTGCAATAACCCTGTAATGATCCGACAACGAATGCCAGAGGAAACATACTGCAATTTTGCGAATTTCGAATAGGCAGACGATTCAAAGACTGATATAAATCAAAATGGGGTCCAAATAATTAAAAACCTGTCTAGAATATGAGTCTAAACCAATAATTTATTTCTGCTTTCTCAGAATATTCAAGCCTGCAATACCATGCTGCACCAGCACGATACCATTATCTGGCGAGGGATAACGTGCTGCACCAGTAGGATACCACAGCCATGCAAGGGCTACCTTGCTACACCAGTAGAATATCACTGTAAAGCCTTAGATACTGGGCTGCACCTGTAAGATAACCGATTTAGGCCTGGTACCGTTGTACCATCTCTGTGGTTGTAAAAATATTTGTGTTCTCGGAGATGTTGCATTGATGAGTTAGGAAGACTTCGCGCGAACTGTCTAAATCGCGACGTGAGGAAGGGCGAAGATTGCGGTCGCGTAAAATCGATTTACAACCCCCCCCCACCACCACCACCAACCCAGTGGAATTCGTTTCACTGACCCTTCCATGGCGGTTCTTCTGTCGCGGTTTATTTTTGTTATGGTTTGTCTTTGAGTGTTTGCATCGCTTGTGTTGTTTTCTTTTGGATATTTGTACTATCCCAGTAAAATACTTTTTCACTGACCGTTCCAAGTCTATCGCGATTTTTTTTTTTTTTTGTTATCGTTCAGTGAATGAGCGTAACAGATACATACTTCAAACATGATAAGGCATTCTCTTAAAATATCTTACAGTGTACGTTCAGCCAATCAATCTGTCACCAGAGGTAACTGTAGATTTTAAAGCATTTCAGCTCGACGGCAGCTGCCTTTTATCTGCAGGAAATTGATGCATTAGCAACAATTAAACTATAATGCACACATATTTTTCCTTTTAGTGATTAGGCCCGCAAGGCAGGAATTACAGACACAGACAAATTAGTTTACAAATTCACCGATCCCAGATTTTTTTTTTTTTTTTTTTTTTTGCCATAATAGATCACAGACAGTACCTCTGTCACTAGTCACATACTTATTTCAAGCCTTTTCATAAATCAAAGACTCAAAAGAAGTCCAGTCACAAATCGCGGAAATACCTTCTGCCTCCAGTGCACCCTACTCTGTCCGCCCTGAAGAATGTACAATCCTACGTTCGTTTAGATACGAGCTGCAGTATGTTATGACAGATAGGAATAGACAGTTTGAAATTATGAATTGACCACCGAATCGACCACGAGTCAATTATATCATTGATATTTGACGGTCTGTTTGTTTCTTCAACGCTCATATTTATATTGTCTTGCCTTATGTTCAGTAATAATATGTATTAACAACAACCCCCACCACCACACACGCGTGAACGTCACTGCTACCATGGTGACTGCGTCTAAATTGTTCATTCCAGTCACAGAGGCGCTTATAATAATTATTGGTAAAACCTAGCAGCACACTTAGGCCAACGATTTACCGGAGCATTCGTAGGAGATTTTTGGTAGGAATGAAAACGTTTCTCTTCTCGGTATAATAAAAAGTGCCCATCTATGTTAACACTGACATAAAGTCCGAAATAAGAAAAGTGGGTACCGCTCTCTTGTTTACATTACGTTAACACACCCGTGTGATATAGTGCATTTTTTCATACCTCAAAAAAGGTCATTATTCTGGTGAAAATTTGTGATATTGTTCTTATTTATACTCAAAACATAGGTCGTGGATGCTGTTTAGAACCGCCTCAATGAGGCAGTTCCTAACAAGTACCCACAATGAGGAGGTTCTAACGAGTACCCACAGCCTATGTCTAGGAGCAGAAATTAGAGAAATAATGTATACCCCCGTAAACCCCAGTTTTCTCTATACAAATTGGGGTTTGAGGAGGTGTTCATTTCACGGACTCGTTCACGTGACGACCTTAAGTATGCTTCAACGTTTACGACCCCAGCAGTTTCAATAGCAACAGTTAGTTAAACGTAGTATACAATTCTCATGTCCGCATATAGGCTGTGCCTAAGTACATATTAGATGAGACTAATGAAGGGAATCTAAATTCAGATATAACAACGTTAATGCTGCTGTTTGCATCCTTCAACCTTTGTTTGTGTGTAGACTTGCTTAAAGCTCATAGAGTGATAAAAAGAAAGTCTTTTATCGATCAGAGACAGGTTGAAACTTTGGAGGAAGCTTCTCGTTTGGTAGATGATTATGCTTTGACTCATAAATAAAAATCAAACAATGAGTTCCTTTAAGAGCAATGAAAACATTCATAAGAAAGAAGATGAGTCATACTACGTAGTTTCGGCTAATAAAGCCTCATCAGTGACCCTGTAATGATCCGGCAAAGGAAGCCAGAATAAACATACTGCAGGTTTACGAATTTCGAATAGGCAGTCGATTCAAAGACTGATAAAAATCAAAATGGGGTCCAAATAATTACAAACCTGTCTAGAATATGAGTCTAAACCAATAATTTATTTCCGATTTCTCAGAATATTCACGCTGATCTCAAAGGACCAAAAGGAAAATATAAACTGCACTATGGTTGATGTACGGGGAGACGTTTTACGGCCGCCACACGGCACAACACCAGCTGCAGTGAAGGCAAATAAAAATCAAAAATGAATTCCTTTAAGAGCAATGAAAACATTCATAAGAAAGAAGATGGGTCATTTGTGAACAGGCCTTATCCTAGAAAACCTTACAATCCACAGACAGGTCCAAGATTCTACCCCAGTAATCTCTCTGGGAGTTATAGCCATACATCTAGTATTATGCCCAAACCTTCTGGTGAAAATAGAAGCCCGATTTTTTTCCAAACCTGCTGGTGAAAACAAAGACCAGAATCCCTTATCTCAATATTAAGTAGTTTGTAACTATTGCAAATATGCAGGTCATTTGATCTCTGAATGTTTAAAATTAAAGTAAAGAAAAGAAAGAGAAAGGCGAGGAACTTAAGCCTACAGGCTTGACTTCTGTAAGGCCAAAACTACTTTCTTGTGTAAAGGAGGAAATTCTTTCTGATACCAAATTATCTGAGACTGATTCAGTTATGGAGATTTATGAACCATTCTTATCAGATGGTTTTGTGTCACTAAATGGTGACAGTTATGCCCATCCTACCCCTATTAAAATCTTAAGAGATACTTGAGCTTCAGAATCTCTTATTCTAGCAGATACTCTGTTTTTTTCTTTCTCAGAATACTTCTTTGGGCCAAAGTGTCCTTATTTAGGGTGTGGAATGTGGATTTGTTAATGTTCCGCTTCATAACGTTTATTTGTCGTCAGACGTGGTATCCGGTTCAGTGGCTGTTGGTATTAGACCTTTACCTTTTAAAGGTGTTCATTTATTGCTAGGCAATGACTTAGCTGGCGATAAGGTTGTGGTAAACCCACTTTTGATTTCTAATCCTTGCACTGATCAACCACCTGATCCCATTGAGCAGGAAATTCCTGATCTTTATCCGTCCTGTGCAGCCACAAGGGCTATGGCACGTAGGCGAAGCAAACTGATGGGAAACAGGATTTTGATTTTACTGATACCTTTTTAATGGTGATGATCAGCCTTATTGTGTAGGATGTGATCAGCCATTCGCTGTGAAACATATTTTAATTGACGGTGTTGACTTTCACCCTCACGTAACTTATATTTCAAAGCTGACACTTTGCAACAAGTGTTTCAAAATGTACCTGTCGATAATATTATTTTATCCTTAAAAGAAATTGGACTTTTTCATAAGATTTAACTGTTTCAGATTTTTTATACAATATCATTCTGACTTTTTTACTTTCAATATCCTCATAATTCTTCTTGCCGTTTAGCCATTGACCGTTTGAAGCTTATGACCCACAAAGAGGGTTGACGCGTCGTTAACACGAAATCATCATCATCATCATCATCAAAAAGCAATTAGATTTTCTGATTCACTTTCTGTGTTTAAGGCTTTAGACCATTCATCATCCAAAAATCCTCAAATACAAAAAATGATCGAAAAACATCATGAAATTTCTAAAACACACCAAATCTTGTTTTGTTGGCTTCCGAACCATATTGGCATTGTCGGCAATGAATATGCTGACAGAATAAGCATAGGAATCGCTCAATCTTGATCCGTCTGTTTTTAAAAGTAGAAGTAAAACAAAGATCAGGAATTGATACAATTAACCCACTCCACCCATAAAAGACACCAAAGGGAAAGAAATACAAACATTAAGCGACAGACCATAATGGAAACCTAAACAAAGGAGACCATAAGGACAGTTACTTTCCCACAAAATGGCCATATGGCCATCCAAAATCAAAAGACACAAGTGATACACACAGTAAGTAACAAACAACAACATAAATAAATCGCCACAGAAGAGCCGCCTTGGAACGGTCAGTGGAAGATTTCCACTGGGGGCTTAAATCGATTTTACGTGGCCACAATCCTCGCCCTTACTTCCGTCGCGGACCGGCCCCGATAGCTCAGTTGGTAGAGTGTCCGCTCCGGGGAACGGGAGGTCTCGGGTTCGATCCCGGGCCGCGACATACCAAAGTCGTTAAAAATGGTACTAGCTGCTCCTCGCTTGGCACTCAGATTTACGGGGTAGAGCTAGGACTGGTCGATCCAGTGTCAGGATAATGTGACTGGGTGTGGTATTATGTAATGTGTCTGGGACATGATACTGCAGTGAGGCAGCACTATAAACGTGAGCATTGAGCTCCCTGTCGCAACCAGACACCGTCGTGATATGACTGAAAAATTGTTGAAAGCGACGTTAAACCCGAATTCACACACACACACATACTTCCGTCGCGATTTAGACAAATAATTTGTTCAGTCCGCATGTAGGCCTCCTAACTCATCAGTGCAACATCTCCGTGAACACAAAAATCAAAGAACCACAGAGGTGAGACAACGGTGAGGTATCGACAGCAAGAAACCACTGAAATGCTGGAGCAAAAGAAAACCAACAGTTAGATTCCGATGAGCCCGACCAGAGACAGAGCATCAGGCACCAACCAGCATTATCTCTCTAATTCTCAATAAGCCTTTACGTTGGAGCCGTCATAGAATCTGAGGCCTGACCCACCGGCGTGCAATTAAAGAGGGAAGCAAAGTTGCCAACCGTGATTGGGTTAACTACCATGCATGCAGTCTGTCGTATAATATCCATGTTGTACCCAATCTTTTTATATCGAAGAATGATTTTACGAAATTGGGTGCTGAAGTCATTGCGGTTATATATTTTTCTGAATTTATATACTAAGTCACCGTAAAATTCGGGTTCCGATAGACCTTGTTGCAGAAGAGATTTAAGTCCAATATTGAATTTTGAAATTAAATCAGAATGGCGTCTATAAAATTTTGAAAAGGCTTTGCGTAGTTTATGGTACCGATAACCCTGATTAAAGGAGTTTAGCCGTTAATAATTTATTACGAGTGTTGAAGTCAGTTACATGACTACACACTCTAGCAAGTCGAATTAATTGCGAAATATAAACGCCATAGGATGGCGCACGAGGAACATCACCATCCAAAAAAGGAAAATTTACAATCTCAAAATCAAAGTCATCGCGTTTACCATAAATTTTGCACGAAACAAATCCATCTACAATAGATAGATGTAAATCCAAAAACGGGGCCTCGGTATCAGAAGAATTTGCTTTATTTAACTGAAGTTCTAGGGGGTAAATCTGACTGATCAAACCATCAAAATAGGTATTATCAATATTTAATAAATCATCTAAATATCTAGAAGTGGAGCTAAAAGCTTCAATAATTTCAGATTGGTTATCAATGGAAAGCGACAAAATGAAGTCTCTTTCATAACAAAACAAGAACAGGTCGGCCACAAGAGGTGCGCAATTAGTACCCATCGGAATACCCACAATTTTTCTAAATAACTTAGTACCGAATCTAATATAAATATTGTCAAGTAGAAAGGTGAGGGCATCACACACTTTCTGACATGACCAAAGTATATAATTCTTATGCTCTTTAGAAGTGAAAAATGCATTTCTGACATTACATGCAAGATAGAGAGAATCTTCTCTGTGAAAAGCCCATTCAATTAAATCATTAAGCTTTACTAGTATAAGATTATGAGGAAGTGTAGTGTAAAGAGTGGAAAATCGTAGGTAGACCGACTAGAAGCACGAAAATGTCTAGATTTCAATTTATTTAAAACCTCATTCGAATTTTTTATAGACAAAAACAGATTTCTTCCTGATCTTTCAAAGACTTTATCACAATATTTAATAACATGCGTTTTAATAGCAGTAAGACAGGAAGTTAATAATTTAGAAAGTTCAGCGGTAGTGCAAGAGCTAGAATTTGCAATAACCCGTGCTTTGTAAGGTTTTTTATGAAGTTTTGGTAACCAGTATAGCGTAGGAAGCTTGTCTTGGCCTTCGTTAATACACACAGCTAACTTGGTGGCTGAAAGACAAACATGTTTATCTACTATAGCTCTCTCTTCAGCTAAAGGCTGAAGTTCATAGGCCTTAGTACCACCAAGCTCCTGCTTAAGCGTGTTAACATAGTGGAGCCGTCACACAACGACGACGTTGTTAGTGGCCTTGTCTGCAGGGGCCAAAACAAACTTCTTATGAAATTCTTGAATACCTAGTTTAAGATGACGTAAAGACGTCTTGGGCTTAGGAGGTAATAAGTTAGTATTTTGAGAATAGAAAGAAATGCGTTTATTCACTAGTTTTAAAATGCTAAGTTTCCAGTTCTTAAGGGCTTTATGCTCAACATACTCAAGCTTACACCATCGATTACCGAATTCATTCAATGAAGCAGCGATTTCATCTCTACATTTACTGAAATCAATTTTAGAAGGAAACCGATATTTTGGTCCTTTAGAAATTATATTCCTTATCCTAGAATCAGGAATAATTTTCAAATTGCCAGTAATTACATGACCAGCAGCAGGATAGCAATACTTTGAGTTTTTACAATCACATGAATCAGGAGTATTAGTATCAATATCAAGATCTGAAACAAGTTTATTGAAATTAAAAATGATAGATCTAACAGGTTTGTTATATTTATAGCAAATTATAGGTGTTTCAGTATTTTGAAAATAAGCAGGAATGGAAGAAAGTACCGATCTCTCACGGAAGATACTGGGCAAATCTATAAAATCCATACCCTTATTAATGAAGGATATTTTGAAGAAATGGCGTTTATGATTAATTTCAGAATCAATGTAAGGACGGAGAGTATGCTGAGTATAGCCTCTAGTTAAGAGAGCCGCATCATATAACTGATGAGAACTATCGTAGAATTTATTCGCCTCGTTGTCCAGAAGAGGTAAAACAGAAACGGGTAATGAACTTAAAAATGAAAGCATAGAGTGGCGTCCATGATTTAATAATATAATTGACAGTCACTTCAGTCTAGTATTGTTTCGTTTAAACGCACGTGATTTACGTTTAAAGTTACCATTTTTCCTGGTGCCGTGAGATCTAGTTCTGCGTTTTCGACATTCCAGGAGTGAGAAAATATCAAAGTCCGGCATTCTGGAAATATTACCCTCATGATAAATGTTGTCATTAAATCCCAGTGGAAAAGGGGTCTGTAAAAATTTAATCCATTTCAGTTCAGCTTCATGTCTTTTGATTATTTTGAATCTAAAATTCCTTTTAATAATTTTAAATCATTTATCAACAGATACATCTTGTCGGAATGGCAAGACGAATGGGACCGTGCAATAAATAACACACTCCATGTCATTAAACCTGTCGTTGGAACAAAATGCTCTCCTCCACAGTTTTCCAGGAAAGCGGATGTAGTACTAACGCGACTGCGCATTGGCCATACTAGAGTAACTCATTCTTATATTTTTAATGGTGATGATCAGCCTCCTTGTGTAGGATGTAATAATGCATTGTTTGGTAGTTTTTGTAAAGGATTAAAAAGATTATTAAAAGCAAAACATTTGTCCCTGTATCGCTCACCCGAGTGCTGTCAGAAGATATTTTAAATCAGACAGTTTGAACAAAACAAATTACAACATTGCTCTAGGGCAGGATCAAACAACTCATTAGAGTAAAAAGTTTAAAGTGAATAAATCATCATCACGGTCATTTGTTGCAAGTTTTAAAATAGTGATCATCTTAGCAAATGAAGTAGTCGTTACGAAAACATGCCTGTACAAATACATCGTAAACTTTACCGCCGAAAAAGCGAAAATTCGAGAGGAAAAATTGAGATAGTTTTCTTATTTCTGCTCAAAATATAGATTGTAGGTACTCGTTAGAACCGCCTCATCGAGGCGGTTCTATCGAGTACCCACAATCTATATTTTAGAGCAGAAAAAAGAAAAATAAAGTTTACCCCTGTAAACCCCAGGGGGTCAAATATATATAGGCGTGTTTTCGTGATGACTCTTAGGCTAGGTATTCCTATGCTGAATACCTAGCCTAAAGGTATTGGGTTGACTGGGCTTTGAAACCTCAGTACAGTCAAACATTTCAATGTTGTCAGCATTTTAGTTCCTGGGTGACCTTTCGTTACTAATGTCCACACAAGAATGTTTTTGAAAGGTTTTTAGCCATTCTGGTGCAATAACCAGGGCAGTTTGAGAACACCTTTGTTCCTCCATCCTATATAAGCTTCATATGAAATGTTGCTTTGCTTTGTTCAATGATTTATTAAGTGAAGATCTATAAAGAGTTGAACAATGACAAACAAGACAACGGACACCTTCATATCCTCTTAGCTCACGAAATGAGCCTTTGGCACAGGTGAGCTAAAATGACTTTTGTAAATACCTGAAATTTAATTTCTCAACGTAAAGAAAGAAAGAATGCTCGTAATTGGAACTGGTGCCATTATGTGAGCATACACTTGCATCTTATATATAAGAAAGCAGAAGTACACCCAATACGCAGTACACCCAATACGCTATCTATGTATCTGCATCTTTTACAAGATGAATTGTGTGACTAAAGAAAAGACATGCAGATGCCATGCAGATACCATCATCACCGACCAGTTCACAATTTAGAAACAAAGCGTGACAAAAAATTTACTCAAAGATATTGTCTAAAATAATATTGTACAAGCAGAAATAATTGTACATACCAGGTATTCACCGTGTTTTCATTAAATATAAAGAAAATGAAAAAGATCACTGTGTACATACATGTACATTCATAAGGGTTAAAAAAGATACACAAAAATACAAAGTTTACATTGATTGAGAAAAAAGATTCGAATCCCATGCAAATAAGTAGACTTTACAGTGAATTATGGCAAGGTTGCAATCTGTAAAATCCATAATTCTATTTAATTTACCCATTGTTAATGGCAACTGAAGATATTTACAGACTTTTTATGCATCATAAGGGAATGGAACTTTCAATGAAATTGCTATATTTATTTCTTGTACACAAGCCTCGCGTTTCTATCAGCATTCTAGAAGCCTTGCCTGATAAACTTGATGTAAAAAGACACGAACCCGACATTCTCTATTTATTATACCTCATTATTCATGAGCTATTCAAGAAAGCTGATTGGTCGAGAGCATGCCACGCGCAGTGCGACATCATAACCCCCTGCAATATTACCCTCTGACCTTACTGCTCAACGGTAGAAGTGCACTGGTAGTCGCGTGCTGCAAGATGTTAGAATTCGCTATAATAATAGAAGTGAAGGCAATGATCAGGAATCGATACAATTAACCCACATCTCCCAACAGAGACACCAATGGGAAAGAAACAAAAACATGAAATGACCAGACCCTAATGGAATCACCAATAGCGGAAAGCCAAAAGGACAGTTACTTTCCCACAGAATGGTCAACTGTCTATCCAAAACAAAAACAAAACACAAGCGTTACACACACTCAAAGACAAGCCTAACAGAAATAAATCGCGACAGAAGAACCGCCTTGGAACGGTCAGTGAAACGAATTCCACTGGGGGGCTTAAATCGATTTCACGTGGCCACAATCCTTGCCCTTATTTCAATCGCGGTTTAGACAAAATACAGTACAAAACAATCGAAATACAAACAACAGACGGATTCCGACTCTTTGCAACAAGGCCAATTGGCTAACCAAAAACAAAAAGAAACCAGCATACAAAATATAATAACAATAATCCACAACAGATGATCCGCCTTGGAACGAATAAACAGGGAAGGGGGGGGGGGTCTTAAATCGCATTTACACGGCCGCAATCCTCGCCCTTACTTCCGTCGCGATTTAGACAGACAATTCGTTGGTTGCATGATGCACTTGTGTGAAGGGAATATGATACTTTGTTTCCCCGTGCAGGTCATATTTCCCGAGGCCTAATGTTGCCCTTGTGTGAGGGGAATATGGCGGTTTGAAATTTGTTCACCCGATCAAGTTTTGTTTATTTGTTTGAAATGTGGTTAAACACTATGTAGGCCATTTCGTAATCGCTCCTTCCAATTTTATGGGACTTTTACCCGACATTGAGATGAAATGACATCTGAAGAAATGCCGCCTAAAAATCTATACTTGCACCGCTACGCTTTCTTCTTTATTTTTTTTTTATTTTTGGTTTGGATTTTACGGCCCTTTCAAGATTAAATCACTCATATCGAGCCGATCGTTAATCAGAGGTGGGCGAAAACCGGAGTACCCGGAGAAAAACCACCTGACCTTCCGTTGCAGAACTTGGCGTCTCACACGTGGCCCGAGCGAGGCTCGAACCTACGGCGGTGAGAGACCTAATGACTAAGAGTCAGCGCTCTTATCCACTAGGCCACGGAGGCCCGTTTTTCTTCTTTATATAAACGACAATATCCACGATATGGTCTCAAACATCGGTCTATTTGCTAATGATACCAACCCTTTCAGGAAAACCGATGATAATTCAGCAGCTGCTGAAATCTGTCTTAACTCCGATCCATCACGTGAACTAGTCCGTGAAATGAAGACCCCCCCCCCTAAACCCCACTTTATATAGAGAAAACTGGGGTTTATGGGGGTATACACTATTTGTCTTATTTTTGCTCCAAGACATAGGTTGTGGGTACATGATAGAACCGCCTCGATGAGGCGGTTCTAACGAGCTCCCACAACCTATGTTTGTAGTATAAATAAGAAAAATATCACGGAGTTTCATTAGAAAAGTAGCCATTTTTAGATGTGAAAAATGCACTATGTCGCACGGATGTGTTATCGTAACATTTAGAAACATGATTGGATGGTCTATAATACGGTTGGTTTTCTTCGGTCCTACGAATACGATCTTAACTCACGTAAAATCAACAAACTTCTTCATCCGCCACTGTTTATACAGTGTCAGCAACTCTCACAAACACTGCTGCCTCTATTTTGCAAATGACTGCTCATGATATCGCACATTTGTTATTTGAAATGAGACGACATGGTCCAGAATCGTTGTAATGAGAAACTGAAAGTTCAGATTGGAGAGAAAGTCTCTACGTCTATATATAGAGATTATTATGTGGCATTTTTCATATCATATTCCATATCAACCCGAGACACCCATAACAACCCGAGGGTCGAAGGCCCGAGGGCTGATGTGGGATATGATATGCAAAATGCCATATCATAATCTATGTATTATATATTTCCCAACCTGTGTCCTTTTAAAAAATGTTAAATTATGATTTTATGTTTAAAGCAGCAAAGTTTTAGGATAGTTGGCTTTGTTTATACGTTTCGTAATTAACAAGAAGTTTTTGTGTGTTATTAACAAATTAATAAATAACCAAGGTTATTAATAAATTCCAAAAAAAAAGAGAAAAATGAATTTACACAGCACAGAAAAACGGCGGTAAAGAGTGCTAGGTGTTCCCATTCCATAAGTTCTTTTAACCCATTGGATGCGGGAAACCCCTACTGGGGTACCTTGGCAAACAGTGCAGGCCCAGATCAGACGCCGTAGAACGCGGCGTCTGACCAGAGCCTCCACTCTTTGCTAGAAGAATAAACCGTCAAAAGCGGATTAAAAACGAAAAAACATAAGCCTGACACCCCTTACATGACAAATGGTCTTGTTCAACATATAGCAACTGAAGAGTCCAGTAGAACAAAGTTTAGAATGCAAGCAACTGAATGGCCCGTTTCAAAATTATTTAAGAACAAACTGCAGTACCCTGAAGTTGCCTGAACCGTTTACAAATAATACCCCTGTTGCTGTTGCCGTATCGCGGATGCAGCACATGTTTGCTTCCATTGTAGATACTATACAGAACAGCGTAACACTCTGCTCAATGCTGCCTCAGCAGTCCCAGCTTTCAAATCAAATCAAATCTTTTATTCCCTCTGATTACAAATAAATGTAATATCAAGGGGAGCGATACAAATATGCAACGTTCGGCGGCAAAGCATAAATCAAAAAATAAAACACATACAAAACAAAACAACCAGAGGGCAACATTAAATTTTACGAGATGAAATCAGTACTCTCTCTCTCTCTCTCTCTCTCTCTCTCTCTCTCTCTCTCTCTCTCTCTCTCTCTCTCTCTCTCTCTCTCTCTCTCAGTTTGTGTTTTTAGCACGCAACGCTGAAACAGCACCGAATCTACGGCATTGTGTGCTTCGATTTAGTCAATTAACAAAAATCAAATCAGATTTATTTCTTTCAGCATCACGAAAACACAAAACACGCCTATACAAATACAATGCAAACCCTATCGCCGAAAAAATAAAATTGGTGACAATTTTTCAATCTCTGCCCAAAACGCAGACCGCGGGTGCCCGCCCGAACCGCCTCATCGATGCGGTTCTAACGAGCTTTCAATAAGCCCAAAATTCAAAATAGATGACAAGAGTCCCTAACAACATTACGATAACACACCCGTACGACAATGTGTATTTTTAACACATTATGCAAACACGCCTATACAAATATATTGCCACATTTATCGCCGAAAAAATGAAAATTTTATGATGAAAAATTGTGATATTTTTCTTATGTCTGCTCAAAATATAGATTGCGGGCACTCGTTAGAACCGCCTCATCGAGGCGGTTCTAACGAGTACCCACAATCTATATTTAAGAGCAGAAATAAGAAAAATAAGGTATACCCCCGGAAACCCCAGTTTTACTATATGAAAGTGGGGTTCAAGGGGGGTCAAATTATATAGGCGTGTTTTTCGGGATGAGCTCCAAAATGGCCATTTTCCTGATGAAAATTCGTCATATTTTTCTTATAAATACTGCAAACATACACGAATCTATCAACCTTTAAGATGCCAGTCTTAACAATTGTCATCTGCTTTGCTGCCTGCCGGTTACTTTCAACGTTGTTGTTCCGAAACAGCGCGGGCCCAGATCAGACAGCACTTTTCAGGATCTGCTCTGTTTGCCTGATGAAGAAGACATTTTCAGCTCAAGTTTTTATTGGCGTGCTGTTCATCATTGCGAAAACACGCCTTTACAAATACAGTGTAAATTTTATCCCTGAAAACAAAACCCGCAAATTTTAAGATGAAAAATTGTGATATTTTTCTTATTTCTGCTCAAAACACAATTGTTGGCACTCGTTAGAACCGCCTCTAACGAGTACCCACAATCTATGTTTAAGAGCGATGAGACGGTTCTAACGAGTGCCAACAATCTAGGTTTTAGAGCAGAAATAAGAAAAATAAGGTTTACCCCTGTAAACCCCAGTTTTACAATATTAAAGTGGGGTTTAAGTGGGTCAAAATTATATAGGCGTGTTTTCGTGATGTGTTCACATATCTGATGACATAAAACTAAGATGGTTGCTAACCTGATCCGATTCTGATTTATATACGGAACTATTACCCTCAAAGCACCATGGAACATTATCAAGAAGACTACCTATACAGAGTTCCGCAAATGATTTTGGAGGTGCCCAATAGTAATGACTGTCTGTCCATCCGTCCGTCTGTCAATCCAAATTTTACATGTTTTTTTTTTCTTCTTCTTCCTGTTAATAACTTTCAAACCGAAAAACGCATCGACTTCAAATTTCAAAAATAAGGTCACAATAACAATACATAATTTCATTGCAAGTTATGTAACTCTTACTACAATAGTGTCAGAGCTATGGGCCTTTGAAAAAAATCAAAATTTTAATATTTTGTATCTTCTTTTTCATCATAATTTCAGAACCGTTATACATATTCCAATGAACCTTGCAGTTATTCATCACGAAAACACACCTATATAATTTTGACCCCCTTGAACTCCACTTTTATATAGTAAAACTTGGATTTGCAGGGGTAAACCTTATTTTTCTCATTTCTGCTCTAAAATATAGTGTGTGGGTACTCATTAGAACCGCCTCACAATCTATATTTTGAGCAGAATTAGGAAAAATATCACAATTTTTCCTCTCAAAATTTTCGTTTTTTCGACGATAAAATTAACTACGTATTTATATAGGCATGTTTTCGTAATGGAGAGAGACAGTAAACACATGTGTAGCAAAAAAGCAACAGCTTTAGCTCAGACAATTTTTGAATTATGCCCCTATAACCATCAGTCCACAAGCACACACATACCCCACCCACCCCACCCCCACACACACTTCAAATATGCCATCGCGGGGCTCTGGTCATGACGGTAATGGTTCTATTGTTTTAACAGTTTTCATACAGAATAAGACTACATTTCATGTAAAGCGTCTGCCCTTTATGGACGATTCACACGAAACATCAAACCTTATTTTCTATGAAAAGTGAAAAAAACATGTAAATTGAAAATGCCGTCTGCTAGTTGACTGGTGCTTTTATGATTATAAATTGACAAATAATGCTTCAACAAAAGAAAGGATGGAAAAGGTGTGGAGCATTTTTTTACGAGTCACGTTTTACAGCGCACATGAAAAAGACCTTTGTATTATATTAGCAATCGCATGGAGCCCAATATTACAGTTGTGAACCCAATTTGCATGTGGTAGATTATAGGAATTTGATCTGGGGTTCTATTGTAGATGGCCATGACCATGCTGAGCGGAACAGAGGCTATGCCGAGGTTCCTCTCAGCACGGTCACCCCGTGGGTTGGAAACGCTCATCTACAACAGAACACCATATTAGTTTCTTTTTCTTGCACAACAGCATCGAAAATATCCGTTTTACTTTATTTAACGTTTTATTTTTCGCGCGCTACACTTATGTAGTTTCCCTCTGTAAAACACCAAAATAAGAACAGATTCTTACATGTAAGAATCGCAGGCTAAAACCACGGATTCCCTTTTCTGGTGTGCAAGAAAAAATCCACTAAATCTAGCCTAATTAAGGGACACATTTGTCGGTGGCCGCATTCAAGGGGCATGGATAGAGCTGACAAGGGAGGCGACGCTTAAACATATACTGACCGGAAATAGAAACTATACAATTTTAAATTGTCTCGCCTGACAAAACAAGTGGGTAATTCAGTAAAAAATTACTGATTGAGGATTTGACTAACTATCGACATGAATACTGTATCAATATAAAGAAAATCTGGTGTTCAAAATAAAAGTTTTTGGGGGAAAATGTAAATAAGTGCATTTTTCACAAAATCTGTTTGTAATCGAATTTTGACTTCAACATTTTTGCGTGTAGACAATAAGTGAAAAGCAAGGAATAAAAAACAACATAACATCTAAAAATATCTAGAAATAAACATTCTGTTGAAATCTCAAAAACTGCCTTTTCAAGGGAAATTTTTAAAATAACGTTTGAAGCCAAAACTCGACCTAAAAGTGCCTTCAATCGTTTTAGCACCTTCAGCTGTGTCTTAAATATTGATAAAAAACATAAACCGGAATCAAAAATGCCATACTTTTCGCTCATTTCCGGAGGTTTGGTCCAATATTTAAACGTCGATAACATTTCAACCATTGTGAAAATTTTCATTTTGTAAACAATATAAAATGGGAATCACATTCGCGACACAAAATGTTTGACTCAATGGAAACTTGAACAGCAAGATTTGGACCCTTGCTTTGAACCTGTGGCTCTACCCGTTAAATCGTAGCTATCATTAAAAATTTTATTCGATAAATCAGACATGCCACTGATGATAATTTGTATAATTGAAATTCAAATTTCATTAAATGTTTCGCTAGTGACAACTTAAAAATGAGGGTATAGTTCCTATTTCCGGTGAGTATATTTTGTCCATTTTCAAAGGCGTCTAATTTTGAAGGAAAGTAGGTGCTCTTGAAGAGCAAGTGTATACTCTTATTTAATGGGTTGAGTTTGAAGGAACGCACACTTCCTGTGTGCGTTCCTTCAAACTCAACCCATCAAATAAGAGTATACACCAACTCTTCAACAGCAAATACTTTCCTTTAATATTAGCCCCCAAAAGCGATCGGCATTGTCATAAAAAATCCGTAAATATAAACCAGACGTAACAATTCACCTAAATATTCCCTGGGGTTTTCTTTTACATTTTTCTGTAATTTTGCGTTATCTTTGACGGCGGTATTTAATGAAATAAAATGTCATTTCATACTGAAACTGCATGCGGTTTGTAATCTGTCTTAGATATTTGATCTTTAACGAAAGGAAATACGTGACAGATGATGAATACCTGTCATCTGCATATTCACTGGAAATCGGGGAAAAATCTGAAAGCTGTATTTGATATATGCTGCAAAGATCATCTAGCAGTGTGTTACTTTATTTCTTAATTTGTGTATCACAAATCCATTACGTATTGTCTGATATATACCTAGACATGAAACGTAAGCAGAATTTAGCGGTTAATTATCTCTTCGGCGCGTGCATAACACCACACAGTAATTATTCTTGATTTTCATAGAAAGGCCAAGATCCTAAAATGTAACGAGAGCTTCGATTGGCTGAACTCAAACATGTTTATGGACCATATATATGTGAACAAGTCCGTTTAATGAACACCTCTCTACACTCCACGCGAAAGCTGGAGTTTACGGGGGTAAACATTATTTTTTCTTAATTCTGCTCCAAGACATAGGTTGTAAATAGGAATAAGGCGGTTCTAACGAGGACCAAAACCCTATGTTTTGGAGTATAATTGAGAAAAATATCAAAAATATTCATAAGGAAAAATACTGTTTGGAGGTATGAAAGAATGTATTTTTACCCACTCTACTTTATTTATGTGTTATTATGTTTTTTTTGGCTATATGATGAGTTTAAACCAGTTTCAGCCGGAGTGAACTGTAGCACCGTCCAATATTTAGGTCGACTGGCTTACCAGTTGACCCAAAGTTATAAAGCGCAGAACTGAAATTCGTGTTGTTGTACACGTGACCACTTTTGGGAAACCAAGATTACGGTACATTTTTTATAGATGTTAGGTCAGTGCGCTGTACGAAATCCAATAATGTGCTTCTTATACTCGGCGCTAATTTAGCATCCTTCAGCATGGATTTCTGAGCAAATACTGTGTACAATCTGACAGGTGAAACCAGATTTCACGAATTTTTCTCCAAATCAGAGGTTTGAAATTCAGTCATGGTGACAACGAAACTAGTTTTGCAAATAGTGTAGACTGTTTTAACGCCTCGTTCTGCGACGTTAGATCTGGACCTACACTGTTTGCCAGTATCCCGGTCCGTGGGTCTCCGATAGAATTTTTGTTTGTTTGTTTGTTTGTTTTACGTTCCTTACAAAATTATTTCACACTTTATAAATCGTTAAACAAAGTGAAAAAAATAGTCGTCAGTCACTAAAGGTGATGAAGGCCCCCGCCATATGCCTCTTGCTTGACATATGGAGTTAACATGCACACTTTCTAACTAAACTAGATACTTAAACATTCCCCAAGAAACATATGGCTAAAATGTTTAAGTCGTTCAAGGGGAAATGATCTTGGAAAAAGCGACTGGCTCAGAATCGTGTTTCCTTTATGCATTTGTTCAATGCATGTCCGAACTTTGTTGTCATTTGCAATGTCCTGAATCAAATACTTCAGGAGCAATGAAGACACGAACAGTACTATTTAACCTCCTTTGCTACTCATATGGCCAAAATGGTTAAGTCGTTAAAGGGGACAAACTTCTGTAATAAGGAACTGGATAAGAATCTTGTTTCCTTTGGCACATGTTCATTGCATGTCTGAAAGGCGTTGCCTGTTCAATGTCCTGCATCAAATAATAGGAGTTGCGAAGACACGAAAAATGCTGTTTAACCTCATATGCTAGAAAAGTGTAAGTCGTTCAAGGGGACATTCAGCAACAAGTGCTTGGATCATTAAATAAATTATGTGCAATGCATGTCTGAACTGTGTTGCAAGTGCCAATGTCCTGCATTAAATACTGTAGGGGGGGGGGGGGGGTAGCGGAGACACGAACAGTACTATTTAACTTCATATGTTACACATATGGCCATATGTTTAAGTCGTTCAAGGGGACATAATTCTGCAACAAAAGGCTATATCACAATCATGTTTCCGTTATGTACATCTCCAATGCATTTCTAAACTGTGTTGCAAGTTTCAGTGCCTTACTTGATGTAAGGCACTGAAACTTGCAACACAGTTCAGAAATGCTGGAGTTGCAGAGACAAGATCAGTACTAAAACGTGTGATGTACAGACTTACGTACGTACGGACAACTATATGCCGGGGTAAAAAAACAGAGCACCGGGAGAAGAAAAAACATCCGAACTCCTATTGCAGAACTTGGCTGCTCACATGTGACTACAGCGGTGAGAGACCTAATGATGAAGAGTCAGCGCTCTTACCCACTAGGCTACAGAGGCCCAAACAAAATGGGCTAACTCAGCTGTTGGTTTCACATTAACCGAATTATAAGTGTTTGGACATGCAGGTCTAGGCCCCGATCTAGAAATCAATGCACGCCCAGATAAGTCAGGATCTGGACAGGAATCACGTGCTGGGTTTGACAAACGGTGTCGATCTAGAAAAATGCCACAGATCACGGCATTTGATCACGGTCTACAGTATTTTTCTAAAATACGGGTATTCAGGGTTACACGAAACAGTATAAGTCGCAGTCCAGGACTGTCGGCAAATCAGTGCTGTCTTAGTGACAAATAAAAGAATACGCCCTTAATGTAAGAACCCTTAATATGCGACTGTTTATGTCGTCTGCTTTTTTCAAACTTTTTAAACCTATTTTTGCATTAAGGTAAACAGTGTGGATGCTGATCAAACTGCTCCTAGAGGAGCTGTTGGACCTAGGTCCACATTGTTTGCAACAATGACTTAAAGTTCCGTGTAGATAACAAACAGACGAGAATTGTTGTGACTGGCATATTAAGCCTCTATCGTATGTAGACGAAATCAACCGAAGCCCCCTCCGCAGGCGCTTAGAGGAAACTATTGCACATTCTGAGCTGTATACAGATAGTTTGATTCCGGTCAGCAAAACAAGTCTACGGGCATACATTTAAGAGGACCGTTAAGTGGCCAAAATGTTTTATCACTTAAAAAAAAACATCCACCAAAGATTATTTTGTATTTGTGCTTGAGCACTATTAATGGAATATTGTAAATGCAGTAAGATGAATTTGTAATGTTGGTCCTGTTTAGTTCATACGTGTATATAGAAGGGCACATGATGAAGCTGAAAAGTCAATAAAGTAAATAAATAACTAGAACATTAAAGATAAATAAACTGGAAAACCTCCAAAATGGTACCAGTACAACAACAAGAACATGGACTGTGCTCCTGACTTGTGCATTAGCAGACCGTGATTAGATACCCAAACAGACGCCACACAACGCCACATAACGCGGCGTCTGATCAAGCCTACACTTAAAATACTGGAAGTTAAGGATTGAACGAAAAGTCTAAGTTCAGGACTTTTTCTCAGCCTACACTCAGAGACAGTGAACCCACGAGTACTTTCAGTGCTTTGATTTTTATAGCCCCGCTTTGAAAAAGTGGGGCTATATTGGATTTGCCATGTCCTTCTGTCATTCCGTGATTCCGTTAATTTGTGTTGGCTCCATAACTTTGTATCTGCTTAACATATTTTCATGAAACTTCACACAAATGTTAAACACCATAAGACAATGTGCAGAGCGAAGGAATTATAACTAAGGATTGCCTACTTTTGGAGTTATTGCCCTTTGAACATTTTCCGTAATTCCGTAATTCCGTAATTCCGTGATTCCGTTAATTTGTGTTGGCTCCATAACTTTGTATCTGCTTAACATATTTTCATGAAACTTCACACAAATGTTAAACACCATTAGACAATGTGCAGAGCGAAGGAATTATAACTGTGGATTGCCTACTTTTGGAGTTATTGCCCTTTGAACATTGAAAAATGGCAATTTTAATTGTGTCCGCTTCATAACTCGAAAACCGTTTGAGATATTTTTAGGAAACTTCACACAAATGTTAAGCACTATGAGACGATGTGCAGAGCGCAGGAACCATAACTCTGCATTGCTTATTTTTGGAGTTATTGCCCTTTGAACATTGAAAAATGGCAATTTTAACAGTGTCCGCTTCATAACTCGAAAACCGTTTGAGATAATTTCATGAAACTTCACACAAATGTTAAGCACTATGAGACAATGTGCAGAGCGCAAGAACCATAACTCTGGTTTTCGTATTTTCTGTGTGTCTGTCTGTGTGTCTGTCTGTGTCTGTTAACAATTTTCGTGTCCGCTCCATAACTTTAAAACCCATTCACATATTTTCATGAAACTTCACACAAACATTAAACACCATGAGATGGTGTGCAGAGTGCAGGAACCATAACTCTGGATTGCCTAATTTTTTAGTTATTTCCCTTTGAATATTGAAAAATATCAATTTTAGCCGTCTTTGCTCGATAACTCAAAAACCGTTTGAGATAATTTTATGAAACTTCACACAAATGTAAAGCACCATATTACGTGTGCAGAGCGCAGGAACCCAAACTCTGGATTGTCTACTTTTTCAGTTAGAGGCTTTTGAATATTAAAAAATGGCAATTTTAACTATGTCCGCTCCATAACCGTTTCTGATATTTTCATGAAACTTCAAATAAATGAAAAGCACCTTGAGATGATGTGCAGAGTGCAGGAATCATAACTCTGGTTTGCCTACTTTAGGAGTTATTGCCCTTTGAACATTTAAAAAGGCAATTTTGACTGTGTCGGCTCCATAACTCACAAACCATTTGAGATATTTTCATGACACTTCACACAAGTGTAAAGCACCATGAGACAATGTGCAGAGCGCAGGAACCCTGACTCTGATTTGCCTACTTTAGGAGTTATTACCCTTTGAACATTGAAAAATGGAAGATGAAATTTAGTATAAACATGGACATTCTGGTAATGTATCATGCTCATTGAAATGAGGGACAAGGGCTCACAACTCTTAGAGTTTTTCCAGATAATGTAAAATTTTCAACAGTTATTTCTTGTTCATAACTGTTTTCTCTGCAGCTTAAATAACTTTCTTCTCTGACAGCGCTGAAGCGGGGCTATAGTCAGATCCTCTGACAGCTCTAGTTTACAATTGGACAGTTCTATTGGACGGCCATTGGTCTATACAATATATGCAGTTCTGGAATCCATCTTTTGGGTCTTAGTATATCCAAAAGTTGTGAAAAAATAAAAAGTAAAATACGGTTTATGTGTTCTTTATATGTGTTGTGTAAATACATAAGTGGTGATTTTTTTCTAGATCAGAAAGTTTCTTTAAAACAACTTATACTGTGTATTGGATGGACCAGGATTGGGTAATAAAACAGTTATTTCATGGCAGTTTGCAGTATAGTCAAAACTATTGCCCCTCGGTACTGTGGACGGCCTGATACACTATTGCCCTCGGCCTTTGGCTTCGGGCTAAATTGCAACACTTCGTTCACTACACGCAGTTTTGAGTATAGTCAAACTTATTGCCCCTCGGTACTGTGGACGACTTGATGCACTATTGATCTCGGCCTTTGGCCTCGGACAAGAGTGCAGCAGCTCGTTCACTGCATGCAGTTTGGAGTATAGTCTAAACTATTGTCCCTCGGTACTGTGGACGGCCTGGTGCACTATTGCCTTTGGCCTCGGACAAAAGTGCAGCATCTCGTTCACTGCACGCAGTTTGGAGTATAGTCAAAACTATTGCCCCTCGGTACTGTGGACGACTTGATGCACTATTGGTCTCGGACAATAGTGCAGCAGCTCGTTCACTGCACGCAGTTTGGAGTATAGTCAAAACTATTGCCCCTCGGTACTGTGGACGACTTGATGCACTATTGATCTCGGCCTTTGGCCTCGGACAATAGTGCACCAGCTCGTTCACTGCACACAGTTTGGATTATAGTCAAAACCATTGCCTCTCGGTACTGTGGACGACCTGATGCACTATTGCCTTTGGCCTCGGACAATAGTGCACCAGCTCGTTCACGGCACGCAGTTTCGAGGATAGTCAAAACTATTGCCCCTCGGTACTGTCGACGACCCGATGCTCTATTACCCTCGGCCTTTGGCCTCGGACAATAGTGCACTAGCTCGTTCACTGCACGCAGTTTGGAGTATAGTCAAATTTATTGCATCTCGGTACTGTGGACGGCCTGGTGCACTATTGCCCTCGGCCTTTTGTCTCGGACAGTAGTGTACCAGCTCGCTCACGGTACGCAGTTTGGAGTATAGTCAAACCTATTGCCTGTCGGTACTGTCGACGACCCGATGCAATATTGCCCTCGCCTTTGGCCTCGGACAATAGTGCACCAGCTCGTCCACAGCACCTCGGGACAAATAGTTTTGACTATACTCCAAACTGCCATTAAATAACTGAATTATCGTAATATGATCAACATACATTACGAAAACGCGCCTAAACAAATACATTGTAAAATTTACCTAAAAAAAAATGAAATTTTTTATATGAAAAATTGTGATATTTTTCTTATTTTTACTCAAAATATAGATTGTGAGCACACGTTAGAACCAACACATCGAGGCAGTTCTTACGAGTATCCACAATCTATATTTTAGAGCAGAAATAAGAAAAATAAGGTTTATCCCTGAAATCCTAGTTTTTACTATGTAAAATTGGGGTTCAAGAGGGTAAAAAATGTATAGGCGTGTTTTCGTGACGTAAGTAATAACAATGACCTGATTGATAAACAATGTTGATTTTGTATTTGATGCAAAGATCTGGCGATTATATATTATAGAAGTCCGATAGTGCCAACTATTACTGTATTGTACGTGCTTCTACCGCGGTTTCACTGGAAAACATATTTTCAAGAAGATATGTTTGATACTATATATAGCAAATAAAAACGTAACGTCATAAGTAACTTTATCATTTTAGATAACATGCGTTTCCTGTATTTGAAAACCATGACGGTACCAATCCTTCTAATTTTATGAACTAGTCCTACTTAGTTTTGGTTTCAGACTGTTAATGAAGAAATCAACCTTAGCCCGTCATAAAGTTATATTCAGAGAAAGATGTACTCTCTGAGTACATTTTGTTATACGGGTAAATGAAGTATTTTTGGGAAATATTATTTGGACATATGTCAGTGGGTGCACTGACTTGAAGCATACTGTACGGGATTCAAGAAGTTGCTGATTGTGTACTGTGACTATTTTGCCCAAATAGTTGCCGGCTTCTCCTATGTATTCATCCCTGCAGCCCTCATCACGTAAATCACATTTTTATCCCTCGACCGAATAGGTTCGGGGGATATAGCGATCAGCCTGGCGTCCGTCCGTCTGTCCGTCCGTCTGTCCGTCCGTCCGTAGACGCAACCTTGTGATGGCCATAACTCCTATACCCTTTGAGATTCATTGATGGTTCTTGGCACAATTGTTCACAAGACTGAGACGGCGTGTCATGCGCAAGAACCAGAACTCTGGATGCCATACTTGTTTAGTTATCTCCTCTTTTAATAAAATAGAATCACTACTTTGTGATGTCCATAACACTAATACCCTTTGAGATATGTTGATGGTACCTGGCACAGTTGTTCACAAGGCTGAGACAGCGTGTCATGCACAAGAACCACACTCGGGTTGTCATGTTTTTTTAGTTATCTCCCCTTCCAATAAAATTGAGTGACTACCTTGTGATGGCCATAACTCCAATACCCTTTAAGATATATTGATGATACCTGGCACAGTTGTTCACAAGGCCGAGAGGGTGTGTCATGCGCAAGAACCACAGCTCTGGGTGCCATGTTTTTTTAGTTATCTCCCCTTCCAATAATATACAATCACTACCTTGTGATTGCCACTTCTCCAATACTCTTTGATATATATTGATGGTACTTGGTACAGTTGTACATGAGGTTAAGCAGGTGTGTCACGTTCAAGAAACACGACTCTGGGTGTCCTGGTTTTTTAATTATCTCCCCTGACAATATAACCTTGTGATGCCATAACTCCAAATTCTTACAGATCCCCACCCCTAAACTATATATATTTTTGTTGCTTATGATAAGACACATTCATTGAAACTAACCTGGGGGACCCCCGGATGTGCTGGGGCCTTGCCCCACCCCTCCACTTCATAAAAGACCCAATATCTCGGAAACCTTACAGATCCCCACCCCTAAACCATATATATGCTTGTTCCTTATGATAATACACATTCAGTTACACTAACCTGGGGGGCCCCAGGATGCGCCGGGGCCATGCCCCACCCACCTCCACTACATAAAATTCCATATATCTATGGACCCCCACCCCTAAACCATATATATTCTTTTTCTTTATGATAAGATGCATTCATTGACACCAACCTGTGGGCCCCCGGGATGCGCCGGGGCCTTGCCCCAACCCCTCCACTTCATAAAAGGCCCAATATCTCGGAAACCTTACAGATCCCCACCCCTAAACCATATATATTCCTGTGCCTTATGATAAGACGCATTCAGTGACACCAACCGGGCGGTCCATTGGGAAATGCCCGGGCCAAGCCCGACCCCCTCCACTTCAAAAAAGGCCCAATTTCTCAGAAACCGTTCAGATCCCCACTCCTAAACCATATATATTATTGTTTCTGATGATAAGACGCATTCATTGACACCAACCTGGGGGGCCCCCGGATGTGCTGGGGCCTTGCCCCACCACCTCCACTTCATAAAAGACCCAATATCTCGGAAACCTTACAGATCCCCACCCCTAAACCATATATATTCTTGTTCCTTATGATAATACACATTCAGTTACACTAACCTAGGGGGCCCCGGGATGCGCCGGAGCCATGCCCCACCCACTCCACTACATAAAATTCCATATATCTCAGAAACCGTTTAGACCCCCACCCCTAAACCATATATATTCTTTTTCTTTATGATAAGATGCATTCATTGACACCAACCTGTGGGCCCCCGGGATGCGTCGGGTCCTTGCCCCACCCCCTCCACTTCATAAAAGGCCCAATATCTTTGAAACCTTACGGATCCCCACCCCTAAACCATATATATTACTGTTCCTTATGGTAAGATGCATTCAGTGACATCAAACCTGGGGGTCCATTGGGAAGTGCCCGGCCCAAGCCCGACCCCCTCCACTTCAAAAAAGGCCCAATTTCTCAGAAACCGTTCAGATCCTCACTCCTAAACCATATTATTTTGTTTCTGATGATAAGACGCATTCAGTGATACCAACCTAAGGGTCTCCCGAGATGCACCATTTCCCCACCCCTCCACTTAATAAAAGGCGATATATCTCAGAAACCTTTCAGATCCCCACCCGAAAAACCATATATATTCTTGTTTCATATGATAAGACGCATTCAGTGACACCAACCTGGGGGTCCTCTGGGATGTGCCCGGGCCATGTCCCATCGCCTCCACTCCATAAAAGGTCAAAATTCTCAGAAACCGTTCAGATCCCCACCCCTTATTCATATATATTCTTGTTCTTTATGATAAGACGCATTCAGTGATTCCAACCTAGGGGTCTTCAGGGGTGTGCCGGAGCCATGCCCCACCCTGCCACTTCATAAAAGGCAATAAACCTCAGAAACCTATCAGATTCCCACCCCTTAACCATATGTATTCTTGTTTCTTATGATAAAACGCATTCGGAGACACCAACCTGGGGTTCTCTTGGGATGTGCCCCGGCCATTCCCCACCCCCTCCTCTCGGCTCCTGCCCATAGGGGCTTGAAGAAATATATGGGCTGCATGATGCTTCCACGCAGAGCTGAATCCGGCCCGCACACTAGTACTGGTAAACCGCTTACAGGATCTAAGCCTGTCCAGGAACCGCGGTGCGAGGCGGACCGTCCATGTTAATAAACCCTATTGGTTTCATTGGGCGACAGGGTTTGAGATGTCATTTCATCTCAATGTCAGGTAAAAGTCCCACGAAATTGGAAGCAACGTCTCCAAAATGACCTTTACAGTGTTGAAGGGGACGTTAAACCTCAAATCAAACAAACAAATCCACACCCCCTCCACTTCATAAAAGGCCCAATATCTCAGAAACCGTTAAGACCCCCACCCATAAACCATATATTTTCTTGTTCCTTATGATAAGATGCATTCAATGATATCAAATTGGGCTCTGTTGGGTCATCTCCCACCCCTGCACTTCATAAAAGGCCTAATATTTCAGATACAGAGTCCACATGGAATGGGGGTTCATTTGGGAGACTTTATAATCAATAAATTAAAACCATACATGGCTGCCAGTGGGAAGTGGCCGCCTGAGCTCTGGTGAGCATCGTGGCCCATGGGCCTCTTGTTTACTTATCTCCCCTGACAGTATAATCTTGTGATGGCCATAACTGCAATACTTTTGTGATATATTGCTGGTTTAATTCTGGTGCACTTTCTATTGGTGAACAATCTTCTGAAGGCCATGTTGGCTTTTGGTCGGGGGATTTGCCATCTCTTCCGATGGCTATTTTTACATTTGGAATTAATCCAGCAATAGGATGTGAATGAATTTCCTTCTAAGACATAAGTGCAGAGGCCGCAGTTATGTCCATTGCATTTCTTTACGCCGTATGCATCATTGGACGTGTATTTAGCATTCTTAATAAGCGTTTTAGGTTCTATGGATGCAATTTACGAGCGTACTTGTCAAACGTTTGTGTTTTGATAAGATATTTCGCTTTTTTTGTCATCTTCACGTAAGACTGGCATGCTATCCATTATTACTCGGAACATTTCGGGATCTCTTGGATGTAATTGGTTAGCCAATTGGTCATTTTGTGGGAAAGTGACTGTCTTTTTGGCGTTCCGCTGTTGGTGTTTCTATAGGGGTGTTTGTGTTTCTTTCCTTTTGGTTGTCTCTGATGGGAAATGTATGTTAATTGTATCGATTCCTGACCATTGGCTTCACTTCTGTTTTGTCGATCAAGAGTAAATTTTTACTTTCGCATAGCTTTTACAGTTTTGTATTTGATAGGCTCCTGCCAACCTCTGTTCTGTCTGGGTGTTTATGAGAAGTTACCTCGTGAATGGGTTCGTTATTCATCAAAACGTTAAGGATAAAGCGTTTTATTAATTATTCCAATAAGGAAAAAGGCTTCGAGTTTGTGTATGTTATATGCCAATTGGTCATTTTGTGGGAAAGCAACTGACCTTTTGGCTTTCAGCTATTGATGTTTCCATTAGGGTCTAGTTATTTTATGTTTGTGTTTTTTCCTTTGGTGTCACTGATGGGAGCTGTGGATTAATTGTATCGATTCCTGATCATTGTCTACACTTCCATTACGGACTATGGGGGTTATATTTTACAAGTTAGCGCTCTGCGCAAGCGTCTGTGTGTGTTTATTTTGTTCTAATTATGGTCATCAACGATCAAGTATAAGGTTGTGTCATCATAGCTTCATGTGGACTGCACAACTTATTTGTCTAAACCAAGACAGTACCAAGGGGGAGGATTGTGACCTCGTAAAATCGATTTAAGACCTTAAGTGTAATACTTTTTGAGCGTTCCAATGAGGTTCTTCTGTCATGGTTTATGTTACTGTTATGGTTCGTCTAGGCATGTATGTATTGCTAAAGCCTAAAATATAGCTGTGTTTCCGCTAACATACCGAAAACGGGTATGGGTCTGTAGGTCGCAAAAACTTTTTAGTTTTTGTCAAAATTTTAATCGACGGAAATAAAGAAAAAAAAAAAACATTAAAAAGTTTTTACTATATTACCTGAAAACATTCAAAAAACGAGGTTAAAAGCATCAAGTAAGCAAAAGAACAGGGTTTCAAGTATTAGTTTAAGCTATTTTGACAGTTGTATGATTTTTATCAAAATTGTTAGAAAATATTAAGGTCGTTAGGTAAGAAAATCTTTTTTATTTTTTTTTTCTGGGTGGCAATATAATTGCAGGGTTGGCACAAAATATCGGGGTCAGTCGGGTTAGCTGGAACACAGCTATTTTTTAGGCCTTATACCTTTTTATTTTGGATTAACTGTCCCTTTGGCTTTCCGCTAGGGTTTACTTATTTCATGTTCGTGTTTCTTTCCCTTTATTGTCCTGATGGGAAGTGTGAGGTAATTGTATCGATTCCTGATAATTGCCTTCCTTTCTGTTTTAAAGTTTGTCTGAATTTTGGATAATCAGTATGTTCGATAAGAGTCGTCGTTTCATTGGTCTGTTTAAACAAAGCTGGTATTACTCAGTGTTTTATTTTCCGAAGTGCGTATGTTCAAGTCAATACTGTGAGCCTGCTTAGATGATTTTAGTTGTCGCCGACCGCACATTTCCGAAGAATCAGTTTGTCCTGAAGATGTCATCAAAACATGCTTTTAAAGACACAGAATTGATTCAAGACGTACCCAGCAGGCAAACGTCACGAGGAGAACGTCAAATCATTGTCGGTCTAACGACACCGTCACGACGTTGCACTGATGTTGATGTGACGTTGCATTAACATCATGACGTTGTACAGACTTTGATGTGCCGTCACAATTACGTCATGTGTTGTATAAAAACCCTTATAAGCCTCACTTTAGAGTCGTATAGAGTATTTATTATATCTGCTCAAAGAAAGAAAGAAAGAAAAAAAAGAAAGATTCCATTGACATACTGTGAAATTCCGCTATTAAGACCACCTAAAATTAAGACTAATTCTGCTTTAAAAAGCATTCTTGGTAGGTTGCAGCTATTCTTTCTTTGTGTTTTCTGTGTACAGTGGCCACAATAGGAATTCTACAGTATATGTGTTAGAAATCCAAGGACTTCCTTCTTATATTCGCTCTTTTTCTGTCAAAATTGGTTCCCTACATATTTTGTGGCAGTTTATGGGATGATTGCTTGACTTCAAGGAATAACTTGGGCTGCTAACTGAGAGACAACCAAATACATTCATTAGCACGAAACAGTCATAAAATTAACGGCTTAAAACCTCTATAGGAAAGAAACGCAGACAAAAAGCCGGCTTATAACCATTACGACTTTTCTGATCGGAAAGACTATAGAGTTCATCCTTGTATATACACACCGCAGAGTTAATATGAATAGCTGGCAGGTTTCGAAGAGATATGCAGAAAATATGTGAATGTTCCTACCTGAATAATGGTTGCATTAAGTGGCTCTCAAACTGTGAAATAGAAATAAAAAAGGATTATCGCGAGAAAAATAAGAGTCGGTGTATTTTCTCAAAAAAAAAAAACAAAAAAAAAAACAAGAATTTAACACCAAGACGAATTACAAAAGGAGGACTCGCCTGAACCTTTGGGTCTTGTTGTTCGTACGTACAGTTAAACTATTTGTCAACACGTGACTCCTAGTAAATTGCCGGAGCGCATAGCCGCACATGCCTGTTTGAATGCTAGTTAACGAGCAGCGTCTAAATTTCCTTCCCGTACGTTGGCTTATTTTATCATCACAGATACTGCGCTGAATGTTTAACACTGCATGTTTTGTACTTTAAAGAAAATTTATCAGTACAAACGGATACGACTGGCATATTTTCCTTCGTTTTTGCATGGTTTTATCGTTTGTAGTTTACTTTTGCTTTCTATCGTTCTGAACCCCTCCGTAAAGGGACCCGCTCTTAATGGAAAAGAATGTTTCCTTTTTTATGATCAAACTCTTTCCTCCAGAAGTAGACCCCTGTTAAAAGGAAGACAAGACGACTTTTAAACGATCAAACACAGACGCAGATACGCGCGGGCACGCACGCTACAGATGGGCCCATTAACCTTAATTAAGTAAGCGCATAATGGCAGTGCCACACTGATACTGAGGTGAGGATGCATGTTCTGTTCTATTCTCAATATAGCGGCCAATGAAACGCAACAAACTCCGGAAAAGTAAGCCAGCAAAGACTTAGACCAGCATGCGCATCTGCGCAGTCTTATCAGAGGCTTCGCCGCTGAATGGATGCCACTCGAGGAAGGCGGAAATGCTTGTGATAGGCAGTCGATTTAAGGCTTCACTGACAGCCTAATTGGCTGAAACTACGCCAGTCTGTCCCAGAATACTTGTACACTCCATAGTTTCAAGTTCTGTGGTCTTAGGATAACCCTTTCATAGAATATGTACAGTTGAACATCGACAGCTTGAACACCTTCAACACTATGAATCAAAGCACATACAGCACTAGTGAGTCGATTGTCCATCACGAAAACACGGCTATATAATTTTAACCCCCTTGTACCCCACTTTTATATAGTAAAACTGGAGGTTTACAGGGGGTAAACCTTATTTTCCTTAGTTCAGCTCCAAAATATAGATTGTGGGTACTCGTACCCACAATCTATATTTTGAGCCGAAATGAGAAAAATATCACAATTTTTAATCTTAAAATTTTCATTGTTTCGGTGATAAAGGTTACACTGTATTTGTATAGGCGTGTTTTCGTAATGTCTGATTTGTTTGTTTGTTTGTATTGGAGTTTTACGGCCCAGTCAACACTATTAAGGTCATTTTTGAGCCGGTCAGTTTACCTATCAACACTTTCCTGGGCAGGCTTATACGTAAGCGGTTAACCAGTACAGTGCACATTCTTTCGCCAGAAACTGACAACTGCCCTTCTTGAATCAGCGGAAGGGAGAGAATGACCGTAGAAAAGATTTCATGATCAATCTCCACGAAAGAGTGTTGCCGACCCCGGCGGGAGTCGAACCCTCGTCCTCCTGATCACCAGTCAGACGCGCATCCGACTGAGCCACTGAGGCCGGCTCGTAATGTCTGAGTGTACGCTGAAAAGATGGTCATGAACGGGGATTTCGGATGTTTCGTTAATCCCTCAAATTCCTGTACTTTATGCAAACAGTGTAAACCCTGATCAGATTGTATTCTGTTGCGTCTGATCTGAGTCTAATCTGTTTGTCAATGTCCCAGCACCATGCGCCGAGTCATTGTTTTACAAAAACGCCTTCTAATACCCAGCACTCTGACGTCATATCAACTAAAGTATTGCGGCAATTTTCTACAAATAACCGTTACCTGGATTTCCTACAAAATAATGATAGCCTGGTGGACATTGGCACTGAAGAGTTTCTATGCTTAGTAAGTTTCGGTCGATCGACTAACAATCGACCCAAAAGCGTTCGTGATAGGGACCATTCGAGGGCAAAACATAGCGCCAGATCGGCAGGATGCCGGGCACCAGATCAGAGGGCATAGCGGAGCACCAGATCAGAAGGCATAGCGGGCGCCAGATCAGATGGCATAGCGGGCGCCAGATCAGAAGGCATAGCGGGGCACCAGATCAGGAGGCTTGACGGGGCGCAAGTCAGAAGGAGATCAGGAGGCATAGCGGGGCGCCTGATCAGGAGGCATAGCGGGGCGCCTGATCAGGAGGATGGCGAAGCGCCAGATCAGGAGGATACTGGGCGCCAGATCAAAGTCATAATGGGGCCCAAGATCAGGAGGCATAGCGGGGCGCCAGATCAGAAGGCATAGCGGGCGCCTGATCAGGAGGCATAGTAGGGCGCTAGATCAGAAGGCACAGCGGCGCCAGATCAGGAGGCATAGCGGGGCGCCATATTAGAAGGTATAGCGGGGCGCCTGATCAGTAGGATACCAGAGCGCTAGATCAGAAGGCACAGCGGTGCCAGATCAGAAGGCATAGCGGGGCACCAGATCAGAAGGCATAGCGGGGCGTCAGATCAGTAGGATAGCTGGGCGCTTGATCAGGCGGCAAAGCAGGACGCCATATCAGAAGGCATAGCGGGGCGCCAGTTAAGGAGACATAGTTGGGGGACAGATCAGTAGGATACCTGGGCGCTTGATCAGAAGGCATAGCGGGGCGTCAGATCAGTAGGATACCTGGGCGCTTTATCAGACGGCATATCGGGACGCCATATCAGAAGGCATAGCTTGGCGCCAGTTCAGGAGACATAGTGGGGCGACAGATCAGTAGGATACCTGGCCGCTTGATCAGAAGGCATAGTGGGGCGACAGATCAGTAGGATACCTGGTCGCTTGATCAGGCGGCATAGCGGGACGCCAAATCCGAAGACATAGCAGTGAGCCAGAACAGGAGGATACCTGGGCGCCAGATCAGACGGCATAGCGGGACGCCATATCAGGAGGCAAAGCGAGACGCGAGATCAGGAGGCATATACCTGGGCGCCAGATCAGGAGCATACCGGGACGCCAGTTCAGGAGACATAGCGGGCGCGAGATCAGGGGGCATATACCGGGGCGCCACATCAAGAGGCATAGCGGGGCGCCAGATCAGAAGAGAACTACTTCTGTCTTCTATAAAAATACAGGTATGCTCAGTGTACTCATTAGAGACGGGGCGATTCTAATTGGTGCACGTAACATATCTTTTTCAGAGATTTTTTTTAAAAAGAAGACCTTTTCGTAAATCATCTTAAGTATGTGTACACCTGGGGCTGTAGATATAATTCTCTAGGGACTCTAGCTTGAGTTCGAATCAGCCATGGTAAACGGGTCATCCGTCTTCGAGTCATCGACGTTTTGTTGTATGTCGGCTTGTCTTGATCACATTCCCCGTCTGAAAGCGATATTTGCCAGAGTCATTAGGGCAAATATCGCTTTCAGGCGGGGGATGTGATCCCATGTTCCCCGCCAAGAATCGAAATGTGTTGTACTGGAAAGCTTTTTGACGAGTTTGTACATTGTTGCAATGTTTTCAAAAGGATTATTTTGTAGCGGCGTCGTCAGAAGTACATGTTTACAAGTGACGTCAACAAACGCCCAGTTCTGCACGCCGCTACCTTATCACGATGCCCAGTGGGAAAATGTTTATGTCATGTTTGATTGAAATAAAGTACCGAGCGAATGAAAAACAATCAAAGGTTTTTATTTATTTATATATTCACGCGCTGGAAATTATTGTGGTGCATTGAATTATTTTGGGAATATTCCTTATTTCATCCCCTATGGGTCCGCAAAGAGTACGAGTCGCATGGCCGCTGAAAATTCATAACGAGGTTCGCAGGGAAACGAAGTATCATCCCTAACGGTAGCTTTTAAAACAATGCTCAAACTGTTTCAGAGTGAATAGTTTTAGAGGACCTTATGGCTGAATGCCGCAGAAAGCTAACGCTACCTGTTGGACAGGATTTTGATTTCCGATCTGACCGTTGATCGAACGATTTGATTTCTGAGTTCAGAGCCACTGCCTTCAATTCTATTTTAGTTGCTGCCATTTTGTTGGTGATCGGGCATGGCCCGTCACCTTTAACAGGTTTCATCCATACCTAAATTCACACCTCCAATATGGCGGCGCCCAGTGTTTTGGATCGGTTTGAAAAAAGTTGAGAGGAAGATTTAAAGGGCCCGTTCTTCAAGATATTCAGCGGATAATGAGAGATATAACATCCAGGATCGGACAGTTAGAAAGAAAACGTGCGAATTCTTGCAGTGTCACACCAGAAAGAAGCAAAACCAAACAAAAAAAAAACCGTAAATTATCTGCCGAAAGTGAATGTTCAGAATTGGAGGAATTGTTTACGGACAACGAGGCAAACGTGTCACATCACGTGAACAAGTCCGTGAAATGAAGACCCCCAAACCCAACTTTATATAGAGGAAACTGGGATTTACGGGGGTAAACATTATTTTTCTTATTTCTGTTCCAAGACATAGGTTGTGGGTACTCATCGTTAGAACCCCCTCATTGATGCGGTTCTAACGAGCACTCACAACCTATGTTTTGAGCTTTTATAAGAAAAAAAATCACGGATTTTTTTCATCAGATTTGTAGCCATTTTGGAGATTTGAAAAATACTCTATGTCGGACGGGTGTGTTATCGTAATGACATTCTGATGCAGAACCCAAGCAGGTTGTTCGTCGGCAAGAGATTCAGAAGCATCCGTGGTGTAGTGGTTACGCTACTCGCCTTGATAACCAGAGGTCGCAGGGTCAATTCCGGGCTTCTCCAGACTTTCGGATGAATCTTTTAACCGAGATCCCGTCTGCGTATGACCTTAGCTGTTGGTGGGACGTAAAATTCAAACACTAAATAACTTTGGAAGTTATTCGATGATTGAGAACTAACTTCAGAGGAGGAAACAGAAGATGATTTTTAGGGACTTGAAAGCATTTTTCAAGGATAATAAGGAAACAGGGGCTGCCATTGATGCGGATGTGGCAAAATCAATCAATGATTGGTTACGTTCAGCAGAACAGGCAGAAAAAGTCAAACGGCTTAAAACAAACTGCAAAAGGCCTTCCAATGTTGACCATCTGCAGGTTCCAAACATTGATCCAGTAATTTGGTGGAATATTTCCGACAAAGGTAAAGCAGTAGATGCTGCTGTTCAGAAGGCTGTCACAAAGTTCTTGCCAGGTGTGTCCGCAATTATTCAGCAGTTAGCATTGCTAAATGAACACAAAAGAAAGACCAAGAAAAAGCTTAAGAAATATCCATTGCTTGTGGAAATCAAAACGCTTACCACAGACGTAGTACAGCGGAAGCTGCATTTTGTCAACAAACACGAGAGCCCAATGGCCCTATATCGCTCACCTGTGTCAAGATGATCATTCGGGGCAAGCTTTATGATGATCGAACCTAAACTGTGGCCTCTAGTGTGTTCAGAAGGTTTTTCTCTAATTTGACCTACTGACCTACTTTTTGACCCAAAATGACCCATATTCGAACTTGACTGAGACATTGTCAAGATGATCATTCTGGGCAAGTTTGATGATGATTTGACCAAAACTGTGGCCTCTAGTTTATTCAAAAGGTTTTTCTATGATTTGACCTACCAACCTACATTGTGACCCGACATGACCCATATTCGAACGTGACCAAGATATATCAAGATGCTCATTCTGAGCAAGTTTGATGATGATTGGACCAAACCTGTGGCCTTTAGTGTGTTCAGAAGGTTTTTCTATGATTTGACCTACTGACCTACTTTTTGACTCGACAACACCCATATTCGAAGTTGACTGAGATATTGTCAAGATGATCATTCTGGGCAAGTTTGATAATGATCGGACCAAAACCGTGGCCTCTAGTGTGTTCACAAGGTTTTTCTCTGATTTGACATACTGACCTACTTTTTGACCCGACATGACTCATATTCGAATCTGACCGAGATATTGTCAAGATAATCATTCTGAGCAAGTTTGATGATTATCGGACCAAAACTGTGGCCTCTAGTGTATTCACAAGGTTTTTCTATGATTTGACCTACTTTGTGGCCCGACATGTCCCATATCGAACTTGTCCCAGATATTGTCAAGACGATCATTCTGAGCAAGATTGATGACGATCGGACCAAAACTGTGGCACCTAGAGTGTTCACAAGGTTTTTCTATAATTTGACCTACTGATCTACTTTTTGACCCGGCATAACCCATATTCGAACTTGACCGAGTTATTGTCAAGATGATCATTCTGAGCAAGTTTGATGGCGATCGGCCCAAAACTTTGGCCTCTAAAGTGTTCACAAGGTTTTTCTTTGATTTGACCTACTGACCTACTTTTTGACCTGCCATGACCCATATTCGAACTTGACCGAGATATTGTCATGATTATCATTCTGACCAAGTTTGATGATGATTGGCCCAAAACTGTGACCTCTAATGTGTTCACAAGAAAAGTTTACGGACGCACGCACGCACGGACGGACGACGGACAAAAAGTGATCCCAAAAGCTCACCTTGTCACTACGTGACAGGTGAGCTAAAAAGGGATATCATTAAACCAGAATCGGATTCTTAATTTCACGTCTTGTGTGAATAATCCCACCCTGTGTCAGCTTCACATGTGTTTGGTGAAAATCAGAATGCCAGTTGAAAAATAGAAGTGATGGCAATGATCAGAAATCGATACAATTAACCCACAGCTCCCATCAGTGACACCGAAGGGAAAGAAACATAAACATGAAATAACTCGACCCTTATGGAAAGCCAAAGGTACAGTTACTTTTCCCACCAAACGGCCAACAGGCTATCCAAAACAAAATAATATACGCGACACACACACTCAAAGACAAGTCATAATAAAAATAAACCGCGACAGAAGAACCCCCTTCGAACGGTCAGTGAAACGAATTCCACTGCAGGGGGGGGGGGGGGGCTTAAATAGATTTTACGCAGCTGCAATCCTCGCCCTTACTTACGTCGCGATTTAAACGAATAATTTGTTCAGTCCGCATGAAGGCCTACTATCTCAAAGAACTTGATGACACAAGGAAATTTTCACTCACTAATAAAACATGCTATTATAGAAAGGACAGGAGGTATAAGCACAGGTACCATAGCCAGGAGGATTTTCGGTTGGGATTTTCCAGAAGCCACCAGCCCCATTTCAAATCAACAACTCCAAAGGAGCATCCAGAGGGGGAAGTGTGGTCAGAAGCACCAATAGTTACAATAAGTGAGTATGAAGTAAGCAAAAACTATCAGAAATACTTGCCCTTTCATTTAGGGAACAAACAAAAAAAAATCATTTGTCGCGGGTCCGACCAAGCAATACAACGACCAATGGTGTGCCATCACTACAGATAGGTGGGTTATAAACACTATTTGCGGGTATAAGCTTGAGCTTTCTGAAAAAAATATCAAATTTTTATCCACTCACCAATAACGTTTCCGGATAAAGAAACAAAAGCTATAAGTTAGTTAATTTCGGAATTTAGGAAATACATGGATCATTGAGCCTATCTCCGACTCTGACTCAGATGAGTTCCTGTCGAATAGTTTTGTAAGACCAAACCCAAAATCTGACGTAGGTATCAGAGATATATTAAATTTGAAGCCATTTAACAAAGATTTTGTAAATAAAATTCATTCAAAGATGGAATGTTTAAAGTCAGCTGTTGAAGCCATTGCAAAGAATTGTCAATTTGCCTCAGTAGACCTATAGGACGCCTTCGGATCACTGAGTTCATTTAGAATCAATTTGAAAATAAGAGTTCTGCTTAAGCCGGTGCCAAAGGACGTGGTCGGTACTGGTCATGAACCGACTCAATAAAACCGAATCTGCTATTTTCGTTTGTTTGGTTTATTCTTTGCTTCCGAATGACATAACTATACAGAACTTATTTTATCATACTAGAATCTGGGATGGAGACAAAAAAAATCCGGTTCTATTGGCGATGGGCAAAAAATCCAGTTCACATCATCAATCATGGGCCTGAGTACTTCGCCGAGAGTGTTTACGAAGGGTTTGAAGCCAGTTTATGCTACACTTAGACGTATGGGTCACATTAGTACAACCTATTTGCCGATTCATGTTTGCTAGCACGATTGTGAACAAAATGTTAGTGACACTGTGCATTAGATGGACTTGGTTTTACAGTTCACGACAAAAAGTAAGTTTTAGTCCCAATTCAGTAGTCATATTTGTTGGGTTTGTTTGAATTTCTTTGCAGATTACCAGATGAGCAGAAAGAGAAATTGGAAACATTATGTCTGGAAATATTAACGAGATTCCACATTTATAGTTCAGACTTTCGGATGAGTCTTTAAACCGAGGTCCCGTCTCCGTATGACCTTAGCTGTTGGTGGGAGGTAAAACTCAAGCACTCGCTCACTCAACATTTATAGAAGTTCGTGGCCTCTGAGCCCGGGTTTGTATTTGCCCAGCGAAGGTACAAACCACTGGAGAAAATAACAAATAAACATTTGATATTTAACGCGGGAACTTTTGACCCTCCTATGGTATTATCAGTGAAATGCCGTGAGTACATAAAGAACAGTTTTTAACTAATTTTGCATGGGAAAGTAGAAGTAAAACAAAGATCAGGAATTGATACAAATAACTTACTCCACCCATAAAAGACACCAAAGGGAAAGAAATACAAACATTAAGCGACAAGCCCATAATGGAAACCTAAACAAAGGAAGGCCATAAGGACAGTTACTTTCCCACAAAATGGTCATATGGCCATCCAAAATAAAAGACACAAGTGATACACACAGTAAGTAACAAACAACAACATAAATAAATCACCACAGAAGAGCCGCCTTGGAACGGTCAGTGGAAGATTTCCACTGGGGGGCTTAAATCGATTTTACGTGGCCACAATCCTCGCCCTTACTTCCGTCGCGATTTAGACAAATAATTTGTTCAGTCCGCATGAAGGCCTCCTAACTCATCAGTGCAACATCTCCGTGAACACAAAAATCAAAGAACCACAGAGGTGAGACAACGGTGAGGACTCGACAGCAAGAAACCACTGAAATGCTGGAGCAAAAGAAAACCAACAGTTAGACTCCGATGAGCCCAACCAGCGACAGAGCATCAGGCACCAACCAACATTATCTCTCTAATTCTCAATAAGACTTTACGTTGGAGCCGTCATAGAATCTGAGGCCTGACCCACCGGCGTGCAATTAAAGAGGGAAGCAAAGTTGCCAACCGTGATTGGGTTAACTACCATGCATGCAGTCTGTCGTATAATATCCATGTTGTACCCAATCTTTTTATATCGAAGAATGATTTTACGAAATTGGGTGCTGAAGTCATTGCGGTTACATATTTTTCTGAATTTATATACTAAGTCACCATAAAATTCGGGTTCCGATAGACCTTGTTGCAGAAGAGATTTAAGTCCAATATTGAATTTTGAAATTAAATCAGAATGGCGTCTATAAAATTTTGAAAAGGCTTTGCGTAGTTTATGGTACCGATAACCCTGATTAAGGAGTTTAGCCGTTAATAATTTATTACGAGTGTTGAAGTCAGTTACATGACTACACACTCTAGCAAATCGAATTAATTGCGAAATATAAACGCCATAGGATGGCGCACGAGGAACATCACCATCCAAAAAAGGAAAATTTACAATCTCAAAATCAAAGTCATCGCGTTTATCATAAATTTTGCACGAAACAAATCCATCTACAATAGATAGATGTAAATCCAAAAACGGGGCCTCGGTATCAGAAGAATTTGCTTTATTTAACTGAAGTTCTAGGGGGTAAATCTGACTGATCAAACCATCAAAATAGGTATTATCAATATTTAATAAATCATCTAAATATCTAGAAGTAGAGCTAAAAGCTTCAATAATTTCAGATTGGTTATCAATGGAAAGCGACAAAATGAAGTCTCTTTCATAACAATACAAGAACAGATCAGCCACAAGAGGTGCGCAATTAGTACCCATCGGAATACCCACAATTTGTCTAAATAACTTAGTACCGAATCTAATATAAATATTGTCAAGTAGAAAGGTGAGGGCATCACACACTTTCTGACATGACCAAAGTGTATAATTCTTATGCTCTTTAGAAGTGAAAAATGCATTTCTGACATTACATGCCAGATAGAGAGAATCTTCTCTGTGAAAAGCCCATTCAATTAAATCATTAAGCTTTTCTTTTATAAGATTATGAGGAAGTGTAGTGTAAAGAGTGGAAAAATCGTAGGTAGACAGACTAGAAGCACGAATATGTCTGGATTTCAATTTATTTAAAACCTCATTCGAATTTTTTATAGACCAAAACAGATTTCTTCCTGATCTTTCAAAGACTTTATCACAATATTTAATTACATGCGTTTTAATAGCAGTAAGACAGGAAGTTTATAATTTTGAAAGTTCAGTGGTAGTGCAAGAGCTAGAATTTGCAATAAAACGTGCTTGGTAAGGTTTTTTTATGAAGTTTTGGTAACCAGTATAGCGTAGGAAGCTTGTCTTGGCCTTCGTTAACACACACAGCAAACTTGGTGGCTGAAAGACAAACATGTTTATCTACTATAGCTCTCTCTTCAGCTAAAGGCTGAAATTCATAGGCCTTAGTACCAACAAGCTCCTGCTTAAGCGTGTTAACATAGTGGAACCGACACACAACGACGACGTTGTTAGCGGCCTTGTCTGCAGGGGCCAAAACAAACTTCTTATGAAATTCTTGAATACCTAGTTTAAGATGACGTAAAGACGTCTTGGGCTTAGGAGGTAATAAGTTAGTATTTTGAGAATAGAAAGAAATGCGTTTATTCACTAGTTTTAAAATGCTAAGTTTCCAGTCCTTAAGGGCTTTATGCTCAACATACTCTCGCTTACACCATCGATTACCGAATTCATTCAAGGAAGCAGCGATTTCATCTCTACATTTACTGAAATCAATTTTAGAAGGAAACCGATATTTCGGTCCTTTAGAAATTATATTCCTTATCCTAGAATCAGGAATAATTTTCAAATTGCCAGTAATTACATGACCAGCAGCAGGATAGCAATACTTTGAGTTTTTACAATCACATGAATCCGGAGTATTAGTATCAATATCAAGATCTGAAACAAGTTTATTGAAATTAAAAATGATAGATCTAACAGGTTTGTTATATTTATAGCAAATTATAGGTGTTTCAGTATTTTGAAAATAAGCAGGAATGGAAGAAAGCACCGATCTCTCACGGAAGATACTGGGCAAATCTATAAAATCCATACCCTTATTAATGAAGGATATTTTGAAGAAATGGCATTTATGATTAATTTCAGAATCAATGTAAGGACGGAGAGTATGCCTGATAAAGAAATTTTCACAGATAGCTCAAAGTAGAAGTAAAACAAAGATCAGGAATTGATACAATTAACTTACTCCACCCATAAAAGACACCAAAGGGAAAGAAATACAAGCATTAAGCGACCAGACCATAATGAAACCTAAACAAAGGAAGGCCATAAGGACAGTTACTTTCCCACAAAGTCTGGATGGGGCCGGGGCGGGGGGTGGGCTATGATAAGACCCATAACATTAGAACAGGGGGTGCATTGGACGCCTGAAGAGAGTCAAGAACATATATTTTTTGTTTTTGAAATGAAGGCCGCCTTCCTATTGCTTCAATCTTAATGTAGTAAGGATAGCAATGTCCACATACATGTACTTTTATTTATGGACAATACTACAAGTTATACGTATCTTAATAATTATGGAGACAATTCTTTAGCGGTAGACATTTGGAACTGGTGCATTGGGAAATGCATACATTTGGGTGTCAGTCATGTGGCGGGCGTTTCTAACACTGAGGCGGACGAGCACTCGAGCAAGATTAATAAAGAATTGGAAGGTGCACCAAATGAAAACGTTTTCCAAAAAGTTTTGGAACTATTTGGGGGACCCGATATTGGTTTATTATCATCCAGACTGAATCTCTTTCCAGTCAGACCCAAAGGCTGTAGCAATCGATGCAGTCGTCATATCTTGGTTTGATCAGTTTGTTTATATTTTCCCACCTTTCATCACCCTGAATATGGTTCTTTGGAAAATTGTAGAGGACGCAACGATAGCTGTGGTGAGAGCCCCATTGTGGATAACTCACAATTGGTGGCCACAGTTGGTACATCTAATTGTCGACCACCCCGTGAAGCTTCCGACAGCCCAAAGAATTTTGGATCTGCCCATCAATCCGACAAAACAACATCCTCTAGCTAAAACAGTTGGTGTTGGGAGCTTTTCGCTTATCAGGGAAACATTACAGAACTGAGGAATTCACAAAGACTCTGCCGAAATTATCATCAGTGCCTGGCAACAATCTGCTAAAAGATAGTATGAGTGCTACTTCATTGAGTGGTTCAACATTTCAAGTGTAAAGCAGATTGATCCACTTAACCCCTCTATTCATGTAATAATTGAGTTTCTATATAATATGTATAAATCCGGGACCCAGTATAGTGGGATTGAGACAGCACGGTCTGTCCTGAGTGGATTTAAAGTCTCTGTTCTGGAAGTAGCAGTGACATATGAAATAGTCTTTTAGTGAAAAAAGTGAGGGGAATGTTTAATAAACGGTCAGCTTTGCCAAGGTATAGATCAACGTGGGATCCAGATGCTATACGTACCTACTTAAAGGGACTCGGTTCTGACCTTACATTAAGCCAGCTGTCTCAGAAAGTGTGTATGATACTACCATTATTGACAGGACAAAGAGGCCAGAGTATTCATTTACTTAGAGTGGAGAATATTATATTTCAAACAGACTTTATAGAATTAAAATTCTCTGCTATTTTTAAACAAACTAGGCCTGGTGTTCGTCAGGAAATTGTCATTCTCCACTCATTTCCTCATAAGAAGTCACTATGTATTGTTGACTTATTGCAAATGTATATAAATCTAACAGCCGTGTTGCGGGGGACTGAAAGTAGATCATTTATTACTACACAACCCCCATTTCAAGGTATTGCTGGGGCAACCATCTCTCATTGGGTCCCAGCTATCATGAAAAAAGCAGGAATCCATGTAGAATGGTTGACACCCCATAGATCGAGAGCAGCGGCTTCATCAACAGCAAAGGCAAAATACGAAGGCAGCAGGCTGGTAACATGAAAGTACATTTTGAAGGTTTTATAACTATCCAGTGAAAGATACGACACAATATCAAAAACTGCTGTGCTAAGTAAATAATGTGGATACAAGAGTGGTGTATATACATGTAGAGTGACAATATGCAATGTAAATGTTGTATTGATATTGTATATTTGGGATTAAACTTAACTTTTACCAGAACCAGAGTTATCTCAATTGCAGAAAAGTATCATTTTTTTTCTCTTCTCGGACCAAAACCATGAAATTATCTACCTGCTTTGGGTTTAGAATTTTCGCTCCAAATATAGATTGTGGGTGCAGCTGTTCATAATGTATTTTTTATTTTAGCAAAATAACAAAGGAAGGGGATATATTACATAATATATATCATCGCCATTATAAAAGCGGATTTGAAACCCACTAATGGATTGCGTGTCATGACTCGTCAGAACCGCATCACTCGAGCACATCAATGTCTGAGGCATAATATATTGATAATATGCAAAACTTCTGAAAGCCGCCAATTACACTGTCGTGAAGCATAACATATTAATTTTAAAAGCATTCAATTAGAGATCTACAGTACATTCGCTGCATTACATAGCATTTGTTACCTTCTCAGGACGGAAACATTACTCAATCTAAATGTCAATCACAACAATTGTCTGATTTGTCGTTTGGCGGTTACTTTAAAAGTCATTGTTGCAAACAGTGTGGACCCAGATCAGACTGTTCCTGTAGGAACAGTCTGATCTGTGTCCATACTATTTGTCTGTATGCAAAAATATTTCAAAAAAAAAGTTTGTAAGAAGATTCAGCAGACTACCTAAACAGGCGACATTTTCAGATACAGTTTTTCTCGGCATCATATGAAATGATGCATTGTTTGATTTGAGGTTTAAAGGCATTTATTCTTGATTATTGAGGACTATCATTTCATTACATAATATTATGTAGCCCTCAGAGCTGACTGAAGAGAAGTCCTCTGTCTTCAACAAGTAAGGGGCCTCCTTGGGGAAAATCAATAAATTACTTACTGTTGACTCGTGTACGTTATTGATTTTCCTCTTAAGTGCCTCAGTCAGGGGATACAACAAGAGCTATTAATCACCCTATTAAGGGCCGCCTTTGATCTGCTATAGTCAGTATATCACAGGGGGCAATAAAGCAATTATGAACACACCGTGTGTTCTACTGTTACAGAATAAATGCCTTTAATTTAACGTCCCCCAACACTATTTAGGTCATTTTGGGGACCTTGCTTCCGATGCGACTCGCTCCGCTTTGCCTGGGCAGGCTTAGATCCTCTAAGCGGTTCACCAGTAACCGTGTTCGGTCGGTCTCAACTCTGTGTGAAAGCATCATGCAGCCCATCTTTTTCTTCAAGCCCCGATGGGCGGATGCCGTGGATTGATACTGAAAACGTCAACCCCTACCAGTAGACGGTATCTTCAAAGTATTTCAAAATATTTTGGAGTTATTTGTCAGCGAATAGAAGACTTGGCATTTCATGTGAATCGTCTGCTAAGCAGACGATTCCACATGAAATGCCAAGTAGCAGACGATTCACATGAAATGCCAAGGAGCAGACGATTCACATGAAATGCCAAGTAGCAGACGATTCACATGAAATGCCAACTAGCAGACGATTTACATGAAATGCCAAGTAGCAGACGATTCACATGAAATGCCAACTTGCAGACGATTCACATGAAATGCCAAGTAGCAGACGATTCACATGAAATGCCAACTAGCAGACGATTCACATGAAATGCCAAGTAGCAGACGATTCACATGAAATGCCAAGTAGCAGACGATTGACATAAAATGCCAAGTAGCAGACGATTGACATAAAATGCCAAGTAGCAGACGATTGACATAAAATGCCAAGTAGCAGACGATTGACATAAAATGCCAAGTAGCAGACGATTCACATTAAATGCCAAGTAGCAGACGATTCACATGAAATGCCAAGTAGCAGACGATTCACATGAAATGCCAAGTAGCAGACGATTCACATGGATTGCCAAGTCTTATTCACTCTAAATAAGACAAAAAATGTTGTTTGCACATAATTTTCCCTTGTGCAATGATAGTTAAGATATGACAGTCAACCCTCTTTTTACCGACATTCGTCCATTGTAACGACAATTTCAATGGAATTAATTCTTAGCTCATAGCCACGATATGCCCAAATCGAATCTATAGTCATGACAGATTCTTGTTTTCTTGCACACCAGACGAGGAAATCCGTGATTTTACCATGGGATAGAAATTTATGTTCTGACCCTGGTGTTCCGACCCTAAATTGAATATAATCGCGTGTTTGATATATGCACTGCGGGTTGAATACGACTTCATATGCGCCGTAGTTAAGGTTGGCGTCATGCACGTTACGTGACGTCACTAAACATTCCTGTTGTGTCATCACAATATGGCGGACGTCGGTAACCGAAGTGACTGCAGCATTACAATCCGAGCTAAGAAATGGAAGATATGCAAGAAAAAGAATTCAATATGGGTGTGAGGGATGGATAGAAAAAAACCGTCCCTCGGGATAACTGTCCGGTATCACTCGGCAAGCCTCGTGATCCCGGACAGTGACCCTTGGGACGGACGGATTTTTCAATCCACCCCTCACGCCCATATAAGATTCTTATAATCTAAAACTCCAAGAAACAAATGATTTTTGGAGTAATAATGTGGAACAGACATTTTATAAACTATCATGCTCCTAACTGGGATTCTTTATAACGACAAATTCATTATAACGGCACAATAATAGGCAACAAACGCAGAGCTGAATCCGACCGCATACGAGTACTGGTGAACCACTTAGAGGATCTAAGCCTGCCTAGGCAAAGCGGTGTGAGTCGGACCGTCCATGCTTATAAACATATTGGTTTCATTGGGCGACAGGGCTTGAGATGTCATTTCATCTCAGTGTCGGGTAAAAGTCCCACAAAATTGGAAGCAACGTCTCCAAAATGACCTATACAGTGTTGACGGGGGCGTTAAACCTCAAATCAAACAAATAAACAAATAATAGGGAACAAATACTGCCGTCAAAACGCGGGTCGGCTGTATAAGAATTATTTTTGCATAATCGATAGCACAGTCTGCTGTTCGCGCTCTAATAGAGCCTATATTTCTTTTCTTTCAAACTGACAGTCTCAATACTTTATAGGCTTTATTTGAGATGTTTTGCTTATTTTTTCAGAAACAGATACAAACACATTAATCAAAACAAATAAGGGGAACAATGAGGGTAATGTACTGGAATTGTAGTTCAACGCGTTTACAGCATGTCTCTTGAAATGAGAATGGGGTTGAGTTGGAAAATACGAACAAAAATGAATGCGAAAAGAATCTGAAATGTCTGAAAACCGAAATACAGTGAGGCTATGTGTTATGTAAGTGTTATGTGTTGTTGTTTTACGGCCCAGTCAACAGTTAAGATCATGTCTTTCAGGTCAGTTACCTTCACTGTTTCTGGACAGGCTTAGATCCTCTAGAGGTTTACCGGTACTAAGTGAGATCTCCACCATCTACCCACTCGACAGTAACGGACAACAGCCGGTGGGTTAACAGCCGAGTGCTGAAGCAAACGTCCACCTCAAACCGTCTCCATAGGGATGGGGCATTAAAAAAGGGGTAGGAGAAAACAATACAACCAAAAAAAAAAAAAAAAAAAAACACCCTTTACCGCACCTGCTGCAAGCACACCAGGCCTTTGCCCTACTGAAGCCAAAGCAGCTGAACGCCCCGCCCCGACATTGAAACTACATAACACCTTCACACCCAACCTCCCCAAAAATAGACAGATATAAAAGGGGATGAACAAAGCAAGGAGTTTTTTGATAAGGAATACGTCCTAAATTTGAACATAGGATAGAAAGTTGTATCCTACTCATGTTATATTCTTGCATGTGGCAAAAGTCAAATTCTCGTGTGTTTGGTGTGCACTTGGTGGTTAATGTTGACGTCACTGAACGTAATGACGTCAATAAACCACTCAGCGCACGCCAAAATGGAACTCGACTCTGCAGTATGAAAGATATCATGAGTGTGAAAGAGTTTATTGATCTCAAATGGAATACTGACATGTTTTAATCATAAATACCTGTCGATGTCGACTATTAGTTAATGGCATATAAGCTTGAAATAATGTGGGTTATGTCAGACTGTTCCAAGAAAGAAACAATTTAAGGGTTTCTGAATATAGATCGGATATAATGGCCTGTGATTTCGATTTTTAATTTAATAGTGTAGATCGTGATCAGACTTCGCTTTCTGGTGTGGTCTACACTGTTTGCGAAGAAAGACCTATGATTCCAAGATAGCCCTCTTACGCAACACTCTGACCTCGCTGTAACAGTGGCTATTTTCTATATATATAATTATATAAAAAATGTTATTCCGAAAAGTCCGTGATAGTCACGTGGGCTTTAGCACTGAATAGCTTTCCTGTGCAGTCACTTTGGGTCAATTGACAAACAATCGACCCAAAATAGCGATGTTATTTATCCAACTGTGAGCTCAGAGTGTTGCGTACTTGTAAGAAATCTAGGCTGGAATCATGTGTTGGGTTTGACAAAAATTGTGGACCCAGATCACACGCCACAGAACGCGGCGTCTGATTAGGGTCTTCACGTTTTGCATTTATTTATTTATTAGAAATTTCATGGTAACATACATACACACAAAAAGAGTATATATATGTACCATTGGATTGGACGTAGGCGTTGCCTATTTTGGTCCTTTCCAAGTGGTACTGTTTACAGCATGTTTTATATATAGATATAGTTGAAACCAGTATTTGAGATACAACACTTAAGAAATACAATTTAACAACATTATCCCAACATACATACGTTGCCATCATTGAGACGTCGATTCAACGTCGATGCGACACCATGAGTTGATATCGCTTCGACGAAGATGCGGCATCTCGTTTGTGGGTGACTTTGTACCGACGTTGTTGTGACGCTGCAACAAAGTCAAAGTACCTCTGATACGACGTCTAACCAACGTCACGTCAACGTAAGTTCTGAGTGGGATTACAGATTTGTTACTTCTACTAGATTATTTATTTATCAGCAGGTAAGGTATAAGAATAATGTAGATCTATGATCTATAAGATTAATAGAGAGAGAGAGAGAGAGAGAGAGAGAGAGAGAGAGAGAGAGAGAGAGAGAGAGAGATTTGAGTACGAGAGAGACCAACCATCAGCTACCTATTATTTTAAATAGTACTTGTGTATTTGAGGTTGAGGTAGAGTGGGGACTTCGAATGTGCTATTCAGATTCAGATTTGATAGCCACTAGATTTATCCTTACACCGGTTTATTTCAATGACCTTTTGGCCTCTTCACCTGTTTACACGTGGCGTGAGAGGTGCTGTCTGTTTTTGTTCGTGCAAATTTGACGATAAATAAGCCGTTATGACCAGAGGAGTATTGTTATGTTGTCGATATTCTGATGCAGTGGGTTTTACAAGGTTGTCTACCCGTAACGGTAAGTGGATATGGATTTTTGTTGTTGTTCTTTTTTAATAACTTAATTATTCCTGGGACGTATTCAAGGGACGTAACTTAGTAATCACATTGGAAGAGGTAAAGGGTAAGTCAGTTGGATATGATATAATCACATCACATGACAGAATCCACAATAAAGCTTAGCTGAATAATGCATCTTTAAAGGACACAGGCAAAAGACTCTGTCATAGCATATTGGTGCATGATTTGATTTGAATATGGGTTTATGCATACAAAGAACTGTATGTGGGTAGTTGTGAGGGTGTCAAGCAAGATGGAAAAAAAGGCATTTAGCTGGACATGGCAACCCTTATCCCGCTGAACATCCAGCCACACCCACTTCTGACTATCGGCCAATCAAATTACTTGATTTGGTTTATTCTTAAAAATTCATAAACTGAATGTCAAACAGTGTGGATCCCGACTAAAAGCCATCTGATCTGGGTCCACACTGTTTGCGAAGATAAAAATTCATAAACTGAATTTCTGAATGTTAAACAGTGTGGATCCCGATCAAAAAGCCATCCGATCTGGGTCCACACTGTTTGCAAAGATAGGGGCTGTCTGGAACGCAAGACAATGGTTAACATACCGTGTAGCTCAGGGAAGACAGATTTTGTAGAAGACACCATACTCTTAACTGCTTAAGAGTTGGTGAAACTCAACATAGCACTTATCACCCTGCATGACCAGGGGCATTTACAATAACCACCCTCTTATAAATAGGGACTTAACACATTTTTATTCTTTTTCCATTTCATCTTCCTTTTTCATCCCTTTCTCATTGTTTTTTTTTTTTTTTTTTTTTTTTTTGCATTAGGTACAACAACTTAAGAGTATACTGAAATAGTCCTAGTCCCCGTTCATGACTTTTCCCAGCCTGCACATAAAGAAAATTCGGCCAATCAGTGCTGTCAGTGATTTAATTTATTAATCCTAAAACCCTCTATTCCTTGAGTGACTGGTGTGCTCTCTTCCATCACTGAAGTTGGGTACGTACATTCCACTAAACAGGCCGTCAGGCTAGCTGAATGGTAAGCAACATATATTCCGATAAGATGGCCCAGAGCCACCACATCAGAATGATAGAATCTTCACTGTTTGCATAAGTATCTGTACCGGGCTTTTAAAGAACATATTAAGGGTTGTAAGGGATAACCCGAGTACGCAGCATCATACATTGGAATCGAAAGGGATAATTTGAAATTTTAAATTGTACATTCTGTGTAGGAATAATGTTTTTCAAACATACATAGACGTACCGTCATCTATTTTAATATTGAGACAACTCTACAATGAAATTGAATATAAGGACTGCACTCATGAAATTAAAACAATCATCAAACCCCGTACACCCTTTCGATATTAGAAAAGAAATTGCATTAAAAATTGACTGCAATGATCTAAACTGATACTTCTACCTGAAATACCTGTATCTTAAGCAAATACTGTTGACCCGAGCAGCCGGCTGAATAGACGCCGCATTTTGCGGCGTCTGAACTGGGTATACAGTGTTTGCCAAACTTGTCCAGCAACACGCAACACTCTGACCTACATGTAACATCGATAAAACTAGCGCGAGTATTTTCTATTATTAACCATAACCTTGGTTTCCCCAAATCAGTGAAAGTCACGTGGGCAAGAGTACTTATTCAGATTATGTCCTTAGTAACTTTGGGTCGATCAAAAACAGTCGACCCGATCATTGTTAGTCACGTGGATATCAACACGAAAAGCTGTTGTGCTTAGAAACTTAGTCGATGAGTGTAGGCTTGGAAAATGGTCCTGATCAAGGCTGTTTTTTTTATTTCTTTTTTTTTCTTGTTTAGCCCATAAATTCCTGTACTTCAAGACCCTTATCAAGCGAATGTAGAAAAAAAGTCACAGGAAAAAGGTCACGGAAAAAGTCACAGTTTTGGGTAGGAAAAAAAGTCACGGAAGAAAAGTCACAGAATTGGTTTTTATTATGTTCAATTTTTTTCTTATTTCTAGTTAAAATACAGATTGTAGGTGCTGGTAAGACCCACCTTCGAACAAAAATAAGAAAACATATCGATATAGGGTATCATTATTATAACCCGGTAAAGCCCCGCTTTTCTCTATATAAGTGGGGTTGAAAGGGATGTTCGCTGCTTGGGCTTGTTGACCTGATTATTTTTGTTTTCTAAATATACTCAGTCAAAAATGTTCCTATACGTAAAATTGCTTCTGTTACTATAGCTACTGCAGATAAAAACTACACAAAGTTTTTCATGTTTTGGTAAGAAAACTCATCTTTCCGTGCAAAAGCCCCATTCGTTTTTGTTTTCATAAACACATCATCGTAGACTATTGCTTTAAACATCCAAGGGGTCACTGTGTCGTTTTCACAGAGAAAAACATTAAAACATGCTATGATTTAACATCACAAAATTTCCCTGTACCAACAATTTCTAAAATTTGATACTTGTTACATTTCTTTAGATACCATTCGCGTCTATTCACAAATGATTTGGAACTTTAGTTGCATTAGCTACGAGTAACAGGCTATCACATATTGACCTCCAATTCTTAGTAGTTGTATGCAAATGCTGCTTTCAATGGGAACTCCATAGAAAATCGGAAACGCCAATGCTACATGCTACATGACTTTTCTGTATGTTTAGCATCATGATGAACAGCAATGGTAGAAACAAAGCGTTTTTTTAAAAAAATGGCAAAAATTGATTGGCAGGAATAAAAATTACAGCAGTTCGAAAATTGCTATATTTTTAATTGCAAGGGAGATAATTTGAGAATTTCACAAATTAAAACCTCGCTTATAATGCGAGCCCATGAGATATTGTGAAAGTACAGTGTTATCCGATGTTCAGAGGATATTGTCTTCCATTTTAGACAAAAAGAGAATTTCTGCGCATGCGCAATGTCCATTTTCTACAAAAATCTTTCTAGGCACATATTGCAAGACAACTCTTGAGCAGAAAGGTGTGGGCAATTGCAAGTTTGAGCATTCTCTAGATAAATGTCCGATTTATATGTCCACCACCAAATCCAGCTCAATAGCTGCCAGGTATCTAGTGAGTTTCAACCGGAAGTTGGTATAGTTACTTTTTTGACTGAGTATATAAGCATATTTTATGTATATTTTGTCAGTGAATGAACATTTAAAATTCGTCGTCTTAGAAACTCGACATTCTCTATATACATGTACGCATCACATTAACAAATTAGAAGTGAAGGCAGTGAACTGTGGAATGAACATCATTTTAAACCCAACTTTATATAGGTAAAAGTCGGAAGAGTAGATGTTGTCATTATTTTAATTTATTAGCAACAATATTTCTTTATTATCTTATTTGTGACTGTTTTTCCTGTGACTTTTTTCCTCGACTTTAGTTCCGTGACATTTTTTCCTGTGACTTTTTTTCGCGCACCGATCAAGCGCCTGATCTGGGTCTACTCAAGCCCAACGGATGATTCCAGTCCAAATTTTATAGAATACCCTCTTACGCAACTCTCTGACCGCGCACCAACAACAACAAATACTATGCATAGTATTTTGGGGTCAGTTGACAAACAGTCGACCAAAAAGTGGATTGGGCAGTTTCTAGCGAAAGAAATCAAAGTACTGAGAGTACTGGTGGGTCGATTGTCTCTGAGTGTAGATTGGGAAAATGGACCTGATCGTGGACTTCCACTGTTTCGTTTAATCTCTAAAGTCCTGTACTGTAAGTAAACAGTAGAGACCCTGATCTGACCCCGCATTCTGCGGTGTCTGATCTGGGTCTACGCTGTTTGCCATGCCCAATCCATGATTCCAGCCAAGAGTCTACAGATAAGCCTTTTACCCAAACACGTTAACCTCACTGCGATAAAATTCTATTAATAAGTTTATTGGATTTCCTACACATCAATGATAGTCACGTGGTTTCCAGCAGTAATAGAGATTGAAACAATCGACCAAAAAATTACAGTGGCCTGCTTTACTTGGTCGATAAGTAAAAAAATGCTCCATGTTGGAGCAAAGGCGGACGCACTGCGGAAAACAACTTTCGTTATTTTTAATATTAAAATGTTTTATAATTTTGCTTTCTTCCACCTTATATATAGCAGGAGTCCATTCCAAAATTAAGGGGTGTCAGGTTGTGTTTTCTTCAAAATTTACTTGGAAAATGACTTAACTTTTTGCAAACAGTGTAGGCCCTGATCAGACGCCGCGTTCTGCGGCGTCTGATCTGGGTCTGCACTGTTTGCCAAGGTACCCATTTAGGGGTTTCTGGTACTGAATGGGTTAAAGGGCGTTAGAGGAATGAACCTTTTCTCACTGATTTGTTATGAGAAAAGTATCAGGCCCGTGTCGCACAGTGCATTCTTTCATATCTCCAAAATGGTTACTTGTCTGACCTAATTTTTTTATATTTTTTTCCATTTTATACTCCAACAACAGGTATGAGTGCTCGTTAAACTGCCACATTGAGGCGATTTTGTTTGTTTGATTTGAGGTTTAACGTCCCCGTCAACACTGTAAAGGTCATTTTGGAGACGTTGCTTCCAATTTTGTGGGACTTTTACCCGACGTTGAGATGAAATGACATCTCAAGCCCTGCCGCCCGATGAAACCAATAGGGTTTATAAGCATGGACGGTCCGACTCGCACCGCTTTGCCTGGGCAGGCTTAGATTCCTAAGCGGTTTACTAGTACTTGTGTGCTGGTCGGATTTAGCTCTGCGTGGAAGCATCGTGCAGCCCACATATTTCTTCAAGCCACGGCTACCCACAACCTATGCCTTCCAGCAGAAATAAGAAAATAATGTATACCCCTATAAACCCAGTTTTATTTGTATAAAGTGGGGTTTAGAGGGATGTTCATTGCACGGACTTGATAAAATGATGCTAAGGCAAATCCTATTTCAGGCCAGTGCAACTCTTCAGCAATCAGTGTAACAGTGATTGTGGACCAAGAATACGAAATATGGCGAGAAGGCCATAAAGCACATTGCGCCGTTCCTCGAATATTTTATGAACATGTTGGAAATTGGTATGACTTCATACAATATGAATTATTTCTGTGAGATCTTCTATTACCAACAATCAATGACATTATCTGATTGTTCGTTATTTTTTTATTCTTCTTTTTCTTTATCGATCCTTCTTTTTATTTTTTTTTCTTTATTAATAAAATATATAATACCATCATAACTTCTTGTTTCAAAAGCAGCGTCTCCTTCTTGCAAAAGACATGTGTAATCATTTCGCCCAAAGCATACTCTATTATACAGACGATTGCGAAAGGTGTTTGAATCCACATCGTCCTTCTGGAATGAACTTGGGAAACCCTGATCCTTTTCCATCATAAATGGATACTATACATACAATTGACCAAAATTAACCGCGTTATTTGAACCGCTTTGAGGTCAGGTTGTTGCTTACATGTAAGAGAGTTATCTATGGAATCTGAACAGGAATCATGTGTTAGATTTGGCAAACAGTGTAGAGCCAGATCTGACGCTGCATTGTTGATTTCGGTACAACTCTGCAAGTCAGGGTTTGCACTGTTGATTTAGTAACAGGAATTTAAGGGTTAAACGAAACAGTCCAAGTCCCCGTGCATAACCATTTACAAACTGCCCATCAATGCTGTCAAAGCTTTGATTTATTTGCCCTTACCCGTTCAATTTGGTGTGTTTTAATTTGGGCGATAGCCTTGGAAATTGCCTCAGAAGAGTGATTTTTGGCCTTACTGCATACGACCTGATCACCGCCGAGGAAGGCGGTTCGAACGAGTACCCACAATCTATATTTTGAGCAGAAATAAGAAAAATATCACACTTCTTCATCTTAAAATTAACGTTTTTTGACGGTAAAGTTTTCAATGCATTTGTATAGGCGTGTTTTCGTAATGACTATAAAAAAGATAGCAAACAATCGCCCCATCAACACGCTCAGTGCTTTGATTATATATACAACGCGAATTTCAGGACCTGACAATTTTCTTACATCGATAAAAAATCAAATCATATGATCACATACTCCATTTATCGTAAATGCAAATAGCGAGACTGCGCTAGATTCTTCGCTTTTCGCCAAGATGCGGGTATAGAATGGGTTCAGAAAAAAAGAACGAAGCATTACGTTATTAAGAGGACCGGATACACCTTCAGGGGAGGCAACTCTTGCAAAAATATTTTATCTCCCCTGTCAATATGGGTCAATTCTTAAAGGAAAGAATTTGCACCTAGGGAGCAAGTTCTTTCCGTTTAGATAGACTCCTTTTTCAGTGGCACAGGGCTCATAGAAAAGCGGAGCACGAAATACCGAAAGCTGTCTCCTTTTGAAAAATGGCGGGAAAAAAAACCCGACGGGTCTACCCATTCCCCTTAAGACGAACGAATGACAAACCTTTCAAAACTAGAGCTGGTATTTATTTATTTTTTTTATTTTTTTTTGCAATTCGTATAATGTGTTAATATGTGATGTTGTTGAGGGCCCCAAGGGAGATTGGGCAAACTATTTGGATTACCCTCGTTAAATAAAGAATTTACTTACTTGTACTTACTTACTATTAGCAATGTAATCACCAATATCAAGGCTTAGCTCCAATGGTATTTGAGATATTTTGCTGGCAAGGTAAAATTGCCAAATTTACAAAGGGCCATAAATCATGAACATTTCGCAAACACGCCTATAAAAATACATTGCCACCTTTCTCGCCGAAAAAAATGAAGATTTTAAGATGAAAAATTGTGATATTTTTCTTTTTTCTGCTCAAAATATAGATTGTGGGCACTCGTTAGAACCGCCTCATCGTCGAGGCGGTTCTAACGAGTACCCACACTATATTTTAGAGCAGAAATAAGAAAAATAAGGTATACCCCCGGAAACCCCAGTTTTACTGTATAAAATTGGGGTTCAAGGGGGTCAAAATTATATAGGTGCGTTTTCGTGATGTTTTTTTTTTCAGTGAATCAGACCATCTACTCATCACTAGCAATCTGTTTGTATTTGACATATTTTGCTGACAAGGTAAGGTAAAAATGCTCAAATTTCCAAAGGACCATAACTCATAAAGTATTTTTCAGAATTTATTCAAAAGTTCATCAGACCATCTACTAATCACGAGCAATCTAATCACCAAATGTCAAGGCTTAACCATAGTATTTCAGATACATTGTATTTTGCTGGCAAAGTAAAAGTATCCATATTTACAAAGGGCCATAACGCATGAATTATTTTTCAAAATTTATTCAAAAAGTTTTAATCAGGTCATCTACTCATCACTAGCAATATAACCATCAAAGAAAGGTCCTTAGCTCTAACCGTTTTGAAAATATTTTGCTGAAAATGTAAAAGTGCCCAAATTTACGACGGACCATAGCTCATTGAGTGTTTTTTCTGACAATAATCAGTTAATCTACTCATTACTAGCAATTAAATTACTATACACCAAGGCTCTAGCTCTAATGTTTATTATATTTTGCTGACTAGTTAAAACGCCCAAATTTACAAGGGACATAACTCATGAAGTATTTTTCAGGTCATCTAATCGTCACAAGCAATCTAATAACAGAATACCAATGTTCTAGATTCAAGGTTTTTTTTTTTTGTTGTTGTTGTTTTTTTATAATATTTTGCTGACAAAGTAAAACCGCCCAAATTTACAAGGGCCGTAACTCATGAAGTATTTTTCAAACCTTATTCAAAAGCTATTCAGGATATCTACTCCTTATCACGTAACATCAAGGCTCTAGCTGTTGTTGGGAGTTTTTATTGACAAGATACAATTCCAAATTTTACAAAGAGCCATAACTTGTGAATTATTTTTCAAAAATTTCAAAATTTATGGCCAAAAGCAGCGAGTTACCTTCTTTCCTGGGTGGCGTCAAATGACACGGTTCTGGAAAATCAATATCCGGGTATTCACCTGTAGTAAACAATCGCGAGAATATCAGTCTTTTGAATCGACTTTACGTTAATAAAATGCCATCAACGTGTGGTGTGCGCCACAGTGCCACTAGCGTGGAGGACATGCCTTCCCAAGCGATAAAAAGCAAAAGCAGAAGACGATTATTGCCATATTTTCATAGTATGATTTCTGTCGTATGCTTCAATATATAAGTGAAGGCAATGGTCAGGAATCGATAAATCAACAACTTCCATCAGAGACACCAAAGGGAAAGAAACACAAACACGAAACAACTAGACCCTAATGGAAACACCAATAGCAGAAAGCCCAAAGGGCAGTTGCTTTCCCGCAAAATGACCAAGTGGCTATCCAAAACAAAAAAGAGATAAGCAATACACAATCGAAGACCTTAGCGATAATAAACCGCGACAGACAACATGTTAAGAGCACCAAAATGAATCGTTTTACATGAACAGAGTACATGGAAAGCGAACCTCCGTTGTCAGAACCTGACTAGCTGTAATGTAAGCCATGAGGTACCTCCAAACAAGCACTATCGGATGCCATATTTGACTCAAAGACAAAACTACAGTAGAATTCCGCTATTTAGACCACCTAAAATTAGGACTAATTCTGCTATAAAAAGCTTTTTGAAGGGTATACTGGCTTAATTTTTCTTTGTGTTTCCTGCCTTCAATGTCCTCTGGTCAGGGACCACCTTTGGGACTGTTCAAAAGTTGTCTTAAAGGACCACCTTTGGGACTGTTCAAAAGTGGTCTTAAAGACCACTTTTGAATAGTCCCAAAGGTGGTCTTAATATAGGAATTTTACTGTACTATTTTCAAGGGGTTTCAGGATGCTTAAACTCAAATAATCCCCTTACTGATCACCATTTTGCATCAATATTCTAAACCAAACTTCTTTTACGAACAATTATGCATTGAAATGTCCACAACCTCCGTCACTATAAATATGTCATTTTCAGCTATTTTTTCATGAATATGAAATCCTGCCAATACCCCTTCCGGAAGAGTCAAATACGATACCAGATACAAATATAGGTCTTTTAAAGAGTATTATTTTAATTTATTACTTGAATAAGTATCTGTAGAATAATTGACGCCTAGAAAATTGAAAACACACATTATTTTTACTTATTATTTATACTTTTAACCCAGCAGGCACACGACGCTAGTGCAACGTGATATCAACGTCGGTGTAACATCAAAACGTTGCAGGGACATGGATGTGGCGTTGCATTAACGTCATGATGTTTAACCGACGTTGAAAGACCCCATCCCCAGTTTTGTGTTAAAAATGATGAAGCCTTAACACATAAAATAGCATACAACAAAACTCAGTAATCAAGTGTCCTTGGTATGTAGATGATAATCACTAGGTTGCGGGGGAAGGACGTGGTTATATTACACAAAATTATTTGTATGTTTGTTTTGTCTGATTTTAGGCTTAACGTCCCCGTAAACACTGTAAAGGTCAATTTGGAGACGTTGCTTCCAATTTTGTGGAACTTTTACCCGACATTGAGATGAAATGACATCTCAAGCCCTGTCGCCCAATAAAACCAATAGGGTTTATAAGCATGGACGGTCCGACACTTGCACCGCTTTGCCTTGGCAGGCTTAGATCATCTAAGCGGTTTACCAGTACTCGTGTGCGGGTCGGATTCAGCTCTGCGTGGAAGCATCATGCAGCCCATCTATTTCTTCAAGCCCCCGACGGGCGGGGGCCGAAAAATGATTTAGGATGGTTTAAATATTATAAATATGAATAATATAGTGATGCTACAAGAATTGATCATGTAGACAATGAGCTGACGATTCTTCGCCACAAGTTATCACATCGAAGTACCTGATGCACGAAAATACGTTACAGACGAAAACAGAATATTCCGTGTTTAACACATTGCACCTGCGGAATTTTTCGGACCTGTTTACCCCAATATCAATAAAACTTGAATTCTACATTCTTTTATACTAGAAATAGGATCATCTGGATACATGAAGTATTCTTTTATGGAAGGAAAATGTGGGTGAAAATAATTTTCCGACTACGAGAGCGAAGAAAAATCATGACGAGAACACGCCTTTATAATTTTGACCCCCTCAAACCCCACTTTTATATAGTAAAAGTGGGGTTCAAGGGGGTATACATTATTACAAAAATATCACAATTTTTCCTTTTAAAATGTCTAATTTTTGGCCAAAAAATTGGCAATGTATTTGTATAGGGATGTTTTCGTAATGTAGCATCACGATAACAAATCCGTGAAACGAAGACCACATGAAACCCCAATTTATATAGCGAAAAGTGGGGTTTACAGGGGTATACATTACCCCCCCCCCCCCCCCCCAATTTTTGCTCTAATACATAGATTAAGGGTACTCGTTAGAACCGCCGCACTGAGGCGGTTCTAACGAGCACCCACAATCTATGTTTAAAGCAGAAAAAAGAAAGATGTTATCATTTTTACCCAAATTTGTCATTTTGGACACCATGTTGGACGTCATTATTTCAAACAGACATGTTTTCCTAATGCTTGTAAATTTCTGTCGTCCTGTAATTTTGCCGTTTTTTTTTTTTTTTGTTTTTTTTTTTTTTTTTTTTTCTTCTTCAGTTCTGCCTTCAATTCGACCAGTCGGAGGTTTCCGTACTTTGAATTCATTTCTTTTTTCTTCTTGATTGAAATTGGAATGACAGGATTCCAATTTAACAAAAGATTGTTGGGCCGCCTACTGCCGCGCCTATGGTGGAATAGCAGGAAAAGATAACTGACTGCCGTTTGCCATTCGAAAGTTAATCAGATCATGTACTCATCACTAGCACTTTAATCTATGGAACGCCACGACTGTCACATGATGTTGAAAATTATTATGCGCGGTAGTTACACTATTTTGTGCTGTATTAACATTAATATGTTCAGTAGCAACATTATTATGTTCAGTATTAACCTTAATATGTTCAGTGGTAACAATGTTATGTTCAGTAGTAGCACTATTATGTGCAGTGGTAGCAGTAACATGTTAAGTAGTAACGTTAATTTGTTCAGTTGTACCTTTATTATGTGCAGTAGGAACATTATTATGTGCGGTAGTAATAGAGTTATGTTCAATAAAAGCATTTTGTGCAGCAGAAACACTATTATCTTCAGTAGTAACATAATTATGTGCTGTAGGAACGTTATTATGTGCAGTAGTTACATAATTATGTTCAGTAAAAACATAATTATGTTAAGTAGTGACATTATTATGTTCAGTATTAACAACGTTATGCTCAGTGGTAACATCATTATGTTTAGTAGAAACATTAATATGTTCAGTAGTGACATTATTATGTTCAGTAGTAACTGTTTTCGCTGTGGTTAATTTACTATTCGCTGTGGTTAATGAACTATTCGTTGTGGTTAATTTACTATTCGCTGTGGTAAATTAATAGGTTCAGCAGTTACTTTATTATGTGCAGTAGTAACAATATTATGTTCAGTGGAAACGTTAATATGTTCAGTATAAACATCATTATGTTCAGTAGTAACTTTATTCGCTGTGGTTAAGTTACTATTCGCTGTGGTAAATTTACTATTCGCTGTGGTTATTTTACTATTCGCTGATGGATAATATTTCTAATATAAGCAGTCGCCTGTGCACCGGTAGGATAAAATAAGACTGTAAACATTTGACTCAAAATGGCGGATAAAATGATATCAATTCTCAAAGAACTGGATTTGGAAGAAGTCAAACAGTGTAGACTCAAATGACCAGACGCTGCAAAACGTGTCATCTGATCTGGGCCGCAAAATGCTACATCTGATCTGGGTCTACATTATTTCCTTAAACAACGAGGAAATTTAACCGCATCCATTTCTTGCTAACAATGAATTAGGTGTACGGACTTTGACGGACCATTATGATCAGTAGCTGCGCAAACCTTGGCGTCTGATCTGGGCCGCTAAGTGCGACGTCTGATCTCGGTCTACACTGTTTGCTTAATCAACGACGAAATTTAACCGCATCTATTTCTTGCTGCCAATGAATTAGATGTAAGGACTTTGACTGATTGACGGACCATGATGCTCAGACGCTGCAAAACTTGGCGTCTGATCTCGGCGCAAAATGCGATATCTGATCTAGTTCTATACTGTTTGCTTAAACAACGAAATTTAAGCGCATCCATTTCTTCCTGACGATGAATTAGGTGTACGGACTTTGAGCGATTTTACGGGCCATTGATTTTCTAACGAGATTAAAAATGTGTTAAATTAATTGCTTTAACTCATAATAAGTTGGCGTGTGCTGCTTACCTGGATTGAAATAGTAGAAAGACTTCATTCATTCAGTTGTAAAATCGTAAAAATTCCAGTCTGGTGATTCTGCAAAATGCCTGAGTATATTGATAACATGATTTGCTGTGAAAATCGTAAGGTGCAAAATTTGGTTTTATAGAATATGTTTAGGTCTGAATTCATCATCGTATCAATGGCAGTGTCCGTCTTGTGAGCAGCAACATGTGTGACATCACAGAAAGCTGTGTAATGGAAACCCATGTAAATCCAACTTTATACAGAGAAAAGTAGGATTTACAAGGGGTGTGCAGTCTTTTTTTCGTTCTCACAAGTCGATATATTAAGGAAAACGAACTAATACCCCGGCATCCTGGATACAATCCGGGTTGTGGGTACTCATTAGAACTGCCTCATTGAGGTGTATAAAGAGATTTTTTATATATATATTTTTTTTAGAATTGAACTTAAAATTTTAACATATATCAATTGTTATCAATAAGTGATCACCACAAACCGAGATATTATGAAAACGCACAACTACCGCAAGATCCAGGACACATTCGGGAATTTCCCGGACAAATTAACTTCAGAAATGGACCCCTAAAATATTCAAAATGAAAAATATTTTTTAACTCTCTTTTAAAATTGAACTAAAATTTTTATTTGATACTAATTTTATTAATTTCTGACCACCTAAAGTCGAGATATTAGGGTTAACGTATCAATACCCCAACATCCAGGAAAAAATCAGAGAATTTTCCGGACAGATTAACTTAAAAAATGGACCCCTAAAACGTTAAAAAAATAAATTATTATTTTTTTATCTTTTATAATAGAGCTAAAAATTTTATTTGATACTATTTGTATTAATTTCTGACAACACGAAGTGGAGATATTAGCGATAACATACCACTACCTCCAATTTCCCGGCGAATTCCCGGACAATTCCCGGACATTAGTGTGCACCTGACAATTGTATTATTCGCCGGACCTGACTGGCATTTCCGAAAACTGGTCGTTTCGGCCCAACCGTAGGTATCGACCAGGGCCCACTGACCCATCGTACGCAGTGCCCACACTTAAGATACTCTTACTGCACGATGCTTGCAGTGACGCTTACAAAAAAAAAACTAAACACTTTATTTTGATTGAAATGAAGCAATCGCTTTGTTTGAAGCTTGATATTGTGTTATTGCTCACAAAGCTGAAAAAAAACGGTGTCCCGTCCTTCGGACAGGGTCATCAACTGGAGGCTGCCTATGCAGGTTAATTCAGGAATCTAAATGGTTGCTTGTAGGCCTTAAAACTGAAACCCAGACACGGGTATAGAAGTGCACAGGCTCATAACACTCTGAAATGAGGGAGATGAAGTATATATAAAGAAAAAAATAATTTTGAAGCCATTCAAGTGCTGAGCGCTTTTATTGTTGGTAGCAATATTTTTCTTTAAAGAGAAACTAAAATTTGATATAGTTTTACAACTTCAGCTGCGATCATGTAATTCCAAGGATTGGAAAATACCAATTGGCATGCACGGATCCAGAAGTTGACAACCTTGGGTACAAAGCCTCATTGGATCATTTATTTTCAGATCTAAATGGGAGACTCAGAGGAAGCTCCCTAATCTGTTTCTTCAAAGGTCTAAATCGCTAGTGTGATAATAGAGAAACCAAATAGTTTTAAGTACTCGAGGTCACTCGTGCCCCGGGACGTGTGTAGTAGAACATAGAGCCTCGATAATAAATAGAATTATTCCAGCGTCTACTCAACCACTTTCTAAAACTCATTCTAGAAGTAAAAATGAAATCCGTTAATTCAAAGTGCGTTCGGAAAGCAATCATCCTGGATATATGCCATCAGGCCCAACTCAGGACCAGCAATGAAAATCATTAATTTTACAAACGGTTAATACCGGCAAATAACACTTTGGTTTCCCGCGTTTGTTTCTATTTCGACCGGTGCATAGGTGACTGCTTATGTTGAAATATTAACCGATCAGCGAATAGTAAATTTACCACAGCGAATAGTAAAATAAGCACAGCTAATAGTAAATTTGCCACACCGAATAATAAATTAACCACAGCGAAAAAGGTTACTACTGAACATAACAGTATTACTACTGAACATATTAATGTTAGTGCTGAACATATAAATGTTAGTACCGCACATAATAATGTTTCTACTGAACATATTAATGTTAGTACTGAATATATAAATGTTAGTACCGCACATAATAATGTTTCTACTGAACATATTAATGTTAGTACTGAATATATAAATGTTAGTACCGCACATAATAATGTTTCTACTGAACATATTAATGTTAGTACTGAACATATAAATGTTAGTACCGCACATAATAATGTTTCTACTGAACATATTAATGTTAGTACTGAATATATAAATGTTAGTACCGCACATAATAATGTTTCTACTGAACATATTTATGTTAGTACTGAACATATAAATGTTAGTACTGCACATAATGATGTTTCTACTGAACATAATGGTGTTACTACTGAACATAAAAAGGTTACTACTGAACATATTAATGTTAGTGATGCGAATAATAGTGTAACTACCGCGCATAATAATTTTCAACATCATGTGACAGTCGTGGCGTTCCATATTAATCACTAAATAGCAATCGTTTTGCTGACGAGATTTACAAAGGGCCATAACTGACTATTTTTCAGAGTTTGTTCAAAAGTTAATCAGGCCATCTACTTATAACTCCCAATCTGTCAATCAAGTTTCAAAGCTCTAGCTCTAACAGTGTTTGTGATATTTTGCCGACAAAGTAAACAATCCCAAATTTACAAAGAGCAGTAAATCGTGTACTGTTTCTTAAAATTCATTCGAAAGGTTATCAGGCCATTTACTCCTCCCTACCAATACATTCACCAAGTTCCAAGGCTCTAGCTTTAATACGTTTTGAGATATTAAGCTAAAAAGGTCCCACCCTTATTTTATACAAACAGTCCTAACTTAGGAAAGGGGCATAATCCTGAGGAGAAAAATACGTGTCATCTACTTTCTCTTCAGGAATCCATATACATTGGAATTCCGCTATTAAGACCACCTAAAATTAAGACTAAATCTGCTTTTAGAAGCTTATTTTGAAAGGTGCACTTGATATTTCTTTATCTTTTCTGACCACAGTGTTCTCTGGTGAGGGACCACCTTTGGAACTGTTCAAAAGTGGTCTTTAAGATCACTTTTGATCAGTCCCAAAGGTGGTCTTAATGTAGGAATTAAACTCTATAAAATTTCAAAAGCCTAGCAGGCATCGTTCCCAAGTTATGCTATGCATCAAAAAGAGGGCCAAGATGGCCCTGGATCGCTCAGCTGATTTCAAGATACTTCGTAAAGTCATGTGGATAACTGGCAGCCATTTTTTTCATTGGAGCCGAACTGTTTTAGTTCTTTTGATAAAGTGTCATTTCAGCAACATTCCTATTAAGTAGATTAAGCAAATTTTCGATTGTTTTCTATTTTAGCTTTGATGGGCATTTAGAAGGAGTTAACATGTTAAGCGAATTCTTGACGGTTTTCTATGTTAAGCTCTGGTGGCCATTTTGTTCATTGGAGCGAAATGTTAGAGGGTCACCTTAGCAACATCCCTATGAAGTTTAAATGAAATTAGCCCAGGGGCTTAGGGGGAGTCGTTGTTTAAAGATTATTTTTTCTGGTTTTAGCTCTGGTGGCCATCTTGTTCCTCTGAGTGGAACGATTTTAGCTATTTTGGTAGAGGGAACCTAAACAACATTCCAATGAAGTTTGAATCAAACTGGCCCACGGGTATGACAGGAGTAGTCATTGTAAGATTTTTTGTGGGTGTTGGCTGGACGCCTAATATTTAAATTATACGCATATGCATGTACCGTGTAATTCGATTTAACAGTCTCGCAGCCGACTCTTGAAATAGTTAAAAAAAAATGCTGGGTCCACAAGCAACCCGCATAATAGAGGCACCAACAGAACATCGCATTTTGACCTATCGCGCATTACAACAGGCCTATGTAATTTTGACAACATAAAATTAAACGAAGTGCAACACCAGGAACTGATACAATCAGATCCCAAATCCTGCCCTAAACACCATAGCCCAATTTCATGTAGTAAATGCCGTTTTTTTTCCGGAGTATATGTTATTTTTCTTATTTCTGCTCCAAAGAAAAATGACAAAAATTTTCATCTGAAACATTTCGTTTTCACGAGTATAACATTTGCAGAGATGTTTAACGTGAATTGTTCAGGTGTTGTCATAACTTACCAGTTGTATCATATATAAATCAGGATAGCATCAGGCATAGAAAATTTCCCGTAATTTTGCGTCCGGCAATAGCACATTTCCCGACTTTGTGCTATTGACAGACGTCTGGCAATAGCACATTTCCCGACTTTATGCTATTGACAGACATCTAGCAATAGACTCTTCCGATTTTTTTTTCTAACTTTAGCTCTTATGGCCATCTTGTTCATCGGAGCCGAACGATTTTAGTTATTTTGGTAGGGGGTCACCTAAGCAACATTCCTGCATAGGTTGAATGAATTTGGCCTAGGGGTACGGAAGGAGTAGCCATTTAAATTTTTTTTTTTGCTTTTTTAGCTATGGCGGCCATCTTGTTCACTGGAGCGGAACGATTTTAGCTGTTTTGGTAGAGAGCCACCTAGATAAAATTCCTGTAAAGGTAAAATGAAATAGGCCCAAGTGTTTAGGAAGAGTAGTCTTTTAAAACAAGTTGTTGACGACGCACTTCGGACAATGGACATTGACTGGTCAAAATAGCTCACATTAGAAAATATTTCTTACGGCTTATAATCAATGTTAAACCTATGTTAAGAAAAAATAAAACACTCTTAAGTTCTTACGGCATGAACGCCGTAATAAAGGAAAGAAGCATAGCCTGAAAAAATCCCCGCCTATGGTGGGATTCGAACCCGGGCCGCTCGGGTGAGAGTCCAGTGCTCTAAACGCATTTGTCAGAGAGTGGTTATAAACCTAGAAGCTATGCATATGATCTACCAAGGTAGATAATGGAAGGGAAGTAACACACCCCCTCTGCAGGAAGTCATAATTTATGATGTCGTGAAGGATGCCAACTTCGGCACAAGGCATTTGATGCATGTAATGTCCAATCCCGCACGAGCCCCCATCTTACGACATGAAAGCCGTAACAAAGGAAAGAAGCATAGCCTGAAAAATCCCCACCTATGGTGGGATTCGATCCCGGGCCGCTCGGGTGAGAGTCCATTGCTCTAACCGCTGAGCTAAAGAGTCGACTCCCTGACGCTGTTGTCAGAGAGTTGTTATAAATCTAGAAGCTGTGCATATGATCTACCAAGGTAGATAATGGAAGGGAGGTAACAAAGTGGATCCATAAATGCATCACTCCTTAATGTTCGCCAGCATGACAAGTAACCTAGAAATAATTTCTTTTGGTTAATTATCAATAATTTTAATATAAAAAGAGAAAATCGTAAACGTTAAACATGTTTTCAAGAACCCACCTTCGGTATCAAATATCTTAAAAATGAATCTCAAAATATCTGTCATCTATAAATATCCGCCAATGGCATGTAACTTAGAAAATATTATGTAGGACGGCATTTTGTGAGCCATTATTTTCGAAGTCGGATTTTTTAAACTTAGATCTAACGTATATTTTGTCTTTGTATATACTTATAACTGATTATTATTTAACGGGCCTCCGTGGCCTAGTGGTTAAGAGCGCTGACTCTTGATCATTAGGTCTCTCACCGCTGTGGTTCGAGCCTCGCTCGGATCATATGTGAGACGCCAAGTTCTGCAACGGAAGGTCAGGTGGTTTTTCTCCGGGTACTCCGGTTTTCGCCCACCTCTGATTAACGATCGGTTTGATATGAGTGAAATAATCTTGAAAGGGCCGTAAAACCAAACCCCCTCCCCCCCCCCCCCCCCCAAAAAAAAAAAACTGATTATTAACCGATACAAAGATTTTCGTCGTATCTTGTGCGCACACGATAATATCTTGTTCGCACAACTTAATATCTTGTTCGCACAACATGTTTTCAATTTAATCAGAAGCATATAGCACAATTTAATCAGACGCATAAGATATTATGTTGTCCGCACAAGCTCAATCTTATGCGCACGAGGCATTAGATATTATCTTGTGCTCACAAGATAATATCTAGTGCACACAAGATAATATTTAGTGCGCACAAGATATTGTGTTGTCCGCACAAGATAATGTGTGTTGTCTGCACAAGATAATATCTTGTGCGCACAACATATTATCTTGTGCGCACAAGATAATATCTTGGTCGCACAACTTGTCCGACAAAAAAAACAAATTTAAGTAAGAATATTATATATATATTTTCGCGATTTTTTTTCACTTAAAATGTTCTTATTGATTATTCCCCACCCTATTTAAAAAATTCACGAAAAGCTCAGATTTCGTCGGACATTTAGGGATGTCGGACGTTTAGGGATCCTGCATTAGTCAACCATTATTGGTCGTCTTGTGTCGTCTACAAGAGAAAGGGAGAAAAGAGACAGAAGATATTGTACAGGAGATGCCAGTGGGGAATAGGATAGAAAGAGAAATACGAAAGAAAGTGAATGGATGACGAAAACACGCCTATACAAATACATTGCCAATTTTTTGACCAAAAATTAAAAATTTTAAGATGAAAAATTGTGATATTTTTCTTATTTCTGCTCAAAACATAGATTGCTGGGACTCGATAGAACCGCCTCCCCACAATCTATGTTTTTGAGCAGAAATAAGGAAAATAATGTATACCCCCTTAAACCCCAGTTTTACTATATAAAAGTGGGGTATGAGGGGGTCAAAATTATATAGGTGTGTTCTCGTAATGAAACCGCAGGAGAAATAACATTCCAAATCAACCATTACATGTACTGCATGCTGCAAGTAAAGCATGAAATGCCAAACTGTAAGCCAATATCAGTTGGGCTCCCGGATGACATAAGATACTCACCCAATCACCCCCAGATTTCTATCCAAATAAAACTAACGGTGGTCCAGGTGAGGCAGCTCATAATTAGCCATCTCATCGGGATCTACACTGTTTGCCATCCTGTTAGAGATGTTGTCTAAACTCACAATGAACAAGACTTGGTACGGCGTGCCCAGTTTCAAAGACCGAAGAGTAGACGCATTACGAAAGCATGCCTATACAAATACAATGTAAATTTTATCGCCGAAAAATTGAAAATTTTAGGATGAAAAATTGTGACATGTTTCTTATTTATACTCAAAATATAGATTGTGGGTACACGTTAGAACCGCCTCATTGAGGCGGTTCTAACGATTACCCACAATCTATATTTTAGAGCATAAATAAGAAAAATAAGGTTTACCCCTGTAAACCTCAGTTTTAATATATAAAAATGGGGTTACGGCCCCCGCACACCGGGGCTTGAAGAAATAGATGGGCTGCATGATGCTTCCACGCAGATCTGAAACCGACCCGCACACGAGTACTGGTAACCCGCTTAGAGGATCTAAGCCTGCCCAGGCAAAGCGGTACGAGTGTCGCCCATCCATGCTGATAAACCCTGTTGGTTTCATTGGGCGGCAGGGCTTGAGATGTCATTTCATCTCATTGTCGGGCAAAAGTCACACAAAATTGGAAGCATCGTCTCCAAAATGACCTTTACAGTGTTGACGGGACGTTAACCTCAAATCAAACAAACAATAAAAATGGGGTTCAAAATTATATAGGCGTATTTTCTGAATATATGAACCTCAGGGATGAAAGGGTTCCAAGGCTGAATATTCTGTTTCGTCCTCACTTATTGTTTCTTTCAGTCAAGAACAATTAATCAGACCGCGACTCCTACCTTGAAATGATATTAAAATACACTACGAGTCTTCTGTCGGAGATGAATTTTACTGTGCGGACCGGACCATACAGTGTTCTTCTATTTGTTTGTTACGCGATATTTTCTTTTACTTAATTCACTAGCTGTCGACATTTCCAAAGTATTTTCTTCTTTTTTGGAGATAAAAAAGGCCTTGGCATTTCGTGTGAATCTTCTTATTACGATAACATACCCGTGCGAGATAGTGTATTTTTCCAATTTCCGAAATGGCTACTTTTCTGATGAAAATCCGTGATATCTTTCTTATTTATGTTGCAAACATAGGTTATGGGTGCTCGTTAGAACCGCATCAATGAGGCGGTTCTAGCGAGTACCCACAACCTATGTGGTTATGGGTGCTCGTTAGAACCGCCTCAATGTGGCGGTTCTAGCGAGTACCCACAACCTATGTCTTGGAGCAGAAATAAGAAAAATAATAAAGTGGGGTTTAAGGGGGTGTTCATTTCACGGACTTGTTCACGAGATGTGCTGAAAAAAAAAGGCTTGGCATTATAGTGAATCGTCTGCAGGGCAGACGATTCACTATAATGTCAAGCCTTTTTTTGTTCTGAAAACATATTTTGAAGGTTGTCATCTGCTCTGCCTGACGATATTTTCAAAGTATTTTCTCTTCTTCTTCTTCTTTTTTTTTTTTTTTTTTTTTTTTGCATAACGAAAACACGCCTATAAAAATGCATTGTAAACTATTCCTAAAAAAGGAAAATTTGCATATGAAAAATTGTGATATTTTTCTTATTTCTGCTCAAAATATAGATTGTGGGTACTCGTTAGAACGGTTCTAACGAGTAGCCACAATCTATATTTTTTATAGAAGAAATAAGAAAAATAAGGATTACCCCTGTAAACCCAATTTTACAATATAAAAGTGGGATTCAGGGGTCAAAATTATATAGACGTGTTTTCGTGATGGATAAATCAAAGTTTGGCAATCCACGTTAATCGTCTGCTGTTTAAAGGTTTGTCATTACATGTGATTCGTCTGCTGGGAAACGATTCGCATGAACTGTCAAGCTTTATTTTCTCAAAAATTTTCAAGCCTTATTTTTTACCACACGATTCACATGAAAAAAATCAAACCTGAATTTCTTTGAAAATACGTTGGCGTCTGCTACAGTATTTGCCTTAGCCTTAAGGGTTAAGCTTCTCTTTTTGTTATGCTATTGTCAGTGTTAATATTGATCACTGGAGAAACAACAGACATTAAATAATATGAATGTTTCATCCAAAATATGATTCCATACATCGGATTGATCACTGTGGACTGTTAGAAACCAGGAATTTCAAGAATAAAATACAATGCTTGAATGTCATAAATGGAATGCTTGGATACTTCAGTACAGAAACTCAAACCCGACGACAGGATTAATGTCGACCGATAGACATTAGGTAAACGTTTATTTATTTATTTATTTATTTATTTATTTATTTATTCCGACCATTATTTTTACCTATATGTATATGCCTGTCGTCCTATTTTGGGGACATTGGAAAACAGTGTAGATCCAGATCAGACGCCACAGAACGCGGCGTCTGATCTGAATTTACAATGTTAAGTATAAAAAAATCGTACCACACACAGAACAAACCCGACACCCCTATAATTAGAAATAGACTTGCCTTTCCTTAGGCCTATCTATTAGGTAGAAAATGCCCATATATGGGTTAACCCTTTTTGTACCAAACGGAATCTTCCTCCTTACAGCAGGAGTTCATTTCAAAATTTAGGGGTGACAGGTTGTGTTTTCATCAATATTTATAAGGAAAATACGGAACCCGGGAAGGGACATGATTTTGTTTTTATTTTTTAAGTTGTGCGCACAAGATAATATCTTGTGCGGACAAGATATTAACTTGTGCGGACAAGATATTATCTTGTGCGGACAACAAATTATCTTGTCCGCACAACATAATATCTTGTCCGCACAAGATATTATCTTGTGCGGACACCATATTATCTTGTGCAGACAAGATATTATCTTGTCCGCACAAGATATTAAGTTGTGCGAACAAGATATTATCTTGTCCGCACAAGATAATATCTTGTCCGCACAACATAGATCTTGTGCGCACAAGATATTATCTTGTCCGCACAAGATAATATCTTGTCCGCACAAGATAATATCTTGTCCGCACAACTTCCCAAGATCTATGTTGTGCAAACAAGATAATATGTTGTGCGAACAAGATAATATCTTGTGCGCAAAATATATTATGTTGTGCGAACAAGATCATATCTTGTCCGCACAAGATAATATGTTGTCCGAACAAGATAATATCTTGTCCGCTCAAGATATTATCTTGTTCGCACAACATAATAAAAATAAAAAATCATGTCCCTTCCCGGGTTCCGTAGGAAAATGACTGAACTTTTAGTAAACAGTGGAGGCCCTGATCTGGGCCTACACTGTTTGCCAGGGTACCCGTTTTTGGGTTTCTGGTACTAAATGGGTTAAACACAATCAGCATTTAATCATTATGAGGTCAAGTTCACGTAACAAATGACCATGCAAGCCCTTCTTGAATAGAGAAGACTTTTGTCACTTTTGTCTGCTCAAAACATTTATTGCATTTGAGATGTTTTTTTGTGTTTTTTTTTTTTTTTTTTTTTTGTTTTGTTTTTTTTACTGAAATAGACGTTTGTTTGTTTATGGCTGCAAGCCAGTTAGATTGGGAAAGTGGTTTCGGTTTTAGACTTCTCTTTCTATGTTATTTTGGATCCTCAGGTGTTGATTTTAAACAAAAATCAGAGATACAGTCAGCTTTTTCCGGTGTTCTGGTTCCCTCACCCTATAGCTCAATAGCTTTGGCATCAGGGGACAGTTAATCGCGGCACTTTTTTGTCCGCGTCACACCAAGTTTTTGAATCGTTATCGACAACTCCTGGAGAAAGCGATAACTTCTGTTTTGGTTTCAAATTGCTCCACACATGCATGAAATCAAAACAGAATACCTAAGAAACACTTCTCTGTTTGCATAGGCTGACAGCAGCAGCATTTCACTTACCCCACCCACTAATTTTTACATACAAAAAATCATGACTCCACCTCACTTTGACAGATCCTGTGAATTTACTCCCAAAACACCAGTACTTGGCACCTGTTGAAATGTCATGTACACTCAGTCACATGCAAAGAAATAGACAGAAAAGTATACCATAACCAGTAAACTTTTTCAGGAATCCTCTTTGAAAAACAGCTACTTTTTAGTGCCAAAGCTACCTTCGTGAATTCAGATATGCCGCTGCACCTTGAACTTGCACAGCATCCAGACAGCCGGGATTTTAGTTTCGCATTCCATTTCATAAAAGTACAGATACTCAGCAAATAAGCCCACATTGGCAAAAAATATCCACATATCACAATTTCTATGAGCAACCATGCCATTATTGGCCCTCCTACTATAATATTTTGAAAAACGTCCACCCTCAAATGCGAAACTGTCCCCTGATGCCTTTCGCATGTTTTAATAGAATAGAGGGTACCAGTTTGGTGAGAGAGGTATCTGTCTAGTGACAGAGCTATCGTTTCTGTGCGAAAGTTTAACTAAACACCGAAGCGAATTTATCCACTAGGCCACGGTCTACTCAGCACTACCGTCAAAACAGTTTACCTGACCACATTCTAGTGACAGAGCTATCGTTTCTGTGCGAAAGTTTAACTAAACACCGAAGCGAATTTATCCACTAGGCCACGGTCTACTCAGCACTACCGTCAAAACAGTTTACCTGACCACATTCATAAATCATCTGTGTAGCAGTCTACAATTCTCTCGAAGGTCAAAACTCGATGGGTTTTGTTGAAATTTTATAGGGTAGATTCCTGACGTCAGAAGTGTTAACTAGAGTAGGTCAACTGAACTGCTGCGCCGTGATTTTGCGAGTATACTCAGTATGTAAGGAAGACCGCCTCCGTGGTCCAGTGATTAAGATCGCTGACTTGTAATCACTGGGGGGTCATGGGTTCGAGCCCCGCTACCGGCCATGATCGTTTATGTGAGAACATTTGGTAGTTTGTGTCGGAGGATCGGAGTCTAGCACTGGTACTTTCCAGGAACAGTGGTTAGGAAACTACCCGCCTGTATATGACTGAAAGATTGTTGAACGGGCGTAAAACCTAGCAAAACAAACAGTATGTATGATGTGTTCTTTCACATTATTGTCTCTCATAAATCTGTTGGGGACATTTATTTTGTTTTGTTTGTCCATTTCTACTTGCCAAATCGCATATCGTCCGTGCTCCATAAGCCATTATTCCTCCTGTCTGTCTGTTAACAATGTCTTCTTCCAACTACTATTCAGATACTACTGAGCAAATTTCAATAAAACAGGGTCATCACAATGATCCCTTACTATCATAGTTGGTCAAAAGTGAGAATGTGATCATTGGGTCACATGTCAATGCCTCAGTTACCTTGACATTGAAATATTTCTTACAATAAATGTCAAGGTAGTGCCACATAGAAAACTGACATCTCATGGGTTTGTCCATTCCAATGTGTAGATAAACCATATATTGCCTTTGAGTACACTGCATCAAAAGTCTATGTCCCATTTACAAGAACAGTGCAATTTGCTTCCTCACCAGTACTTTCATCAACATCAACTCGTACATCCATGTGGCGGCAATATGGCTACATTTACACCAGGAACAGTACCCTTAAAACCAGGCAAGCCTTTCCATTTAACGTCCCCGTCAACACTATATAGGTCATTTTTGGAGACGTTGCTTCCAATTTTGTGGGACTTTTACCCGACACTGAGATGAAATGACATCTCAAGTCCTGTCGTCCAATGAAACCAATAAGGTTTATAAGCTTTGCCTCGCTTTGCTTTGACTCGTTTTGCCTTGTCAGGCTTATATCCTCTAAAACTATTTACCAGTACTCGTGTGCGGTCGGACTCAGCTCTGCGTGGAAGAATCATGCAGCCCATTTATTTTTTCAAGCCCCGATGGGCGGGGGCTAACTGAAATATACGTTATCATAGCAACAGTAAGGGTAACTATTTTGTGATAACAGAAGGATAGTTTTCCTGATATTTGACAAAATCTGTCCTTGAATTATCACAAAACACTTACATTATCTGTTGCTATATGCTTTATTACAAATGGATAGCCGGCCTCGGTAGCTCAGTCGGATGCGCGTCTGACTGGTGATCAGGAAGACGCGGGTGCGATACCTGCCCGGGTCGGCAACAGTCTCTCGTGGAGATTGATCATGAAATCTTTTCTACGGTCATTCTCTCCCTTCCGCTGTTTCAAGAAGGGCAGTTGTCAGTTTCTGGTGGAAGGGAAGAATGTGCACTCTACTGGTTAACCACTTACGTATAAGCATGTCCAGGAAAAGCGTGGTTAGGTAAACTGGCCGGCTCAAAAATGACCTAAATAGTGTTGACTGGGCCGTTAAACTCCAATACAAAAAATTACAACTGGGTAAGCAGATAAAAGGTAGATATATCACACTTTTTACCTGAGAACCGGCCATTCCTAAAGTAAAGTTTTACGTTAAGAAGCCCATGCATTTAACAGCCTTGAAAACCCCTCTTTACGAGATAACATTTTGGTTCACATGGGTATAAATTCCTGACCTAATTTGTGCTCAAAAATACACTGTGGGTACTTCTAAGAACCACCCCAATCTACTTTTGCTGCAGCAATCAGAAAACTATCAAAAGTTTTCTTGGGCAATAAAAAATAGCAATATATTTCATATTTTAACCCTTGTCCTGCTGAATATATATAGATGCAACACCCACTACTGATTATCAACCATCAGCTTACTTGATGCAAATTAATGCAACAAATTCATGAGCTGAATGACAAACAATGAAGATCCTGATCAGATGGCTTCTTCTGGATCTTCATTGTTTGAAAGCTACGATATATCCGGGCTCAGCAGGACCAGGACTAAGCATTGCGTTACGAAAACACGCCTATACAAATACATTGTGAATTTTACCGCCGAAAAAAAGAAAATTTGAAGATGAAAAATTGTGATATTTTTCTTATTTCTGCTCGAAATATTGATTGCGGGTACTCGTTAGAACCGCCTCATCGAGGCGGTTCGCCTCATCGCCTGTAAACACAATCAGTAACACAGTGAAACTTTTGTGCAGTGATTGCATAAATTGTTATAAACTGCATGAATAAAATATGTAAAATGAAGTACTAAAAGCACCGAAGAAGGGCAATCATTTTACAAGCTAAATGCAAGAGATTTCAACACCTCAACCGAATCAATGAGCTTGTTGCCAAATTGGTAGAACTGGTCCTTTTTGGCTACCATACACTGAATTTAAAATAGTACCAGGTGAGATAATTACATTTTTTGAATTTTTCGGAATCATTAATTTTCAGTTCTATTTAAGTATTTTATTTGAAATTCCTCTGTTGCAGTGCCTAAAGGCAACCTTGAGCCACATTTCTATGATAGTATTTTACACATTGTGGTTTTGTGGATTGAAATGTCATTTTTTTCCAAAACCAAGGAAAAATGCAATAATTTACTAAAATGGTGACTTTCGAATAAAAATCTTTGGCTTTCATTATCTTACATTTACATGGACTACCATCTGATGAAAAATCTTTTTGGGTAATTATTTGCAAATATGATTTTTCAGTACCCCAAATGTAGTGAAATAACTGTATTGAGGAACCTTAAACGTTTCATCACGTACACAGAACCGTGTATATGTATTAAGTAACTCTTGTATTCCCACTCCATGCAATGGTTTACAACGAAACTGCTTCTTTTTGTGTTTCTTTTGCTCAATGCAAAACTTAATCGTTGAAACCCGCCTCAATAGGGCTATCCCGCTAACGACCACTCACAATCCTAGATTGTGGCAGCAATGTGATAAAACATCAGAAAAAAAAGATTCATTTTCACAGACAACAGTTTCTAACACTGGACAGGTGTGTTATCCTATAATTAAACTTACATCTTTTTTTTACGGCCCTTTCAAGATTATTTCACTCATATCGAGCCGATCGTTAATCAGAGGTGGGCGAAAACCGGAGTACCCGGAGAAAAAACACCTGACCTTCCGTTGCAGAACTTGGCGTCTCACATGTGAGCCGAACGAGGCTCGAACCACAGCGGTGACAGACCTAATGATCAAGAGTCAGCGATCTTAACCACTAGGCCACGGAGGCTCGTTAAATCTAATTTTGCATTTTGTTGTTGTTTTTTTTTTTTTTTTTTTGTTGTTGTTTTTTCCGCCGTTGGTTTCGTTATTCCATTGGTTATTAAACCACATGTTCGAGAAAATTGCCATTTCATTGGTCAATGATTTTCATAAATAAATCCATTCAACAAATACGACAGTTTACCGAAGTTTTAACCTAGGACATTTTTCATTTTTTTATGTGAGACATGAATGAAAAATGTATATACAATTTCGGCTTGCTCACCTTTGTTCTTAAACAATCTTGTCCTTTGATGACCATACGTCATATGTATAATTGTGTTTCTAGTGAATTCTTAACAGCTATTTTGACCTAATTTCACGTGGTTGGTCTATACAGCGAAATGAACCATTTCGCGAAAGGAAGGTTCCTTTCGCGAAAGGAAGATTTTTCTACGAAAGGAAGCTTTTTTTTTTACTTATAATAAATAGATATAGCATAACAAAAACATGTAATAGTCGCATTACAACTTGACAGATGTTTAATTTACCCAATAAAAGTTGCAGTGTATCATTTGTCTTCATTTTTCTTTATGTCCTTTTTAACACAAAATGGACATTTTCGAATATCATTACTGTTATATAAATTCGGAAAAGGAATAAAGGTAATTTGATTTTGTTATGTCCACATAAGATCAAGTTTCCGTCAGTTTGTTTGTTCGTCCGTTTGTTTGTCCGCCTGTGCATTAACGTTTACCACATCGACAACCATAAATGTTGACCCTAGAATATGTGTTCAAAAACTGTAAAAGATGCAGTTTTCATATTTGTTATGCATATACCTGAGATCAAATGCTCTTGAAATGAGGTCATGTTTTTGACCTTGACCTTTCACCTTGACCTTAGCTCAGACAGGCGGGACATCGCCCTCTGCAAAGCTATATTTTCTCGCGTGATAACTGAATTGTTTGGATACAGTAAACCTGTTCATATCTAGACAATTGTTGCTATCACTATTGTAGCTTATACTTCCAAATTAATCTACGCCGCATACCGGCCCCCGCCCATCGGGGCTTGAAGAAATAGATGGGCTGCATGATGTTTCCACGCAGAGCTGAAATCGACCGCACACGAGTACTGGTAAACCGCTTAGAGGCTCTAAGCCAGAAAGCGGTGAGAGTCGGACCGTCCATGCTTATAAACCCTATTAGTTTCATTAAGCTCGGACAGGGCTTGAGATACCATTTCGTATCCATGTCGGGTAAAAGTCCCACAACTACACCGCATATATTTTTAAACATATTTCTTGTTTGTTTTGTTTTGTTTTGTTTTTTAAAATAAACCTTTTCAAAAATCTTTCAGAAATACCAACAGAATGTCAAACTGTTTGGATCCGGATCAGGCCGGACAGCCTGATCTGGATCCAAACGGTTTGACATTCTGTCTGGGTCTGAACTACTTACATTGGTTACATATGGTGGCCGATGTATTGCAGTGGAGAAAGAGTTAAAATTGCTTCGGGCAGGTACATATACAAAACTGATTTGACATTTAAGTCAGTGCATTACAGAACTGGAAAAGACAAGACTCATCATCAGCTTGAGTTGCATGACAGGCAGTAAAGAGTATTTTTCTCTTAATTACACCAAGAAATGTTTCCTTATTTACCTGTCTGCGCCCATCGGGGCTTGGAGAAATAGATTGGGCTACATGATGCTTCAACGCAGAGCTGAAACCGACCGAGCACTAGTACTGATAAACCGCTTAGAAGGTCTAAGCCTGCCCAGGCAAGGCGGTGCGAGTCGGCCCCTTCATACATATAAGCTCTATTGGTTTCATTGAGCGGCAGGGATTGAGATGTCATTTCATCTCAGGGTCGGGTAAAACGGTCCCACAAAATTGGAAACAACGTCTCCAAAATGACATAGCGTTGACTAAAATGGACGGTAAACCTCAAATCAAACAAACAATTGTCTTTAATTACGCCAAGAAACACATTTGTTAGAACTGCCTCGCGAGAGCGGTGCACAACCACACATACACAACATAATATCTTATGCGCACAAGATAATATGTTGTCCGCACAATATAAATTATGTTGTCCGCACAAGATAATATCTTGTTCGCACAACTTAATATCTTGTTCGCACTACATATTAAAAATGAAATTGAATGTCCCTGCCCGGGTTCGATACAGATATAATTTAATACTCCAAGACAAACATGATATTGTTCTCCTTATTAGGCAAACTCACATTATTAGACAAAGCTGTTGGACATAGTAACGAGGGTCCTCTCTACTCCGAAGCATACATTTTCATAATCAGTGAGGCGGTTTTAATAAGAATGCGTAGTATATGTTTTGTAATGAATGTCTAGTAGAGTCAAACTTCAATTACTCGAATACATTTGGGACCATAGATTTTTTTTCGAGATGTGTGTAGTTCGAATAACTGAGGGTTACTCATATCGCCGGGCAATGCGGCTTGATGAGGATGTCTTTTTAATGTTCTGTATTTGTTTGTGTTGGAGTTTAACGGCCAAGTCAACACTATTTAGGTGATTTTTGAGCCGGTCAGTTTACCTATCCACATTTTTGCTGGACAGGCTTATACGTAAGCGGTTTACCAGTACAGTGCAGATTCTTTCGCGAGAAATTAACAACTGCCCTTCTTGAATCAGCGGAAGGGGGAGAATGACCATAGAAAAGATTTCATGATCAATCTCCACGAAAGCAAGTCGCCGACTCCGGACGATGTCCTGTAAAGTAAATGTATGTTGTGTTTACTCATTGTGGCAAGTTTATGGGAATACACAATATAACTTTTCATATAACGTCGCCTGTGAGAATATGATAACGCCATGTATTAAATTCGGAAATCCACTTGTAGATGGTCAGTCGGATGCACGTCTGACTAATGATTAGGAGGATTCGGGTTCGATACCTGTCGGGGTCGGCAACATTCTTTCGAGGAGATCGATCATGAAATCTTGTCTACGGTCATTCTCTCCCTTCCACTCAAACAACTATTTTTTCCTGTTTGACTGCAGTTAAAAGAACATCACTTTGAGATAAGTGTAAAGCCATGAAATGCAACATTTTCTTGTATACAAGATTGCGATATCCGACATTTATTTTATACTTAGCAGTGCAAAACTAAACATGCGCATGTTATTGTCACAAAAGCAGCCTGGATTACTTTTTTATCACCGTGCTTTTCAGAGAAAAAGCGGGGGTCATGTAAAACCCCCGCCTGTTCGTCTGTCGTCGTCCATATTCCAGTCTGTAAGTCCGCCTGTAACACCATTGCTCATTTAAGCTGAAAACTCGAAACCTTCACAGCTGGTAGCCTTATGGATGAGGACAAGAGGAACTCATTCGGAATTCCGATGTGTCCCATGGAGGCGGGGCCAGGAGAGGGCGGGTGGATGACGCGAGGGCTCAAAACTCCATTTTGTACAGGCATTGTGCAGTAGAATATAATGGTGCAAAAAGTTTGCCCGGGGGCATGTCTTAGGGTCACTGGAGGTCAAAAGGTAGGCTGATTTGGGGTCTTTTTAGCTTCAATCGGCCGAAGGCTTCGGGGGAGTTTATAAGATGATAATCCATCCGTCATTAGTCTGACGTCCGTTCATCGTCCGTCCGTCAACTACTTTGACCAGTTGTATGTATCTCTGAAGCCTGCAGTCTTTATCATTTTTCATCAGTAGCATGCCTCTGATTTTGGAGTGATGACATTAGTTTTTTTTATTGAAATTGAATGCAAACTTTGGTTGCTAATTGGAAACATTTGCCATATGCTTACAAGGGTGTGTGTGTGTGGGCGGGGGGGGGGGGGGGGGGGGGGCTTGTAATCCCCTTACCGCCTTAAGGTTTGTTCGGGTCGTTCTGAAATTTACAAAAAAGCAAGCCGGGGATAAAAGCTCGGAGGGATTCGAAAACTGGCAAGGTCGGCCTTTTTATCATAGATTTATGTCTCCTTCGTTAATCATCACCGTCGAAAGGAAGATTGTATAGAGAATGTGGATGGACTCCTTTGTCGGTTAGACGTAACTGCCAGAAATTGTATTAATGTATAGAACGATTAATGAGCAAGTACCCGCGTACTTATTCCTTCTCCCATATGAGTATCACTAATTACCCACTAAGAAATCACATCTCTGTCACATTTTGCAAAACACAGTAGTTTCGAAATTCTTGTATACCTTTGGAATGATCTTGACGAGACTTTACGCAATACCTCTTTTCTTAATTCTTTTGGACATGAAATTGAAAGTCATAACTCAGCCATGGATACAGTACCGAAATATTAAAGCCACGCTGATACATTTTTATCTGTCACGCATGCAATAATACGAAATAAATGTAGTAATGTGTTCTGTGACTTACACTTTAATCATTTATTGTTTAACCTTGCATGTGAGTGTACCTTAGAAAATAGAATGCTGAGCACTACTTCTTTCGCTGTCCGAAATATGTAATCTGTTTGCCAAAACCTGCAGTTTTGAACCTCTTAACTAAGATATTCTAATCTAATGCATATAGAGCTACAGTTCGACGACAGTTCGATGAGAACATGGTTACTTTCAATTTTGAACATTCCTACACTAAGAATACTTCCTTCAGTTTTAATCAGATAAGTAGGCTGGGGATAAAAGCTCGGATGAGTTCGAAAACTGGCAAGGTCGTCTTATTAATCAAAGTGGTGTGTCCCCTCTATTGCTGAAAACGCCTATTTTCGACCTTGTCATCCAATTTTGAACTTTCTGAAACTTATCCATAAGCGGCATGTGAATAAAAGCTCAGATGGGTTTGAAAACTGGCGAGGTCGGCCTTTTAGTCAAAGAGTCATGTCATTTGGGTTGCTAAAAATACTATTTTTGACCTTGTCATCAGCATATGAACATCGGTTTTGACTGGAACTTGCATACGAAAAAATAGACTGAGGATAAAAACTCGGATGAGTTCGAAAACTCGGTAGGTCGACCTTTTAACCAATGGCATGCGGGAAACCCCTACAGGAGTACATGGGCAAACAGTGCAGGCCCAGATCAGACGGCACAGAACGCGGCGTCTGATCAGGGCCTGAACTATTTGCGAACAGTATTTTCCGTCAAAAGTAGACTAAAAACTAAAAGAATAGGCCTGACACCCCTGACAAATGGACTTGTCAAACATATAGCAAAGGGAGAGTTCACTAGTACGAGGACTGTTCAAATATGAATGCATGTAGAACGTTTTCTCATGCACTAATGCAAAAATCACCTGGAAATAAATATCACAGCGTAGAAAAACATTTTACCTATATATTGATACCAAACCTGTTAAAATCCGTTGACTTTAGCTATGTATATCGTTCGATAAACACTGTCTACTCTTGTATACTAATACAAAACATAGTTGGAAGAAGGTCAGAGTACGCCGTTGAAATACGGTCCTGTATTAAGAATCGTTGTATTCTTGGTATACGGTGCAAAGATATTTTTGGTGAAATATGTTCGGTTTATTTGCATAATGAAATGTCTTTTCAGACAGTTTTTCGTTGGTATAAGAAATTCAGCTGTGGGCTAGGCTCAACAGAAGATGCACCACATGATCGTCGGCCGAAAAGAGCAACATCTGCCAAGATTGTTGCTAGAGTGAAAGAAATAGTTGCTACCGATGCACGATACACCACTAGGCAAATAGCTAGTATGATTGGCATCTCATTAGGAGCAGCTCATACAATTCTGAAACGGGATTTGAAAATGAGAAAGATCTGTGCTAGATGGATTCCCCATCTGTTGACAGATGAGCAGAAAAAGACGCCAAGAAGCTGCTTAAAAAGTTTCCAAATTACAATCCACGTTCTTTCGCTAATGTCGTCACAGGTGAAGAGACATGGGTTCACTTTTTTTAGCCAAAACGAAAGATTCAGAACAAAATATGGGCAACAAAGTATTGCAAAAGACCATGCATTGCAAAGCGGACCATGAGCGTCAAGAAGGTAATGTATGCCATATTCTTTTGAAATCAGCGCCCTGCTATTCAGGTTGCTGTGCCTAAAGGCAAATCTGTAAATGCGAAGTTTTACAAGAATAAAGTTCTTCGAAAATTGAAGAAATATTTCAAAGAACGAAGTCCCGCAACTGGTTTGACCAATGTCAGATTGCTACATGACAATGCGTCATCGCACAAGGCGTTCATTATGCAAGACTATCTGAAGCAGGAAAAGGTTGTTGAACTCCCTCAACCCCCGTATTCCCCTGACCTTGCCCCGTGTGACTTTTATTTGTTCCCGCGGCTGAAAAATACCTTTCTGGTCGAAAATTTGTACAGCGCAAACACCTCGGTTCTGCAATATTCCAGTGCCTTCATAGTATACCTCGAAAAGACTACCAAAATGCATTCAATGATTGGGCCAGAAGACTGAAAGTTTGTATATCTGTTAAAGGGGAATACTTTGAGGGGACAAATAAATTTTTCATCGAAATCTATCACGGAATCATTTTTATGTGCTTAGTTGCATTCATATTTGAACAGTCCATTTTGAACAATGGGTTTATGATGGTGTTAATTACGTCCCCTTGATTCCTTAAAATGCCTATTGTCGACCTTATCATCAGCATAGCTCCTTCACTATTGATCGGCACTGAACATGCTGAAACTTTCATATTAGTAGGTTGGGGATAGAAGATGGATGGTAAAAAGAAATGGCTTGGTCTTCTTTGGCAATTTATTTTAGTTAATCCCCTCTTCTTTGCAGAAAACGCCTATTTTCAGTCTTGATCAGTCTTCCAGAACATATAGGTTGGAGATAAAAGCTGGGATGAGTTTGAAAACTTTCTAAGTCGGCCTAGTAGTCACAGTTATGTCCCCTTCTTACTGAAAGTACCTAATTTGCCCTACCATTAGTTTTGATACTTGCAAATAAGATAGACATGGACCGCACCTTAAAACTAGATGAAAAACTGTGTCAAGATCGAATTTTCTTGGCGTTATACATGAAAGTCATTGGTTGCTGAATGTCCTTATTATCCATCTTGTTATGAGTATAACTTCTTCAGCTTTGATCAAATCTTTATGAAACTTGCAAAGAAGGTGGACAATGATAAGGTATGTTGTAAACTGGCCAAAGCATGGTTGTCGGTCATCTGTTTATTTGTCTATTGGTGAGTCCATCATTCCATTCATCCATTAGTTCCTTTGACTATAATCATGCATATACCTCTTCGTCATGCTGATCTCAACCTGTTGTATACCACAAGTCCATACATAGATTGACGGCCTAGTCCATTTTTCACACTTTGCTTTACATGGTCCATTTCTGCTAAAAAGCCTTAAGCGGTAACCATCCCTCAGTTTTAGTTGACATTTCCTGCAGATTAGGAGGACATGGATTGTGCTTTCAATACGAAAACACGCCTATACAAATGCATTGTTAACTTTACCGCCGAAAAAAAAAAACGAAAATTTTCAGATGAAAAAAATGTGATATTTTTCTTATTTCTGCTTAATATATAGATTGTTGGTACCCGTTAGAACCACCTCATCGAGGCGGTTCTAACGAGTACCAACAATCTATATTTTAGAGCAGAAATTAGAAAAATAAGATTTACCCTTGTAAATCCCAGTTTTACTATATAAAAGTGGGGTTCAAGTGGTAAGAATTATATAGGCGTGTTTTCGTGATGCTCGAAACAAAACGAAAACTGCCACAAAAGTCTGACTCGTACACGGATTGATGTCACTTGATAGCTAAAGCTGTTTATAATCAATCTTCATGACTTACTTCACAACACTATCGGTTTTAATTACTAGTAGATTTTCTTTGAACTTGCAGCTAAGAGTGACATGGATATGTTAAGAGTTATGTCCTCCAGATTAGTGAATGGGTGAACTTTACCTACATTTAAGCAAAGGTGAGTGGCCTCCGCCCATCGGGGCTTGAAGAAATAGAAGGGCTGCATGATGCTTCCACGCAGAGCTAAAACCGACCCACACACGAGTACTGGTAAATCGCTTAGAGGATCTAAGCCTGCCCAGGCAAAGGGGTGCGAGTCGGCCCGTGCATGCCTATAAACCCTATTGGTTTCATTGGGCGACATGGATTGAGATGTCATTTCATCTCCGTGTCGGGTAAAAGTCCCACAAAATTGGAAGCAGCGTCTCCAAAATGACCTATACAGTGTTGACAGGGACGTTAAACCTAAAATCAAACAAATCAAACGTATCAAAGGTGAGCATTAAGGACCATCATGGTGCATGTGCGTGCGTGAGCGTGTGTGCATGTGTGTTTTGTTTGGTTTTGTTCCTTTTTTTTCGTATAAAATAAAAAGTATAGTTACTTTTTTTCGAGAAATATCAACAATATTTCATCGAGTGTGTTGAAAACGTCAACCTACATCGATGACATATTTTGGTAAGCACCTCTATTTACACATGTGATTGATTGGAAACGCTAAATGCACCATTGTCGATCGACGATAAATATTAATTGACAGCCTATATTTCATTTAAATAATTTGCGTTTGTTGTTTTACGGAGCACTGTTTCTATTAAACTTAATGAAATTTGACATTTATCCTTGACAGCAGTAACGTATATGCGTGTATATATGTATACGTAATACCGTTGTTTAAAATGTAGGCAATGAAAAAAGGTTTTGTTTGCCTATTGAGGTTTTACGTCCCTGTCAAAACTATTTTGGAGACTTTGCTTTCGATACTGTGGGACTTTTACCCAACATTTAGATGAAATGACAACTGTAGTCCTACCGCCAAAAATAGATAAATAAATAATAAAGGTTCCTTTTAAAAGGAAAGGCTTGCCTGGTTTTAAGGGTACTGTTCCTGGTGTAAATGTATTGCCGCCACATGGAATTACGAGTTCATGTAGATGAAAGTACTGGTGAGGAAGCAAGTTGCACTGTTCTTGTTAATGGGACATATACTTTTGATGCAGTGTACTCAAAGGCAATATATAGTTTATCTACACATTGGAATTGACAAACCCATGAGGTGTCAATTTTCTATGTGGCACTACCCTGACATTTATTGTTACCTTAACATTAGGTAACTGAGGCATTGACATGTGACCCAATGATCACATTCTCACTTTTGACCAACTATGATAGTAAGGGATCATTGTGATGACCCTGTTTTATTGAAATTTGCTCAGTAGTATCTGAATAGTAGTTGGAAGAAGACATTGTTAACAGACAGACAGGAGGAATAATGGACTTATGGAGCACGGACGATATGCGATTTGGCAAGTAGAAATGGACAAACAAAACAAAATAAATGTCCCTAACAGATTTATGAGAGACAATAATGTGGTAGAACACATTATACATACTGTTTGTTTTGCTAAGTTTTACGCCCGTTCAACAATTTTTCAGTCATATACAGGCGGGTAGTTTCCTAACCATCGTTCCTGGAAAGTACCAGTACTAGACTCCGATCCTCCGACACAAACTACCAAATTTTCTCTCATAAACGATCATGGCCGGTAGCGGGGCTCAAACCCATGACCCTCCAGTGATTACAAGTCAGTGACCTTAATCACTGGACCACGGAGACGGTCTTTCATACACACTGAGTATACATTCATGTCATGTGGCTAGTAAACATGTAATTGTTAGGTGACGACACAAATATACATACAAAGGAGTATAAGATTCTAAAATCAATCCAGGAATAAGAAAGATATTGATCGGGCACGATAAAAAAAGACGTTTTTTTTTTTTTTACCTTTCACCTCTAAGTATGACCTTGACCTTTGAGGTGCGCGTGACACACTGTCACATTATGGTTAATACTTCTGCTAAGTAATATTTAAATCCATCCATGTATTAGAAAGTTATAGATTGGACACAATAAAAAGACGCTTTTTTGACCTTTTATCTCTAAGTATGACCTTGACCTTTGAGATACGGCTGTGGGTCTTACGCGAGACACTCCGTCACATTATGGTTAACATTTCTGCCAAGTAATATTTAAATCCATCCAGGAATAACAAAGTTATTGATTGTCACGACAAAGACCCGTTTTGACCTTTAACCTCTAAGTATGACCTTGACCTTTGAGGTACGGACCTGATTCTTGCGCGCAACACTCCATCACATTATGGTTAACATTTCTGCCAAGTATATATTTAAATCCATCCAGGAATAAGAAAGTTATGGGGGATAAAAAAAAATGTGGACGGACAGACAGACGAACGGACAGAGTGATTACAATAGAGCACCCGCACTTTCAGTGCGGGGCCCTAATAAGTTTGTTCATATACATTATGATTCATTGGAGGTTTCAGGCAGGTAAATCATAATTTTCAGTAAATGCTATTATTCTAATTTCTCACATGAAATTATTCAATTTCATTCGTGCAGGTAATTGAAAATGTGGAAAGTATAATATTCACCTTTATGTCCAATATGTACTCGCGCATGTTATTGAAGGTAAACTGTATTGACGGTAGTGCGGAGTAGACCGTGGCCTAGTGGATAAATTCGCTTCGGTGTTTAGTTAAACTTTCGCACAGAAACGATAGCTCTGTCACTAGACCATCTCTCACTAAACTGGTACCCTGTATTCTATTAAAATATGCGAAAGCTATTGAGCTATAGGGTGAGGGAACCAGAACACCGGACAAGCCTGACTGCATCTCTGATTTTTGTTTAAAAAAAAACACATGAGGATCCAAAATAACATAGAAAGAGAAGTCTAAAACCGGAACCACTTTTCCAATCTATCTGGCTTGCAGCCGTCGCTGCTGCAAGCCAAAAATAATAAACGCTAGGTTACTGCGACGGTCCGACTCGCACCACAGTTTACGTGCTTCTAAGCAGTTAACCAGAACTCATATTCGGTTAGTTTCTGCTGCACGCGGAAGAACCATTCAGCCCAATCTATTTCTCCATGCCACGATGGGCGGGAAAAAAGCAAATTACGTAAAATAAAAAAATATAATGCAAATTGAGAATGTAACGCGATATTCTACGATAGTCTCGTACTGTCGGAAATTCGACGTCATCATGTAACGTCGCTATTAATTGGTTGGTAGCTCACTGCGCTTGCCGTTTTAGGCCAAAAAATGAACATTTTTTAAACAAAACAAGTGAAAAAGTGCATTAAAATAGGGATAACTGTAGTGAAAATTGTCATTTGGGTAGGTACATCGTCAGTTTTACGGCCGCTTCGCGTCGCCATAAAACAAAATTTTCAACCGTAAAACCTCCAATTTAACTCCCCAAATGACAAATTTAATACAGTTATCCCCATAATTAATCGAGCAAAAATGTTGTGGTATTCAGGAAAAAGAATCACGTATGTGTATGGGTCAACCCTCCGAAGGATGCCTGGGCAAAATCTAACGGAGGCTTCGGCACTTCAATTGCCTCGGGATTCCCGGCCAGCCTATTACGACAATACATCCGTTTGGTAAAATGTCTCATCTCTAGAACTAACATTTTTCAGATGAAAATGTTTGATAGTTTTCTTATTTATAGTCCAAATATAGATTGTGGGTGCTCGCTAGCTCTTCATATTATACCCAGTGAATTTGTTTACTAACTTATTTTAGGAAAGATGTTTCTAGAATATTGAGTCAGAGAATAATAGTTGACAATTATGTTTACAAAAAAGAGGATTAACCCATTTGGTACCAGAAGCCCCAAAACGGGTACCCTGGCAAACAGTTCAGGCCCAGATCAGACGCCGCAGAACGCGGCGTCTGATCAGGGCCTCCACTGTTTGCTAAACGTTCAGTCATTTTCCAAATAAATTTTGATGAAAACACAACCTGACACACCTAAATTTTGAAATGGACTCCTGCTATATATAAGGAGGAAGATTCCATTTGGTACAAAAAGGGTTAAAGAGTAACCCAGAAATTTCTAGATCACATTATTTTCAGCATAAGACAAAATTTATTTCTAGAGTGTTCTATAGAATCTCTATTGGGTCTATAAAAGGAAAGCTGTTCATTACGATAACACAACCGTGCGACATAGTGCATTTTTCACATCTCCAAAATGGCTACTTTTCTGAAGAAAATCCGTGATATTTTTCTTATATATACTGCAAAGATAGGTTGTGGGTGCTTGTTAGAACAGCCTCATTGAGGCGGTTCTAACGAGTATCCACAACCTATGTCTTGGAGCAGAAATAAGGACAATAAGGTAGACTCCCGTAAACCCCAGTTTTCTCTATATAAAGTGGGGTTTAGGGGGTATTTATTTCACGGACTTGTTCACGTGATCGAGTCTATAAAGGGAAAGCTATTTATATTGGTTTCATTTTGGATGTCTTTGGAAAATCCCTGTGTTGGATTACTCGAGAACGATTATTTATACTGGACACAGTGCTCGTTCTGTGGGATCGGAAGATATTTAAGTCTGAGTAAAACACACGTTTGTTTAATACAGTTGAATGTTCAACCATTTTGTCAATAAATTTTGTTAATCTTTTTTTTAAAAGACTCGTTTGCTTTTTTCTTTCTGCTACGCTTGGCTCGAAACAACAAAGAACTATTGAATACCCCGTAAATCCCACTTTTCTCTGTATAAAGTGGGGTTTACAGGGGTCTTCATTTCATGAAATTACTAACTGATGCCCGTTTCATCCCTTGAATTGGAAATACCTATATAGAATCAAATACACGACCTAAAGCTATTCTAACATTTAGGGGAAAACTGTCTTAAAAGTGGTCATTATTGGATGGAATTCATTGGTTTTAACTGTCGGAAATTTCGTTGTACGGCAACGCGTTGGAGGAATTAGCAACATGTCAAGCGGCGAATTACCTCCATAAATGGCAATTTTTCAAAGCAGTTATTTCAGTTCTAATGCACTTATTATTTTGTAAGGGTTAAATGTAAACTTGTTTTGCCCAAAACAGAAAGCCATCACACTACCAAGTCCGTGAAATGAACACATCCCTTATACCCCCACTTTATATAGAGAAAACAGGGGTTTACGAAGGTCTACATTACTTTCCTAATTTTTGCTCCTAGACATAGGTTGTGCGTATTCGTTAGAACAGGCGGTTCTTACGAGCACCCACAACCTATGCTTGCTTTATAAATAAGGAAAATATCATCGATTTTCGTCTGAAAAGTAGCCATTTTGGAGATGTGAAAAAATACACTATGTCGCATGGGTGTGTTATCGTAATGATTGTCAGTGGCATTAACTCATCTTTAGCCAATGAAAATCGGCGTAATATCATCATGATAACAAGTCCGTGAAACCAACACCCCTCTAAACCCCACTTTATATAGAGAAAACTGGGGTTTACAGGTGTAAACATTGTTTTTCATATTTCTGCCCCAAGACATAGGGTGTGGGTACTTGTTGAAACGTCTCAATGAGGCTGTTCTAACGTGCACACATGTTTGCAGTTAGAATATCTTTTAAGAATAATATCACAGATTTTCATCAGTAAAGTCAACATTTTCTTTGTTTTGTTTGTTTGATTTGAAGTTTAACGTCCCCGTCAACACTGTATAGGTCATTTTGGAGACGTTGCTTCCAATTTTTCAAGCCCTGTCACCAAATGAAACCAATAGGGTTTATAAGCATGGACGGCCGACTGGCACCGCTTTGCCTGGACAGGCTTAGATCCTCTAAGCGGTGTGCGGTCGTTTTCAGCTGTGTGTGGAAGCATCATGCAGCCCATCTATTTCTTCAAGCCCCGATCAGCGGGGGAAAAAGGTCACCATTTTGGAGATATGAAAAAAATGCACTTTGTCGCACGGATGTGTTATCGTAATGTTATGGCATCTGGGGTCAGTTGTTCAAAACTAACGACGTCGTTAGTTAACGTATCGTTAAAACTTTGACCATTAAATATGGCAAATATGCTGAAATGTTTGCTGAAAAAAAAAATTTCAGCAAAAATACCAAAATTTAAATATTGTACTTGCTATGACACTTAACAATATGACCACTAACGAGCTCGTTCAGCTAACGTTGCTTTGAACAACTGGCCCCTGGTTTCCAGATTGACTTTATTCAATCCGACGTGGCGTCACATAAACTAGCTTCAGATGCTTTATCGTATGAAACGAATTCCGCTTCTGTCCAGCTCAACTTAATTGAGCTGTTTTCGGTGAAAGTAATATATTAAAAATGACATAATTTAGAAAAGTCGTGTACGAGGACTGTTCAAATATGAATGCAACTAAGCACATACAAATGATTCCGTGATAGATTTCGATGAAAAATTTATTTTGTCCCCTCAAAGTATTCCCCTTTAACAGATATACAAACTTTCAGTCTTCTGATCCAATCATTGAATGCATTTTGGTAGTCTTTTCGAGGTATACTATGAAGGCACTGGAATATTGCAGAACCGAGGTGTTTGCGATGTACACATTTTCGACCAGAAAGGTAGTTTTCCGCCGCGGGAACAAAAAAAGTCACACGGGGCAAGGTCAGGGGAATACGGGGGTTGAGGGAGTTCAACAACCTTTTCCTGCTTCAGATAGTCTTGCACAATGAACGCCTTGTGCGATGACGCATTGTCATGTAGCAATCTGACATTGGCCAAACCAGTTGCGGGTCTTCGTTCTTTGAAATATTTCTTCAATTTTCGAAGAACTTTATTCTTGTAAAACTTCGCATTTACAGAGTTGCCTTTAGGCACAGCAACCTGAATAGCAGGGCCCTGATTTGAAAAGAATATGGCATACATTACCTTCTTTAAGCAGGGCCCTGATTTGAAACGAATATGGCATACATTACCTTCTTTACGCTCATTGTCCGCTTTGCAATGCATGGTCTTTTGCAATACTTTGTTGCCCATATTTTGTTCTGAATCTTTCGTTTCGGCTCAAAAAAGTGAACTCATGTCTCGTCACCTGTGACGACATTAGCGAAAGACCGTGCATTGTAATTTGGAAACTTTTTAAGCAACTTATTGGAGCACTGAGCGCGTGTCTTTTTATGCTCATCTGTCAACAGATGGGGAATCCATCTAGCACAGATCTTTCTCATTTTCAAATCCCGTTTCAGAATTGTATGAGCTGCTCCTAATGAGATGCCAACCATACTAGCTATTTGCCTAGTGGTGTATCGTGCATCGGTAGCAACTATTTCTTTCACTCTAGCAACCATCTTGGCAGATGTTGCTCTTTTCGGCCGACGATCATGTGGTGCATCTTCTGTTGAGCCTAACCTACAGCTGAATTTCTTACACCAACGAACAACTGTCGGAAAAGACATTTCATTATGCCCATAAACCGAACATATTTCATCAAAAATGTCTTTGCACCGTATACCAAGAATACAGCGATTCTTAATATAGGACCGTATTTCAACGGCATACTCTGACCTTCTTCCAACCATGTTTTGTATTAGTATACAAGAGTAGACAGTGTTTATCGAACGATATACATGGCTAAAGTGCACGGATTTTAACAGGTTTGGTATCAATGTATAGGTAAAATGTTTTTCTACGCTGTCATATTTATTTCCAGGTGATTTTCGCATTAGTGCATGAGAAAACGTTCTACTTGCATTCATATTTGAACAGTCCTCGTATTAACCCATTGCATGCGGGAAACTCCTAAAGGGGTACCTTGGCAAACAGTGCATTCCGCGGCATATGATCTGAGCCTGCACTCTTTGCTAATAGAAGTTTCCATTAAAATATAATAAAAATGAAAAATAGGCCTGGTATCCCTTATATGACAAATGGATTTGTCCAACATTTAGCAATGGAAGAGTCCATTAGCATACAATGGGTTAAGTCTGTTGTCAAATCCTCTGAGACAAACAGTTTTCTAACGAATCCTATGCAACTGGTTGATAAAGTATACTCTGGAACAAAAGTTAAGCATCGCTTACAGATGTATACATTATTTTTTTGCTAATTGTTGTTCAATACATACACTATGGTTAATCTATGTATCCCAAGAAATGGTCAATTACGCCGTCATATATAATGGGCTGGTACAGAACAGTTTAGTTCCATCTAGGTTTGCCATTAAAATATATAATTAGCAAGATACCATTCATTATTCCTGAATCAACATTCCTATTTAAAGAGGATTTTTTTATTTACTTGTTTACAGTAAAATTCCGTTGAGAAAAGGTTGGGTCATTTTAATAGCAAACTGCAAACCCCTCTTTCCATTAGTTATTATGGAGAATGGCCCCAAAACCTGGGTCAAAATAACTTTTGAAAACAAGTTATTATTTCTATAAATGCAAAATTTGTGATTTTTCCGATAACCTTCGCTATACTGCCCATCGGGGCTTGAAGACGTAAGTGGGCTGCATGGTGCTTCCGCACAGAACTGAAACTACTGGTAAACCGTTTTGAAGGTCTAAGCCTGCCTAGGAAAAGTGGTGCGAGTCAGACCACTAGGACCACTCATCTCTGTCTGGTGCACTAGGACCACTCATCCATGTCTGGTGCACTAGGACCTGACACTCACTGTTCACAAGGTGCCCAGAATACAATAGTGAAATACAAGTCAGCTCTGTATTGTCAAAGGGAACCACCAACTCATAAGTCTACTAAACCCTTGGGCCAACTTGATTCAAACTTCACAATAATGGTACTCTTGGCCTTCTGGTTTCCACTCATCTCTGTCAGGTGCACTAGGACCACTCATCTCTGTGTGGTGCTCAAGGACCTGACACTCAATGTTCACAAGGTGCCCAGAATACAATAGTGAAATACAAGTCATCTCTGTATTGTCAAAGGGAACCACCAACTCATAAGTCTACTAAACCCTTGGGCCAACTTGATTCAAACTTCACAATAATGGTACTCTTGGCCTTCTGGTTTCCACTCATCTCTGTCAGGTGCACTAGGACCACTCATCTCTGTGTGGTGCTCAAGGACCTGACACTCAATGTTCACAAGGTGCCCAGAATACAATAGTGAAAAACAAGTCAGCTCTGTATTGTTAAAAGAAACCACCAACTCATAAGTCTACTAAACCCTTGGGCCAACTTGATTCAAACTTCACAATAATGGTACTCTTGGCCTTCTGGTTTCCACTCATCTCTGTCAGGTGCACTAGGACCACTCATCTCTGTGTGGTGCTCAAGGACCTGACACTCAATGTTCACAAGGTGCCCAGAATACAATAGTGAAATACAAATCAGCTCTGTATTGTCAACGGGAACCACCAACTCATAAGTCTACTAAACCCTTGGGCCAACTTGGTTCAAACTTCACAATAATGGTACTCTTGGCCTTCTGGTTTCCACTCATCTCTGTCAGGTGCACTAGGACCACTCATCTCTGTGTGGTGCTCAAGGACCTGACACTCAATGTTCACAAGGTGCCCAGAATACAATAGTGAAATACAAATCAGCTCTGTATTGTCAACGGGAACCACCAGCTCATACGTCCACTAAATCCTTGGGCCAACTTGATTCAAACTTCACAGTAATGGTGCTCTGGGCCTTATGGTTTCCTTAAAATATGGTTGTTTCAATGGTAAGGCTCGAGATGTAATTTCATCTCAGTGTTGGGTAGAAGTCCCAAAAAGTCGGGGGCGAAGTCTCCAAAATGACCAAAAAAGTGTTGACGGGGATGTACACAAACAAACAAACAAATTCCGATAACTTGAATGCATTGTCTTTCTAAAGATATACAATTGGCACTTCTACTATAAAAAGGCAAGGCATTTTTTTACAAAACAAAAAAAATGGTCAAAGTAGACGCAACAAAAACGCTTTTCGAGGTGCGACACGTGCGCCTGTAAAACAGGCGTTCAAGCGAGCACACATCTCCGGAAACTATGAAAACACAAAATCGAACAAACAAAAGACATTATCGTTCATGATCTTCATTTCTGGCCAAGATTTGGCTAGAAACAAGGACACAATTACAAATTTTCTTTTTCAAAAACAAAATAATAATAATAAAAAGCAGGTTCTGGAGATATGAAAATTTTAGCGCATCACGAAAACACGCCCATATAACACGACTCTAGCGGGGTCTCAGCCTTGAAAAAGGATGGAGTCATCCACACTGATAGTAAGGGCTACTCAAATATCTTCAACGACCAATTCCATTCTGTTTTCAGCCCCAAGTCACCCCTCTCCTCTCCTTAGGTGCACTCTCATTTAAAAAAACTATTTCTAAAATGAAATTACAAGACCTGCTAGACTTTGGTCATAACCTGCTTTACACTGGTAGTCCAATGCAGGATATAGCGATCTCAGACAAAAAAAATGAAAAGCTCTTGCTGAAACATAACCCATACAAAGCCTCGGGCCCGGACCAGACTAAGCCTATAGTACTGAAAACTCTCCATGCTGAACTAGCCCCTATACTGTAAATTATCTTTCAGAGATCTCGCGAGACAGGCAAACTCCCCTCTATTTGGAAACAAGCCAGTGTAACCCCAATATTTAAGAAGGATGAGAAGCTTTAGCCCTCCAATTATAGGCCGATATCCCTCACTTGTATCCTATGCAAAACCTTAGAACACATAGTTGCCTCATCAATTGTCAAGCATTTACAACAACAACATAATTTCTTTTGAGCTACAGCATGAATTCCGGGAGAAACTGTCTTGTGGGACACAACTGATAATGCTGGTAGGTGAACTTCTAAAGGGGATGAAATCGGGCAAACAAACTTACCTTATTTTGTTTAGATTTCAGTAAGGCATTCGATAAGGTCGCTCATGAGAAATTGCTTTTTAAACTGCATCATTATGGGATAAGGTGAGGGACACTCAAATGGATAAAATTTTTGGACGACAGGTCTCAAAACGTTCTTTTAAATGGGGAAAAATCAGACAACATACCAGTATCATCAGGTGTGCCCCAGGGATCAGTCCTAGGAACCATACTGTTTGAGCTTACATAAATTACCTACCTAAACAGGACAAATCTAACGTTCGATTATTTGCAGACGATACAGCTCTCTATCTCACAGTCTCCAAATCTGCTACACCAGCTTTACTTCAGGAAGACCTTCGGCATCTCGAGTCCTGAGAAAAGGCCTGGGACATGGAATTCAGTCCATCAAAATGCCAGGTCATACACATCACTAGGTAACGACAACCTGCTCAAAATCTGTACCGCCTGCATGGGGTCCTCCTAAAAGCAATACCTTCAGCAAAATACCTAGGAGTTGATATTTCAGAAAATCTCTGCTCGAACACCCATATATCAAGAGTTTCTAAGAAAGCAAACCAAACACCAAACGAAATATTAAGATACACAATGAGGACCTCAAGGCAACAGCATACAAAACAACCGTACGTCCACAGCTAGAATACGTCTCTAGCATGTGGTATCGATTTACAGACACTGCCATTCAGCAAGTCGAAAAAGTTCAAAGCCGCGCAGCAAGGCTACAACAGAACCTCAAGTGTGACTGCCATGCTGCAGTAACTCCAGTGGAGAAGTCTTGACCAACGCCGCATAGATTAATCGACTTTCTCTTATGAACAAAATCACACATGACCTTGTCACTATTCCTAGAGACCAGTACCTCACAGCCCTGCAAAGACAATCTAGAACATCAGGCCTCAGATTCTGTGACGGTTCCAGCGTAAAGGCTTACTGAGAATAAGAGAGATCTTTGTTTGTTTGATTTGCGGTTTAACGTCCCCGTCAACACTGTAAAGGTCATTTTCAAGACGTTGCTTCTAATTTTGTGGGACTTATACCCGACATTGAATTGAAATGACATCTCAAGCCCTGCCGCCAAATGAAACCTATAGGGTTTATAAGCATAAGTCTCGCACCGCATTGCCTGTGCAGGCCTAGATCCCCTAAGCGGTTTACCAGTATTCGTGAGCGGTTCGGTAGAGAGTAGAAGTAAAACAAAGATCAGGAATTGATACAATTAACTTACTCCACCCATAAAAGACACCAAAGGGAAAGAAATACAAACATTAAGCGACCAGACCATAATGGAAACCTAAACAAAGGAAGGCCATAAGGACAGTTACTTTCCCACAAAATGGCCATATGGCCATCCAAAATTAAAAGACACAAGTGATACACACAGTAAGTAACAAACAACAACATAAATAAATCGCCACAGAAGAGCCGCCTTGGAACGGTCAGTGGAAGATTTCCACTGGGGGGCTTAAATCGATTTTACGTGGCCACAATCCTCGCCCTTACTTCCGTCGCGATTTAGACAAATAATTTGTTCAGTCCGCATGAAGGCCTCCTTACTCATCAGTGCAACATCTCCGTGAACACAGAAATCAAAGAACCACAGAGGTGAGACAACGGTGAGGACTCGACAGCAAGAAACCACTGAAATACTGGAGCAAAAGAAAACCAACAGTTAGACTGATCAATGTTACGTTGGTTGGTGCTTAATGCTCTGTCTCTGGTCGGGCACATTGGAGTCTAACTGTTGGTTTTCTTTTGCTCCAGCATTTCAGTGATTTCTTGCTATCGAGTCCTTACCGTTGTTTCATCTCTGTGGTTGTTTGATTTTTTTGTGTTCACGGAGATGTTGCACTGATGAGTTAGGAGGCCTTCATGCGGACTGAAAAAAATATTTGACTAAATCGCGACGGAAGTAAGGGCGAGGATTATGGCCATGTAAAATCGATTTAAGCCCACCTTCCCCCCCCCCCCCCCCAAACCCCACCCCACCCCAATGGAATTCGTTTCAGTGACCGTTCCAAGGCGGTTCTTATGTCGCGGTTTATTTATTTTTGTTATGGTTTGTCTTTGGGTGTTTGTGTCGCTTATATTATTTTGTTTTGGATAGCCAATTGGCCATTTTGTGGGAAAGTAACTGTTCGTTTGGCTTTCCGGTATTGATGTTTCCATTAGGGTCTGTTGTTTCATGTTTGTGTTTCTTACCCTTTGGTGTCTCTGATGGGAGCTGTGGATTAATTGTATCGATTCCTGATCATTGCCTCCACACCCAATGGCTTACAGACAGAGTTCTACCCCTACAGATTATTATAAATATTTTTATTTCCCCCGCACTATTGTACACTGGAATTTCCTCCCTACAGAGCAGTAGTCTTGCTGTCCAACGTTGATGAGTTCAACAGGGCAGTCATCCTGATCAACCACTGCTCACCTTAACCAACCACCACCTTGCTTTTAATCTTGTAACTAGACTTTTTCAACTGTCACGCTTTTAACTTTCCTTTAATTTTCACCACTTGCCTTTCCTTAGCCCGACTTTGCACTCACATGCTACAAGTCCAAACTATGGGTTAAGCATTATTGGAAGATAGATAGATAGATAGATAGATAGATAGATAGATAGATAGATAGATAGATAGATATAATTTTGACCCCCTTTTATAAAGCAAAAATGGGGTTTACAGGGGTAAACCTTATTTTTCTTATTTCTGCTCCAATCTATATTTTCAGTAGGAATAAGAAAAATATCACGATTTTTCATCTGAAAATTTTAGTTTTTACAATGTATTTGTATGTGCGTGTTTTCGTAATCGCGTGGGGATGTTATCGCATTGCTTCGTTGAAGACCATGAGACATTGACCTACAACTCATACCCACATGCATTTACAGCACTAATACGGCTATTTACTTTTACTTTAATTTGGTAAAAACGCTATATGTGATTTGCCATTTATAGTGACGTAGACACTTGCACTTTACAGAAGAATTATTAGCAGCTCGGTTCCGATTGATTAACCGATCGTCCCATAAAGTAAAGTATATGCTAAGTTTCAGTTGTTTTGCTATACAATCAAACTGAACACAATTAACAATTCAGGGGAACGGGAACACCTTCAGGGGAGGCAACTCCTGCAAAATATTTTTTGTCTCCCATGTCAATAGGGGTCATCTCTTATAGGAATGATTTTGCTCCTGAGGAGCAATTTTTTTTCCTTTAAGAGTAAACCCCTTTTTCAGTGGAACAGGACTTATGGAAAAGCGAACAGGAAGTCCCGAAAGTTGTCTCCCTTTGAAAATTGGCGGAAAAATCTGCCAGGTAATCACATTCCCCTTCAGTTACAGGGTATATAGGAAACTTTTTCTGTCCGAGTTTCTCTTCGACGTCATACTTGGCCTTGAGATAAGATGATTTCATTGTAGTAATTATTATGATTTACTTGCGTGTCCAGTTTTAAGCATATTTAAAGACTCGCAAGACTGACTTAAAGATATTTTTGTGCTTGTCCGATTTTTGTTTTGATTGCTTTGCGGTTTAACGTCCCCGTCAAAACTGTATAGGTCATTTTGGAGACGTTGCTTCCAATTTTTGGGGACTTTTACCCCACATTGAGATGAAGTGACATCTCAAACCCTGTCGCCCACTGCAAACAATAGGGTTTATAAGCATGGACGGTTACAAATACATTGTAAGTTTTACCGCCGAAAATCGAAAAATTTAAGATGAAAAAAAAATGTGATATTTTTTTCTAATTTCTGCCCAAAATATAGATTGTGGGTACACGTAAGAACCGCCCTATGTACAGTCGAACTTCGATAACTCGAACCCCTTTGGGACCATGGAAATTGGTTCGAGACAACGGTAGTTCGAGCCACGGAGGGATGATATCAGTACCATACCCGAATGCATAATGGATATAATTCTTTTTCGGTGTTCTATACAATACAAGTATTCTAATGAGTACACACAGCATACATTTGCAAGATAAAAGAAGACAATCTCTCTACAATATCTCTATAATTTAAGGTATTTGGAGGAATTCCCTGCGGACTCAAGAACGGGTTTGACTTATTCATGGTAAACGAGCCATCGGGGATTCTACGGTGTTTCAGATTAGGAATGGGTCGACGAATAGTCAAACTTAAAGGACTCGAACACCGATGGCTCGTTTACCAGGGCTGATCAAAACTTGTTGAATCCCCAGAGCTTCGTATTACAGCAAAAATCCGCTATTTAGACCACCTAAAATTAAGACTGAATCTGTTTTTAAACGGGCTTACTGAGAAGGTTTCAGTTATTCTTTCTTTGTGTTTTCGACACCCAGTGTCTCCTTATAAGAGACCACATTTGGGACTGTTCAAAAGTGGTCTTAAAGACAACTTTTGTTCAGTCCCAAAGGTGGTCTTGAACTAGGAATTTACTGTACATACGCATTTAGGGACAGGTTTGGTGTTTTTTTTTTTTATATTTGAAAATGCATGTTGTGTGTACTCAATAGAATCGCGTCATCAAAAGGGGACACAGACGGTGGGGACACAGACGGTGTACATTTTATACACTCCAGATTTGCAGGATGAAAGACTATACAGTAATCCCAGGAGGGGACCCAGACTATACATTTTATACACTCCAGATTTGCAGAATCAAAGCCTATACAGTAATCCCAGGAGGGGACCCAGACAGTGTACATTTTATACACCCCAAATTTGCAGGATGAAAGCCTATACAGTAATCCCAGGAGGCACAGACAGTGTACATTTTATACACCCCAAATTTGCAGGATGAAAGCCTATACAGTAATTCGAGGAGGGGGCACAGACAGTGTACATTTTATACATCCCAGAGTTGCAGGATGAAACCCAGGAGGGGGGCACAGACAGTGTACATTTTATACACCCCAGATTTGCAGGCTGGAAGCCTATACAGTAATCCTAGGAGGGGACACAGACATGTATTTACTGTAGGGGGGGGGGTTAACCTGCACGGGGGATGGTTCTCCCTGCACTCGAGGCCTCCATGCAGTTAAGGTCCCGGTCCGAAGGACGGCACATGAGATTCATCCCTGCAAATGGAGTCTGAATTTTATCACCACTGCCGAGGATCTGGCATCAGAGGCAAGTAAACTAGTGACTGAGCTGTCACGCTCACGACTTGTCCTTGTCTCGAACACATTTTCGTAGTCTGAAAGGTGTACTAGCCATTGAAGTTCGACTGTTGCTTAATTGAGAGGTTGCAGATTATGTCACATACCTACAGTTATCTTTCTTGCTGGAGACACCCAGGCTCATTTCCAATAGAAGTCTAATGTACTTTCCTTGTAAATAACTTTCTTGTCTTTCGGAAAATTATGACTAAACATTGATTATGTTATTCTTATGACCTTTAAGAACAAGCACCCCTTCAGTGTTTTCGTCACTGTGGGATAAGTGATCCAAAAATGAATAAACTTGTACACAAAAACCTGCCTGGTGTCTCCAACATAGCGGATCAAGGGAGAATAATTTTACAATAATGCTGTGTCTGCAACCTCTCAACTCAGATGTTTGGTTCAAACATTACGAACACATGCCTATTCAAATATATTAAAAATTGCAAAAAAAAAATATAAACACAAATAAAAATTTCAGATAAAAATTCTGACTGTATACTCAAAACATAGATTGTGTGCACTCGTTAGAACCGCCTCGCCGAGGCAGTTCTAACGAGTACCCACAATCTATGTTTTAGAGCAGAAATAAGACAAAGAAATGTGTACCCATGTAAACTCAACAATATATAGGTGTGTTTTCGTGATGGTTTATGATTTTGCACGAAGATAAGTCGTTAACAGTACTCTGGCAGACACTTGACCAGAACTGAACACATCGCGAAAACACGCCTATATCATTTTAACCCCCTTTTTACCCCTCTTTTATATAGTAAAACTGAGGTTTCCTGGGGTAAACGTTAGTTTTCTAATTTCTATTCTAAAAATAGTTTGTGGGTACTCGTTAGAACCGCCTCGATGAGGCGGTTCTAACGAGTGCCCGCAATCTATGTTTTGAGCAGAAATAAGAAAAATATAATTGTTCATCTAAAATGTTTCGTGTTTTTTTCGGTGGTAAAGTTTAGAATGCATTTGTATAGGTGTGTTTTCGAAATAAGAAAAATGATTCACGAGACAGAAGCACGCGATTAATGTCGGTATCCGATACGTATTTTAACACCTTTACAGTTTGATATAGATAAATCTCTTCAATTTTCCATCTTATTAGTCGGTGAATTAAGATATGGCAGACACTTCATGTTTTCTATCTGTTGAAAGGCTTCTCGGGGCTTATAGGTGTCCAGAGTTGGTAAAAAGTAACACATTTTTGTCTTGGATAATTAATCGGCAAATACTGGACAATTTCTGTTTCAAAGTCTTCCATACATGGACCAAATCTTAACAGAATTATACAAAAAATAAACAACTCTCTTTTTGTATAGGCTGACATCAGCACATTGCATTTACCAACCCGCTCACCCGCTGTTTTTACTCATACAAATGCATGATTCCACCTCACTTTGTCACATCCTAAAAGTTACTCCTAAAAAGTTCAAAATAAAATATGCTGATTAAAGAAAACAGCTTTTCAGAGACATTTCAGGCATAATTACAGAATTTGACTCGTTTTGTCTGTATGATAAATTCCTGTTTATTATGTCGTTATGTCCTTGGGGGGGGGGGGGGGGGGGGGGGGGGGGGCAAAATTTTCATGATTCTAGTCAGTATGCAATCACTTCAACTTAATTTCATTACAATGCTAGATTAAACATACGAGTACATCATGATTTGACTGAATACGAGCATTAACGACGACACTGTTAAGTAGGAGCCTCAGTGGTGCAGTGGTCACGCTACTCGCCTTGTAAACCAGGGGTCGCAGGATCGATCCCGGGCTTCTCCAGACTTTCGGAGGAGTCTTTAAACCTGGGTCCCGTCTCCGTATGACCTTAGTTGTTGGTGAGACGTAAAACTCAAACACTCACTCAATGTTAAGTAATTGTGTTAGAAACCAAAGATATGCATGTGTTGTCCGCACATTTTCTCTCATTGTGCTCTGTATTGTGTGTTTCTGTTTTGATATATGTATGCTATTACTACCGATTTCAATATTCATTTAACCTTGGAGTGGACATGATACTTCAAAGCTGCTGCTGCATCCTTTGAACTTTAAATTTATATGATGTCACAAACTGACAAGGTCAGAAAAGTATTAGCCAAATTATGGCTCAGCAAGTGTGCAGCTATCCAATCAGATACAATTTCCACTTTCAGTTTAGCACTGGTCAACACTTACATGTACGTCTTGCAACAGTGTGTTGTATAGACACGTGGTGTGTAATTCGAGAAGTGGGACAAACTTGATGGGTCAGTAATTGTCTACGCCAATGGGCGTAGACATTATAGACGCTTGTTTGTTTGTTATGCCCCCAACTTCGAAGAAGTTGTGGGGGCATATTGTTTTGCCCTGTTCGTCCGTCCGTCCTTCCGTCCGTCCCGCTTTTTTACTGCATAGCATAACTTAAGAAGCATGGGTGCTAGATTTTTGAAATTTCATATATGGATTCCTTATGAAAAAAACAATTGACCCGTGTTTTTTTTTGTGTTTTTTTTTCTCGTCAGGATTATGCCCCTTTCTTGAGTAATGCCCCTTTGCAAAACAATACTTTGAAATCTCTTAAGCAAGATATCTCAAAAACTGTCTGAGCTTTTGCCCTGAGACTGGTTTGGGATGATGAGTAGATGAACTGATTAACTTTTGAAAAAAAAATCCGAAATTTTTTTCTTGAGTTATGGCCCTTTGAAATTTTTTGCGTTTTAAGCTTGTAAGCAAGATAACTAAAAAATGTTTGAGCTATTGTCCTGAAACTTTACAGAATGGTTGGGGATGATGAGAAGATGAACTGATTAACTTTTGACAAAAATCCATTTTTTATTGAGTTATGCCCCTTTGAAATTTTGCATGTTTTAAGCTTGTAAGCAAGATTTCACAAAACTGTTTGAGCTATTGCCCTGAAACTTTACAGGCTGGTTCAGGATGATAAGTAGATGAACTGATTAACTTTTGAAAAAAATCCAAAGGATTATGCCCCGGTCTAGAGTTGTGCCCCTTTGCAAAAAAAAAAAAAAATACTTTGAAATCTTGTAAGCAAGATATCTCAAAAACTGTTTGAGCTTTTGCCCTGAAACTTTACAGACTGGTTTGGGATGATGCGAAGATGAACTGGTTAACTTTTGAAAACAAAATCCGAATTTTTATTTTTCTGAGTTATGGCCCTTTATTTTATTTTATTTCTTTTTTTTTCTTTTTTTGCGCTTTAAGCTTGTAAGCAAGATAACTAAAAGACTGTGAGCTTTGCCCTGAAACTTTACAGAATGGCTGGGAATGATGAGAAGTATACTGATTAACTTTTTACAAAACTCCAATTTTTTTCTTGAGTTATGCCCCTTTGATATTTTGCGCATTTTAAGCTTGTAAGCAAGATATCTCAAAAAGTGTTTGAGCTATAGCCCTGAAACTTTACAGGCTGGTTCAGGATGATGAGTAGATGAACTGATTAACTTTTGAAAAAAATCCGAATTTTTTTTCTTCAGTTATGGCCCTTTGAAATTTTTGCGTGTTATGCTTGTAAGCAAGATAACTAAAAAACTGTTTAAGCTATTGCTCTGAAACTCTATAGAATGGCCGGGGATGATGAAAAGATGAACTGATTAACTTTTGACAAAAATACAATTTTTTTTCTTGAGTTATGCCCCTTGGAAATTTTGCGCGTTTTAAGCTTGCAAGCAATATATCTCAAAAACTGTTTTGCTATTGCCCTGAAACTTTAAAGAATGGTTGGGGATGATGAGAAGATGAACTGATTTACTTTTGACAAAAATCCATTTTTTTCTTGAGTTATGCCCCTTTGAAATTTTTCGCGTTTGAAGCTTGTAAGCAAGATATCTAAAAAAAAACTATATAAGCTATTGCCCAGAAACTTTACAAGCTGGTTCAGGATGATAAGTAGATGAAGTGATTAACTTTTGAAAAAAAAATCCGAATTTTTTTCTTCAGTTATGGCCCTTTGAAATTTTGCTTGCTCAATACAGGTGAATTTAATGCATTTACATTTTTGGAGAACTTAATGCATGCTTGCTTAAGACAGGTTGCTCGCTTAATAGAGGTGGACACTAAGACAGGTTTGAATGTATCTCTAAAACTGTATGAGCTATTGTCCTGTAACTTAAAACACTGGTATGGGGTGATAAATAAATGACCTAATTAACTTGAGTTTTTCTTGTGTTATGTTCCTTCTAAAATTTCAGCATTGCAGCCAAATAAAAAAAAAAGATATCTCAATTACTGTTAGGAATAAGCAGTGTTAGGGTCAAGCAGTTGGGAGCATTGTGTTTCATAAACACTGGCATCAGTTTGGTTTGAGGTTTGACGTCCCCATCAACACTGTAAAGGTCATTTTGGAGACGTTGCTTCCAATTTTGTGGGACTTTTACCCAAGATGGAGATAAAATAACATCTGAAGCCCTGCCGCCCAATGAAACCAATAGGGTTTATAAGCATGGACGGGCCGACTCGCACCGCTTCGCCTTGGCAGGCATAGATCCCCTAAGCGGTTTGCCAGTCGGTTTCAGCTCTGCTTGGAAGCCTCATGCAGCCCATCTATTACTTCAAGCCCCGATGGGCAGGGCGTACATTATAGACGTTGGGTTTAACACGGAAGTGCAGCCATTAGTTACCCATAATGCAGGTTGAGCTTTATATTTAAAAAAAAAATACAAAAACAAGTATAAGCTTTCACAAGAAGAAAAAAGCGGCCCATAACAAATAGTTTTCACACAAAGAAGAGGCCCACGGGCAGAGCTCTGACACAGAATTGCTATCACATTTGTACAAGCCTATAGTTGCTGTCATTTTTGTACAGGCTAATACAAAATATACATCTACAAACTCGCGACCACGACGGACCACTGCCTATCCTATAAGCTCCGCAAAAGCCTTCGACTCTGGTGAGCTAGAAACAAGAAATATCTTTAAAAAAGATATGCGGCGTAGATTTAATTGGAAGGTTGTTTAGAAACCAGTGCTTCAGCTGAAGTGCACGACCCGCCGGATGCTTTTAGCTTTATGAGTGTTACCATATATGGGTATGGTGGCCATTTTGGTCATGTGACCTGGACCTAAAACGGTTCCCCCAATAAATGCGCCTTATCGTAAGGAGCAAAAATATATCTTATACTTTAGTACTGTTTTCTGAATCGTTTGCAGGAAAAAATGAATTCTCACTTTTCCAATACAAAAGCATATGTGTCAAAGTTTGACCTAGGCACAAAGAAGGTCAAGGTCAACCCAGGGTCACCATTTTAGTAATTTATGATGGGCCTAAGTCCCAGATGCTATTTATCAAGTTTCGTGGAAATCTGCCCAGTGGTTCTGGAGAAGACTATTTTGAAGGGTTTTTACTATATATGGCTTGGCGGCCATTTTGGTCATGTGACCTGGACCCCATGAGCAAAGTTTGGTTTCCCCCATCCCATAGAGGCTCCATATGAAATTTGACCTTAATCGGCCCAACGGTTTCCGAGGAGAAGCAGTTCGAGAATTTTCACATTTTTCGCCTCGGCGAGGCTATACTAAATGGAATGTCATATTTCGCAAGTTCATTGGTTAGATCTCATTGATATCTATCAGTATGCCAAAAATTGTTTAAATATTCCAAGCGGTTAAGTCACTATCACCAATTTTCACAAACGGGTTACGGACGGACAGACAGACAGACCGTATATGGCTTGGTGGTCATTTTGGTCATGTGACCTGGACCCCATGAGCAAATTTTGGTTTCCCCCATCCCATAGAGCCTCCATATGAAATTTGACTTCAATTGGCCCAACGGTTTCCGAGGAGAAGCAGTTCGAAAATTTTCACATTTTTCGCCTCGGCGAGGCTATACTAAATGGAATGTAATATTTCGCAAGTTCATTGGTTAGATCTCATTGATATCTATCAGTATGCCAAAAATTGTTTAAATATTCCAAGCGGTTAAGTCACTATCACCAATTTTCACAAACGGGTTACGGACGGACAGACAGACTGACAGAATGACACGGTGATTTTAGGGCACTCTTAGAAAATCAACCGACTTCAGTCGGTCGCTTTTTCTGCGGGTCGTGCAATATGAGCTACAATAGTGACAGCATCAATTGTCTAGCTATGAAATGGTTTACTGTATTCAAACAATTCAGATGTCACGCGAGGAAAAATAGCTTTGCAGAGGGCGGTGTACCGCCTGTTTGAGCTAAGGTCAATGTAAAAGGTCAAGGTTAAAAACATGACCTCATTTCAAGAGCATATGATCTCAAGTATATGCACAACAAATAAGAAAACGTTATCATTCACTGTTTTTGAAAACAAATTCTAGGGTTAACATTTAGGGTTGTCGCTATGGTGAACGTAAACGCATAGACGGACGAACAAACGGACGAGCAGACAAACGGACGGAAACTTGATCTTATGTGCACCTAACTAAAACTCAAATTACACTTATTCCTTTTCAGAATTTATATAACATTAATGATATTCGAAAATGTCCATTTTGTGTTAAAATGGAGGAGATAAAGTATGCTGAAGACAAATGATACACTGCAACTTTTATTTAGCATATACATGTATTGTAAATTAAACATCTGTCAATTTGTAATGCGATTATTACATATTTTAGTCATGCTATATCTCTTTATTGGTTTCATTGGGCAACAGGGCTTGAGGTGTCTTTCATCTCAATGTCGGGTAAAAGTCCCACAAACTTGGAAGCAACGTCTCCAAAATGACCTACACAGTGTTGATGGGGACGTTATACCTCAAATCAAACAAACAATTCCTTTCGCAGAAAATTCTTCCTTTCGCGAAAGGAACCTTCCTTTCGCGTAATGGTTCCTTTCGCTATATAGACCAACCACGTGAAATTAGGTAAAAATAGCTATTCACCGCAGCAGTTACAGAATTCACTAGAATCCCAATTATACATATGACGTATGGTCATCAAAGGACAAGACGGTGAGCAAGCCGAAACTGTATATATTTTTCATTCATGTCTCACATAAAAAATGAAACATCTCCAAGGTTAAAACTTCGGAAACTGTCGTATTTTTTGAGTAAATTTATTTATGCAAATCATTGACCAATGAAATGGTCATCTCCTTGGACATGTGGTTTTATTGACCAATGGAGTAACGAAAAATGTAGGACAAAAGCAAAACCATAACGGCTACGCCGTAAAAAGGCACTTGCTTCGCCGTTAGCAAAACATTTGGGTTAATCTTCAATTAGTATTCTATAAAGTGTAGTTAAGTTTTCTGCTTAACTTCAACAGTTTTCAAGCATTCCATTTCATTTTTTTATTTAACTTGAGGTTTAATGTCCCCGTCAACACTGCACGAGGTCATTTTGGAGAATTTGCTTCCAATTTTGTGGGACTTTTACCCGACATTGAGATTAAATTACATCTGAAGCCCTGCCGTCAAACGAAACCAATCGGGTTTATAAGCATGGGCGGTCCAACTCGCACCGCTTTGCCTGGGCAGGCTTAGATCCTCTAAGCGGTTTACCAGTACTTTTTTGTGGTCGGGTTCAGCTCTTCGAGGAAGCATAATGCAGCCAATCTATTTCTTCAAACCCCGATGGGCGGGGGCCGGCATTCCATTTGATAGGGTGTGTCAAGCATACTGAAGTTGCATATATGCCTTTTCTTAAAGATGAAAAAAAAAATACAGCATTTGCAACTTTGACACTTCAGTCGGCAGTATCCCGCAGACTGACAATTGGAATATTGCCAAAGAAAACACAATTACACCACTATTACAAGCTGTCGGCGAGAATTGGACGCGCAGCGGACAAATATTTTTGAGCCGTAACAAATAGTACACATTGCAATCTTTCTCTTTTGTGTTATCTCTGCATTTTTACTTGCCACATAATAATTTAAAGCTGATTTTAACAGCTTGTACACTGTACAACCTATGCAGTGGCTACGCAAAACATATACTACCCCACCAACTTTTGCTGCTAATTTTACCATTTTCTGCTGTTTTCAAAAGAGCCCTGGCAGCACACTGTATTTGCAAGGACAATTGTCAGCATTCAGCTCTATTGTACACCTACCGATAATGCATGAAAGGGGGCTGGAAACTGACCCTGCCAGCCGTTTACTTTTTTAGCAATAACCAAATGCAGTCAACACATTGTGTGCAAAACGAAAGCGTCACGATAAATATCCCATAGCAGTAGTTTCGTATTTCAGTTATATACATCCCTTGATATCCAGGTCACGTGACTATGAATTAATTAATATTTATCCTCAATGACACAAAACAATACACTGAATTCAAGATATTGCATTAGTATTTAGACACCGAGTTTGATCCCTACCCTTTCTTATGAAGAAATTTCCCAATGTACACAGGCTTGAAACTGTGTTCTGCTACCTAAGTGTAGACCTAGCTTTTTATCAATGCCATTCCTGTGCTTAATAAAGGCCGCAAGTAAACTCGTTTACAGTGATAAATGTGCTCAGAGCAAAATTTATATACAAATTGTCAATGAATGTCGTGGTCTAAAATCTGCAATTGTTGTTCCCAGTCGCTTTGATTGTCTCTGGGTTACAGGCGTGATAACTGGTTTTAATTTCTGCCCCGCCCCCCCCCCCCACACACACACCCCATCCCTCTAATGCTGCATTGTATGTACATTTTAAACTCTTTACAACATGATTCGTTATGACACGATTTTGTATTTCATTACGCAAACACGCCTATACAAATACATTGCCACTTTTATCGCCGAAAAAATGAAAATTTTATGATGAAAAATTGTGATATTTTTCTTTTTTCTGCTCAAAATATAGATTATGGGCACTCGTTAGAACCGCCTCATCGATGCGGTTCTAACGAGTACCCACAATATATATTTAAGAGCAGAAATAAGAAAAATAAGGTATACCCCCGGAAACCCCAGTTTTGCAATATAAAAGTGGGGTTCAAGCAGGTCAAAATAAGATAGGCGTGTTTTCGTGATGAATATGGTTCGAATATGGATCTGAAAAATGTATAGATTATATAAAAAATAACCATAAGTGATCATTTTCTCTATAATCTGTAATATTGTGTTTGGATATACAGAGGACCCGCGCTATAACGACATTCGTTATAGCGGCAAAACTCGTTATAACGACAATTTCAATTGAATGAATTCTTACCACAAGGTTTAGCCTCGATTCCGAGCGGCTTCGGCTTCCCTTGGGTTAGAAATACCCAAATCGAATCCATAGTCATGAACGATTCTTGTAATTTAATACTCCAAGAAACGAATGTTATAGATATTTGTTAGAATCGCCTCAACGAGGCGATTCTAAAAAATGTCTATAACATTTGTTTTTTTTGGTGTAATGGTGTGGTAAAGACTTCTTATAGCCTACCATAGTTATAACTTGGATTCTTTATAGTGGCAAATTCATTAAAACGGCACAATAATAGGCAACAAATACTGTCGTTATAACGCGGGTCCTCTGTAACATGGTTGTCAAACCAGAAGGTTCATGCTGTGCACCCCAACAACAGTGTTATAAAGAGGTTGTGGTGTACCTTATATTTTGCAGTGCAATTCTAAAGAGTGTCGGGTAAAAGTCCCACAAAATTGGAAGCAGTGGGATCTGAATGTATCAGTTCCTGATCGCTTCTCTTTTTAATTTCACAACTCCAAAATGACCTGTTTAGTGTTGATGAGGAAGTAAAACCTGACATCAAAGAAACAAGTCACAAAGGTGGGTGGGTAGGTCACTTTTTGTTTCTTTTCATTAAGGAACATCAAAAGACTTTAATTGAAACAATTGTGCATAAAACTGAAAAAGCTTATTTCAGTTCACTGGGAAGGTCGAGTGAAGGAAAATAAAACACACACAAAAAAGTCAGCCTTATATGTGACATGGAACTTTAACCTGTATATTTGACCCCCCGCCGATCGGGGCTTGGAGAAATGGATTTGGCTGCATGATGCTTGCATGCAGAGCTGAAACTGACTGCACTTTATTACTGGTAAACCGCTTAGAAGGTCTAAGCCTACCCAGGCAAAGCGGTGCGTGTCGGACCGTCCATACATATAAACCCATTAAAGACAGAGATTAAAATGTTATTTCATCTCAATGCCTGGCAAAAAGTCCCACAGAATTGGAAACAACGTCTCCAAAATTACCTAAATAGTGTTGACGGGGATGTTAAACCTCAAATCAAATTAAAAGTAAGCTGTATATGTTGTAATATTTAAGTTTAACTTTATTCAAATGTGGAATGTATTTTTCAAAACATTTCATCCATTCTCTTGTAAAAATATAAAATAAATAAAAAATGAGAGCCCTGGGGTTCCATAAAACAACAACCCCAAGAGACTTCTGACCTGGGTCTACACTACTTGCCAAACCCAAAAGATGATTCCAGTCAAGATTCGATCCTCTTACATAATTTTGTCACCTCACATTGGTAAGAATAGCCCAGCTATTTTCTGTAAACAACCAGTACCTGGATTTCCGATAAGTCAGTGATAGCCATGTGGACTCCAGCATTGAAAAGCCAATGTGCTTTATAACTTTGGGTCGATTGATAAACAATTGACTCAAAAAGAACTATTTAGCCCCCGCCCATCGGGGCTTGAAGAAATAGATGGGCTGCATGATGCTTCTACGCAGAGCTGAAACCGACCCGCACACGAGTACTGGTAAACCGCTTAGAGGATCTAAGCCTGCCAAGGCAATGCGCTGCGAGTCGGTCCGTCCATGCTTATAAACTCTATTGGTTTCATTGGGCGATAGGGCTTGAGATGTCATTTCATCTCAATGTCGGGTAAAAGTCCCACAAAATTGGAAGCAACAATACATTGTATATTCAATAATGTGTTATAATGAACCATGTGTTAATGAGATTGTGGTGTACTTAAATGGTACTGTTTGTAATAGTCCTTTTGGTTGTTTGTTTGATTTGAGGTTTAACGTCCCCGTCAACACAGTAAAGGCCATTTTGGAGACGTTGCTTTTAGTTTTGTGAAATCTCTGAATCTTGTTGAAATGTCTTGTGAAATGTCTTGTATACTAATTCACAAGCATGAAAATAAATAGAAGCGATTACAATTTCAGGGATCTTGTTTTGAAAATAAGAGGCCCATGGGCCACTATGCTCACCAGACGTCATGTGTTTTTACCATATGCGGACACAGCGTCCATCTTGGTCAGGTGACTGCAATCCCACGAATAACATTTTATTGCCTCGTCCCACAGAGTATCTTCATGTGATTTGGTTTCAATAAGCCAAGCAGTTTCAGTGGAATCCTGAATCTAAGTCATCCAGGACAAAGGTCAGTAAATGACCTTGACCTTTTGAACTGATAAACTTCCATTTGGCTGATTGTTAATTCAGTTCTGATACCATAGGCAACAACATAATCAGAAAAATCCACTGTTTTACCTTTTTTCCATACAAAGGTCTAAGTGACCAAATTTGACCTTGATGTAAAATAGGTCAAGGCCAACCAAATGCCATCATTTGAACAAACTTGGTAGGACTAAAGTCCGTTTTAACTGTTTTTTACGGATAAGGGCAAGGTGGCCGTATTGGACATGTGACCCAGTGCTTACGAACAAACTTTTGTTCCCCCTTCCCATAGAGGCTCCATATAATTTGGTTTCAACCAACCCAGCAATTTAAGTGGAGAAGAAAATAAAAATACTGAATCTGAGTCACACAGGACAAAGGTCAGTAAATGTTCTTTACACCTTTGAAATTGATAAGCTTACATTCAACTGATTGCAAATATCATTTCGGATGCCACAGGCTAGCATGCAATCAAATAAATCCAAATTTTATCCCTTTTTCCATACATATTTCTAAGTTTTCGAATTTGACCTGGACGTAAAACAGGTCATGGTCAACCAGTGTTCATTATTTATATAAGCTTGGTAGGGCCCAAGTCCCTGATGCTGCATACCAAGTTTTAAGGTGATTGACCATTTGTTACCTGCGAAGAAGATTCCTAAATGTTTTTACCGTATATGAGCATGGCGGCCATATTGAAGTCATCATTCATATACACTCGGTAGGGCCCAAGTCCCTTATAATGCAGACCAAGGTTCAAGGTCATCGGCCAATTGGTTCCTGAGAACAATATAACTATAACTATCGTGTTTAGGGCGGACCGCCTATTGCTACTTTTAGAAACTGAACATGGCTTGAGTTTGCTTTTGATTACAAATATTAACGAGACCATAGGGGCTTGAATCATGAAAAAAATGGAAAAAAAAAAAAAAAAAAAAAAAAATATAATTTTTTTTTTTTTTTTTTTTTTCATTTTTTTTTTTCATGATTCAAGCCCCTATGAACGAGACATTGATATATGCACAGTATTGCGTAGACTATCATTAATAACTGTCATCTGTAAAACTTAGGCTGGGCTCATGTGCTCGGCTTAGTCTCGAATGTTGGTGTATCTCATGTGGAAGGCTAAATAGAGGATCTTACATGAGTGCTCATGTATTATTGAATTTATTAAACGAGTTGAGGAAAAGGGATAAAATGCGAGGCTTTGCCGAGCATTTTATCCCTTTTCCTCAACAAGTTTAATAAATTCAATAATACTGCCTCGCATTTTATCCCTTTTCCTCAACTCGTTTAATAAATTCAATAATACATGAACACGAATGTAAGATTTTATTTATCATATGACGTTTTAAACGCATTTAATTACGATTTTTGTACAAAAATGTCAATATTCTGCCATTAGTAAACGCGACGTCATTAAGGACGTCGTTCGTGTAACATTACGGGACGTAGCTTACTAATTTGCATATTTAATCCACTAGTGGATTATCGAATTTATTACATGGCGTTATTACACTCTCAGACGCGACGTCATATGATAAAAATGGTTGGTGGCAGCTCTCCAACGTTTGGTAATATCAGGTTAGTCTGTACTCAGAATGTTTACGTTTAAGGTGAAGATTTTGGGGTCAGTTTTTTTTTTTCTCCATCGATCCAAAATTAATACAGTTAAACCTGCGTTAAAGACCACCTGTGAACAAAGACCATCTGTCTAGAAAGACCACTTCTAATTCCTCCCATCCAGTTAGACTATATAATGCACCTGTGAGCAGAGACCACCTGTGCTCTAGGACTAGAGGACAGTCAAAATCCTTCCCAAATGCATATTTTTACCCTGAACTAAGACCACTTTTGCTTTGAATAGCATTGACTAAAGTTTTAAATTAGACAATTAATTGATTGTGGACATCTTTAAATGAGCCAAATTAAAATTGAGTGATTCATTATCAAAACCTGAACATAATGTAACCTTTAGGAGGATATAATCAGTGAATAAATCAAGTGTTGATGGAGTTATCTATTTCATATCAGAATAAATGCTTTGATATAACCCTTGTCTTCTTGATGTAAAGCAGTGGCTACAAAACTGACCCTCTGAATAAAGACCACCTGTGAACAAAGACCATATTTCTTCTTTCCCATGAGTGGTCCTTGTAGACAGGTTTGACTGTACAGTAAAATTCCTGTACTAAGACCATCTTTAGGACTGTTCATAAGTGGTCTTAAAGACCACTTTTGAACAGTCCAAAAGGTGGTCTCTGACCAGAGGATACTACATGCAGAAAACACAAAGAAATAATAACTGCGGCCTACTAAATAAGCTTTTTAAAGCAGAATTAGTCTTACTTTTAGGTGGTCTTAATAGCGGAATTTTACTGTAGTTTTCCTTTTAATGGAAGGCTTCCCCATTTTTTAAGTTAAAAAAAAAACCGCCATTAATAATTGATTTTGATTATACATGAACATGCGACAGGGCTTGAGATGTCATTTCATCTCAATGTTGGGTAAAAGTCCCTCAAAATTGGAAGCAACGTCTCCAAAATGACCTTTACAGTGTTGAGGGGGACGTTAAACCTCCAATCAAACAAATTATACATGGACATGTAATGAAAACAGGTCAAATGAGCCAATGGTGATTAAGGGCTGACACAAGAGAAGAGGGCCTTATCAGTTTCAAATTTCATTGTCAAATTCATGCGTAGAAGCCTCCATGGAGTCATAAGATTTGGTATTAAATTATTTAGACAAGCTGTAAGTATTCCAATGGGTACAAATTGCCCACCCATTGTGGCAGATATGTTCTTGTTTTGTGATGAACGAGACTTCATGATGTCCCTTTCCGTTGAAAACCAATGTGAAATCATTGAAGCCTTTAGCTCGACTTTTAGAGATATGAATGATTTATTAAATAATGACAGTACATGTACTTCGATGGTCATTTTGTTATTGGATGTCTTTGAGTGTACCTATTTCGATCGTTTGATCAGTCAAAATTACCCCCCCCCCCCAGAACTTCAGCTAAATAAAGCAAATTCTTCTGATACCGAGGCCCCGTTTTTTGGGTTTACATCTATCCATTGCAGATGGATTTGTTTCTTGCAAAATTTATGATAAACGCGATGATTTTGTTTTTGAGATTGTATATTTTCCTTTCTTGGGTGGTAATATTCCTCGTGCGGCATCCTAAGGTGTTTATATATCGCAATTAATTCGGTTTGCCAGAGTGTCTAGTAATGTAACTGACATCAACACTCGTAATAAATTGCTAAACTTCTTAATCAGGGTTATCGGTATCATAAACTACTTAAAGCCTTTTCAAAATTTTATAGACGTCATTTCGATTTAATTTCAAAATTCAATATCGGCTGCCTGTTCGAGGTTCGCAGGGTTGCGGTATGCTTCCTCTGGCTTTCGTTGCCGGATCATTACAGGGTCACTGATGAGGCTTTATTAGCCGAAACTACGTAGTATGACCCATCTTCTTTCTTATGAATATTTTCATTGCTCTTAAAGGAACTCATTTTTGATTTTTATTTGAATCTCTTAAATCTCTTCTGCAACAAGTTTGTAAAAGGAAAATCTATACCCCTGGCTGACACTCTCAGTGGAAATTCCTCCCAGAAGCATACCCTGTGTTCAGCGAATGTTTAGATCTATATGTTCACTCTGTAATCAGTAACTTACACTTCAGTGACACCAAATTTCAAGAATTTGTTAAGGCAGATAACTCAGACCAGGGGCCAGTTGTTCAAAACTAACGATTTGTTAACGAAACATTAAAATTTTAATTATAAAATATGATGCATATACTAATATTTTTGCTGAAAAAATGTGCAAAAGCTGCTCACATTTTTTCAGCAAAACTAACAAAATTTAAGATATTGTACATGCTAGAGTACAGTAAAATTCCTATATTAAGTCCACCTTTGGGACTGTTCAAAAGTGGTCTTTAAGACCACTTTTGAACAGTCCCAAAGGCGGGCCGTGACCACACTTCATTGTGTGCAGAAAACACAAAAACAGTGTAACTGCACCAGTCTTAATAACCTTTTTAAAGCAGAATTAGTCTTAATTTTATGTGGTCTTAATAGCGGAATTTTACTGTAGTTAACAATTTGATTAATAACGAGCTCGTTAAGCTAACGAGGCTTTGAACAACTTGCCCCAGAAGTTTAACAACTTGAAAACTATCATCAAGGATGGTTGGCCTCTTCTTTCATTATTGAGTACTGGAACCACAGTGACGAATGGTCAGTGGTCAATGACTTGGTTTTCAAGGGTGAAAAACTTATTATCCCCTCATCGCTGCGCAAAGCCATGCTTGAGTCTCTTCATTCAGGTCACATGGGTATTGAAAAATATCAAAAGCGTGCTCGCGACATTATGTTCTGGCCAAAGATGCATGCAGAAATCGCGGATTATGTGTTAAACTGTACAATCTGTCTTGAACGTCGCAGCGAAAATTCAAAAGAACCACTACATCGTCCGTGGCAGGTAGTCTCGTGCGATTTTTAATGACAGATTCATTCTGTCATTTATCGCTATGCTGCGCGTGCTTTAATGTAGTTCCGGCATTCCTCCGGCTTTGACCGTCATAGAATTATGAGTCCGCACAAAATGTAGTCTGGCGTTTGAAGTTTCATTTCGGTGATTGTTTTGAATATTTTCTCGCGCATATTTGAAGTTGAAAAATTCCATGAATGATCAGACGACACATGTCTTTTGAAAAACCAACAATGAATATATACATAAGCGAACTATCGTGATAGTTATCTTAAAATGGCTATACAAAAACATGAAGCATACGACTTTACAATTTCATCTTATTTTTCAGTTTTGATTCAGCATTTCATATGAATCAGCCGCCTGCAGATGAGTCGTAAGAAATGTGTGGCGAAATATAAGACAAAAAAAGATGAAATGTTCGCTGCTACGTTTAAAAACGGCCAGTTTAATATTTTACCCCTTCCACCCACGACTTTCTCAAGTTCACTTTTCAATCACTGATTTTGTACACGTCCATTCTACTTGGGTGTCTTGTTTGTTTGTTTGTTTGATTCGAGGTTTAATGTCCCCGTCGACACTGTATAGGTCATTTTGGAGACGTTGCTTCCAATTTTGTGGGACTTTTACCCGACAACGAGATGAAATGACATCTCGAGCCGGGCAGCCCAATGAAACCATTAGGGTTTATAAGCATGGACGGGCCGACTCGCACTGCTTGGCTTGGGCAGGCTTAGATCCTCTAAGCGGTTTACCAGTACTCGTGTGCGGTCGGTGTCTTGTCAATAGTCGTCAGTAGAAAAGCAAACCATGTAGAACAGGATGAAATGCATCAACATGAGCCATCTCACCAGGCTCTACACTGTTTTCATAGGTATCTATACTCGGCTATAAAGGGCTGAAAGGGTACAAAATCATAACACTACATGACCTTATAAAATGCTAAGTACGTGACGCGAGAAACTTCAACGTACGGTAGCAAGCCAGCCATAATATACTCCAAACAGTTATCACTGTCCAACTCTGTAGATCTGAATAACTTAATATGGAAGCTTGCACAGTTGTGATAAATAATAAGTTGCATGCCGCAAAACTTCAAACATCACACAAAAGGTGTTTCCCTTGATTGTAGCGCACGACATAAGGTAGGTTGTTGACTGAGCCGCGCAACATCAGTCGACAAGTGTAAGCTTTTACAAGAAGTTGCGTCTAAGCTTAGCATACATTTATTTGTGTTGTCATAAATCTGGCAACTGCGTGATAGCTCAGTGGTAAGTGCAGCTGCCTCTGATGCTAGAGGTCCCAGGTTCGATCCCCGGCAGCGGTGATACAATTTCGGTGTCCGAACACGCTCCATTGGCATTAGTTGCAGGGATTAATGTCATAAACTGCACCGTCCTTCGGATCGGGACATTAACCAGAGGCCCCCCTGTGCATGGAGAACCAACCCATGTGCATGTTAAAGAACCCTATCATAACTACATGTTTCATCCTGCAAAACTGGAGTGTTTGTAATCTACACACCTGTCTAGAATGTCGCGAGGGCGTATGGCAGTATATAAAGAAAAAACTGCAGGCCTCGGTAGTTTAGTCGTATGCGCGTCTGACTGGTGATCAGGGAATGCGGGCTCGATACCTGCCGGAGTCGACAACATTCTTTCGTTTAGATTGATCATGAAATCTTTTCTACGGTCATTCTCTCCCTTCCGCTGATTCAAGGAGGGCAGTTGTCAGTTTCTGGAATAAGAATGTCCACTGTACTGGTTAACCGCTTACCTATAAGCCTGTCGAGGAAAAGTGTGGATAGGTAAACTGACCGGCTCAAAATGACCTACAGTAGTGCTGACTGGGTCGTTAAACTCCAATACAAACAAACAAACAAACAAACAAAACAAAACAAAACCTGGCAACTAGTCATTTGTATGTTGCATTAATGTGCAAGTAAAATGAAAGTGTAAAACAGTCGAAGATTCGTAATGTTCACTTCAGTTTTGTAAACAAAATTACAGATCAGCACTCCAGCGCTAATAGAGGTTTTTTGTCCTTATCAATTAAGAAAATAAATCTTAAGGCCTAGATATTCACGAATTTTTCACAGAATCTGTCATTTCAGTGCCTTTTGGCGCTTTGATTTCTTTTGGAACATTCAGAATTATATGGCAACCGTCTGTTACTATAGTCACTACTTTGAAGTAGACAGACTTGAAAACACTTCAAGTGAAGCTGTTAATCGTAAGCTTAAGAAACTCTTCGTGAGTCAGGTAATACCAGAAAAGCGGTCCACAGTTCTCTTCTGAACAGTTCCCGAATTTCGCTTCAAAGCTCTCAACCACTTTGCTCAGTCACATGGATTTGCCGAGAAATTTGTACAAGTTGTAGAAGGCGAAGGCTGATAAGAAAGATCCCGTCACTAGCCTCCTTGAATACCGTAATTGCCCTCTCGAATTTGGCTACTCACCAGCACAGCTTCTCAATGGTAGGCGCACCCGCTCTATATTAGGCCTACCATCAACGAATGAGCAACTTCTCCCCAAACCCGTCGATTCAGCGAAAATCAAGCGCGAATTGATCAAACGTCAGAATCACCAGAAACAGTACTTTGACGCAGGTTCAAAATCGTTAAAAGTAAATCGGTCCGTGTGAGGAATAAAGCAAACGTCTGGCAACCTGCAAAAACATGATGATCGTTCATATGTTGTGCAAATTGAAGCAGACGTAGCAGACGTTTTCTTAAAAAAAAAGACCGGGGAAAGTCACAATTTTGGTTTATCTGATAATTTTCAACCCTTTGACACAATATCACATGATCAAAAAGTCCAAACCAGTTCCCCTATCACAGAGTCCCCATCCCCTAGTCCAGTTCTAGTTGAAAATCCTTGTCAGAATTCTAGTCAAAACTCCGTCCCAGCAAAGCCAAATTCCAAACTACCCAACACTCCAAGTGAACCAACACAACCATATGTCACTCGTTTTTGACGTGCAGTTAAACCAAAAGTTTTAGAATCAATGTGAAACAGTGATTCATTTGTGGATCAGTATTTTGTCATTACAAAAGTGGTTTATTTCTACAATGTGATCATTCTACAGTGATGTTCTACAGTGCTATGGACTATAAACTGATTGTATCAGTTAACCCCTATATATATATTGCATTGTTACGCATTGACCTGATAAAGATATGTTATCTCAGGACACGTGAGCTTTATCACGTCAACGTGACATTGCAGTTTTTTTTATTGAACCGAACTACTTGAAAAATGACAACAAAATGTTATTGTTACTGGGAAAAATGAAAAAAAAAAAATGCTTGAAAAACAATATCAAAGCAAAAATATGGTCAGCTGATACTAAATTTATTGCCCACCAGAATGCTGAGACGCACTGAGGACCATCAATAACTGATCGTAAATTGCTAATTTAAGAGCGTACAAGGGGATAAACTGATAAATAAAACATTTGATATCAAGTTTATCAGGCTCGGCTTCGAGAACGCATGTAGAATAGCTCGGCAAGCCTCGCGATTCTACAAGCTTTCTCAAAGCCTTGCCTGATTATCAGGCTCGGCTTCGAGAACGCATGAAGAATAGCTCGGCAAGCCTCGCGATTCTACAAGTGTTCTCAAAGCCTTGCCTGATAAACTTGATATCAAATGACACAAACTTGGTATTCCCTATCTATGGTAGCTATATAGTGAAGAAAAGTATAAGGACTTATGGGACCTGAGCTACTGAAATGTTGATTCATCATTATGTTTGATTTATCATGTTGAGTTCAAAGATTTGGTGTGTTCTTTGTGTTCTTGAAGTGTATTTCCAGCGGCATTAGTCAATTGTCACCAACATAAACATAGTAGAACGATGTTGGCACTGCCTAAACCTGATATAGATGCCAAGAACAGAAACTATCAGAATATGCCAATGGGGCACTTTACAAATTTTACAGCGGCAAACTTTATACTGCAGTTAACATTGTTTGATTTCATATTAGTTTGCTGATCTTTTCAAAAGAAAAGAGATGTAACATTATTACATATTTCAGCACTTATTGGCTGGCGCACCTTAACTTAACTTGGTTAATTTAATTTCACTATTTAGTCAGGCCACTTGATAAAAGTTACCTCCCCTCTCATCATGGCTTCTTTGTAAATAAACACAGTCAATAAGAAGATTGTTTTAGGTAGCATTGCACTAAATACTGGGAGGTACCGGGTTTTATCACTTTAGGACAGAGCTTTAAGTTGCGTTCTAAATACCAGACTTGCTTCCATTGGATATATAACCCATGTTTTATTTCAGTGTGACAAAATGATAGGTATAAGGGACTAAAATGGTGCATTTTTTATAAATATATCTGCAAGCTCGAAGAAATTTTGCTGATTTTATATGGTCACCCCTCCTTTAAAAATGTTGGTTTGTATTTACTCCGTTCTAGCAGGTACACAAACATGGTTGACTGTAACTTGAAAAGGAGCAGATCAACATGTGGATTTTTTTTTTCATTAACTTGTTGGGCTAGGATGGCTCTATAAACAAGTAAGGTTTGAAAAGTTTTGTATGTGTAGTTTTTGTGGGAGCAGGTAAAAGGTTACTACTGTCGCCTATGGAAAACATTTAGTGGAAGCTTGGAAGCTCCCTATAGCAAAAGTAGAAACACTGTCATGTTTTCAGTCACTACATACTATTTCCACACATGTGTATGTTCTGTCCAATTTTGTTTCATAAAATGTATCTTCATGGCATGTGTTTTGCCACAGATACTTAAAACATGTGATGGTAGTGCTAATTTAGGTCTAACTGGGTGTATGTGATGAATTTTTGCCTCTGATCTCTGAGGGGGGGGGGGGGGGGCTTACTTTAAAGCCATGTAAATCAATTTTTATTGATGTGTTTGGAAAGGAGACTTGCAGTAATTGTATTTGCACAAACAGGAGAAAGTATCTACTCCATCTGGAATATAAGAGTACGGTTTCATGGCACTAAGACTATGTCTTAAAACAAAGCAAAACTTCTAAATTGACTCTCCGAAACAGCAATATCCGGATAAGTTTTCTCATCCGTTATCAGTTCCATTTTATTGTATTCATGTAAAAGGATGTGAACAGATATATTCAGCTATTCCTCAAGGCATTTAGGCATTTATAAACATTTTCTTGGCATTTTTGTCCTCAAAATGTCTTCAAAATGTCATTCGTTACTTTAAATAGGGGGTGTAGATGTGAAATAGCAATAAAAAGGAGTATTGTAGCTATTTAGGCATACTTCTGTGCATTTCAGGATTGAATTGTTCCAAAGACATTGGAGAAGAACCACTGATGCAAGCCGGTGTCTGGGTTCCATTCCAGAAAGAGATAAACTTTGCGCTTTTCAAAAACTATGGTTTGTTCGGCTTTCATTGCTGAATATGAAAGCGATAACTTTTTCGCAAACTTGAAAGATTCTTTTTGATTGAACTTTTATTATGCATGACTAAATTATTAGATATGACCTGAATTTCTATTTGGCAAATCTTTTGATGCATCATAAAGAAAATAAGGGTTTGGTATAGGTAGCATTGCACTAAATACTGGGCGGTACCGGTTTTTATCACTTAAGGACAGAGCTTTTAGTTGCGTTCTAAATACCAGACTTGCTTCCATTGGATATATATCCCATGTTTTATTTCAATGTGACAAAATGATGCATTTTTTATAAATATATGTGCAAGCTCAAAGAATTTTTTGCTGCTTTTTATATGGTCACCCCTCCTTTAAAAATGTTGGTTTGTATTTACTCCGTTCTAGTAGGTACACAAACATGGTTGACTGTAACTTGAAAAGGAGCAGTTCAACATGTGGATTTTTTTTCATTAACTTGTTGGACTAGGATGGCTCTATAAACAAGTAAGGTTTGACAAGTTTTGTGTGTGTAGTTCTTGTGGGAGCAGGTAAAAGGTTACTAGTGTCGCCTATGGAAAACATTTAGTGGAAAGCTCCCTATATCTGTTGGAATCCTGCCTAACAAAAGAGCCCCAAAACATAACATCTATAATTGAAATTCAGGTATCTCTATTTAATAACCAAATAGAGATATCTGTATTTAAAAAAGTGATAATCGCATTCAAATACAGATAGCTGTATTTTAATGCAGATATCTGTATTTAAATTCAGATATCTGCATTTTAAATTCAGATATCTGTATTAAATTGGTATAAACCCAAACTGGACACCATGGAGGGGTGCAAACGCACCCTATCTCTATTTCAAATTGATGCAGTATTTCATCCTCTGCAAAATACCCGAAATTCGCACCCCTTCCCCCTTTTTCAGAGTCAATGTACGGGCCTGAATCATTTTCTTAAATGTTGCTGCATGTAGGCGAACAGTGGCCGCCCTGATCAGACGCAATGTACTGTCTATTCGATCTGGGTCTATGCTGTATGTCTAATAACGATACCACAATGCTAATAAAATTTCTGGGTTCTAAAATTTAAGTTCTTAGTAGAAGTGCGAAATGTAACATTACATGATTACTTGGCATACAAATGTGTAAAAATCTATTTTTAACAGTTTATGAATGAAATGCTCCGAAAGACATCACGTGAAAGCGCGGGCTATATTAAGATATTGTTATGACGTAGACGTAGGCAGCCTGGAATTGACCTGAACTATTTCGTTTAACCCTTAAATGTCAGTATTTAAGCAAACGGTGTAGTCACTGAGCAGCCGGCTGAGCAGACGCCATATTCCGCGTCACATTCTGATCTGTTTATTCGGTGTTTGCGAAACCCGGCACACGATTCCTGACCAGACTCTAGAGATAGCTGTGACCTACATGTAACATTGATAAAAATATCGCGACGTTTGCCATCAATAACCATATTACTGGTTTCCCCAAAATCAGTGATAGTCAAGTGGACAAGAGCAATAATTTTTGATTTGTCATTAAGTAATTATGGGTCGATTGCAAACTATCAACCCCACCAAAAAAAACCCACCATGCCCGCTCCATTACGATCACCAGATAATTCCTGCTAGAAAATTGAAACCCTGGGAACTGATAGATCTTTGGTCTGGGGAGTGCGTGACGCTTTCGGAATTTTGATCGCGCCGCCCCTGTGTGTGTGGGGGGAGGGTAGCCGGACGGAGGGGTCCCGGGGTCAAAATCAAAGTTTTCAGAACATGGTCTTGTAACTTATCAAATCGAACGACATGATTAGCAGAATACATTGCAATCAAACTTTGACCCCTCTGGTCAATGTGGAGGTCACCAGAGGTCAAAACTTAGCCCCCTTGATAAGGATCACCGGACTACTCCTCCTAGACCGTTAGAGATTGAAGTTTGAATCCTTGGGAACTGATAGAGACTTGGTATGCGGAGTGCATGACAAATTCGGAATTTTGATCCAATCCCATTGAGCGGTGCAAGGGGGTGGGGGTCAAGAATCAAAGTTTTCAGTACATGGCCATGTAACATATCAAGTCGAACAGAAGCGTGGGGATATGTGATGGAGTGCCATCGAATGCGCGATTCCAGTTTCCTTTTGAACTTAGCCAATTTTGGGTTAAAAACTGTTAAAAGTAGAAGTAAAACAAAGATCGGGAATCGATATAATTAACTTACTTCTCCCATCAAAGACACAAAAGGGAAAGAAACACAAACATGAAGCGACCAGACCATAATGGAAACCTAAACAAAGGAAGGCCATAAGGACACAGTTACTTTCCCACAAAATGGCCAAATGGCCATCAAAATAAAACAGACACAAGTGATACACACAGTAAGTAACAAACAACTACATAAATAAACCGGCACAGAAGAACCGCCTTGGAACGGTCAGTGGAAAGAATTCCACTCGGGGGCTTAAATCGATTTTACATGGCCATAATCCTCGCCCTAAGTTCATTGTAGTGGGTATCAAATGGTTAGAGTTAGAATCCTGAAATCCTCGCATTGTATCCCTTATACACGAACACTCATGTAAGATACTCTATGAACAACATCCTGTTAATTGAATTCTTTACTTGTGACACGATTACAATTAATTGCTCGTGACCAGATAATGTTAATACAATAATGAACACGTAGTTCACTTACATTGCTCGTGACCAGATGATCATACTTCAATGAACACAAAGTGAAATTACATTGCTAGAAATCAGATGTTGTTCATACTTCAATATTTACATTTCCAGTTTAAACTCTAATGTGAACCTATAGAAAACAATTGCGTTAATACGTCCATGAACGCATCGAATCACATGATTTTCAGTGACGTTAAGTGACGTCATTCTAAACCATTGTTCTCTACGGGCGTTGATGACGTCAACGCTGCTCCGCTCTTTGTAGAAAAACAGCGTGTAAATGTTTTTCAGCTTTAAACGTTTGCCCTATAAACATGTTTTCGCCCAGTGATGGGCGGCAAATAATGTAAATATAAAAAAAACTTAATTTTTCTGCTTTTCATGAAAGTATGAATGACAGTGGGTCGCTAGCAAAGTTTACATGAACCCCTTCGGGGTTCATTTACTTTGCACGCGACCCACTGCGTTCATACTTCCATGAACTGCAGAAAAATAAATTTCATTTCTTAAATGAACACAAAGTTCATTTACACTGCTCGTGACCAGATGATGTTCATACTTCAATGAGCAAACGTTCACTTACATTGCTTGTGACCAAATGGTGTTCATACTTCAATAAACACAAAGTTCACTAACATAGCTCGTGACGTGATGATGTTCATACTTCAACGATCACGAAGTTCACTAACATTGTCCGTGACCAGATGTAGGCCATACTTCAATGAATACAAAGTTCACTTACATAACTAGTGACCAGATCATGTTCATACTTCAGTGAACAAAAAATTCACTTACATTGCTCGTGAGCAGATGTTGTTCATGCTTCAATGAACACAAAGTTCACTTACATTGCTCGTGACAAGATGTTGTTCATACTTCAATGAACACAAAATCAACTTACATTGCTCGTGAACAGATGTTGTTCATGCTTCTATGAACACAAAGTTCACTAACATTGCTCGTGACCAGATGATATTCATACTTCAACGATCATGAAGTTCACTAACATTGTCCGTGACCAGATGTAGGCCATTTAAGAAATGAAATTTATTTTACTGCAGCTCATGGGAGTATGAACGCAGTGGGTCGCGTGCAAAGTAAATGAACCCCGAAGGGCCAGCGACCCACTGTCGTTCATACTTTCATGAAAAGCAGAAAAATTAAGTTTATTTTTTATATTTACATTATTTGCCCCTCATCACTGGGCTAAAAAATGCTTGAAGGGCAAACTTTTAAAGCTGAAAACCATATATACGCTGTTTTTTTCTACAAAGAGCGGAGCATCGATGACGTCATCAAATCCCGTAGAGAACAATGGTTCACAATGACGTCACTTAACGTCACTGAAAACCATGTGATTCGATGCGTTCATGGAAGTATGAACGCAATTGTTTTCTATAGGTTTACATTAGACTTTACACTGGAAATGTAAATATACTCCAATGAATACAAAGTTCACTTACATAACTAGTGACCAGATCATGTTCATACTTCAGTGAACAAAAAATTCACTTACATTGCTCGTGACAAGATTTTGTTCATACTTCAATGAACACAAAGTTCACTTACACTGCTCGTGACCAGATGATGTTCATACTTCAATGAGCAAAAGTTTACTTACATTGCTCGTGACCAGGGGATGTTCATCTTCAATGCACACAAAGTTCCCTTACATTGCTCGTGACCAGATGATGTTCATACTTGAATGAACACAAAGTTCACTTACATTGCTCGTGACCTGATGATGTTCATGCGTAAATGAACTCAAAATTCACTTACATTGCTCGTGCCCAGATGATGTTCATACTTCAATGAACACAAATATGTTGTAGAAAGGGTTATCCTTTGGAGGTAAGGAATACACCACAGAACTGGAAATATGGAGTGCATATGTTTTCTGGGCCAGACTAGCTAGTTTCGGCCATTTAGGCCTCATCAGTGACCCTCAAATATTTTCAAAATTCCACAATCTAATCAATGAGCCCAAGTGACAAAAAATATAAACTACACTATGATGTAGGGCAGGGAGACTTTTTACGGCCGCCACACATTCCAAGACAACAGCTGTAGTGACCTTAAATATGTTGTAGAAAGGGTTATCCTTTTGAAGCAAGGAATACACCACAGAACTGGAAAATATGGAGTGCATATGCTTTCTTGGCCAGACTAGCTAGTTTCGGCCGTTTAGGCCTCATCAGTGACCCTCAAATATTTTCAAAATTCCACAATCGAATCAATGAGCCCAAAGGACAAGAAAATATAAACTACACTATGATGTGGGGCATGGAGACTTTTTACGGCCGCCACACATTCCCAGACAACAGCTGTAGTGACCTTAAATATGTTGTAGAAAGGGTTATCCTTTGGAAGCAAGGAATACACCACAGAACTGGAAAATATGGAGTGCATATGCTTTCTGGGCAGGACTAGCTAGTTTCGGCCGTTTAGGCCTCATCAGTGACCCTCAAATATTTTCAAAATTCCACAAACGAATCAATGAGCCCAAAGGACAAGAAAATATAAACTACACTATTATGTGGGGCATGGAGACTTTTTACGGCCACCACACATTCCCAGACAACAGCTGTAGTGACCTTAAATATGTTGTAGAAAGGGTTATCCTTTGGAAGCAAGGAATACACCACAGAACTGAAAAATATGGAGTGCATATGTTTTCTTGGCCAGACTAGCTAGTTTCGGCCATTCAGTAGGGCTCATCAGTTACCCTCAAATATTTTCAAAATTCCACAATGGAATCAATGTGCCCAAAGGACAAGAAAATATAAACTACACTATGATTTGGGCAGGGAGACTTTTTACTGCCGCCAAAGTTCACTGACATTGCTCGTGACCAGATATTGTTCATATTTCAATGAACGTCAAATACATTAAAATTCCTATAATAAGACCACCTTTGGGACTGTTCAAAAGTGGTCTTTAAGACCACTTTTGAACAGCCCCAAATGCGGTCTTCCACTAGAGCACTTTGGATGTAGAAAACACAAGGAAAATGTACCTGAAACCTTCAAAATATGTTTTTAAAAGGGGGGAAGTACGGTTGCTGCACTGCAAAATGCGCATGCGGTCAGCGAATACTCTGATCAGACTGCGCGTATGCGCAGGCTGATCTGAGTCTTCTCTGGTCGTAAAGCTGTTATGGTAGTTCGTTCTCCTGCGCGGGCTTAAATACATATCCTGATCTGGCTGTTTAGTTGGTATGAAAATTTTCTCATGAAATTGGGGGCTGCATTTTATTGCGTGATTAACGGTGGGTGATTTCAAAAATGGACGGCAGTCGAACTTTAGTACCAAGTTGAGGTTTTATTACATAAAACGTCATTAAATTGTCGACTTCGTTTCCAACATTTACCTTTTATTCTATGTGTTGGCCTGAGAACCATGCCGCTGCAAATGTTTTGTCGTCATACGTTTATAGACATTTTTATAAAGTGATTATTATGTCCTTTAACAAGGAGACAGGAGATTGATCATTGAATCTTTTCCGCTGATTCAAGAAGGGCAGTTGTCAGTTTCTGGCGAAAGAATGTGCACTGTCCTGATAGCGGAATTTCACCGTATTCCTTCATTTCTAAAATGAACTCGTATAGGACATGCTACCCACAGAAAAAAATGGGTTTGTGTGTTAAAGTGGATCAGGTGCGTGGAATAGACGACACTGATAAACTGTAATTACAATCTTTATGACAGCCATAACCTTCACTCTTGTAACACTCCGTTGATATGGATATTACATAAATTAATATATGACTAATTTGCATAACGCTCATCTTTCTTTTGCTTTAAAAAGAAGAGGTAATAAATGTTAATTTTTAATCCTTAAAGAGTATCAGGTGGCATTAGACTATACTGAATGCGGTTTAAACGTATCGCTTTTCTCAAAATGTCTGTGGAAGGTGGGTAGTTCGTTGTTCGTCATTTAGACTGGTTTTTGTTTGTTTGATTTGCGGTTTAACGTCCCCGTCAACACTATAGAACGCAGCCTCGATAGCGCAGTGGTTAGCGCGTTCGACTTATGATCGAGGGGTTGTGCGTTCGAATCCGACCACCGGTACCGAGGTGAGTCCTCGGACAAGACACGTAATGACACTGCCCCACTCCAACCATGTGTAAATGGGTAGCAGTGGTGTAAAAGCCACTGCCTCTCTCTGGCGCGCGCGCGTCGAAACACCCGGAATGAGTGTTCGATAGCGATTCAATAAGCTAAAATAAATTAGTATAAACTAACACTTTATAGGTCATTTTGCAGATGTTGCTTCCAATTTTGTGGGACTTTTACCCGACATTGAGATGAAATGACATCTCAAGCCCTCAGCCCTGTCGCCCAATGAAACCAATAGGGTTTATAAGCATGGACGGACCGACTCGCACCGCTTTGGCTGGGCAGACTTAGACCCTCTAAATGGTTTACCAGTACTCGTGTGCGATCGGTTTCAGCTCTGCGTGGAAGCATCATTGCAACCCATCTATTTCTTCAAGCCCCGAAGGGCGGGGCCGACATTTAGATTGGTGAGGCGCGACAAAAATCGGGTTGAGTGCAGAAAATCATTTTTCATCACGAATGCACGCCTATATAATTCTGATCCCCTTGAGCCCCACTTGTATTTAGAACAAGTGGGGTTTGCGGTTATAAACCATAGTTTCTTATTTCTGCTCTAGAATTTAGACTGTCGGTTACACGTTAGAACCGTCACGATGAGGAGGTTCTAACGTATACCTACAATCTATATTATGGACGGAAATAAAAAAAAACACAACTAATTTTTTTTTTCATCTTAAAATTTTCGTGTTTTATAATGTATTTGCATTCGCCCCCGCCCACCGGAACTTAGAGAAAAAGATTTGGCTGCATGGTGCTTCCCTGGCACATATGCATACTGATAAACCGCTTAGACGTGCTAAGCCTGTCCAGGCAAAGTGATGTGTGTCAGAGAGTCCAGTGTCGGGTAAAAGTCCCACGAAACTGGAAGCAACTTTAGTATTGAGGGTGACGTTACCAACAATGTATTTGTAAGTTTGTATTTTTGTAAGGGAACACGAAATACGTGTAAATAGTGAATCATCAATGGCTGTTTCTTGAAGATGTATGTTGTTTCTACTCATAAGAATCGCCACATTTGGACACATCCCAATTTGTTCGAGACAGGGGTAGTCCGTGCCAGAGAGGGTTCTTCATAACGCCAGAGCAGGAGGAATACATGTTTTGGCAAATGATTTTGGTATATAAACAGTAACATTCCGCTATTAAAACCACCTAAAATTAAGACTAATTCTGCTTAAAAAAGGTTATTTAATAGGCTGCAGTTAATCTTTCTTTGTGTATTTTAAATAAAGTATCCTCTGGTCAGAGACCACCTTTGGGACTGTTCAAAAGTGGTCTTTAAGACCACTTTTGAACAGTCCCAAAAGTGGTCTTAATATAGGAATTTTACTGTATAATAGAAATTGGCTATGTTTTCTTATAAGCAAATCGCAGTCGGGATGTTGCGGTTTCGATTACCACCGCGTCGGCAACTTTTTTTCGTGTAGATTAAAAGAATGTGCATTACAGTAGTCAACCGCTTATGTAGAAGCCTGGCCATTAAAACTTGTTGTTCGCCAAACTAACCGGTTCCCCATGACCTCGTTGGTGTTGACCTGCTCGTTTAGCACAAACAAACCATACCGAGACGTGTAGCGTTTTTAAACCAGGTCAGTATGAACATTGTATGAAAAGAGGAAACTAAGTAAAGATATTGTAAAAAGACATAGTTTTTAAATAAAATAGAATTAATCTCATAGTTATGATATATTAGTATATGGTTAGGGTAGGGACGTCCGGATTAAATTACTATGCATAAACAAATTGAGCTGAAGCATGGTAAAACCACTCGGAAGACTTCTGCAGATGTAAAACAGCCCCTGCACGCATCCAGTTTGGCCTGTTAAGAGCGCCTGGAGACCGTAGAAGGACGATGCGATCAGCGAAGACTCTGATCAGCCTGCGCGAAGGCCTGGTCGCATAGACCTTTCCATAGGTTTTGTCGTGCGCTGACTCATTATTAATATTTCAAAAACGCATCAGATGTATGCAAGTCTTGCGATATCAGCAAAGTCTATCAGAAAGATTATATTACGAACTACTTTCTCTAATGAGAGGTAGTTAAATATTTTGATATAGTTTTATACATGCTGAAAGGGACGAAGACTGCTGCTATGTATTCTCGCAAAAGCGAGAACGCCAAGTACACGGGCCTATGCAAAGCGGCATGCTTAACAGAGCGTTTTGGCAATCGCATTAGCTGTTCATATTACATGTATAATAGACTTTCCATGTTTAAAACTTAATAGCATTAATCAGGATATTCAATTCAGAATAAGGAAGATGGACTTACATGTACCAAAGGAAATGTAAAAAAAAAAAAAGAATAAAAGAAAATAAAAAAAAATTAAAAAATAAATAGAATAGAATACAGACAAAAAAGTTACTTCTAAGAGGAGAGAAAAATCAACGGTATTACGTTTCGCCGGATAAACCTGTTTTCACTACATAAGGTATACAGTAAATAGATATATTTTTAAGTTATTGGCCCTTGTAGCATCAAGGGAAATTCTAGAGCAGACGATATTGTAATTATTGTTATCTTTATTTATTTATTTTTTTTTTTTTTTTCAGAGAAAAAAAAGGCATGATATTCCATGTGGTTCGTCTGACTAGCAGCCGATTCACATGCAATGCCAAGCCTTATTTTCTGTGAAAATATTCTGAAAATATCGTCCGCAAGTTTTACTGGTGCTTTAAGGCTATGTTGTATGTCAAAATTGATGCAACAACTGGCAGTATTTTCTCTCATATACTAAGGAGTGATTGCGATATATGTAAGTAAAGGTTTCTTCATACATTGATTATTGCATAGAGCCGTTATGGTTGTCTTATTTATCATATATCGTTGCGTCTAAGAGTGTAATAACGCCATGTAATAAATTCCGTAATACACTAGTGGATAAAATATGCAAATTAGTTAGATAAGCCTCGTAACGTTGCATGTATGACGCGTTAATTGCGGAATATTGACATTTTTGTAAAGCAATCGCACATCAAATGCGTTTTAAATGTCATATGATAAATAGAATCGTGCATTCGTGCTCCTGTATTATTGAATTTATTGAATTGCGGAAAAGACATAAAATGCTCAGCAAAGCTCATGAACACCCATGTAAGATCCTCTATTTATGAAGAATGCTGCGGGAAAAGTATAGACGATGCAATTTAATATTATTTCTCTAATGACGACGTACTTGAGCATATTTTTTTTCTCGCCGTATGGCGCGTGCTCAACTTGATACATTCAACAAAGTGAGCTCCTTCCAATGGATACCCATTTTAGCTCGCCTGTATGAAGTAACATGGAGAGCTGTTGTTGTCACTTCGGTCGTCTGCGTGCGCGTTTGCGCGTGCGTTTGCGTGTGCGTTCCCGTTACACCGCGTGTAGGATTTTCAAATGCATATATCTCAACAGTCACTTATCACAGAGCACTCATATTTGGAACTCAAGTACCTAGGAAGGTCTTCTGATGTTCAAAGAGCACAGACCCCTGGGTCATGCCCCGGGGTAGGGCTAGGGGTAAAAATCTAGAACACCTATGTAATACTGTGTTAAGGTTTAAAATGCTAATATCTCAGCAGTTAGTCATCACCAAGCATTCATATTTACAACTTGTATACCTCGGAGTGTCGTCTGAGATTCCAAGACAACACATCCCTGGGTTCATGCCTGGTAGGGGGATGGGGCGGGGCTTTGGGTCAAAATCTAGGACAACTTTGTAATTTGTATTTTATACCTTTCCCTTATGCTAACAAGTTATACACACAACTGATTATACATCAGCCAACCAAGTGACATTGGTTAAAGTGTAAAAGGGTGAAGGTCATGGTGACCTACATTTCACGGTCCAGTGATTTTGCCATATATCTTGAAGACTATTTGTTGGAGAAATGTCATACCTGGGCTATTAGTTCCATGTGACTCCATGATTGACCTCAAAATATATCTAGTTTTCTGTGACATATATTTCATGGTACAGTGATTTTGCCTATTATCTTGAATACTATTTGACGAAGAAACGTCATACCTGGATTATTTAATCCATGTGACTTGATAACTGACCGCAAAATAAATCCAGGCCATTGTGACCTATATTTCGTGGTTCAGTGATTTTGCCTATTATCTTGATTACTATTTGATGGAGAAATGTCATACCTGGGTTATTAGTTCCATGCGACCCCATGATTTACCTTAAAATAGATCTAGGTCAGTGTGACCTATATTTCATGGTTCATTGATTTTGCCTATTATCTTGAATACTACTTGATGAAGAAACATCATACCTGGGTTATTTATTCCATGTGACTCCATGATTGACCTCGAATTATATCTAGGTCATTGTGACCTAAATTTTATGGTTCAGCGATTTTCCTATTATCTTGAATACTGTTTGATGGAGAAATGTCTCACCTGGAATATGAGTTCTATTGGACCCGATGATTTATCTCAAAGCATATCTAGGTCAATGTGACCTATATTTCATGGTTCAGTGATTTTGCTTATTATCTTGAATACTATTTTGATGGAGAAATGTTATACCTGGGATATTCAACGAGTACCCACGATCTATATTTTAGAGCCTAAATAAGGAAAATAAGGTTTACCCCTGTAAACCCCAGTGTGGGGTTCAAGGGGGTCAAAATTATATAGGCGTGTTTTCGTGATGGTAAAATGCTTCCCGATATTGCCTGGAGCATAGCTGACTGGCCATTTTAAGGTTACACCGGCAGGGTGAGTCCAGTGATATCCTTGAGCTGGATTTGTCCAAGATTTGTGGAATCTCCTGGGATGTTGGGCACAGTATCTCAGAATGAGCAGTTTTTCGAACTCATTGGTATATTGGGGCTATCGATACTAAATTTAGGCTGAGAAATAATCAAAGCCTGAATGGACTTCAGTTGTTCGGTACGATATGATTATTATATTCAAACTACATGTACTTTGTTCCTGTTTTAATTTTACTTATTTTCAGTTAAAAAAGGGGGTCAATACTACTTGGTACTGATTGGTTCAGCAGATTAATGCACTAGTCATTTGTAACCCCGGCCCTCCCACCTACGGGGATGGGTGGGAGATAGCGGGGCTAATATGCAGGGTAGTTACCCTCTGTGTTCCCCTTCAGGGCCAGGTTAATGCATGAGTTTTGATATATTATGCAAACATACCCCAGTGGAATTAACTATTATATACAGCGGGGCAATGACATTCAAGAGGCCCCGCAGTGCAGGGCTTCCAGCAGGGCTGTGCAAAGTGAAAAGTCATTGTCCCCGTTATTCCCCGTAGGTGTGTGTGTGGGGGGGGGGGGGCAGTGTTTACAAATGACTCGTGCATAATAAACATGCTAAAAGCATGTTTCTTTTTGAACAGAGCTGTGCATCAGAACCCTAGAAAGATATAAACTGTATCTGAACTGCTGTCCCAAGCCAAACGGCCGCGGTAGCTTTTTCTGAAAAGCCAATACTTATTATAGAGTGTTTATTTGTTTGTTTGAATAGATACAATACTATTTAGGTCACTCTGGAGACGTTGCTTTCAAATATGTGGGACTTTTACCCGACAGTGAGATGAAATGACATCTCAAGCCCTTCCGCCCAATGAAATCAATAGGGATTGGACAGTCCGACTCGCACCACTTTGCCTAGGCAGGCTTAGTCCTTCTAAGCGGGCTTACCCCTTCTCATGCGTGGCCAGTTTCAGCTGTGCATGGAAGCACCATGCAGTCCATTCTATTTCTTTAAAGCCCGATTGTCGGGACCTCTCTATCCATTGATATGTGATATGTAACCTTGTGGGCTATATATTTTTATTCATGCATGCTCCTAAGACAATACAAAAGTAGGCCTAAGTCATGTTATGTTATTATTATATGTTTTGTTTTTACGTATATCCATCATACCCATTCATACTCCTTTCGGAAAACGACATTGTAGAAGTGTATCAGGCTTCCATCACGAAAAAACGCCTATATAATTTTGACTCCCTTGAACCCCACTTCTATATAGTAAAGCTGGGGTTTACAGGGGTAAACCTTATTTTTCTTATTTCTGCTCCAAAATATAGATTGTGGGTACTCGTTAGAACCGCCTCGATGAGGCGGTTCTAACGAGTATCCACAATCTTTATTTTGAGCAGAAATAAGAAAAATATCACAGTTTTTCATCTTAAAATTTTCGTTTTTTTCGGCGGTAAAGTTTACAATGTATTTGTATAGGCGTGTTTTCGTAATGCTCCTTTCGTAGAAATATATAAGGCCTCAAATACTAGAGGAAGGAAAACATCCATTTTGGACAATAATAATAAACCGGGATGATAATAAGCACCGATTTAAGACAAAAAAAGACAACTTGTCAGGTACTACGAGTTTTCGCCCGTCAAGTGATAAATGCATGTAACAAATAATAACAAGGCGACGCAAGCGTAGCATCCCCTCGAAACTGCATACCATTCATCAACATTTAGGTTTGAAGCTTCTTCGATGATAACTGTGTATTCTATCCTGTTCAAAAGGCGTTTAAGGTCAAATCCATTGTGACCTTGACCTCTGACATTGAATGCCAATAGGGTTCATCGTCTGTCCATGGGAACCATTTGTGAAAGGTTTGAAGCTTCTACGATGATAACCGTGTCTTCTATCCTGTTCACAAGGTTTTTAAGGTCAAGTTCATTGTGACCTTAACCTTTGTCCCTTGACCTTGAAAATCAATAAGGTTCATCGTCTTTCCATAGGGAACATTTGTGGAAGGTCTGAAGCTTCTACGAGGATAACTGTGTCTTATATCCTGTTCACAAGGTTTTGAAGGTCAAGTTCATTGTGATCTTGACCTTTAACCCATGTCCTTGAAAATCAATAGGGTTCATCGTCTTTCCATGGGGGAACATTTGTGGAAGGTTTGAAGCTTCTACGAGGATAACTGTGTCTTCTATCCTGTTCACAAGGTTTTTAAGTTCAAGTTCATTGTGATCTTGACCTTTGTCCCTGGACCTTGAAAATCAATAGGGTTCATCGTCTTTCCATGGAAAACATTTGTGGAAGGTCTGAAGCTTCTACGAGGATAACTGGGTATTCTATTCTATTCACCATGTTATAAGGTCAAGTTCATGGTGGCCTTGACCTTTAACCCATTTCCTTGAAAATCAATACGGTCCATGGGGAATATTTATTGAAGGTTTGAAGCTTCTACGAGGATAACCGTGTCTTTTTTTCCTGTTCACAAGGTTTTAAAGGTCAAGTTCATTGTGACCTTGACCTTTCACCCTTGACCTTGGAAATCAATAGGGTTCATCGTCTTTCCGTAGGGAACATTTGTGAAAGGTTTGAAGGTTCTAGGACGATCTGTTTGTCTTCTATCCTGTTCACAAGATTTTTAATGTCAAGGCCATTGTGATATTGACCTTTGACCCTTGACCTTGAAAATCAATAGGGGTCATTGTCTTTTCCTGGGGAACATTTGTGGAAGTTTTGAAGCTTCTACGATGTAAACTTTGTCTTCTATCGTGTTCACAAGGTTCCGGACAGACACACACACTGACACACAAACACACACACGGACGCACGGCACCGATGCTATATCCCCCTCACAACGTTTGCGAGGGGATAACAAGCACCAGTCACATTATCAACAGACATATACATTGTACGAGGGTAGGCTGAAAAGTTCTGAGCCTGACCAAGAAGCAGGCATCGAACAGCCATGAAATTTTGTAGTCATTAAATCCAAATCTTTATTACTTGATTTGACTCCAATGAGTTCAAGTTTACCTTCAATAACGAAGAAATTCTAGACCTTGAAAACTGATACTAGCACGTTTTTGAGAAAATGGATAAAATCTGGCATAGTGGTGTCATCAAGTACCTCCATAAAAAGGGGTTACCTCCTAAGGACATTCATGCCGATATGGTTGCTACATTAGGGGATGATGCTCCTTCGTAAGCAACCGTGAAAAGGTGGGCAGCAAATTTTTAGATGGGCAAGGCCAGCCTTGAAGATGATGACCGGTGTGGACGACCCACAACGGCAACAACTGAGGAAACCATCAGCCAAGTGAAACAGGGCCGTGATGGATGGCAGGCGTTTGACTGTGAATCAGTTAGCTAACACTGTTGGCATCTCCCGTGAACAAGTAGAGAACATTCTACACAGTGAATTAGGAATGTCGAAGGTTTCCACCAGATGGGTGCCACGGCTTTTGACCAGACTGAACCTGTCACAAGCCAACTTGGCTATTTTTGAAGCAGACCAAGATGGTTTTCTTGACCGTTTTGTCACTCAGGATGAGTGTTGGGTTCATCACTTTGAGCCAGAGACCAAAAGACAATCCATGCAATGGAAGCCCCCTGGCTCACCCCTCCAAAGAAGGCAAAGGTCGTCTCCTCTGCAGGGAAGGTGATGGCATCAGTGTTCTGGGATGCCAAGGGTATAATATTCATAGATTACCTTCAAAAGGGCAGTACAATTAATGGGGAGTATTATGCAGATCTGCTAAAACAAATGCGAAAAGCAATTAAGGCTAAACGACCCGGAAAATTGCCAAAAGGGGTCTTGTTCCATCAGGACAATGCGCCTGCTCATAAATCGGTTGTCGCAATGGCTGCTGTGCATGACTATAGCTTCACACTTGTCGATCACCCACCGTATTCACCTGATCTAGCTCCATCAGATTATTTCCTGTTTCCAAACATGAAAAAGCACTTGGCTGGGCAGCATTATCGGTCAGACGAGGAGGTGATAGCTGCTGTGGAGGAGTTTTTCAGGGACCAAGATAAGACCTTCTATACCATTGGGACCCAAGGACTCCAGGAGGAAGTGTGTAGAAAAATAAGGCACTTTCAGCGTGGACAAACCATTGAATCTTGGTCTGGCTCAGAACTTTTCAGCCTACCCTCGTAATTAACTCATTGTATACTATAGGACTCTTCCATTGCTATATGTTGCACAAGTCCATCTGTCAAATTAGGTATAGTAGGCTTATATTTTCGCTTTTATTTTATTTCAGATGACAAATTCTGTTAGCAAATTGTGCAGGTCCTAATCAGACGCCGCGTTCTGCGGCATCTGATCTGGGCCTGCGCGATTGGCCAAGGTACCTCTCTGGGGGTTTCTCGCCTGCAATGGGTTAAATTTATACAGATGTGATCAGTACAGCAACAAACAATACGGGTGCAAGTCAAAAAGTAACCAGCCTATCACATTTCCAATTGACCAAGACATTCAAGATTTTCATGCCTTGTTTAAATACATGTTTAAGGTATGAGGGCAAAATTGCACCCTATTCGTGTCATCCACTCTCAAGATATTGAACGTCAAACATGACTGGCGATGCAAAAGAAAGCTTTTCGTCTAAAGTTGAGTACCGTGCTGTAAATCTTTACTTGCAATTGAAAGGAAGAACAGGTCACGAAATACATTGCGAGTTGAACAATGTTTATGGGTCTTCTGCACCATCGTATGCACAAGTTAAATTCTTCGTTGGGGAATTCAAACGCTGTAGACGATACCAGGTCTGGACGCCCATCAGATGCCACCAATGAAGAAATGTGTAACAAAGTACGGGATCTGGCGAATTAAGGTGGAAGACAAAGCGAATGCATTACACATCTTACATGGTAGCGTTTTAACTATTTTACATCATCGCTTGGGTATGCGCAAGCTAACAGCCGGATGGGTCCCAAAATCCCTTAGCGACGAGCAAATGACAACCAGAGCATCTATATGCAGTGCGTTGTTGAAACGGTTTGGGTCAAATGAAGATGGTATTCTTTCACGTATGGTGACTGTAGATGAGACCTAGGTCCATTATTATGAACCAGAGAATAAAACTCAAAGTCGCCAGTGTGTAGGGCCGGCGTTTCTTTCTTTCTTTCTTTCTTTCTACTTATACTGCGATCGGTCACATCTGACCATCGATCGGAGGTGTACATTACATACACACCAGGTTTGCAGGATGAACGCCTACACAGTAATCATGTAATTACGACAGGCGTCTTTAACCTGCACAGGGCGTGACTCTCCCTGCACAGGGGGGGGGGGGGGGGGCTCGAGTTAACGTCCCGATCCGAAGGACGGTGCACTTTTGTGACATTTATCCCTGCAAATGATGCCAATGGAGCGTGTTAGCTCGTACCCATTCCGCTCAACAGCATCAATTGCAATTTTGCAAGTGTGGACTCTTTGCATTGTTTCCGAGGCCAAAGAATTTCTAAACGCAACCCTCTGCTGGCAAGGTGATGGGAACTGTATTTTTGGAAGCACAAGACGTTATTATGCAAAGAAAAGTACAATAACAGGTGCGTATTATGCAAATTTTCTCGACAAGTTGAAAACTGCAGACGGTGAAAAATGTCGACGAAGTAAACTCTCCAAAGGTATTCTGCTCCAGCAGGACAATGCAAGAGTCCACACTTGCAAAATTGCAATGGATGCTGTTGAGCGGAATTGGTACGAGCTAATACCGCACCCCACATATTCTCCGGGCATAGCTCTTACCCAGTAAGCATTCTACATAAATCTACAGCGGGCCGTTAGCGGCCCGTCAGGGTAGCTGACGGGCCGCTAACGGCCCGCTGTAGATTTATGTAGAATGCTAGCAGGGTAATGACTATTTCCTATTCCCAAACTTGAAAAAGGATATCCAACGAATAAGTCGTGGCGGCAGTAGAGGAGTTGGTCGGAGACAAGAACCCTGGCTTCTTCAGTTCTGGGCTGCTGGCACTGGAACAGCATTGGTCCAAGTGTATCATTCTAGAGGGTGATTAAATCGAAAAAGAAGAGATCGAACTCGCCCAGAAATAAGTTAAGCTGTCTTTTTTTTATTGTTTCGCCCTCGTATTTCAAACACCAGAACTGGACATTGGCAGATCGGATTTCGCAGAACGCGACGTCGTTTGATCAGGTCTTCCACTTTTTTTGGCAAAAAGAAAAAAAAAGTTTAAATTCTGAATAAATGTTTAAGATTAATTCAATCTGACTGGAATGTCACGGACTTAATATATATACTTGGACAAAAAAGTAACAATACCAACTGCTGGATACACCCACTAGCTATCCGGTAGCTATTGAGCTAAAAGATGGCTTTAGATATATGAATAGGACATTTAGCTAGAAAATACACACACTGGCATTCGCCCATACATGTCTGCTTAAGAGTTGTCTTCCAATACACGCCTAGAAGGTTTTCGCAAAGAAATTAACATTGCGCATGCGCATATGATCTTTTCTATGTCGATGGTGAGGGACGATGTCCACTGGATAACGAATAACAGTTTATTTTTTCAACATCTTATGAACCAGCAAAACAAGCATAATTTAGTTTTTGTGAAATTTTCCGATTATCTCCATTTCAATTAAAAATATAACAATTTTCGAGCTGTTGTTATTTTTATACCTTTTATCATTGTCTACAATTTCTTTAAGAAACGCTCTGTTACCACCATTTCTATTAACCATAGCACTACCGATTATGATTTTCTATGCACACAACTTTTAAGAATTAGAGGACCGTTCGTGATCGTTATTTCCCGTAGATGATGGCACAAAAGTTCCAAACCTTTTGTGACTAGACACACATGGTATCTAAGGAAATGTAACATTTATCAGATTTTAGGAATCTTAGGTACATAGTAATTTTTATGATTTTGATTTTATGCAATTTCAAGATTATATCTGCCATAATGAAATAGTGACCCCTTGGGCATTTAGATGGTTGATTGAAGCAAACACGAGCGATTGTGGCAGAATCAGCCCTCTAACCAAAAGAAAACGCACTTCGTATACTTTTCATTTGTAGTAACTATGGTAACAGAAGGAATCTTTTGTATATGAACTTTTTTGACCGAGTATGTAAGTTTCTGTCAGTCATCACGAAAACAGGACTCTATAATTTTGACCCACTTGAACTCCACTTTTATATAGTAAAACTGGGGTTTACAGGGGCGTACATTATTTTTCTTATTTCTGCTCAGAAACATGTGGATACTCGTAGAACTGCCTTGCCGAGGTGGTTCTAACGAGTTTTGACGAGAAATATGGAAAATATCAGAATTTATTTATCTGAAAATTTTCAATTTTTTTTTGGTGGTAAAATCTCGATGAGGCGGTTCTAACGAGTGCCCACAATCAATATTTTGAGCAGAAATAAGAAAAATATCACAATTTTTCATCTAAAAATTATATTTTTTTTTTCGGCGATAAAGGGGGCAGTGTAATTGTACAGGCGTGTTTGCGTAATGTACGCCCTGTTCGCGACAGAAGCATGCTGCCATCCCTTAGTTGAAATGCTTATATCGTGATTCCTTATGATGCAAAGGGGCAATTAATACGAGTGTCGCCGAACGTTGCGGGTAATGGGAAGTAGCCGGTATGTGCTACCTATAACCTACCGCCGTACGGGTGTGTGTTGAGTCGCAAAAGGCGAACAATCTCCAAAAATATTGAACTATTAGCGGTTATGCTTTGACGCTCTGTTAATATATACTTTTCCTTCAAGACGTTGTTTCCAATTTAATTTTGTGGGACTTTTACCCGAAATTAAGATGAAATGACATCTCAAGACCTGTCGCCCAATGAAACCATTCACACCATTTTGCCTGTGCTGGCTTAGTCCTTCTAAGCGGTTTACCAGTACTTATGTGTGGTCAGTTTCAGCTCTATGTGGAAGCACCTTGCAGTTCAATCTATTTCTCTTTTTATAAGATACACTCTGGTATAGTGTCTCTTGGTAAAGACAAATACAGTAGAACTTCGATGGCTCGAACACCGATGGCTCGTTTACTATGGCTGAGTCGAACCCGTTCTTGAGCCCCTAGGGATGTTCTCTACATAAGAAATGGTGCGAGATAATTAAAGAGATTTTCGTCTTTTATCTTGCAAATGTATGCTGTGTGTACTCATTAGAATCGCCTCGATGAGGCGATTCTAATGATTGCAAATGTATGCTGTGTGTACTCATTAGAATCGCCTCGATGAGGCGATTCTAATGAGTACAACAGCATACATTTTCATTACAGAATACCGAAAATATGTCCAAAAGTATCTCGTTATGCCTACTGGAAGTAATCTCAGTGGCTCGAACATCCCCTGACTCGAACAAATTTTAATGGTCCGAAAGGGATTCGAGCCATCGAAGTTCGACTGTAGTTGACCCCTATGTCAAGTTCAACTCAAACAAGGGCAATCAGACGTGCACCCAACTGACCTACCGAGGCCGACGAATGTATACAGTCGAACTTCAATGGCTCGAACACCTTTGGGACCTCGAAAATCTGTTCGAGACAGGGGTAGTTCGAGCCACTGAGGTTACTGTCAGGAGGCATAACGAGATACTTTTAGACATCTTTTCGGTGTTCTATGATGAATATGTATGCTGTGTGTACTCATTAGAATCGCCTCATCGAGGCGATTCTAATGAGTACACGCAGCATACATTTGCAAGATAAAAGACTAAAATCTCCTTAATTATCCCCCATTATTTCTAATGTAGAGGATTTCGCTAGGAGCTCAAGAATGGGTTCGAATCATCCATGGTAAACGAGCCATCAGTGTTCGAGCCATCGAAGTTCTACTGTACTTGTAGAGTTGTTTTTGTGTTGCCTGGTTGTTTTGTTTGAAGTGAGGTTTTACGTCCCCGTCAACACTGTTTAGGTCATTTTAGAGACGTTGCTTCCAGTTTTGTAGGACCCTCAAGCGCTACCGCCAAAACAAACCAACAGGGACGGTCCGACTCGCACCACTTTGCCTAGACAGGCCAAGTCCTTCTAAGCGGTTTAACAGTACTCATGTGTTGCCAGTTTCGGCTCTGCTTGGAAGCACCATGCAGCCCAATCTAGTTCTCGGCGGGGACCAAGTGGGTGGTTTTGCCTTGACTTCCTAGTTTTAGGAATAATATGGGTCGGCGTTCTGACCGCCACTGTTCTAGAGTGCGTCAGATTGTGACCTTTATTATTTATCGCCGATGAGGAAAAGACTTATTTATGTTGCTATCTCTTACAGTTAATTTCAAAGAATAATGATCGTTGGTCTTGCTTTGATTCATTTGCCTTTGTTCAAACATTGACTAACCTATTCTGTTTTAAGGGGAATGGATATACCTTCAGGGGAGGCAACTCCTGCAAATGTATTTTGTCTCCCCTGTCAATAGGGATCAACTCTTAAAGGAAAGAATTTGCTCCTGAGGAGCAAATTCTTTCCTTTAAGAGTAGACCCCTTTTTTTCAGTGGGACAGAGTTTATAGGAAGGCGAACAGGAAGTCCCGAAAGTTGTCTCCCTTTGAAAAATGGCGAAAACATCTGCCAGGTGTATCCTTTCCCACAGTATAGCACTTGCATATATTGTAAGTCTATAAACAAATAATTCCAGCTCGTTACAAAAGGCCAGATTTGCTAGTTAGAACCGTTCTTGCGAGTACTCACAAATGTTCTCAGAGAAAATGATGAAAAAATGTATACCGTTGTAAACCCATTATTTCTCATTATAAAGTGGAGTTCTACATGATATCCAACACACTGATTTGTTCAAGTGAGATCGGCAGAGATAAGCAGCCGCAGTCAGTTTCTAAAGCTTAAGATTGCATTAGGGGCATTAACACCACATAACACTGTAATCCTCCACCGTACATGTACCCCACGAAATACTTAGTTCTAGACTTTCAGCGGCTACAAGCTACCCTGATTTGTTGAGTAAGGTGGGCTGTTTGCCAGTTTTGCTAATATTGAACATGTGGACCTTGTCCTGTCGGAGATCCGTTCAGTTGTTCTACCCCTCTTTCAAGCTGGGAGTCCTGATGGATGGATGTGTATTGTGGGGTTGGGGTGGGGGTCAAAACCATTACCATGGCTTTGCTTATTTGCTTGTTTAGGTGCAGTATATGGGTTTTGTCAGTTCCGTGATTTACAAGGTCACGTTATCATAACTTAACATAACCCCGTGATGTGAACGCCATGGTAGAATATAATTCTAACACGTACACAAGTCCGTTTAATGAAAACCCCCCTTTATACAGGGAAAACTGGGGTTTACATGGGTATACATTATTTTTCTCACTTCTGTTCCTAGACACAGGTTGTGGGTACGAGCACCCTCAACCCATGTTTGAAGAAAATAAGAAACGTATCGCAAATTACCGTTTTGAAGACATGAAAGGTTGTACTAGGTCACATAATGTTATAATTTATTTGATCCTTTGATGCAATTGTATGTACTTTGTTTGTATATATATGTATGTTGTCAAGAAATTGATTATAAACATAATGTTATAATGAAAACTGGGGTTTCACAAATGTATACATTGATTTACTTATTGCTGTTTCCATACTACATAGGTTGCGCGTACGTGTTTGGAAATCGAATGGGCAAAATAATAAAAAAACACCTGAAAAAGTGCCACTTTTGGAGATAGAAACGAATGTACTGTGTTAATTTTTAGCAGAAAACTAAGTAAATGCATTACTTTTCCAGATTCAAAGATAGCAAGAATCGGTTGGTGTAAAATGACTGGATTGATGTTTTTGATTGTGTGTATTATTCCTTCCGTGACGTCTGAGGACTTCCTGCAGGATGGTGAGATGCACGATGGAATATTGCGTGCGCAGTGCACAGCTAGATGCTTAGAAAAGGTAATTAACTGATTTGGGGATAGAAAAATACAAGTTTGCATGACTCCTTTCAGTCTTTACATTCAGATAATACACCCGTGCGTCATAGTGCAATTTTTTACATCTCCAAAACGGTCAATTTTCTGATGAAAATTTGTGCTTTTATTCTTATTCATACTCAAAACATAGGCTGTGGGTGCTAACGAGTACCCACAACCTATGTCTAGGAGCAGAAATAAGGAAAATAATGTATGCCTCCGTAAACCCCGGTTTTCTCTATATAAAGTGGAGTGTATGTGGGGTGTTCATTTCATAGACTTGTTAGCGTGATGACATCCATCGTCATAGCTACAGAACCCGGAAATGAACATTTCTGTTCCAGTATTGAGCAGAACAGAAATTAAAACAATTAAAATAGAGTGGAAAAGAAAACAAGATAAAATATGTCGTTTAAGCGACATATTTCTTGTTTTCTTTTCCACTCTGAAAAAGTAGGATGGAATATAAAACAATAAAATTAGAATCGAACAGAAAACAATTCTTGTTTTCTGTTAGACTTGCCCAAGTCTATTAATTAGGTGTAGAAATAATTGTTTACAAAATAAATAAATAAATAAATAAATTGTAAATAAAATAGCAATACAGTCTTTTATGAAAATTGTGAAATTAACACTTACATTGAGAGATGAAGGCTAAAGAGACTTTTACATATTTTTTTGTTTAAAGGGACTTTCATTTAAAAATAAAAAATGTAAATGTAGGGACTTGGGCAAGTCTAGTTTTCTGTTACACTCTAAGATAGTAGGGTGGAATTTAAAACGATAAAATTAGAATGGAACAGAAAAGAAAATATGTCGTTTAAACGACATATTTCTTGCTTTCTGTTTCACTCTGGAAAAGTAGGGTGGAATTTAAACCAGTAGGATTTGAATGGAACAGAAAACAAAAATATATCGTTTAAACGACATATTTCTTGTTGTCTGTTCCACTCTGAAAAAGTAGCGTGGAATTTAAAACAATGAAATTAGAATGGAACAGAAAACAAAAATATGTCGACATTTTTTGTTTTCCTTTCCACGGTACTTTTTCAGAGTGATGAACAGACCACAAGAACTAGAGGCTCCAGTGGGCCAGCATCGCTCACCTGGATGAGGTTGATCATATTTTACATTGCGTCTTGGTGGCCATTTTGTCTGCCAGATCACATTGCCGGCAGCAATTCTGAATCTGCATGTTTAAATCATCTTGATGCTTCTGATTAAGTTTCTGAATTTAGGATTCAGGAAGAGATGATTTTGATGCAGAGTGAAGTGTATAGTTTGGCAGACCAGAGCTATCGTTTGCAACTGCATTTGACATATTCTGTTATCAAAAAAGAAACAAAGTCAACCAATCAAGCGAATACAACTGCAACACAACGCTATGGTGTATATGGTCGCCTGCAAAAAAGCCACAATATCAAATCTTCTTGTGGGCTCAGCGAGTTCGACATAAACAGACAACACCTGAGCTGCCTCTCCCTGTAAATCTTATGTGCAATAATAATGCAGGTGATTTGAAGATTTTCAAGATGGCCGCCCTATGGGATATGAGAATACAACAATTTTAGCAATTCTGAATCTCCATGTCACCTTTATGCCAACCACCAATTTCAACTCAATGCAACATACCATTCGGTAGCAGATGTGGTTTGAATAGTTTCAAGATGGCCAACATGGCAGCCATCGGAGATATCAGAACAGAATGGTTCAAAGAAGTCTGAATCTCCATGTCATTCCAATGCCTACCATCAAGTTTCAATCAATTTAGCTTGATGTGGTTTCAAGATGGCCAACATGGAAGCCATCTTAGACAATACAACAGAATATTTTCAACAATTCTGAATCTCCATGTTGCCCCGATTCCTCGAATCAAGTTTCAACTCCATTTGACTTTGGTTCAGGGGGAGGCGTAGGTTGAAGAATTTTAAGTTAGCCACCATGGTGGCCATTTTGTATATCCGAATAGAACGATTCTAGCAAATCCGAATTTCCATGTCGCCCCAACGCCTGTCATGAAGTTTCAGCTTGGTCTGTCCTCTGGTTCGGGAGATGTCTTTTGAAGACCAGTTACTGTATAATCAGACTGTAGAAGCACCAGTTCAAGTATCCACGAGAATAGAAGAATACATTTTCTTCGAACTGATGATTTGCTTAGCTATTTATTTCTGTTGTTTCTTATCGATGGGATATTGGCTTTGGCGATAGTGCTGGATTGCTAACAGTGTCTGGGTGTCATTCTACTTTGGACCACTGTTTCTAGCCGTGTCCTCCATCGCAAGGCGGTTTGAGGTAACTCAGTGCGATTGCTTTCCGAAATATACATGTACATGAAACGGCTCCTTTTGACAGTGCTTGGTAATGAGGAAATAACGGTCGTCAAAATCGTCATTTGCTTTTAAGGTCGGAAATTTCGTTTAATGGCAATTTGTCGGCTAAATTTCAATCGATATTCAACACAATAATATTTCCCCGTTGTTTTTGCTCTTTCCAGGTATTTAACAACGTCAAATATCACATTACACTGAAATGCGATCATATACAATCAAAGCACTGACAGTGCTGATGGGACGATGGTTTGTAATCTTTGGACAGCATTAGGCAAATTTTGCATCTTGTTAGTAGTTTTTTTTTCAATTCAGGCTTAAAAATCGATTTAAACCCCCCTCCCCTGCCCCAAGTGGATTTCGTTTACGCTGACCATTCCCAGGCGGTTCTTCTGTCGCGGTTTATTTTGGTCATAGTTTGTGTTTGGGTGTTTGTGTCGCGTATATTATTTAATTTTGGATAGCCTTTTGGCCATTTTGTGGGAAAGTGACTGTCATTTTGGCTTTCCGCTGTTGGTGTTTCCGTTGGGCTTTGATGCTTTAAGTTTGTGTTTCTTTCCCTTTGGTGTCTCTGATGGGAGCTGTGGGTTAATTGAATCGATTCCTGATCATTGCCTCTACTTCCGTTTTTTTTTTTTTTTTAAATATAGTAGTTTAAATAGGGCTAGAATATATTGGTGGTCACTGATGAGGCCTTATTTGATGGAGCGTGCTATTCTGACCCAGAACATTTGTACACGTGACGGTTTTCATGTCTTTGATCCAAAGCAGAAATCTTAACAGAAGACATTAACTGCAGCACAGGTACTGAGGGACTGTTTGGACACCAAAATTGTTTTCATTGTTGTTGTGGTTGTTATTAAATTCCATTATTCTTTATCATACCTTGCAAGTACTTAAACTATATAAATTTATAAATGATATATCGTTGTTTACAAAAACATCAGAAACAAAGCAATCAGAATTTGTTGCAAATAGTTTATAAAGTGGTATCTTTCACCATCCCCTATATTAATAAAGTATCAATACTATGATTGCCACTTGATTCTCCATTACATATCCCCACTTAGAACACCTATGTAGAATAATTGCGGAATAGGAACAATTGCGTCCTTGTTTTGTGACAGTTTGGGGCAAAACGTCTGCAGCACGAAACGCCCTATTACCACGGTAGTCACCAGTCTGTTATTAGATTGGTCTCTCCTTAAAACCCTACTCGTTCGATTGTACATGCTCTAAAAAGCACTAACCAGTTCTATGTCGTCAAAGAAATGCGATAAGATATTTTTTATAACAAAAATAACTTCTTTATTGATTAGAAACACCCCAAAAATGACATATGTGTATTCTTAACCAGGGCGAATATAATTGAACTTTGCTATACTTTCTAATACCCAATTCATATTGAATGGAATCTGCTACCTAAAGAAGCACAAGGTCATTTCAATATTTAGGGATGTCCGGTTGTGTTTTCTTTAAAATCTATTTGGGAAATAGTTAAACTGTTTACAAGCAGCGTAGGCCCCGATCAAACGCCGCAGAAGGCGGCATTTGATCCGGACCTGCACCGTTTTACCATCACCCGCTATTTTTAGATTGGTCTAGAGAATATAATTTGAAATCTGCTAAAAAATTTTTATAAGTGAGTACTTTTAACCCATTTTGTACTGAATGGAATCTGCTACATTATATGCGTACAAGATCATTTCAAAATTTAGGATGCCAGGTTGTGTTTTTTTTTCAAAAATTATTTGCCAACAGCGTAGGCCCAGATCACACGCCACAGAAGGCGGCATTAGACCTGGATCTGCACTGTTTGCCAATTACCCATTTATGGTTTCCTGTACAAAATAGGCATTTTGCAGTAAGACAATTTCACTCTCTTCTAATCACTCTGGGGCCATCGCCCCAATAAAACCATTTATAGCATGTAACTACGATCTATTATTTCTGCAAGTAAATTTTGCATTTGCAGAAACCTCATTTGTGCAGAAAAACATACTGACATACAACACCAGTACTTTAACAAGAGCTGTTGCAGCGCAGTATCTTGTGTATTGAAAACAGAATGGGAGAATTATTATCATATTGTCCGCGCCGATCGAAATAGGGTCTTCAAACATAAGCGTCCAGCGATGTCACATGTGCGCAGGCTGATTTGAGTCTTCGCTGGGCGGTATATGGATACCCATTGACCCCCAAGGTCCTCCATTCAGCCTAAGAAGACTGTATATTATCTATTCACGCATGCCGATCGCAAGTGCTTGACTACCTATTTTCTCTTGTCTGCGACTAGTTCCTGATTAATTTGGCTCCGTCTTTTAACTTTCAAGATATCATGACGTTAACAAGGCTGCGTAATGAATGTCCATGTAAATCAAACTTCAAGATTATATCGAGTGAAAATGGATGTAATTAACAAGGGTAAACATTGTTTGAGCCAGCGCACGACAAAACCTACAATAAGACATGTGCGCCCAAAGAAGACTCTGATCAGAGTCTTCGGTGTGCGCTTTAAGGACAGCTTAGGGCCCAATGTTCCTTCATGCAGCAAGAGAAGTCACTGATTAGACTATACGTATGCGCAGGCTGATCTGAGTCTTCGATGTGCGCACATGTCTTATTGTAGGTTTTGTCGTACGCTAGATTATTTTCGTTACTCTTTTGGTCGATTGTTTATTAATCGACCAATAGTAAATGAATGGTCTAGCTGTTTCTCCGCGATTGTTAACGTGACTGTCGCTTATATTTGCGAAATCAAAGGAATAACTTGAAAATTCAACTTCCAGTATTGAGAGAAAACGGGTGTATCAAGGGTCAACATTATTTTCGTTACTTTTTGGGGGTCAATCGAACTAAAGTTACTATAAATGGTCCAGAAGTTATCCTGCGATTACCGAGACTCACAGTGACATTAAGAATCAGTAGTCTGAATGTTGTTGCATTTACTTTATTAGACGTTACTCCCTTGTAAAAGAAACCATTACGCAAACACGCCTATACAAATACATTGCCTCCTTTATCGCCAAATATATGAACATTTCATGATGAAAAATTGTGATATTTTTCCTTATTTCTGCTAAAAAATATAGACTGTGGACACTCGTTAGAGCCGCCTCATCGAGGCGGCTCTAACAAGTACCCACAAACTATATTTTAGAGCAGAAATAAGAAAAATAAGGTATACCCCCGGAAACCCCAGTTTTACTATATAAAAGTGGGGTTCGAGGGGGTCAAAATTATATAGACGTGTTTTCGTGATGCGACCAACGAATGCCATCATAGAATCTGAGGCCTGACCCACCGGCGTGCAATTAAAGAGGGAGGCAAAGTTATCAACAGTGATTGGGTTAACTACCATGCATGCAGTCTGCCGTATAACATTTATGTTGTACCCAGTCCTTTTATATCTAAGAATGATTTTACGAAATTGGGTACTGAAGTCATTGCAAGCATTGCAAGTATCCTTTTTTCTGAATTTATATACTAAGTCACCATAAAATGCAAAAGACCCAAATCGAGAAGCCCAAGAGTAAGGAAAATAATGTATACCCTCGGTACACCCATTGTCTCTTTTTGAATTACAGGGGTAGTCATTACACGATGATACGTGAGCGAAGACAACCTGTCAATGTCGTTAGATTTATTTCAACGCTTTTGTTCGTATGCAAGAAATATTTAAAGACTTGTTAGAGAAACTACATGACGATTATCAAAAAGCAAATTCTTTCCTGCTATTTCAAGAAATTCTTGCTGCTGTGCTGACAGAAAAGGGCATAAGTACCGACAATTTTAACGATATGTTTTGCAAAGCTGTTTGCTTTCCATAAATAAGACATAACCTCAGCTTAACCCAATTTCTTTTATTTGCTTGACGAATTGTTCGCGCTTAAACATTCAGTCAATTTCTTAACAAAGATTCTGTTTAGTTTAAAATTGGCCGCCCACGGTACTTCAGTCATATGCGCGCCCGACTGATAACATGTAATCAGTCAGTGGTACAATACCTACCGGGTTGGCAAGAACTGTAAGCACTGATATACATGTACTTTCCAAGGTGGTTCTTCTATCGTGGTTTATTTTTGTTATGGCTTGTCTTTGAGTGTTTGTATCGCTTATATTATTTTGCTTTGGGTAGCCAATTGGCCATTTTGAGGGAAAGTAACTGCCCTTTTGACTTTTCGCTAGTGATGTTTCGATTAGGGTCTAGTTGTTGTATGTTTGTGTTTCTTTTCCTTGGGAGCTGTAGGTTAATTTATCGACTCCTTATCATTGCCTTCACTTCTATTTGGTTTAGAAAAAATATTTGCCAATATCAAAATCATAGATGTTATGCGACAGACCACACCCAGTCAGCACTAAATGACAGTCAAAGATCGGACCAAGATTGATATTGACGTAAGTACGTCATATCAATGTTGGCCAAACACTGGTCCGTCATTCTTTGCTATATGCATTGCTTCAGATAAGGCTTTTTTCATCCGAAAAGTTTTGATATTTTTCTTATTTCTGAACGAAAACATACGTTGTGGCTACTCATTAGAAGCGGAAAAATAATACACGTATTTGGATACCCATCTTATGCACCAGTCATTTGTACCCACTGCCCCCCCCCCCACCCCCCCCCCACACACACACATACACACTTACGGGGAAGGGGGAAAGCGGGGACAATGACTTTTCACTTTTCACAGCCCTGCTGCACTGCGGGGACCTCCTGAATGTCATTGTCCCGCTGCTTAGAATAGTTAATTCCACTGGGGTACATTTGCATAATATCAAAACCCCTGCATTAACCTGGCACTGCGGGGGAACACAGAGGGTAACTACCCCACACATTAGCCACGCTATACCCCACCAATCCCCGTAGGTGGGGGCCGGGGTTACAAATGCCAAGTGCATTATCTTTGGCTATGTATGTGTGTGTACATGTTTGATTGTGGAAACCACAGTCGGGGTTCAATGCCCCTAACCATCGGGGCTTGGAGAAATAGATTGGGCTGCATGTTATTTCCACGTAGAGCAGAAACTGACCACTCATGAGTACTGGTAAACCGCTAAGAAGGACTAAGCCTGCCCAGGTAAATTGGTGGTTACTATCTACAGAAACTTCCCTCCTGCCCTGGACCACGTGACCATCTCTAACCATATACAGTTATTCATAGCTGCGCTATTCTTCTCTTTGTAAGGTCAGAGCGACGTCTAAAAAGTACAATCTGGACTGGGCTCGTGCACTGGGACATTGGCAAACCGTGTATACCCAGACCAGACACCACAGAGTGCGGCGTCTGATCAGGGCCTACACTGTTTGCTTTAAGTGCAGCTATTTCAGAGGGTTAATGAAATGGTCTAAGTCTCAGTTCAGGACTGTTTTCCCAACATAGACTATTAAAGAAACGGGCCTCCGTGGTCTAGTGGATAAAAGCGCTGATTCTTAATCATTAGGTCTCTCACCGCTGTGGGTTCGAGCCTGGCTCGGGTCATATGTGCGACGCCAAGTTCTGCAACGGATGGTCAGGTGTTTTTTCCGGGTACTCCGGTTTTCGCCCACCTCTTAATAACGATCGGCTCGATATGAGTGAAATAATCTTGAAAGGGCCGTAAAACCAAAATCAGTTCTTTGATTTTTCTTGTTTACAGTATGGAACGACGGTGGTTGAAAACAAAGATGATATATACCCCCAGTATAGCCATAAAGCCTGCAAAAGACACGGTTGCAGACAGGTAAATTATCTTTACGGTTTAACCCTTTTTCTACCAAATGGAATCTTCCTCCTTATACTCTGTATATATACCAGGAGTCCATTCCAAAATTAAGGGGTGTTGGGTTGTGTTTTCTTCAAAATTTACTAGGAAAATGGCTGAACTTTTCGCAAACAGTGTAGTCCCTGATCAGACGCCGCGTTCTGCGGCGTCTGATCTGGGCCTGCACTGTTTGCCATTGTACCCGTTTTGGGGTTTCCGGTACAAAATGGGTTACATATAAGGAATTTCAACGACAAAATGTTTGCCCGTATTCCTAAAAGCGCCAAAAAAATTCTAGAGCAGAGTAAAATGGAAGTTCAGTTTTGTTTTAGTTTTTGGAGAAAAAAAAGCGTTGGTATTTCATGTGAAATGTCTGCCCAGCAAAGGATTCACATGTAATGTCAAATGACGATAACCCATGGCGTCATCGACATTTTTCAATTGATTGCTTTCTGATACTTTACTGTTTGTCATTTAAGTTGCAGATTTATTACGTCAAGTAGTTTTTAAATTTGTCAAACTTAAATTTGCCATTCAAGTTGCAGATATAAATGAATACATTATGTCAAAAATAGTTTTTAAATTTGTCAAACTTTTTTTCACACTCACACCCTCCCCCCCCCCCACTCCCCACCACCACCAGCACACGAAAAAAAACTGTGTTTCCGATAACCGGACCACCACCCTGATTTTTTGTGCTGACCCTGCATTTTTATTACCACCCAGAAAAAAATAAATAAAAAGATTTTCTTACCTACCGACCGTAAAATTTTCTAGCACTTTTTAGCTCACCAGAGCCGAAGGCTCCTGGGGAGCGAGCTTATAGGATATGCAGTTGTCCGTCGTCATCGTCCATCTTCTGGCGTCGTCGTCGTCATCGTCGTATGTCGTATGACGTCGTCGTCTGGCGTCAACATTTTCAAACGACATCTCCTCTGAAGCCATTGGGCCGATTGAGCCCAAATTTTACCTGTAGCATCCTTGGGCTGGGGGATTAAAAGTTTGTGTTTTTTTATGAAACTCTTATTAGTTGGTTGCTATAGCAACTTGTAGTTTCCATAGACTTGTAATGGGGAAAAATTGAAAAAATGGCATTTACTGCCAAGTCATTGCTGATATTTTGACAAAACTTTTTTAGAAATGTTCCTGCAGTCAAATTCTCTCAGTCATATGCTTTTATGCCAACATGGGGGTCCCCAAGATTGCGCCGGGGCCATACGCCACCCCTTCCACTTCATAAAAGGCCATATAACTCAGAAACCATTCAGATCCCCACCCTAAACCTTATATATTCTTGCTCATTATGATAAGACGCATTCAGTGACACCAACCTGGGGGTCCCCCGGGATGCGCCGGGGTCATGCCCCACCCCTCCATTTAATAAAAGAACCAATATCTCGGAAACCTTACAGATCCCCTCCCCTAAACCATATATGTTCTTGTTCCTTATGAAGAAGCGCATTCATTGACACCAACTTTGGGGTCTCCGGGGGTGCGCCGGGACCTTGCCCACTCATCCACTTCACAAAAGGCCATATATCTCAGAAACCATTCAGATCCCCACCCCTAAACCATATATATTCTTGTTCATTTTGATAAAATGCATTCAGTAACACCAACCTGGGGTCCCCCAGGATGCGCCGGGGTCATGTCCCACCCCTCCATTTCATAAAAGGCCTAATATCTCGGAAACCTTACAGATCCCTACCCCTTAACCATATATATTCTTGTTCCTTATGACAAGACGCATTCATTGACACCAACATCGGGGTCTCCCAGCGTGCACCGGGGCCATTCCCCACCCACTCCACTTTACAAAAGACCATATATCTCAGATCCCCACCCCTAAACCATATATATTCTTGTTCCCTATAATAAGCTGCATTCACTGACATCAACCTGGGGGTCCCCTGGGATGTGTCGGGGTCATGCCTCACCCCCCTCCAATATCTCAGAAACCTTACAGATTCACACCCCTAAATCATATATATTGTTGCTCCTTATGAAAAGACTCATTCATTGACACCAACCTGGGGGTCTCCCGGGTCAAGCCAGGGCCTTGCCCCACCCCTCCACTTCACAAAAGACCATACATGTATATCTCAGAAACCGTTTAGAGCCCCGCCCATAAACCATAAATATTCATCTTCCTTATGATAAGACGCATTCAAATGACACCAGTTTGGGAGTCCTTCGGGGTGCCTAGGCCATGCCCCACTGCTGTACTTCATTAAAAGCAATATATCTCAGAAATCATTCAGATCCCCACCCCTAAACTATATATATTCTTGTTCCTTATGATAAGACTCATTCAATCACACCAATCTGGGGGTCTCTTTGTGCTGAGGCAATGTGCCCCACCCCTCAACTTCATAAAAGGCCATATATTTCAGAAACCATTCAAATCCCCATCGCATAATCATATATGTTCTTGTTCCTTATCAATAGCACACCAACTTGTGAGTCCACAGGGGCCATTCCTCTCCCCTCCACTTCATAGAAGGGCCTCATATATCAGAAACCATTCAGATTCTCACCCATAAACCATATATATTCTTTGTCCTTATGATAAGACGCATTTAGGGACAACAATCTTAGGCTTTCCTGGATTCAATAGGGGTGCCCCAACCCCTCGACCCCTTAAGAGGCCTTATATTTCCGGCATACAGATCCCCACTGGTATATATTCTTTTTCCTTATGATAAGACGCATTTAGTGATACCAGCCAGGGATCCATTGGGGCCATGCCCCACCCCTTCGACTTCATAAAAGGCCTAATGTTTCAGTGCATATGGGTGATCATTTTGATATGGGGGTTCATTTGGGAGACTTAACCCTTATCTTGCTGAATATTCATTTAAGCCACACCCATTTCTGTCTATCAACCAATCAAATAACTTGATGTAATTTATTGCTACAAATTCATAAATTGAATGCCAAACAGTGTAGATCCTGATCAGATGGCTTCTTCAGAAGCCATCTGATCTGGTTCTACACTGTTTGCAAAGATAGGGGTTGTCGCGAACAGCAAGATAAGGGTTAATAATTGGTAGATTAAAATGATATCATGTTAAAATACATGGCTGCCTTTGGGCAGTGCGCACCTGAGCTGTGGTGAGTATTGTGGCCCATGGGCCTCTTGTTTCTCGGACCTATTAAAAGTACCAGTACGAAAACACGCCTATACAAATACATTGTAACCTTTATGACCGAAAAAATAAAAAGTTTAAGATGAAAAATTGTGATACTTTTCTTATTTCTGCTCTAAAATATAGATTGTGGGTACTCGTTAGAACCGCCTCATCTTATTTCTGCTCAAAATATACCCACAATCTATATTTTAGGGCAGAAATAGGAAAAATAGGGTTTAACCCTGTCAACCCAGTTTTACTATAAAAAGTAGGGTTCAAGGGGGATCAATATTATATAGGCGTTTTTTCGTGATGTTGACATAAATTATAGGTGAAACACATTGTTTCTAAACGATGACTATAGAGTGTGCATGTGTAGCGCAAGATGGTTATATCTGTACAGATAGAAAATATAGAGGATATTCACTTTTTTGAAGTGGATAGAAAATATTTCATAGAGTGCGTTGAAAATTCGGATGTTTTCAACACACGAGATGAAATACATTTGATATCCGCCGAAAAAAAGTGAATTTTCTTTTTATTTTATAATTTATAAGAATACTTATGGTAATTGATGGATCGTATCGTACGTCACAAATTTGACCTGGCTATGACGTCATGACTGTCAGTTTCAAAACAAGAACAGATCGCCATTTTGAAAACAGTATTTTTACAGTTCAAAGTGTGCTTTTCAATACATTTTACAGAATTATTTTATCGATAAGACTTTTGGCGAGAAAAATTAGTCCGGGCTGCTGCTGTGAAAATAACAAGGTCATGTCATTTTTCACAGTGTGAAAATATCATATATTTTTTACAGTGTGAAAATATAATTTTTATTTGTTTCAGATATGCAAAGTCTAAAAAAGGCTTTTATTTAATAACCATCTTGGACCAAATCATGATATGTATAGCTTGTCGAGTTGTCTACCGTTCTCATATACATATAGTCTTTCAAAACGCAATGAGACGTGACTGCACTTTTAATTTTGGACTCGTCCGTGTTTTAGGTAAGTCGCCTGTTGTGGTTTTTTTTTTTTCACTGGGCGATAGTTACCGTCATATTCTTAATCTTACGCTTCGTGTAACCAGACTAGCATCTAGTCGAGACAGTCTAGCAACACGTCTGCCACCTTGGATATCTAGGGTTCGAATCTTTGGGAGATATTCTTTTCTCTTTTTTATTTTTTTTTTTTTTTATTTTTACATTTCCTGAACATTTTTCCGTACCTATGAAATTGGATCACACGAGATGTTTGTTTGATTTGAGGTTTATTGTCCCCGTTGCAGAAGTTGCTTCCAGTTTTGTGTTTTTTTTACCCGACATTGAGATGAAATGGCATCTCAAGCCCTGCCACACAATAAAACTAAACGGGTTTATAAGCATGGACGGGCCAACTCGCACCGCGTTGCCTGGGCAGGCTCGGACCAAGCGGTTTACCATTGCTCATATGCCGCCAGTGTCAACTCCGCTTGAAAGCAACGTGCAGCCCGATCTATTTCTCCAAGCCCCGATGAGCGGGATCATCATACTGGATGTATATTCATTTTATTGAAAAGATGGAACGAGCACAAGCGAATCGTTGCAGCTCGGATTCTAGAAGTATTACTAGAAAATTGTTAGTATGAATTGAACGTACGTTCATAGCCGTCCGTGTCCAAGGGCAAATGCGCTGTTGAAATGTATCTTTGTTTGTATTGGGGCTTTACTGTCCAGGCAACACTATTTAGGTCATTTTGAGCCGGTCAGTTTACTTATCCACACTTTTCCTGGGTAAGCTTATATGTAACCGGTAAACCAGTAACAGAGCACATTTTTTCGCCAAAAACTGACAACTGCCCTTCTTGAATCAGCGGAAGGGAGGGAATGGCCATGGAAAAGATTTCATGATAAATACCCAGGAAAGAATGTTGCCGACCCCGGCAGGTATCGAGCCAGCGTCTTCCTGATTACCAGTCAGACGCGCATCTGACTAAGCTACCGAGCCGGCATCTAAAAGATTTACAATGACATAAAAATATAATTGTTGAAAATAAAATAAAGGAAACAAAATATAAAAGGATGTAAATGTAAAAAATGAAGGAAATAGCTTTAAACATAAAAAATAAAATAAAAACGAAAAAAATTAAAGAAAAAAAAATGAGTCAGTGGGACTCGAACCCCTCGTCTAAAACATTGTTTGTGTGACTCGCAGTACATCGCGTTAACCACTCGGCCATGATTTCTAGATATAGATAAGATCAAAACATTGAGTTATATTTTTAAAATCCTGAGAATAAAAGTTATCCGAAACCTGCTTCCCCTAAAAAATGGAATAGACTTGTCACGCTTAAACTTTGAACTCTCAAAGGTCGTTGACAAACTATAGCATGCTGGAAATGAATACAAAAGCAATTTTGGAAGCTTTTTCATTTTTCCATGTACAGAAAAATTCCTATATAAAGACCACCTTTGGGACTGTTCAAAAGTGGTCTTAAAGACCACTTTTGAACAGCCCCAAAGGTGGTCCCTGAGAAGCGAACACTGTAGGCAGAAACCACAAAGAATTATTAAGTATACTCTTCAACTAAGCTTTTTATAGCAGAATCAGTCATAATTTTAGGTGGTCTTAATAGCCGAATTTCACTGTATATTCCGCTGATTCAAGAAGGGCAGTTGTCAGTTTCTGGCGAAAGAATGTGCACTGTACTGGTTAACCGCTTACGTATAAGCTTGCCCAGGAAAAGTGTGGATAGGTAAACTGACCGTCTCAAAAATGACCCAAAATAGTGTTGACAGGCTTAGATCCTCTAAGCGGTTTACCAGTACTAGTGTGCGGGTCGGATTCAGCTCTGCGTGGAAGCATCATGCAGCCCATACATTTCTTTAAGCCCCTATGGGCGGGGGCGATCTTTTTCAATCAAATGTTTCCTGTTAATTAAGATATTTCAATAAGCCTGACGTTCAGATGTCAAATGTGATATTTCATTTTTTAATAATAATAATAATAATAATAATAATAATAATAATAATAATTATTATTATTATTATTATTATTATTATTTCATGTATAATTTTTACTACTATTTTTATTTATCATTATTGTTATTATTCTTTTTTTTTTTTTAAATCAAGATTGACCCGTTCAGGCCTTGCGTCAACAAACATGGACAGTGAGTGACAAACAGTGAAGACCCAGATCAGACGCCGCTTTTAGCGGCGTCTGATCAGTGTCTCCACTGTTTGCTCAAAGTACGGAGAGTTTCTGAGATAAGAAAATGGTCCTAAATTGAGAATGGGTCTGTCCAAGGTTATGAGGTTAAGACTCCATTCGCAATAAATGGGTTAACGTACATTTCAGTGTATGGTAGCATGCAATACAACTGTTCTAAAGCTTGAAGACTGTAAAGCAGTATGTGAGGTAAGATTAATTTATGATAATAATTAACGTAAAATTACAATGAATGATATATCAATGAAGTAAAACTAGGATAATATTATCTGTAGTAGTTCAACCTTAGCTGTTGGTGGGACGTAAAACTCAAACACTTCCGTTATTCTATAAATATACAGTAAAATTCCCATATTAAGACCACCTTTGGGACTGTTCAAAAGTGGTCTTAAAGACCACTTTTGAACAGTCCCAAAGGTGGTGTCTGACCAGAGGACACCATATGCAGAAAACACAAAGAAAGAATAACTGTAACCTAATAAATAAGCTTTTCAAAGCAGAATTAGTCTTAATTTTAGGTGGTCTTCACAGCGGAATTGTACTGTATCTTTGACGCACAAACAGTTTTATTACATTTATTTTTCGCAATAATTCTCCAACATCTCCGACGTTTCGGCTTTTGACAGCCTTTATCACGGAATTGTACAAATACATTCAATATGGTGGAAAGAAGAAATTGAAAAATATGTTATAGCTGAAAGAACAATTCCGTGATAAAGGCTGTCAAAAGCCGAAACGTCGGAGATGGTGGAGAATTAAATCGAAAAATAAATATATCAATATAGATTGTAGATGCTAATCAAACGCTCACATGGAGGCGGTTATATATATAGTGTTCCAAGAATCAATGTTAAGTCGCACTTGGGGAAATAGACTGGACTGCATGATTCTTCCACGCCCGTTAGAACCGCCTCCCAGGCACTTCTATCAAGCCCTTCTGCCCAATGAAACCAACGGGGTTTATTACATATCCCGTCCAACTCGCACCACTTTGCCTCAGTGAGGCAATTCTTACGAGCAACCACAACCTATATTTTCAATATAAATATGAAAAATATCAGCGAATACTCAGAGCAGCCTGGACATTCGCGCAGCCTGATCAGAGTCTTCGCTGATCGCATGTTCAATGCTATAGGCTAATATCTATTCAAAGAGACATAAGCAAAAGGTCTTGTCTTTGTGGACGGCCTTCGCCCATCGGGGCTTGAAGAAATATATGGGCTGCATGATGCTTCCACGCAGAGCTGAAACCGACCCGCACACGAGTAAACCGCTTAGAGGATCTAAGCCTGCTAAGGCAAAGCGGTACGAGTCGGCCCGTCCATGCTTATAAACCCTATTGGTTTCATTGGGCGACAGGGCTTGAGATGTCATTTCATCACAATGTCGGTAAAAGTCCTACAAAATTGGAAGCAACGTCTCCAAAATGACCTTTACAGTGTTGACGAGGAGGTTAAACCTCAAAGCAAATAAACAAACTTGTCGTAGTGGATGGGTGTGCAGGTTGATTCGAGTCTCTGCTAATCGCACCGGTCTTATTGTGGGTTTTGTCATACGTCGGCTCAGATTCATTATACCCTCTCTCTATATAGATTGTGGTTTATTAGGATGTCATTACGAATTCACGCCTATACAAATACAGTCGAACTTCAATGGCTCGAACACCCTTGGGACAGCGAAATTCTGTTCGAGACAGGGGTAGTTCGAGCCAATGAGGACTACTGTCAGGAGGCATAATGAGATACTTTTAGACATCTTTTCGGTGTTCTATAATGAATATGTATGCTGTGTGTACTCATTAGAATCGCCTCATCGAGGCGATTCTAATGAGTACACACAGCATACATTTGCAAGATAAAAGACTAAAATCTCCTTAATTATCCCCCACTATTTCTTATGAAGAGGATTTCGCTAGGGGCTCGAGCATGGGTTCGAAATTTCCATAGTTAACTAGCCATCGGTGTTCGAGCCATCGAAGTTCTACCGTACTTTGTAAACTTTACCGTCGAAAAAAAAGCCCCGGAAATTTTAGGATGAAAAAATTGTAATATCCATCTTATTTCTGCTCAAAATATAGGTTCTGGGTATTCGTTAGAACCGCCTCATCGGGGCGATTCTAACGGGTACCACCCACAATCTATATTTTAGAGCAGAAATAAGAAAAATAACGTATACCACTGTGAACCCCAGTTTTACTATATGGAAATGGGGTTCAATGGGGGTTAAAATAGGCGTTTTTCGTGATGTCGGTCCTGAATTTGTTAACTGTTTATATTAAGTGTATTGTTGATGTATATGTTGCGATGAAGTAGTCGTCTTTGCGTTAAATTAATGTCAAAAAAGTGGTAGAAATATTTTAGTGTCATATACTTTGTTTGTGAAATATTTTTCATGACACATTTTTGAAAGGGACATTGCCTTATTCGGAATACGGTTACTTGTCATTTTTAGCCCTTAAAATACCAGTCACAATAAATATCGTCTACTTTGTCGTCTGCATGTTACCTTAAAAGTCATAGTTGCAAACTGTGCGGATCAAGACCAGACTTCTCCCCCAGCAACAGTCTGATCAGGGTCCACACTTTTTTGTCTTTATTTGTAATGTTTGCAAGAAAAGGCAACAGACGATATATACAAACGGCATTTATAGATGCAGTTTTCCCTGGCATCTTTAGGGTTAAATACTTGGCTTTGTATATCAAATATTGGTCGTTTTCTGGGTAAAAAACCAGGCATTTCGTTGCGTGTTTCTTTAATTGTAGGACGTCTTGTTTTTATGTTTAGCAGGAGTCCATTCCAAACTTTAGGGGTCTCGGGTTGAGTTGTCTTAAAAATTTATTTGGGAAATGGCTTAACTTTTTATTTGCAAACAGTGTAGGCCCTGATCAGACGCCGCGTTCTGCGGCGTCTGATCTGGGCCTGCACTGTTTGCCAAATACCCGTTTTGGGGTTCCGGTATAAATTGGGTTAATACATGTATGTATGCCTTTAATCAACCCTACAGAATTTGCTTTTCGCCATGAAAACGGAAGGCAAAATGAAAAACGAATTGTCGCACCGCTTCCGTTGGTAATGAGGTTCTTTCATTTGAAATCTTCCATTTGGTAAGGTGCATGGACAGACTTAATTGAATTTCCTTGCACATCAGATAAGGAAATTTGTGGTTTTAGTCTGGGATAGAAATTCTGTTCTTATCCTGGTGCTCTTACCTTGGCAAACTACGTAAGTAAAGTGCGTGAAATATAGAAGTAAAATGAAAAATTGTGGTGGTGGTGTGCAAGAAAAAGAATATAACATGGTGTTCTGCTGTAGATGGGCGTTTTCAACCCTCGGGATGACCGTGCTGAGCGGAAGCCCGACTCCAACCCGAGGGATGACCGTGCTGAGCGGAACCGAGTTTGGGCGTTTCCAACACTCGGGATGGTCGTGCTGAGCGGCATCTCGGCGTGACGCCCATCTATAACAAGACACCATATCAGATTCTTATATTCTGTTAGTTTGACACGGCAGTTTGCTGTTTGAAGTCTTCTAAACTGATCCCTTCCCTTTACCATGGCACATCCGCGTCCGAAAATAGCACCTTTCAAGCATTTATCATATTTTTAGCTCACCGTCACGTAGTGACGAGGTGAGCTTTTGGGATCACTTTTTGTCCGTCGTCCGTCGTGCGTGCGTGCGTCCGTCCGTGCGGCGTGCGTGCGTCCGTCCGTGCGTGCGTAAACAATTTCTTCAAACGACATCTCCTCCTAAACCACTGATTGGATTTTTGACCAAACTTCACAGGAATGATCCTTAGGTGGTCCCCTTTCAAAGTTTTTCAAATGGTTCAGGTCCGTTGCACATTTAGGACACAGGAGCCAAAAATAGATTTTTTTTCACCGAAAATTTAAAAAATCTTCTTCTCTGAAACCGCAAGGCCCTGCTCTTTGATATTTTGTATGAAGCTTCATCTAGTGGACCCCTACCAAGATTGTTCAAATTATAGTGCTGGGGCCAAAAATGCCCCCGCCCCGGGGCCCTTTGGCTTTACATGGGCTTATATAGGGAAAATCTTTAAAAATCTTCTTCTCTGAAACCGCAAGGCCCAGTTCTTTGATATTTGGTATGAAGTTTCATCTAGTGGACCCCTACCATGATATTCAAATTATAGTGCTGGGGCAAAAAATGCCCCCGCCCCGGGGCCCTTTGGTTAAACATGGGCTTATATAGGGAAAATCTTTAAAAATCTTCTTCTCTGAAACCGCAAGGCCCATGCCTTTGATATTTGGTATGAAGCTTCATCTAGCGGACCCCTACCAAGATTGTTCAAATTATAGTGCTGGGGCCAAAAATGCCCCCGCCCCGGGGCCCTTTGGCTTTATATGGACTTATATGGGGGAAATCTTTAAAAATCTTCTTCTCTGAAACCGCAAGGCCCAGTTCTTTGATATTTGGTATGAAGCTTCATCTAGTGGACCCCTACCAAGATTGTTCAAATTATAGAGCTTGGGCCAAAAATGCCCCCGCCCGGGGGCCCTTTGGTTTTACATGGGCTTATATAGGGAAAATCTTTAAAACTCTTCTTCTCTGAAACCACAAGGCCCAGGCCTTTGATATTTGGTATGAAGCTTTATCTAGTGGACCCCTACCAAGATTGGTCAAATTAAAGTGCTGGGGCCAAAAATGCCCCCGCCCCGGGGCCCTTTGGTTTTACATGGGCTTATATACGGAAAATCTTTAAAAATCTTCTACTCTGAAACTGCAAGGCCCAGGTCTTGATATTTGGTATGAAGCTTCATCTTGAGGACCTCTACCAAGATTGTTCAAATTATTGCCCTGGGGGCAAAAATGCCCCCGCTCCGGGGCCCTTTGGTTTTACATATATAGGGAAAATCTTGAAAAATCTTCTTCTCTGAAACCACAAGGCCTAGGTCTTTCATATTTGGTATGAAGCTTCAGCTAGTGGATCTCTACCATGATTGTTCAAATTATAGCCCTGAGGCCAAAAATGCCCCCGCCCCCAGGGCCCTTTGGTTTTACATAGACTTATATAGGGACTTAAATAAGACTTATCTATCTTTAAAAATCTTCTTCTATGAAACCACAAGGCTAGTAGGTCTTTGATATTTGGTGTGAAATTTAATCTAGCGGACCTCTATCAAGATTGTTCAAATTATAGCCCTGAGGCCAAAAATGCCCCCGCCCCGAGGCCCTTTGGTTTTACATAGACTTATATAGAAATAATCTTTGAAAATCTTCTTCTCTGAAACAGCAAGGCCCAGGTCTTTGATATTTGGTATGAAGCTTCACCTAGCGGACATCTATCAAGATTGTTTAAATTATAGCCCTGAGGCCAAAAATGCCCCCGCCCTGGAGGCCATTTGGTTTTACATAGGCTTATGTTGGGAATATCTTTAAAAAAAATCTTCTTCTCTGAAACCGCAAGGCCCAGGTCTTTGATATTTGGTATGTAGCTTCATCTAGTGGACCTTTGCCAAGATTGTTCAAATTATAGCCTTTGTTGATATTTGGTATGAAGCTTCACCTTTTTAGACCTCCCTCAACATAATGCACATTATAACCCTGGGGTCAATAATGGCCCACCCGGGGCCCACTTATTACTCTATGGATCAGGTGAGCGATCCAGGGCCATCATGGCCCTCTTGTGTTTTATATTAGGATCACTTTTTGTCTGTCATCCGTGCGTAAACAATTTCTTCAAAAGACATCTCCTCCTAAACCACTGATCGGATTTTGACTAAACTTCACAAGAATGATCCTTAGGTTGTCCCCTTTGAAAGTTGTTCAAATGGTTCCAGTCCGTTGCACATCTAGGTCACAGGAGCCAAAAATAGATTTTTTTCACCGAAAACTTAAAAAATCTTCTTCTCTGAAACCACAAGGCCCAGGTCTTTGATATTTGGTATGAAGCTTCATCTAGTGGACTCCTACCAAGATTGTTCAAATTATAGTGCTGGGGCCAAAAATGCCCCCGCCCCGGGGCCCTTTGGTTTTACATGGGCTTATATACGGAAAATCTTTAAAAATCTTCTTCTCTGAAACCGCAAGGCCCAGGTCTTTGGTATTTGGTATGAAGCTTCATCTAGTGGACCCCTACCAAGATTGTTCAAATTATAGTGCTGGGGCCAAAAATGCCCCCGCCCAAGGCCCATTGGTTTTACATGGCCTTATACAGTCTAACTTTTCTACAAAGACCACTCAAGGGAAAGAAGAAATATGGTCTTTGTCCACAGGTGGTCTTTATTCAGAGGGTCTGTTTTGCATCAACTGCTCTACCTCTTTAGAAGACAAGGATTATTTCACAGCATTTATGCAGATATGTATTGGATAATCCCAGTCACACCTGAATGATTCACTGATTAAACATTATGTCAGGTTTTTATAATGAATCACCAAAAAAAAAATTGGCCCATTAAAGGATATCCACAAACAATTAATTGCCCAATTAAAACTTTGGTCAGTGCTATTCAAAGAACAAAGTTCGGGGTAAAAATATGCATTTGGGATGGATTTTGACTGTCCTCTGGTCCTTGTGCACAGATGGTCTCTGTTGACAGGTGCATAATATGGTCTAATTGGATGGGTGGAATTGGAGTGAGTGAGTGTTTCAGTTTTACGTTCCACCAACAGCTAAGGTCATACGGAGACGGGACCTCGGTTTAAAGACTCATCCGAAAGTCTGGAGAAGCCCGGGATCGAAACTGCGACCCCTGGTTTACAAGGCGAGTACGGGTTGAATTGGAAGTGGTCTTTGTAGACAGGTGGTCTTTGTTCACAGGTGGTCTTTAAGACAGGTTTGACTGTATAGGGAAAATCTTTAAAAATCTTCTTCTCTGAAACCGCAAGGCCCAGGTCTTTGATATTTGGTATGAAACTTCATCTTGTAAACCTCTACCAAGATTTTCAAATTATAGCGCTGTTACCAAAAATGCCCCCGCTCCGGGGCCCTTTGATTTTACATAGACTTATATCGGGAAAATCTTGAAAAATCTCGTTCTGAAACCACAAGGCCTAGGTCTTCGATATTTGGTATGAAGCTTCATCTAGTGGACCTCTACCAAGATTGTTCACATTATAGCCCTGAGACCAAAAATGTCCCCGTCTTGGGGCCCTTTGGTTCTACATAGACTTATACAGTCGAACTTCGATGGCTCGAACACCGATGGTTCGTTTACCATGGCTGAGTCGAACCCGTTTTTGAGTCCCTAGGGAATTCCTCTGCATAAGAAAAAGTTTGGGATAATTAAGGAGATTTTCAACTTTTATCTTGCAAATGTATGCTGTGTGTACTCATTAGAATCGCCTCAATGAGGCGATTCTAATGAGTACACACAGCATACATTTATGTTACAGAACACCGAAAAGAAGTCCAAAAATACCCCCGTTATGTTTTCTGGAAGTATGCAACAATGGCTCGAACTACCGCTGTTTTGAACAAATTTCTATGGTCCCGAAGGGGTTCGAGCCATCGAAGTTCGACTGTATAGGGACAATCTTTAAAAATCTTCTTCTGTGAAACCACAAGGCCTAGGTATTTGATATGTGGTGTGAAATTTCATCTAGTGGACCTCTATCAAGATTGTTCAAATTATAGCCCTGGGGCCAAAAACACCCCCGCCCCGAGACCCTTTGGTTTTACAAAGTCTTATATAGGGAAATCTTTAAAAACCTTCTTCTCCGAAACTGCAAGGCCCATGTCTTTGATATTTGGTATGGAGCTTCATCTAGTGGACCTCCCCCAAGATTTTTCACATAATAGCCCCCAGGTCACGAATGCCCCCGCCCCGGCGCCCTTTGGTTTTACATAGACTTATATAGAGATAAACTTTGAAAATCTTCTTCTCTGAAACAGCAAGGCCCGGGTCTTTGATATTTGGTGTGAAGCTTCATCTAGTGGACGTCTATCAAGATTGTTTAAATTATAGCCCTGAGGCCAAAAATGCCCCCGCCCCAAGGCAATTTGGTTTTACATAGGCTTATGTAGGAAATATCTTTAAAAAATCTTCTTCTCTGAAACCGCAAGGCCCAGGTCTTCGATATTTGGTGTGTAGCTCCATCTAGTGGACCTTTGCAAAGATTGTTCAAATTATAGCCTTTGTTGATATTTGGTATGCAGCTTCACGTTTTTATACGTCCCACAACATTATGCACATTATAGCCCTGGGGGTCAATAATGGCCCTCCCTTGGGCCCACTTGTTACTCTATGGATCAGGTGAGCGATCCAGGGCCATCATGGCCCTCTTGTTTTCATTAAATTTTAAATATTTCTGAATTAAATAATACCCACAATCTATGCCTTTTTGCAAAGATATAGAGGATGTCACACGCTTGCTCATGTATTATTTAATTTATTAAACGAGCTTAGGAAAAGGGTAAAAATGCGCGGCTTTGCCGAGCATTTTATCCCTTTTCCTCAACGAGTTTAATAAATTCAATAATACATGAACACGAATGCAAGATTCTATTTATCATATGACATTTAAAAGGCATTTTATTCACGATTGTTGTACAAAAATGTCAATATTCCGCCATTAGTAAACGACGTCATACATATAACGTTTCGGGGCGTATCTTACTAATTGGCATATTTAATCCACTAGTGGATTATTGAATTTATTACATGGCGTTATTACACTCTCAGACGCGACGTCATATGATAAAAGGAAAATAATGTATACGCATATAAAACCTCGGTTTTCAAAAGACAATTTCCAAGGACACAACCTCACACCCCTAAAGTTTGAAATGGACTCTTGCTGTATATAAGATGGAATATTTCATTTAGTACAAACGGCCCCCGCCCATAGGGGCTTGAAGAAATATATGGGCTGCATGATGCTTCCACGCAGAGCTGAATCTGGCCCGCACACTAGTACTGGTAAACCACTTAGAGGATCTAAGCCTGTCCAGGAACCGCAGTGCGAGGCGGACCGTCCATGCTAAATTGCTAATAAACCCTATTGGTTTCATTGGGCGACAGGGCTTGAGATGTCATCTCATCTCAATGTCGGGTAAAAGTCCCACAAAATTGGAAGCAACGTCTCCAAAATGACCTTTACAGTGTTGACGGGGACGGTAAACCTCAAATCAACCAACCAACCATTTAGTACAAAAAGGGTTGGCCGAAACTAGCTAGTCAGGCCCAGAAAACATGCAACTCCATATTTTTCAGTTCTGTGGTGTATTCCTTGCTTCCAAAGGATAACCCTTTTATAGATCATATTTAATAAGCAAATTCATGAGAAAAGAGTATTTACCGCATAGGCGACTAGCAAACTTCATGCTCACAGACATGTAGAGGAGACACGGGGTTAGTTTCATGCATAAAGCCATTCATGAAGCGCTTAGTTGGTTAGAGAGCCAGCGCACGACAAAACCTACAATAAGACATGTGCGCCCATGGAAGACTCAGATAAGCCTGCGCATCCATATAGTCTAATCAGTGACTTCTCTTGATGCATGAAGGAGCATTGGGCCCTCAGCTATCCTTAGAGCGCACAACGAAGACTCTGCATCCGCGCAGTCTGATCAGAGTCTTCGTTGTGCGCACATGTCTTATTGTATGTTTTGTCATGCGCTGGCAGAGGTAAATCGCCGGTTTTATGGACGGAAATTTCGTTTTACGGTGCCGCGTTAGCGGCGTCGTAAAACGTAATTTGCGACCATTAAATTTGCTTTTCACCTCTCTCAATGACAATTTTGAATACAGTTATTCCAATTCTTAGGCAATCATTAATTAATCGTGTTGAAAAGGCGTATAAAAGAACGTCGAAATTTATGTGTTGCAGTCGGACGTCGTATTATAAAACGTAAGTGCCTTAGAACGCACGGTGTGCTGTCCATGAAGTCTATTATGAATGACAATAACTTCCTTACACTCTCGTGTATACGCAACGTTACATGTGGACCAGACCTAGTGAGGGTGTACCTTCGGACATGTTCGCCCAGCGTTGACTCAGATCAGCCTGCGCATCCAGGCAGTCTGTTCGGAGTCTTCGATGTCCGCCATAGAGATAGCCACTGACCAAACGTTTCTTGATACTAACAGAGAAGGCCGTCTTCGCAATTTGTTGCGCAGATTCATTTTTAGGACGATTTTTTGTCAGTCGGCCCAGTTCAGTACTAATCGCAATAGCTTTTCGTTGCTAATGTCCACGTGACTGTCACCGATTCGTCCGAAATCCAGATAATGGTTGTTCTCGAATAGCCTTACAATGTTCTATAAAAGGGCTATCCTTTGGAAGCAAGGAATACACCACAGAACTGAAAAATATGGAGTGTACATGTTTTCTGGGCCAGACTAGCTAGTTTCGGCCATAAGGCCTCATCAGTGACCCTCAGATATTTTCAAAATTCCACAATGGAATCAATTATCCCAAAGGACAAGAAAATATAATCTACACTATGATGTAGGGCAGGGAGACGTTTTACCGCCGCCACACATTCCCACACACCAGCTGTAGTGAAATTAAATATGTTCTATAAAAGGGTTATCCTTTGGAAGCAAGGAATACACCACAGAACTGAAAAATATGGAGTGTACATGTTTTCTGGGCCAGACTAGCTAGTTTCGGCCAGTAAGGCCTCATCAGTGACCCTCAGATATTTTCAAAATTCCACAATGGAATCAATGATCCCAAAGGACAAGAAAATATAATCTACACCAGCTGTAGTGAAGTTAAATATGTTCTATAAAAGGGTTATCCTTTGGAAGCAAGGAATACACCACAGAACTGAAAAATATGGAGTGTACATGTTTTCTGGGCCAGACTAGCTAGTTTCGGCCAGTAAGGCCTCATCAGGGACCCTCAGATATTTTCAAAATTCCACAATGGAATCAATGATCCCAAAGGACAAGAAAATATAATCTACACTACAAGTCTCAACGGTTTTGAGATCAGAGTGTTGTGTAAAGAAGGTGTCGTGTAGAATCGATCTGGACCGGAATTATGTTTTGGGTTTTTGCAAACAGACCAAGATCAGATGCCACAGTAAGCAATGTCTAATCATGGTCATCACCGTTTACTCAAAGTACATGCATTAAGGGTTAAACGAAAAAGTCTTAGGTCCCGATTACGAAAACACGCCTATACAAATACATGGTAAACTTTACCGTCAAAAAAACAAAAATTTTATGATGAAAAAATGTGATTTTTTTTTCTTATTTCTGCTCTAAATATAGATTGTGGGTACATGTTAGAACAGCTTCATCGAGGCGGTTCAAACGAGTTCCAACAATATATATTTTAGAGCAGAAATAAGGTTTACTCCCATAAACCCCAGTTTTGCTATATAAAAGTGGAGTTCAAGGGGGTCAAAATTATATAGGCGTTTTTTTTGTGGTGCGTTTTGAGGTCAGAGTGTTGTGTAAAATAGGTTTCCTGTAGAATCGCTCTGGACTGGACTCATGTTTTGGGTTTTTGCCAACAGTGTAGACCAAGATCAGGTGCCACAGTAAGCGGTGTCTAATCAGGGCCATCGCCGTTATCTCAAAGTACATGCATTAAGGGCTAAACGAAAACGTCTCAAGTCCCCGTCTAGGACCGATTCCCCAGCCCATACATATAAGTTGCATGTGACCTGATGATAGGTCTGATAAAAGTATCACCTATATTTCATGGGTCTGTGATTTTGTCTTAATATATCTTGAATACTATTTGATGGAGAAACGTCAGACCTGGAATTTTATTTCCATGTGAATCGATGATTGACTTGAAATTAAATAAAGGTCAGAGTGACCTAAATGTCATGGTTAAATGATTTTGCCTTTTAACTCTTAGATAATTTGACAGACAAAAGTCCCATACCTGGACTATAATTTCCATGTAACCCGATGATTGACGTGTCGGTGATTTTGCCTTATACTGTGAAATTACGCTATTAAGACTACCTAATATTAAGACTTATTCTCCTCTAAAACGAAGGGTGCAGTTGTTCTTTCTCTGTGTTTTCTGCACAAAATGTCCTCTGGTCAGGCACCACCATTGGGACTGTTCAAAAGTGGTCTTAAAGACCACTTTTGAACAGTCCCAAAGGTGGTCTTAATAGAGGAATTTTACTGTATATTTTAAGCCCCCGCCTAAAGGGGCTTGAAGAAATATATGGGCTGCATGATGCTTCCACGCAGAGCTGAATCCGGCCCGCACACTAGTACTGGTAAACCGCTTAGAGGATCTAAGCCTGTCCAGGAACCGCGGAGCGAGGTGGACCGTACATGCTTATAAACCCTGATGGTTTCATTGGGCGACAGTGCTTGAGATGTCATTTCATCTCAATGTCGGGTAAAAGTCCAACAAAACTAGAAGCAACGTCTCCAAAATGACCATTACAGTGTTGACGGGGACGTTAAACCTCAAATCAAACAAACAAATTTACTGTATATTAAATATCATATAATTTAAAAGCGCAATATATTAGTATTAGGAATAAAATCCTTTTATCATGTTAAGCATACTTCATGTTAGAGCTGTTGGTAAAAACCTTAAACGTACACAGAAAGGCGCGAAATAGGTGTTCTATTCTGTCCTGCTATAGCTCTTGTTTTTATAATTAAAACAAGTTTTTTTTTTTTTTAATAAAAATTGAAATTACCCAATTGAGTCAACAAAAAATAAAGCCACAAACCATTATTAACGCGTTTGTTCTACAAACCGGTTTAAGTCTTCTTTTAAAGAGGGGGATGCGTGGGGTGGGGTGCGGGAGGCGACGATGTCATGTTCAGGTTAACAAGTTCGTGAAATGACCACCCTTCCCCCCACACCTCCACACAAACACACAACCCTATTTTAAATAGTGAAAGGTGGGGTTCACGGGGATAAGCATTATTTTACTTATTTCTGCTCCAGGACGTAGGTTTTGGTCATCAGAAAAGTACATGTAGCCATTTTGGAGATGTGAAAAAATGCAGTGTGTTATCGCAATAAAACTAGTTTTTGCTTACAGTTGGGCAAGGCCTGCAGCCCTTGCAGCAGATAAGGTTAGATGAGGATTATTGAAAATACACTGTAACCTCCAATAAACAGCCATTCTGGGAAAACTCATAAACTGGCTGTTTAAGAGATGTGGCTGTTCAACAGAGGGAAATGTCAGAAATTATTATCGACAGACAAAAAATAGTGATTATTGAAGACAGCTCAACATGGATGTACTAAAATAAAAAATAAAAGGTGGAGAGGTGTCAGATTATGTTTATTTTTACTTGCATATATTATATTTATGCATATATCACAATGGTAGTTTTGAGAAAAATAAATTTTGAAATAAATAAATACACCAGAAGTGTAAAATCCATTTTTTTTTATTTTATTTTTTTTTTTGCTATTGAGTTAACTCTGGCTGTTTAATAGAGGGAATTTAGATTTGGTAATGTGGCTGCTGGCTGGGGGAGAGAGGTGGCTGCTGAGCAGAGGTTAAATATATAGTAAAATGCTATGGGGAATTATTGTGGCTGCTGAAGAGAGGTAGCTGCTAAACAGAGGTGACCATTAGTGGAGGTTTCACTGTACCTTCAATTTCTGTACTTACATTCATTTTCCTTTTTCTCGACTGTCTTGCATCTCCTTTACTGAATATTTTCTCCTTTTCTCGGGGAGGCAACACAAAATGACCCACAAGGGTTGACGTGTCGTTAAATCAAACATAATCAATCAATCAAAAGAAAGACTTTGAGCATCAAGAGCATGCATTACGAAAACACGCCTATGCAAATACATTGTAAACTTTACCGCCATAAAAGCGAAAATTTTGAGGGGATAAATTGTGATAAAATAAGGTCTGCCGCTGTAAACCCCAGTTTTACTACATAAAATTGGGGTTCGAGGGGGTCAAAATTACATACGCATGTTTTACGGTAATGTTAATAATTTTTGAAGAGTCACATCCCCTAATGTTGTAATAGTTGCGCTTGACCCTTATCCCGCTAAATAATTAATCAAGTTGACTTTTTTCGGTTTTAAAGAAACATCTAGTCAATGGTCAATCCTGTATTCTTCAGAACTCTATTTTTATGCTCCCCGAAGGGGGAGCCATATAGTCGCCGCTTTGTTCGTCCGCCCGACCGTCCGTCCGCCCGTCACACTCTATATTTCTAAAAGTATTAAAGATATTTAAGTGAAACTTGATACGAGTATACTGATAGAGGGCGATGAGGGGAATCGGAGAATACAAGAACCATAACCCTGTCACCAGTATTTATGGAGTTACTTCCCTTCTTAACTATTTCAATGAAAAGATTGTCCGGAGCATATCTCTGAAAGTATAGAAGGGATTTAAGTGAAACTTGTTTATCTGGTTGATGTTTTGTCTCAGATATTAGGGCACAGGTACTCCGGATTTCACCCACCTCTGATTGATGATCGGTTCAATGAGTGAACCCCCCACCCCCCCCCCAAAAAAAAAAAAAAAAAAAAAAAAAAAAAAACACAGACAAGACACGCGTTAGATACTTTGGCATGGTAATATAATTAAATGATTTAAATAATAATGTCTGTATATGTACTTTTAAAGCTTTTATCTTGTTGCCTACAGCAACGAACATGTGGCAGACATGTTTCAGACAGTTACGAAATGGTTTAAGTGCTAGCATATGCTTAGTTGAAAAGCCTGGGGCCTATAGCATTTGATGCTGCGTAACAGCTTGTAAATATCATCACGAAAACACACCTATATAATTTTGACCCCCTTGAACAGGGGTAAACCTTATTTTTCTTATTTCTGCTCTAAAATATAGATTGTGAGTACCCGTTAGAACCGCCTCACCGAGGCGGTTCTAACGAGTACCCATGCACAATCTATATTTTGAGCAGAAACAAGAAAAATATCGCAATTTTTCATCTTAAAATTTTCATTTTTTTTCGGCAATAAAGATAACAATATATTTGTATAGGCGTGTTTTCGTAATGTAAATACTATTGTTCGGGTTCAGAAATCGACGCAAAATTACTAAACATAGTAGCTTTTTGTCGTTGATGTCCACGTGACTATCACTGATTTGTAAGAATCCAGGTAGCGGTGATTTATAGAAAATAACCGCGCTATACTTATCGCTGTAAGGTTAGAGTGTTGCGTAAGAGGGGTAACTATTGAACGGGCTTGAATCAAGTGATCGATTTGGCAAACAGTGTAGAGCCACATCAGACGCCGCAGAACGTTCTGCGGCGTCTGATCAGGTTGTTCACTGTTTGCTTACACTAAAGCAGCTATATGGTTGAACGCAAAAGGGCCTGTTTACGGCCTACACTCACCGACGACCAACTCAGTGCTATCAGCGCTTTGATTATGTTAAAGGTTTTGATGTGTACGCATTCGAATGCCGTAATACGTTGAGCCGGGGCAGAGCGTTTCCTACAGTTTACATGTGCGCCAAGCGAAGACTCAGATCAGCCTGCACATCCGCTAAGTCTGATCAGAGTCATCGGTGTGTGCGACAAGGAAGCTTATGACCAAATGCTCCTTCATGCAGCAAAAGTCTCTGGTTAGACTTTATGAATGTGCACACTTATCTGATTCTTCGCTGGGCGCACATGTAACTTGTAAGAAATGTTGTGCTCCGGCTCATTTTCAAAATAAAACAATACTAGCCTAAATAAAGTTTTAAATACCTGGGGGCAGTTTCATCAATAAACATCTTACGATTAATCTTAAATTGTTCGTACGCACTTTTTAAAAAACTGCGTACGTCGTTATCATCAAAACATCGCAAAGTGTTCGTACGAGCTAAAGGACGAGTTACAAGTTACCCATATTTGTGCCTACGATGGATCTTGATGAAACTTATATGCAATATAGTCCAACATATGCGCGTTCATATGACAACAATATTTAATTAACCATGACATGTGCAGTCACGTGACTTCCGTTTTTCTACAAGTGGGGTAATTGTCAGTATTTGGTGATTTGTCAAAGTACTATGCCATTTTTTAACAATTAACCACATTAAAGCGTGCTAATCTACATGTCCATATCATAATCTATGTTTCTTGTATCCTGTGATACAATATTATATATGTACAGTATGTGCATAAGAAATTTAAATTGTGTTGAAGTTTTATGTATTTAGTATAATATGTTAGTGCTTAATAATACGGAATGAATTTTCGATTCTGAAATATATATTTAAAATGTTGACAGAAAGACTAGAACAGTACAATATATCATTACAACATACAACAGATTTGATTGATTTTGGTGACCTTGACCTCATTTTAAGGCAACCCCACAACAGTCATTTTTGGGCCAAAAATGTCTTGTCTGCACTCTATCTCAATAACGAATTGATTAATTTAAATCAAACTTGGAACAATATATCAATACAGCATACCAAAAATTTGATAAGATTTTGGTGACCTTAACATTTTTTCAAGGTCACAGGCCCCCCCAAAACAGTCAATTTTAGGCCAAAAATGGCTTGTCTGCACTCTATCGCAATAAAGAATGACCAATTTTGGGCAAACTTGGTACAATATATCAATATAACATACCGCAGATAGGGTTAGATTTTGGTGACCTTGACCTTTTTCAAGGTCACATGCCCTCAAAGACAATCAATTTTGGGCCAAAAATGGCTTGTCTGCACTCTATCTCATTAATAAACTGCTTAATTTCGGTCATACTTAGTACAATATTACAACAAGACGCAGATTTGGTTATATTTTGTCGACCTTGACCTCATTTCAAGGTCACATGCTCCCAAAAACAGACGGTTTTTTGGACAAAAATGGTTGACTGCACAATTTCTCATAAACAAATTGATTAATTGCATTCAAACTTGGTATAATATACCATTACAACATATCGCAGATTTGATTAGATTTTGGTGACCTTGACTTTTTTTCAAGGCCACAGCCCCCCCCCCCCCCCCTCCCCAACAAAAAAATTTTGGTCCAAAAATAGCCAACGATAACCCTTTCTACAACTTATTTAACGTCACTAGAACTGGTTTCTCAGAATGTGTGGCGGCCGTAAAACGTCTCCCTGCCCTACATCATAGTATAGTTTATATTTTCTTATCCTTTTGGGATCGTTGATTCCATTGTTGAATTTTGAAAATATTTTAGGGTCACTGATGAAGCCCCATTGGCCAAAACTAGCTAGTGTGGCCCAGAAAACATGTATACTCTATATTTTCCAGTTCTGTGGTGTATTCCTTGCTTCCAAAGGATAACCCTTTCTGCAGCTTATTGCCTGCACTCTCCGAAACCTGTTCTTTTGGGGCCATAATGGCTTATCTGTAACCTATATATTTTAAGAATTTATGAAAATCGGTAGAGCATTTAATTACAGTCTACCAAATTTGTCTGGTGTTCTCACTTTTTTTAATGACTATGTTTTTTACGGTCATAGGCTCCCACAAAAACTGTCAGCTTTTGACCAAAAATGGCTGGTTTGCAGCTTACATTTTGTTGACTTTAATCTAGTTATTAAAGTCAAATGGGTGTTTATGATACAGTCCAACCTGTACTTAGCAAGCACCAAAGGGATAACAAAATGTGCTTGCTTAAGACAGGTGCTTACACAATACAGGTAAAATTGAACACAATCACCTTTTTGGGGAACTGAAGGCCTGTTTGTTTAAGACAGGTTGCTTGCTTAATAGAGGTGGCCACTACGACAGGTTTAACTGTACATTTATGGTGAGGGGACATTGTTGTCCTCTGAAAACATTTTTATTTATACCAGCATTCAGGGTACGTCTGCAGAAAATATGAAATGTTACATACTCTGTAAACAATATAAGATAGAAACTAGTAATGGAAGGTAATGGTGAGTGTTTGAGTTTTACGTCTCACCAACAGCTAAGGTCATACGGAGACGGGACCTCGGTTTAAAGACTCATCCGAAAGTCTGGAGAAGCCCGGGATCGATCCTGCGACCCCTGGTTTACAATGCGAGTAGCGTAACCACTACACCACGGAGGCTTCCATAATGGAAGGTGTGTGTGTGAATTCGGGTTTAACGTCGCTTTCAACAATTTTTCAGTCATATCACGACGGTGTCTGGTTGCGACAGGGAGCTCAATGCTCACGTTTATAGTGCTGCTTCACTGAAGTATCATGTCCCAGACACATTACATGATACCACACCCAGTCACATTATCCTGACACTGGATCGACCAGTCCTAGCTCTACCCCGTAAATCTGAGTGCCAAACGAGGAGCAGCTAGTACCATTTTTAACGACTTTGGTATGTCGCGGCCCGGGATCGAACCCGAGACCTCCCGTTCCCCGGAGCGGACACTCTACCAACTGAGCTATCGGGGCCGGTCCATAATGGAAGGTAAACATGAATGTATGTCATACAGGTAAATGCACAACATGCGACAGCAGTTACATGATAGTCCTTTAATTCATCAATGAAAAGCATTCCCGTTTGCCCAGCAAGGAATGATGGTCGTGCCCATACAGACGGCCAGCCGCTGTCCTTCTGTATATGACTTTTTCATGTGCAAGTATGCACAGTACTTTGATTATATTGATTTTCTCACCTTATTTTATCGATAAAAATTTATTTTTCAACACCCTCCACATCGTTAACCGCCAAAACATCAGCATTTTTGAAAGCATTATTGTTTCTGAAATTAAGTGGTGTGTAGTTTTCTCCGGTTAACAATGTGGACGACCATGCAATTTTCCTTTGAACACCATAGGGGTCTTCACTTTTTCCATAGGCGCAATGTTACACATGACCAGTAGTGCATGTATTCAACCGGAAATTTTGTTACTAAAACGCATGCGGATGAAAAAGTAAAAAGAAAAAGTAAATATTTGTCCAGCAAATCAGAGATATTTGGTCACCTTATGAGTGTATGTTGATCAGTTTTTGTTGACTTCAAAAATTAGCTCTTTCAGTAGGCACTTTGCAATAGAAAACTGTAACCCGTCCTTTTCAGATTAAAAATTGTGATATTTTTCTTATTTCTGCTCAAAATATAGATTGTGGGTACTCGTTAGAACCGCCTCATCGAGGCGGTTCTAACGAATACCAACACTCTATATCTCAGAGCAGAAATAAGAAAAATAAGGTTTACCCCTGCAAACCCCAGTTTTACTGTATAAAAGTGGGGTTCGAGGGGGTCAAAATTATATAGGCGTGTTTTCGTGACGAAAAATCGGAACATCTTCATTTGAAAAATGCTTGTTCTGGATATGAATCAACCCTTATGTATTGCAACGCCTCTGTATAACATATAACTACTTTTTCTTGTTATAATAGCACGAACTACTTGTGTAGAATTTTGTGTAAGAACTGTTCAACACATTTTGCCCTATAATAGTTATACTGACCTATGAAGAGGTTATAGCACTGCAGATTTTGTTTGTTTGATTTGAGGTTTAACGTCCCCGTCAACACTGTAAAGGTCATTTTGGAGACGTTGCTTCCAATTTTGTGGGACTTTTACCCGACATTGAGATGAAATGACATCTCAAACCCTGTCGCCCAATGAAACCAATAGGGTTTAATAGCATGGACGGTCCGCCTCGCACCGCGGTTCTTTGACAGGCTTAGATCCTCTACGCGGTTTACCAGTACTAGTGTGCGGGCCGGATTCAGCTCTGCGTGGAAGCATCATGCAGCCCATATATTTCTTCAAGCCCCTATGGGCGGGAGCCGATAGCACTGCAGATACCCAGGAAAACCACACTCGTCTTTGAATTGCTTTACTGAATTAACCGACATGACGTACGAAGCTTAATTGGAGCAGGTCATTTTCCAATTGAAGTGGTGTAGTGGTGTTGGCTTATTTTTTGTTGTAAATTTAAAAGAGGACCCAGGTATGCTAAGTAGACAATGAGGACCCTGATCATGGGTTTACACTGGTTGGCAGCGACCGATTTTGTTAACTGGTTAAATGACATACGGTGCACTTCATGGTACAGCGTCATGTTAAAAACTGCATATATTTTGCATTTGAAACACAATGATTGGCACTTAAACGTTTATTACGTTCACTGTTGTCAATTATTTTGCGTTAAAGAGTGCTATATACTTTTGACGTGTACCGATTGTATGTATACAACCAAGGACAGTCCTTTCTATCCTGTAGACTAGGGTCAAAACCCATGCTAACTGTGTGGATCAAGATGAGACGGCTCTTAACGAGTTCTCTCGTCGAGATCTACACTGTATGTTAGTTAGCTAATGATTCTAACTAAACCCTATATATTTTCAAGAAACAACGCGTCCAAATTCAATCAATTTTGTTCCAAATGAAATTTTCCACCTTATATATAGCAGGAGTCCATATCAGGTTGTGTTTTCAAAATGTATCGGTTTCCGTTTTTTTTTTTTTTTTTTTTTTTTGCTTTTTGCTAACAGTGTAGGCCCTGATCAGACGCCGCGTTCTGCGGCGTATAATCTGGGCCTGCACTGTTTGGGTTTTCCTGTACAAAATGGGTTAAAGAAGGAAGTCCATTTCAGAAACTCATGGGATGAAATGATTAAAGTCAAAATTTGCCGTTGATCAATTGCAATGTTGCTTTTAAAAGATCGAAATGTCACCATGCTATTGAATAATGCAGTGACATGCTTGTGAGGTTTCGGTCCAAATAAAATTTAATCTCCTTTTGCATGCATGTTGCAGGCTGTAATGCGCTTGGGTGTTAGCTACGGTACTTCTTCTGTATAGCTATTAACTGAATCTGTTTAGCAATATCCAGTGTACATGGAGCCTTCAAGCCCTGATCGTTATCCATTTAGGAGTCGACACTCCACAAGGGTCAGGCCCCACCCATAGGGGCTTGAAGAAATATATGTGCTGCATGATGTTCGACGCAGAGCTGAATCTGGCCCGCACACTAGTACTGGTAAACCGTTTAGAGGATCTAAGCCTGTCCAGGAACCGCGGTTCGAGGCGGACCGTCCATGCTATTAAACCCTATTGGTTTCATTGGGCGACAGGGCTTGAGATGTCATTTCATCTCAATGTCGGGTAAAAGCCCAACAAAATTGGAAGCAACGTCTCCAAAATGACCTTTACAGTGTTGACGGGGACGTTAAACCTCAAATCAAACAAAATCCACAAAAGGGTACATGGAGAGCATTACAAGGCAAACTGGCAGAGCATGGTCTTGACGCCAAAGCTCTTGACGCTGACTTGCGACTGGATCCAGACATTTCTCAGGAGAGAGTCTGTGACCCCCCCCCCCCCCCACCACCACCACCACCCTCCCCCCCCCCCCCCCACACACACAATAATCCTGTTCACAGCGCATGACATCTTAACGATTAACATATAGTAACAGCAAGCAACACATGTGGCGATGGGCGAGCGGCGAAGCAGAAGGAGACCTGCACACAGGTGGCTTGGTTCTTCATGGTCGGATTCATTACGGGCACTGGGAATGGGCTAGAAAAGTTCCTCTTAACAAGTGCCTGCTTCAAAACCCCTGGCCGGTTAACCGCGATCAGCGGGGATCCCAATTAGCAGTCGCACAACTAAAAAGGAGACGAGGGTGGTAACTTTAAAAATCGCTAGATGGAATGTGCGCGCTGTAATGGACATTAATGGGCCTCAGAGACCTCAGTGAAGAGATTGCAGCCAACTCTGAGTGAATCTCGCTTTGTAAAGTAAGGGCTCTTAAAATATTTTTATCGAAGCGGGAAAGGTGTCTCTGAAGACTGTACAGTTCACCTTTGGATCCTCTGAACTCCGTTCTCGTGCATTTAAACGGGTATAGATATCTATGATGAATGCTTGTTGTCGTGTTTCATGACATTCTCGCATTGTGGTCGCCTTGCAGGCTCAATGGGCAAGTTGAGTTTGCTGACAATTTTATGTTTGCACAGAACATAGTGTCTGTTACTGAGACATCCTATCAGTCCTTCCTTCGCACCATGACATAGTAAGTTAGAGCAAGTGTGCATAGATGGTGATTTGTTTCGGTGACCAGTAGTAGATGCTCAAAAGGAGGAGGCCATAGCTGCAGTTTCCTACACCTTCAGTTCTAATCGCCCATCCCAGGTTTGGGATTCTGCGACCATTCTGGTATTGAAGCCCCCGAGGAGAGTGAGTTTGTCCGGAATGGTGCGGAGGTTGCATATTCACTAACAATGGTTGCATGCCTCTTCCCGGATAAAGGAAGTCACAGCATCATCAGGCGGTCGTTTATGCATTGTGGAAGGCCTGTAAGCTTGCCGACAAGGTGTGATTAGATAGCGAACCCTACTACGGCTTCAGTCTGTTCTGCTTTCTTGCGCCAACTCCAGAATAAAGAGTATCTAGCATTGACGTCTTTTAAGAGATCTTTCGCTTAAATCTCGATTTTGTATCTGTCAAATTGCTGTTCTCCGCTGAGGCCTGTACTGTAGAGTGCGCACATTCCTGCTGTCGCCAGTTTTTTTGTGTTAGACCGCTTAGTAGGATCCCCGCTAATCGCCGTTTACCAACCAGAGTTTTTGAAGCAGGCACTTGTTCAGGACACATTTTCAAGCTCCTTCACCGTTCTAATTGGTATGACCAGTGGATCCAGAAGAGGTTTGCTCAGTCGCTGCCGAATTCCCCGTACTGCTTCTTTCTTAAAGTGAATGACCACCATTTTTTTTTCTCAGATCCATTTTATAGTAACACCATTGAGGAATGATAAAATCGCATTCTTCATCTAAACTGTTTCTCTAATTAACTGTAATGGCTCATTAAAGTTGCTGATAGGGTGTCAGACATGTTTACAGATTATATCTCCTGGGGTGACATCAAGGCAACTGCAGCTAACAAATCTTGGTATTTTAGCAGCTGAGGATTTTAGAGAAGAAAGTGAAATAAAAATGCCTTCTTGTAAGGCCAAATACCTCACAGTGAAAAGAGGACAAGGAATTAGCTGTTTTGCTATCCCTGACCCTAAGAAACAGAGAGTTATGTGAAAAATGGATTCATAATCTTGGAACAGAGAATCTCAACATCAAGACATTTGTTTATGCAAAGCATAACATTGTTTGTGCTAAACATTTTGAAGATAGCTGTTTTCAAGGGGACTTGATGGTTTCTTGATTACTTATTTCTTTTCTTTTCTTCAATAACCCATTTAGTACCAGAAACCCCAAAACGGGTGCCCTGGCATAAATTGCATGCCCAGATGAGATGCCGCAGAATGCGGCGTCTGATCAGGGCCTCCACTGTTTGCTAAAAGTCCAGTCATTTTCCAAATAAATTTTGATGAAAACACAACCTGACACCCCTAAATTTTGAAATGAACTCCTGCTATATATAAAGAGGAAGATTCCATTTGGTACAAAAAGGGTTAATTAATGCATATCATTATCATTTAACCAATCATTACATTAACACGCCTTGACAAGTTTAGGTAATATTTCATTGCATTTCACATGGTATTTTGTGATATTTTTAAAGCATAGATTGTGGGTACTCGTTAGAAATGTCTCAATGAGGCAATTCCTTTGAGCACCCATAATTTATGTTTTAGAGAAATTATCAGAATATATACATATGTCCTTTTAAATCCCTATTTTACCTACAAAAACTCCTCTTCTGTGAACTCAGGCTCATACTGATAGCCCTGAGTACCAAACTCAGGAAAACTGTCTTCAAAGTCTTTATTTTCGTCCAAAGACATAATGAAGCCTTTTGTAAGATGCTGAACTGACAGCCTATTCAAAGGATTTTTGAGAATTCAACCTGATTAGAGAGCCTAATCACTTCTCCTTTAGTAGCTGCATAGAGAGACATAGAGCTTCTACAGTCTCCATGAGATCAGGATTTTAGCAAACATGTTGAACCCTGGGAAAGATTTGGATTACCTTGGGGAAAATATGGCCGCTGCCAGAAGACTTCACTGAAACCATTAAATATTGATTTAATTACCTTAGCAGGTTTCAATTGGTAATAAAAGTCAGAGATTAATCATTACAGTAACTTTTTCTTGCAAATGAAGTAATTATGTTAAAAAGGTGGTCATTCACTTTAAGGAAATCGCCCATACAGAATCGAACCGCCTGTGTGCAGGTACACGTTACAGATTGCAATGTTTCCTCACCTGCTGCTTCGCCACTCGCCAATTACCACAAGGCTTTTTGTGTGACTTGCACATTTGTGGGCTTGCTCCGTGCAAAACCATTATAAAGCGGCCTATGTCAGGACAGATAATGGATTCCTAGTGCACCTATACCACATTCCTTTAGTGACCGAAAATAGCTGTTCGGATTTAAGTAATTACAAATACAGTCCAACCTTTGTTAAGCAGGCACCCAAGGGATGATCAAAATGTGCTTGCTTAACACGTCCTTGCTTAGTACAGGTAGATTATAATGCATTTGCCTTTTTGGGGACCTAAATGCATGCTTTCTTAAGGCAGGATTTTTTGCTTAATAGAGGTGGCCACTATGACAGGTCTGACTGTTGAACCTTTGGAGCAGTCCAGTTACAATACAAGGACACCAGGATCGTTACATTCGTATAGGGTTTTATTCCAATGTCTATACGTTATGCAAGCAAGGAAGAGCTCCGGTAGGTCAGAACGAGCACGCCTCTCCTTCCCTTTATTCACAGCACATGCCATCTTAATCATCTGGATTGTTATCTCTATATTGACAACGGGAGGAAGGGGAAGCTAACAATGGGGAAATTGAAGTCATCTAGTTTATCTTACAGCCTAGTAGTAAGTTTCCCGTTGCCTTTATAGAGATAACAAGGTTCTATTTGTAATTACTTAAATCCGAACAGCTATTTTTGGTCACTAAAGGAATGTGGTATAGGTGCACTAGGAATAAATTACCTGTCCTGCCATAGGCCGCTTTATAATCGTTTTGCACGGAGCGACAGGAAAGCATTAATGAGTAAATGTAAACGAAATGGTGTCATCAGACATTTGGTGCAGCGAAGACGCAGATCAGCCTGCGCAGTCTGATCAGAGTCTTCGCAGTGCTTTATATGAATGCGCGTCATATGGGACTTTCGTATTCCACTCCGAGCTAATATATTCAAATTCGAATTTCACATACTGTACCACTGTTAAAACTATGCCGAAAGAACAAAGAAGTTTTCTAATAAAAACCATATTATTCTACATTTTCGCCACTACACTTTGCCCCCAGCAAAAAAAAAATCCTTATACGCTATTTAAATGACTTATTTTTAAGTTTTATTTATAGACCCCGGGAAAGAAACAGACATTTTTCTGTATATTTTTATCTTTTTAAACAGGGGCCCAAAACAATCGACAAAAGGTATATCAAATTTTTTTTCTAAGAATATTATTAAAATATCAGCACGTTTGGTATAAATGCCGAATCCAAATCTATCAGCAAAAATATTGTAGGGGCCTACTCATTTACAGATTTTTTTAACGAAACTTAAACTAAAGTGTTCCTGTTTATGTCTTTTTTGAAAGTTGATATTTGTATCAAGTTTCTATGTCAACGCAATTCTAGTTCCGGTACTGGACCAAACCACAGCGCTTCCGCTTCTTCATACTCTTTATAAAAATAGTTCTTAAAATCCAACATGAGCATGGAACGTCGGAGAAGTTCAAACTACTTGATAACATAAACAAATTAACATGCTAAAAACTTTTACAAGATGAGTTCTGAAAAAAAAATACCCGGACGCTTTCCAAAGATATTTATATATTAACCCTTTCATCCCTGAGCTTCTGTACAGGACTCCACTGGTGTGTAAATATATTCTTGTAGAAAGAGATTACTGTCTAGTTCATTGACATGATGGCAATCAGTGTACAGACATGTAGATCCTGTCGAAACTGCTCCGGCTACGTGTCGTCTTATCTAGATCTACAAGGTTTGCATAGGTATTTGCACTTCGGGATCTGCGCCGGTCTACAGGGTTAAAAGGGTTAAACGGTGCACTTTACAGTCCGATATCGAATATAGTAATTCACCCGCTTTCGAGAGCTCAAATTACAAAATATGTGTTGTTTTAAATCAAGTTCCATACTTTAAGCAAATAGTGAAGACACCGATCAGACGCTACATTCAGTCGCCTCTAATCGGAGTCCTTATTGTTTCCGAATGTCCCCGTATTGGATCGATTGGCATTTATGGGTTTTGTTTGTTTGATTTGAGGTTTAACGTCCCCATCATCACTGTAAATGTCATTTTGGAGACGTTGCGTCTAATTTTGTAGGACTTTTACCCGACATTGAGATGAAATGGCATCTCAAGTCCTGCCGCCCAATAAAACCAACTTTTGTATGTGTGTGTTTTCATATACACCTGTGAACACAAATCCATTCAAACTTCGATGAGCTTCATTTCATTTTGATCTGATGTTTCATTCAATATTTCCTTACATCCTGTCAGTCAGCTGCAAGACAGGAATAAATTCAAAACACAAAGTGTTGTACATTTCATTGTAGACCCTGCACTGTCCAATCAGGATACATCTCGAATGCCAATCAGATCTTAAAATGGAAAAAAGTGCTTGCCACAATAAGACCAAACAATGTAAATTGCTTGATCCAGTTTTAGACTACTTTGATGAATGACATTTGCTTGTCAAAATAACTTAATGCAAAGAGTTTCATTGAAAGGTACTTCAGCGGAGTTTGAACGCTTTTGTGTCCACATGTGTAAAATATTTTTCATATAAAATACAAAGAAAATTTCCTGTACTTTTTTTTTTTTTTTTTTTTTTTTTTGTTTCTTTAATTACTTCACACTCGTGAAAATTCTAATGCTTTCAACACACTCAATAAAACAAAATTGGAATTCGCCTAAAAAAAGTAAATATATTTTGTCGGACAAGGAAGTCGCTCAAAGTTGGATACGTCATCTTATACCTGTCCAGGCAGAAAGTTGGAAGGTAAACTGACCGGCTCCACATGCCCCAAAATAGTGTTAACTCGACCGTCACACTTCAACCAAACAAACAAATATTTGCGCCATTACAAAAACATGCCTGTACAAATACTTTACCTCCTAAAAATCTCGTGGTACTCATTAGAACCGCCTCATCGAGGCGGTTCTAAAGAGTACCCACAATCTATATTTTACAGCATAAATAAGAAAAATGAGGTTTACCACTGTAAACCCCAGTTTTACTGTATAAAAGTGGGGTTCAAGGGGGTCAAAATTGTATACACGTAGAAGTGTTTCGTGATGAACTCTGGTTTTGTACAGGCCGGAAGACAAGTTTTGTACATGCCAAAAGACACATTTTGCGTATGTCCGAAGACAGGTTTTGCGTTTGTCCGATGACAGGTTTCGCGTTTGTCCGAAGACACAGATTGCGCATGTCCGAAGACACATTTTGCGCATGTCCGAAAACACATTTTGCACATGTCCGAAGACAAGTTTTGCGTATGTCCGAAGACAAGTTTTGCGCATGTCCGAAGACAAGTTTTGCACATGTCCGAAGACAAGTCTTGCGCATGTTCGAATACAAGTTTTGCGTGTAAATGAAGACAAGTTTTGCGCATGTCAGAAAGCAAGTTTTGCGCATGTCCGAAGATACGTTTTACAGACATTGGGATGAGTCTTTAACCGAGGTCCCGTCTCCGCTAGACCTTAGCTGTTGGTGGGGCGTACAACTCAAACACTCACTCACTCCGAAGATACGATTTGCGTTTGAATGAAGACATATTTTGCGCATATCCGAAGACAAGTTTTGCGCGTGTCAGAAAGCAAGTTGTACAGCATTTTCGAAGATCAGTTTTGCGTATGAATGTAGACAAGTTGTGCGCATGTTCGAAGACCAGTTCTTACCTATGAATGAAGACACCTTTTGCGTATGAATATTGATAAAATTTGTATATGTCCGAAGACAAGTTTTGCGCATGACTGGAAACAAGTTTTCGTTTGTCTTACTCAAGTATAGATCAATGAAGCCACAATAAAATGCATTCATAGACACTTTACGACACTTCTAAGATGCTGAATTGTATAGAACAGAGGCAACAACCAGTACAGGTTGACCGATATTAACCAATTTTCAATTTGCTTTTACAAATCTTTAGTCTACGCTTAGCTTAGATTAATTTGTATAGACATAGGCTTGTATAGACAGGCTTGTTTAGACATCATAGTGTAGTTTATATTATCTTGTCCTTTTTGGGATCTTTGATTCCATTGTGGAATTTTGAAAATATTTGAGGGTCATTGATGAGGCCTAAATGGCCGAAACTAGCTAGTCTGACCCAGAAAACATGTACACTCCATATTTTTCAGTTCTGTGGTGTATTCCTTGCTTCCTCTAGAACATATTTTACGTCACTACAGCTGTTGTCTGTAAATGTGTGGCGTAAAATGTCTCACTGTCCTACATCATAATGTAGTTTATATTCTCTTGCCCTTTGGGATCATTGATTCCATTGTGGAATTTTGAAAATATTTGAGGGTCACTGATGAGGCTTAAATGGCCGAAACTAGCTAGTCTGGCCCAGAAAACATGTACACTGCATATTTTCCAGTTCTGTGGTGTATTCCTAGCTTCCAAAGGATAACCATTTCTAGGACATATTTAACGTCACTATAGCTGTTGTCTGTTGTGTTGCGGCCATAAAAAGTCTCCCTGCCATACATCATAGTGTAGCTTATATTTTCTTGTCCTTTGGGATCATTGATTCCATTGTGGAATTTTGAAAATATTTGAGGTGGTGTATTCATTGCTTCCAAATGAATACCCTTTCTAGAACATATTGGAAAGTAAAATGACAAAATTCTTCATGTGTATGGTGTATTAATGTTTCAGTGAATATGTAAGGGGATAACAGTCATAGATTCCAAATGTTCACTCCAATTTAATATGTTCTTTCACTATGGCAAAGGCTCGTAATAACGAAACCGAACAGGTACATCTGCCGACATTTACGTTTTCATAATCTATGAAAAAATTCGTCAATCCAGCTAGCCGTCTAACATGTGTTTCTTTTTTTTTTTTTTCTTGAAGCGAAAACAAACCAAAAATATATGTACTGTATTATGGGAGCAAACTCAACATCGAGTAAACCCAGATTGCATGTTTTTTTTATTATTTTTATTTTCATAAGCATGAGGGTACGCATACATGTACGTGTGATTAACATAAGCAAGCGTTCAGATCACTCAATCATTGTCACAAAGAACACCGATGACCAGTCAATAGAAAATATCATTCATCCAGCCATGACCTTTTCTTAAATGCATCTGGATCAAAGGTTAACATAGAAAATCTACTCCAGCGGGCGTAGACAATGGCGAAGAACCGATACTGAGTTAATACCCAAGTCATTTCGTACCCAAGTCCCTTCGTACCATTTTGGTCATTCCGTACCCATATTTATTTTCAATTTCGTCATTTCGTACCTGGTATAATCATTTCGTAACCGGTTTTGTCACGTTGTACCCACTTTTATTGGCTCCCGCCTTTTCGAAGAAAAGCGAGGGGACATAGTATTCGGCTTTCCTTGGTGCGTGGTTCCGAGTTTGTTGTAAGTACTTTGTGAGCGCAGCTTCTCCTTCAGTTTTAAACCGATCCTTTTGAAATTTTACAGGTGTTTTTTATCATGGTTTGAAGATGTGTTTTTGTTTTCAGAATCCTCAAATTGTTTTTTTTTTCTTCACTTTTTTCACATTTTTAACTTAGTCTTTTTTCATGGTTCCAAACTTGCAGTAGGTACATTATGAGCGCAACTCCTCCACAGTGTTAAACCGAGCCTTTTGACATCTTACTCTTGTTTTTATTATGGTCTGAAGATGTGCGTGCGCTTCTTTCATAATCGGTTTACTTTAGCTCACCTGTCATGTAATGACGAGGTAAGCTTTTGGAATCTCTTTTCGTCCGTGTGTACGTGAGTCCGTCCATAAACACTTTCTTCAAACGACATCTTATCATAAACCGCTTATCGGATTTTGGCCAAACTTAACAGGAATGATCCTTAGGTGGCCCCTTTTTCAAATGGTTCCGGTCCATTGCACATCAAGGTCACTGTGGACCTCTATCAGGATTCTCCAAATTAAAGCCCTGGGGGCAAAAACGCCCCCGTACCGAGGCCCCTAGGTTTTACATTGACTTTTATGGGAAAAATCTTAAACTCTTCTCCTCTGAAACCGCAAGGCCCAGGTCTTTGATTTTCGGTGTGTAGCTTTATCTACTGGACCTCTACCAAGATTGTTCAAATTATAGCATCGGGGGAAATGCGCCCGCAACTGGGCCCTTTGGTTTTACATTGACTTTTATAGGGAAAATCTTTAAAAAATCTTTTGTCTGAAACCACAAAGCTCAGGTGTTTTGATATTTGGTATGAAGCTTCATCTTGTGGACCTCTGTCAAAATTGTTCAAATTATAGACCTGGGGCCAAAAATGCCCCCGCCCAGGGCCCCTTTAGTTTTACATTGACTTATATAGGAATTAGGAAAAATCTTTAAAAAAAATCTTCTCCTCTTAAACCACAAGGCCCAGGTCTTTGATATTTGGTGTGTAGGTTCATCTTAAGGACCTCTAACAAGATTGTTCAAATTATAGCCCTTGCGCCAAAAATGCCCCTTACATTGACTTATATATGAAAATCTTTAAAAAATCTTCTTCTCTGAAACTGCAAGGCCCAGGACTTTGATATTTGGTGTGAAGCTTCATCTAGTGAACCTCTATCAAGACTGTTCAAATTATAGCCCTGTGACCAAAAATGCTCCTGCCCCAGGGCCCTTGGTTTTTCATTGACTTATATAGGAAAATTCTTAAAAACTTCTCCTCTTAAACTGCAAGGCCCAGGTCTTTGATATTTGGTGTGTAGCTTCATCTACTGGACCTCTACCAAGATTGTTCAAATTATAGCCCCGGGGCCAAATGCCTCCGCCCTGAAGCCCTTGAGTTTTACATTGATTAATATTGGGGAAACATTTATAAATTCTCTGGTCTGAAACCGGAAGGCTCAGGTGTTTGATATTTGATATGAAGCTTTGTCTTGTGGACTTCTATCAAAATTGTTCAAATTATAACCCTGGGGCCAAAAATGCCCCTGCCCTGGGGCCCTTTGGTTTTACAGTGACTTAATATAGGGAAAACATTTAAAAAAACTTCTTGTCTGAAACCAGAAGGCTCAGTTCCTTGATATTTGGTATGAAGCTTTGTCTAGTGGACCTAGACCAAGACTGTTCAAATTATAGCCCTGGGGCCGAAAATGGCCCTGCCCCTGGGCCCACAGGCTTTATTTAGACTTATAAAAGGAAAACCTTTAAAAATCTTCTTGTTTGAAACCAGAAGGCTCCGGTCTTTGATATTTGGTACGAAGCTTTACCTTTTAGACCTCCCTCAAGATTATGCAAATTATAGCCCTGGGGCCAATTTTGGTCGAATCGTACCTTGGGTCAAATACTACCCCTATTCCTGGCCCTCCTGCCATATGTTTCTTTTCTATGCAAACCTTGGTTTAAAGACACGTCCGAAAGTCTGATGGAGAAGTCCGCAATCGATCGAACCCTGGTTTATGAGGCGAGTAGCTTAACCAATAAAAGATGAGGCGCAAGTAGATCCTTATTTCGGCATTACCGTATACAGTACAATTCCTATATTAAGACCACCTTTGGGACTGTTCAAAAGTGGCCTTCGAGACCACTTTTGAACGGCGCCAAAGTGGTTTCTGACCAGAGGACACTGTATGCAGAAAACACAAAGAAAGAATAATTAAAACTTTCTAAATATTTTTTTAAAGCAGAATTAGTGACAATTTTTTGTGGCCTTAATAGCCGGGAGTTTTACAGTATGTCCATCAGATCTAGAAGTATCAATATGTTGCATCTGAAAGTATCATCAACGAAGGAATTACCTCCTTTCTGTATGGTGCTCACAAGACCATGCATAGAGGCATGGCATTGCGTGCATGGTATTGCAATCAGGCAATCTACCACTCAATCAATGTTTTGCAAAAGTGAATAGCAAATAATTAGGCGCCAATAATTATTGAGCAGAAGAGATTTCTCTTTGCAGCTGCAATGTTTATTTGTTTGTTTGATTTGAGGTCCCCGTCAACACTGTATATGTCATTTTGGAGACGTTGCTTCCAATTTTGTGGGACTTTTACCTGACATTGAAATGAAATGACATCTCCAGCCCTACCCGCCCAATGAATACAATAGGGTTTTTATGCATGGACGGTCAGACCCGCAACCCTTTTCCTGGGCAGGCTTAGAACCTCTAAGCGGTTTACCATTACTCATGTGCGGTCGGTTTCAGCTCTGCGTGGTAGCATCATGCAGCCCATCTATTTCTGCAAGCCCTGATGGACGGGGGCCGTAGAAATTCATATACTGAATGACAAACAATGAAGATCCTGATCAGATTTCTTCTTCAAAAGCCATCTGATCTTGATCTACATTGTTTGATTTGTTTGTATGATTTGAGGTTTAACGTCCCCGTCAACACTGTAAAGGTCGTTTTTCCGGACACGTTGCTTCCAATTTTGTGGAACTTTTACCCGACATTGAGATGAAATGACATCACAAGCCCTGTCGCCCAATGAAACCAATAGGGTTTATAAGCATGGACGGTCCGATTCGCCTAGGCAGGCTTAGATCCTCTAAGCGGTTTACCAGTACTCGTGTGCATCGGATTCAGCTCTGCGTGGAAGCATCATGCAGCCCATCTATTTCTTCAAGCCCCGATGGGCGGGGACCGGGCATTTTTGCGGCCCTTCCCCGACAACATACAAACAGAAAACCACAACATTCAAGCAGAATATTGCGACCCCTTCCATCGGGGCTTGGAGAAATAGATTGTGCTGCATGGTGCTTCCGCGCAGAGCTGAAAACCGACCGAATTTGAGGACAGGTAAACCGCTTAGGTCTAAGACTGCCTAGGAAAAGTGATGCGAGTCGGACCCCTCCTTAAACCATAGCGATTTCTTTGGGCGGTAGGGCTTGAGATGTCATTTCATCTCAATGTCGGGTTAAAGTCCAACAGAATCGGAAGCAACGTCTCCAAAATGACCTAAATACGGTTTATGTGGACGTAAAACCTATATATACTCAAACAAACAAACAAAATATTAAATAAATAAGAGCGATTTTGTCATTCACTTGAGATACGAATATGGAAGATGATACAAACTCGGATGGTCGGAAGGATGTTAAGGAACATGGTATTACGACCGCACTTGAGACATAGGTTGTAGATGCTCGTTCTAACGAGTACCCACAAATCTATGTTTTAGGCAGAAATACGAAGAATAATATAAAGCCCCTTAAGGTTGCACTACAGTAAATAATTGGTCTTTATGAAAGCTGCACTTGCTTTGGGGAGAGCTTTCAGTACAGAATTGAATATTCTGCTGCTTCTGATTGGATTTGGTGCTAAGTCATTATTTTTCTGAGAAGTATTATTGTTTATTAGAAGAAATATTAGTAGGTATTTGCTATTGTAAAATGCAGCTGATTTAAATTGAACCAGAAAATTGTGATGACTGGCCACTGGAAATGCCTTGATTTATTCGCTGCGGTATGGGTTTGTTGACACTGGCTGCCAAAAAGGCCAAAATATGCCGCACAGCACCCATATTTTTTAGCTGCTTCTGGAAGGTAAATGGTCAGCCTGTCAAATTATATGCCTCATAGTGGAAGCATTAGACCTGCTGAAATGTGGTAGAACATGGAATATGCCCCAATTTACATTGTGAGTATGGGGATTTTTTTTACTGTAGTGCCACCTAAACCGAAAGTAGAAAAATCAGTTTCACTCTAATAATTTCATTCATTACATAATATTTTCACACATAATAGGTTCCCTCCAGTTCTGTATCTTAAAGTGGATCTTCCTGGCATGGATTTTGTCACAGAAACTGTACAAATTGTAAGTTTAGTGCTAATTTAGGACTAACTGGGTGTATTTTATCAGTTTTTGCTTCTGTTCCATGTAATTGGAGGGGGGGGGGGTACTTCAAAGCCATGTAAATCAGTTGTCATTGGTCTGTTTGGAAAGCAGACTTGCAGTAAATGGATAAACAGGAACACAAGTATAAGAAAATACTCCATATTGAATATAACACTGAGGTTACTTGGCATTAGGCAAGGGTCTCAAGCCAATGCAAAATTTCAAAATTGTCTCTCCGAACAGCCCGCTGCAATATCGCAATGAGTTTTCTCAGCCATTGTTAGTTCTTATTGGTTGGGTTCATGTTAGAAGATTGGAATAGTTATAGTCAGCCATTTCTCATGGCATTAAGGCATTTATAATCATTTTCATCAAAGTTTTGTCCCCAAAATATCCTCAAAATGCCAATTTTTACTGAAATTAGGGGGTATAGGTGTGAGAACAGCCAAAATTTCTAGCATGGGTGCTAATAGGACATGATTAAGTGCATTTTAGGATTAAAGTATTCCAAAGACATCTGAGAAGAAGCACTGATGCAAGCCGGTTTCTGGGTTCCATTCTGGAAATAGGTAAACTTTGCGCTTTTTCACAAAACATGGTTTGTTCGGCTTTCATCGTAGAATCTGGAAGCGATAACTTTTTCGCAAAGTTTAAAGATTCTTTGTCACTGAACATTAATTATGCATGACTATATTATTAGATATGGTCTAAACTTGTGTTTGGCAATTCTTTTGGTGGATCATAAAGAAATGAGGGTTTGGTATAGGTTGCACTACAGTAAATAATTGGTCTTTATGAAAGCTGCACTTGCTTTGGGGAGAGCTTTCAGTACAGAATTGAATATTCTGCTGCTTCTGATTGGATTTGGTGCTAAGTCATTATTTTTCTGAGAAGTATTATTGTTTATTAGAAGAAATATTAGTAGGTATTTGCTATTGTAAAATGCAGCTGATTTAAATTGAACCAGAAAATTGTGATGACTGGCCACTGGAAATGCCTTGATTTATTCGCTGCGGTATGGGTTTGTTGACACTGGCTGCCAAAAAGGCCAAAATATGCCGCACAGCACCCATATTTTTTAGCTGCTTCTGGAAGGTAAATGGTCAGCCTGTCAAATTATATGCCTCATAGTGGAAGCATTAGACCTGCTGAAATGTGGTAGAACATGGAATATGCCCCAATTTACATTGTGAGTAAGGGGATTTTTTTTACTGTAGTGCCACCTTAAACCCCAGTTTTACTTTATAAAAAGGGGTTTAAGTGGGTAAAAATATATAGGTTTGTTTTCGTGATGACTGAAAATACAGTCGTATATCTGATACCGTGTAGAGTTTTTAAGCGACCGAGTGTACCAAGATGGCGGATTATTTAACATAGAAAATGTAAGTGAATTTTCACCTTTACCCCACCCTGTAGTTTGCGAGTTTTTAATCATTGTATTTGCGTAATTATGTGCATAAAATATTGAATTTTAATGTTTTGTATTCATTTTTGTCTAGCGTTCCAGCACTGGCATGAAAATAATGCTGTGATCCGGAGCAAACAATAAGTAGCTAAATATATCGAGCAACAACATGGTATTCAAGTGATTGTGACTCATAAAAGCACCTTTATGCAGCCTTTTGGACATTTAGAAGCGAATAATTGATTAACCCGCTGCCCCTATCCTCACTTTGTCCGAAGTGCTCGCATGGAAGCTAATATTCTGATGTTTTAAAAACGGGATGGCAACCGTGTAGATTAGAGCATATTTTTGTTGTTACCCGTGTAGATACGATTAATTTTTGATGGTATTAATACGGTGTAGACACGCAGTTTGTTTACCGCGTAGAACAAAATTGACAATAGAAGAATTTCAGATCAAAATAATTTAAGTAAGCCTATGGTATATCATAATGTGTATGTCTTGCCGCAAATACGGCAAGAAATAGCACTGTCGCCATGTTTCACTGCATGGGCCCGGAGCTGATGTTTTTCAGAGTTCTGCTGTTGGCATATGTCAAATGTGTACAAAAATGTTTTAGTATGCTTTGCATGCATGTGTTCTCGTATGCCCTGTTTTGAGTGGAATGGTGTCCCACACTCAGAACGAACAAAAGTGTACCGCAGCTGCGTGGAACGATTGGTCCATAGTTTGGAATCTGAGCTGAAAATAGAAGTGAAGGCAATTCTCAGGAATCGATACAATTAACCTTTAACCTGCTGAATATTCAATTAAGCCACACCCATTTCTGTCTATAAACCAATCAAATTACTTGATGTAATTTACTGCTACAAATTCATAAACTAAATGCCAAACAGTGTAGATCGAGATCAGATGGCTTCTTCAGAAGCCATCTGATCTGGATCTACACTGTTTGCAAAGATAGGGCTTGTCGCCTACAGCAGGGTAAAGGTTAACACACAGCTCCCATCAGAGACACCAAAGGTAAAGAAACACAAACATGAAATAACTAGACCATAATGGAAACACCAATAGCGGAAAAATCCAAAAGGAGAGTCAGTTTCCCACAAACTGGCTAACTGGCTATCAAAAAGAAAAAAAAAGAAAGAAAAAGTACAGGCGATACACACACTCAATGACAAACCATAACAAAAAATAAACGCGACAAAAGAACCGCCTTGGAACAGTCCGTAAAAGGAGTTCCACTGGTGAGGGCGCGGGAGTGGGTGCTTAAATCGATTTTACGCGGCCGCAATCCTCGCCCTTACTTCCGTCGCGATTTAGACAAATAATTTGTGCAGTCCGCATTAAGGCCTCCTAACTAATCAGTGCAACATCTCGGAGAACACAAAAATCACACAACCACAGAGATGAAACAACGGTGCAGAATCGACAACAAGAAATCACTGAAATGCTGGAGCAAAAGAAAACCAACTGTTATACTCCGATGGACCCGATCGGAGATAAAGTATCAGGCTCTAACCGTCATTACATAAAATTAACATGAATTTGGCAAACTCATCATTATATTTTTTTCAATGTCATGATTTTCGATAAGGTACGAAAGCTTTTTTTCAGCACGATAACATAACATAAAAGAATTTCTGAGCGGTATTTGAACCATTTTACTCATGAATCGTGTGGAATAGGCTACATCTACTATGTAATGTACCAGGCGTGCATTAATAATGAGCTAATTTATACAATGTTACACTATATTTCATTCTAAACAGAAATGATGCAAATGATACCTTAAGGATATTTTAATTGCATTTCTTCAAAGCTCAAAGAGTTACTAAAAACAAAAACAAGACAATGGATATCCCATCTATCATATCTCAGGTCAGTAACCATACACGACCATGAAATGAAGATTTAAACGTCAATTTCATAAACCAAGCAATGATGTCTACACGGTAAACAAACTCTTGGTCTACACCGTTGCTAATTTTCCAAAAAGATACCTGGTCTACACGGTGAACAGCCAAAATCACCTACATGTATGATCTACACGGTAACAAGTCGGGTTTTTGGACGGTTTTTTTTTTTTTTTTTTTTAATCTGTCCTTTAAAATAGCGATGTCCGGGCGGGTGGGCGGGCGGGCGGGCGGGCGGGCGGGCGTCCTGCGGGCGGGCGGGTGGGCGGGCGGGCGACGTCCCAGGTTTACCTTTTGGTTAACCTTTTTTTAAAAGTGATATTTTCCATCTATTCTGTAGCAGATTGTTTTAATATCAGGACTGATGCATAAGTGGAGGTACCGCTTTCATGTATTATCAATAAATGGCGCAAAAGACTAAAATTTTGGCGGAAATTGTCATTTTTCAAACTTGTGTTTTTCAGGTTTACCTTTTGGTTAACCTTTTTTCAAATGCCAGTGTAGTGGATAGAGTGCTGGACTACGAATCCTAGTGTTGACTATGAATCTGAGGGGCGTGAGTTCAAACCCCGGTGGAGACATTTTTATTTTATTTTTTTTTTTTTTTGTTCTTTTTTTTCTTTCTTTTTTCATTCTTTTTTTTTATTTTTCTTTTCTTCTCCATAAACACATATGAACAATTATTATCTTCCTCCTCTGATAGTTGCTAGTAATAATACATACATGCATGCACAGGCATGGAATTTTCTTTTTTTTTTTTTTTTTTCTTTTTTTTTTCGTTCTTTTTTTTAGCTCACCTGAGCACGAAGTTCTCAAGGTGAGTTGATGTCCGTCGTCCGTCAACAATTTCTTTAAGCGACATCTCCTCCTGGGATAATGGCCCGATTTCAAAATTATTTTACTGTACTGAAAAAAAAAACCCGTCCATAATGCCATTAGGAATTTTTCTTGTTCAAACGTCAAATACCACGATTCACAATGTGCTTTCAAAGTTGTTAGGTCTCATGGAGGTGCTTCGGGCAATGAAGTTACTGGATTTAAGCAGAATGGATATGCGATTTGTGTTTAAAAAGATAAATTGACCTAAAATAGACAAGTTCGCCGCTACCTTTATGCAAAATCTCAATCGGTCACCATCAAACGGAAATCATCACAGAAAAATTATCAGACTCCTTAATTCAAATTAATTAATAACATATAGGTGTCATTTTTATGACTTGTTTGTCAGTGTTAAACGGTATTTCTTTAACTTAAAAGAAGTACTCACGATTTTCTGTTTGCATCCTCCGCCATCTTGGTACGCTCTACACGGTGGCTTAAAAACTCTACACGTTACCAAATAAACGACTGTGGAATTTGTAAGCTAGTGACATTTTTTTTCAGCAAAATGTGAGCTTTGTTTACATACTGAATGATATAAATTATAACGCCACGCGTTGACGACTTTGTTTAACAGCTCGATCTTTGTGTACTTTCCAACACTTGACAAGGGAGGCAACATTTGTGGTCACTTGGTTCCTTTCATGTAGTCACAGCTAAGGCTGGCACGATTAATCGTATAAATCGATTAATCGATCGATACATTCCACAAAAATGATTATCATTTCTCATATGCTTTTAATCGATTACTTGATGGGTACAATTTACTACCCAAAGTTATGCCTAAAATAGCAGGATGAGTGGCAACCAGTGCAGACCCTGATGAGACGCCGCATTTTGCGGCGTCTCATCTGGGTCTACACTGTTTGCTCAGGCCTGTCTGTTCAAATATACCGGTGCATATGGTAAAGTGCAGCATATGGTAAGAGTCATGCTCAGATGGAAAGCCAGACAGGTAAAGTTAAGACAAAAACCTTAGCGATTACTAATCGATTATCGATCGCAATGACAGGACTGATAATCGATTATCTTTTCAGCTCCGATTAGCCAGCCCTAGTCCCAGCCCCACTGGAAAAGGGACCTACATGTACTTATAAAGAAAATAATTTGGAGCGAAAATCCTTTCCCTTACGTGTAGATTCCTTTTGACACTAAAAGGATAGAATATGTGGGTGGAAGAATTTGTTTACTTGCTTAGGTGCTTAACGTTCCAGTTAACACTATTTAGGTCATACCGAGCTACATTTCCCTGGACAGGCTTACCTCGAGTCTTGGTAAACCAGTAGCGTTCGGTTTCGCATTCCTATGCAAGAAATCGACAATTGCTACTCTTTTTGAATCGGGAGAAAGAAACGAATGACGACAGAAAAGATTTCTTTATCAGTCTACACGAAAGAGTGTTGCCGACACGGAAGGTGTCGAACACACGTCTTCTTGATCACCAGCCAGGCACGCATCCAACTGAGATACCTAAAGGGTTGTTATTTAAGAAATGAAATTTATTTTTCTGCAGTTCATGGAAGTATGAACGCAGTGGATCGCGTGCAAAGTCCGAAGGGGTTCATGTAAACTTTGCTATCGACCCACTGTCTTTCATACATTTTTATGAAAAGCAGAAACATTAAGTTTATTTTTATATTTACATTATTTGCCCCTCATCACTGGGCTAAAAATGCTTGTAGTGCAAAGTTTTAAACCTGAAAAAATTTACACGCTGTTTTTCTATAAAGAGCGGGACAGCGTTGACGTCATCAACGCCCGTAGAGAACATTGGTTTAGAATGACGTCACTTAACGTCACTGAAAATCATGTGATTCGATGCGTTCATACTTCCATGAACGCATCGAATCACATGATTTTCAGTGACGTTACAGTAGCGAATCTCAGAGGCCGGCGTATGTAGATTTAAAAACATTTTTCTCGAGAAAAAATTCGATGGGACTATAATTCAAAGATGAAAATGCCTGTCGAGTCAGAATTTCATGCTCTTGACACAACCTGTTTGATAAAACTCACCTTTGAAAAATAGACAGATATGAAACTTTGTATACATTTCTTTCCGATGAAATACCACACAAACACCATTCTCAGCAAAAAGTGTGTATAAAAATGCGATAAACTTGAGAAAAATCTGGGTCGTTTCAGTGGGTTCAGAAAAGACAAAAAATAATATATTTAGCGATAAACTGGAAATTTTTCACCATAATCATTAAATCGGAAATTGAATAATCTGCAACTGAGTTAAATTTTAGGAAAATCTATTTCTGACCATTTTTTTATTCCAAAAAAACTGAACTACTTCCGGTCGTTGAACAGGAACAAAAGCCATCCTACATGGCTGTAAACACAGGAAAATAACGAGACGAAAAGACTAACCCTGTAGTATTTCTCCAGCTACTGCCTTGTTTATCCCGCCTGCAGTTCATCAGGTTTTCCCAGTAAATCCGAACTCCCGATGTTTACTTTATTTTTCCATTTGTGTCAAAAATAGCCTCGAAGAGTCTGTCAATATACGCATCTTCCATGCCATACTTGGTATATTGCCAACAACAACAAAAACATATGACGTATACATTTGTACTGACGTCATATACGAAAAACCAATACTACCTTATTTGCCCATCTACTAATCAAGATAAAATAACAATGTAGACTAACAATGTAGACAGAATGAGCACCTTACTCTGTTAATTGCCAGTTCACGCGCAGCCTATTTTAAAGTTTCAACTAGTCCAATCCACCTCGAAACACAAATAAGCTTAAATTTCCATCACGTTTGCTAAGCGATGCTTTATTTTAGTTGTCACTACTGCTCAATCATGAGAGAGAGAGAGAGGGAGTTTGTTTGATTTGAGGTCTAACGTCCCCGTCACACTGTAAAGGTCATTTTGAGGACGTTGCTTCCAACTTGTGGGACTTTTACCCGGCATTGAGGTGAAATGACATCTCAAGCCCTGCCGCCCAATGAAACCAATAGGGTTTATAAGCATGTAAGGGCCGACTCGTACCGCTTTGCCTGGGCAGGCTTAGATCCTCTCAGCGGTTTATCAGTAATCATGTGCGGGTCGGTTCCAGCTCTGCGTGGAAGCATCGTGCAGCCCATCTATTTCTTCAAGCCCCGATGGGCGGGAGCAGAGAGAGAGAGAGAGAGAGAGAGAGAGAGAGAGAGAGAGAGAGAGAGAGAGAGAGAGAGAGAGAGAGAGAGAGAGAGAGAGAGCCAGCCACAAATCATGTCGGGACATCACTGTCGGCCCAACATTGGCCCGCTGTAGATTAGCATGTCGGGACATCACTGTCGGACCGACGTCGGCCCGCTGTTTTGTGTGTGTGTGTGTGTGTGTGTGTGTGTGTGTGTGTGTGTGTGTGTGTGTGTGTGAGAGAGAGAGAGAGAGAGAGAGAGAGAGAGAGAGAGAGAGAGAGAGAGAGAGAGAGAGAGAGAGAGAGAGAGAGAGAGAATAATTTGATTGCACTCTGACCTAAACGAAATGAAATAAAAAGAAAAAAATCCGCCAAACCGAGCCAGCAAAGCGTTCCTGGCCAACGTCTGGCCGACAGCGATACGACGTCTTAACGCTGAGCTAACTTACGTCGTATCGCTGTCGGTCCGACGTTGGCCTGTTTGTGCTAGCCGGGCAGTAACCGCAAGAAAGAGATACCTGGATCTCAAAGTAGAACCACAAAAGTCGCGCGGTGGAGGATGCTCCTAGAAAACCGACCGAAAGTGGATAATTTATTTTCATTCGCAGTTTTTTTTTTGTTTTGATTTGTTTTTTTTTTACCACCATCCCTATTAGTTTTTTGTGTGTTCGTGATGGGGTAATTTATCGGGCTTTGCCACAAAGTGCGATACAGGCTTGTTTGTAGAAATTATTTCTACAAACAAGCTGTAGCGCAATGGAGAACCTCCCCCCACCCCCCCCCCCCCCCCACACACACACACACACCCGAACCCCCACAATCTTTCATGCCCAGTGTCAAAGCAATTGTATGATCGTAGGCGGTTTATACTTTTCAGGCAGGTAATCTTTGGAAGACGGCAGCCGCCTCACCTTGAAATTAATGAATGTCATGTCATAAAAAAACACCCGTCTGAGTATAGGCTGAGAAAAAAAGTCCTGAGCCAGGATTTAGACTGTTTCGTCCTGTATTTGTTTAACGTCCCGTCAACACTGCATGTGTAGGTCATTTTAGAGACGTTTCTTCCAATTTTGTGGGACTTTTACCCGACATTGAGATGAAATCGGCAAGCGTTAAGATGTCGTATCGTTGTCGTCCCGACGTTGTCCTGTATTTGTATAACGTCCCCATCAACACTGCATGTGTGGGTCGTTTTAGAGACGTTGCTTCCAATTTTGTGGGACATTTACCCGGCATTGAGATGAATGGGTAAGCTAAGATCCTCTTAGCGGTGTACCAGTACTCGTGTGCGGTCGGTTGGAAGCATCAAGCAGCCCAACTATTTCTTCAAGCCCCAATGGGCGGGGTCGGGTCTTTACTGAGCTTTTATAAATCTAAGAGTCTACTGAGTCTACTGTTCACACATACGAATGCAAACAGTGTAGATCCAGATAAGATGCCGCAAAATAAGTTATCTCATGCCGCAAAATAAGTTATCTCAACCATAACGATTGTCATTCTATTACTGATTTACATCGACCAAAAACCCGATGGGTGAGTAGTGAGTACTATCACAAAAACAGACCTATATAATTTTGACACCCTTTAAACGCCACTTTTAAGTGTAGTAAAACTGGTGTTTACAGGGGTATACTTTGCCACCGCCCACCGGGGCTTTCAAAAATAGAATGGGCTGCACAATGCTTCCACGAGTACTGTTAAACTGCTTAGAAGGCCTCAGCCTGCCCAAGCAAAGTGGTGCGAGTCCTGATGACCTACACATGTAGTGTTGACGGGGACGTTAAACAAATACAGGACGAAACAGTCTAAATCCTCGCTCCGGACGTTAACCTCATGCATATAAACACAATTGGTTTCATTGGGCGCAGGATTGAGATGTCATTTCATCTCAATGTTCGGTAAAAGTCCCACAACATTGGAAGCAGTGAGTGAGTGAGTGTTTGAGTTTACGTCCCATCAACAGCTAAGGTCATACGGAGACGGGGCCTCGGTTTAAAGACTCATCCGAAAGTCTGGAGAAGCCCGGGATCGATCCTGCGATCCCTGGTTTACAAGGCGAGTAGCGTAACCACTACACCCCGGAGGCTTCTAAAGCATTGAAGCAATGTCTCCAAAATGACGTAAATAGTGTTGACGGGCACGTTAACCTCAAATCAATCAATCAAACAAACAGGGGTATACATTATTTACCCAACATTGAGATGAAATGACATCTCAAGCCTACCACCCGAGGTAGGCCTACCCGCTTGTCTAGCGGGCACACAACGTTTACGCAACGTCGTATCAACGTCGATGCAACAGAATGATGGTGCATCGACGTTTAAAAGTCATTTGCCCCACCCAACATTGAGATCAAATGACATCTCAAGACTACCACCCCAGGTACCCGCTTGTCCAGCGGGCACACAACGTTTACGCAACGTCGTATCAACGTCGATACACCAGCATGATGTTGCATGGACGTCTAAAAGTCATTTGCACCCCCCCCCCCCCCGAAGCGGTTTTACACCAGCACACAAAAGTTCGGTCGGTTGTTTCAGCTCGGCGCAGAAGCTCATGCAGCCCAATCCAATTTTCTCCAAGCTATGATGGAAGTCGGTGTCATTTTCTGAAGGCTCGAACATATAGGCTTTTAGCAGTCACTACTCGCAGGCTGCAGTATTTAAATGGAATACGACAGATACAATGCCGTCAGATAGACTTTGAGAGAGAGAGAGAGAGAGAGAGAGAGAGAGAGGAGAGAGAGAGAGAAGAGAGAGAGAGCGAGAGAGAGAGAGAGAGAGAGAGAGAGAGAGAGAGAGAGAGAGAGAGAGAGAGAGAGAGGAGAGAGAGAGAATCGTACCAGTGATGCGTTTTGCATAGGATTTACATGGATCTGGTGAAGGATTGTCTAAGGATGTGACACCAGTAAAAATTCTGATTCTGATCTACGTGTGTCTATCTATCTATCTATCTTCTTATACGGAGTCGGTCATATTTGACCATTACCTCCGCCGTATCAAACTGAAAGTGTGAAACTGCTTAACTTACCGACAAAAATAAAGCAATCCAGAGGCAGTTAGTTTAGTTGTGGTCTAACAACCAAGGTTCATAACGTATTTTGACAAAACACGCCTTCTTTCAGCATTTAAATTTTGAATAACTTTTCTTCGCAGCCATGTATTTTAAAAATATGTGTGTGCAAGCGTTGCGACTAGGTCAAATATTGACCCAACTTCTGACGTCAACATTTCCAATACTGTGTTTACTTTCGTGTAGATACTCAGCTGGAAGACAGAATAATGTATAACAAACATTTTAGGAAAATTTGAACCAAATTTTTTTCTGACCATTTTTTTTATTCCAAAATAACTGACAGGTACTGTTTGACCAGAAGTTTGTTTAAAAATATGGGTTACTTAATAAACGAAGCTTCGGAAACGTTCCATTTCAGTGGCAACCATAACTGAAGTAATGAAACGTTTTAGGAAGTGTGGATGTTTTCATTTGTGCTTTTCAATGCTAATTTTATCATTTCTGACGACTGTATGCTTATATTAAAATGACCGAAAGTAGCTTCCGATTTCACAATTATTTTTGCTATAAAAAATAATCCCTTTCGCGGAAGCTTACAAAAAATTAAAATCTTGACGACGGCCTTAGCAACTCTCCTACTGTTAAGCGACGTCATTCTAAACCAATGTTCTCTACGGGCGTTGATGAATTTTTTTCTATAGGTTTACATTAGACTTTACACTGGAAATGTAAATACATGTTTTTCTTCTTAACCCTTTGTGTACATTGTTATATACCTGCATGGTATTAAAAAAAAACTCCATTTGTCATTTTAGAGGAGTAGGAAGATTTTTGCTCTCATTTTTACGGAGAATACTATTACAGGGAAACAGTGAAGACCCTGTTCAGACGCCGCATAATGCGGCGTCTGATCAAGGTCTGCACTGTCCGCATATGTCCCTTTTTACGGGATTCCAGAATATAATGTTTGTTTGTTTGATTTGTAGTTAAAGGTCCCCGTCAACACTGTATAGGTCATTTTGCGGACGTTGCTTCCAATTTTGTGGGACTTTTACCCGACATTGAGATGAAACGAAATCTCAAGCCCTACCGCCCATAGAAACCACTAGGGTTTCAGGAGCGGTCCGACTCTCATCACTTTTCCTGGTCGGGCTCAGACCTAAGCTGTTTACCAGTTCTCAGGTTCGGTCGGATTCAGCTCTGTGCGGAAGCACCGTGCAGCCCAATCTATTTCTCCAGGCCTCGATGGGCGGGGGCGACTTGACGGAGAATAATATAACGAGCAAACAGTGAGGACCCTGATCAGACGCCGCATAATGCGGCGTCTGATCTGGGTCTGCACTGTCTGCCTGTGTCCCTATTACGGGGTTCCAGAATAGAATGGGTTAATGGATAATCGGCGCAAAATTTCATCACGGCTGTATCGTCCCTTGATGATATTATTACCATTTTGTTGACGGAAACGTTCGGAGAAAAAAGCTAATCTATTGCTCATTTGAAAAGTAAATTCGAAAGTAAATGTCTGCATTGAAAACATCTCTGGTCGCCACACACGTTGCCGTTTTGGCGACAGACGCGCAAACGTTTTTCCTTACTTTGATTGATTGAGTGTGTTGGGGGTTAACAACAACACGTCAACGCTTCCGGGTCATTTTGTGTCGTCTCCCAGAGAAAGGGAGAAACGAGATAGAAGATATGAGCCCCGCCAAGCGAATTTGTGTCTTCGAGCATTCCGTCATGAAAAATTTTAACTGCGCATGCCCAGCCATTCAGAGGGGCCAGGGATATGGCTTTCTGTCTGAAGGTTCCTCTTGATTCACTGCTTGTATGAGCGAGCACCGAAGGTTCTGGCGAGACTGCGCGGATGCGCAGGCTCGCCTGAACCTTCGCTGCGCAAATAGGCGATAAGTACCAGAATCGCTTGACGGGTCCCATATAGTAGATGATATAAGAGTGAGGGATAGGGGAGAAAGGTTTTGTTTGTTTGAAATGAGGTTTTATGTTCCCGTCAACACTATTAGATCATTTTGGAGACGTTGCTTCCAATTTTGTGGGACTGTCACCAGACATTGAGATGAAACTGCCAACCAAACAAACCAAAATGGTTTATATGTAGGGGACGGTCCAAACTCGCACAACTTTACCTACGCAGGCTTAAACCCTTTAAGTGGTTTATATGTACCAGTTCTCATTCGCGGTTGGTTTCAGCTCTGCGGGGAAGCATCATGCAGTCCAATCTATTTCTCAAAGCCCCGATGGGCGGGGCCCGGGGAGAAAGTGGAAAATAAATGCAAGTGTTAAAACGAAGAAATAACACGCCCCCTCTGCCAGTACCTGCTTTAAGGACAGGAAGCCTTGCCAGACTGTAAGCCAATATCAGTGTGATGACCCCATCACGAAAACATGCTTATATAAGTTTAATCCACTTGAACCTCACTTTTATATAGTAAAACTGGGGTTTGCATGGGTAACCTTATTTTTCTTATTTCTGCTCTAAAATATAGATTGTGGCTACTCGTTAGAACCGCCGCGATGAAGCGGTTCTAACGAGTACCCACAATCTATATTTTGAACAGAAATAAGAAAAATATTACAATTTTTCATCTTAAAATATTCCTTTTTTCAGTTGTAAAGTTTGCAATGTATTTGTATAGGTGTGTTTTCGTAATGCAGTGACGCAAGATTCACGTCACCTCACCCCCTCTTTACGAAAAAATACTTGCGCTGCCAAATTCTCTTCTTACCACAACTGATCTATCCGATATTATGAACATCATAGAGTTGTTTTTTTGTTTTGTTTTGTTTTTTTATTTACTGATTTTTTTTTTTTATTTCTTTATTTTATTTTATTATTGTTATTTTTTAGGTGCATCACGTGAACAAAGCCGTGAAATGAACGCCCACTAAACCCAAAAGTCTCCCTGCCCTACATCATAGTCTAGTTTATATTTTTTGTCCTTCGGGATCATTGATTCCATTGTGGATTTTTTAAAATACTTGAGGGTCACTGATGAGGCCTAATTGGCCGAAACAAGCTAGTCTGGCCCAGAAAACATGTACACTTCATATTTTCCAGTTCTTTGGTGTATTCCTTGCTTACAAAGGATAACCCTTTAATAGAACATATTTAACGTCACAACAGCTGGTGTCTGGGAGTGTGTGGCTGCCGTAAAAAGTCCCCCTGTCCTACATCATAGTTTATATTTTCTTGTCCTTTGGGATCATTGATTCCATTGTGGATTTTTGAAAATACTTTAGGGTCACTGATGAGGCCTAATTTGCCGAAACAAGCTAGTCTGGCCCAGAAAACATGTACACTTCATATTTTCCAGTTCTTTGGTGTATTCCTTGCTTCCAAAGGATAACCATTTTATAGAACATATTTATATAGAAAAAATAGAGTTTACAGGGTTATACATTATTTTTCTTATTTTGACTCCAAGGCATAGGTTATGGATACTCAATGAGGCGGTTCTAAGGAGCACCCTCTACCTATGTTTGCAGTGTAAATAAGAAAAATATCACGGCTTTTTGTCAGAAAAGTAGCCACTTTGGACATGTGATAAAATGCACTGTCAGTGCATGTGTTGTCATAATGAATTCCAAAACGACATGTGTTAACAGTTTAAATGAAAAAAAAAAAAAATCCCGGATTTTCATCAGAAAAGTAGCCATTTTGGAAATGTGATAGAAAGCACTATGTTACACGGGTGTGATTTCGAACGAAATGAATGCCGTTTCTAATAACCCGTTCAGGTACTGTTTTCCTAGCATGACAATAAGCCCTCCAGTATTGTCAGTACTTTGATTTTCTTTCTCCTGAGATGGTGTTTTATTTGCGATGAGACAACTCGATGTCAATTACACATTGCGAAATCACACCCATCACGATAACATACCCGTGCGACATAGTGCATTTGTTTCACATCTCCAAAATGGCTGCTTTTCTGATGAAAATCCGTGATATTTTGCTTAAAAATACTGCAAACATAGGTTGTGGGTGCTCGTTAGAACCGCCTCATTGAGGCAGTTCTAACGAGTACTGAGGCGGTTCTAACGAGTACCCACAACATATGTATTTGAGCAAAACTAAGGCGGATAATGTCGTATACCCCAATTTTATCTATATAAAGTGGGGTTTAGAGGAGTCTGCGCTTCACGGACTTGTTACCGTGATGGCCCAGAAAAATCTTGAATCAAGTGAACAAGTGAAATGACCCCCCCCCCCCCCCCTCCATAACACCGCTTTATAAAGGGAAATCTGGGGGTTCCGGGATATATATTATTTGCCTTATTTATATTGAAACATAGGTTGTGGTTACTCGTTTGAACCGCCTCCTTGGGTACTTGTTTCTCACGAGCACCCACACAATATGTTTGCAGTATAAATAAGAAAAATACCACAAATTTTGTACCAGAAAAGTAGCCATTTTGGAGATGTGAAAAAATGCACGTACACCGTTTTCAGTTCTGTATTTTAGACCTTGCTTTCAAATGGTTGCCTCCAAATGGTCTATAATTGACTTCACCACAGCTGGTGTAAAGTGAATGTGTGGCGGAATTAAAAGTCTCACTGCCCCTCACCACAGTGTGGGTTTATTTTCTGGTCCTTTGGGGTCATTGATTTCAGGGCCAAATTGTGAGGCCTTATTGGCCGAGACTAGCTAGCCGGGCCCAGAAAAATACTGTATACTCCACAGTTGCCAGTTCTGCCTTGTAGTTTTTGCGTCCAATGAATTACTTTTTTCAAGAAAATAATTGACTTCACGACAGCTGGTTTAAATGGAATGTGTGGCGACCGTAAAGTGTCTCCCTGTCCTTCACCAAAGTGTGGGTTTATTGTTTAGTCCTTTGGGATCAATCATTTCAGTGCGGAATTGTGAAAATGTTTAGGTTGACTGATGAGGCCTAATTGGCTGAAACTAGCTAGCCGGGCCCAGAAAATGTTTTGAATACTCCTCGGTTTTCAGTTCTGTTTTGTATCCAAAGAATAACCTTTCTCCAGAACATATTAAGTTATTCGTGGTAGCGCTAGTTTCACTATATTTAAGGCCGTGCCATGAACACCCCACTAAACCCCATTTTTATAGAGAAAATTGGGATTGTCGGGGGTATACGTTATTTTTTCTTATTTCTGCTCCAAGTCATATGTTGTGGGTACTCGAATGAGGCGGTTCTGACAAACACCCACAATCCATGCTTGCAGTATAAATAAAAAAAAAATATCACGGATTATCACCAGAGAAGTAGTCATTTTGAAGATGTGACAAAATGCACGGGGTGTTATCGTATTAATGTTTATTACTTTTTTTTTACAGAACAGATCAACATGTGCTCACAGCTGTCACTTCTTAAAACGAGAACGCGATAGGATGGAAACTACTAGGGGTAAGTATTAGAGAGGAACGACATGTTACGCACGCACCTGGCCTACTACGAGGGTCATCTAGAAAGTTTTGCTTTGTTTGATGTGTGGTTTAACGTCCCCGTCAGCACTGTATAGGCCATTTTGGAGACATTGCTTGCAATTTTGTGGGACTTTTACCCAACATTGAGATAAAATGACATCTCAAGCCCTGTCGCCCAATGAAACCAATAGGGTTTATAAATATGGACGGTCCGACGCACACCGCTTTGCGTGGGCAGGCTTAGATCCTCTAAGCGGTTTACCAGTACTCGTGTGCGGTCAGTTTCAGCTCTGCGTGGAAGCATCGTGCAGCCCATCTATTTCTTCAAGCCCCGATGGACGGGGGCCGTTAATAAGTTTTGCAACATAACAACGAAAATGTATACTTCCTAAAATAAGACTACATGCCAAGTATCTGGTATCGCAAAAGTTTTTGTGTTAACGTATCGGGTGAATTGAGTATTCTTGAAAACCCCACTTTAGATAGAAAAAATGGAGTTTACAGTGGTATACATAATGTGTTTTATGAAAGATCAAAAACATAGATTGTGGCTTGAAGTTTTTAGTTAGCTCACCAGAGACGAAGGCTCGTGGGGGGGGGGGGGGGGGGGGAAGCTTAAAGGATAGATAGTTGTCCGTCATTGTCGTCCCCCGTCCGTCAAAACTTCTCTGAAGCCACTGGACCGACTGGGCCCAAATTTTATCTGTAGCATCCGTTTGAAAAACTGTCATATTATGTTATGTCCCCGGGCGCCCGTCCGTCCGTCCGTCTGTAAACCTTTTGCGGAGCTCCTGTTTTTTCTTATGAAATATGGCTCTTTAGTTTGGTTGTTATGGCAACTTAGAATTTCCGTTGACTTAAGATGGGTAAATGCAAAATGACATGAACTGCAGATATTTTGACTAAAGCAGAAACGTTCCTTAAGCAATCGACTATCTGCCATATGATTTCAGGCCCACTGCTCATTTTTGGTTGCCTTGGAAACCAAACTGAAAAAATAAAAATAAAAAATCATCTCCTCGGATACCATATGCTCTATGAGGCTGAGACTTTATGAAACTATTCACCATATTTGCTTCAAGATTTTTTAATGAAATTGGTTGCTAAGGAAACTTTGAGTTTCTATTGACTTAAAATGGGAAAATAGCAAAATGGCATTTACATGTACTGCCAGGCCTTTGCAGATATTTTGACAAAACTTCATAAAATGTTCCTCAGGCAATCTGCTACGGCCCCCGCCCATAGGGGCTTGAAGAAATATATGGGCTGCATGATGCTTCCACGCAGAGCTGAACCCGGCCCGCACACTAGTACTGGTAAACCGCTTAGAGGATCTAAGCCTGTCCAGCAACCGCGGTGCGAGGCGGACCGTCCATACTAATAAACCCTATTGGTTTCATTGGGCGACAGGGCTTGAGATGTCATTTCATCTCAATGTTGGGTAAAAGTCCCACAAAATTGGAAGCAACGTCTCCAAAATGACCTTTACAGTGTTGACGGGGACTTTAAACCTCAAATCAAACAAAACAAATCAGGCAATCTGCTATCTGTCATATGATTTTAGGCTTTTGGGTTGCCATGGAAACCAAAATGCAAAAAAATACTTAAAAAAGCATCGTCTAAGGAACCATGTGCTTCTGTTTTTGTTTTTGCACTTTAGTTTGGGTACTATGGCAACTTAGAGGTATCATATACATTTAACCCTTATCTTGCTCACGACAACCCCTATCTTTGTAAACAGTGTAGATCCAGATCAGATGGCTTCTGAAGAAGCCACCTGATCGGGATCTACACTGTTTGGCATTCAGTTTATGAATTTGTAGCAATAAATTACATCAAGTACTTTGATTGGTTGATAGACAGCAATGGGTGTGGCTAAAATGGATATTCAGCAGGATAAGGGTTAAAAATTGCATTTACTATAAAGCCTCAGCAGATATTTTGGCAAAACTTTAATAGAAATATTCTTTATATTCTTTAAGCTAACTTCTATCTGCCATATAATTTTAGGCCGACTGCTCATTTATTTTGGGCTGCCATTGGAAACCAAATTAAAAACAATATGCTATGAGCCTAAGACTTTATGAAAATATTCACCATATTTGCCTCTACAGGTTTTTGTGAGTGTATTTATTTTAGTTCGATTGCGATGAAAGCATCAAACATATGTGATTCGCTCTCGAAAACTCATTCCGGATGTTATCACGCGCGCGACTTTTACACCACTGCTACCCATTTACATCTTGATGGAGTGGGGCAGTGACATGACGTGTCTTGCCCAAGGACATACCTCGGCCCCGGTGGTCGGATTCGAACCCACAACCTCTCGATCATAAGTCGAACGCGCTTACCACTGAGCTATCGAGGTTGCCTCATCCAATGGGTGGCAGGGCTTGAGATATCAATTTATCTCAGTGTTGGATAAAAAATCCCACAAAATTGGGCGCACCATCTCCAAAATGATTTATATGGTAATGACGGGGACGTTTGAACTCAAATCAAACAAATCAATGACTCGAATATAATTGAGACAATCGGGTTAAAATGTCTGATAAATGAACACCTTTCTAAACCCCACTTTATATAGAGAAACGCGGGGATTATCGGGGTATGCATTGTTTTCGCTTGTTTTTGTCAAAAACACAGATTGTTGGTACTCGTTAGAACCACCTCAATAAATTCAATACTACATGGGCACGAATGCAAGATTATATTTATCATATGACATTTAAAACGGATTTTATTCACGATTTGTTTATAAAAAATGTCAATTTTCCGCCGTTGGTAAACGCAACGTCGTTAAGGACGCCGCACATGTAACTTTACGGGGCGTATCTAGCTTACTTGCATATTTAATCCCACTAGTGGATTATCGAATTTTTTACATGGCTTTATTACACTCTCAGACGCGACGTCAGATGATAAACACATTTAGAGATGAATTATTGCAAAGAATAACCGCCTTGGAACTGTCAGTAAAACATGTGTCAATTTTACGTGGCCACAACCCTCGCTTCTTACTTCTGTCGTAGCAAACCTAATCCTTGGGGTGGTTGGGTGAGGCAAAGGCAACGTGTATCTTGCGTCACCGGGGCGTCCAACAGATAGTGGCTAACAGTTAGGCAAGGCCTGCTGTCCATGACGCATGTCAGGGCAAAGGGAGTGTTGTTATTTCTTCTGTTTATTTTCGTCTTTCTCACCTGTCCCTCACTTTCACCTCCTCTACTATCTCTTCTGTTCCGTTTCTCCCTTTCTCCCGGAGAAGACACAAAATGACTCATAAGTGTTGACGTGTCGTTAAACCAAAAAAAAAATCAATCAATCAAACAAACCTAATCCTTGAAATCCTTATATCTTGCTTCCTTGATGCTTTAAACCTCATTATTTGAATATTTTCTGGTACTCTGGGTACAGTTTAGCCCTTTCGAAGCGTTTTGCTCTTTTTCCTCAAAGAATCGTCCCTTATACAGTCGAACTTCGATGACTCGAACACCGATGGCTCGTTTACCATGGTTGAGTCGAACCCGTTTTTGAGACCCTAGGGAATTCCTCTGCATAAGAAAAAGTGTGGGATATTTAAGGAGATTTTTGACTTTTATCTTGCAAATGTATGCTGTGTGTACTCATTAGAATCGCCTCAATGAGGCGATTCTAATTAGTACACACAGCATACATTTATGTTACAGAACACCGAAAAGATGTCCAAAAGTACCCCTGTTATGTTATCTGGAAGTATGCAACATTGATTCGAACTACCGCTGTCTCGAACAAATTGCCATGGTCCCAAAGGGGTTCGAGCCACTGAAGTTCTACTGTAGCTATTTTAGGCCTTAGAAGTAAGAAAAAGCAAGTTGGCTGAACGGTTAAGCGAGTAAAACCCAATGCAACTTGTTAATTTTATCCAAACAAGTTAAATTTGAACCCTAATCACGTATTCAAGTCCGTGAAATTAAGACACCCCCTACACCCCACTTTATATAGAGAAACCTGGGGTTTACTGGGTGGGGAATACATTGTTTTCTTATTTCTGCCCCAAGACATAGTCTGTGGGTACTCGTACACCCACAACTTATGTTTGAAGTATAAATAAGAAAATGTCGCAAAATTTCATCAGAAAAAATGGCCGTTTTGGAGATAACAAAGAATGCTCTATGTCACACGGGCGTGTTATCGTATGTGACAGGCTGATTTGAGCTTTGCTGTGCGCACACATGTTCGAAGAAACCTTTTCGGTTAGTGTGGTTTGGTTTTGCGATTACTGGTAGCTATTGTTCATTTTTTACTGAAACATAACGTTAACAAGTGTGAAATGAACACTCCGCTAAACCCCAATTTATACAGAGAAAACAAGGGGTTAACAGGGGTATACATTATTCTTCTTATTTCTGTTCCAGCACATAGGTTGTGGGTACTCGTTATGAGGCGGTTCTAACGCGCACCTACAACCATAGGGGCTATGCCTACAACCTATGTTTGGAGAATGATGTAGGAAAATATCACATATTTTCGTCAGAAAAACTTTCATTTTTGCGAGATGAAATAATGCACTATGTCTCACAGATGTGTCATCGTGGTGATATTAGAATGACTTAGTAAGTTGCATTAAGAACTGCTCTACCTACAAGTGTAAGATTTCAGTCACATAACTACATCAATTTGTATATGAATTGCGTTGTAAAGTGAATATTACTTATGTAAACATCATTTAAGTCTGTCACTTGTATTTAATGGAAATGAATATACCTGAAATTTTTAACGCCTTTTTTGCAAGGGAAACGATAATTATGACTATCCGTGACATTAGCCCTTATATGACAATATATAGCCCTTATATGACAATAGAAGCCTCCGTCATGTAGCGGTTACGCTACTCACCTTGTAAACCAGGGATCGCAGAATCGATCCCAGGTTACTCCAGACTTTCGGATGAGTCTTTAAACCGATGTCCCGTCTCCGTATGACCTTAGCTGTTGATGGGACGTAAAACACTCACACTAATAGGTTTGGAGTGGTCATTATAGGTGTGTCAGGTTTGATTCTGTTTGTGACAAATTTTACAAAAAGTGCATGTTCTTTAAGCAAACAGTGCATATCCAGATCAGACGCCACATTCTGTGTCCTCTGATCTGGGCCTGCACTGTTTGCCAATGTCACAGAAAAGAATGCATCATGCAGCCCATCTATTTATTCAAGCCCCGATGGGCGGTGGCCAGTTCTACAAGTGCCAACAGCATATGTGCTCGTTATAACAGCCTCGTTGAGGCAGTTCTAACGAGTACCAACAATGTATGTCTTGGAGCAGAAATAAGAATATTAAGAAAATTAGAATCCATAAATCCCAATTTTCTCTGTATACTAGTAAATTGCAGTTTACGGGGCTGTTGATTTCATCGATGACTTGAATATATTGGTCACTGATTGGGAGGACTTCATAACGTGATGTCTCTGTACCCAACACCTTTGGAAATAGGAACTACTCAGTCTTCACATATTTTCTTGGGGGTTAAATAGATTTGAAAGTGTTGCCTCCCCTGAAGACGTATCTGCTCACCAAGAATGTTTCATATTTCGTCATAAATCTTTTTGATATGTTAATGTATGGAATTTTTAGCATAACACTAGATTAGAAATGCTGTCAGTTTGATGAATAGTTGTTGTCTTTTCTTGACTAGTATGCTTATTACAAAATTAAGATTTATTGCTTTATGCCATATACGGGCGGCTTGAATATTTTAAATGACGGACCTTTGGCATGCCAGATTCAGACCTACAGTAAAATTCCTATATTAAGACCACCTTTGGGACTGATCAAAAGTGGTCTTAAGACCACTTTTGATCAGTCCCAAAGGCGGTCTCTGACCAGTGCAGACTTTATGCGAAAGACAAAAAGGACGAATAGCTGTAACGTAATAAATAAGCTTTTTATAGCAGAATTAGTCTTAATTTTAGGTGGTCTTAATAGCGGAATTTTACTGTAATTGAAACCCAAAAACTAAGTAAGGATATCAAGCATATGATTTATTTACTTGATTTTGTTTGATTTAATGTTTAACGTCCCCGTCAACACTGTATAGGTCATTTTGGGGCCGTTGCTTCCAATTTCTGGGACTTTTACCCAACATTGAGATGAAATGACCTCTCAAGCCCTGTCGCCCAATGAAACCAATAGGGTTTATAAGCATGGACAGTCCGACTTCCACTGCATTGCCTGTCCAGGCCTAGACCCTCTAAGCAGTTTACCAGTGCTTGTGTGCAGTCGGTTTCAGCTCTGCGTGGAAGCATCATGCAGCCCATTGATTTCTTCAAGCCCCGATGGGCGAACACATATTCAAGCATACGATTTAATAAAAAATAAAACAAGGCGAGTAATAAAGCAAACATCTAGCCTCTCTCTCCGTTTTCGCTGAATCATTACGAAAACACGCCTATACAAATACATTGTAAAAAAACGTCATATGTCCAGCCATGGAAGATGGTAAGAAATTTTCAATGGAATGAATTTGATTTATGCTTTTCTTTTTCTTGTCAACCACCTTCCTTTCCATTATTTTTACCTTAATACAAGTCAGACACAGTACTATATGTAATTGCCTAAAGGTTAAGCGATTTGTGCCAAGAACTGCAGTTGCAGTTATAGCTGTTCATAGGGTGTGGGGTGGGGTGACTAATTTATGTCAAGCTAAATCCACAAGAAGATTCGGTAGATCGCCTTTCGCATGCGTTTTGCGAGCGGATCAGCTTTGTTTTGTGTTACAGTTGAATTCACACAATTGGGAGAATTGATTTACCTTTTTGCTAATAGAATATTCGATATGCAGACGAAAACGACAGCTCCGCCCTATCAACCTTAACTACGACTTTAGCAATAAATCACAAACATGAATGAATGTACACTGCTCACAACACTTAAGGTTCCTCAATACAGTTATTTAGCTATATTTGAGGTACTGAAAAAAAATCATATTTGCAAATAATTACCCAAAACGATTTTTCATCAGATGGTAGTCCATGTCAATGTAAGAATATGGAAGCCAAAGATTTTTATTCGAAAGTCACCATTTTAGTAATTTATTGCATTTTTCCTTGGTTTTGCCAAAAAATGATATCTCAATCCACAGAACCACAATGTGTAAAATACTATCATAGAATCGTGGCTCAAGGTTGCCTTTAGGTACTGCAACAGAGGAATTTCAAGTAAAATACCTAAATAGTACTGAAAATTAATGATTCCCAAAAATTAAAAAAAAATTGTAATTATCTCACCTGGTACTATTTTAAATTCAGTGTATGGTAGCCAAAAATGACCAGTTCTACCAATTTGGCAACAAACTCATTGATTGGGTTGAGGTGTTGAAATCTCTTGCATTTAGCTTGTAAAATGATTGCCCTTCTTTGGTACTTTCAGTTATTCATTGTATATATTTCAGTCATGCAATTTGTAACAATTCATGCTATCACTGCACCAAAGTTTCACTGTGTTACTGATTGTGTTTACAGGATGGGTGATTTGATACTTGATAAATCAAAAACAAAAAAAAATGAAATTAAGAGAAGCCAATAGTTTATCCCCATATTTGAACAGAAGGACGGAAAGCAGCCTGTTGAGCACCAGAAACTTTGTGCAACTGCCAATAACTGCAATGGTATAGAAATGATTTTTACCAATTGATTTGATACATCGGTTCACATGAGCCACCATAAACAAATCGGTGATTTTTTGACAGGTGAACTTCTGGACAACACAAAGGTCATATTTATCTAATCTATTAAATGATCTGTTGTGTCACCTACTTACCAATGTGTCGGCTGGTAAAAACTCACAGAAGCCCAATGCATGTAATATGTTTTGATGCAAAAAGCTTCAAAAATCTCTTTTTTTTCAATGTGTTTACATGTAGCTGGACCGAACAACACAATTTGGACAATGTTAGACATAAAAACTAGTTCGGAAAATGAATGCATACTTTTCATAAATTAACAAATAAATTATGTTAGAAAGTACCTGAAATTAGTTGCAAGACAGTTTCAAATATGAATATTACGTTTTAAATTAAAAAACAATGGTGTACCATTGTTATGTTTGGGAAATTAGTTCCAAGGCGTATGAATACAATTTTAGTTGGCAAGATGGATATCTCCTCAATTTGACAGCTACAATAATTTATCAGTGATTAAAGGCTTCCAAGATAGACGATGTCATAATGCTGTATGCAAGGAGAAGGCTACATAGCTGAATTTTCAAGGTATATTCATTGATGATGGGCAAAATAAAATGTGGAATGCATAAATGATGAAATCTGAGCATTCAGATTTACCGCAAAAAAGAAGATGGCGGCGCCCATGAAGAAAAACATGTCGAAGTTTTTTTTTCTGGCTTTCAATTTAGGTAGGCTTTTTGATAGAAAGCTTAGTCCGAGTCGCTAGTATTTGATGTGAACTTTTGATCTGTAGCTGTTTTAGTAACTTGTAAAAAGGCTAGAAAGCAGTTTCATTTTTTTCCTGGTAAAAGTGAAAAATACAGAATTGCATTTATTTTCAAAGGCATAGAGAAGAGATGTTGCTAATGCAAAAAAGTACTTGCTGAAATAACCGTTGGTACCTCCAGACTTTTTTCTTCTAGGACAGGCACTTCAAAAGGAAATCAGGATCATATTTTGGGAATAAATAACATGCAAATCTCACAACTATATTTTTCTTGTGCAAATGTATTGAGGAACCTTAAAGGAGCAAACGCATATTTCCTCAGTATAAAGATGTTGGATAATGATGATGAAACAACAATTCAGAAAGATGAATAACTTTATCTGCAACACGTTAATGGCAAGTTCACAAATCACGGCCTGTAACCTGTTAAGGAAGAATTTGCATAATTTTTTTGAGAAATCGCCATTTTTACGTCAAATTATTTCAAATGTGACATGCGCAAATCAGTCACTTTTTCCTGTCAGTAATGTGTATGAACACATCGAGCAGCACAACACTCCTGCATCGCCGAGGCATGCTACAAACGAAATGTTGAACAGTTTGTAGAGATAGTGTTTCCCACTCATGGCTAAGGATGTTTGTGAGTTCTTGAATAGTCATTGGTGGATGATCGCCCTGTGAGATACGTCTGTAAAGAATATTCCACACATGTACTCTTCGGTTTAAGTCAGGAGAACGTGCCGGCCAGTCTGTTACTTCAATATTCTCACGATTAAGATAATCCATGCGCACTCTAGCAGTATGGGGGCGCGCATTTTTCTGCATCAGAATGAAATTGTCACCGATTACCACAGCGAAAAGCCTCACAATGGGATCTAGAATTTCATCTCGATACCGTAATGTAGTCAATGTACTTCCGTTTATCACGTAAAAACCCGTTCGGCCTTCATAAGAAATTCCACCCCATACCATCACTGACCCACACCCCCCCCCCCCCCTCCATATCTGTCTGTTTCCACAATGCTGCAGTCCTCGTATCGTTCTCCGGGTCGTCTCCAGTCTTGAACACGTCCATCATATGCACTCAAGTGAAATCTGCTTTCATCCGTGAACAGAACTGTACGCCAGTCTTGCAATTGCCTGGTCTGATGTTCTTGGGCAAACTCATATCGCCGTGCACGAAGTTGTCTGTTGAGAATAGGCCCTCTTGCCGGATGTCTGGTCCTAAGATCACCTTCATGTAACCTGTTACGTATTATTTGATCAGATATCCTTTGACCAACTGCATACTGGAAATCGATTTGTAGTCTTCTGGCCGTGTACTGCCGATTTCGTAGCGCTAGATTTCGAAGATATTGATCTTCCTTTTGTGACGTCATGCGGTGTCGGCCTTGCCCTTCTCATCTAGTAAACTCGTCCGTCTCCTGGTAGCGTCTCCATAGCCTGGCAACAACACTTCTCGATACATGAATTTGTTTGTTTGTTTGATTTGAGGTTTAACGTCCCCGTCAACACTGTAAAGGTCATTTTGGAAACGTTGCTTCCAATTTTGTGGGACTTTTACCCGACATTGAGATGAAATGACACCTCAAGCCCTGCCACTCAATGAAACCAATAATTTTTATAAGCATGAACGGTCCGACACACGCACCGCTTTGCCTGGGGAGGCTTAGATCCTCTAAGCGGTTTACCAGTACTCGTGTGCGGGTCGGTTTCAGCTCTGCGTGGAAGCATCATGCAGCCCATCTATTTCTTCAAGCCCCGATGGGCGGGGTCTCGTTACATAAAAGCGTTCAGCAACGATCCTTTGGGTGTACCCACTTTCAAGCAAAGCGATATCTTGAGCGACCTCAACTTCTTCCAAGAACCGCCTAACACCAGATGAAGTCACTATGAAGCCCAAAATAACGCATAACCGAAGGATTGACATGTTACTGACCCAGACTCAAATTTTGACCAGATTGCCCCATACCGAATTTCAGCGTTTCTATTGGGATACCAATGCTATAGCTCACATTCTTGCTTTGCACGTGAAGCTTGCTTCTTGACGTTTACATGAACATTGTTAAGAGATGTCACTTTAAAATGGTGCATTTCCTTGAGTTTGAAAATTGCCAAGCGGTGATGTTATACAAGCTTAAAAGTTTGCTCCTTAAATTGTTTTGAGCAGTGTATTTTAAGATTGTTCGTGTTTTGGTGCTCCGCTTAAGGGCAGTGGAACACCTTCAGGGGAGGCAACTCCTGCAAAGCCCGCACACTAGTACTGGTTAACAGCTTAGAGGATCTAAGCCTGTCCAGGAACCGCGGTGCGAGGCAGACCGTCCATGCTAATAAACCCTATTGGTTTCATTGGGCGACAGGGCTCGAGATGTCATTTCATCTCAAGGTCGGTTAAAAGTCCCACAAAATTGGAAGCAACGTCTCCAAAATGACCTTTACAGTGTTGACGGGGACGTTAAACCTCAAATCAAACAAACAAACAAAAACAACTCCTGCAAAAGTACATTTGTCTGCCATGTCAATAGTGGTCAACTCTTAAAGGGAATGAATTTGCTTCGGAGGAGCCTCCGGAGCAAATTATTTTCTTTATGAGTAGACCCCTTTTCCCGTGAGACACAGTTTATAGGAAAAAAAACAGGAAGTCCCGAAAGTTGTCTCCCTTTGAAAAAATGGTGAAATAATCTGCCCGGTGTACCCATTCCCATGAAGATATGTTGCATTCTGTGTGATCCTTTGCGTATTGACTGATATTGCCCGTGTGTTTTCTGCATAAAGTTTCCTCTGCTCAGAGACCACCTTTGGGACTGTTCAAAAGTGGTCTTGAATACATCCTTTCAGCCGATTAATCCTTTTTTGGAAGCCGTTTTCATACTGCTCAATAGGGACACCTATCATATGTTGATAAATCGCAAATTCAAGGGCATTTCTCGAATTGTATCTCTTTCCACATAGATGAAATTAGAGTTTTGGAACCAGAAAATAGTTCAGGTGAAAATGGAGGATGAGGAAGGACTGTGACCGTCTCTGAATTAAAAAACTGGGTCACAAGGTGTGCCGTATGAGCAAATACAATATCATACACAATGTCGGGTAAAAGTCCCACATGTTGATCTCAAATCAAACAAACAAACAAAACAATATCATGCAAAAGATAATGAGCTTAAAGCTAACTAATCAAAGTTTATAATTTTGCATTTATTTTGACCAATTCTACCTAAAAATGTTAAATAATGCCAAAAACGCATTTTTGAAAATTTTCAGAAACTCAAAATACCGCGTACAAAACTTTTGCCGCGCTTTTTATTTCGATAATACACAAGTGTGTCATAGAGCATTTTTTTACATCTCCAAACTGGTCAATTTTCTGAAGAAAATTTCGGATATTATTCATATTTATACTCAAAACATAGGTTGTTGGTACTCGTTAGAACCGCCTCATTGAGGCGGTTCTAACGAGTACCCACAACCTATGTCTAGGAGCAGAAATAAGGAAAATAATATATACCCCCATAAACCCCAGTCTTCTCTATATAAAGTGGGGTGTAAGGGGTGTTTATTTCACGGAATTGTTAACGTGATGATTTTTTTGGCAATTAATGAGTACACACAACATGCATTTAATTTATAGATAGAGAAATATTCTTTATTAATCCTCATTGTGTCTCATTATCTGGCACTATGATTAAACCTAGTGGCTCAAACTATCCTAAGCTCGAACAAATTTCCATGGTCCCAAAGGCGTTTCTTACGAGCCATCGTGGCCTACTGGATAAGAGTGCTGATTCTTAATCATTAGGTCTCTCACCGCTGTGGTTCGAGCCTGGCTCGGGTAACATGTTTCGCCTACATCTGATTTACGATCGGCTCGATATGAGCGAAATAATCTTGAAAGGGTCGTAACCCCCCACCCCACCCCCAAAAAATAAATAAAACAAAAATAAATAAATAAAGTCGTTTCATCCATTGCAGTTCAACTATACTATGACTCAAAAGAACTTTCGAATCTTAAGACACAAAACATATATTGCGTCATTTGCTCAAACGATCTTCTGTCCAACTTGATTATTACACTTTATAACAATGAAATTTTAAAATACTACTGGGAGTTTCTTCAGTGAAACAATTTAAGACTATAATGAAAGAATAATAATAAAAAGGAATCAATTAAAATGCAGCTGCAGCAAAATTAATAAACTTGGGTTTTTACAACCCTTTCAACAAACTTTTTTAGCTCACCAGAGCCGAAGGCTCCGGGGGAGCTTATAGGATAGGCAGTTGTCCGTCGTCGTCGTCTGCGTCGTATGTCCGTCGTCAACACTTTCAAACGACTTCTCCTCTGAAGCCCATGGGCCGATTGGGCCCAAATTTTATCTGTAGCATCCTTGGGCGGGGGATTGAAAGTTTGTGTTTTTTATGAAAATCGGCTCATTAGTAGAGTTCCCATAGACTTATAATGGGGAAAATTGAAAAATGACATTTATCGTTGAGTGACCAGTTTCTTTTATATAATAATTAAAAGCCATACAAATAAATAAAAAATGCATTTTATCTTTTGTTTGTTTTATTTCCTTTCCACCCTGACAAATTTGGTTTTCAAAACATCAATAGTGCGTTGGAGGCAGCCAGTGTTTTGACCTACCTATTTCAAACCGGAAATTACAAGTGACCAGAATCAGTGACCCTTAAACTTTGCCTCATGGTACAGTAACGGTGCATAATTATGTATTGAAAATGTTGTGATGCTTAAAACAACATTACTAGAAACTGTTAACAGTCAAAGAACATATTCACAAATGGTAAAAATAGATATTCAAATTAATTTACTTTTCAGCATGTCTGGGACACACAAATCTATCATGCCATTTTTCAACCCTTTGCTTGTAGCAATATATGAGCTGTATTGAATGTTTTCATAGGGGTAAGTAACACTGGGTACACTTTGTTATGATAAAAGAAACCCAGTGTTTTATTAGTCCCCACAGCTTTTTGGGGCTGCATCCGAAAAAGAAATGGGAGCTAAACTATAACAAGGTATGTATTTCACTTTTGAACTGCAAAGCAAAGACAAATGTTAAGCACTGGCATCAATTTTGGGGCAGTCCCTGTAAATAAAAATGGAAGCTAACTCCAACAGGTAATGTGGCATGAAGTAGCAGAAGACAGAAAATGTTGTGATGGGGAAAATCTTTAAAAAATAATAAACTATTGCTTTTGGGAGACACATCAATACATATTAAAAAAGGTATTAAGAAAAACAGCTAATATATGCAAGGAAATATAAATTTATAATCAACTGACATCTTTGAACAGAATTTTTCGATGTTGTTGATAGGAATGAAAGGTCTTTATTTATACTTTTAACAACTGGATGTGATGAGGTCACAGAACTCTTAACTAAGAAAATATTGCGAGGGAACTAAGTGTCACCGAAACAGGCAGTCACCATTTCTGGGCCTCCTACATACTGCCAAGCCTCTGCAGATATTTTGACAAAACTTTCATAGAAATGTGCCTTAGACAATCTACTCTCTGCCATATGAATTTAGGGCTGCTGCTCATTTGTATTGGTTGCTATGGAAACCAAAATGAAAAAAAAAATAGAAAAAAAATTCTTAAAAATTCATCTCCTCAGACACCGTATGCTCTATGAGGCTGAGAGTTTATGGAAATATTCACCATATTTGCCTTTACAGGTTTTGTGTTTTTTTTTTATGAAATTCTGCTCTTTAGTTTGGTTGCTATGGCAACTTAGATTCTCCAGAGACTTATAATGGGGAAAATTGAAAAATGGCATTAACTACCAAGCCTTTGCAGATATTTCGACAAAATTTTCATAGAAACGTTCCTTGAGTAAACTTCTCTCAGCCATATGCTTTTATGTCAACCTGTGGGTCCCGTAGGTTGTGCCAGGGCCATGCCCGCCCCCTCCACTTCATAAAATGCCTTATATCTCAGAAACCTTACAGATCCCCACCCCTAAACCATATATATTCTTGTTCCTTATGATAAGACACATTAAGTGACACCAATCTAGGGGTTCCCCCGGATGTGCCGGGGACATGCCCCACCCCCTCCACTTCATTAAATGCCATTTATCTCACAAACCATTCAGATCCCCACCCCTAAACCGTATATCATGTTTCTTATAATAAGACGCACTCAGTGACAGCAACCTGGGGTCCCTCGGGATGTGCCTGGGCCATGCACCAACCCACCCCCATTTCATAAACGGCCCAATATCCCAGAAACTCTACGGATCCCCACCCCTAAACCATATATATTCTTGCCTTATGATAATTCGCATTTAGTGACACCAACCTGGGGGACACCCAGGATGTACCGGGGCCATGCCCAACCCCCTCGACTTCATAATAGGCCAAATATTCCAGAAACCTTACAAATCCCCACCCCTATACCATATATATTTTTGTTCCTTATGATAAGATGCATTAAGTGACACCAACTTGGGGGTTCGGGTCCGTCAGATGTGCCGGGGACATGCCCCACTCCCTCCACTTCATAAAATGCCATTTATCACAGAAACCATTCAGATTCCACCCCTTAACCATATATATTCTTGTTCCTTATGATAAGACGCACTCAGTGACACCAACCTGGGGGTCCCCCGGGATTTGCCGGGGCCATGCCCCATCCCCTCCACTTCATAAAAGGCCAAATATTCAAGAAACATTTCAGATCCCCACCCCTAAACCATATATATTCTTGTTCCTTATGATAAAACACATTCAGTGACACCAACCTAGGAGTCACCCAGGGCATGCCTGGGCCATGCTCCACCCCTCAACTTCACAAAAGACCATATATCTGAAAAACTGTTCAGAGCCCTACCCCTAAACCATAATATATTCTTGTTCCTTATGATAAGACGCAATCAGTGACACCAGCATGGGGGACTCCCGGGGTGCCACCGGCCATGTCCCACCCCTTTACTTCATTAAAAGCCATATATCTCAGAAACTGTTCCAATCCCCACCCCTTAACCATATATATTCTTCTTCCTTATGATAAGTCCCCACTTCTTAATAGGCCATATATCTCAGAAAACATTCAAATCCCCACCCCATAATCACATATATTCTTGTTCATTGTTATTAGACACATTCAGTCACCCCCATGTTGGCGTGGCCATTTCTCTCCCATCCACTTCATAAAAGGGCCTCATATCTCAGAAACTGTTCAGCATTCAGTGACAGCAATCTTGGGCTTTTCTTGGATCCACCATGCCCGAATCCCTCCACTGCTTAAAAGCATTACATCTCAGGAGCCATACATATCCCCACCGCTAAACCATAATGTCTCTGTTCCTTTTGATAAGATGCATTTAGTGACACCAACCAGGACTCCACTGGGTTCATGCCCCCACCCTCTCTACTTTATGAAACACCATATATTTCAGATACAGTCCACATGGGTGCTCATTTGGGTATGGGGTTTGTTCCAGAGACTTTATAATTGGTAGATTAAAATCATATCTTGTTAAAATACAATGTCATGGGCAGTGCCCACCTGAGCTCTGGTTTATGAAATTTGGCTCTTTGGTTTGTTTGCTATGGCAAGTTATGAATTTCCATTGACTTATAAATGGGGAAAATTGAAAAATGACATTTATGCCTTTCAAGATATTTTGTCAAACTTACATAGAAATGTTCCTTTAATAATGCTCTTTTGGCCTATTAGTTGCCACAGATGGGAAATTTTCAATTGTCATCTGTTGTCCTGCAACAACACATGCAAGCGAGATCAGACCTCTGAAGCCACTAGGCTGATTTGGTCCAAATTCTATCTGTAGTATCCTTGGGCGCAGGGCTTCCATGGTTAATTAAAATACATTGCTGCCAGTGGGCAGTGCCCCCCACTGAGCTCTGGTGAGCATAGTGGCCCATGGGCCTCTTGTTTTTAATTTTTCCTACAGTTGTAAGGAAAAGTGATCTCCAAATTTGTGAATGATGGTTATTTAACATGAATGAGGAGTTGCAGAGATAACCATTTCTGTTGGCAACAGTCATGGGAATAATAATCGAAAGGTTTCATCAAATTTAATTGAAAACTCAAAGAAGAGTTGCAGGACCAAGAAGTTCATTAACAACAACAAAAATAAAAAAGAGATACATTTGGTAAAAATCAGTACAGCATAACCGAAATCAAATATCATCATCTTCAGGTCACGGGAACAATCTCTGAAAAGTTTTATAAAAATCCCTTGAAAAGTGATGGAGAAATTGTGGTGACAAGAATGTTTTGTTGACAGAATGGTTAAAACTGACAAAGGGCCAAAACCGTACGAATTTCAGTAATCAGTTGAGCATCACCTAGATAAAATATGATCATCTTCAGGTCATGGAAACAATAAATGGAAAGTTCTAACCCTTAAGAAATGCAGGAGGAGTTGCGGAAACAAGAAATTCTGTTGATACATTACGCAAACACGCCTATACAAATACATTGCCACCTTTATCGCCGAAAAAATGAAAATTTTGTGATGAAAAATTGTGATATTTTTCTTAATTCTGCTCAAAATGGATTTGGGGCACTCATTAGAACCGCCTCATCGAGGCGCTTCTAACGAGTACCCACAATCTATATTTTAGAGCAGAAATAAGAAAAATAAGGTATACCCCCGGTAACCCCAGTTTTACTATATAAAAATGGGGTTCAAGGGGATGAAAATAATATAGGCGTGTTTTCGTGATGAAATGGATAAAACTGACAAAGGTGCATAACTCTAGTAAAAAGCAGTCAAACGGGACCTCGTTAGAATATGATTGCTCTTCTGGTGATTGGATCAGTGGAAGGTTTTACTAAAGTCCCAGGAAAACTGCAAGAGGGTTTGCAGAGACAAGGCTTACTGTTGAAAAATTCCAAAAGGGCCTTAACTATAGTAAAAATAATTTGAGCACAACATCAATAAAATATGCCCATCTTCAGGTCATGGGGACAATAACTGGGAGGTTTTATCAAAATCCATTGAAAACTGCAGGAGGAGTTGCGGAGCTAAGAACTTCAGTTGATAAAACAGCTAAAACTGACAAAGGACCAACTGTGGTTAAAAGGAGTCAGGCGTATCATCGGTATAATATGCTCCATTTCTGGTCATTAGAAAAGTAACTCGAAGATTTCAATTAAGTGCGCTGAAAACTGCAACAGGAGTTTCAGAGACAAGACTAAATACTGAAAAATTGCAACATCCGCAACTATTATTGACATTTATACCTTTGGCGCAAAGGATTAAGCCTTTTACCGTGCGCTGACCTTCTCGGCTTACCTGTACAGAATCTCTTGTTGGAAAAAGCAGGCGCTTTAATGGAAAACAATTTTTAAACAAATATAACTTTTTTATTTTACAATTTGACAAACATGTTCCGATTTAATCTAATTGTCCGTTTAAATTCCTTTAAAACGATATCAATAAAAACGATTTTTATTTTCAAATTAATAACCCTTAATCCTTACTTGAATCATACAAAACTGTGGAAAAACAACGACAGTACCCTACTTTAACGGCTAAAATCTGCACTTTTTGTTAATATTATGAAAAAGCGCCCGTATCCGACGCAATGTGTTCACAATATTGTGCATTTTGATAGCAATTATAATATTTCAAGGTAATATTTAATAACGGCATTTTGCGATTAAATTTGGAGCTTATTCAGAAAAAAAACTTTATCGTCTACACACGCGTGTAATCCCAAAGCGGGTCATTTTCACTCGACTGTAAAATCAACACATCTTCGCCTGGGCATCTCCTTGGAATGTAAATCAATCTAAGAATGCGGTGTCTGATCTGCATCTTATTTATTTATTTATTTATTTATTTATTCATTTATTTATTTATGTATTTATTTATTTATTTATTTATTTATTTATTCACGTAGTTTTTTTTATTTCCATGACCTGATTAGATTTTTGCACATTCTTTATACTACGCAAATTTAAATAAACATTGCTAGTAATAAGATTTATGATTACATTTGTTTGTTTTGTATGTTTGTATGATTACAGCTGAAAGAAAGAAAGAAAGAAGCTCATATGAATTCGTCACTAAATTTCTAAAAAGTTAAAAATTTATCTTTGTTATAATTTATATCTTATTCCCATTACTCTGATATCGGCTAATCTGACATTTTGTGTTCGCACATTGTTTTGCTGGAATACCAGAGGAATGTTTGTTTTATATTACTTTTTTTCTTTTTGTAACACTGTTTGATTATTTAAATGCTATTGTGAATTCAGTCTGGTAAATAGAAAACAAAAACGTAAAGATGCCATTAATGCCTATGTTAATTGTTTTGTATTCCTTATTATCATCTTGGTTGTAATGAACACCTCATTAAAAACCGATTTATATAGAGAAAACTGGGGTTTACTGTGGTATTCATTTTTGTTTTCATTTCTTGTCCAAAAACATAGGTTGTGGGTACTCGTTGGAGCCACCTCAATGAGACGGTTCTTACTATGTTTTAAGTATTGATAAGTATACTTTGACGAATTAATTGTTTTTGAGATATCAAAAATGCACTATGCCGCACGGATGTATTATCGTAATGTGATTATTATTATTATTATTCTATTCATTTATGTTTAATCTATTGATCATTAGAAAATTTTCTTATGTATTTATTTATTTATTTCAACTGTTAAATGATTTAAGATAAGGTGTGTACCCTTTTTCTGGTGTTCTTTCCATGATTCTGTGAAAAAGAATATGCATGTAAACCAAACTTTATACAAAACTGTCAGGTAATCAGGAATCAGTATGATTTTACACAAAAACATAGGTAGAAAGTACTTGAAAGAACCATATCAGTTTGGCGGTTCTGTGCTCATATATTTTTTCAGCTCACTCAGTGGGGAAACATCACTGAAGACAATTATCGCTTTTTATGACACACGTAATGTGTATTGTATACCGGCTACTGACCGTCAGGAAGCCTGGCGATTAATGGACACGCGCTCAATGTATTCTGTATTACCGTCTTTCCGGAGAGATTAAAATTTATCGAATGACTTTATTCATATGCATTAAGTTCTAAGCAGAATCGGTATTATTTAGATAATGAGTATATACTATTATTATTATTATTATTATTATTATTATTATTATTATTATTATTATATCTCCGATCCAAAATACATGTTTGTTTTGTTTGTTTGATTTGAGGTTTTAACGACCCCGTAAACACTGTATGGGTCATTTTGGAGACATTGCTTCCAATTTTCTGGGACTTTTACCCGACAATGAGATGAAATGACATCTCAAACCCTGTTGCCCAATGAAACCAGTAGGGTTTATAAGCATGTACGGTCCGACTCACATCGCTTTGCCTGGGCAGGGTTAGATCCTCTAAACGGTTTACCAGTACTCGTGTGCGGTCGGTTTCAGCTCTGCGCGGAAGCATCATGCAGTCCATCTATTTCTTCAAGCCCCGATGGACGGGGGCCGTGAAATATACATGTATGCTGGGTCCAAGTTACGAGAATACATCCGTTTGACATTGTACCTTCTTATAGACTGTGGGTTTTTGCTAGAACCGTTGCTTTGAAATTTATTTTAATTGCTTCAACGGACAAATACTCGTACATATTATCCAAGATTTGCTAGAGCCGTTCTATAGAGTACCCACAACCTATGTCTTGTACAGAAGAAAAGGTTTGGGACATGAGCACATAAGATGAGATACTTGGTTTGGGATGATTGCTGGAAACGCTTCATTGACAACATACGTCTTTGCCCCCATCAACACTGTTGAGGTCATTTTGGAGACGTTGCTTCCAATACTGTGGAACTTTTACCCGACATCGAGATGAAATGACATATCCAGCCCTGCCACCTAATTACACTAATAGGGTTTATATGCATGAACGATCCAACTCGCATAGATAGATAGATAGATAGATAGATAGATAGATAGATAGATAGATAGATAGATAGATAGATAGATAGATAGATAGATAGATGTGTTTGATTTGAGGTTTCACGTCGCCGTCAACACTGTAAAGGTCATTTTGGAGACGTTGCTTCCAATTTTGTGGGACTTTTACCCGACATTGAGATGAAATGACATCTCAAGCCCAATGAAACCAATAGCATGGACGGTCCGCCTCGCACCGCGGTTTCTGAACAGGCTTAGATCCTCTAAGCGATTTACCAGTACTAGTGTGCGGGCCGGATTCAGCTCTGCGTGGAAGCATCATGCAGCCCATATATTTCTTCAAGCCCATATGGGCGGGGGCCTGATAGATAGATAGATAGATAGATAGATAGATAGATAGATAGATAGATAGATAGATAGATAGATAGATAGATAGATAGATAGATAGATAGATTGTGTCAATGAAGATCTGCCAGCGTGAAACTCAGTAATTGCTTTAAAATGTGCGACCAGTAGTATGTCTAGGAAAACCTTTTACTATCTAAATCTTCAGAAACGCATTGTCTTTATTCAGTAATTTTTGCGTACAACTCGATATGACAACAATATCATTATATGTCTGCGGCGTAAAACAAATTAAATAAAAATGTTGTAAATAATTATATTATCTAAATGCACGGCCAGAATTGTGGCCCAAAACAACAACAAAAAAAAAAAGAAGTAATTTTCAGATGAAAAATTGTGTTATTTTTCATATTTCTGCTAAAAAAAATAGATTGCGGGTGCTCGTTAGCGGTTCTGTCGCGTGCCCAAAATCTATGTTTTTGAGCAGAAATAAGAAAAATAATTTATACCCCGCCAACCCCAGTTTTACTATACGAAAGTGGGGTTTAAGGGGTCCAATTTATATCGCCATGCTTTCGTGATGTAGCTCGATATAACTTATTTCACAGGCCGGTACGTAAACCTTGCAGACAACAATAGAAAATATATACTTCTATATAACTGCTTTAAAATATGCGACCAGTAATATGTCTGGAAAACTTTTAATTCAAAATAACCCGATACTCGATATTACAACAATATTAATGACTGTGGCGTAAAACAAATTTAATAATTATTAAATGTAATAAATAAATATATTATCAATATGCACAGCCAGTATTGTGGCCAAAACAACAAAATAAAGTAACATTTACATTTACATTTCAGCAGATCAGCGTTTTAGTCACTTTCTGCTGATCCGCAGCCTGCTAAATTCAGCAGGTTTTCAGCGTATTAGACAGGCCCCATTAAGATAGTATATCCGCGTGAAATAGTGTTTTTCTTTTTCTTTTTTTTTTGTCGTAACTCCAAAATGACAGTTCATATCTCACAAACAGTTATCTACTATGGCTTGGTGCAGATATTAGAAATAGTAATAAAGGTTTTCTCTATGTAAAGTGGGGTTTAAAGGGGCTTTCATTACATGGACTTTTGAATATGTCGCATTTCTAAACAATGTCAATTAAAATAATTCAACTAACACCCACCATAAACTATTAAGTTTTTTTTACTTCTTCTTTTTTTCTAATATATAAAGAAGAATATTTCATTCCAGTACACACAAAAATAGGATATTTGAGAACCAATAATATTTTGCCTTAAGTACAAAAAGGCTCACTTTAAAAAGAGTATTTTTTTTAGTAACGACAGAACAGAACTTAATTTGGAGATAAACTCAGGCCACACGAAAACAGCCAGTCCGAAATTAACTAGACATCAAATGACATGAGCGATTCTCGTTCAGTATCCCCCGGGGTCATAAAAGCGAAACTGATTTCACACACAGCCGGCTTATAACACAGTTGAGATTACACAACAGGTACATATTATAGGCCTCAGTCAAAGGGAGACAAATCAATATTGACTTGTAGTGTGACTATCAGGGAACAGGTGAATAGATTAAATGTCAGATAAAGTTGGCCATGAAGGGCCTTAACTGAGGTAAAATCAGTCGAAAATACCTCGATAAAATACATGTATGATCATTTTCAGATCGTGGGAACAATAACTGGAAAGTTTCATGAAAATCCCCTCAAAACTGTAGGAGTTGCGGAGACAAGAACTTCTGTTCATAAAATGGCTAACCAAAACCTCTGTTCAAAATCAGTCGAGAATGACTTCGATAAAATATGTAGGAGGTGTTGCGGAGACAATAACTCCTGTTCATGAAATGGCTAAAAACTGACAAAGGACCATAACTCTGGTTAAAAATAAGTCGAGCATGGCCTCGATAAAATATGATCATCTCCATGTCATGGGAACAATAACTGGAAAGTTTCATCAACATCCCTAGAAACTGTAGGTGGAGTTGCAGAGACAAGATTATGTCTACGGACGGACGGAGGGACGAACGGACGGACGGACGAGCCCATTATTATTGTCACCTTCGATTAACGTCGGGGGACAAAAATAGCGCAAGTTCTCAAAATCAAAGCACTGACAGCACTGGTGTGCCGATTGTATCTGAGTGTAGGCCGGAAAATGGATCCTAACCAGAATTTATACGCCTGTTCATTAAGGGGATTGAGAACACCTGTCAGATTTTTCCGCCATTTTTTAAAGGGAGACAACTTTCGGTACTTCCTGTCCGCTTTTCTATAAGCCCTATCCCACTGAGAAAGGGGTCTACTCTTAAAGGAAAGAATTTGCTCCTCAGGTGCAAATTCTTGCCTTTAAGGGTTTGTTCCTATAGACATTGGAGACAAAAATACTTTTGCAGGAGTTGCCTCCCCTGAAGGTATTCCCATTCCCTTTAAGCGACGAGTTCCAAACGCGGAGTCTGATCAGTGTCTACGCTGTTTGCCAGTGTCCCATTTGCGGAACCCTTGGCATATTTGGGTTAGGCTATTAAATATTAAAATAAAATATACTGAGGGACTTTAAAAACGCAGCCCCATCTCTATATAATGTAATTGTACCTAAAATAAGCAATACTAAAAAAAGTTTGAACCCGGTCACAGGTTTCCTGGTTGAGTTCTTTATGTCTGCAAATGTTTACAGTGAATGTTCAGGCATGCATGAACATTTCAAGAAAAATGTAAAATTATTTATTTATTTTTTTTTTCGTATATAATTTAAACGTGATTTACTGCTAAAAAGCGTTGAGGATGGACAAACATTAGAACCGCCTCGGAGCGGCGCAGTATATGTTTGTCTGCCCAGGATCATGGTGTATATGAAATAATGACCTGCTGTAAAAATAATAACAATCGTATGGTATAAATATAATAATCGTTATGGTATAAATAAAAAAGGAGAGAAAAAAAAAAAAAAAACAAGAAGCAACTGGCAATAGCCAAAATACGTTAAAATGGCTAGTGCCAGTCGACTGGCAATAGCCAAAATACGTTGAAATGGCTAATGCCAGTCGACTGTCAATAGCCATTTTAACGTGTGTTGGCTATTGCCAGTCGACTGTCAATAGCCATTTTAACGTGTTTTGGCTATTGCCAGTCGACTTGCAATAGACCTTTCCTAACATGTATGTCGAATTTTAACGTTTGAATACCCCATACTGTAAAAACAGTACAGAACGAATACTGCATACTGTAATCAAAGCGCCAAAAGGCACTGAAATGACAGATTTGTGAAAAATTCAGATTTAGTTTCTTTAGTGATAAGGACAATGGCGCTGGAGTGCTGATTTTTAGTTTTGTCCACATAACTGAGGTAAATCGGCTGTTATACACTTTCACCATCATTTTACTTGCACATTATAGATAATACAACATGCAAATGACGACCCGGCAGGCACACGTCGCTAGGGCAACGTCAAATCAACGTTGATGCAACGTCATGACGTACCGACGTTGATGTGACGTCACAATTACGTCATGTGCCTGCTGGGATAGTTGCCAGTTTTATGACAACACAAAGCGTAGACGCAACTTTCTTGTAAAAGCTTACACTTGTTGACTGAGATGTGTTTCGCGGCTCAGTCAAGAACCTGACTTATGTCGTGCGCTACAATAAAGGAAAACACTTTTTGTGCGATGTTTGAAGTTTTGCGGCATGTGACTAATTATTTATCACAACATTGTGTTTAATATTCAGTTATTCAGACCTACAACAGAATTGGACAGTGATAACTGTTAGGAGTATATTATTGCTGGCTTGCTACCGTACGGCGAAGTTTCTAGCGTCACGTACTTCGCATTTAATTAGGTCATGTAAGTGTTATGAGTTTGTACCCTTTCAGCCCTTTATAGCCAAGTACAGATACCTACAGATGCAAACAGTGTAGAACCTGGTGAGATGGCTCATAATGATACATCGCATTCTTTTCTACATGGTTTGACATGCTGTTGACACCCAATTTACATGTGTAGAATGGACGCGTACAAAATCAGTGACTGAAGAGTGAACTTGAGAAACTCGTGGGTGGAAGGGGTAAAATCTTAACCTGGCCATTTTGAAATGTAGCAGAGGCTATTTCATCTTTTTTTTTCCTTTTTTTCTCTCTCTTAAATTGCGACACAAACTTCATATTTCTTACGATTCATCTGCAGGCAGCTGATTCAAATGAAATCCAATCACTGAAAAATAAGATAAAAATGTAAATTCGTCTGCTTCATGCTTTGTATGGCGCTTTTAAGATAACTAACACGTTCATTGTTCGTTTTACGAAAGACATGTGTCGTCTGATCTTTCATGGAACTTTTTCAACTACAGCTGTCGCCAAACCCGTCGCATGATGCAGCTGAATCGTAAAATAAAATCGTCAAGTCGTCTGCTTCAAAAGTTTGTATTACGCTTACATGATAACTAATACGCTTGTACAGTTTTGATTACTGCACCAAACCGGACTATATTTTGTGCGGACTCATATTTCTTTGGCTGTCAAAGCCGGAAGAACTGAAGCCTGAATTACTTGAAACGTGTAGCACAGCAAGAATAGACAGATAGAATCTGTCATTAAAAACAGTACAAAAACGACAAAGATACTTGAAATAGACATTTTCAAAAATTGACATTAAAAAAATATGGTACAGGTGAAATTGCGAAGACTCCTCTTTTAAAACCGGACCAGTTGGTGCTTTACCGCCATAGGTTAAAGGAACATGTCCAAATGCACTCTTTTCAAGCAAATTTGAATGTTTATCTTGTGTGAAATTACCTAAGTATACAAACTAAGTATACAAACACATTCTGGTACTTATCGGTCCTTTATTTTCATTGCGCACTGGCTAATAAACAGTACACGACACCAGTTTAACTTTATTGATAGGTGAAAAGGATAAGATCAGCCTGCACATCCACACAGTATGATCAAAGTCAAAGCAACAAGCGATGCTACAGATGCGTGTCATGTTTCATAAGGCTGGGCCAAATACTTGGAAATATGGCCAATGTTAAAGTTTTTTTTTTTTTTTTTTTTTGTTAATTTTTAAGACATAGGTCAAAGGTCAAAGTTCAAAGTTCACAACATCACGATAACACAGCCTTGTGCTCAAAGGCGCTTTTCATATCTCCAGAAATAACGTTTTTCAGATGGAAACGTCCGATAATTCCCATTTCTGCTCCAAACATAGATTGTGGGTACACGTTAGAACCGCCTCTTTGAGGCGGTTCTAACGTGTACCCACAATTTATGTTTTTGAGCTCCAGTTGTTTTATATAAAGTGGAGTTTAGAGGGGTTTTCATTACGCGAATTGTTAACATAATGATATTGCAGTACGGGCCTCCGTGGCCTAGTTGATAAGAGCGTTGACTCTTGGTCATTAGGTCTCTCACCGCTGTAGGTTCGAGCCTCGCTCGGGTCACATGTGAGACGCCAAGTTCTGCAACGGAAGGTCGGGTGGTTTTTCTCAGGATACTCCGGTTTTCGCCCACCTCTGATTAACGAGCGGCTCGATATGAGTGAAATAATCTTGAAAGGGCCGTAAAACCAACCCCCTACCCCCCCCCCCCCCCCCCCCCCCGCAAAAAAAATGATATTGCAGAGGTATACATTTACCATTATCTCTTATAGCATTGCTACCAGAAGTCATCAATAAACCAAAAGTTCTTTGTATGAACATCCCCTATAGCCGTAAAGGAGATAATGTCTGTCGGAAGAAGGTTGTTACACTGAGTCTAAAATGGGAGACGAAACCGGAAGTGATGGGTAAAACAGCGATATACATCATTAGTGTACGTGAGATTGATCCCGAGAATGATATGCCTTTGGCCTGGCATGTGTTACAAATAGTGAGTTGTTTTCTGTTTTGTTTGTTTGTTTGATTTGAGGTTTGAGGTCCCCGCTAACACTGTATAGGTCATTTTGGAGACGTTGTTTCCAATTTTATGGGACTTTTACCCGCCATTGAGATGAAATGACCTCTCTAGCCCTGTCGCCCAATGAAGCCAATAGAATTTATAAGTATGGACGGTCCGACTCGCACCGCTTTGCCTGGGCAGGCTTAGATCTAAGCGATTTACCAGTACTCGTGTGCGATCGGTTTCAGCAGTCTGCGTGGAAGCATCATGCAACCCATCTATTTCTTCAAGCCCCGATGGGCGGGCCGTTTTTTTCTGTTGCATCAGTGAAGATAGTAATGATAATAGAGATACACAGTAAACGTCAGTAACATTTACCACTGTCTGGGCAGATTCTCCAGACAACAAATTGTTGATTTTTTTCTGATTTTTTCCCCAGAAAACAGGACTTGACATCACCGGAGTCGGCAACATTCTTTCGTGGAGATGGATCATTATACATATGTATCTTTTCAATCCTCTGATTAAAGAAAGACAGTTGTCAGTTTCTGGCGAAATAATGTACAGTGTACTGGTTAACCCCTTACGTATAAGCCTTCCCAAGAAACGTGTGGATAAGTAAAATGGCCGGCTCAAAAATGACCTGAAATAGTGTTGACTGAGCCGTTAAACTAAAAACAAAAACACCTCATGCATTTCCTGAAGAAAAAAATAAGAAAAATATTTCAAAATGTCGTCTGTTGAACATAATACTCAGCACGCTGAGCGTTAAGATCCGACGCTATCAATGGCTCTGATAAGCCGGATTAGCCAGCGCACGACAAAACCTACAACAAGACCTCTGCGACCGGCAAAGATTCACATCAGTCTGAAAATCTACCCAATAAAGCAAGAATCTTCGTTTAAACCCTAGAAGCCTCCGTGGTGTAGTGGTTACGCTACTCGCCTTTTAAACCAGGGATCACAGGATCGATCCAGGGCTTCTCAAGACTTTCGGATGGGTCTTCAAACCGAAGTTCCGTCTCCGTATGACCTTAGCTGTTGGTGGGACGTAAACTCAAACACTCACTCACTTTTTTAAACCCTATATTGTAGAGGGCTTATGTGATCAGCGAATATGTTGGCTGATGTAATTCTTCGCTGATCACACAAGTTTTATTGTAGGTTTTCACGTGCACTGACTCAAATGTCTTTCTTTTGGATCCTAATTGTACACGCCTATACCAATACATTGTGAACTTAACCACCGAAAAACGAAGATTTTACGACGAAAACATGTGATATTTTTCTAATTGTTACTCAAAATATACATTGTGGCTACTCGTTAGAATCGCCTCATCGAGGCGGTTCTAACGAGTACCCACAATCTATATTTTAGAGCAGAAATAAGAAAAATAAGGTTTACCCCTGCAAACCCAAGTTTTACCATATGGGCCCCGTCAAAGGATTTTGGTACTTATCGCCTATGCGAGCAGCGAAGGTTCAGACGAGCCTGCGCATCCGCGAAGTCTCGCCAGAACCTTCGCTGCTCGCTCATACAAGCAGTGAATCAAGAGGAACCTTCGGACAGAAAGCCATATCTCTGGCCCCTCTGAATGGCTGGGTATGCGCAGTTAAAATGTGTCATGACGGAATGCTCGAAGACACAAACTCGCTTGGCGGGGCTCAATTATAAAAGTGGGAGTCAAGGGGGTCAAAGTTATATAGGCGTGTTTTTGTGATGAATACCATGCTTGTATACCTGAGTGCCTGAGTGGATGTTCTGTAATATAAATGGAAAAATGTTTAAACCAAAGATGGAATAAAATTTAAACCCAAGTCCTTCATTATGAATGGAAGTAAAGTTTAAACCCAAATCCTTCGTTCGAGCCTGGTTCGGGTCACATGTGAGACGCCAAAATCTGTGACGCATGGTCAGGTGTTTTTTCTCCAGGTACTCTGGTATTTGTCCACCTCTAATTATCAATCGGCCCGATATGAGTGAAATAACTCAAAAGGACCAAATACAAAAAACCAAAACCAAACACAAAAAAAGATAACAAAAAAGTACTCAATTAAAATTCTGGCTCAATTGTTTAAATCATCGTTAGTTCGTTTGTGAGCGAGCTATTGGGGTTGTGGGTGAGGCAAAGGTGACGTATAAGGGGAAGCGTTGTTATTTCTACTGTTTCTTCTACTCCATTCATTTTTCCCTTTCTCTTCTGCCCTATGCTTTCATCTCCTCTACTATCGTCTTTCCCCCCTTCTCTGGGAGACGGCACTAAATGACCTAATGACTAAATGATAAGGGTTGACGTGTCGTTAAACCCAAAACAAACAGTCAATCACAATGGGCGAACTGTAACTTTTCTAGCAAGTACAATGTCCGATGATTTGATATGCTAGCTGAAAAAAGAGAGAATGTTTTGCGAGAATCTACTCATTTTTGGAAAAAAAACTATAAGCACATTTGTCATTTGAACCCAACAAAGTTTTGACGTTATGACAATTAACTACAGTTGAAGTGTTGAACAACTAGCCGTTTGTGTTGATCAAATGAGCCCCGCCAAGCGAATTTGTGTCTTCGAGCATTCCGTCATGACAAATTTTAACTGCGCATGCCCAGCCATTCAGAGGAGCCAGGGATATGGCTTTCTGTCTGAAGGTTCCTCTTGATTCACTGCTTGTATGAGCGAGCAGCGAAGGTTCTGGCGAGACTGCGCGGATGCGCAGGCTCGCCTAAACCTTCGCTCCTCGCATAGGCGATAAGTACCAAAATCAATTGACGGGGCCCAAATCATAAGCGTAATTGCATTCAATTCTGTTTTGCAACTCGCCAACAAACTGCAGAACAGAAGATTACTATAAGCATGCTAATGTATTCCTTTAACGCAGGTATCTTCAGGGTTTGTGAGGATCAAGAATCTGTCCTGTGACACAAAGTATCAGTTCAAGGTAACGCCCGTCTCGAGATCGGGAGTGTTTGGACAGTCGAACGAGACGGACTGGATAATGACCCCTTCAGGTACGTTTTAGTCACGAAATATGACCTCAAATACGCCAGAACCTATCTCCGAAACTCCTCACCAAACAATCCGTATCAAATCTAATGGATTACCAATATGCATTCCTGCTGCACCTCAGGACAAATGTTACTCAGACATGTTAGAGAATCGACACGTGTTTAGGCTACGAAAATTATCTTTGAATACAAAGTACACATTGCATACAGAATACATTTGTTTCGGTTTTACTGACACTCTTTAATGGCAGCGACAACCTACTTCCCCATTTAATTCACTGCACACGGGCAGTGATCTGTTTTCAAATTACGAAAATGGACCCAGCGGTCCCAAAGGCAAGAAAAAAATAAACTGCAGTATGACGAAGTACGAGAAAGCATTACCAAGGCACTTAACAACAGCTGCCGTGAAATGTTAATTAAACTTGTGCAAAAAAGAACCCAACACAAATGGAATAATTACGAGGAGTCTGTCACTAAAAGTATTATCAGCTCCAAGAGACAAGTGTTTAATTAACCCAAATATGCCTTGCCGCCCTTTTCTGGGACATTGGAAAACAGTGCAGATCAAGATCAGACGCCGCAAAACGCGGCGTCTGATCTGGGTCTACACTGTTTGCTTAAAGAACATTCATTTTTGTAGAATTTGCCACAAACAAAAACAAACCTGACACCCTTATAATTGGAAATGGACCACTCTGAAATTACTAGGTGGAAGATTCCATTGTCATACATGGGTTAATGCTCTTCAAATACGCATGCGCAGCCAACAAGTAAGACAAGGCATAAAAACTGGTATGAAGGTTCTCAAGGCTTAGTTTATATGCCTGCGAGCAGTTAAGGCTCCGGCGAGACTGCGCTAGTGCCTGCGATTTTGCTGGTCCTTCACAAAAAAAAAATGCCTATATAATTTTGACCCCATTGAACCCCGCTTTTAAATAGTAAAAATTAGGTTTATAGGGGTAAACCTTGTTTTTCTTATTTCTGCTAAAAATTACAGAGTGTCGGTACTCGTTAGAACCGCCTCGATGTATATTTTTAGCGGAAATAAGAAAAATATCACAATTGTATATCATAAACTTTTCGTTTTCTCGGCGGTAAAGTTTACAATGTATTTGTATAGGCGCGTTTTCGTAATGGCCTATGTGATTGGTATATTTTTCCTCATGAACTGCCCCCTGCATTTTCCCTGCCTTGCATACATTCAAACAGGCACATGCCTTGGGGTCCTGCCTTGTTAAAACTGCTCTTATTAAAAACCACTGATGGTCCCGTTCCGTAACCGGTGATTTAAGAAATACACCAGCTCTGGCAGTAAATTGTTGAGTAATACATCACAGTTTGGAGGTCAGTTGTTAAGCAGATCAAATCATAAGCGTGATTGCATTCACTTCTGTTTTGCAACTCGCCAACAAACAGCGGAAAGCCAAAAGTACAGTCACTTTTCAACAAAATGGCCAATTGGCCATCCAAAACAAAAATGATTTAAGCGATACACAAACTCAAAGACAAACCATTGCAAAAATAAACCTCGAGAGAAAAACCGCCTTTGAACAGTCAGTGAAACGAATTCCACTGGGGGAGGTGGGAGGGTTGCGGGGCTTTAAACGATTTTACGTGGCCGCAATCCTCGCACTTACTTCCGTCGCGTTTAGACAAATAATTTGTTCAGTCCGCAGTCCTCTATTGATGTTTCCATTAGGATCTAGTTATTTCGGGTTTGTGTTTCTTTCCCGTTTGTGTCTCTGATGGGAGCTGTGGGTTAATTGTATCGATTCCTGATCATTCATTGCCTTCACTTCTATTTTTCTCGTCACCCTATTCCGCCCTGAGATTTCTTGCAGAATAAATTCATTGCCTATATAGTCGTGCTGCATTCTTTTAACAATCTTTTTCCGGCTATATGAAATCCCAACCCCACCACATCCCAGTAATTTTTCTACTTACCGTCCAAAGGCGGTCATTCCTTTGTAATTCTGTGTACGGCCCCGCCCGTCGGGGTTTGAAGAAATAGATGGGCTGCATGATGCTTCCACACAGAGCTGAAACCGACCCGTACACGAGTAATGGTAAACCGCGTAGAGCATCTAAGCCTGCCCAGGCAAAGCGGTGCGAGTGTCGAACCGTCCATGGATATAAAACCTATTTGTTTCATTGGGCGGCAGGGCTTGAGATGTCATTTAATCTCAATTTCGGGTAAAAGTCCCACAAAATTGGAAGCAACGCCTACAAAATGATCTAGTGACGTTAAAACTTAAATCAATCCAACAAACAAAACCACAACCCAGTACTCCAAAGGCGGTCGTTCCTTTGCACTTCTTTATGTGTTAAATGGCTTTGTGTCGTTGATGTCTTCATATCACGAATGTCTTTCTCGTCTCCTCTATGGTTGCATTACATTACGAAAACATGCCTCTACAAATACATTGTAAATTTAACGCCGAAAAAAAGCGAAATTTTTGAGAGGAAAAATTTACATATTTTTCTTATTTCTGCTCAAAATATAGAGTGTAGGCATTCTTTAGTCGAGGCGGTTCTAACGGGTACCCACAATCTATATTTAAGAGCAGAAATAGGGATACACACCAGTTTTACTATATAAAAGTTGGGTTCAAGGGGGTCAAATTTATATAGGCGAGTTTTCGTGATGCAGAAACACGCCTATTCAAATATATATATATTGAAAATTGTACAACCAAAACTGAAAATAATAAAAAAAAAATCATATTTTCATATATCTGCTAAACACATAAATTGTGGAAACCCGTTAGAACTTTCCTCCAGTACCCACAATCTATGCCTCGGAGCAGAAATAAGAAAAAGAATGTATACCCCTGTAAACCCCAGTTTTACTATATAAAAGTGGGGGTTAACGAGGGGATGCAAAATTATATAGGTCTGTATTTGTTAGGGTGTTCTTTGTTTTGGGACTTTTACGGGTGAACAGTTTCTTTCTATAATTCTCAATATTGCAAAAGGAAGTAAAATAGAAGTGGAGGCAATGATCAGGAATCAATACAATCAACCCACAGCTCCCATCAGAGACACCAACGGGAAAAACACACAAACATGAAACAACAGACCCTAATGGAATCACTAACAGCGGAAAGCCACAAGGGCAGTTACTTTTCCACAAAATGGCCAATAGGCTATCCAAAATAATATAACACATGCGACACAAACACCCAAAGACAAACCATAACAAAAATAAACCGCAACAGGGTTAACTCATTAACCCTTGCCATGCTGAGCCCGGATATGCCTTTTTTCTTTGAAACAATGTAGATCCAGATCAGATGGCTTCTGAAGCGAAGCCATCTGAGCAGGATCTACATTGTTTGTCATTCGGATTGTGAATTTGTTGCAATAATTTGAATCAAGTAATCTGATTGGTTGATAATCAGAAGTGGTTGTGACAGATTAAAATATTCAGCAGGACATGGGTTAATAAGTCAAATATTAAAACGACACTGTAAACATTGCTGAAAAATTATTTTGCCCCGGATAACCAATAGCTATGACGTGGCCATACTATAAAATGGGCCCCGTCAAGCGATTTTGGTACTTATCGCCTATTCGAGCAGCGAAGGTTCAGGCGAGCCTGCGCATCCGCGCAGTCTCGCCAGAACCTTCGCTGCTCGCTCATACAAGCAGTGAATCAAGAGAAACCTTCAGACAGAAAGCCATATCCCTGGCCCCTCTGAATGGCTGGGCATGCGCAGTAAAAATTTGTCATGACGGAATGCTCGAAGACACAAATTCGCTTTGCGGGGCTCAAATAGAAGTGAAGGCAATGATCAGGAATCGATACAATTAACCCACAGCTCCCATCAGAGACACCAAGGCAATGGAACACGAACTTGAAACAACTAGACCGAGCCCGAGCTGCACCAACATTTTACACGACTTTTCCGAACGTTTATGGGACATTACCCATTTGAGCCCCACTAAGCGAATTTGTGTCTTCGAGCATTCCGTCATGACAAATTTTAAATGCGCGTGCCCAGCCATTCAGAGGGGCCAGGGATATGGCTTTCCGCGGATGCGCAGGCTCGCCTGAACCTTCGCTGCTCGCATGGGCGATAAGTACCAAACTCGCTTGACGGGGCCCATTTATTCTCTACTTACTTAAATCAGCAGCCAGTTACTGAAACAGATCATACTGCCTGCTGAGAAAGATACACGGAAGATGCATAGGTTAAACTGCTCATGATATGACTGAATTGTTTTGAAAAGAACACGCTATGACAATAAATACAAACAGATACAGGATCATCATGACCGTCATTTCTAACTCCACCAGACAATGAAAATTAAAGATCAGTTATCGAAAAGAGTGTGACTTTAGTAGGTTCTGAAGACTGTCCAGACAGATCAGAAGTAAGACAATGCCAGTTATCCATTTTATCTAACTCTTTTGGCCTCAAATTCCAGCATCCAAAAACCTATTTTGTCTGAGTCATATAGACAGTAGTTGCTATATGAGGATTTCAGACTGAGATAATGTTGAAGGAAATATAACAGACAAACAATGTTAGTTCGAAATGAATAAGGTACTAAGTATAGGCTGTAGGCCAGTAGTGCATATTTTGCAACCTGAATACCAGTGTTGAAATAAATGATGATCTGCATGTTATAAAATAAAAGAAGTGAAGGCAATGATCAGGAATCGATACAATTTATCCACAGCATCAGAGACACCAAAGTTTATTGGTTAAGGGTTTTCGTTTCTGAGAATATTTACTTTTTAAGAACACTTATATTTGATATTTTCTTACAACAATGAAATGGACATTGGCATAAGGGAGGCATTAAATTGATCGACGAACCAGAAATATACTGGTTTGATATCATTTGCCAAAATTGAAAGTTTGTCTTGCAAAAAAAAAAAAAAAAAGCGATAAACTTCGAAGATTCTTTTTCCTATTTTGTTTTCCATTATAGCTGAAGGTAAGAATGTTTATGCTTGAAGGTAATTGATTTGTGCTGTGAAAAATGTCCTGTTTGTATATCATTGTTTATGCGAACAGGGAAGGCTGTGCTGTTAGATTTCGACCACTCACTAATGGGACTAAAGAAAGCGACATTCAAATGTACACTTGGCGATGTTCCTGAAACAGTTACATTTTTCATGACTTCTTTGATTGAGTTTTGCGCCCATGTACGCCCAGTCCGATCTGCAAAGTGTCTACTGCAAAAAATAGAAGTGACTACAGTGATCAGGAATCGAAACAGTTACCTCAAACCTCCCATCTAAGTAACCAAAGGGAAATTCCCTTTGGTTACTTGGATGGGAGGTTTGAGGTAATTGTTTTTTTTTCAAACGGCTATCCAAAATAAAAACATTATTAGCAACATATAATTGCAAAGACGAACTATAACAACAATAAACAACAACACAAGAACTGCCTTGGAACGGTCAGTAAAAGTTTTTTTATTGAGGGGGCTTAAATCGATATTACGTGGGCACAATCTTCGTCCTTGGTTCCGTCGTTCATTACGAAAACACGCCTATACAAATACATTGCCAACTTTTTGGCCAAAAATTAGACATTTTAAGATGAAAAATTGTGATATTTTTCTTATTTCTGCTCAACAACATAGATTGCGGGGACTCGATAGAACCGCCTCGACGAGGCGGTTCTATCGAGTACCCGCAATCTATGTTTTTGAGCAGAAATAAGAAAAATAATGTATACCCCCTTAAACCCCAGTTTCACTATATAAAAGTTGGGTATGAGGGGGTCAAAATTATATGGGCGTGTTCTTGTAATGGTTTAGACAAACAATTTTTTCAGTTCATGATTTCTAACTCATCGGTGCAACATCTCAGAGAACATAAAAATCAAACGAATACAGAGATGAAACAACGATGTGGACTCGACAGCAGAAACTGACTGAAATGCTGGAGCAAAAGAAAACCAGAAGTTGGACTCCGGTGGGCCCGACCAGAGACAGCCATTGCTCACTGGTCTACCCTAGTAGTTAAGAAATGACCTCTTAATTTTCATTCGTTCCTTTTAGTGAATATCCTATTTAATATGTTGTAAGGTCAGAAAGTAACCGTTAGAAGTATTGCACCTCCTCTAGGTGCGTTCCCTGAAAGTTGGACTGATAATGCGCACTGGAAGCTGATACAAAGTGGGTGTTGATTCTGTCTTCCAAGGCTTGTATATGAAAACATTACCTTTTAACTGAAATGGATACACCCAGCATAGTTTCTCCTATTTTTACAAGTAACAAGGGGGCAACGTTTTGGACTCCTGTTGCCATTCCTATGAACACGGCCTTTCTGAAAAATAGGACTACTGTCAAAGGTAAGAATTTGTTCCTCAGGAGCGAATTCTTTCTTTTAAGAGTGGAATTCTTATTCCAAAGGGACCAGATTATATATATTTGAAAGAGTTTTCTCCATAGTGTGTCTATGCCCCTTAACCCTTGCCCTGCTGATCCCGGATATGTCTTATCTTTCAAACAATGAAGATCCAGATCAGATGGCTTCTGAAGAAGCCATCTGATCAGGATCTACATTGTTTGTCATTCAGTTTATGAATTTGTTGCAATAATTTGCATCAAGTAATCTGATTGGTTGATAATCGGTAGTGGGTGTGGCATATATGAATATTCAGCAGGACAAGGGTTAATATGACAATGTTTATTTTCTAATTTTTCAGAACGTCGTCATCTTCAACCGCCTATAAACCTCCGGGTTATAAATCAAGCCATATACCACCAGAAACCAAGCGCCGTTATAGCTTGGGATGGCAATAATGGTAAGTACCTTCACCATATTCATTTTTTATTTGGTTTACGACCGTAGGGTTAATCGAACATTAAAGTATAGGAGGAAAGATACAAGTGAAGATAATCAGGAAGTGCCAAATCAGTACCAGACAAGTCTGTATAAGTACATTGTAAATCTTACCGTCGAAAAAATAAACTAAAATTTTAAGATGAAAAATTGTGATATTTTTTTTTTTATTTCTGCTTGAAATATAGATTGTTAGTACCCTTAGAACCACCTCGTCGAGGCGGTTCTAACGAGTACCCACAATCTATATTTTAGAGTAGAAATAATAAAAATAAGGTTTACTCCTGTAAACCCAAGTTACACTATTTAAAAGTGGTGTACAAGGTGTCAGAAGTATATAAGCGTGTTTTCTGGGTGTAGAAAAACAAAAAGGTAACCCCTTGGAAGCATGGAATGCACTGCGGAACTGAAAATTTTAGAAAGTTCAATGTTTTCTGGGTCATATTAGCTAGCTTCGCCCACTTGTATCTCGTCAGTGACACTCAAATACTTTCAAAAGGAAACGAAATGAAGGCAATGATCAGGGATCAATACAATTAACCTCCACTTCCCATCAGAGACACAAAAGTGAAAGAATCACGAACAATATATAACTAGACCATGGAAACGTCAATAGCGGAAAGCCAAAAGAACAGTTACTTTCCCGCCGGCCTCGGTAGCTCAGTCGGATGCGCGACTGACTAGTGATCAGGAGGACGCGGGTTCGATACCTACCGGGGTCAACAACATTCTTTCGTTGAGATTGATCATGAAATATTTTCTACGGTCACTCTCTCCCTTCCATTGATTCAAGAAGTGCAGTTGTCAGTTTCTGGCGAAAGAATGATCGCTGTTGTGCTTAACCACGTACGTATAAGCCTGTCCAGTAAAGATGTGGATAGGTAAACTAAACTGACCGGCTAAAAAATAACCTAAAATTGTGTTGACTGGGCCGTTAAACCCCAATACGAACAAAACAAAACAGGTACTTTCCCACAAAATGGCGAATGGGCTATCAAAACAAAAAGAAATAAGCGATACACACACTCGAAGACAAACAATAACAAAAATAAACTAGGACAGAAGAACTGCCTTAGAATGGTCAGTGAAAAGACAATCACTGGAGGGCTTAAATCGATTTTACGCAATCCACGTACTGGATTCCGTTGCGATTTAGACAAATAATTTGTTCAGTCCGCATGAAGGCTTCCTAACTCCCCAGTGCAACATCTCCGAGAACACAAAAATCAAACAACCACAGAGAAGAAACAACGGCGAGGACTCGACAGCAACAAACCGAAGCCTACCAATTGCAATAAGTGGAACAGGTACCAAAATATAACTTATGAAAAACATTCGAAGCGCAAAGCAAAGCAACCAGCTCTCTACTTATCAAAGAGGTGGTTACATTGTTATAACTGACATACAAGCAGTGGCAACGCATCAAGCGAAAAGGTCCCTGTAGCAATGGGACACAAAGAATAATCAATACAAGACCCAATGCTTAGAACAGTCGGTATCGATAACCAATTGGGGATTTAAATCGATTTTCCAGAGCTCAAATCTTAGCGTGGTTTCAAATATTGTTCAAAACACAATTTGTTTTTGGCGCAAATAACACAGTCAATGAGACGTCACATGGAAGTCAAGAAAATAAAGTTTAACTAATAAAACAACGATTAGACTTGTTGCAATACCGTAAAACAAAGTTCCCGACCATAAAACGACGACCCCCACCCACCCACACACACACAGAATGTAACAATTTTAATAGTGTTAAGCCTTTTATGCACTTACTCACTTAGTTTTGTTTAAAAGTGCGACAGTTTGCACCAAATGACAAGCGTTTTCCGCTATAAAGTTTGCTTTGAAAACAAAGAACAAATTAAAATAAAAATTAGTATTCAGCTTGTTACTTGAAGATATTACCTTTTGCGGAAGTAATTTCGGTCCACTGCCAATTTCGAAAACACGCCTATACAAATGAATTGTAAACTTTACCGCCGAAAAAAACGAACATTTTACGGTGAAAAATTGTGATTTTTTGTCTTATTTCTGCTCAAAATATAGATTGTTGGTATTCGTTAGAACCTCCTCACCGAGGCGGTACGAGGCGGTTCTAACGAGTACCCACAATCTATATTTTAGAGGCTCAAAATATAGATTGTTGGTACTCGTTAGAACTACCTCATCGAGCCGGTTCTAACGAGTACCCGCAATCTATAATTTAGAGCAGAAATATGAAAAAAGGGTTAATTTAAGGATTTAATTTCAAAATTCAATATTGGACTTAAATCTCTTCTGCAACAAGGTCTATCGGAACCCGAATTTTATGGTGACTTAGTATATAAATTCAGAAAAATATATAACCGCAATGACTTCAGCACCCAATTTCGTAAAATCATTCTTCGATATAAAAAGATTGGGTACAACATGGATATTATACGACAGACTGCATGCATGGTAGTTAACCCAATCACGGTTGGCAACTTTGCTTCCCTCTTTAATTGCACGCCGGTGGGTCAGGCCTCAGATTCTATGACGGCTCCAACGTAAACGAGTTGAGGAAAAGAGATAAAATGCGAGGCTTTTAGATTCAATAATACTTGAACATGAATGCAAGATTCTATTTATCATATAGCATTTAAAATTCATTTTATTCAGGATTTTTAAGCAAAAATGTCAATACTGCGCCATTAGTAAACGCGACGTTGTTAAGGACGTCGTACACGTAATGTTACGGGGCATGTTTAACTCAATTGCATATTTAATCCACTAGTGGATTACGGAATTTATTACATGGCGTTATTACACTCGCAGACGTGACGTCATATGAAAAATATTGTATGAAACATGCAAGAAGACATGCGTTTAAGATATACATTAAGACGGAAGCCTTACTTTCGTTAAGATTTAGTGCTAAATGGTAGGTGATTTATTCCTCCGCTTTTGTTTCCCTTTTTGTTTTATTCATATACAATCATTGACCGCAAGAAGAAACTGCTAAGCATTATATTTGCAGACGTCATTATCAATAATGTATTCTTTTTTAAGCATATAAGATAATTTTATTGTAAAGCTTTGTCAAGCTTTATTGTAAAATTGCCATCTGCTATTAAAATTTAGTTTGTGCCCAAGGCAAATATAGATCTTGTATCAAGAAAAGATAACCATATACGAGCGTACGATTGTAATTTTTGAAAATCGGATCATCGGGTCATACAGAAATAGATTGGGCTTCATGGTGCTTCCACGCAGTGTTAAAACGGACTGAAGTTGAGTATTGTAAATCGCTTAGAAGGCTAAATAGAAATGGGGGCAATGATCAGGAATCGATACAATTAACCAACAGCTCCAATCAAAGACACCAAAGGGAAAAAAACACAAACATGAAACAACAAACCCTAATGGAAACATCAATAGTGGAAAGCCAAAAGGGCAGTTACTTTCCCACAAAATGGCCAATAGGTTATCCAAAATAAAACAACATAAGTGACACAAACACCTAAAGACAAACCATAACAAAAATAAATCGCGACAAAAGAACGGTCAGCGGAAACGAATTCCACTGGGGGTGGCCTTTAATCGATTTTACGTGGCCACAATCCTCGCCCTTACTTCCGTCGCGATTAAGACAAATAATTTGTTCAGTCCCTATGAAGGCCTCCTTACTCATCAGTGCAGCATCTCCGTGAACACAAAAATCAAACAACCACAGAGATGAAACAACGGTGAGGACTCGACAACAAGAAACCACTGAAATACTGGAGCAAAGGAAAAACCAACATTTAGACTCCGAAATCCTGCCTAGGCAAAGTGGTGCGAGGCGGGATGTCCGCCGTCCTTAGTTATAAACCTAAGCTTTTTTTTTGGATGTGTGTAAGCAGTGCGTGAGATGTCATTTCATCCCAATGTCGTGTAAAATTCCAACAAATTCGGAAGAAAGCCTTAAAAATGATCTATATAGTGTTGACGGGGATGTAAACCTCAACTCAAAGAAACACTGAGAATCATGATGTGTGGGACGAGGTACAATTTCATGAATCGCGAACAAAAATCCATATTAATAGATTATTTTAGTTTTTGTTTATTCTAATTTAATTTAGTTCGATTGCGATGAAAGCTCCAAGCTTATTGAACCGCTCTCGAACAATCAGTCCGGATGTTATCACGCGCATTATTTTAGACCACTATGTATTTTTTACAAAAAAATAGGTGACTACTGAAGAAATACGCGGTGAAAAACTGTGACCGCTGGGTCACACCTCAGATTCTATGACAGTTCCAGCGTAAAGGCTAACTGAGTAATAGAGGGAATTTAATTTTATGTAATGTTGGTTGGTGCCTGATGCCCTTTCTCTAGCCGGGCCCATCGGAGTCTAACTGTTGGTTTTGTTTTGCTCCAGCATTTCAGTGATTTCTTGCTGTCGAGTCCTCGGCGTTGTTTCATTTCTGTGGTTGTTTGATTTTTGTGTCCTCAGAGATGTTTTACTGATGGGTAGGAGGCCTTCATGCGGACTGAAAGCCCTTCACTGGAATTTGTTTCACTGACAGTTCAAAGGCGGTACTTCTGTCGCGGTTTATTTTGTTATGGTTTATCTTTGCGTATGTATCGCTTACATTTGTTTTTGTTTTGGTTAGCCTATTGTCACTTGGCATATTGTCATTTTGTGGGAAAGTTACTGTCCTTATGGCTTTCCGCTATTGGTGTTTCTATTAGGGTCTGGTTGTTTCGTGTTTGTATTTCTTTCCTTTTTGATGTCTTTGATGGGAACTGCGGGTTAATTGTATCGATTCCTAATTATAACCTTCCCTTCTAATTTACTACATGTAACCAAAATACACAATCAGAATGTTAAAATGTCGTCGCCATGTCGTTACTAAAATCGAACTGTACGTTGACCAATCAAAACATTTGTTTATCCGCGACGTTGCCAAGTGACAGTGTAGCATAATCAACCGACCTTCACCGGGATATGAAGACTTTTAATCTGAGGAAAGTCGATGATAAGTGCAATTATGATTTTTCATTTAGACAAAACAGTCCTGTGACATAGTGTATTTTTTCATGACTCAAAACAATGACATTATTTTGATGATCAAGGGACTGATAGTCCTATGAGTCTACTAGCTTGCAAGACGTGCAAAGAAGAAAGAAGGCATTCAAATATTACACCGTAAGATGGAAATCTTTGGAATATATCAACCTTCTGCACATTGTACTTCCTGAAAAGGAGACTTTCTTAGAATACTTTTTAAAATCCGCTGGTCAGCGACTGTGCTTGACAAATCTGGCCTCAGGACCAAAACAGAAGTAGAGGCAATGATCAGGAATCGATACAATTAACCTACAGCCCCTTTCAGAGACCTCTAAGGGAAAGAAACACAAACATGAAGTAATAGACCCCAACGGCAACACCAACAGCGGAAAGCCAAAAGGACAGTTACTTTCCCACAAAATGGCCAAGTCTTATTTCACTTCTATTTTGTTTCTTTCTTCACAAAAAAAAATCCATTTCTTTATCTGCATCGAAGTATATAGACCAATGCAGTCATTGAAGTAATGAAGCTTTTTTATTTTCCAACCTGATTATTTCAAATGAGTATATCTCCAGATTTCCAGTATCATTAAAGTTCAAATCTAGTTATGCTCCAGTTCATACAAATTGAACACCTGATGTTGCTCCACGATAATATACGTTCTGGTGTAATTTTCGAAATTTACCCTATCTTTATCAACTTATTATCAAGACAATACAGCAACAACAATTATTTCAATCTAAATACAAAATAATTTGAAAATTAAACAGCCAGTTTAGTTTTTGTCAGTACCAGATTAAGTTTTATGGCTGGTTGTCACTTGCTTGTTCTTCAACCAAGCATTAACATATTATCATCCCGGCTTGGTATATCTGACCACAAAAAGAATGGAAATGGCCATAATTTTCTGATTTGATGTTGACAACTCCGTGTCAATGAGGTGCGAATGGCATTATTCGTGTAGAAAGAATAAATTAAGTGCCTTATATCTTGCTGTTATTACAATTATATATTCAACATCGAATAAGCAGATTCTGAATTATCATTCTTATCATTCATGTACGGGCGAACGAAATAGAATGTAACGAGTTACACCGCCTTGAAAAAATTAACGCGTGTATTTATACACTGAATTTTAACTACATTATTTAAATCGATTTCAGTTATAGTCATTTTAACGAAATAAAAATGCCATACAAAGTTTTGCTGATTCACGTTGACACTAGTCGTGTCGGTGTCGCATTGCACCTGGTTGAAAAGTAGTGCGCCTATGAATACACGCATAATGAGTTGTAATGAGAATCCGCTTGTGAATCCCCATACGAATGCAAGGGGCCCGAAAGCTATCTCTAGCAGACTCAATAGTTGTTTTATTTTTTTAGCTCACCTGAGCCGAAGACTCACAAGGTGAGTTTATAGTTTACCAAAGGTCCGTCGTCCGTCCTCGTCTGTCGTCCGTTCAAACTTTCAAACAACTTCTTCTCAGAAACCACTGGGCCAATTGAAATCCTATTTAATCTAGAACATCTATGCTTGAGGGAACAAAAGTTTATATAATTGGTCCTGGTATCATAGTCAAGATGGCCACCATGCCCATATATAGTATTAACACTTTAAAATCGTCTTCTCAAGAATCCTTAGTCAGACGGCCTTGAAACTTAGCAGACAACAAAAGGGACACGAGCCCTACAAAATTGTATAAATGATGACCCTAGGTAGACCTTGACCTATTTTACGGAAAGGTCAAGTTGGTCCCAATGGCATTTGAACGGGAAAAAAGGTAAACTAGTGTTTTCTCCTATTGCAGTTCATGAAAAGAAAATAGGTCTTATCCCTTTCTACTTGACAATATTTATATTAGATTCGGTACTAAGTTATTTAGACAAATTGTGGGTATTCCGATGGGTACGAATTGCGCACCTCTTGTGGCTGATCTGTTCTTGTATTGTTATGAAAGAGACTTCATGTTGTCGCTTTCCATTGATAACCAATCTGAAATTATTGAAGCTTTTAGCTCCACTTCTAGATATTTAGATGATTTATTAAATATTGATAACACCTATTTCGATGGTTTGATCAGTCAGATTTAACCCCCAGAACTTCAGTTAAATAAAGCAAATTCTTCTGATTTCGAGGCCCCGTTTTTGGATTTACATCTATCTATTGTAGATGGGTTTGTTTCATGCAAAATTTATGATAAACGCGATGACTTTTATTTTGAGATTGTAAATTTTCCTTTTTATTTGATGGTGATGTTCCTCTTGCGCCATCCTATGGCGTTTATATTTCGCAACTAATTCGATTTGCTAGGAGTGTGTAGTCATGTAACTGACGTCAACACTCGTAATAAATTATTAACGGCTAAACTCTTTAATCAGGGTCATCGGTACAATAAACTACGCAAAGCCTTTTCAAAATTTTATAGACGCCATTCTGATTTAATTTCAAAATTCAATATTGGACTTAAATCTCTTCTGCAACAAGGTCTATCGGAACCCGAATTGTATGACTGCATGCATGGTAGTTAACCCAATCACGGTTGGCAACTTTGCTTCCCTCTTTAATTGCACGCCAGTGGGTCAGGCCTCAGATTCTATGACGGCTCCAACGTAAAGGCTTATTGAGAATTAGAGATATCTAGTTCAAGGTAATGTTGGTTGGTGCCTGATGCTCTGTCTCTGGTCGGAGTCTAACTGTTGGTTTTCTTTTGCTCCAGCATTTCAGTGGTTTCTTGCTGTCGAGTCCTCACCGTTGTCTCACCTCTGTGGTTCTTTGATTTTTTGTGTTCACGGAGATGTTGCACTGATGAGTTAGGAGGCCTTCATGCGGACTGAACATATAATTTGTCTAAATCGCGACGGAAGTAATGGCGAGGATTGTGGCCACATAGAATCGATTTAAGCCCCCCCCCCTCCCAGTGGAAATCTTTCCACTGACCGTTTCAAGGCGGTTCTTCTGTGGCGGTTTATTTATGGTGTTGTTTGTTACTTACTGTGTGTATCACTTGTGTCTTTATATTTTGGATGGCCATATGGCCATTTTGTGGGAAAGTAACTGTCCTTATGGCCTTCCTTTGTTTGGGTTTCTATTATGGTCTGGTCGCTTAATGTTTGTATTTCTTTCCCTTTGGTGTCTTTGGTGGGTGGAGTAAGTTAATTGTATCGATTCCTGATCTTTGTTTTACTTCTACTTTTTATATGAACCGCTATAGATATTTATATAGAGAGCATTTATGTCTCACGGTATAATGAGTCATGGTCACATGATCAAGATGGCGGCCATGCCCGCATATGGCAACAACCCTATAAAATTATTCTTCTCCAAAACTATAAGTTAGGTTCCCTTGAAACTAAGCAGACAGCAAAAGGGACTCGAGCCTTATAAAATTTATATAAATAATGACCCTGGGTTGACATGAACCTATTTTAAGGTAAGGTCTAAAGTTGTCCCAAAGGCGTTTGAATGGGGAAAAGGTAAAATTATGACAAGAAAATGGTCTTATACGAACCTCTATGAATGTAAAAGGTCTAGATCATCCAGTGACCTTTGCTGAAGGTCACAAGGATAAAATGACCATCAGAATTTCAACCATTTTCTCATCAGAAACCGCAGAGCCAGTTGAAGTCATATTTTACATAGAACTTCTTTGTCTCAAGGGAATGAAAGTTGGTATAATTAGTCCTGGACACATGACCAAGATGGCCGCCATGCCCATATAAGGTAAAAACCCTTTAAAATCTTCTCCTCCAGACCCATAAGTCAGATGACATTGAAACTTGGCAGACAGCAAAAGGAACTCGAGCCCTACTTAATTTAAATAAATCATAAAATCTTGACCTAAATCTATTTATTAAATCATGACTCTTGACCCATTTTACGGCAGTGTCAAATTTGGTCCCTAATGCGTTCGAATGGTAAAAAGTAAATTAATCATTTTAATCAATATAATTTGTAGTTTATTAAAAAAAGGTCTTACATCAACCTCTATTACTGTTAAAGTAGATGTTCATCCAGTGACATTGGCTCAGGATCACAAGGATTGAATGACCATTCAGAATTTCAAACGTCATCTCCACATCTCAGAAACCAGAGCCCAAATTGGAATTGGATTTTATATAGAACTTCTATGCCAAATTTAACTTAAACTTTATATTATTGGTTCAGGTCACATGACCAAACTGGTTACCATGCCCAAACACGGTAAAACCATTTGAAAGTATGTTTCTTTCGAACCATAAGTTAGATGACCTCGAAACTTGGCAGAAGCTAAAAGGGACTGAAGCATTACAGAATATTAGTAAATGATGACACTGGGTTGACATTTAACTATTTTACAGCCAGGAAAAATTTGGTCCCTAAGGCATTTGAATAGAAAAAAATAGGTTTAACAATTTTCATCCCAAACAATTGTTGTTTATGAAAAAAAAAGGTCTATATTAAACCTCTATGAATGTCAAAGGTCAATGCCATTTACTGACTGTTGCTCAAGGTCACAAGTATTGAATTGCCATCAGACTTTCAAACATCTTCTCAGAAACAACTGGGCTAATTGAAATACATCACGGGAACCAAAGCATATATAATTGGTCCTGGTCACATGGCCAAGATGGCCACCATGCTCATATAAGTTAAAACAATAGAAATCTCCTTCTTCAGAACCATAAGTCAGATGACTTTCAAACTTTGCAGACAGTAAAAGGGAAATGAGGGCTACTCAGATTATATAAATGATGATCGTCCGCCAAGTGCTCACGGTGACTGGATTGACCTATTTGAGGAAGAGCTCTCCATAGCCCAGTCAACAGGTTTGGAATATATATTGATGGGCGATTTCAATATTAATCTTTACCCATGTGCAAATAGTAAATGGTCAAATGTAATACAACTATTCGACCTTTCGCAACTTGTCCGAGAGAACACACGTGTTACTGAGACCAGCCCTTCGTTAATTGATCACGTGTACTCGTCTCGTCCTGAAAATATATCCAGCTGCTTCGTCTCAAAGGTTGCTATCAGTGATCATTTCCCCGTCTTTTCTCTCGAAAGATAAAACACAAACTAGCCAAAGCTGAGCACATAACAACTTCGTATCGATGTTTTAAAAAATTTTGATGAGCATGCCTTCCTCGCTGAACTTACCGAGGACTTAGAAACATTTGTTACAGATCAGAAAACCGTTAACGATGACCTGGCTGTGTGGTCTACTATGTTTTTAAATCACTTAGATAAACACGCTCCCGTTAAAACAAAAAGGGCCAAAACCAAACGTATGCCTGACTGGTTCACACAAGAACGTGTACAAATGCAGAGAGTAAGAGATAATTGTAAAAAACTAAATCAATGGACGGAATATAAGAAATACCGAAATCAAACCAGACAGCTTATCAGATCTGCCAAACGCAAATACTTTTCAGAATCTGTCTCCAACTCAAAAGACACAAAACACATTTGGGCTCATCTACGCTCGGTCAAAGGAGACTCCAAAGCTTCGGGTAAACAACTGCCCAAAGAATTAGTCATAAATAATGAACTAATAACAAAGTCTGAAGACGTAGCTGATAAACTTAATACATACTTCACATCAATAGCCAATATCTTGAATGATGGTCCTACCCCTGATCTTACCACTGACAAAATAAACAATTATGTAGAAAGTTAAATTCCCACCGACACATTCTTCACTATCCCTCTCATAACATCAAATCAAGTTTTAACGTATATTAACAAGTTAGAATCCTACAAGGCAACGGGGCTTGATGGTCTAGGCCCTAGGGCTTTAAAAATGACAGCCTCTGTAATTTCTCCATCTATTGCCATGCTGATAAACAAAAGCATAAAAACAGGAATATTTTCATCTCAGCTTAAGCAAGCAAAAGTGCTCCCAATCAACAAAAGAGGGACAAAATCGGACCCCTCAAACTACTGACCCATTTCCATCTTACCTACATTGTCTAAAATATTCGAAAAACCTATAAACTCGCACCTTATGGGGTTCTTGAACAAATATAAACTTCTGCATGAAAGTCATTCTGGTTTCCGCCATAAACACAGAGCTCTGTCAAACTGCACTTGTCAAGCTAATTGATAGTTGGACAGAATGCATTGACAGAGGTGACTTGATTATCGCCTTGTTTCTAGACTTTCGTAAAGCTTTTGACCTAGTAGACCACTCCATTTTGCTCAAAAAACTATCTATATATAAATTCAGTTATGTAGCCCTCCAGTGGTTGAAATCATATCTCACCGATCGCAAGCAAACCATCGAAAGCGACAAGGGACTAACAGACTTCTCCTATGTACGGTCTGATGTCCCACAATGGTCTATTTTGGGCCCCACATTATTTCTCATTTTCTTTAATGACCTACCTCTTTCTTTTGACAGTGCTCCTCTGATCTCTATGCTGACGACTCTACTGTCCATACTCAAGATAGTGATGTTAATAACATTGAATATAAGGTGATTTGTGATCTAAATAATGCCATTAAATGGAGCTTACCCAATAAAATGCAACTTCACTTCGGTAAGACAACATGTATGCTCGTAGGAACTAGGCAAAAACTTAACAAAACCGATTATGGTTCTGTTACGTGGGGATCTGCATCAGCTTCGCATATTGATCGCCTGACTAAATTACAAAAGCGTGCAGCCCGCATAATTTTACGCAGTGATTTTAATACACCATCTGAACAATTGTTTCAAGAACTCGGATGGTCACCAGTGCCAAATAGAATAAGGTACAATAAAGCGGTGCTCACGTACAGGGCACTGAATAACCTCACCCCGACTTATATTACGAGATTACTGACATCGATGTCGCAAGCACATTCTCTGAACCTAAGGTCATCTGATAATGGTTCTTTTATGTCTCAAAATCGCGTACATCTTTACATGGTGGTTCTTTTTCCTGCTCTGCTCCTAGGCTATGGAATGCTCTTCCTCAATCTATTAGAGAGGCAGGTTACCTTAATGTTTTTAAAAACTGCCTTAAAACTACATCAGTCTAATTTTACCCTTATACATAACATATTTTAAATTATGTTTCAGAATGTATATTTTAATCTTGAGGATTCAGCATTCTTCTTAGTCATTTGAGCCTCTTCGGAGTTTTATTTCGAGTTAAATACGCGTATTATGTTTCCGCTCTGTGGGGAGCTTGTTGTCTGGGCATTGGGTCCACCACAAGCTTTCTCCTCCACGGATCATCTTACTTTACGTGATTTTTCACGGTGCGGGTATTAATATGGCTCATATTTTAGGATTGTTCTTATGACAGGTTTTATACGCTCTTACATGATATATCAATGCAATGTTTTAATTTAGGATCAATATTTTAAGGTACAAGATTATTGTCCTTTTAAAATTATGCACTTTTGCTATATCTTAGGATATTACTTAAGAACTTCCTTTTAAATCAGCACGATGTCATATTAATTCGTGTTTTATGAGATTATTGTGATAATGTGTTTAAATGTATATATGTATATAGTTTGTTAAAGAGGGCCGCAAGGTAGAATAGCTTGTAGCTAATTGGGTCACCCTCTCAAAATAATGTATAAATTAATAAATAAATATAAATCGCCCATGGTCACTAAGATCGAATCTCTGTCAACATTTAAAAGTACATCATATGAAATTACTTGGCCAATTTCTATTAAATTTGATATTCAGCATTCAGGGAAGTAGGGAGCAAAATGTTTGTTAGAATTATCCAGTTCGTTTGACCAAGCTGGCTTTCACTCATGTATGGTATTATGAACCTGAAGAGATTCTTTCTCCACTGGGCGAGTTGTATCAGTGACTCATGTGAGCGATCGTTGCCCTTGGGCTTCTTGTTTTTTTGTTTTTTTTTTCTAATTTCCGTTGCAAAAAGTTTGTGTGCTACATAGATACCCACAATCTATTGTGAACACAAAAAAATGGAAACTTGAATATACCCTTGTAAACCCTACTTCGTCTATGTAACTTGAATATTTCGGTACTAAACTCTTGTCCCATTTCTGACTTTATTCCAACACATTCATTAACTGAATGTCAAACTGTGTAGATACAAATCAAATGGCTTCTTAAGAAGCCGCTATTTTATCTGTGTATCTACACTGTTTGCAAAAAGTAGTGTATTTTCTTGTTCTGGAAGACAATTTCTGTACTCTTGAGCCACTTTTTTCAAGCTACATAGGAATATTGCTTAGGTGAGCATGTACCAAATCGTAGCTAAAATGATCCCGCTCCGATGAAGAAAATGGCTGTCACTTTAAATAACAACTTCTCCTACACCTTTGGTCCAATTTAACTCTACCTTCAAAGAAATGTTGCTTAGGTTAGCCTCTACCAAAATAGCTAAAACTGATTCGCGTTAATGAACAAGGTGGCTGCCAGGGAAAAAAACCCTTTTAAGTGACAACTGCTATACCTTCGGTCCAATTTTATTCAAACTTCACAGGAACGTTGCTTAGGTGACCCTTTACCAAACTAGATTTGTGTGTGATTTCGGGTTTAACGTCGCTTTCGACATATCACGAAGGTGTCTAGTTGCGCCAGGCAGCTCAATGCTCACTTTCATAGTGCTGCCTCACTGAAGTATCATGCCCCAGACACATTACATGATACCACACCCAGTCACATTATCCTGACACTGGGTCGACAAGTCCTAGCTCTACCCCGTAAATCTGAGTGCCAAGCGAGGAGCAGCTAGTACGATTTTTAACGACTTTGTTATGTCGCGGCCCGGGATCGAACCCGTGACCTCCCATTCCCCAGAGCGGACACTCTACCAACTGAGCTATCGGGGCCGGTACCAAACTAGATTTAACGGTTACGCTCAAATAAACAAGGTGACCATCTGACCTAAAATAGAAAAAAAAACATTTAAATAACAACTCCCCTGAACCTTTGGTCCATTTTCATTCAAACGTCACCGGTCCCCGCCCATCGGAGCTTGAAGAAATAGATGGGCTGTATGATGCTTCCACGCAGAGCTGAAACCGACCGCACACGAGTACTGGTAAACCGCTTAGAGGATCTAAGCCTGCACAGACAAAGCGGTGCGAGAAGGACCGGCCATGCTTATAAACCCTATAGGTTTCATTGAGTGACAGGGTTTGAGATGTCATTTCATCTCAATGTCGGGTAAAAGTTCCACAAAAACAAACATTCAAATGTCACGGAATTGGTGCTTTGGTGACACTTTAGCAAAATAGCGAAGACGGTTTCTCTCCAATGAACAAGCTGGCTGCCAGAGCTAAAAATAATATAAACAAAACATTCAATGCTAATTTCTCCTATATCTTTGGTTCAAGTATATTCAAACTTTATAGGATTGTTGCTTAGGCAACCTTCTACAAACTAGCTGATACGGCTCCGCTCCAATGAACAAAATGGCTGACAGAGCTAAAAATAGAACTTATTTCAAACCCTTATTTCCCTTATATATTGGTCCCATTTCATTCAGACTTCACGGGAATGTTGCTTAAGTGACCCGCTACCAAAATTGCTTAAATGGTTTTGCTCGGATGAGCAATATATCCACGGGAGCTAAAAAGTAAATAAAACGTTTGAATGACACCTCTTATACCTTTGGTTCAATTTCATTCAAAATCTTCAAGTGTGTTTCTAAGGTGACCGTCTATCAACCAAGCTAAAACAGTTTCGCTCCAGTGAACAAATTGGCCGCCAGACCTAAAAGTATAACCATCTTTAAATGACAACTATGATAAGGCCTAATTGGCCGAAACTAGCTAGTATGGCCCAGAAAACATTTACACTCCATATGGTCCAGTTCTGTGGTGTATTCCTTGCTCCAAAGAATGACCCTTTCTAGAACATATTTAACGTCACTACAGCCGTGTGGCGGCCGTAAAACGTCTCCCTGCCCTACATCATAGTGTTGTTTATATTATCTTGTCCTTTGGGATCATTGATTCCATTGTTGAATTTTGAAAGTATTTAAGGGTCACTGATGAGGCCTAATTGGCAGAAACTACCTAGTTTTGCCCAGAAAACATGTACACTCCATATTTTCCAGTTCTGTGGTGTATTCCTTGCTTCCAAAGGATAACCCTTTCTAGAACATCTTTCTATACCTTTAATCCAATTTCATTCAGTCTTCTTAGGACTGTTGCTTGGTGGGTCTCTACAGAAATAGCTAAACAGTTTTTCTTGGATGAACAAGATAGCTGCCAGAGCTAAAAAATAAAAATATCTTTAAATGGCAACCTCTCCTCTACCTTTGGTTCAGTTTCATTCAAACGTCAAAGAAAGGTTGCCTTGGTGACCTTCTACCAAAATGATTTGGTTCCTGTGAAGGAAATGGCTGGCAGCCTTAGAAGTTGAAAAATATTAATATGACAACCTCTCCGAAACGTTTATGCGAGTTTAATTCCACCGTTGCAACAATATTGCCCTGGTGACAATCAACCTACGTTCAACAGCTATGCTTCATGGAATAAGATAACTGTCAGTAACCCACATGATTTTCAGAAGCTATGTGCCATCTTGAATGATGCGTGCGATTCGGGACCATCTTTTTCCTCTTCTTTTTATCAAGCATTTTCTGGTTCAGAAAGCTTGATACTTGAGTCTCATTCTTGTTCGCATGTTCTTTGGTGTTAAGGGAATGTGTGGAGCCTTAAAAACACCTTCTGTCCTTCATCATAGTGTGGATTATAAGAATCTTATATGGGTGTGCGGGGTGGATGGAAAAATCCGTCCTGAGGGTCACTGTCCGGCATCACGAGCCTTGCGGAGTGATGCCGGACAGTGATCCCGAGGGACGGATTTTCCATCCACCCCTCACACCAATATAGGATTCTTTTTCTTGCATACCTTTCATTTCTTAGCGCGGATTTTTAATGCATCAGTCACTTCGAGTACCGACGTCCGCCATATTGTGATGCCAGTACAGGAATGTTTAGTAACGTCACGTAACGTGCCGTGACGTCAACCTTAACGACTGCATACGAGGTCGTAATCAACCAGTGCATTTATTAAACACGCGATTGTATTCGCTTTTGGATCGGAACACACGGGTCAGAACATAAATTTCTATCCCAGGGTAAAATCACGGATTTCCTTGTCTGGTGTTTAAGAATATATTTTCCAAACCTTTGGGATCATACACTGCAGTGATTCGAAAATATATGAGGTTCACTGATGGAGCATGGTTGGCCGAGGCGGACTAGTCTGACCCAGAAACAAATTGAACATTCTTCAGTTTCCAGTTCTGTTCTGAAGTCCTTGCTTTCAAAGGACACATATTTTACTTCACCACAGCTGTTATTAAGGGAATGTGTGGCAGCCGTAAAATGTCTTCCTCTCCTTAATATCATAGTGTGGATTATATTTATTAATCCTTTGTTATCATTGATTCCACCGCAGAGTTTCGAAAATATCTGAGGGTCACTGATAAGGCCTGATTAGGCTGGCCCAGAAAAAAAAAACTTGAACACTCTAGTCAGTTCTGTTCGCTTCCAGAGGATTACCCTTTGATAGAACATATTTAACTGAACAACAGCTGGTGTTAAGGGAATTTGAAGTATCACTGCCCTTCACCATATTGTTGATTATATTTACTAGTCCTTTGGGGTCGTTGATCCCCCTGCAGAGTTGCGAAAAGTATCTGAGCGTCACCGATGAGCCTGATTGGCCCAGTCTGGCTAGTGTGACCCAGAAATAACTTGATCACTCTACAGTTTTCAATTTCGTTCCGTAGTCCTTGCTTCCAAAGGATTTTTAGAATATATTTATAGCTTAATATCCCTGCAATATTTACTCATTTGTTTCTGAACATACGTCATAGTTCGAGGTTTTGATCGATAGAGTTGTGATTGGGATGACAAAAACACAATAATTATTAATGGTAGCAATGCTTTATTTTCGTCCCATCACTAAAACACGCCTATATAATTTTGACCCCCACCCCCCACAGACACACACACACACTTTTATATAGTAAAACCCATGGGTTTTACAGTGGGTATTCGTTAGAACCGCCGGAATGAGGCGGTTCTAACGGGTACCCGTAATCTATACTTTGAGCAGAAATAAGAAAAATATCATACGTTTTCATCTTAATAATTTCGTTTTTCGGGTGGTAATATTGACTATGATTTGTATAGGCGTGTTATATATAAACTGTATTATTAAGTGCAAATGTTATTCGGTTAGTGAAATAACCTTTGGAAAATTTGTCCCTTTCGTGGTTGTCAAGGTAAAAGCTACACAGACAAAAAATTAAAACATGACAAGGAAATTGATGTGTTTCACACATAAAGAGCTTTTAGTGCTTATGAATTTATCACTTCTCGTCAGGGAACTTAATTGAATACACTAGGAATGGAACTAGAGAAAACTTAGGTTTAGACCTTTGGGATTTAAATAAGTCAGATTTTATGACTGCAACATAAACAATTAAACAGCTATTGTGTATTAGTGTTGTTTTAGTGTTTATATTGGTAAGGTGTTATTTATTTAAGGGTTTATGTTACTGCTATGTCACACTATTGAGCTAGGATTCCTCCTTTTGGATCAATAGTAATGTATTTGCATTGGAATTGAGGACAAAATCAAATCAGAAGATACCCCCCCCCCATACCCACCCACCCTCCCCTCCCCCACACACACACCTTATTTGCTTTATCTTTGTCCGTCGCGGCGTATGATCTTGTTTACACATTTTTGTTTAACGTACATGCATTTTTGCAAACCTTACCACAAACAAAACAAACCTGGCACCCCTATAATTGGCAATGAACCACTCTAAACTTATTAGGTGGGAGATTCCATTATTATATAGGGGGTAAATGACCTCATAGTGTTGTTGCGCGTATTGTTTTGTGTGTTTGCGGCCAGGGCCCAGTTGTTTAAATTGAGGGTCTCATATAAGTGTTCATGTATTATTGGATTTATTAAACGAGTTGAGAAAAGGGATAAAATCGAAGCTTTGTCGAGCATTTTATCCCTTTTCCTCTACGAGTTTCTTAAATTTAATATTACATAAAAAAATACATGAACACTTATGTAAAACAATCATTGAATTAAATGAGTGTGTGGACTTGGCTTGGGATTCGCAGCTTGGAATATCGATTTTGCCTAACATTCACTAATATTTTACTATACTTTGCAACTACGGAATAAAGCGAATTCTAAACTCCAGACTCCAAACTCCAAGCCAACTGCATACACTTGAATTACATATATATAGATAGACTAGAATGTTTGGCACGAAAATGGGGCATGAGATTTCAGCCCGTTAATTCCAATATTATGCAGATAACTAGAAAGAGAACAAATAAAATTGAGGCTTCATACACCTTAGAGGGAACGGTCTTCGAAAATGTGAATTCCATTAAATACCTTTGTGTGACAATCACTCACGAATTGAGATGGAATGCACAGATTAGCAACATGTGTACTTAGGTGAATAAAACACTTGGTTTCCAGAGGCGAAATCTTCATCAGTGTCCTCAGAATGTGAAGGAGACAGCATAGAATGGGCCTGTTCGCCCAGTCTTTGAATATGGTAGTTGTATCTGGTACCCCAGGGGAGAGGTCCTTAATGAAGGAATTGAAAAAGTTCAGAATAAAGCTGCTAGATTTGTAACAAGCAATTACTGCTTTGAAACTGGGAAAGTCTAGGAAAATTAAGATGGAGTCTCTCAAGAAAAGGAGAAGAGACAGTGGGCTAATACTCTTTTACAAAGGTCTAAAAGGTGCTTCCAGCATTCCAACAGATGGCCTTGTTTCCCCAGTTAGGCACTGTAGCAACCACCATTCAATGGCGTTTCAGACCCTTACTGCAAGAACTGACATTTATAAAGAATCGTTCTTGCCCCGAACCATTAGAGATTGGAATCCCTTCCCGATTCGATTATTTCGACAGCTGAAGGTGCTGAGCTAGAGACTAACTTCCCATATCACAGGTCCTGGTGTATGAATGTCATTTGACGTGTCATCAGTAAAAATTCTGAAGTTACCAAAATAGAAGTGAAGGCAATGGTCAGGAATAGATACAATTAACCCTCAGCTCCCATCACAGACAAGAAAGCTTTCAACATCTGGATCCGGTATTTTGCACACATTAATGGCCAAGGCGTGAGAATTCCATTGGTAACTTACCATTCTAATGCACTTACGTATGTAACGCGACGTCTGATTGGATAACGTCAAAAATTTGCGACAGTATATTCCACGATATACTGTCGGAAATCCGACGTCACCACGTAACGTCGTTTTTCATTGGCTTACATTTGGTTTTACGCAGCTCACAACGCCTGCCGCTTTGTGCAAAATAGTACAATTTTCAACAAAACCGAATAAGTGCATTAGAATGGGGATAACTGTATTGAAAATTGTCATTTGGGGAGGTAAATCGGTGGTTTTACGGTCGCAAATTACGTTTTACGGCTCCGCTGACGCGTCGCCGTAAAACGAAATTTCCGACCGTAAAACCACCGATTTACCTCACCAAATGACAATTTTCAATACAGTTATCCCCTAATTGACTGATTGTTTGGGGTTTAACAACACGGCTAGCAGTGTGGGTCATTTTGTATCGTCTCCCAGAGAAAAGAGATGAGCCCCACCAAGCGAATTTGGGTCTTCGAGCATTCCGTCATGACAAATTTTAACTGCGCATGCTCAGCCATTCAGAGGGGCCAGGGATATGGCTTTATGTCTGAAGGTTCCTCTTGATTCACTGCTTGTATGAGCGAGCAGCGAAGGTTCTGGCGAGACTGCGCGGATGCGCAGGCTCGCCTGAACCTTCGCTGCTCGCATAGGCGATATGTACCAAAATCGCTTGACGGGGCCCAGATAGAAGCGATAGTAGAGCAGATGAAAGTGAGGGACAGAGGTGCAAAAGGAAAATAAATGGAAGTGTAGAAAAAGAAGAAATAACAACTTTTCCTCTCTACCCTTACCTGCTGCAAGGACAGCAGGCCTTTTCAAACTGTGAGCCAATATCAGATGGACGCCCAATGACGCAAGATACACGTCGCCTTTGCCTCATACAACCATCCCCTGATTACTTACCAACTATACACTATACGCGTTAAAGACGTTTTCTTTGGTGCGGCTTATTTGGTTGAATTATCATTTTTTTTATTTTTTGTCAGAAAGTGAAATTATTCTGAAAGGAAAAGCGTAGGCTCACAAGATGCTATCGCACCTTTTTACAACATTATAATGACGTTTATTCTGAAGTATTTTGCGCATGTCGTAATGTTAATCTGACACATACACTCTTTTGACAGTACACTAGAATGTCAAAATGACAACCTAATTTTTGAAACGTTTAAATTTGTTTGCCCATTTTCTTCCAAATTTAAGCTGAGATATGAGAGAATTGGCCTTATCAATCTAATATTTACGTATGACCTTAAAATGACCGTTTTGTTTGTTTATTTGAATATGAGGTTTAACGTCCCCGTCAACACTTTAAAGGTCATTTAGGAGACGTTGCTTCCAATTTTGTGGGACTTTTACCCGACATTGAGATGAAATGGCATCTCAAGCCCTGCCGCCCAATGAAACCAATAGGGTCTATAAGCAAGGGTGGTCCGACTCTCGCACCGCATTGCCTTGGCAGGCTTAGATCCTCTAAGCGGTTTACCAGTACTCGTGTGTTGGTCGGTTTCAGCTCTGCGTGGAAGCATCATGCAGCCCATCTATTTCTTCAAGCCCCGATGGGCGGGGGCCTTAAAATGACCGTGCACAGCCAGTGTATAGACAAGATGTATGTTAACCGCTGTGTGTCATTTTGTATCGTTTCCCAGAGAAAAGAGATTGCCAGTACAAGCGAAGGACAGGGGAGAAAGAGGGAAATGAATGGAAGTGTAGAAAATTAACCCTTCTCTTGCAGAATATTCATTTAAGCCACACCCATTTCTGTCTATCAACCAATCAATTACTTGATGTAATTTATTGCTACAAATTCATTAACTAAATGCCAAACAGTGTAGATCCTGATCAGATGGCTTCTTCAGAAGCCATCTGATCTGGATCTACACTGTTTCCAAAAATAGGGGTTGTCGTGAACAGCAAGATAAGGGTTAAGGAACACCAACATTCCCTCTCTACCCTTACCTTCTGCAAGAACATCAGGGCTTGCCCAAAAGTAAGCCAATATCATTTGGACACTCCACTGACGCAAGATTGAAACAAGTTCCTCATAAATGTACGAAGTTTCTTCTAAAGGGTCTGCTCTTGATGGAAAGAATATGCTCCTTTAAAAGTAGACCCCTAATGAGGGGTGACAAATTGTTTATATTGCCTCCCTGAAGCTGAAACTATGGATTTCCTTATATAGTGTGCAAGAAAAATATATATTTGGAGGAAGATTCCATTTGGTACAAAAAGGGTTAATTTCACGGTAGCAAACACAGTCATCTGGGTACATCTGCTGATTTCAGTCTGCGCTGGTCGCATGTGATTTGGCTGATTTCGGATAAATATAACTTGCCCTATTTTTAAGACCAGTTGCACGCTTAGTTAAAGCAAGAAGCATGATTATACATTATACAAAGCAATGTAACAAAAAAGGTGACCCCATTACGAAAACATGCCAATTCAGATACATTTACAGTCGAACTTCGATGGCTCGAACACCGATGGCTCGTTTACCATGATTGAGTCGAACCCGTTTTTGAGTCCCTAGGGAATTCCTCTGCATAAGAAAAAGTGTGGTATAATTAAGGAGATTTTTGACATTTATCTTGCAAATGTATGCTGTGTGTACTCATTAGAATCGCCTCAATGAGGCGATTCTAATGAGTACACACAGCATCCATTTTCATTATAGAACATCGAAAAGATGTCTAAAAGTATCTTGTTATGCCTCCTGGCAGTAACCTCAGTGGCTCGAACTACCCCTGTCTCGAACAGATTTTCGATGTCCCAAAGGTGTTCGAGCCATTGAAGTTCGGCTGTATATGGAAAACACCAGGAAAAAGAGAAAAAAAAATCTTTTTCTTTTGTGGTAAATTTTCAATACCCACAATCTATGTTGTTGAGCAGAAATTAGAAAAATAATGTATAGTCTACTCCTGTAAATCCCAATTTCATTGTATAACAGTGGGGTTTAAGAGGGTCAAATTTATATAGGGCTGTTTTCGTGATGGACAGGGATTGGACTGTGCAGTGGACTGATCCGAGTCTTCAAATGGGATTCTTGAAAAATAATTTTTCGTGACCTTACTCATTAAAACGAGTGCTTGTCTTATGACACAAAAATATGACAATAAATTAAGTCTGCCTGTAACAAAAAGACAGTTTTCTGCCAAAATAACAAAAAGAACTATACATCTTCATTAAACGGTCTGTTAAATTAGCAAAGGAAGTAAAATTCCTAGCCTATGATTGTAGGGTTTCGCAATAAAAACAGTATAACATTTGAATTTCACAAAACATAACGTTTTTGTCGGTTACGTCATACGTGACTTGTAGTAGGTGACAAGTTCGTTAGCAAGTCCATTTTAATTAGCACACTTAACACCATTTATGCCTAGCGTTCCATGTTTAAGCCATTGGCAGTGTAGTCCCAGATCAGAAAGAAAGAAAGCACCCCGCTCAGTCTTGTTTATTCGCACGAGCCTTGTGTAGCCTCCACGCTATCCGAAGAACTACATCACAAAAACACGCATCACGAAAACACTTTTATCATATGACGTCGCGTCTGAGAATGTGATAACGCCATGTATTATTTTCGATAATCCACTAGTGGATTAAATATGCAAATTAGCTGGATACGTTCCGTAACGTTACATGTACGACGTCCGTAACGACGTCGCGTTTACTAATGGCGGAATATTGACATTTTGGTTAACAATCGTGAATAAAATGCGTTTTAAATGTCATATGATAAATAGAATCTTGCATTCGTGCTTATGTATTATTGAATTTATTAAACTCGTTGAGGAAAAGGGATAAAATGCTCGGCAAAGCCTCGCATTTTATCCCTTTTCTTCAACTTGTTTAATAAATTCAATAATACATGAACATATTAAAATCGTTGAGGAAAAGGGATAAAATGCTCGGCACAGCCTCGCATTTTATCCCTTATCCTCAACTCGTTTAATAAATTCAATAATACATGAACACTCGTGTAAGATCCTCTATCTATATAATTTTGACCCCCTTGAACCCCACTTTTATAAAAGTAAAACTGGGGTTCACAGGGGTAAACCTTATTGTTCTTATTTCTGCTCTAAAATATAGATTGTGGATACTTGTTAGAACCGCTTTGATGAGGCGGTTCTAACGAGTACCCACAATCTATATTTTGAGCAGAAATAAGAAAAACATCATAATTTTTTATGATCCAGCAAGGATGCACAGTGGCAAACAGTGTAGACCCTGATCAGACTGCTCCCCATTACGAAAACATAGCTGTACAAATACATTGTAAATTTTACCGCCGAAAAAATGAAAGTTTTGAGATGAAAAAATGTTGATATTTTTCTTATTTCAGAAAAGATGAGGCGGTTCTATCGAGTACCCACAATCTATATTTTAGAGCAGAAATAAGAAAAATAAGGTTTACCCTGTAAACCCTAGTATTACAATATAAAAGTGGGGTCCAAGGGGTCAAAATTGTCATAGACGTGTTTTCGTGATGCTGGCTTATTTCTATAAAATTGCTCAACCTTAAGGAATAATTGTGAACCTGTACCCATTAGCGTTTCGACTGAGGTAATTTGATATAGATTTCTACCACGTTTTTGTTTGTTTGTATTTGAGTTTAACGGCCCAGTCAATACTATTTTTGAGCCCGTCAGTTAACCTATCCACACATTTTCTGGGCAGGCTTATACATAAGCGTTTAACCGGTACTGTGCACATCCTTTCGCCAGAAACTGACAACTGTCCTTCTTGAATAAGCAGAAGGAAGAGAATGACCGTAGAAAAGATTTCATGATCAATCTCCACGAAAGACTGTTGCCGATCCCGGCAGGTATCGAACCCGTCCTCCTAATCACCAGTCAGATGCGCATCCGACTGAGCTTCTACCATGTTAAACACATGACACAACGTTTGAGACGTCTTGCCGTTTTTATAAAAATAATACCCTTTTAAAAAAGAGATCTATACTCATAAAGAAAAGAATTAGAACAGATTTATATGAACAAAGGGAGATAAAACATTTTCGAAAAATCCCCTCTAAGAGATGCAACGTTTCTGATGTCTGTATGACCAATAACCTCACGAAAACACGCCTATATTAGTTTGACCCCCTCAAACCCAAATTTTATTTTTCTTATTTCTGCTCTAATATATAGATTGCGGGTACTCGTTAGAACCGCCTCGATGAGGCGGTTCTAACGAGTACCACAATCTATATTTTGAGCAGAAATAAGAAAACTATCACAATTTTTCATCTAACATTGTCGTTTTTTCGGCGGTAAAGTTTACTATGTATTTATATAGGCGTGTTTTCGTAATTGATTCTAAGTTTCACAAATATATGTAAATGTAAGCAATAAGAATTGAAACAATACTCATAAAACAACTCATTAACGAATTAAGATCATTATGGTTTTAGTCATAAAACCGTTTAGCATGAAAACGCAATAATCGTACAATGTTATGTTTTGACAATTATGATTATGTGGTATAACCTATTTTGAATATTTCCATAAACTATGTTTGAATGAACTAGTGACATGATATAAAATGACAGAAATCGGGAATTTAGCGACCATTCTCAGATCTTTTACATGCATTTTATTTTCAGACAGCCTTGGCCATTTCTTCAATCTCACGTCAGCCATTTAACAAGGCCGCACCGACTGAAATGAAAATATTACTTTCTAGCCCCGCCCCTCTTTAATTATTTGATATAAATGCGGACCTTAAACGCCAACGAATTTTATAGGGGATACCCAAAACTGGTCTGATCAGGGCCTTCAATGTTTGGAGAAAGTGCAACCATTTTATGCCCCCGCCATTCAAAGAAATGCTGGAAAGGGCATTCATTACGAGAACACATCCGTGCAACATAGTGCATTTTTCACATATCCAAAACGGACATTATAATGATAAAATGTGTGATATTTTTCTTATTTTTACTCTAAATATATTCTATAAAAGGGTTATCCTTTGGAAGCAAGGAATACACCACAGAACTGAAAAATATGTAGTGTGCATGTTTTCCGGGCCAGACTAGCTAGTTTCGGCCAATTAGACCCTCAAATATTTTCGAATTCCACAATGGAATCAATGATCCCGAAGGACAAGAAAATATAAACTACACTATGATGTAGGGCAGGGAGACTTTTTACGGCCGCCACACATTCCCAGACACCAGCTGTAGTGACGTTAAATATATTCAAGGTTGAGGGTGCTCGTTATACCCACAACCTGTGTCTTGGAGGAGAAATAAGGAAAATAGTATATACCCCTGCAAACCCCAGTTTTATATAAAGTGGGGTTTACAGAGGTATCCTTTCACGGAATGGTTAACGGGATATATATAGCGAGGGTGTGTGTGAGATGCCATTCAGTTTGTTTGTTTGTTTGATTTGAAGTTCAACGTCCCCGTCAACACTATAGGTCATTGTGGAGACGTTGCTTCCAGTTTTGTGGGACTTTCACCCGACATTGAGACGAAATGACATCTCAAGCCTTGTTTCCGAATGAAACAAAAAGGGTTTATAAGCATGGACGGTCCGACTCTCAGGGGGCAGGCTTAGATCCTCAAAGCGGTTTACCAGTACACGTGTGCGGTCAGTTTCAGCTCTGCGTGGAATCTCGCGATATAGACAAATAATTTGTCCAGTCCGCATGAAGGCTTCTGAATATGTTTTTAAAGAAAATTATTCTTAATTTTAGATGGTCTTAGTAGCGGACTTTCACTTAGCCGACAGGCGAGGAAAAACCCTTTAGCTTTTTTTTCAATTTATCTTCTTTAAATGCATGCCTGCACCCAACTATTAGAGTTGATCTTTTTCTTGAAGCTACCTTATGATCTCCCCTTCATGTTTCACGTGAACAAGTCCGCGAAATGAACACCGCTAACCCCAATTTTATATAAAGAAAACTGGGGTTTATAGGGCTATACATTATTATTCTTATTTCTTTTCCAAAACATAGGTAGTGGGTACGCGATAGAACCGTTCTACCTATGTTTGCGGTTTAAGTTAGAAAAATATCACGTATTTTCATCCGAAAAGTAGCCATTTTGGAGCTGAGAAGTGAGTGAGTGTTTGAGTTTTTACGTCTCACCAACAGTTATGGCCATACGGAGACGCGACCTCGGTTTAAAGACTCATCAGAAAGTCCGGAGAAGCCCGGAGTCGATCCTGCGACGCCTGGTTTACAAGGCGAGTAGCATAACCACTACACCACGGAGGCTTCTATTTGGAGATGAGAAACTATGCACTATGTCACACAGGTGTGTTTTCGTAATGAAAGGGTCGGACGAGACTCTGCAAATGCGCATGCTTGTCTGAGTCTTTGCTGGTCGCATTTTCGTTAATCACCCCTTTCTTATGCGCTGCTTGATTAATTTAACCCATATATGCCTAGTGGCCCTTTTTGGGACGTTGGCAAACAATGTAGACCCAGATCAGACGCCGCATAACGCGGCGTCTGATCTGGGTCTACACTGTTTGCTCAAAGAACATACATTTTTGTACAACTTACATTAAACAAAACAAATCTGACACCCCTATAATTGAAAATGGACAACTCCAAATTTATATGATGGAAGATTCCATTGTCATATATGGGTTAACGTTATCTTTCAGATTCATCGTGCTTTTACCGTGTCTACTGGATGAGTAAAGGATCTTCAGAGGAGGAAATAAAGGTTTGATACTTACTCACTTTGAAGGAGTAAAAATGCAGAAATAGAGATTATCATATGGCATTTTTCATATCATACCCCATATCAGCCCGAGACTCCCATATCAGCCCGAAGGCCGAAGGCCCGAGGGCTGATATGGGTCGAGGGCTGATATGCGGTATTATATGAAAATTGTCATATCATAATCTATTTATCATACATGTACATTTCACTTTAAAAACAAATTGATCAAAATAAAGTATATTAATCATGCCGTCTGCTGATTTTTTTGGCAAACTTTTCAAAACTATTTTTGCATACAGGAAAACAATGCGGACCCAGATCAGACTGCTCCTAGAGGAGCAGTCTGATCTGGGTCCACACTGTTTGCAAAAATAGAGACTTTTAAAGTTAGCAAAGACTCATCCAAACTGTTCGAACAGACGAAAATATTGCAAATTGCAAATGGCGTCCTGAACAACAAATGCGAACTGCCGCAAAAGGAAGAACGCCGCGTGTTCCTAATAGGGTGACGTCAGAGGTATGATAAAGGCTTAGGGGTGCGATAAAGGGTTGTGATATGGATTTTTGGGGTATGATAAAGGCCATGCGATATGGCAGCACGTGCAAGCGTGATACGTGCATTAGTGTCACGTTCGTATCGCATATTCAAAATTTAAGTATTTTATACTAAATGTATGATAAATGATAGTAACACATTCTGACCAGTGGTAAGCGAAAACACGTGTTACGGCATGTGCGCTCAACAGAGACTCAAATCATCCTGTGCATTCGCGCAGTATGATCAGAGTCTTCGTTGTGCACCACACAAATTCCCGTAGTCTAGCTCTTAGACATTGGTGTCATTTTTCACCGAACTGCTTGCGTTCTGTGTTTTAATCAGACGTGAATCCTTAGATTTTCTGTCACTAAAGACAAGATATTTCCCAAAGACAAAGTACATGTAAGGAACTATCAGAGAGAAAAGAAACAGAAGCAACAAAAATACTAAGAACACCTTTGGGACTGTTCAAAAGTGGTCTTAAAGACCACGTTTGAACAGTCCAAAAGGTGGTCCTTGACCAGAAGACACAAAGAAACAATAACGGCGCCCTTCTAAATAAGCCTTTTAAACCAGAATTAGTTTTAATTTTAGGTGGTTTTACTGTATTAGGTATGCACACATAATATTACACATTTACTTAAAAATGATATCTGACTTGTAGCTAGTCTAGGATTCCAGTAGATCCAAAACCAGCAGGCACATGACGTAATTGTGACGTCACATCAACGTCGGTACAACGTCATGACGTTTATGCAACGTCAAATCTACGTCGTTGCAAGGTCATGACATTGCACCGACGTTGATGCAACGTCAAATCTACGTCGGTGCAACGTTGCACCGACGTTGATTTGTCGTTGCCCTAGCGACGTGTCCCTGCTGGGAATACTTCCTCACGCAGGCAGAGAAGCCCACATTCTGACAGAAGGGACGCAGTCCATTCAAATATATTGAAAACTTTACCACAAAAAAAATTATAAAAAAAAAATTCGAGATAAAAATTTTGATATTTTTCATATTTCTGCTCAAAACATAGATAGTGTGCACTCGCTAGAACCGCCTCGAGGCGTATCCAATGAGTACCCCACAATCTACGTTTATGAACAGAATAAGAAGAATTATGTACATCCCTGTAAATTCCAGTTTACATTGCAAAAGTGGGGTTTGAGGGGTTCAAAATTAAATCGGCGTGTTTTCGTGATGGATTTGACTCTTCGTTGTGCTCATATATACTTGTTTGTTTGTTTGATTTAAGGTTTAACGTCCCCGTCAACACTGTAAAGGTCATTTTGGAGACGTTGCTTCCAATTTTGTGGGACTTTTACCCGACATTGAGATGAAATTACATCTCAAGCCCTGTCGCCCAATGAAGCCAATAGGGTTTATTAGCATGGACGGTCCACGGGCCTCCGTGGCCTAGTGGATAAGAGCGCTGACTCTTAGTCATTAGGTCTCTCGCCGCCGTAGGTTCGAGCCTCGCTCGGGCCACGTGTGAGACGCCAAGTTCTGCAACGGAAGGTCAGGTGGTTTTTCTCCGGGTACTACGGTTTTCGCCCACCTCTGATTAACGATCGGCTCGATATGAGTGAAATATCTTGAAAGGGCCGTAAAACCCAAACCAAATAGCATGGACGGTCCGCCTCACACCGCGGTTCCTGGACAGGCTTAGATCCACTAAACGGTTTACCAGTTCTAGTGTGCGGGCCAGAATCAACTCTGTGTGGAAGCATCATGCAGCCCATATATTTCTTCCAGCCCCTATGGGCGGGGGCCAGCTCATATATACTAAATAGAAGTGAAGAAAATGATCAAGAATCGATACAACTAACCCATACCGCCCACCAGAGACACCAAAGGGAAAGATACAAGAACATGAAAAAGACTAGACCCTAACATCACTAGCAGAAAACCAAAAGGACAGTTACTTTTCCCACAAAGTGGCCAATTGGCTATCCAAATCTATACACACATTCAAAGACGAACCATAACAAAAATAAACACCGGCAGAAGAACCGCCTTGGAATTATCATGGGAGGTATGGCCCTATGTTATTCAAATGATCCTGAAATTAGCGTGTTCGGACTCTACAGTCTATGTTCCCCAACCAATTTCAACCAAACTTCATACATGGCTTTGCATCCACGAAAACTCGCAGGGCATATAAGCGTTTTGGTTTCAGTGGGCGGCAGGGCTTGAGATGTCTTTTCATCTTATTGTTGGGTAAAAGTTCCACAAAACTGGAAGCAGCGTGTTCAAAATGACCTAAATAGAGTTATACGAGGACATTAAACCTCATTTCAAACAAACAAACAAAACCTCGCACGAGTTCGATCAGCGTCAAAATCCAAAAGCGTATCAAAGGAGTTATTGCCAGTTTCTTCAAATAATGCTGAAATTAGCCGTTTCCTGGCTCTACAATCTGTGCTTACCTTCCGATTTCCATCGAACTCGATACATGACACCTCACACGAGTTCGATCATCGTCAAAATCCATTGCGTATCGGGGGAATGATGGCCCTTTGTTCTTCAAATAATGCTCAAACAAGCCGTTTCCGGACTCTGCAGTCTGTGTTTACCAACCGATTACCACCAAACACGGTTTTGCATCCACGAGACCTCGGACGATTTCGATTATCGTCAAAATCTGGCACGTGTCACGGAGTTACTGCCCTTTGTACATGAAATTTTAAACATGTTCTTCATTTGCTCAAAAATGCTTGATTTCAATTCAATTCATTTTCACTTGCTCATGGCGTGGGTATTTTAGTAATTCTCCAACGATAGCTCTAATAATTGAGCCAGCGCATGACAAAATCTACAAGAAGGCTTGAGCGATCAGCGAAAACTCAGATCAGCCTGGGCATTCGCGCAGGCTGATCAGAGTCTTTGCTGATCGCATGTACCTACTATAGGTGAATATCTATGCAAAGAGACATAGGCAAAAGGTATTTTCATAGCGGATGGGTACGCAGGTTGATTTCAGTCTGTGCTGGTCGCACCGGTCTAATTGTAGGTTTTGTCATGCGCCTGCCCAGTTATGATATAGGAGTGCGCCAAGTGAAAAGGGCTATTCGAGCATGTACACTCAGAAAAGCCTCAAATCAGCCTGTACACAAACATGGAAACACACAGTATATAGGTTTTACCCTTTTTAAAGAAGCTGACTGTAAGCATCGAGCATTACATGGAAAGTCAAAATTTTTGATTTTCTTTATTTTTTGTACATAAGTAGCATTTCGCAAATGATGAAGATTGGTGAAAATTTTATTGGAATATGTCAAGTAGTTTTCGAGATATTGATACAAATGCTGTTGCCATGGCAACAACGTATTCACATAGATAAAACAGTATTTTTATATGATTTTCAACAACTAGCTATTGTTTCCACTTTCATAATATATACCAATTTACACATGATATCCATAAGGGTATATGTAATGAAGCGATTCATAATATATTGGGCTCGTGAACGTGTTCACGTATGTTACCATGGCAACAGAATTGAGGTGCTAGTCAAGCACATTGAATTTTTCAGGATTTTCTGTATTTTTGTCTAAATTTTATTCTCAGGGGCAACGACATTGGAAGAAACGGACAGTGGCACTTAAATAACATGTCCTAGTATTAACAAAAACTGTAATGTCTAGGTGTAATCCTCTTTCAATGGAAGAAAGATAACTCGGCAACTTTGTCCGTGTTGCACAGACGAATTTTTTGAAAAATAGTAACAGTGTAACTACTTATGTGAAATTCAAGAGCTGGTCTTTGATAAATTAACCATTGCATTGGTCATAAATTATTAAACTAACATCTTGCACAATGAACATAGCCATTAAAATCAATAAAAGACCTAAAATGTATGTTTTTATGCTCTTTTCTGCATAAAAAGATCAAATGAAATTCTATTACCAGTGTTATTATTATACTTTTGCTTCATCTATATCAAATCTAATCTATTTCTGATTACTAAATGTGTAATAAATTGGTTTGATTGTAATGCCATCTGCTTCAAGTTAATGAATAATTTGAAAATATGAATAATTATAACAATTATGGAGTCTCATTACCCCACCCACTTTATTGTGTACAAAATGGTGTTGCATTTCTGGACAGGAAAGCAACGCCCCTATATACTTAAGCCTAGTTAAGCTAGGAAATAATGATCATGATTTGAATAAATAGATAAAATGGTGTAGATTGTGTAGTAGCCCTTGTTGCTATGGCAACCGTAACATTCCGTTAAAACTGAATAAATACCTGTTTATGGTTTCACTGTTGTAAGAGATTTTCACTAGCTTTAAAATCTATTAGGACAGAATTGAAAGTTCATATCAATTTAGATTAAATAACATATTTATGATAACCTTTTCCATGTTACGGTTGCTATGGCAACGCAAAATTTCATTTTTTATAATGAATAGATACATGTATGTGATCCGTTATGGAAAGGTGGGCCTTGCGTATGTTTGGAAGTGCTGACTTTATAACAGAACAAGACGTAATGTAGGAATTAATTTGTAGAGTATGTTAGAATCTTAAATGAATTCCCATGTTTTTTTTTTGTCCAAAAGAACGAGTTAAAACAAAAATACATATGTATGTTTTGCCTTCATTATTACACTATTTCTGCGTAATAGTTTCCATCTCGAAAATTAGTTCAGCAGTAAATGTTGTCAACAAGTTTTTGGAATACACGTGTGAAAAACATGTATAAATTTGCATGGTCGTGTCAAAATGGAATTATCTCAGCTGATTGAAATTATTTTGAACTCATTGCCCTTTCAAATGTTTCATCAATAGTATTGCGGCCGTCGAAACTCTTATCAAGTTTACAATTAATTCTTTCTGTTGTCCAACATTATTTCGTCTCCCCATTCATCATCATAGTGGAAATTATATTTTCTGGTCCTTTGTGATCATTGAGTTCATTTAGAATATTTTGGAAATAGAATTCAGCTTAAGTCGGTGCTATAGGGCGTGGCCGGTGTTGCATATTTCAGTACTGTTCCTGAACAGACTCAATAAACTCAATAAAACCGATTCTGCGATTTTGTTTATTTTGTGTATTCTTTGCTTCCAAAAGACCCAACCATTCAGAACTCATTTACAATGATATCTGCACTAGACGGGTTTAACATATACATTTGGTCCCTGTTTACGGCGATATATGTTTATTGATGCTTAATAGATAGCGTTGCCTGCTTAAATCAGCTACCCTAAAGCTTCTATACCTGGACTGATATCCGCCATTGACGTTAGTGATTTGCTCATGATACCATGCCAAACGCATGCTACATTTTTTCTTATGCCAGATCGAACGCATGCGCGTGTGACAACTACAATTCTCAGTACATCCAACTTATGGGAGTATAGAATTCAAAGTAACTGATTGCGCAAGGTGGTGCATATAGCCTACGTCAAATTATAGCCGTATGAAATAGGGTTTATAAGCATGGGCGGACAATCTCGCACCGCTTTGCCTGGGCAGGCTTAGATCCTCTAAGCTGTTTACTAGTACCCGTGTGCGGTCGGTTTCAGCTCAGCGTGGAAGCATCATGCAGCCCATCTATTGTTAGAGTGTGCATGGATTACCTTAATTGTGGGACTATTGAAGTAATGGACTGACAGGCACGTTCCTCTTACTTGAGCCCAATAGAACATGTGTGGGACATTCTTTACAGATGTATCTCATAGGGCGATTATCCACCAATGACTATTCAAGATCTCATAAATATCCTTAGACATGAATGTGAAACACTAGCTTTACAAACTGTTCAAAGTTTAGTTCGTAGCATGCCTCGGCGATGCCAGGAGTGTTGTGCTGCTCGAGGTGGACATACGCATTATTGGCAGGAAATAAGTGACTGATTTGCGCCTGTCTATGACATTTGAAATAATAATCTGATATAAAGAGGGTGATTTCTAAAAAAATATGCAAATTTCTCCTTAACAGGTTACAGCGTGATTTGTGAACTGGTTGCCCGTGTTTGCCATAAACATGTTGCAGATAGTTATTTATCTATCTGAATCGTTGTTTCATCATCATTATTCAACATCTTTATACTGAAGAAATATGTGTTTGCTCCTTTGTTTTGAGCAGTATATATTTGAAAGACCTGCCTGCCTCCCCTGCATGTGTCCTGTAATGTCAAATTGTATTTGGCAGGTGTGCTGTTCCCTTAGTATAAAACCCCTTCTGAATCAAGGGAACGTGTTTGCTCCTTTGTTTTGAGCAGTGTATATTTGAAAGACCTGTCTGCCTCCCCTGCATGTGTCCTGTAATGTCAAATTGTATTTGGCAGGTGTGCTGTTCCCTTAGTATAAAACCCCTTCTGAATCAAGGGAACGTGTTTGCTCCTTTATTTTGAGCAGTGTATATTTGAAAGACCTGTCTGCCTCCCCTGCATGTGTCCTGTAATGTCAAATTGTATTTGGCAGGCGTGCTGTTCCCTTAGTATAAAACCCCTTCTGAATCAAGGGAACGTGTTTGCCCCTTTATTTTGAGCAGTGTATATTTGAAAGACCTGTCTGCCTCCCCTGCATGTGTCCTGTAATATCAAATTGTATTTGGCAGGCGTGCTGTTCCCTTAGTATAAAACCTTCTGAATCAAGGGAACGTGTTTGCTCCTTTGTTTTGAGCAATGTATATTTGAAAGACCTGCCTGTCTCCCCTGCATGTGTCCTGTAATGTCAAATTGTATTTGGCAGGTTTTGACATGAAATCTTTTCTACGGTCATTCCCCCACCCCGAGTTTCGAACGGACGCACGGACGAACGAACGGACGGACGGACGAACGAACGAACGGACAGGGGCAACGCTATATGCCCTTCCATCATTCTTCGAATGGCGGGGGCATAAAAAACACTTTCATTATCAGAGAAATACTATTTTCGCACTCGCCCCCGCCCATAGGGGCTTGAAGAAATATATGGGCTGCACGATGCTTCCACGCAGAGCTGAATCCGGCCCGCACACTAGTACTGGTAAACCGCTTAGAGGATCTAAGCCTGTCCAGGAACCGCGGTGCGAGGCGGACCGTCCATGCTAATAAACCCTATTGGTTTCATTGGGCGACAGGGCTTGAGATGTCATTTCATCTCAATGTCGGGTAAAAGTCCCACAAAATTGGAAGCAACGTCTCCAAAATGACCTTTACAGTGTTGACGGGGACGTTAAACCTCAAATCAAACAAACAAACTATTTTCGCACTTTGAACTGTTGGTAACCATCTATTGTAGTCGCAGATAAAATTGACTAGGTGGAGCTATCTTTTGGACCTGCCTTAGGAATAAGGTAAACCAAGTCACCCGATTGTGTGAATTCAACTGTAACACAAGCATAGCTGTGGGGTATATGACCATTTTGTCTGCTTGTAGAAAGCGTGCAAAAGGCAATCTACCAAATCTCTGGTGGACTTAGCGAATTTGACATATATTGACAACACCTGAATAGCTCCGCCTAGTCAATCTTATCTGCGAGTACTATATGTGGTGTTCAAGGCATGCAACTCTCTCAACAATTCTACACTATATATATATATTTTAACCGGCCTAGGTACACATGTAGCTCAGTCGGATGCGTCTCTGGTGATCAAAAGGGCGCGAGTTCGATACCTGCCGGGTTCGGCAACATTCTTTTGTGGAGATTGATTATGGAGCGCTTTGGTGCAGTGGTAGCGCATCGGATTTGTGATCTAGAGGTTGCGGGTTCGAGCCTCACACTGACCAAAGTGTTGTGTCCTTGAACAAGGCACTTCATCCGCATTGCTTAAAAATAATAATAATAAAGGACTGGCTACCACCCAGGAAATCCTGCTCGTAATGCTCAGATGTCAGCGAGTAGCAGTAACACGACTGGTAAACTCGTAAAGGGGTAACCGTCGGTTATGCACTCAAAATCCTTACGGGAACTTCTGGTTATGCCTTCCGAGACCACAAATATGTCAACAAACAGGTGAGTGTTCCCGATATATGATTTTTAGTCATTTTTGTAAAAATATTTTGAGAAATCGGGCAATGCTTTTCTCAACAACTTTCATTTCTGCATCAGAAAAGATGGGTGTCGACATGAAAAGGCAAGCGGTCGATTTTTAATTTAATTTCTCCCCGAGGAAGGTAGTCAGATATTTCTGTTTTGACCTGTTTTCTAGTGCCGAATGAAGGCATTTTCAGCTACCCATACGATGCGAAACTAATCCAACAAGCCAAATAACACGTAATTCAAACCACTTTCATGTTGAAATACATAATTTGCGAAATTTCCGCAGAAGTTTTTCCAGGAGCTTTAATATTTGTGTCGATTATGACTTACGAGGTCCCATTACCCCGTACGGGAGCATTACCCCTTACGGTGTCAGTCCCAATACTAGTATGTCGGATCATTTTTAGTCATTACTGATGATGTACAAACTTAATCGGAGCAGCTTTGTTGATGTTGCACTGATGAGTTAGGACGTTTATGGAGCGTTCCCACTCGCAGCAGTTTTCCTGGGCAGGCTTAGACCTAAACGGTTTACCAGTACTCAAGTTCGGTCGGTTTCAGCCCTGCGCAGAAGCATTCCAAGCCCCGATGGGCGGGGGCGTATAGTAAAATGCGTATCTAATATGAAATTTATTCTACTGTACGAGCATAAAAAAGAAAATATAGCAATATCAGGTTTTCAGCAATTCGTTCGAGTGCATGAATTTGGATACGTACGAGCAATTCATACGAGGGCACGAATTTCGATTTTAAGTTATCGTTCTGAATAAAGTTAGCAGTATTATCAGTCGTACCGAGCAACTGCAGTGTCTTCAGGACTTTGATGAACCGTTTGTGTGAATTATTGAATGAAGAAACGCATTTCAATCAGACCACCATTAGTTGGCTTTTTTCTGTCCCCGTAAGGGGTAATGCTCCCGTTAGGGGTAATTGGTCTCGTAAGCCATAATCGACATAAATATTTAAGCTCCAGGAATAAATTCTGCGGAAATTTTGCAAATTATGTATTTCAACATGAAAGTGGTTTGAATTACGTGTTATTTGGCATGTTGGAATGGTTTCGCATTCGTCCGGGTAGCTGAAATGCCTTCATTCGACACTAGAAAACAGGTCGAACAGAAATATCGGACTACCTTCCTCAGAGAGAAATTAAAAAAAAAAATCGACCGCTGGCCTTTTCATGTCGACACCCATCTTTTCTGATGCTGAAATGAAAGTTGTTGAGAATAGCATTGCCCGATTTCTCAAAATATGTTTGCAAAAGTGACTAAAAATCATATATCGGGAACACTCACCTGTTTGTTGACATATTTGTGGTCTCGGAAGGCATAACCAGAAGTTCACGTAAGGATTTTGAGTGCATAACCGACGGTTACCCCTTACGAGTTTACCAGCCGTGAGTAACAGGAGAAAAAATAAAGAAATAAAATGAAATCTTTTCTACGGTCATTCTCTTCCTTTCGCTGATTCAAGAAGGGCATTGTCAGTTTCTCGCGAAAGAATGTGCACAGTAGTGGAGCGTGATAGCTCAGTGGTTAGTGCACTTGCCTCTTATGCTAGAGGTTCTGATGCTAGAGATCCCGAGTTCGATCATGGGCGATAAAATTTCGGTGTCCGAACAGGCTACATTGGCATCATTTGCAGGGATGAATGTCATAAAGTGCACCGTCCTTCGGATCCGGATGTTTACTGGAGGCCTTCTGTGCGGGGAGAACCATCCCCTGGGCCGGTTAAAGAACCCTACCGTAATTACAAGATTACTGTGTATCACTTGTGTCTTTTTATTTTGGATGACCATATGGTTGGATGGCCATATGGCCATTTTGTGGGAAAGTAACTGTCCTTATGGCCTTCCTTTGTTTAGGTTTCCATTATGGTCTGGTCGCTTAATGTTTGTGTTTCTTTCCCTTTGGTGTCTTTGATGGGTGGAGTAAGTTAATTGTATCGATTCCTGATCTTTGTTTTACTTCTACTTTAATCCTGCAAAACCTGGAGTGTATCTAATGTACACCTGCTAGTAATGGTCAGATATGACCGATCGTAGTAGCAAGAAAGAAAGAATGAAAAGATATAATCCTGCCCGGGAAAAGTGTGGAAAGGTAAACTGGCCGGCTCAAAAATGGCCTAAATTAGTGTTGACTGGGCCGTTTGACTCCAAAACAAACATAAATGTTTAAAAAAAATGAGCCTAAAAATTTCGGTCGTGCACAGTCTTGAACCACAGTTCCCTTGTTTATGGGAAAAAGTGCCATATCAACTGAGCTATTGAGCGCTGTTATAACTTGGCGTTTTATAACCTTATACATACAACAACACAGCCAATTACCGGTAACTGTCTATTTTTGTTTATAAATTCTATGCAAACTTTCTAATTCACAAGATAAAAGGCTCTTGTTTATAGTATTATTAGCAACAGGTGCGCAATAAATTAGCTACGTCAACTATGACGTCGCGATTTTTTCACGTGTTCTCGAAATGACGTAATGCCAAAATCTGATGACGCGTCACATATATTGAAAATAAAATAACCAGAATGTAGTAATAGCAAAGACGGTCTTTAAATTTTGCGCAAAAATTGTCATCCGGTTGACACTTTCTTGTTTACCGACCACCTCACGCATAAGAATATTCAACAAGGGACTTAATCGGCGTTACCGGGCAAATCCCGGACATTAGTGTTCGCCGTTATAGTTCTCTCCCTTGGCACGAAACGCCGTATTGATACTATTTCAAAAGCCTATAACGGCACGGTATCAAAAGGATTACACCTAAACTCTGCATATTTTGCATCTTTCAGCTATGCTGTAGCTTCTAGTGTTTTACATTTTCAGTGAAGCCGTTGCCCTTGAGAAGCATAACGGAAAATATATGACCACCAAACCACTGAAACCGAGTGTCAAATCATGCAAATAATCTCATGTACATGTCAGAAATCGATAAATAAATTTGAAACGATCGAATAAAAAAATTCTTAATTCAATTTTGAAATTATAAAAAACACTAACGTATCAGTATAAATGATATTTATTATATTTTCATAACAATACATCCAAGAGGTATGGATTTTTAGCGAATGGAAACAAAATAGCCGTTTCCATGGAAACGGCGAAGGATCGGTACGAAAAAAAATATCAACGTAACACATGGCACAAAGGTAACATTTCCACAAAGTTTCACTGGAATCTGTGATTTTCGCACTTTCCAAGTTTTCATGGACCAATGCTCGATGCTTACAGTCAGCTTCTCTTAACCCTTTTTGTACCAAATGGAGTCTTCCTCCTTATGTATACCAGGATTCCATTCAAAATTTAGTGGTGTCATGTTGTTTTTTTCTTCTAAATTTATTTGGAAAATGGCTTAACTTTTCGCAAAAAGTGTAGGCCCTGATCAGACGCCGCGTTCTGCGGCCTCTGATCTGGGCGTGCACTGTTTACCCTGTTACCCGTTTTGGGGTTTCCGGTACCAGCTTTCGTATAGTAAAACTGCGGTTTACACGGGTATATGTAATTTTTCTTATTACTGCTCTTAAACATAGATTGTGGGTACTCGTTAGAACCGCTAGACCATTCATACTTTGGCGCTCAGTTGCCATATCTTACATATCTTACAGGAAGAAATCAAAGTAGTGCTAGTACTGGTGGGTCGATTGCCTCTGAGTGAAGGCTGGTAAAATGGTCCTGTATTGTAAGTAAACAGTGCAGATCCACATCAGAAACCGCGTTCCGTGGCGTCTGATCTAGGTATACACTGTTTGCCAAACCCAACACCTGATTCCAGTCTAAATTCTATTTGGATGCCTCTTTTGTGCGGTATTCCGACCGCACAGCGATAAGAATTGTGCGGGCTTTTTTTTTTCATAAAATAAACGTTACCTGGATTCCATGCAAATCAGTGATAGTCACGTGGACATCGACACGTAACGCTTCAGTGCTTAGTGACTAAGGGCTGATTAACCCATTTTGTACCAGAAACCCTGGCAAACAGTGCAGGCCCAGATCAGACGCCGTTCAGGGCCTCCACTGTTTGCTAAAAGTTCAGTCACTTAATTTCCAAATAAATTTTGATACACCCCTAAATCTCGAAATGAACTAAGGAGGAAGATTCCATTTGGAACAAAAATGGTTAATTATCTATCGATAGTGAATGGGATGTTTTTGTTTCATTATTATCAGACCTCATTTTAGTTAATTTCATTTTTTGTAAGATAAAACAAGGCTTGGCATTAATGATGCCAAGCCTTAAGATTTTTTTTTCTGAAAACAATTCAAAACAGTGTGTAGGTGAAGGACTAAATGGAAAAGTAACAGTTCAAGGTATTCTATGAACTTTTTGTTCCCCGCAATATTTAACACCGCAGTAACCTGATTCTCTGTCTCATATGTTATTTTAATCTCGACTTAATGCAATACAGGAGAACAAATGTCTAAAGCAATAATGTATAACAACGTTTTTATTATGCTCTCTCTCTCTCTCTCTCTCTCTCTCTCTCTCTCTCTCTCTCTCTCTCTTCCCTCTACCATCCACTTTTTATTTCATGTTTATGTGATTAAGATGCGTTTTAAATGTCATATGATGAATAGAATCTTGCATTCGTGCTCATGTGTTATTGAATTCAATAATACATGAAGACTTTGGAAGCAGCATCTCCAAAATGACCTATACAGTGTTGACGGAGATGTTAAAACAAACAAAGAATTATCTGCCGTTGAAATTACGTGAGGTTATGTAATGACTTTGTAGGCGCCTCCGGAATTCAAGTACAGAATTAAAGGTTTACAGTTCTCAACAAACTATACAGTGCGATTGTACAGCTATGATGCAGAATACACGAAGGGCAGTAAAGAAAGTGCCAGGACTTCTTTTTTCACTCCCGATTGCTTGCAAGCCACGGACTACAACTACACAGTCTGTCGTAAGCATCAATCATTTACAGTCACAGTTCACATCACTTGGACTAGTCCGTGAAATGAACAACCCCTAAACCCCACTTTATGTAGATGAAATAGGGGTTTATGAGGGAATACACTATTTTTCTTATTTCTACTTCAAGATATAGGTTGTGGGTACTCGTTAGAACCGCCTCAATGAGGCAGTTCTAGCGAGCACCCAAACCTATGTTTGCGTTATAAATAAGAATAATATCGCGGATTTTCATCAGAAAATCAGCCATTTTATGAGATGTGAAAAAATACACAATGTCGCACTGGTGTGTAATCGTAATAAGTGGCTAGAACACGTTTGGGATGATTCCATTACGATAACACATCCTTGTGATAAAATGCATTTTTCATATCTAAAAAAAGATAATTTTCTCATGAAAATCTGTGATTTTTTTTTCTTATTTATACTCCAAACATAGGTTTTGGGTGCTCGTTAGAACCGCCTCATTGAGGCGGTTCTAACGAGTACCCACAACATATATCTTGGAGCAGAACTAATGAAAATAATGTTTACCCCCATAAACCCCAGTTTTCTCTATACCAAGTGGGGTTTACGGGGGTCTTTATTTCACAGACTTGTTCACCTGAGGAAATTTGTTCGAGCGGTTGGGGTTCGAGCTACTAGGTATACTGGGATAATTAAGTAAGGCCTAAAATAGCTGTGTTTCCGCTAACCCGACCTACCCTGACTTTTTGTTCCGACCCTGCAATTTTTATGGTCATCCAGAAACATAGAAACATCACGAAAACATGCCTATATAATTTTGATCCCTTTGAACCCCACTTTTATATAGTAAAACTGTGGTTTCCGGAGGTATACCTTATTTTTCTTATTTCTGCTCTAAAATATAGATTGTGGGTACTCGTAAGAACCGCCTCGATGAGGCGGTTCTAGCGAGTGCCGACAATCTATATTTTGAGCAGAAATAAGACAAATATCACAACTTTTCATCTTAAAATTTTCATTTCTTTCGGCGATAAAGGTGGCAATGTATTTGTATAGGCGTGTTTGCGTAATGGAGATTTTCGTACTTACCTACTGACCTTAATATTTTCTAGCACTTTTGATAAAGTTTCATAAAGCTTCCAAAATAAAAGCAAAACTAACACTTAAAACCCAGTTCCTTGATGCTCTAAACCTCATTATTTGATTGTATTTTGATAATGTGGTTGGAATTTAGCCCTTTAAAAGATTTTCGATCTTTTTCCACCAAATAAAAAGTTGACAAAAATAAAAAAAAAAAGCTTCTTCGGCCTTCAGACCCTTTTTTTCGGCATGTTAGCGGAAACACAGCTATTTTCAGGCCTAACATGTTTTCAATCACTTTTAAAGATATGTTGTGTTCACTCATTAGAATTGCCTCATCAGACTATTCTAATGAGCACACACAATACATCTTTTTCAAGATAAAATAAGCAAACCTTTCAAATGATCCCTAAATTATACATAACCTTTGCTTATAGAAATCTCTACGAACTCAAAAATAGCTGTATTTCCACTAAAGTATAGAAAAGTATAGGGTTGGTAGGCCGAAAAAGCTCCAATACGGTATGATATATATGTTTAAAATCTCGCTAGAGTTTTGCTGGCAAAGGGCCTGTTATGCTGCCGTGGCTCACTTGTAAGTAACATTCTATCTCCTTAGTTTGTTCAGGGACGATTCTGCTGATCGAGTACTGCCACAGACGCCTTTTAATGTTTTGTTAAACTGGTATCTGTTGTTTTATGAGAACATTCAAATTAATTTTTTTATTGCTCCAAAATGCCATTTGAATAAAGACGTATACAGAAGGGTTACATGAGCCAGGTCATGAGAAAATGTTTGAACCATTTGAGAACTACTAAGGTGCAGATCAACCTGCGCATGCGCTGCGCAAGCTGATATGTACCATAGTGTCCGCTGCTTGGATATGTAGCAACAGATAAGGTCGGCCCCCGCCCATCGGGGCTTGAGGAAATAGATGGGCTGCATGATGTTTCCACGCAGAGCTGAAACCGACCCGCACACGAGTACTCGTAAACCGCGTATAGGATCTATGCTTGCCCAGGCAAAGCGGTGCGAGTCGGGACCGTCCATGCTTATAAACCCATTTGGTTTCATTGGGCGGCAGGGCTTGAGATGTCATTTCATCTCAAGGTCGGGTAAAAGTCCCACAGAATTGGAAGCAACGTCTCCAAAATGACCTTTACCGTGTTGACGGGAACGTTAAACCTCAAATCAAACAAAAAAAGCAACAGATAAGGTTGGTATTTGTGAAAAGTGAAGGATAGTTTTTGTCAATTCTCCATTAAAACCTATGTTAGGGGTATTCATTAGAACCGCCTCGGCGAGGCGGTTCTAATGAATACCAACCACATAGGTTTATATGGAGAAATAAGGAAAATTATCCATCAGTTATCACAAAATACCAACCTTATATCTTGCTATGAATTACAAAAGCTATAGTTTCTATCTGTAGACCGGCCCCGATAGCTCAGTTAGTAGAGTGTCCGCTCCGGGGAACGGGAGGTCACGGGTTCGATCCCGGGCCGCGACATACCAAAGTCGTTAACAATGGTACTAGATGCTCCTCGCTTGGCACTCAGATTTACTTGGTAGAGCTAGGACTGGTCGACCCAGTGTCAGGATAATGTGACTGGGTGTGGTATCATGTAATGTGTCTGGGACATGATACTTTAGTGAGGCAGCACTATAAAAGTTAGCATTGAACTCCCTGTCGCAACCAGACACCGTCGTGATATGACTGAAAAATTGTTGAAAGCGACGTTAAACCCGAATTCACACACACACACACACACACACACACACACACACACACACACACACACACACACACACACACACACACACACACATTATCTGTTTTGTCGTTACGGTACTCATGTGATAAACAACTTAGCTACTTACTTTACGGTAATTAACCGTATATGACAAAATCTTGCACCTAAAATCTTGAGACAGGTTAGTTTTGAAATTTAAGAGTTGTCAGGCTTTTTTTTTTTTTAAAGGCAAAGTTTTAAAAATTGCCTCTACATAAAGCAAAATGGAGCGCCAGGCATCGATTATAAACCTCCAAGTTCAATCTAAGACGTCATGTACAGTGTTGTGGGCTAATTCTGCGCACTTAAGACTTTGAGCTTTTGTTTCAGCCATTCCAGGGAACCAAAGCCTGTTTTGCAGCGGCATACTATACACATCACGAAAACACGCCTATATAATTTTGAACCCCACTTTTATACAGTAAAACTGGGGTTTCCGGGGTATTCCTTATTTTTCTTATTTCTGCTCTCAAATATAGATTGTGGGTACTCGTTAGAACCGCCTCGATGAGGCGGTTCTAACGAGTGCCCACAATCTATATTTGGAGCAGAAATAAGAAAAATATCAACATTTTCATCATAAAATTTTCATGTTTTCGGCGATAAAGGTGGCAATGTATTTGTATAGGCGTGTTTTCGTAACGGTTGTCTTAGCTTGTTAAAATAAAAGACAATAGCTACCATAAATATCTCTGGTGCAATTATGCTGTGGTATGTCTTAAAAAAAAAGACGTCATCAATTTTGTCTGCTATTTCCGCGCACCCGAACAATAACATCCAGTCAAGATACAAATATTTAGGACAAGAAAGGTGTTTTGTTGTTATACTTGTTTGGTTATGTGTTACGTAAAAGCTGATGGTCAATTTTATTGAAATAAATAGCTGTCAGTAACGTTTTTCAAAATTCAGTAAGGGCATGTGGCGCTAACTAAGGTAAAAACAGAAAAATGGATTTCATTCCCCCAGTTTACAGCCCTAGTCCCATCCAACATAACATGTGAAGCTTTGTTAGGTACCTGTCAACGGAAAATGAAAGCATTTAATCTGGTTCGTGTCATTTTGAAATAATCCCAATGCACAGGATTGCCAGATGCACAGAATTAGCCTACACGAATGTATATGTAGATGGGGATATACTATAAGAATCTTATATGGGTGTGGGGGTGGATGGAAAAATCAGTCCCGAGGGACACTGTCCGGCATCACGAGGCTTGCCGAGTGATGCCGGACAGTGATCCCGAGGGACGGATTTTTCTATCCACCCCTCACACCCATATTGGATTCTTTTTCTTGCATACATTCCATTTCTTAGCGCGGATTTTATATCCTGACATCACAGTGTAGATTATATTTTCTTGTCCTGTGGGATCATTGATTCCATTGTGGAATTTTGAAAATATCTGAGGGTCACTGATGAGGCCTAATTGGCCGAAACTAGCTAGTCTTGCCCAGAAAACATGTACACTCCATACTTTTCAGTTCTGTGGTGTATTCCTTGCTTCCAAAGGATAACCCTTTTATAGAACATATTTTAATGCTGCAGTCACTTCGGTTACAAACGTCCGCCATATTGTGTTGACACTGGAGGAATGTTTAGTGACGTCACGTAACGTGCTGTGACGTCAACCTTAAAGACGGCGCATACGAGGTCATATTCAACCAGTGTATCTATCAAACGCGCGATTATATTCGATTTGGGATCGGAACACCAGGGTCAGAACATAAATTTCTATCCCAGGGTAAAACCACGGATTTCCTTGTCTGGTTTGCAAGAATAAACTTGTCTGTATAGTTCATGATGTTGGAAAGGCAATCATATTCTAACACTTAAGACTAGAGCATGCTCTACTATGCTTTTGACGTTACGTCAAACTATCAGATCTGTCACATGGAGACAAAACAATTTTTTTTCATTATTATGTAATGCATCACAGCGGTAGTCGAAAACAGAATGCCAAATATCTCTCAAGATTTCCTGACATATTTGTAATTTATCTAGCGTCTGCGAATGTGATAATACCACGTAATTAATTTGATAATCCACTAGTGGATTAAATATGCAAATTAATTAGATACGCCCCATAACATTATATGTACGACGCCTTCAACGACATCGCATACTATTGACATTTTTGTAAAACAATTGAAAATAAAATGCATTATAAATAGAACCTTGTATTCGTCCTCATGTATTATTAAATTTATTAAACTCGTTGAGGAAAAGAGATAAAAACTTACCTCGCATTTTATCTATTTTCCCGAACTCGTTTAATAAATTCAATACATCACGAAAACATGCCTATATAATTTGGACCCCCCTGAACCCCACTTTTATATAGTCAAACTGGGATTTACAGGGATATACCTTATTTTTCTTATTTCTGCTCTAAAATATAGATTGTGAGTACTCGTTAGAACCGCCTCGATGATGAGGTTCTAACAAGTACCCACAATCTATATTTTGAGCAGAAATAATAAAAATATCACAATTTTTCATCTTTAAATTTTCTTTTTTTTTTTTTCGGCGGTAAAATATACAATGTATTTGTATATTTGTTTTCGTAATGATACATGAGCACTCATGTAAGATCCTCTTTGTTGCAGCACCAGAGGCTCCTGACAATGTAACACTAGCAATTTTGACCGCTCGTCCAGAGGATCATAATGTAGACTATGTTAACATATCATTGTCATGGAATCCGCCGTCTCACACTAACAATGGTGAAGAAGTACTGCAGTACTTGCTCGAGTGGCGAAAGGAACCGCCTATACACGCTGGACATCTAATAGTACCTCATTATGACACTATGCAAATAAACGCGGTGAGTAATGTTTAACACAATAGCACAGCTTCCCTTTTTAGATATAGCTCCGAAAGCACTTTTTTCAGAGGATCATAATGTAGACTATGTTAACATATCATTGTCATGGAATCCGCCGTCTCACATTAACAACGGTGAAGAAGAACTGCAGTACTTGCTCGAGTGGCGAAAAGAGCTGCCTATACACGTTGGACATCTCATATTACCTCATTATGACAATATGCATATAAACGCGGTGAGTAATGTATAGGATATTAACCCATCTGAGATAATGACAGTATTCATTCCTCCGAAAGCACTTTTTTTCCTGGCGAATATGTTTTACATTTCTTTATTTCTGCTTCTAGCATAAATTTAAGGTGCTTCTCAGAACCACCACAATTCGGCGGTTCTAATGAGTTCCGAAACGCTATGCTTTTAAGCTGAGATAAAATAATAATAAATACTTTTGAAAACCAAGTGTTTTTTCTGAATAACGCGCCTTTATCATAGTTGGGATTATATTTCCTAGTCCTTTGGGGTCATTGATTCCACTGCCGAATGGGTCACTTATGAGGCCTATTTGACCGAGACTAGATGTTCTTGCACACCAGACAAGAAAATCCGTGATTTTACCCTGTGATAGAAATTTATGTTCTGACCCTGGTGTTCCGACCCAGGCAACTAAAATAAGTGCGCTTCGATTCTATTCAATTGCCGGAACCACTTCCGCACTACTTTTATTTTGTAAACAATATATATGGGGGAGCTGTCAAAACTAACAGGCAAAAAAAAAAAAAAAAACGAAATAAAAAAATCAATAAGAATGATAATTATTTTACTCATTTATTGTTAAAGGACACCGCATACAGGACTTTTATATGAAATCTTAAAAAGAAGAAAAGAAATACTGTCTGTAGTTCTGCTATTTGCTACATAATGAAAAGGAAATGTTTGGGAGGTGTTGTGCAAGAAAAAGAATCCAATATGGGGTTCTGTTGCAGATGGGCGTTTCCAACCCTCGGGATTACCGTGCTGAGCCGAACCTCGGCGTAGCCTCGGTTCCGCTCAGCACGGTCATCCCTCGGGTTGATGGGCGTTTCCAACCCTCGGGATTACCGTACTGAGCCGAACCTCGGCGTAGCCTCGGTTCCGCTCAGCACGGTGATCCCTCGGGTTGGAAACGCCCATCTACAACAAAACCCCATATCAGATTCTTATAGTCTGGCCCAGAAAAAAGCCGTGTACTCTCGACGGTTTGCTTCCAAAGGATACTTTAACTTCACCACAGCTGGTGTTACTTTAACTTCACCACAGCTGGTGTTACTTTAACTTCACCACAGTTGGTGTTACTTTAACTTCACCACAGCTGGTGTTGGCCGTAAAATGTCTTCATCCTAGTGTGAGTTATATTTTCTAGTCTTAGTGTGTTATCGATTCTACTGCCGAATTTTAAAATATCTGAGGGTCACTGATGAGGCCCAATTAGCCGAAACTTGCTAGTCTAGCCCAGAAAAAAGACATGTACACTCAACGGTTTTTCAGTTCTGTGTGGTAGTCCTTACTTCAAAGGGATAAATCTACCTTTTGTTAGAATTTTTAACCCCACCACAGTACCCCCCCGGGTCCTTCATCACAGTGTGGGTTATATTTTCTAATCTTTTGGGGTCATTGATTCCACTACCGAAACTGGATGAGGCCCTTACTGGTCGTAATCAGAAAAAAAATCACATATCATGCAAATTGTCTCCTAAGGAGGTAATTCGCATGAGATGCCAAATCTCCTTTCTCCTATGGATACAATTTGCATGAGAAGTCAAGTCCCGTTTTCTAGGAAAAATAAGAAAAAAAACACCAACATTTTGTCGTCTGTTGACTTAGCCCAAAGAGTGTTAAATACACTAAATACCAATTATCATTTGCAGAATACAATTTGTCAAAAAGTATACGATATTTTGAAATCCTGGTTGAAATAGTTTTTGCAAAGTCTTTGATTAACAAGAGCTGTCATCTGACAGCGTAATTCGACTCCAAGAATTTGGGCCATGGGCATAGATGGGGGTATTGCTGAATAAACCATTGGATCCTTATCTATAATCATAACAAATATGAAACAACTCCATAATATGCTTTGGAAAATATGAACTTTTAAAAATAATCGAATATAAAGTTTCAAGTCTGTGACCTTGATCTTGAGGTCTTGGGCATCGGCGGGGGTATGGCTGACTAAAACTTTGGATATATATCTATCATCATATCAAAAACGAAACATCATATGGTTTTGAAAATATTAACTGTGAAAAAATTTAACATAAAATTTCAAAGTCGCTGGCATTGACCCTGAGGCCATGGGCATCGGCGGGCGTATTGCTGAATACAAATATGTCCTTTATTATATCATCATGCAAGATATGAACAAAAAAGAAATATGAGCTCTAAAAAAACTATAATGTAAATTGCTCTTAAAAGAACTCCAACATAAAATTTCAAAATCCGTGACCTTGACCTTTAGGTCATGGTCAGGGGCAGTGGTATTGCTGAATAAAATTTTTGACCTATATCTATCGTCATACCATATATGAACCAAATCCATCGTATGGTTTGGGAAATGAGCTCCTAAAAAATTTAGCGTAAATGTGGACGACGGCGCCGATTCCAACGCCAACGCCCACGCAAACGACGACGCCGGGGGAGGGGGGTTGGGTAGTGCAATATCTCTTTCTGGACTGTCCGGGCGAGATAATGAGGGGATATGGAATGACAGAATAACAAATAAGCCCAGAAAAATCATTCTGTCATACACGAAACGAGACGTGTTTCCTCTGCAAATATTGAGGCATCTAGCTTTTATGGTTCTTAAAAATCGTTGATGAAAAACAAGTTACGTAGTCCTTTATGAACAAAATGAAAGATAGAATGCACGAAGAATAATTGAGCCCAAAACACCAATTGTCTGTTGTACGATACAAGTCATTATCAGTGTATACCCTCATTCAGTTTGAAGCTTCTAAGTTTCATCGTTCTTGTGAAATTCTTAATGGAAAATTAAGCGTAGACCCTTGAAGAAAGAGAAAACATTAAACGACAGAAGAACAGATAAGCCCAAATTGTTGCTTTATCATACATGAAGTAGTTTAGATCGTAGTACCAAAGCGTTAATCCAAAATCATTAGTCCATAGACAAAATGGCAAATATCAATGTTCAGATCAACAGACATGGACTCCAGAAGAGTGTAATCAGGCGAATCGTCAGGATTGTATACTCTGCTGTGTTTAAGGCTTCTTACTTCAATGAATTATGTAACGAAAATTAAACATAGGCATAGATGTATTCGACTAGAAAGAAGTGAGTGTCAGCCAAGACAACCAAATAAAATAAAAACACCGTCAGACATTATGATTATATAATGTACCAAGTTTGAGGCTTCTGCCTTTTATGATTACGTACCGAGAAATGTTTGACAAAACATTACATATGAAGAGAAAGAAGAAAGGGACACCAGACCAACAAGTAAACGAAGAAGCGTACTGTGTTTCACACGATATGAATCCTCTGCTAAATTTAGACTTCGTCATTTTTTTGGTAGTTTATTATGAAAATTTAATTCTAACACAGCGTGCATATATAGGCAGTGGGAAGTAACTGTGTTTTATTTATATCCTGGACCACAGCAGAGATAAGAAGAAAAAATCGAAGAAGGAATAAGATTCATGTAAAGGCAAAAAGGACTGGAAGGGGTAAACTACGGACAAAAAATGAAAACTTGAGACGTGAAATCAAGACTGATACAAAAAATCAGCATGATTTGTATGTTAATAACTTGGTAGGTGATGTAAAGGCAAATCCCAGAGGCTTCTACAGATATATCAATAGCCAGAAGAAAGACAGGCAAGGTATCCCGCCCCTTAATAAAAGAGGAGGGAACGGGGTTGCTGAATCAGACTCTGAAAGGGCAGAGGAACTAGTTGGTCAATTCAATGATGCGTTTAATAAAACTGAGTTCATGAAGGTTCCATTGACTGGAAGATCGGTCCCATTCATGAATTATATTGTTGTATCAGCTGCAGCAGTGATCAAGTTACTTCAAGGCTTAAACCCCAGTAAGGCCTTAGGACCTGATGAGCTTCACCCTAAAGTCCTGAAGGAACTAGCAAATGAGTTAGGTCCAGTTTTTGCATACTTGTTTCAACAGTCTCTTGATACGGGTGAAATCCCCAAAGAATGGCTTTTAGCAAACATCTGTCCACTCTCCAAAAAAGGAGATAGGGCTCTTGTCCGTAATTATCGCCCTGTGTCTCTGACTTGTGTTCTGTGTAAATTGCTTGAACATATAGTGTGCTAAAAAATCATGGCCCACTTTGATGAACATAAATTTTTGTCAGACAGACAACATGCATTTAGGAAAAGGCATAGTTGTGAAACCCAGCTGAGCACAGTTATAAATGACTAGGCAAAAATCTTGGACAAAGGTTGACAGGTGGACACATTTATTCTGGACTTCTAGAAGGCTTTTGACAACCATCTTCGTGGACTTCTTAAAACTAAGTTATTTGCTTACGGAATTTGGGGGAAATGGATAGATTCCTTTCTTTGTAACAGAAAACAGCGTGTTGTTGTTGTTAATGGTGAACCTTAAGAGTGGGCTCCAGTTTTGTCTGGAGTCCCGCAAGGGACTGTTCTTGGTCCTCTATTGTTCTCCCTGCACATCAATGATATTTCCACTGACATTGACTCAGAAATAAGACTGTTTGCAGACGACTGTGTTTGTTACCGGGAAATTAGAGATGCAGATGACACACTGAAACTTCAGGCTGACATAGATAGATAAGGATGTTGGGCCCGAAAATTGGGCATGAGATTTCATCCAGTTAAATGCAACATTATGCAGATAACTAGGAAGAGATCAAATAAAGTTGAGGTTTCTTACACCTTAGAGAGAACGGTCCTCGAGAATGTGGACTCCATTAAATACCTTGGAGTGACAATCACACACTACTTGAGATGGAATACTCATATTAGCAACATGTGTACTAAGGTAAATAGAACGCTTGGTTTCCTGAGGCGAAATCTTCATCAGTGCCCTCAGAGGCAGCATATAAAGGTCTTGTTCGCCCAATCTTGGAATATGGTAGTTGTATTTGGGACCCCAGTGGAGTGGTCCTTAACGAAGAAATTGAGAAAGTTCAGAATAGAGTTGCTTGATTTGTGACAGGCAATTACTGCTTTGAAACTGGGAGCATGACTGGAATACTTGGAAAATTAAAATGGGAGTCTCTCAAGAAAAGGAGAAAAGACAGTAGGCTCATACTTTTATACAAAGGTCTAAAGGGTGCTGCCAGCATTCCAACAGATGACCTTGTTCCCCCAGCTAGACACGTTGGCGTTTCAGACCCTTACTGCAAGAACTGACATTTATAAAGAGTCGTTCTTCCCCAGAACCATTAGAGATTGGAATGCCCTTCCCGATTCGATTATTTCGACAGCTGAAAGTGCTGATGGTTGTGTAGCTAAATTAACCTCTTTGGTTAGAGCGAGGGACTAACTTCCCACATCACAGGTCCTGGTGTATGAATGTCATTTGACGTGTCACCAGTAACAATTCTGATTCTGATTCTGATAGAAATCCCGACAGAGTGACGTTATTAAAAGCTGCAAATTAACGACGCCACTCGAAGATTCATTCACGTTAGACGGAGTAACGTCACTTTCTCACACTGAAAATGTTGTAAAAAGACCTAAATGCATGTGTTACAGTGAATAATATTTTGCGGAATTTCTTCAAAGAATGGCGAAAGGTTTTGAGAATTTTGAAGGAAACAACAACATTATTGCCGATTTTCAGGGTGTTAGAACCGAAGACTGTGATTTGTTGAGTAATAAACCACAGTATGCTTGACCTCCAAACAATGATTTATTGCTCAACAAATCACAGCTTTTGGTGATCTATTTTTAATTTGGGTCAGTGATTAATGCTTAGGTAAGGCCTGGACTGATTAAGGAATATCTTTTCGATGTCCAATATATTATATGTATTATTAGAATGGCCTCATAAAGCCGATTCTATTGAGTACTCACAACGAACATTATCAAGATAGATAAAAATCTCAACTATCCCACACTTTGATCACTATTATCAATTATCCGGAGCTGTGAGAAAAATTCCATAGGAACTGAAGAACGAATCAACTTAGTCATGGTAGACGAGACATCGGTTTTCGAGTCATCGAAGTTTCTGTATAGTTGTTTTAAATACATATTTTAACCTTTACCACTCTAGGCTAACTCAACAGACGACAAATTGTTAATATTTTTGCTTATTTTTACCAGAAAACAGGACTTGACATATCATGCAAATTGTCTCCTGTTCCAGAAAAGAGGACTTGACATCTCATGCCAATTATCTCCAATTTACATGAGATGTCAAATCCTGTTTTCTGGTAAAAATAGAAAAAAAATCAAAATGCCATCCGCTGCAAAATATCCAGCATGCAGAGAGTTAAACCGGCCCTGATAGCTCAGTTGGTAGAGTGTCCGCTCCGAGGAACGGGAGGTCACGGGTTCGATCCCGGGCCGCGACATACCAAAGTCGTTAACAATGGTACTAGCTGCTCCTCGCTTGGCACTCAGATTTACGGGGTAGAGCTAGGACTGGTCGACCCAGTGTCAGGATAATGTGACTGGGTGTGGTATCATGTAATGTGTCTGGGACATGATACTTCAGTGAGGCAGCCCTATAAAAGTGAGCATTGAGCTCCCTGTCGCAACAAGACACCGTCGTGATATGATTGTTGAAAGCGACGATAAACCCGAATTCACACACACATTCACTCACACACGCAGAGAGTTAAATTAGTTCTTTTGAGTGACCGTATAAATAGCTGAGACTTACAGTCAATAGAAAGAACTCAAAATCTTAGAGCTATCGTTCTGCAACGTGCAGTCTTTGAGTGTGTGTGTGTGTTGCTTATATCATTCTGGTTTGGTATACAATTCTGATTCTGGATTTGGCCATTTTGTGGGAAAGTAACCGTCCTTTTGGCTTTCCGCCTATGATGTTCCCAGTAGGGTCTAGTTATTTCATGTTTGTGTTTCGTTCCCTTTGGTATCACTGCTGGGAGCTTTGGGTCAATTGTATCGATTCCTGATCATTGCCTTAAACAGTGCAAAACGACTTCAAATCTTATAGATACCGTTCTGTTACTTGCAATTATAAACACATTCAAAAAGAAATCAAAATCTGATAGGGTGCCGTTCTGTGATACAATGGGCAAATACAAAAAGAGTCTTATACTTATCGTTTTTGACTAGATCTAACAAAAACTGTTTGTTTGATTTGATGTTTAGCGTCCCCGTCAACACTGTATAGGTCATTTTGGAGACGTTGCTTCCCATTGTGTGGGACTTTTACCCGACATTGAGATGAAATGACATCTCAAATCCTGCCACCCAATGAAACCAATAGGGTTTACAAGTATCGATGATTCAAATAAAAACTGTATGGTTGTCTTTCTGGTAGTAAGTAGCAAAAAAAAAATAACATTAATAACAGTTATCGCAATATTATGATTCTAGTTAGAATTTGTTTTTTCCCACTTTACAGACTGCAAACAGTCCACCAGATACTAAAGTTACTGTGCATAATCTTCATAACCATAACCAGTATTCTGTTATGCTGGCTGCGAGAACACGCGGAGGACTCGGCACTGTTGCTAAGAGGATCATCTCACTAGGTATAATATCTTCTTTTATCCCCTTGCTTAACCCTTTTTGTACCAAATGGTATCTTCCTCCTTATATATGACAGTAGTCCATTTCAAAAGTTAGGGGTGTCAGGCTGTGTTTTCATCAAAATTTATTTGAAAAGTGACTGAAGTTTTTGCAAACAGTGGAGGCCCTGATCAGATGCCGCGTTCTGCGGCGTCTGATCTGGGCCTGCACTGTTTGCCAGGGAACCCGTTTTGGGTTTCTGGTACAAAATGGGTTAATACTTGCAAGTATTTTAGGTAGGTCAGATTTTAAATAAATTCTAAAAACAGGATGAAATAATAAAGCTGTCTAACTGAGATTTCTTTCTTCGCATTACCCTGACATTTAAAATCGACAATGTTTGTTTGATTATTTGATTTGAGGTTTAACGTCCCCGTCAACACTGAAAAGGTCATTTTGGAGACTTGCTTCCAATTTTGTGGGACTTTCACCCGACATTGAGATGAAATGACATCTCATGCCCTGTCGCCCAATGAAACAAAAAGGGTTTATAAGCATGGACGGTCCGACTCGTGCGCACCGCTTTGCCTGGGCAGGCTTAGATCCTCTAAGCAGTTTACCAGTACTGGTGTGCGGTCGGATTCAGCTCTGAGTGGAAGCATCATGCAGCACATATATTTCTTCAAGCCCAATGGGCGAGGGCAGGAAAATCGACAATAGCAACGAAAATGTAGGAACATAAATCAAGTTAACGAGGAGTACTGAGAAGGATATAGGGATACTGGCTTCAAATGTCTCCATCAAAGCATCTTTTGCGGATGCTTGTAAGAAAAGCCTCATTGAGGCAATTCGAACAAGTAACCGCAACTTAGTTTTAACATGAAAAAAGATAAAGTATCCCTTAATTATCTGCATTACTTTTCCTTATCTGCGGCACCATACGATAACACACCCGTGCCGCATCACGAAAACATGCCTATATAGTTTGACCTCCTTGAACCCAAATTTTATATATTAAAACTGGGGTTTTCGGGGGTATACCTTATTTTTCTTATTGATGCTCCAAAATAAAGATTGTGGGTACTCGTTAGAACCGCCACGATGAGGCGGTTCTAACGAGTGCCCACAATCTATATTTGGAGCAGAAATACGAAAAATATCACAATTTTTCATCAAAAAAAATTTTCATTTTTTTCGGCGATAAAGCTGGCAATGTATTTGTAAAGGCGTGTTTGCGTAATGGTGAAATGGTGTCTTTCATATCTCGAATTTTTTCCTTTTTATAACAATAATAAACAACAACAGAAGAACCGCCTTGGAACGGCCAATAAAGAGTTGTTTACTTGCGGCGGGTGGGGGCTTAAATCGATTTTTGGGCCACAATTAGAATCCTCAGAGGTGTAGTGGTAAAACTCCTTGTCTCGCAGCCCAGGGGTCGTGAGATCGATCCTGGGCTTCTCCAGAGTTTCGGATGATTCTTTAAACCAAGGTCCCGTCTCCGTATGACCTAAGTTGTTGGTGCGATGTTAAACGCAAATCATCACGAGAACACACCTACATAATTTTGACCTCCTTAAACCCCACTTTTAAATAGTAAAACTGGCCTCTCTGGGGGTATACCTTATTTTTCTTATTTCTGCTCTAAAATATAGATTGTGGGTACTCGTTAGAACCGCCTCGATGAGGCGGTTCTAACGAGTGCCACAATCTATATTTTGAGCAGAAATAAGACAAATATCACAATTTTTCACCATAAAATTTTCATTTTTTCGGCGATAAAGGTGGCAATGTATTTGTATAGGCATGTTTTCTTAATGACACACACACATTACCACAATCATCGCCCTTGGTTCTGTCGTGGTTTAGAAAAATTGTTCAGTCCGCGTAATTCCGTTGTTAAGTGGCAAATTCTGTGTGTCAGAGATGAGTAAAGTGTTTGTTTCATCGCTCGTCCTCTTGGAAATTCTAAGTATTACTGTCATGTGGTCAAATATGCACATATTTGACGCGTTTCTAAGTGTTTTTCTTTGGGGTTTTTTGGCACCTGTCGCGTAGTGACGAGGTGAGCTTTTTGGGATCACTTTTTGTCCGTCGTGCGTCCGTGCGTGCGTAAACTTTTCATGACAACATACTAGAGGTCACAGTTTTGGGCCAATCATCATCAAACCTGGTCAGAATGATCATCATGACAATATCTCGGTCAAAGGCGAATATGGGTCATGGCAGGTCAAAAAGTAGGTCAGTAGTTCTAATCAAAGAAAAACATTGTGAACACACTACATCAAACTTTTTTTTTTGTTATTAATTTTTATTGTAACATGTTACATGAAATAAACATACCATACAAACTACGACATTTTTAAAGAATAACAAATATGTCCTAAATAAACAAAACTGCAGTTGACCTACATATGATGAAAAAAGAACCAATTTCCATAGCATGAAACAACATTATATAGTTGGTAAGGAAAAAAGAGGAGTAACAGATAGGTATATAAATAAATAAAATAATTAATACAAAAAGAGGTAATAAGATAATGAAATGAGAACGCTAGATGGGCACCAGAGAGAGAGAGAGAGAGAGAGAGAGAGAGAGAGAGAGAGAGCGAGAGAGAGAGAGAGAGAGAGAAGGGTGCTGCCTTAAACTAGTTCAAAGTTCAAATACGTTCATAACATTTTTCCATTGTCTTTCAAATTAAAAAAGTTTGTCTTTCATAAGAGCTATTTCTTTTTCAATTTACAATCTTTTTTTCATATGAATTTTAAAAGTTTGTAAATTTGGATTGATCGATGGTATTTATTTAGAAATATATAATATTTGGCAATTAAAATTATGTAATTTTTAATATTTGATTTATCTGTATATTGCTCTTTTATGCCGAAAGTTATTGTTCTTAAAGTCACATCTGATTCTATCCTATTAGCAAAGAGACAATTTCTAAGCTGCATCCAAAAAACCTGCACATGCCTGCACTCCCAAAACAGATGATTGAGCGTTTCGATTTCCATGTTACAGAAATCGCACAGAGATGAACTTATTAACTTGCATTTATTCAAAAAGTTATTTGAGGGGATTATTCTTTTCAAATATTTGTATTGGAATTCTCTTAGTTTTGTATCAGATGTAATGACAAAAGGCGTGATATATATGATTTTCCAGTTCAATTCCTCATCTGAAAAGATGTTGCTCCATTTTTGTTCTGATTTGGTCATTTCAATGTTATCAAGCTGTAGTAAGACGTTATAGACAAATTTATTAGTTTGTTTAACACAGACAGGTTGATTTAATAATGTTGGCTTTAATGGAACATGACCATTTTCTTGTTTAAGTCGAGACTTCCAAATATTTGGTATACTCCGAACGAGACTTACATACTTAAGATAATCATGATTTGGTATTTTGTACAGTTCTTCTAATTTTTCAAATGTATGTAGTTTTCGTTATGTATAATTGTAAATATCTTTTATATATTTAATACCTAACTGAGACCAGTTTTTATAATATATCGTTTTGTTTCCAGCTTTAATATTTGAATTATTCTATATTATTTCATTACTGTAATCAAGTATAACATCCTTATAGTTAACTTCGTTCCAGGCTAAAAGTATGTCCGTGAAAAAGTCATTTTTCTTAAAATTATTTAAAATGTTATTTTGATTAACATTGCATTCAAAATAAAGAGCACCGCCGAACTTTCTAAGCCTGTGTCAATATATCTCATTTAGAATGGTCTAATTGTTAGGGTCTAATATTCTTTTTATCCAGGTCACTTTCTGTGCTTGCATAAATTTTTGTATGTCAATCATTTTAAGTCCACCTTTACAATATTTTTGAATGAGGGTCTTATGTTTAATTCTTTCTGGTTTATTGTTCCAGAGGAATATATACATGTCTTTTTCTATAGCTTTGATGGTAGTATTAGGTGGATTCGGTAAAGACGATAAGGCATATATTAATTTTGGAAGTGCAAAAGTTTTTATTACCGTAATTTTTCCGATTAATGTAAGTTTTCGATGCTGCCATTGTTTCAGTACATTTTGAAATTGCTTAATTTTTGGTTCAAGATTCAGTTTGAATCAGTCTTTTGTCTTATTTGTACAAAAAGTCATCCCGAGCGCTTTAGCTTCAGTTGAGCTCCATGTGAAATGTTTTTTCCTCAGGTAAGTTATGTTTGTATTCCTCGTAATTCCTATTCGTAACACTTGGCATTTCCTAGAATTAAGTTTCAGACCAGATATGTAGCTAAAATTTTCTAAAACATCAACCAGTGTTTCGAAAGATTTTTGTGAGCCATCTAGTATGAAAGAGGCGTCATCAGCATAACATGAATTTTTTTATCTCAGAGCCAGTTATAGTTATACATTTTATATTTTTATTTAATCTTATCTGATGTGTCAGTAACTACATGCAAAGTATAAATAAATATGGGGACAGGTGACAGCCTTGTTGAACTCCACGCTTTATTTGGAAAAACTCTGATAGGAACCCATTATTAGAAACACAGCTCTTTGCATTGGAATAAAACAAATCGATCCATGAAATAAAATCATTACCGAAATTAAAATGTTTCAGGCAGTTTGTTAAGAATTCATGATCGACGCTATCAAATGCCTTTTTAAAAGCTGAAAAGAAGATCATACCAGGTATATCTTGTTCTTCAGTATAGTTTAGTATTTCATATAAGATTCTAATATTTTCCCCACTAAAACGACCTTTAAGAAATCCTGTTTGAGAATTATGAATTGTTTTATTTATCACTCGTTTCACTCTGTTTGCAATTGCTTTAGTTGCTATGTTATAATCGACATTCAATAGACTAATTGGTCGCCAGTCTTCAAGAAAGGATGTATCTTTTTCTGACTTTGGGATAAGGGAGATTATACTTTGTGTTTGTTAGTCTGTAAGTTTACCAATTTGGTACGAGTGATTTATTGAGTGCAAATAGAATTGTTTAATATCTGCCCAGAATATTCTATAAAATTCTGTCGTTAGACCACCTGATCCAGGACTTTTCTTATTTTTCATTTCTTTAAGTGCTGTCGCACATTCCAGTTCTGTTAAGACACCTTCGCAGATACTTTTTCATCTTCATTTAGTTTTTCGATAGTATGGTCAAAAAAGTTATGTGTTGTCGATTTCAATATCTGTTTTGAGTATAATTTTTTGATAATATGTTTTTTCCTCTTTCAATATTTCATCTTGGTCAGTGATAACTTTGCCATTTTCATTAAGTCTCGAAATTATTTTACTTTCTGCTCTCTTCTTTTCTAAACTTGCGAAAAATTTACTGTTCTTTTCTCCCTCTTCTATAATTTGGGCCTTTGATCTTAAAATATAACCTTCTGTTTGAATTTCAATAAGCGTATTTAGTTCCGTTTTCTTAGCATCAATTTGTTGTTTTAATAAATCTATGTTATCGTTATTGTTTGAATTATTCATCACATTTTCCAGGTTTTCAATTTCTTTTGTAAGCTTTTGTTCATTTTTATGCCTTTCTTTTTTCTTCATCAAACTTGCCCAGAATGATTATCTTGACAATACGAGGACTGTTCAAATATGAATGCAACTAAGCACATAAAAATGATTCCGTGATAGATTTGGATGAAAAATTTATTTTATTTTGTCGTCTCAAAGTATTCCCCTTTAACAGATATACAAACTTTCAGTCTTCTGATCCAATCATTGAATGCATTTTGGTAGTCTTTTCGAGGTATACTATGAAGGCACTGGAATATTGCAGAATCGAGGTGTTTGCGCTGTACAAATTTTCGACCAGAAAGGTATTTTTTCAGCCGCGGGAACAAAAAAAAGTCACACGGGGCAAGGTCAGGGGAATACGGGGGTTGAGGGAGTTCAACAACCTTTTCCTGCTTCAGATAGTCTTGTACAATGAACGCCTTGTGCGATGATGCATTGTCATGTAGCAATCTGACATTGGCCAAACCAGTTGCGGGTCTTCGTTCTTTGAAGTATTTCTTCAATTTTCGAAGAACTTTATTCTTGTAAAACTTCGCATTTACAGATTTGCCTTTAGGCACAGCAACCTGAATAGCAAGGCCCTGATTTGAAAAGAATATGGCATACATTACCTTCTTGACGCTCATGGTCCGCTTTGCAATGCATGGTCTTTTGCAATACTTTGTTGCCCATATTTTGTTCTGAATCCTTCATTTTGGCTCAAAAAAGTGAACCCATGTCTCGTCACCTGTGACGACATTAGCGAAAGACCGTGCATTGTAATTTGGAAACTTTTTAAGCAACTTCTTGGCGCATTGAACGCGTGTCTTTTTCTGCTCATCTGTCAACAGATGGGGAATCCATCTAGCACAGATCTTTCTCATTTTCAAATCCCGTTTCAGAAGTGTATGAGCTGCTCCTAATGAGATGCCAACCATACTAGCTATTTGCCTAGTGGTGTATCGTTCATCGGTAGCAACTATTTCTTTCACTCTAGCAACCATCTTGGCAGATGTTGCTCTTTTCAGCCGACGATCATGTGGTGCATCTTCTGTTGAGCCTAGCCCACAGCTGAATTTCTTACACCAACGAAAAACTGTCGAAAAAGACATTTCATTATGCCCATAAACCGAACATATTTCATCAAAAATGTCTTTGCACCATATACCAAGAATACAACGATTCTTAATATAGGATCGTATTTCAACGGCGTACTCTGACCTTCTTCCAACCATGTTTTGTATTAGTACACAAGAGTAGACAGTGTTTATCGAACGATATACATGGCTAAAGTGCACGGATTTTAACAGGTTTGGTATCAATGTATAGGTAAAATGTTTTTCTACGCTGTGATATTTAGTTCCAGGTGATTTTCGCATTTGTGCATGAGAAAACGTTCTACTTGCATTCATATTTGAACAGTCCTCGTATCACGGTCAAGTTCGAATATGGGTCATGTCGGGTCAAAAAGTAGGTCAGTAGGTCAAATCATAGAAAAACCTTTTGAACATTCAAAAGACCACAGTTTTGTTCCGATCGTCATCAAACTTGCTCGGAATGATCGTCTTGACAATATCTGGGTCAAGTTCGAATATAAGTCATCTTGGGTCAAAAAGTAGGTCAGTAGGTCAAATCAGAGATAAACCTTGTGAACAAACTAGAGGCCACAGTTTTGGTCCGATTATCATCAAACATGTCCAGAATGATAGTCTTGACAATATCTCGGTCAAGTTCGAAAATGGGTCTTGTCGGGTGAAAAAGTAGGTCAGTAGGTCAAATCATATAAAAACCTTCTGAACACACTAGAGGCCACAGTTTAAGTCCAATCATCATCGACCCTACTCAGAATGATCGACTTGATAATATCTTGGTCACGTTCGAATCTTGGTCATGTCGGGTCATAAAGTAGGTCAGTAGGTCAAATCATAGAAAAACCTTGTGAATACACTAGAGGACACAGTTTTGGTCCAATAATCATCAAACATGCCCAGAATGATCATCTTGACAATGTCTCGGTCAAGTTCGAATATGGGTCACGTTGGGTTAAAAAGTAGGTCAGTAGGTCAAAGCAGAGAAAAACCTTGTGAACAAACTAGAGGCCACAGTTTTGGTCCGATCATCATCAAACTTGCTCAGAATGATAGTATTGACAATATCTCGGTCAAGTTCTAATATGGATCATGTCGGGTTAAAAAGTAGGTCAGCAGGTCAAATCATAGAAACACCTGAACACACTAGAGGCCACAGTTAAGGTCCGATCATCATCAAACTTACTCAAAATGATCATCTTGACAATATCTAGGTCAAGTTGGAATACGGTTCATGTCGGGTCAAAAAGTATGTCAGTAGGTCAAATCATAGAAAAAACTTGTGAACACACTAGAGGCAACAGTGTTTGGTCCGATCATCATCAACCTTGCCCAGAATGATCATCTTTACAATATCTCAGTCAAGTTCGGATATTGGTCATGCGGGTCAAAAAGTAGGCCAGTAGGCCAAATCATGGAAAATAACCTCTGAGCACACTAGAGGCCACAGTTTTGGTCCAATCATCATCAAACTTGCTCAAATGATCATTTGACAATATCTCGGTTAATTTCGAATATTGGTCATGTCTGGTCGATAAGTAGGTTAGTAGGTCAGATTGTTGAAAAACCTTGTGAACACACTAGAGGCCCCAGTCTGGTCCGATCATCATCAAGCTTGCTCAGAATGATCATCATGACAATATCTGGGTCAAGTTTGAATATGGGTCATGTCGGGTCAAAAAGTAGGTCAGCAGGTCAAATCATAGAAAAAGAGGCCACAGTTTTAGTAAAATCATCATAAAACTTGCTCAGACCATCTGGACAATATCTCAGTTAAGTTCGAATATGGGTCATGTCAAATCAAAAAGTAGATCAGTAGGTTATTTTGTCATAACTTTAGAACAGTTTGAGATAGAGCTTTCATATTGGGCATGTAGGTTCCTTGTGACAAGGGCTTCCCAATCATAAAAAGATTTGCCCTGTGACATTGACCTATGACCTACTTTATCATAACTTTTGAACCATATGAGATAGAGCCTTCATATTTGGCATATATGTTCCTTGTGACAAGGTTTTCTCAACCATTTAAAACTTTTGACTCATGACCTTGACCTTTGACCTACTTTGTCATAACTTTTGAAACATTTAAGATACAGCCTTTATATTTGACATGTAGGTTCCTGGCGCTTCATACATGAAAAGATCTGTGACCTTTACCTTGACATTTGACCTATTTGATTATAACTTTTGAGCCATTTGAGATGGTGCCTTCATATTTGGCATGTATGTTCCTTTTGAAAAGGTCTTCCTACCCATACAAAAATTTTGTCTTATGACCTCGACCTTTGACCTACTTTATCATAATTTTGAAGCATTTGATATAGGGCCTTCATATTTTGCATGTAGTTTCCTTGTAACAAGGGCTTCCTATTCATGCAATAATGATTTGTGACTTTGACCTTGACATAGGACCTACTTTATCATAACTTTTGAACAATTTGAGATAGAGTCTTCATATTTGGCATGTATGTTACTTGTTGCAAGGACTTTCCACTAATACAAAATTTTGACCTGTGACCTTGACCTTTGATATTCTTTCTCATACCTTTTGAACCATTTAAGATAGAGCCTTCATATTTGGCATATAGGTACCTTGTTACAAGGGCTTCCCAACCATGCAAAGTAAACCTTTAAAAATCTTCTTCTCAGGAACCGAATGGCCGATGACCTTGAAACTTGGTACCCAGCATCGGGGACTTGGGGGCCCTTCCAATATTTTTAAATGATGACCTTTATTTGACCTTGACCTGCTTTACTCCAAGGTCAATTTGGTGACTCACACATTTGTATGAAAAAAAGGCAACACAGTGGATTTTTTTAATGCATGGTAGCTTGTGTCATCAGAAATGATATTTGCAATCAGCTGAATCCAAGTTTATCAATTCCAAAGGTCAAGGTCATTTACTGACCTTTATCCTAGGGGCTCAGATTAAGTAAAATTAGAAAAACCCTTCAAGCGACAACTGCTGTACACTTGGATCAATTTCATTCAAACTTCATAGGAGTGAGTGTTTGTTTAAGTCTCATCAACAGCTAAGGTCAAACGGTGATGGGACCTCTGTTTAAAGACTCGTCTGAAAGTCTGGAGAAGCCCGGGGTCGATCCTGCTACCCCTGGTTTACAAGGCAAGTAGCATGACCACTTCACCATGAAGGCCTCTAAACTTCATTGGAATGTTGTGTAGATGACCTCTAGGAGAATAGCATAAACGATTAACAAATGGTCACAAGAGCTAAAAATAGAAAAACATTTTAAATTTGCTTCAAATGCCAACTCCTTCTAAACCCTTGGGCCAACTGGATTTAAAACTTCACAGGAATGTTTCCTAGGTGACTCCCTTCCAAAATAGTTAAAACTCATTCCACTCCAATGAACACGATGGCTGCCATAGCTAAAAATAAAAAAAATCTTCAAACGACAATTTTGCCTGTACCCTTGGGCCAATTTCATTCAAACTTTGAAGTAATGTTGCTTAGATTACCCTCTACCAAAAAGGCTAAAATGATCCCGCTCTGATGAAGAATATGGCCACCGGAGCTGAAAATAGAAAAATATTGTAAATTTGATTCAAACGTGTACTCCTCCTACGCCCTAAGGCCAATTTGATTCAAACTTCACAAGAATGTTGCCTAGGTTACTCCCTACCAAATAAGCTAAATTCTCTCTGCTGATGAACAAGATGGCCACCAGAGCTAAAATTAGAATGTACTCGAGACAGTGACACACAGGTGAGCGAACCAGGGCCCTCTGGGTCCTCTTGTTTATTATTTTGCCCTTTTGGTAAACTGTACATTAAATATGCCCATTATGAGAAAATATATATTAAAAATAACATCATATCACTTATTCTCTGTGTATAATCTTCTGTGGTATTTTTTCCTGACCGTTCAAAGGCGGTTCTACTGTCCTGTTTTACCATTTGTTATAGTTTGTCTTTGCATGTATGTTTGCTTATATCTTTTTATTTTGGATAGCCGTTCGGCCATTTGTGGATTCGGTTGTCCGCTAGTGATTTTTTCTGTAGGGCCTAGTTACTCCATGTTCGTGTTTCTTTCCCGTTGGTGTCTGAGGTTATTGTATCGATTCCTGTCTATTGCCTTCAGTTCTACTTTTATCTGTTTTTAAGGTTTACCAATAGCCAATAAAACTGCAGCAGCACTTCAATCGACCGTTCAGTCCATGGGTGAGTATCACCAAAATTACATGTGAGCCAGCGCATGACAAAGCCTACAATAAGACATATGCGCCCAACGAAGACTCAGATCAGCCTGCGCATCCGCGCAGTCTGATCAGAGTCTTCGTTGCGCTCTAAGGATAGCTAAGGGCCCAATGCTCCTTCATGCAGCAAGAGATTTATTTGGTTAGACTATATGGATGCGCAGGCTGATCTGAGTCTTCGCTGGGCGCACATGTCTTATTGTAGGTTTTGTCGTGCGCTGGCTCATTTATTAACAATGTTGGGAGGGCGAACGTATGCTGAAGTGCGAAATACGAAACAGTGATCAGAACGATTTGTGCTGACACATGAGAATCGGTTTCTTAGCACATTCAGATTTAGTTTCTTCAAATGCGCTTGCGCAGTCAGATAATAAGGCCTTCAGCTACTGCGGCTATTGTATCAAAATCTGATGTGGGAGACATGATGCACTAGGAGAAAGAGCTTTCGGTCAAATAATAATAATAATAATAATAATAATAATAATCTTTATTTATAGAGTGTAACACATTTAGTAAACTAGTACTAATTTTCCATGTTGCCCTCTTTTCCTGGGTAGAAACTAGTACTAAGCGAAGTGGATAAACGTTTTGCTTACAGAAACAACGCGTGACTTTAATGGGGATCGAACCCTGTACCTCACGATCTCGAGTCCGATGCTTTCCACTGCACTACACAGCGCTCCACAAATAGTGTTGGTTATATAACCATACTTACTAACATGCATATTGGTAAAAACAACATTAAAAACTATGTTTTTCATCACGTTAACAAGTCTGTGAAACGATCTTCTATCCAAACCCCGCTTCATATAGAGAAAACTGGGGTTTACATGGGTATAGATTATTTTTCTAATTTCTGTTCCAAGACAGAGTGTGTGGGTACCCGTTAGAACCGCCAATACCGATGTTTGGAGTATAAATAAGAAAAAATACAACAAATGTTTATTAGAAAAAAAAAAAAAATACAATTTTGGAGGTATGAAAGAATGCACTTTATCATATGAGGTCGCGCCTGAGAATTTAATTACGCCATGTAATTAATCCGATAATCAACTATTGAATAAAATATGCAAATTAGTTAGATACGCCCCGTTACGTTACATACGTCGTCCTTCAAGATTTGTTATGGTGGATTACGAGCCCAGTCCAGATTTTACCTTTCACACAGCGCTCTGACGTCACAAGAAGAAGACTTAACACCCGGGACTAAACACTCCTGTACATAACCGGTACCTGTGTTCTTACATGGTCAGCGATAGTCACGCGGACAATAGCAAGCAACAGGAACTCTGCTTTATTAGTTAGATTGTGTGTACTCGTTTAAGAAAAGTATTCAGTACAATTTTTGTCTGAAAGAAATACGTTCTTGCTGTTGCACTGGTAGCATTTTCCTGGAAGACTTTCCAAATTATTTACATATAATTTGTTAATGTGTTTATTCATTTCCCTTCAGTATACACTTATATTCAACGAGCACAACATATTCATCTTTCTGAATTGACAATATTTCATTGATAATGCTTAACTTCACATGCAAACCGACTATAATATCGATAAAATAGCGCGACTTTTTTCTATTAATAACCATAATATTGGTTTCCCCAAAGCAGAGATAGTCACGTGGACAACAGCATTAATTCAGATTTGTCCTTTAGTACTTTGGGTCGATTGTTTTAAAAGGGTAATAGCAAATATTTAAACGACAGTGCATCGGACAGAACAGTAGGTGAAAAATATCCATGCAGCAAAGAGTCATATGAAATGAACAACTCAAGAAGCACGCCTCACCAAAGTGATAAAGAATAAGCAACCCTCAGGTAAACACGCCTATATAATTTTGACCCCTTGAACCCAACTTTTATACAGAAAAACTGGGGTTTACAGGGTTAAACCTTATTTTTTCTTATTTCTGCTTGAGCAAAAATAAGAAAAAGACCACGATTTTCATCTTAAAAAAATATTTTTTTTCGGCGATAAAGTTTACAATGCATTTGTATAGGCGTGTTTTCGAAATGTGAGGGATGTTGTTAATTGGATTTTACAAGACCAAATCTTCACCCTTGGTTCTAATTTTATTTGAGCCGGGGCACAGCATTTCCTACAATTTACATGTCCGTCCTCCGAAGAATCCTTGCGCATCCATATAGTCTGACCAGAGACTTATCTTGTACATGAAGGAACAGTGAGCCCTTAGCTATACTTAGAGCGCACAACGAAGATCTTATCGGACTGCGTGGATGCGCAGGCTGACCTGAGTCTTCGTTGGGCGCAAATGCAAATTGTAGGAAATGTTGTGCGCCGTCTCAATTAAAACATACTTTATTTTTGGACTCGTTCAGATGTTTCTGGACACAATCAGTGAGATGCCAAAGAAAGCAAGAAAATCGAACTAAACCAATAATGAAACAAATATGAGGGCTAGCCACAACGCCCAAAACGTCTACAGCCAGAGTTGAAGAATACCGGAAATATAACCCAAAAGGGCCTCGTCAAAGACATAACATCAGGCACAAACTTCAACTCCAGAAATTATCGAATTTAAGGGGAATGGGAACCCCTTCACGGGAGGCAATTCTTTCCAAAGTATTTTTGTCTCCCATGTCAATAGGGGTCAAGTCTTAAAAGAAAGAAATTGCTCCTGAGGAGCAAATTCTTTCCTTTAAGAGTAGACCTCTTTTTCAGTGGAACAGGGCTTATAGTAAAGCGAACAGGAAGTTCCGAAAGTTGTCTCCCTTTGAAAAATGGCGGAAAAATCTGCCAGGTGTTCCCATTTCCCTTAACCCTCGCCTTCAAATCAAATACAGATTCCTACAAGCTTACAAAAAGGCCGGCCTCGGTAGCTCAGTCGGATGCGCGTCTGACTGGTGATAAGGAGGACGCGGGTTCGATCACTGTCGGGGTCGGCAGCATTCTTTCTTGGAGATGGATCATGAAATCTTTTCTACGGTCATACTCTCCCTTCCTCTGATTGAAGAAAGGCAGATGGCGAAAGAATGTGCACTGTACTGGTTAACCGCTTATGTATATGCATGCCCAGAAAAAGTGTGGATAGGTCAACTGACCGGCTAAAAAATGACCTAAAAAAGTGGTGACTGGGTCGTTAAACTCAAAACCAAACAAGCTTACAATAACAAACATACAGAGTAAAACAGCTATCAGTAAGGCGTAAAAATACCTGTGTTTCTACTAACATGCTTAAAAAGGTCGTTAGGCAGGAGAAACATTTTAGATGCTACAAAATGTCAGCCCTCTGATTTGAAAGGTACTAAATGCCAAAAAGTAAAAAAAAATACTTAAAATGCAAAATTACTATGGGAAAAAACAAAACCGACACTGGGTAGGGTCGGAAATTGAAAAAGGTATGGTCGTTGTTTTAATTTTTATTTTGTTTCACTGATAAAAATAGTAGAGTCGGAGGGTCTGAAGCAGGGTCAGTCGGGTTAGCGGAAACACGGCTATTTTTGGCCTATGACGTAAGAGCTGTAAAAACCACCAGTAAAATCAGGGACGTGAAAACAGTAGTGAATTTAATTGTTTTGGCAAATCTATTTAATTATGACATTTTCAAATGACTCCTACCAAAATACCAAATCGTGCAAGTCCTGAGCTGTTAAACTACATCACGTTAACAAGTCCGTGAAATAAACACCCCACTAAACCCCATATATCAGAGAAAACTGGGTTTTATGGGGATATACATTATATTTTCTTATTTCTTCTCCGAGACATAGGTTGTTGGTTCTAACGAGCACCCACAACCTATGATTACAGTATAAATAAGAAAAATATCACGGATTTTCATCAGATAAGTAGCCATTTTGGAGATGCGAAAAATGCACCATTGCGCACGGATATGTTATCGTAATGTAACATTATCATAATTTTTCTGACTATCACTACTGCAACCGTGTTGTCATATTTCTGTTGCTTTCAGGTGGTTAGAATTTTCATGTTGGTAATAACACCAAACTAAACACCCACCAAATTGTAAAAGCTACTTCCTGCAGAATTCTAAACTATACATCAGCAATTCATTATTAAAACAATCTTTGGACTTTCATTCTCCACAGGTCTTGGACCTTTGACTTCTGTAGAACTACTGGCTATGGTATTGATTCCTATCATTTTGTGCTTGACATTGATTATGGCTACCTGTTTATACGTCAAAAAGAGAAAACAGTCCGCGCATTTTGCCGCTACCCAGGGATGTGGAGCCATGGAGGTGGGTGTTTTTCTTAACATCAGCTCGGCATTTAGCTTATAAGTCCAATTGTTTGTCTGAAAACAGTTTTCATAATGACATGTTAAAATACTAAAAGTAAAGAAACCTATTGCATTTAAGTCTGTATCGACGAGTATTTAAGTCTTTATCGACGAGGTGTTAAATATGTTCTATAAAAGGGTGATCTTTTGGAAGCAAGGAATACACCACAGAACTGGAAAATATGAAGTGTATATGTTTTCTTGGCCAGACTAGCTAGTTTCGGCCAACTTGGCCTCATCAGTGACCCTCAAATATTTTTAAAAATTCCACAATGGAATCTATGATACCAAATGACAAGAAAATATAAACTATACTATGATGTTGGGCAGGGAGACTTTTTACGGTCGCCACACATTCCCAGACACTATGTTCTATAAAAGAAATCGTATTTGAACATATGCAGCCAGACGCCATCCATCTACGTCCTGGAACACAGTCTGATACGAAACGTGCAGGAGAAAGCAACAGCGAATCAATTGCAAGTTACTGAGTATACCTTGCATTTTGCACAAATACGTTACAATTCTTTTAGGAAGCTGACAGGAGTAGCAACTATCTAACCTCAGAACCAACTTCTTGAATATGACAACCGAATGTGCATAATAGAAGATCAAATAATAACTGTCAAGAAACATTTAATACCATGCTTAGTAACACCCTCCAAATAGCTATTCACCATATTTGCATTATTTGCTGGCTCCCAGCTTGCACATTGTCAATATTGGAAAAACAGGTAACCAGACCCCACTGACATATCAACACTGATAACCTTCAGACTAGGAACCAGCAGATAATGCAAAAAGTTAATGTTTGAACGCTGCTCGGGATTCAGGCTGCAACGACGGACGTCGTGGTGATTTTCATTCTTACCACGAAAATTACAAAATCAAAACACACACTTGCTACTTAAATAAGTCTTAAGCTTGTTCTCTCAAATATGCATTTTTAGAATACTCATTCTGGATACAGGACTATGTAAATAAACCACACAACCTATGCAGAGCATATGAATAACCACCGGTTATACCAGCACAGGAAAAAGAAACACCACAATATGTATATTCAAATTTTGGCCTGTCCAATGAAACGAGTAACCCTCCAATTCGAAAACCAGTATGTGATTTGTGTTTGCACAATTGTCTGTTTGTATATTAACTTATTAACTTGTATATTAGGAGGCCTTCATGCGGACTGAACAAATTATTTGTCTAAATCGCGACGGAGGTATGGGCGAGGATTGTGGCCACGTAAAATCGATTTAAGCCCCCCAGTGGAAATCTTCCACTGACTGTTCCAAGGCGGCTCTTCTGTGGCGATTTATTTATGTTGTTGTTTGTTACTTACTGTGTGTATCACTTGTGTCTTTTAATTTTGGATGGCCATATGGCCATTTTGTGGGAAAGTAACTGTCCTTATGGCATTCCTTTGTTTAGGTTTCCATTATGGTATGTTCGCTTAATGTTTGTATTTCTTTCCCTTTGATGTCTTTTATGGGTGGAGTAAGTTAATTGTATCAATTCCTGATCTTTGTTTTACTTCTACTTTGTCTCATCTTGAACCTGTGTGATCAAGATAAAAACAACCACTTTAGGTTTCTATCATTGCTGACAGCCACGTAGAAGAGGTTTGTCCAGTTCACATCTGAATTTTCTTATACCTTATAATTGACAGATCACCAACACGCACGACTGATGGCAGCCTGAATCCCGCTCACAGCGACAAACTGGATGTTCTTGAAGCCGTTAAATGGTGATTCATAAATGAGTCATAGAGACTGTTCAGTTCAGTCAAATTCTTCATGTTGGGAAATATAATAAACACATTTTATTGCAACAAATTAGATGACTTGTTCTATTCCCTTAACTCGACTGCTTCCGCGTGATGTTCATGTAAATAAAATAACCTGCCACATCAGGTTACTTCATATCTCAGCAGGTCTGCGTATACTAGGGTTGGCAGCCTGATGTAATAGTAGTCCAATTTGTCCATATAAAGCTGTAGACTGCTTACATCTGAAATTGAAAATACTAACATCAGAATCACAGCTCAAGGCAAAAATAGCAAACAAGAGGGCCATGAGGACCTTATCATTCCCCTGAACCCTGAATATTATTTGGTCCCTTTTCCCCCATCTCCGTGACTATGTTCTTTGGTACCGATAAATAGATCAAGTCAACGTTGGGTCATTATTTATAAAATGTTGTAGTACTTAGTCACCTGAAGTTGCACAAAAAGTTTAATGAAATCAGTCCAGAGGTTCTGGAGAAGAAGTTTTCAATAAATGGCCATGGCAGCCATTTCGGCTATGTGACCTGGACAATTGGAAAAAAAAACTTTCGTTCAAACATTACTAAGGTAGCTGTATATAAATATTAAGTTGAAAAGTTGATAGACATCTGGGACCAAACTTGGTGACTGCTTGACATATAATAGCATTCAAAGACATTCAAACAGTACCTACTCTAATTTCATAATCAAAACAATTTTCAAAAAAATACATCTTTAACCTCTTGCTCGTTCAAAAAAGAAGTGGCGGCAATGATCAGGAATCGATACAATTAACCCACAGCCCCCATCAGAGACACCAAAGGGAAAGAAACACAAACATGAAACAACAGACCCTAATGGAAACATCAATAGCGGAAAGCCAAAAGGACAGTTACTTTCCCACAAAATAACGAATAGGTCAGCATACGGGAACATGCGTATTGGACCTTATCCACGGATAGGTCAAGCTCAACCTAGGGTCATCAAAGGAACAAATTTGGTTGTACGGAGTTACCTAAATATGTTCTAGAAAGGGTTATCCTTTTGAAGCAAGGAATACATCACAGAACTGGAAAAATGGAGTGTACATGTTTTCAGGGCCCAGACTCGCTAGTAAGCATCATTCTATTGGATAAAAGGTTCTAAGGAAGAATATTTTTGTCTTAGGGGTTTTACCATAATTTATGCCAGCATATATTATGCCGGCCATCTTTGTCATGTTACATGAATCATTTAAATAAATCTTCATTCTGCCATTGTTAGGAAGATACATACAAAACAAACAAAACTTAACTTGTCGTCTGAAATGTCACTGTACCTGCAATCCTAGTTCACTGGGACAAAGACCATCAAATGGACTTGACCTTTGACATGCATAAATATCCATGCACCTGCAATCCAAGTAACACGGGGCAAATGTCATCGAATGACCCCGACCATTGACATTCATAGACATTCATATTGCACCTACTCTCATGCTATAAAGTACAATCGTTTTTTGAAAAACGCATTGTTTTACCATTTTCCAATTCAAAAGCCTCAAGGACCAAATTTGACCTTGCTGTAAAACTGGTCAAGGTCGACTAGTGTCCTTTTTTCAACACACCTGGTAAATTCTGTCACCTAATGCTGCATAAATAGTTTCGAGTAAATTGGCCGATCACATCCGGAGACAATTTTATACAGGTTTTTAATCATATTAGGGCACGGGGTCATCTTGGTCATGTGACCCGGACTATTCAATCAAGAATTCATTTCCAAATTAAGATGTTGACATATGAAATGAAACTAAAATTGACCTAGCTATTTATTAAGAGAAAATGCCCTTTGAAATGTTGATGGACCTGCAATATTGAACTCTGGTCAAACTCTTTGAATGAAATTGACCTTTGGCATTCATGAACATTAATTTTGTATCTGCGCTCATGTCACAGGCCACAACGGTTTTTGAAAAATGCATTTTTCCCAATGGAAAAGCCTAAGGAACCATATTTATACCCCCGCAAACGAAGTTTGAAGGGGGTATACTGGAACCAGCCTGTCGGTTGGTTGGTTGGTTGGTTTTATGCCAAATTTGGCCCGCTCAACTCCTCCTTCACTATCAGTCGGATTCAATTGATACTTGTTCAACAGGAGGGGTTGATGAGCAAGACACAATTTTACCAAAGTTTGTCCCATAATTACGGAGTTATGGCCCTTGATTTGCTAAAAAAATGTGCTAAAAAACCTTGTCCGCTCAACTCCTCCTTCACTATCAGTCGGATTCAATTGATACTTGCCATAATTGTTCACCAGGAGGGGTAGATGTGCAAAACGCAAATTTCACTAAAGTTTGTCCCATAATTACGGAGTTATGGCCCTTGATTTGCTAAAAACTGTGCTAAAAACCTTGTCCGCTCAACTCCTCCATCACTATGGCGGCCATCTTGGTCATTTGACCTGCATAATTCGTAACAATTTTTAGTTTCCCACTGTCCTTAGGCTTTGTATTAAAATAATGAAATTCACTCCGTGGTTTCTGAGAAAATTTGTGTTAAATGTCAAGAGACCTGCAATTCACGTGACCTAGGGCTAAGGCCACAAAATGACCTTGACCTATGGCATTAAAACATTCATTTTGGATCTATTCTCATGACATAGACTGTAATATTTTTCGGAAAGTGCATTGTGTTACCTTTTTGCATTGAAAAGCTAAGGAACCAAATGTGACATTGACCTAAAATCATGTAGGTCAAGGACAACCTAGGGTCATCATTTTTGCAAACTTGGTAGTATTCACTACCTTATGCTACATACTAAGTTTCAAGACACTCGGCCTAGCGATTCTGGAGAAGAAGATTTTTATAAGGTTTTTAGCACACTTGGGCATGCCAGCCATCTTGGTCATTGTGACCTAAACTACTTGTTCACACTTTCCTTCCCTATTGCCAGGAGAATGCATATAAAATTTGGAAGAAATTGTCCTAGAAATTGGCCGAAACTAACTACTCTGACACAGAAATTATGTAAACTCAATATTTTCCAGTTCTGTGGGGTACTCATTGCTTACAAAGGATAACCCTTTTGTTGAATATATTTAGAGAGAATTATTTTGAATTGTCAATGGACCTTCAGTCCAAGAGACATTGGGGCAAGGTCGCAAAATTACCTTGACCTTTATCATATATGGACATTCGTTTTGTACCTATTCTCATGTCTTTGTTTGTTTGTTATTTTTTTGGAGTTTAACGACCAAGTCAACATTGTTTTAGGTCATTTTTGAGCCGGTTAGTTTACCTTTCCACACTTTTCCTAGGCAGGCTTATACGTAGGCAGTTAACCAGTACAGTGCACATTCTTTCGCCAGAAACTGACAACGGCCCTTCTTGAATCAACGGAAGGGGGAAAATGATCACAATATTTTTCAAAAAATGTATTGTTTTACCTTTTTCCCATTGAAAGTCCGAAGGAACCAAATCTGACCTTGGCGAAAAAGGTCAATGTCAATCTAGAGTCATCGTTTGGCAAGGCTTGGCAGTACTCAGTCACTCAATGCTACATACCAAGTTTTAAGGCAAACAGCCAAGTGTTTCCGGAGAAGAAGATTTGTAAGTTTTTTACCATGTTTTGGCAAGGCGGCTATCTTAGTCATGTGACATGGATCATTCTTGCAAAAGTTTGCTCTCTCACTGCCAGGAGGCTGCATATGAAATTAAGTTAACAATGATTGAAGTACGAAGGATGGAAGACGGAGGCATACCATCCTATAAGCTCCCCCGGATCCTTTGGCTCAGGGGAGCTGAAACACATTAAGCCAAAACAAGAAGTGCCAAAGTACAGATTGAAAGGGTATAAGGTGATGGGTCCAGATCAACATGTTAAAACAAAGGCAAACATTAAATAGCGGAAACCCAAACGGACGGTTACTTTCCCACAAATTGGCCAATTGGCTATACAAAAAAATAAAAGCGACACACACACTCAAAGACAAACCATAAACAATGACAAAAGAACCGCCTTGGAACGGTTACGGAAATGATTTCCACAGGGTGTGTGTGTGTGTTGGGGGGGGGGGCTTAAATCGTCCGAGAACACAAAATCAAACAACCACAGAGATGAACCAAGGTGAGGACTCAAATTCTCAGTCAGCCTTTAGGCAAGACCGTCATAGAATTTGAAGCCTGTTCCACCGGCATGCAATTAAAGAGGGATGCAAAGTTGCCAACCGTGATTGGGTTAACTACAGTGCATGCAGTGTTTCGTATAACATTTATGTTGTACCCAACATTTTTATATCGAAGAACGATTTTACGAAATCGGGTGCATAAGTCATTTTAAGTATACATTTTTCAAAATTTATATACTAAATCACCATAAAATTCGAGTTCGAAAAGACCTTGTTGCAGAAGAGATTTAAGTCCAACATTGAATTTTGAATTTCAATCGGAATCACGTCTAAAAAATTTTGAAAAGGCTTTGCGTAGTTTGTCATACCGATAACCCTGATTAAGAAGTTCAGTAGTTAACAAGTTATTACGAGTGTTGAGGCCAGTTACGTGACTAGACACTCTGGCAAATCAAATTAATTGCGAAATATAAATGCCATGGGTGCCGCACGAGGAACATCACCATCCAAGAAAGGAAAATTTACAATCTCAAAATCAAAATCATCGCGTTTATCATAAATTTTGCATGAAACAAACCCATATACAATAGAAAGATGTAAATCCCAAAAATGAGCCTCGGTATCAGAAGAATTTGCTTTATTTAACTGAAATTCTGTGGGGTAAATTTGACCATCGTTATAGGTATTGTCAATATTTAATAAATTATATTAATATCTTGAAGTCGAGCTAAAGGCTTCAATGATTTCAGATTGGTTTTCAACGGAAAGGTACATCATGAAGTCTGTTTCATAACAAAACAAAAACAGATCAGTCACAAGGGGTGCGCAATTCGTACTCATCGGAATACCCACAATTCGTCTAAATAACTTAGAAGAATCTAATCTTAGTTAAATATGTCAAATAGAACGGTGAGGGGCTCACACACTTTCTGACATGACCATTAAATATACTTTTTATGCTCTTCATAAGTGAAAAAAACATTACATGCAGGATAGAAGACCATCGGAGTCTAACTGTTTGTTTTCTTATGCTCCAGCATTTCAGTGGTTTTTTGCTGTCGAGTCCTCACCGTTGTCTCACCTCTGTGGTTCTTTGATTATTTGTGTTCACGGAGATGTTGCACTGATGAGTTAGGAGGCCTTCATGCGGACTGAACAAATTATCTGTCTAAATCGCGACGGAAGTAAGGGCGAGGATTGTGGCCACGTAAAATCGATTTAAGCCCCCCAGTGGAAATCTTTCCACTGACCGATCCCAGGCGGTTCTTCTGTAGCGGTTTATTTATGTTGTTGATTGTTACTTACTGTGTGTATCACTTGTGTCTTTTTATTTTGGATGGCCATATGGCCATTTTGTGGGAAAGAAACTGTCCTTATGGCCTTCCTTTGTTTAGGTTTCCATTATGGTCTGGTCGCTTCATGTTTGTGTTTCTTTCCCTTTGGTGTCTTTGATGGGTGGAGTAAGTTAATTGTATTGATTCCTGATCTTTGTTTAACTTCTACTTTGTATAAAAGAGTGTTTGTTTGTTTGATTTGAGGTTTAACGTCCCCGTCAACACTGTAAAGGTCATTTTGGAGACGTTGCTTCCAATTTTGTGGGACTTTTACCCGACAATGAGATGAAATGACATCTCAAGCCCTGTCGCCCAATGAAACCAATAGGGTTTATTAGCATGGACGGTCCTCCTCGCACCGGGGTTCCTGGACAGGCTTAGATCCTCTAAGCTGTTTACCAGTACTAGTGTGCGGGCCAGATTCAGCTCTGCGTGGAAGCATCGTGCAGCCAATATATTTCTCCAAGCCCCTATAGGCGGGGGCGGTATAAAAGAGTGAAAAGTTATGTTTAGTTCAGTTTTGGGCATTTTTAGAAATTTCCATTCTAAGTTCTGTGTTGGAATACTTAGGTATGTTTCATTTGGGACTTAGCCGGATCTGACAAAATAATGACAAGGATATTTGATAACCGAGCTAAGTATTTGTTTCTTTCTAACTTCATTACAGTAATAACAATAAGTTTAAATAGTTTATAAATAAAATTTTTAATTTTTCTTAAAGACTTGTTTGCTTTTTCTTTCTGCCGCGCTTGGCTCGTAACAAAATAATGTTAGTAGGAAAGTTAGTAGTAAAGATAATTTATTTAACAGTCATTAAACAATATCGGGTTACAAGCATATAGGTAAATGAAGTTTAAATGAAGCGGTTCACATACTTTGCACATGAGCTGATGTAGTTCAGACGTGCATAATCGTCAAATTAGCTACCTTCATTTCTTAAAAGAATAACAACTGTATCCGCACTGAGCCATCCTAGCTCAGCAGTAACCTAACAACGCTCTAGGAAACTATCCTTGTTATGGCAAGCCTAGTTTCAAAAATTGAGGAGAACCGTGATGAACCGTGGTGAAAATCATTTTATCTACAGATGCCTACGAATGATCACGGTGCTGCTACGGTTTCCTCCGACCCAAGTACGGTATTTCGACGAGTTCATTTCGAACTGTGCTGGTTATGACCACGGTATGTCACGGTTTTTCCCGGTAGTCCTACCGTTGATGACAGTGCCGCTACGGTTCGATACGGTTCTTGTACGGTTCTTCCCGGTGGCCATATGGTGTATGACGGTGCTACTACGATTAGACACGGTGTTTGTAATGTTATTGACGGAAGCGCCATGGTAACCTACGGTCTTCTACGAATGGCGACGATCACGTGACGGTATGAATAAATTGCCATCAACCATTATCAAATTACCAGCATTGCTTCAACACAGTGTAGCTCGTCCCTTTTGTAAAGCGATTCATTCCTGTTACATAAGGTGAGGCATCGACACATTAAGAAGAAGACAAATGACGTACAATTAATATATGATTTCTGAATTGGCTGGTCTGAATAAGGCTCCAATGTTGTCCGCTGAAAGTGTAGTGAGAGCGGAGTGGGAATGGAAGGCTCAAATACCGACGCATTCCTTGACCGTTCGTGGTGTACCGTAGCTTAGCCGATGCATTCGTGGACGCATTGTTGCTAGATCGGCATCGTAGTCAGACCGTATGTATACATATTTGTATATTCTTGATGCACCGTAGAGTAATCGTAGTGACATCGTAGAAGGACCGTGGCACACCGTGAAGGTCCGTATTGCTTCCCTACTCGTCAGTGGCATACCGTGATGAACCGTAGTCGTCCGTATCAAAACCGTACAGCCACCGTAGCGTACCATGAGGGTACGTACTGGATCCTGGTGACAAGGAGTCTACGGTTCCCTACGGAACCCCACGGATGCCCACGAATATACTCACTACGGATGTCTACGGTGGCGTCACGGTTGCGCCTAGATCTAAACCACGCTCACATAAATCGTAGAGGTTCCCCGAATGTTTTAAACAGTGTTTAAAACATTCGTGGACGTTCCCGAATCAGTACGGTTCATCATGGATCACCACTAATTACGACGGATCCTTCTACGGTGCTACAACGGTGCTGTTACGATTCACTACGGTCCACCACGATTCATCAAACCGTAGCGAATCGTGGTCAGAATCGTGAATGTGTAAACGGGCCTTACACTGACAACTAAAGTATAAATCATCTGCAAACTACGTCGGTCGGTGTGTAGTCGGAGGGGGATGTGCTGTGTTTGCCGGGTCTTGTCCATCATCCGTTTCGGTTTCAAAACTTCGGGGTTTAGACACACTGATGAAGATTAAATATCAGAAAGGCCTCTGTGTCACTAAATTTGGTATTGTTACACCTCAACTGCAAACCTTCGAAAATGTGCCCTTGTATTCCAGTGCGTTTAACGCTATCTCTGACATGAAAACACACATTCAGCCACGACAGGGTCACAAATACGATGTTCTGAAAGTCAATGAGTCCTGAAGGTAGTATAGTTGTAGCCTCCACTAGTTAACAACAGGGTTTTTCTTTGCGGATTTTACGTGTTAATTGGTTTTGTTTTGTCGGTACAAGTGTTGGTTTGGGTTTTATGTATGCATTTATATCACTATGTATTTCTGGTCTTCTAATGGCATGATGATTGCCTTCACTTCTATTTTGGTATAGTTGTGCTCTTGTTCAGCGCTTTTCCTGAATAACATTTTCTTTCTATTTTGATTCTTTACTGTTGGATTTCAGGAACTCAACCCAATCTATGAAGACATGGTTCCATGTGCCATTCCTTTTGAAGAAAGGCAAGGGAACTTTGAGACTGACAGGTTCGAAGTAGACTTCAACCGCCTCACTGTCAAAAGAGTTCTAGGAGAAGGAGCTTTTGGGAAGGTTATGGAAGCTGAGTTTTATGAAAGACCTTCGGATAAAGGACATAAAAACGGCAAAACTGTTGCCGTGAAAATGCTAAGAGGTACCTTTTAAAGAAACACATAAATTGACATGACATAGACTGTTTTGGTAAGGCACTTCAATTTTGTTAATGCAGCTTCTATCGCCGCTTCAAGCCATATTTTCTTTCTGTAGAGAGATGTTTAATAATGTTGTGTTTTACATCCCAGGTTTTTATATTTGTGCTTCTTTCCCTTTGGTGTCTTGAATGGGAGGTGTGAGGTAAGTGTATCGATTCCTGGCCTCCACGTCTATTTTGTCATTTTGGAGTACTTTATTATCATCGATTCCATTGATGATTCTTGTAATATATTGGGGTCACTGTTGTCGATTTTGTCCGAAATTATTTTGTCTGGCCCAAACAAATTTGCACTCTCTTCAATTTTATTTCTGTAGTTCATCCCATGCTTACAAGGGATAACCCTTTAAGAACATATTGTTGTTAATTCGTCTTAGAGTAGATCCTGTCATTATTTGATTGGTTTGGGCAGGATATTGAGCGGATTTTTCGTCATTTTAACTGTTGACAAATCGAGGTTCAATTGGTGATTTTCTTTTTCACTGGTATTTCGGTAATGTTGTTTGTCACCATTGATATGTTAAGATGCTTCTACACACTGTGATATTGAGAGTCATCAGCTTTCGGAGTTTAACTGTTGGTTTTCTTTTGCTCACGCATTTCAGTGGTTTCTTGTTGTCGAGTCCTTATCGTTGTTTCATCTGTGTGGTTGTTTGATTTTTGTGTTCACGGAGATGTTGCACTGATGAGTTAAGAGGCCTTCATGCGGACTGAACAAATTATTTGTCTTAATCGCGACGGAAGTAAGGGCGAGGATTGTGGCCACGTAAAATCGATTTAAGCCCCTCAGTGGAATTCGTTTCCTCTGACCGTTCCAAGGTGGTTCTTCTGTCGCGGTTTATTTTTGTTATGGTTTGTCTTTGGGTGTTTGTGTCGCTTATATTATTTTATTTTGGATAGTCTATTGGCCAGTTTGTGTGAAAGTAACTGTCCTTGTGGCTTTCAGCTGTTGATGTTTCCATTGGGGTCTGTTGATTCACGTTTGTGTTTCTTTCCCTTTGGTGTCTCTGATGGGAGCTGTGGGTTAATTGTATCGATTCCTGATCATTGCCTCCACTTCTACTTTGCTTCGCCAAAGTCTTTAATGTTATTGTTGTTGCCCTCGTTGTCTCATTGATAAGCTATTGAACCATCAAAGAACCAACTGTTTCGGTGTTCCGGTGATAATTAAGAGTTACGTTGAGATTCCTTAAAGTCACCTTAGGCCGCCCCAGTAATCTGTTAACTTACCGCCCCAAAGTGGTTCTTCACTGCGATTCTCCTCTTTGTTAAATGTGACTTACTACATGGCTGTATTGTGTGTTAGCAATAATGTAATTTATTATTGATATGTTTTTGTTATGCTAGGGTTTCTGGGTTGCCACCTTTGTGGGAAACAGCTGATAACTCACCCTGCCATTCATGCTTCTAAAAGTAATGTTAATAGATGTTGATCTTTATCATTTGATGTTGAGAACATGATTAGAGATCTGACTGTTTCAATCTCTGATCGTTGCCTTTATTTAAGACTAAAGAAGCGAGAATCTGAATCTCCGTTTCATATCTTTATTTTGTGTACCAAAATGTAAAGAATTTATTCACATTGTAAAGCGAATACTTAAGTAATGTTGTTAGGTACATGATTAATTTTTCTCTGGTTGGGCCCAGTATTTCAGTGGTTTGTTGCTGCCGAGTTCTCATCGTTGTTTCATCACTGTGGTTGTTTGATTTTGTATTCACGGAGATGTTGCACTGACGAGTAAGGGGGGCTTCATGCGGACTGACCAGATTATTTGTCTAAATCGCGCGGAATCAAAGGCAAGAATTGCGGCCACGTAAAATAGATTTAAGCCTCCCCCACCAACCCCCAGTTAAATTCGTTTCACTAACCGTTCCAATGCGGTTCTTCTGTTGCGGTTTATTTTTTGTTATTGTTTGTCTTTCAGTGTGTGTATCGCTTATATATTTTTGTTTTGGATAGCCAATTTGGCCATTTTGTGGAAAGTAACTGCCGTTTTGGCTTTCCGCTATCGATGTTTCCAGTAGGGTATAGGTATTTAATGTTTGTGTTTCATGCGCTTTGGTTCTCTGATGTGTGGTGTGGGCTAATTGTATCGATTACTGACCATTTCATTCACTTCTATTTTACCTAACGTACAACACTCCCACCTCTTAAAATTTAGGTAGATTTAAGTTATGTATATGATTTCATTAGGGGTTATACACAAAAGGCTGTTTTAAACCAAAGGTAAGTTAAGATTAATCCGAAAAGCCCAACTCCGAATATATACTTTAAACATTTGACATTAACTGCCAAACCGATAATTAAATACGTTTCAATATGTTATTTGATGAGTTGACATATGTTTGGATACATCATGTAATATAAGCAGACATTAACAAACAACAGTATGAAAGAGGTGCTCACAAAAATCCACATTCAGTTCACACTGTAGCAGCAATACACCAGAAGAATAACCGCATCCAAAAAACATAAACACTGCAAACGCCAATGACACAAAGCCTGTAAAAAACTGCAATGGTAAACCACCTTTGAATGATCAGCAGTGAAACTACTGGGGCTTCAAATATTGAGTTAAAGAATCCATCTAGCAAGTACCAAACAATTCGGCTCGAACTACCAAATAAATGTTCTGTCATCTGGTGATAACTAAGGGTGAGGCTGGGACTACTTAAAGCTACCCTATGACTTTGAAGTGGCGCGGTTTATTTTTGTTATGGTTTAGCTTGTTTATGTTTCGCTTATATTATTTGGTTTTGGATAGCCAGCTGGCCATTTTGTGGGAAAGTAACTGTCCTTTTGGCTTTCCGCTATTGATATGTCCATTAGGGTCTAGTTATTTCATGTTTGTGTTTCTTTCCCTTTGGTGTCACTGCTGGGAGTTGTGGGTTAATTTATCGATTCCTGACCATTGCCTTCACTTCTATTTTAAAGTAATTCTATTTTAAAGTAATTTATAGATGGTCGGTCGTTATACCAGTTTTCTAATCTATGTTGAGTGTGTCTTTCTGGCTGGCCATTTCTTGTTAGTTATAGCCCCGCTTTGATAAAGGGGGGGCTATATTGGATTTGGCTTGTCCGGAATTCCGTCTGTCTGTCTGTCTGTCTGACAGTCAGTCTGTCTTTCTGTCTGTCTGTAATATTTGATAGTGGGTACCTTGTTACCGCAACTCCTCTTACAGTTCTAGGTCAATCCTTTTGAAACTTTACAGGTGTTATCATATAGGTCTGAAGATGTGCATATTCTTTTTTCATTATCCTTAAATAATTTTTTTCACTTATTTCACCTTTTTTAACTTAGACAATTTTTGAGAGCTACTAATGTTAAAATGTATAGGGAGTAGCTACCTTGTTACCGCAACTCCTCTTACAGTTCTAGGTCAATCCTTTTGAAACTTTACAGGTGTTTTCATATAGGTCTGAAGATGTGCATATTCTTTTTTCATTATCCTTAAATAATTTTTTTCACTTATTTCACCTTTTTTAACTTAGACAATTTTTTTAGATCTACTAATGTTAAAATGTATAGGTGTAAGCTACCTTGTTACCGCAACTCCTCTTACAGTTCTAGGTCAATCCTTTTGAAACTTTACAGGTGTTATCATATAGGTCTGAAGATGTGCATATTCTTTTTTCATTATCCTTAAATATTTTTTTTCACTTATTTCACCTTTTTTAACTTAGACAATTTTTGAGATCTACTAATGTTAAAATGTGTAGGGAGTAGCTACCTTGTTACCGCAACTCCTCTTACAGTTCTAGGTCAATCCTATTGAAACTTTACAGGTGTTTTCATATAGGTCTGAAGATGTGCATATTATTTTTTCATTATCCTTAAATAATTTTTTTCACTTATTTCACCTTTTTCTTAACTTAGACAATTTTCGAGATCTACTAATGTTAAAATGTGTAGGGAGTAGCTACCTTGTTACTGCAACTCCTCTTACAGTTCTAGGTCAATCCTTTTGAAACTTTACAGGTGTTTTCATATAGGTCTGAAGATGTGCATATTATTTTTTCATTATCCTTAAACAATTTTTTTTTACTTATTTCACCTTTTTTAACTTAGACTGATCGCAACTCCTCTTACAGTTCTTGATACTCCTCTTACAGTTCTTTTCATTATGCTATTTTTATCTTGTGATCGCAACTCAGCTCTCACAATTTTTCATATAGGTCTGAAGATGTGCATGTGCTTTTTTCATTATCCAAAACTTATTTTTTAGGAAGTGTCTCCTGACAACCGGTTGTCAGGAGCATTTTTGCTATCAAAAAATGCTCCTGACAACCAGCAATATTTTTTCAATAAAAACTTATGATATTAGTATTATTTTAGTTACCTTTTTAGTATTTCATGGTTCTTGATACCTGTTTAATGCATTTTTGTCATTTTTAGTATTCATAAGAACTTAATTCATGTAATTTTTATTCGGATTTTTTTTTTTTTATTTTCGGAGTAAATTCCAAGAATGGAATCAATCAAATTCTGGCCTATTATTTTTGTAATTACAATTAAAGTGTGCAATTATTATTCTCACTTACATGTAGTTAAATATCCTTTGATCCTTAGAGAACAAAGTTAACAGTTTTGCCAATGTAAGTTTACCTGAATGTGGCTTCTCTCCCCAATTTATAATGGCACCTTAAGGTCATCATGCATGTCATTATTTAAGGTATCAATTTAAGTCATTCCAACACTACCCACTAAAGTGTTAGGATTAAAATTCGAGTTTTGATAAAAATGGCCCTTATTATAAGACATAGTCAAGCTGAATATCTTCATGAATATATAGACAACCTGGGCATTGTATTTGCAAAAAGTTCTGCCATTTTCCTAATAGACTAAAGATAATTCAACATGTCACCTCTAAATTTGGAAATAGACTCCTACTGCATATACATGTAAGAAAGAAGATTCCATTTGGTACAGAATGGGTTAAGAATAGAATCTTGTTGATAAGGGAATCAAACATATTAAACTATTGTTTGGGACAGTTTCAACTTAAGACGAATCCATTTCCCTTTTAGTAGAATGAATGCACCTCAGAGGAAGGTTACTGTTGCATAAAATCATTTGCCATCTCATCAAGGGCTTCTCTTGCAGAAAAGAATCCAGCCAGAGAGGTACAGATTCATTATCCTTTAGGAATAACTACCATTTGAAGGATGTTTAGATCAACAGAAGACAGGCCATTTCTGGTTTCGGAAAAAGTTGTCCCCATTTACAAAATGGCAGCCACAGCTAAGAGGCCAGTTGTTCAAAACTAAATATCTTGTTAGTAAAACTAACAACCTTGTTAGTTAGTTAATCCATAAAATGCCAGTCAAGACAATTGTCGTTATGTTTTGCTGTCTGCCGGTTACCTTAAAAGTAAATTTTTTTGCCAACAGTGTAGACCCATATCCTACAAGAGCAGTCTGATCGGGGCCCACACTGTTTGCCTGTATGCAAAAATATTTTTTAAATTTTGCAAAAAAAAAATCAGCAGACAACATTTTCAGATGTAGTTTTTCTCGGCGTCTTAGGGTTAAAATGTTATCGAAACATTGACATAGCTCAAGGTAAGAGGTGGTTTTCTCATTTCGGCATGAAAAAATATGTTGCGGGTGTCCATGAGGCACTTCTAATGAGTACCAATGCATATGTTTTCATACAGAACTATTGAAAAGGAAATATATGGAATGACATATTATGCAGCTTACAGTCCAGTAGTTACGTTAAAATACCAAAGAAGACAAAAAATATTAAACATGTATCAAGTAACTTAAAATACTCGGTTAAGTTATAACCAAAATAATGCTAATACAGCCAGCTTTTATTGGTAAAATATTGCTGGTTGTCAGGAGCATTTTTGACAGCAAAAATGCTCCTGACAACCGGTTACTGGTTGTCAGGAGCATTTTACATAGCAAAAAATGCTCCTGACAACCGGTTGTCAGGAGACGCAGCCTATTTTTTAACTTAGACTGTTTTTCAGATCTAATAACGCGAAAAGTCTATAAGGCGTAGGTACCTTGTTAGGGATTTAACCCTCTCACAAGTCTTTACCTTTAATTCATGAGTCTTTCTCCTCTGACAGGGCTATAGCGGGGCTATAGTCAGATCCTCTGACAGTTCTAGTTGTATTTTCTCTTGACATTTTTAAATGTAAGTGATATATCTGAGTTTCCCCCATTTTGTAAAGAGATTCTAACGTGGCATGACTTACGTGCTTTTGTAAAACAATGTTAATTTATGTTTATCTTTTCAATTTGACGTATATGTGATTCCATCTAATCGTTTCACTTCCCGGAATTATTCTCATATTTTTCATTCTCATATTTTTCTTTACGAATCTTCAACGTATTGATAGCTAAAGGTGATTACCTCATATGTCAAATATCCAAAACAATGATGTTGTTTTTTTTTCTTACAGTAGTTGCTGTGATAATCTGAATTCAATGCATAAATATTTAAGAAATGAAGTTGAAAAATGCGACCAGAACCGGACTCAAACCGGCGACCCCTTGCTTACGAGGCAAGTGCTCTACCGACGGTGCTATCCGCGCGCTGATAACATTTCTTTAACTTCTAAATTTTAAAAACTTAGTAAATCAACAGCACTATTGATGAAGTACGGGGAATCCCTTTACAGGCTCCACAACTGCACTCAACACCGGTTGTTGCAAATAAATACACACATCTTTAAGAAATGAAGTTGAAAAAATGCTTCCAGAGCCATGGTTTGATGTCTCACGATTCCCTCTAGGTCGAAAAGGGCACCCTTATTTTCATTACGATTGCGAAAACTACATCTGATTAATAATTGCACAAATTCTGGCACACCAACTCCGAAAAAGAAGCCTCCGTGGTGTAGTGGTTATGCTACTCGCCTTGAAACCAGGGGTCGCGAGATCGATCCCGGGCTTCTCCAGACTTTCGGGTGAGTCTTTAAACCGAGGTAACGTCTCCGTATGACCGTATAACCGTAGCTGTTGATGAGACGTAAAATCCTCTCACTCACCAACTACGAAACACATTAATCAGATTTAAGCAGTCAATTATAATTTGACACCAGATCAGATGAAAACTACCCGTCATATCAAAACTGCACGAAGCAGTAAGAAAACGTTACTCAGAAAAATTAACATCGAAAGCAGTGCTAGGCTTAGGGACATGAAAACACAAACTAAAACTTCCATATGCACCAACACATAATGCTGATTAATATATAAGACACTACAAAGAAACGGTCACCTTGGGGTCAGCAGAAAAAATACTTCAAGTCATCACGTGAACAAGTCCGTGAAATAAAGACCCCCCCTAAACCCCACTTTATATAGAGAAAACTGGGGTTTATGGGGGCAATCAGTATTTTCCTTATTTCCTTATATCTCAATGAGGCGGTTCTAACGAGCACCCAAAACCTATGTTTGGAGTATAAATAAGAAAAATATCACAAATTTTCATCAGAAAAAAAACAACCTTTCTTTAGGTTTGAAAAATGCACTATATCACAAGGATGTGGTATCGTAATGTTAACAGAAAAAAACAAACTCATAGATAACGACATTTTGCATATTATGCTTTCCAGATATCTATACCAATGTTGAGCTCCGCCACTTCAAGTTAGAAATTGAAGCAATGAAAACTTTGGGAAGTCACCCACATTTGGTCAGTATTATTGGCTGTTGCCTTTCAGGGCCAAAATTATGCTTTGTTATGGAATATTGTGCCTTAGGAGATCTGCGAAACTATCTCAGGAAATACAGAGAAAAGGTATATTAATAATAAGTTATCAGTCGAACCATTTGTCATCGAATCTTTCCATATCAAAACTAAACATCATATGAAAATTAATTTAAGTGAATTTCAGCTGCATGTGATTTATCAAATCAAATTTAACAAATCGATTTTTATTCGTTTAGCTCATTTAAGCAACCATTAATGTTTGTTTAAAATAAGAGTTTATTTGTTCTTGTTTCTCAACGATGAATTTTTCCGTAAGTCTTCAAGACGTTTTGTTAATGTATTTAAACAGCGTTTGATTGACAGATTGGCACAGACATGGATAGCGGATTTGGAAGAAAATTAAAACTTGACATTATACAAACATTTCTAGTTTAATATTTTGTGGGTCCTCCAGAGGGAAGAAAAATGGACAATTTAATAAATTTCACTCTTCTTTAAATATTTCGACACTAGGCCTTCATCAGTAATACGAATTCACTAGAAACTAAATTTTTAAGCCGCCATTATAATTTTCTGGAAGTAAACAAAGCAAGCCGAACGCAACGTCAATGTTGTACACGGCGTATACCGCCAAACGTTCTTAACGTCACAAGCGCCGTAATTGCAACGGCAATCGCACGTCTTTGACGTTACAGCCATGCGGTCTCTAGTTTTCAATCTATTGATCCGGACAGTCTCTCTTAGCACCCGTTCTGTGTGATTTCCGTTGCAGAGCTTAGCTAGTACGCTAAACCTCAGGGTTTGTCCCTCTGCAGTCTTACATCCCGTAAATTTTCCTTCATTCGGTCTTGAAATTGCCTCTCTGTTGCGGCGACATAGACTGCAACATTACACCTATTGCACCGTATAGCGGATACGGCGTTCCGAATGCGACAGTTTACGTTTGCTTCTGTTTTATATGTTGTCTGCCCAAGAGTATCTTGTTTGTCTGTTCTCATAAGTATGACACAGTACATGCATCCGTCGTCACAAGTGTCAGAGTGCTGGGTCACTATCTTGTTCGTTTTCCCATGAACCAGCATATCAGAAAGGTTCTTGTCTCTTCTATATGCGACTAGTGGAGGGTTGGACAAAAATGTCTCCATCCTTGTAGACTAGTACAGTACATGCATGTGCTTGAAAACAATGTCATGTACATTAGGTAGCAGATTGGAATACGTCAAAACCAGAGGTACCCTGTCGTTAGCCTTTCTCTCCCTATCTCTGGATTGTATCGATTGTTTGAAGCTGGTTCTCGATAATTGCACCACTGTAACTTCGTTTCCTGAGCTGAGATTTCAGGGCCGTACGATGTTTCTGATAGTCCTCTTCTTTTTCACATATTCGCCGAATACGTAGACGAAGGCAAGTGATTTCTTTGTATTTAGCGGATGGCAGGAATTCTTGCGCAAATACAGCTGCTTGTCGGTAGGCTTCATGTACAAGTCGGTATATACATGCCCGTTCTCTAACTTTACCAGCGTATCAAGAAATTCCATTCTTTGTGTGTTAAATCGAAGGTCTACCTTGATGCTTGGATGGAAGGGGTTTACATGTCGCGCAAATGCTTAAAGCTCCTCTACACCCCCGACCCAGACGCCGAAACCGTTGTCGATGAACCTCTTGTAGAATACTGGTGTTTTGTCTGCTGTCATTAGCTCCGCATCCAATTTCCGCATGTAGCTACTTGCAAAGTTTTTTTCCAAGCAAAGATCCTATTGCTACGCCGTCTGTTTGTATATAGTGGTTGTCACCTAGACTAAAATTATTGTTCTCGAGTACAGTTGTGATGACATCAAATATCTCGTCCGTGGAACTGACAAGGGCTATGGTCCTACCGTCCAATGCTTCTCTACATGCGTCAAGTCCTTCTTTCTTTGGAATAGATGGATACAGCTTCTGGACATCAAGTTGGTTTCTGGATGAAGTCGGTCGTGTCTCTGAGAAAAGTCGAAGACGCATCATCAAACTCAACCTCTGCTAGCTCTGCAATTTTCTCCGTGGCTATATTAAGTCCACTTATAATTGTCCACAGTGGTGCTCGTTCTTTATGCAATTTTGGGTTTCCCTTCAATTTGCCTGGCCCCGAGTATCTTGGTACCAAGTACTGCTGCATCTCTTTTGGTATAAGTCCCTGGCGATAGATCCGGTTTACTACCTTCTTTACATTTTTGATACTTGCTTTGCCAAGGTCAGCACCAGTTTTCTGGAATGAATCGCTCCTTTCCACTTCCACTCGCAATGATTCCATATACCTATCTATCACTACTATACCAGACCCCTTGTCAGCAGGGCGTAAGGTGATGTCATTGTTGTGCAGTAGCTCGTGAAATGCATCATTCTCTTCCTTAGTCAAATTCAGCTGCCCACGCTTTTTTCACATTTGAAACCTCGTCATTTTTCACCAGCTCTATGAAAAGGTCAATGCTCTCATCCCTGCCGGCATTGGGTGTGAAAGGGTTCCTCGGTTTCTGCATGAATCCGTCTAAGATATTGTCCTTTTTCTTTTCCTGTTTTTCTAAGTCGAAGAAATACTCCCGGAGCCTCATTCTTCTTTCCCATTCTCCCAGGTCCGCCAACAGTTTTACCTCATCAATCTTGTTCTGTGCAGGGATAAAGGACATGTTACGGTTTTCTATTGCAAAGTGCCCACAGAAAGCGTTAATCCTTGAAGTCAACAAAAACTGATTAAAACACACTCATAAGGTGACCAAATATCTCTGGTTTGTTGAACAATGTTTTACATTTTCATCCGCATGCGTATTCGTAACATAATTTCCGGTTGAATACATGCACTACTGGCCATGTGTAACATGCGCCTATGGAAAAACTGAAGACCTCTGTGGAGTTCAAACGAAAATCGCATGGTCATCTTCATTGTTAACCGGAGAAACTACACACCTCTTTATTTTAGAAACAGTAATGCTTTAAAAGAAAATGCTGATGTTTTGGCGGTTAACGATGTGGAGAATGTTGAAAAATAAACTTTTATCGATACAATAAGGTGTGAAAATCAATGTAATTAAAGTACTGTGCATACTCGCAAGGGAAAAAGTCAATTTAGTCTACATATACAGAATGACAGTGGCTGGCCAACTGTATGAGCACGACCATGATTCCTTGCAGGGCAAACGGGAATGCTTTTCATTGATAAATTAAAGAACTATCATGTTACTGCTGTCACGTGCTGTGCATGTTACATTCATGTTTACCTTCCATTACCAGACACCGTCTTATATTGTTTACAGAGTATGTTATATTTCATCTTTTCTGCAGACGTACCCTGAATGCTGGTATAAATAGAAATGTTTTCAAAACAATGTCACCTCATCATAAATATATCTTTAATACCCATTTGACTTTAATAACCAGATTAAAGTCAACAAAATGTAAGCTGCAAACAAGCCATTTTTGGCCAAAAACCGACGGTTTTTGTGGGAGCCTATGACCTTAAAAAAACAAACATTAAAAAGCTCAGATCACCAGACAAATTTGGTAGACTGTAATTAAATATTGTACCGATTTTGACCAACATTCATAAATTCTTAAATGATATAGGTTACAGATAAGCCATTATTGGCCCCAAAAGAACAGGCTTCAGGAGACAATGGCCTTAGAGTGCAGACAATAAGCACTTTCTCTCATCTACTAACTTCTAAAATATGTTCTTTAAACGGTTATCCTTTGGAAGCAAGGAATTAACCACAGAACTGGAAAATATGGAGTGAACATGTTTTCTGGGCCAGACTAGCTAGTTTCGGCCAATTGGGCTTCATCAGTGACCCTAGAATATTTAAAAAATTCAACAATGAAATTTAGTTTGTTTGATTTGAGATTTAACGTCCCCGCCAACACTGTGAAGATCATTTTGGAGACGTTGCTTCCAATTTTGTGGGAGTTTTACCCGACGTTGAGATGAAATGACATCTAAAGCCCTGTCGCCTAATCAAACCAATAGGGTTTATAAGCATGGACGGTCCGACTCGCACCGCTTTGCCTGGGCAGCCTTGTTTCATCTCTGTAGTTTTTTTTATTTGTATGTTCTCGGAGATGATACACTGATGAGTTAGGAAGCCTTCATGCGGACTAAACAAAATTAGTGTATACCGCTACAGAGGTAAGGGCGAATATTATGGCCATGTAAAATCGATTTAAGCCCCCCCCCCCCCCCCCCCATTGGAATTCTTTCCACTGACCGTTCCAAGGCGTTCTTCTGTGGCGGTTTATTTATGTTGTTGTTTGTTACTTATTGTGTGTATCACTTGTGTCATTTTATTTTGGATGACCATTTGGCCATTTTGTGGGAAAGCAACTGTCCTTAAGGCCTTCCTTTGTTTCGGTTTCTATTATGGTCTGGTCGCTTCATGTTTGTGTTTCTTTCCCTTTGGTGTCTTTGATGGGTGGAGTAAGTTAATTGTATCGATTCCTGATCTTTGTTTTACTTCTACTCATCGACGACGGTTTCGGAGTCTGGGTCGGGGTGTAGAGGAGCTTCAAGCATTTGCGCGGCATGCAAACTCAATCAATCCAAGCATCAAGGTAGACCTTCGATTTAACCCACAAAGAACTGAGTTTCTTGATACGCTAATAAAGTTAGAGAACGGGCATGTATATACCGACTTGTACGTGAAGCCTACCGACAAGGAGCTAAATTTGCGCAAGAATTCCTGCCATCCGCCAAATACAAATAAATCACTTGCCTACGGTGTTGGTCTACATATTCGGCGAATATGTGAAAAAGAAGAGGACTATCAGAAACATCGTACGGGCCTGAAATCTCAGCTCAGGAAACGAGGTTACAGTGGTGCATGTATAGAGAAAGAGCTTCAAAAAGTCAACAGGCTTGATAGAACGGAACTATAAATACAATCCAGAGATAGGGGGGAAAGGCTGACGACAGAGTACCTCTGTTTTTGATGTATTCCAATCTGCTACCTAATGTACATGACATTGTTTTCAAGCACATGCATGTACTGTACCAGTCTACAAGGATGGAGACAGTATTTTCCAACCTTCCGCTAGTCGCATATAGAAGAGACATGACCCTTTCTGATACGCTGGTTCATGGGGAAACGAACAAGATCGTGAACCAGAACTCTGACACTTATGACGACGGATGCATGTACTTTGCCATACTTATGAGAACAGACATACAAGATACTCTTGGGCAGACAACATATAAAACAGAAGCCAAAGTAAACTGTCGCATCCAGAACGTCGTAAACGCTATACGGTGCAGTAGGTGTGATGTTGCAGTCTATGTCGGCGAAACAGAGAGACAATTACAAGACAGAATGAAGGAACATTTGCGGGATGTAAGACTGCAGAGGGCAGAACTTATAATTGGACATGTTCGGGATACACACAGTGATGGAGACCTGAGGTTTAGCGTACTAACAAAACTGTACAACGGAAATCACACAGAACGGGTGCTAAGAGAGACTGCCTGGATCAAAAGATTGAAAGCTCAAGAGATCGCATGGCTGTTTCGTCAAAGACGTTAGTTTGTCGTTGCAATTACGGCTCGTGACGTTAAGAACGTTTGGCGGTATACGCCGTATACAACATTGACGTCACGTCCGGCTTGCTTTGTTTACTTCCGGAAAATTGTAATGGCGGCTTAAAAATGTAGTTTCTAGTGAATACGTTACACGAGCGACGTCCTTAACGATGTCGCGTTTACTAATAGCGGAATATTGACATTTTTAGCTCACCTGACCGATGGTCAATGTTATCTTTTTGTGACAGATGTCCGTCGTCATCGTTCGTCGAGCCTCGTCCATCGTGTGTGCGTAAACGTTTTCTTGTTAGTACTCTAGAGGCCACAGTTTTGCTCCAATCATCATCAAACTTGGTTAGAATGGTCATTATGACCATAGCTGAGTCAAGCTCGAGTGTGGGTCATGAAAGGTAAAAAAGTACGTCAGAATGTCAAATCATAGAAAAAATCCTTGGCAACACGAAGCCACAGTTTTTGTCCAGTCATCAACAAACTTGCTCAGAATGATAATCCTGACACTTTCTTGGTCAAGTTCGAATATGGGTCATGTCGGATCAAAAAGTAGGTCATTAGGTTAAATCATTGTGGGCACTCTAGAGGCCACAGGTTTGTTCAATCATAACTCAACTAGGTCAGAATGATCATCTTGAAAATATCTGGAACAAACTCGAAATACTTGTGAGCACTCTAGTTTTGGTCCAATCATCATCAAACTTGGTCAGATTATTCATAATGACAAAGTCTTGGTCAAGTTCGAATATGGGTCATGTCGGTCAAAAAGTAGGTCAGTAGTCAAATCATTGAAAACCTTGTGAGCTCTCTTTGGGCCACAGTTTTGGCCCAATCATCATCAAACTTGTTCAGAATAATAAGCTTTACAATATCTGGGTCAAGTTTGAATATGGGTCATGTCTGGTCAAAACGTAGGTCAGTAGGTCAGATTATAGAAAAACCATGTGATCACTCTAGAGGCCACATATTTGGACCAGGCATCATCAGTCCTGCTCAGAAATGACCATCTGAACAATATCTCGGAAAAGTTCGAATATGGTTCATGTCGGGTTAAAACGCAAGTTAGTAGGTTTAATCATAGTAAAATAGAAGTGGAGGCAATGATCAGGAATCAATACAATCAACCCACAGCTCCCACAGGTTAGTAGGTCAAATCATAGAAAAAAAACTGTGAACACTCTAGAGGCCACAGTGTTGGTGCAATTATCATAAAACTTGCTCAGCATGATCATCTTGGCAATATCTGGGTCAGAATCGAATATGGGTCAGATAAAAAAGTAGGTCATTTTGTCATTTTGTCAAGACTTTTGAATGATTTGAGTTAGAGGCTTTATATTTGGCATGTAAGTTCCTTGCGAAAAGGGCTTCCCACTTACACAAAAATTGACCTGTGATATTGACTTTGACCTGTCACCTACTTTATCCAAACGTTGAACCATTTGAGATAAAGCCTTCATATTTGGCATTTATGTTCCTTGTGACAAGGGCTTCCCACAAATACAAAATATTTGACCTATGGCCCTGACCTTGATCTTTGACCTACTTTGTCTTAACTTTTGAAGCATTTGTGATAGAGCCTTCATATCTGAAATGTAGAATCTTTGTGACACGGGCTTCGCACCTATTAAAAAAATTTGACCTGTCAACTTGACCTTTGACCTATTTTGTCTTATTATTTTAACCATTTGAGATAGAGTCTTCATATTGGGCATGTATTCCCTGTGAAAAGGGCTTCCCACTCATGCACAAACATTTGAACTGTGACCTTGACCTTGACCTGTGACCTACTTTATTATAACATTTGAACCGTTTATGGCATGCATGTTCCTTGTGACAAGTGCTTCTTGCCCATACAAACAAGTGACATTGACCTTTGACATACTTTGTCATACCTTGTGAACCACTTGAGATAGAGCTTGCTTATTTTGGTTGTTGGTTCCTTTTGACAAGGGCTGTCCAATCATATAAAGATTTGACCTGTGACCTACTTCATCATAACGCTTGAACCATTTGATATAGAGCCGTCATATTTGGCATGTGTGTTCCTTGTGACAAGGTTGTCGGACCCATACAAACATTTTGAACTGTGATCTTCACCTGTGACCTACTTTGTCATAACTTGAACCATTTGAGATAGAGCCTGCACATTTGCCATGCAGGTTCCGTTTGACAAAGTCTTCCCACTCATACAAAAATTAACGCCTTACCTTGACCTACTTTATCAGAACCGTTTGAGATTGAACCTTCATATTTGGCATGTAGGTTTCATGTGACAAGTCTAGCCCTCTACCACCTCCGCCCCTTGTCACCAAGAGGCATTGTAACTTAGACTGAGCCGGTTCATTATCTCCGTCTGGTGCACTAGGACCTGACCATCAATGTCCAAAAGGTACGCAGATATTGACACACAAGTCAGTTCTGTATTGTCCAAGGGAACCACTGACTCATAAGTCTAGTTTCAGATGCCCAACTCCCAACCCATCCCCATCAACTTCTCACCACGAAACACTGTAAGTTAGACTAAGCAGGTTCAGCTCTGTATCGTGCACTAGGACCTTACCCTCAATATAAACACAATATGCCCAGATAGTCAAATACAAGTCAGCTCCGTATTTTCAATGGGAACTTTCGAAAGACTTCATCTTCAAAATGAAGACAATTTCGAAGGAATGTTTCATGCATGGGTGACCATCTGACAAAATTGCTCAAACTCCTTTCGTTTCACTGAACCTGGCAGTCACCAGAACTAAAATCTTAACAACCCTTAAAACGACTTCTACTTCTTAATATTTGAAATAATTTCACGGAAATGTTTCTTGGGTCACTGTCAACCAAAATTAGCCCCCGCCAATAGGGACTTGAAGAAATATATGGGCTGCATGATGCTTCCACGCAGAGCTGAATCCAGCCCGCACACTAGTACTGATAAACCGCTTAGAGGATCTAAGCCTGTCCAGGAACCGCGGTGCGATGCGGACCGTCCATGCTAATAAACCCTATTGGTTTCATTGGGCGACAGGGCTTGAGATGTCATTTCATCTCAATGTCGGGTAAAAGACCCACAAAATTGGAAGCAACGTCTCTAAAATGACCTTTACAGTGTTGACGGGGACGTTAAACCTCAAATCAAAAAAAACAAACAACCAAAATTGTTCAAACCATCCACTCCACCTACTATTTTATTTCTACAATAAGGATCAGGTGAGCGATCCAGAGCCATTATGGCCTTATTTGTTGTAAACAAATCGTGAATAAAATGCGTTTTTTAAATGCCATATGATAAATAGAATCTTGCATTCGTACTCATGTATTATTAAATTTATTAAACTCAGTGGGTTATCCCTTTTCCCAATGAGTTTAATAAATTAAAAACTACATGACCAGCTGCCTTGTATTTTATCCCATCTCTCTTCTGAGTTTCATAAATTCAATAATACATGAGCACTAATGTTATATCCTTTATATCATACAATATAAGAAATGTATCAGTACAGCTACGGCTGCCATCAGATAATTTTCATATAAGGTCTGAAAGATATGGGCGATATCACCAAGAACGAATTGAACATGTATGTAACTTGCGTTCCATTTGGGGAAATAGATGATAAGTATCATTTCGTCTTCATTTGTAATTTATACAATGAAATAAGAGCTAAATTCATAAATTGATACTATAGACGGCAACCCCTAGTTGCCAAATTCACACATCTGCTGAATTCCGTTAATGACAGCACAACTTATAAGCTAGTTTGTCGAGTGTACCATGCATTCGAAGTGCGTGAATCACGGCTTCTAAATGAAAGTGAAAGCATCCATTAGAAACACCAAAGGGAAACACGAACATGAAGTAACTAAACCCTAACATCACGAAAACACGCCTATATAATTTTGACCCCCTCGAACCCCACTTTTATATAGTAAAACTGGGGTTTGCAATGGTAAACCTTATTTTTCTAATTATTGCTCTTAAATATAGATTGTGGGTACCCGTTAGAACCGCCTCTATGAGGCGGTTCTAATGAGTACCCACAATCTATATTTTGAGCAGAAATAAGAAAAATATCACAATTTTCATCTTAAAATTTTCATTTTTTCTGCGATAAAGGTTACAATGTATTTGTATATGCGTGTTTTCGTAATGTGAAAACATCACAAGCGGATAACCGACATGACAGTTACTTTAAAAAAACGGCCAAACGGCTATCCAAAATAAAAAGGATATATACATGCAAAGGCAAAGTATAACAGCTAATAAACCACGACATAAGAACCACCTTGGAACGGACAGCAAAACGTATTTCACTGGGATGCTTAACATTACGCAAACACGCCTATACAAATACATTACCACCTTTATCGCCGAAAAATATGAAAATTTTATGTTGAAAAATTGTGACATTTTTTCTTATTTCTGCTCAAAATACAGATTGTGGGCACTCGTTAGAACCGCCTCATCGAGGCGGTTCTAACGAGTACCACAATCTATACTTTAGAGCAGAAATAAGAAAAATAAGGTTTACCCCTGGAAACCCCAGTTTTACTATATAAAAGTGGGATTCAAGGGGGTCAAAATTATAAAGGCGTGTTTTCGTATTGAATCGATTTTATGTGGCCTAATCATCGCCCTTGATTCTGTCGTGATAAATAATCGGTTCATGCCGCATGAAGGCTTTCTACTGACTCATCAGTGCTACATCTCCTAGAACATAAAAATCAAACAACTTTAGGGATGAAACAATTATTAGGACTCGACAGCATGCAATAACTGAAATGCTGGAGCAAAAGAAAACCAAAAGTTAGACACCGGTGAGCCCGATCAGAGACAGAGTCAGGTAACAACAGATATTACCTAAAATAAATTTTTAACTAAGCCCTTACACCGGAGCCGTCATAGAATCTGAGGCCCGAACCGCCAGCGGGCAATTAAAGAGAGATGCAAAGTTATCCACCGTGATTGGATTGACCACAATACATGCAGTCTGTCGTATTACATTTATATTGAACCCAATCATTTTATATCGAAGAAAGATTTTACGAAATTTGGTACTGAAATCATTCCCAATATATATGTTTCTGAATGTGTAAACTAAGTCACCGTTAGTCCTTATTGAAGAAGAGATTTGAGTCCAACATTGAATTTAGAAACTAAATCGGAATGACATCTATTAAACTCAGAAAAGGCTTTGCGTAATTTATAATACCGATAACCCTGATCACGAAGTTTAGCAGTAACAATTAATTACGAGTGTGGAAATCAGATACATGACTAGACACTATGGTAAACCATTGCGTAATATTAACACGTTGGATGCCGCAAGTGGAACAACACCATCCAAGAAAGGAAAATTTACATTATAAAAATCCAAATTATCACGTTTATTATAATTTTTTATAATCTACAATAGATTTGAAATTTGTAAACATCCTCTGTGCCTCAGAGATTTTAGTTTTTAAAAACTTGTGTTGTCCATATTTCTACTTGAGTACATTTTGTTTCGTATTAGATATGCTCTAGACGGAACTGACTGGTTCAAGTCATTATAAAGTTTCAGTTCTCTTTTCTTTATACATAGATTATTAGGCTTTTGTCTAATTGTGTCAAGAGGATGATTTATTTTGTCTGAAAAATGTAAGCCGCATTAAACTGTCTTTGCTGTTTGTTATTAGCTTTTTTGACTCAAAGTATATTCTGAATGAGTATGCTATGCACACTAACTTCACTAACTTGAGACTTCGATGAAGTCATCATTATTGACACCTTTGCTGAACTAATATCAATTAAAATTTTGGTAAACGTTTTAAGTCAATTAACCGAATATGCTGCTTTGAAAACCATAGCAGTTCCATGAAACATGTATTCTAACATAACATGATACCACAGAAGTCCAACAACATCTGTGCAACGCTGAATATAAGAACTCATAATCGTTTAATATTTCGGGTGCAAATCAGAAATCGTGATAGTTAAATGACGGTGTTATAGCCAAACCAAATACAGAAAATGAAATTTATGACCATTTTTATATGTTGTCAATTCATTTCAAGATCCATTTTGCAACCGTACCATACGCAAAATGCTGTTGTATTGAACAGTGTTATATAGAAGCTCGTGTGTATTTTTATTTTTACTGACACGAAAAGCCAGTTTGCATCTTAAAATACATATCATCTTCCACAGCTGACGTACAGCTTTGTTTCACCTACTTCTACGAGGCAAACTTTACCCAGTGACAACTCAGAAACGGCACTTGTAAGTTCAGACAGCGGAATTAGCCAGGAAAGCGACGATGTGATAGGTAGGAGTTTCGTGATTCTAGTTCTTAAAGTAATTGGATACATACAGATCTGTCATACTACAAGGGAGATAATTTCTGTGACTTCCTGTCTATTCTAATAAATTGAAAGCCTCCCATAAGAAGGGTTGAATTTGCTCATGTGTAGCAAATTGTTGACGTTAAGCATAAGTCTTTATTTGGGCCCCGTCAAGCGATTTTGGTACTTATCGCCTATGCGAGCAGCGAAGGTTCAGGCGAGCCTGCGCATCCGCACAGTCTCCCCAGAACCTTCGCTGCTCGCTCATTCAAGCAGTGAATCAAGAGGAACCTTCAGACAGAAAGCCATATCCCTGGGCCCTCTGAATGGCTTGGCATGCGCAGTTAAAATGTGTTATGACGGAATGCTCGAAGACACAAATTCGCTTGGCGGGGCTGATTTATAATGAGGCAAACAGTTTTAGAGAGACTGCTGTCTCCCCTGAAATGTTCATTTATCTCCTGAATCGTAGATTCGCCAATAAGATAATATTATGTGTGCCTAAGGGCTCTTTAGCTCACCTGGGCACAACGCTGCATGGGAGCTTATAGTATAGTAGTCCATCCGTCGTCGTTACCGGCCCCGATAGCTCAGTTGGTAGAGTGTCCGCTCCGGGGAACGGGAGGTCACGGGTTCGATCCCAGGCCGCGACATACCAAAGTCGTTAAAAATGGTACTAGCTGCTCCTCGCTTGGCACTCAGATTTACGGGGAAGAGCTAGGACTCGTCGACCCAGTGTCAGGATAATGTGACTGGGTGTGGTATCATGTAATGTGTCTGGGACATGATACTTCAGTGAGGCAGCACTATAAAAGTGAGCATTGAGCTCCCTGTCGCAACCAGACACCGTCGTGATATGACTGAAAAATTGTTGAAAGCGACGTTAAACCCGAATTCACACACACACACACACCATCCGTCGTCCGTCCGTCCGACAGCACAATTGACCAGCTATTTCTCTGCAGGCTGATCCTAGTATTTTCAAATCTGTAACATGCTTCTGGTGGGAGATTGATGACATAAAGTTTTTATCCAGCTCGAGTAAAAACGTTGGTTGCTATGGTAACCATAAGATCGCATAGATTTAACACCCCCCCCCCCCCCCCCGTGAAATTTTTTACTGACCGTTCTAAGGCGTTCTTCTGCCGTCGTTTATTGTTGTTATAGTTCGTCTTTGCATGTATGTATTGCTTATATTTTTATTTTGGATAGACGTTTGGCCATTTCGCCTAAAAGTTACTGTTCTTTTGGCATTCCGCTTGTGGTGTTTTGATAAGGGATTAGTTGTCTCAAGTTCTTGCTTCTTTCCCTTTGATTTCTCTGATGGGAGGTGTGGAGTAATTGTAATTGTATACATTCATGATTATTGCCTTTATTTGGTTGTCACCACCGTATTGCCTTCAGTTTAGATCGGATCTTGAAGCTTACCTATAAGTAGGCTTATTATTTTCCGCTGACTGTTCCAAGGCAGTTCTTCTGTCGCGGTTTATTTTTGTTATGGTTTTTCTTTGGGTGTTTGTGTCGCTTATATTATTTTATTTTGGATAGCCTATTGGCCATTTGTGGGAAAGTAACTGTCCTTTTGGCTTTCCAAAGATGTTTCCATTAGGGTCTGTTTTTTTAGCTCACCTGAGCCTTTAGGCTCATAGGTGAGCTTATAGTATAGCCATGGTCCGTCGTCCGTCCGTCCGTCCGTCCGTCCGTCCGTCCGTCCGTCCGTCCACCATTTTCAAAGATCTTCTTCTCCTATACTGCAGGGCCAATCAAAGCCAAATTTCATATGGAGCCTCAGTGGGATGGGGGAATGAAAGTTTGTTCGCGGGGTCTGGATCACATGACCAAGATGGCCGCCATGCCCATATATGGTAAAAAGCCTTCAAAAATCTTCTTCTCCAGAACCATAAGGCCAATGGCCTTGAAACTTGGCATGTAGCATATGGTACTTGGGCCCATCATGGCTTGTACAAATGGTGACCCTGGGTTGACCTTGACCTATTTTACAGCAATGTCAAATATGCCGACTTAGGCTTTTGCATGGAGAAAAGTGAAAATAATGGATTTTTAGGAAACCATTGAAGACAGTGTCACCAAAATTTGTAGATCAGGTAAAGTAATTGAATACATGAAGATCTATGGGTTAGAAAGGTCAAGGTCATTCATTGACCTTAGACCAAGGTCATTCAGGTTCCAGATTTCAAACATTTTTTTCTCAGAAACTACCAAACCAATTGAAGTGAAATTCGATATGGAGCCTTTGTGAGTTGAACAAATGAAAAGTTGCTCATATGGTCTAGGTCACATGACCAAGATGGCGGCCACGCCTATATATGATAAAAAGCCTTCAAAATTCTTCTGCTCTAGAACTGTAAGGCCAATGGCCTTGAAACTTGGCATGTAGCATATGGTACTCGGGCCCATCATGGCTTGTACAAATGGTGACCCTGGGTTGACCTTGACCTATTTTACAGCAATGTCAAATATGCCGACTTAGGCTTTTGCATGGAGAAAAGTGAAAATAATGGATTTTTAGGAAACCATTGAAGACAGTGTCACCAAAATTTGTAGATCAGGTAAAGTAATTGAATACATGAAGATCTATTGGTTAGAAAGGTCAAGGTCATTCATTGACCTTAGACCAAGGTCATTCAGGTTCCAGATTTCAAACATTTTTTTCTCAGAAACTACCAAACCAATTGAAGGGAAATTCGATATGGAGCCTTTGTGAGTTGAACAAATGAAAAGTTGCCAATATGGTCTAGGTCACATGACCAAGATGGCGGCCACGCCTATATATGATAAAAAGCCTTCAAAATTCTTCTTCTCTAGAACTGTAAGGCCAATGGCCTTGAAACTTGGCATGTAGCATATGGTACTCAGGCCCATCATAGTTTGTACAAATGGTGACCCTGGGCTGACCTTGACCTATTGACCAGCAATTAAAGTTTCTTTGCGGGGTCTGGATCACATGACCAAGATGGCCACCATGCCCATATATGGTAAAAAGCCTTCAAAAATCTTCTCCAGAACTGTAAGGCCAGTGGCCTTGAAATTCGGCATGTAGCATATGGTACTCAGGCCCATCAGAGCTTGTACAAATGGTGATTGTGGGTTGATCTTGACCTATTCTACAGCAAAGTCAAGTTTGCCGACTTAGGCTTTTGCATGGAGAAAAGTTAAAATAATGGATCTTTAGGAAACCATTGAAGATAGTGTCACCAGAATTTGTAGATCAGGTAAAATAACTGAAAACATGAAGAGCTATGGGTTAGAAAGGTCAAGGTCATTCATTGACCATAGACCAAGGTCATTCAGGTTCTATATTTCAAACATTTTTTTCTCAGAAACTACCGAGCCAATTGAAGTGAAATTCAATATGGAGCCTTTGTGAGTTGAACAAATGAAAAATTGCCAATACCATCTAGATCACGTGACCAAAATGGTGACCACGCCCAGATATGGTTAAAAGATTTCAAAATTCTTCTTCTCCAGAACCGTAAGGCCAATGGCCTTGAAACTTGGCAAGTAGCATATGGTACTCAGGCCCATCATAGTTTGTACAAATGGTGACCCTGGGTTGACATTGACCTATTTTACAGCAATGTCAAATTTGCCGACTAAGACTTTTGCATGGGAAAAAAGTGAAAATAATGGATTTTTAGAAAACCATTGAAGACAGTGTCACCAAAATTGGTAGATCAGGTAAAGTAACTGAATGCATGAAGATCTATAGGTAAGAAAGGTCAAGGTCATTCATTGACCTTAGACCAAGGTCACTCAGGTTCCATATTTAAAAAAAAAAAAACATTTTTTTTTCTCAGAAACTACTGAGCCAATTGAAGTGGAATTCAATATGGAGCCTTCGTGTGTTGAACAAATGAAAAGTTGCCAATATGGTCTAGATCACCTGACCAAGATGGCTGCCATGCAGATATATAGTAAAAAGCCTTCATAAATCTTTTTCTCCAGTACTTCTCTAAAAATCTTCTTCGCCAATGGCCTTGAAACTTGGCGTATAGCATATGGTACTCGGGCCCATCATAGTTTGTACAAATGGTGACACTGGGTTGACCTTGACCTATGTTATGGCAATATCAAATTTGTCAACTTAGGCTTTTGCATGGGAAAAAGTGAAAATAATGGATTTTTTGGAAACCATTGAAGAAAGTCTCACCAAAATTTGTAGATCAGGTAAAGTTACTGAATACATGAAGATGTATAGGTAAGAATGGTCAAGGTCATTCAGTGATCTGGGACCATATTTCAAACATTTTTTTCTCAGAAACTGCTGGACCAATTCAAGTGAAATTTGATATTGATCCTTTATGTGATGAACAAATGAAAATTTGCTGATATGGTTCAGGTCACATGACCAAGATGGTGGCCATGCCCATATATGGTAAAAACCCTTTAACATTCTTCTTCGGAACCGTACGGCCAATGACCTTGAAACTTGGCACATAGCACTCAGGCCTATCATAATTTGTTCAAATGGTTATCCTGGATTGACCGTGACCTATTTTACGCCAATGTCAAATTTGCCGACTTAGGCTTTTGCATGGGAAAAAGTGAAAATAATGGATTTTTATAAAACCATTGAAGACAGTGTCACAAAAATTGGTAGATCATGTAAAGTAACTGAATACATGAAGATTTATGGGTAAGAAAGGTCTGGGACCAAGATCACTCAGGTTCCATATGTCAGAAACTACTGGGCCAACTGAAATAAAATTTGATACGGAGCCTTTATGCGATGAACTAATGAAAACTGCTAATACGGTCAAGGTCACATGACCAAGATGGCGTCCATGCCCATACAAAGTAAAAACCTTTCAAATTCTTCTTCTCTGGAACCATAAGGCCAATGACATTGAAACTTGGCAAGTAGAATTGGGTACTTGGACCATTATTGGACGGATTTTTAAAAAAAATTGGACTTATTTACTCGGACCTATCATAGTTTGTTCAAATGGTAGCCCTGGGTTGATGTCAGGTGAGCGTTTACAGGACCACTGGTCCTCTGGTTCATGTTTGTGTTTCTTTCCCTTTGGTGTCTCTGATGGGAGCTGTGGGTTAATTGTATCGATTCCTGATCATTGCTTCCACTTCTGTTTAGGTCAAAAACTCGGATAAAACCGGCTTAGTCGGCCAATTTATCATAGTTACGACCCCTTGATTGCTGAAAATGCCTATTTGTGACATAGCCATTACCGTAGCACCTTCAGTTTGGATCGGATCTTATTTTTACTAGCATATAAGTAAGTCAGGTTTAAAAGCTCGGATGAGTTCGAAAGCTGTCAATGCCGGTGTGTTACCCATAGAATTACGTCTCCCTCTGCTGAAAATGCATATTTTGGACCTTTTCATAACCATAAGTCCGATAGGAGCTTCCTGGAACTAACATGTAAGTAGGTTGAGTATTAAAAGCTCGGATATGTTCGAAAGCTGGAAGGTCAGCCAGTGTAGTATATAGTTAAATCTCCTTTGTAGCTTAAAATGTCTTTGTTTGATATTGTCATCAAAGTCCTTACGATTTCATCGGATGTTCCTGAAACTTACATATATGTAAGTGAGAGATAAAAGCTCGGCTGAATTCGAAACTGGCGATGTCTGCATATTGCTCATTTGCTAACAGAGTTATGTCCCCTTCTTTGCTGAAAATGTCTATTTTGGACTTATCATCAACATAGGGTCTTTAGTTTTGATAGGAGCTTCCTGAAACTAACCTATTAGTAGGTTGGGAATAAAGGCTGGGATTAGTTCAAAAACTGGTGTGCGATTGTAAGAATCTTATATGGGTGTGAGGGGTGGATGGAAAAATCCGTCCCGAGGGTCACTGTCCAGCATCACGAGGCTTGCCGAGTGATGCCGGACAGTGATCCCGAGGGCTGGATTTTTCTATCCACCCCTCACACCCATATAGGATTCTTTTTCTTGCATACCTTCCATTTTTAGCACGGATTTTTAATGCTGCAGTCACTTCGGTTACCAACGTTCGCCATATTGTGATGACACTACAGGAATGTTTAGTGACGTCACGTAACGTGCATGACGTCAACCTTAACGACGGCGTATACGAGGTCGTATTCAACCAGTACATTTTCCAAACACGCTGGAATATTCGATATTGGGTCGGAACACCAGGGTCAGAACATAAATTTCTATCCCAGGGTAAAATCACGGATTTCCTTGTCTGGTGTCTGTCACAGAGTTATGTAACATTGGATGCTGAAATGCCATTGTCATCAGCATAAGTCCTTTAGACACAATCGAAAGCTCCAGAAATTTATAAGTCGACTGGGAATAAAAGCTTGGATGAGTCTGAAAAATGGCAGGTTGGTTTATTAATTAGTCTTGGAGTTCTGTCTCCTTTGTTGCTGAAAATGCCTATTGATATCTCCTCACAAAATGAATTGGCGAGAGGATATGGGGTTTGTCCCATACGTAAGTATGTACGAATATCTATGCATGTATACCTACGTACCTTTGTATGTATGCACATTCACCATTTGTCATCCCTCTAGCGCCTAAATTTATTGACGGATTTTAGTTGAACTTCAAATTTTAGAAATGATAATATCTCGAGCAATTCGACTTTCAGGGTCATGGGTCAAAGTCACTGTCTCTGGCTATTTTGAGAAAAATATTTATATTTGTCATCACTCTATCGCCAACTTATATTGATGGATTTCAATATTAGTTCTCACAAATGCTTGTATGATTATATCTCAAGCAAGTTCGACTTTCAGGGTGCTGGGATAAAGGTCAAGGCCGCTGTTGCTTTGTTGTTGTTATGCCCCGCCATTTAAAAATGGTGGGGTATTATGTAATACCATTCAGAGTTTTGATTGTCCGTCCGTCCGTCCGTACGTACGTCAGTCCTTTACGTCCGTCAGCGCCTCATAGTTTATTGTCCACTCCATAACTCTGATACCATTTGTTATATTTTCACGAAACTTCACAGATATGTAGCGTACTATCAGGCGACGTGCAGAACATATGAATCTTTACTCTGATTTTCCTACTTTTGGAGTTGTTACCCTTTGAACATTGAGCATAGCCATTTCTATCATACTTTCGTGTCCGCTCCATATCTTAGATACCATTTTAGATATTTCCATGAAACTTCACAGATATGTAGAGCACGATGAGACAACGTGCAGAACATATGAACAGTAATTCTGATTTTCCTAATTTTGGAGTAATTCCCCTTGGAACTTTGAATATAGCTGATGCTATCAGTTTCGTGTCCGCTCCATATCTCTGATACCATTTGATGTGCTTTCACGAAACTTCACACGTAGGTAGAGCATTCTGTGACGAGGTGTAGAACATATGAACCAAAACTCTGAATTGCCAACGTTTGGAGTGATCGTCCCTTGAGTATTGAACATAGCAATTTCTCTCATGTGGTCTGTTTGAAACACTGTCTCCTGAACCTAATGATTGATTCTGACCATCACTAGGATGTGGGAAAACAGCGTTTAGGTTTTGATGACCTTGACATACGGTCAAGTTGGGCTAAAAATGGCTTGTCTGCACCCAAGCTCATGAACACAATGAAATGTGGTCTAACTTGCTACAATATATCATTCGATCCACCAAAGATTTGATAGGATTTTGAAGGCATTGAATTTTATTATAAAGGGCTCAACCCACCATCCCTCCACCCCCACAAAAAACAACTGAAAATGAGAATTGAAATTCAGGTTTACTTTCTTTTGGAGCTATGGCTCATTAAACATTGAAAACAGTCATGACAGTCATGTATTCTTGTCTACTTTATTAAGGGATATGAGAATGTAAATTCTCAATACAAACAAACAAATGGATTATTATATCTCGAGCAAATTTGACTTATTGATGTGCAGGACTCACGGACAAGATTATGGTGGCTACTCTAAGAAAACCTTAGTCATCTCTATAGTGCCTGTATTTACCAATGAAATCCAATATAGACCTTCACATAAATGTTGGGGTATGTATAATCGGATTCAACACACTCAAAGTCAAGGTAATTGTGACTTTTGTTTAAGAAAAAACACTTTTTTATCATATACATATGACCTTTAACTTAATGTCACAGGTTTTGTGTTTCTTTATTCACCTAATTAATATATGTCTTGAAAGTCCTCAGTTCAGTTTTTACACACACCTTGTGCGAGAAGATTTGTATCAATAATTGAGGGGGCGGGGAGAGAGAATAAAAAAGTTCATTAATTGAGACCACTCAGCGGAGATGACCGTCAGTGGAAGTTTTCCTGTAATTGTGTAAAACTTCGAATCTGTTAGCTCAGGTAAGCGATGCACGACCATGATGGTCCTCGTGTTAAAGCCTGTGGTTGCGGGAGTTTTTTTGCTGGCGTCTGATCAGGTCTACACTGTCTGATTAAAGAATATTCATTTTTTGTAAAATTTACCACAAGCAAAAACAAACCTCACACCGCTGTATTTGAAAATGGACCATAGCAAACTTATCGGGTGGAAGATTTCATTGTCATATATGGGTTAAAAGGTGGCAACGTAGATACCTAAACTTTAAAAATATTATGTATCATTCGTATAAATTGTCAAGCGATTTTGGTACTTATCGCCTATGCGAGCAGCGAAGGTTCATGCGAGCCTGCGCATCCGCGCAGTCTCGCCAGAACCTTCGCTGCTCGCTCATACAAGCAGTGAATCAAGAGGAACCTTCAGACAGAAAGCCATATCCCTGGCCCCTCTGAATGGCTGGGCATGCGCAGTTAAAATTTGTCATTACGGATGCTCGAAGACACAAATTCGCTTGGCGGGGCTCATATAATAAACACTCACATTGTAAGTCACGCTCAAATCTAAAGTGAACCACAGTGAAAGCACCGCTTGGGAAAGGCCAGTACAGTAATAATGGGCGACAGGGTTTGCGATGTCATTTCATCCCAATGTCGGCTAAAAGTCCCACAGAATTGGAAGAATCATCTCCAAAATGACCTATGAAGTGTTGACCGGGACGTTAAACCTCAAATCAAACGAAATCAGCTCAAAGTAGAAATGAACCACAGTGAAAGCACCGACCTGGAAAGATCAGTAATAAATTACTGGGGCTTAAACTAACTTGACGGGGTCCCAGCCACAATCCTACTTTTCACTGGGGTTCAGAATATTTATATGGTAGTTCTGTATTTTGTACTTGAAAATTTATCTACTTTGATCTGAATCAGTATATAAATATGATACAGATACCACAATAACTATGCGAAGAAAAAGAACCCTTAGCTATGAATTGCTAAGTAATACATCACTGTTTGGAGGACCGTTGTTGAAGTAGATCAGTGACGAGTGCGTTGTCAGAGCGATCTGTCTAATTACTGACTGATAAACTGTGAATCATTACTCGAAAATTCCGCATTTTACCAATGATTCCAAAGGACTAGAAATAAATCTACACTTTATGTTCTTTTGTAACTGACGTTCATCATCTTACGTCAAAGAACCTACGAGTGGCGTAACAAAACGGCGCCTTTCTTTGTAGCGCTCATTTGTCCAGTTATTGGTCGCAGAATAAATCACAGTTCCTTTCCTTGCAGAAGCCCAGACTGGTAACACGGAAGACATATCAGAAGCCCAGTTGCTTTCATATGCAAGGCAAATAACCATGGGAATGGTAAGACAAATGATTTTCTTTTACGACAAAATCCATTATCAAATTTTATGAAATTAGTCTACAATTTTATTCTAGCCCGAATTCGCGTCTATATACATACGTAATTCAATAGGCAGTCAAGACGATTCGACTCACTTGAGGAAAGGAAACTGTTGATGCCCCGAAAACAAGACTAATTCTTTCCCAGTTCTAGAGAAAATAAAATTAAAAAGATAATTCAATTTTATCGTCTGCTGTAAAATTACCCAGCATGCAGAGCGCTATGATATTATATGATATTGCATAACAGTTGAAATGCTATATTTTGCATGCATCACCTCAAGCACAAACATGGCCTCTCCGTGTCAAAACAGAGACTTTTCTAACTGCACAAAAGAAAACGCCTCGGATCAAAGTGTCTCCATAAAATGCAGCGAAGACTCAAAACAGAATGTGCAAGTAGACATCAGGTTAAGAATTGATTTTTTCATATAATGACTCATTCGGAAAACATGTCCATGTGAAATAATGGCGTCCAACATGGTGTCAGAAATTAAAAATATTAGGTAAAGAGTGTAACATCTTTCTTAGTTCTGCTTTCAACATAGATTGTGGGTGCTCGTTAGAACCCCCAAAATCATATATTTGTGAGCAAAAAATAAGGCAATAAAACAAGAACCCAAAGAGATATTGTGGGTTAAAATAGGAAAAGTACTTAATTATACCTATAGACATATAAATTAAGGATTGCATGTCTTTTCATGATATCGCATTAAATCGTGATGAAAGGTCTCTGAACCTTGGATTTTATAATATAAATATACCTATCTGGTGGTGTCTATGTTTTTTTTTATGTTTTTGCCATGTTTTTCAGGAATTTCTGGAAGAGCGAAAGTTTGTCCACCGAGATTTGGCGGCAAGAAATATTCTGTTATTTGATAGGCGTCACATTAAAATTTCTGACTTTGGCTTGACCCGTGACGTGTACGAAACTAGTATGTATCAACCGACCTCAGCGCGAAGACTGCCTTACAAATGGATGGCATTAGAATCACTCTTCAGTCAAGAGTTCACAATCAAGAGCGATGTGTAAGTGGATAAGTCTCTTCAACATCTTGGTGAAGAATACATTGTGTCAGAAATATTAACGCAGGCTGATAATGGATAGGCTAAAGCTGAATGTTGCTACACTGCTACACATAACCTTCAGTGAAATCGATACCCGGTGTTTCTTACAAAATCTGATATTGTATCTATGCATTGGTAGCCCATAACTAACTTGGAACCCGTCTACATTTTGACACAGCTTGTGTCTGACTTATCCGGCTTTAATGTTGAGGCACAAGATAAGTATGATGCGGGCTTTTATAGTCCGTTTTATTGATTTTCCTTTACTCCGAATATTGATAGAACCTTCCTATAAAATCAAACAATAGAGAATCCTCAGTACACTTTGGAATAACAGATATAAAGATGTATGACTTTTTACTTCATTTTATTCTTAGAGTCTTCTTGACACACTTTTCGCCTCCGCCCATCGGGGCTTGAAGAAATAGATTGGGCTGCACGATGCTTCCACGCAGAGCTGAAACCGACCGCGGCCATGATTACTGATAAACCGCTAGGAGGCTCTAAGCCTGCCCAGGAAAAATGATGCGGGTCGGACCGTCCATGCATATAAACCCTTTAGGTTTCATTGGGCGGCAGGACTTTAGATGTCATTTCATCTTAATGTCAGGTAAAAGCCCCACAAAATTGGAAGCAACGTCTCTAAAATGACCTAAATAGTGTTGACGGGGGCGTTAATGCCCAAATCAATCAATCAAAATCTTGACACACTTTTGGAAATTTTGTTTGTAAACACAAAATAATAGTGAGTAACATTTATTGTCCTTTGCACTCCAGCAAACTTATTGCAAGATACAAAACATTTGGGTATAGCATAGATGTTATGCCATAGACAGCTAGCTAAGTTGTCGATCTTGTGGGCAACTTTGCTTCGCTCTTTGGTTGTATTGCGGTGCGCAGATTTCAGACATTTTTCAGATCATTGCCTTCACTGCCATTTTCTGTTATGGCTCCGTCCTAAATATTGTTAATAGGGATAGGACACGTTCTTTTTATTTCCTGAGACCAACCCTCCGTAACCAGTTGGTGAGGTTATTATCGTTTTAGTTCTTAACTCTGATTCATGATTGCTTTAATTCAGGCACAGTTGCGAGACTCAGTTTGTTGCTGTCATGACCAAGTGGTGTTCTAGGCTTCCTCTATGTGGGTCAGTTTGTTTATGTCATTCTGTAGCAATCTGCATTGAAATTGCGGGCGATGTATATCTCAGTAGATGAAAACACCCAAGTAACTTTATCCATGACAGTCCCAAGGCAGGTGTTACTTTGCAGTCTCCGATATCTTAATTTTATGCGTCGTTGCACTTCTTGTTTTGTGCATCCCCAAGTTACTTACACTTTCTCTTCTCCCGTTGGCTTGGGATGTTTGTTTCCTGTCATCTGTATTGTGTTTTTTCTGTTTTATGTATAACATTTTATTTAGATATCGCATTTTACCATAATACTAATCGCGAAATAATATATGTTGTATTTTTGTTCTTGCGTTTTTCTTGAAAAATTATCTCACTGACATGTTCAACTTACTGATATTGACAATGTTTTCAATCGCAACTAAACGCATTCACAATATATAGTTATGTCATCGTTAAACAATAGGAAACTAAAAAATAAGTAAAATCCTGTTAAAGACAGGACTGGACTATTTAAGGGAGCACAGGAAAACCTGAGTCATTCTTTGTCTGACCTCTGAAGGGTTAACATCAAATTCTATTTATCTGATTGGCGGTAAATGGAGACCTACTCTGACATCACAATGATTGACATTTTAATAATAAGTGATTGACAGCTCTGCTATGTTTGAAGCTAACCTTGTTATCTCAATTATGTAACAGCAGGCACACTCCATAATTGGTTTCAATAGACAAACAAAACAATTTAATAATGATTAATGTATTTATTTTTTTTATTTTTAAATTATAAAGAATCAAATTCATAAAGGTTAATTAGATAGCATATTTAGTTCTAATATACCAAAAGAAAAAAAAAATAATAAAAAATTAAAGCTTTAAATTTGTAGAAAAATTATTAGTTGACACTATAGAAAACAGCTTCTTTTGATAAATAATTAAATAAATAATGTTTGAATGAAAGAATTGTTTTTAAATTTGATATAATAGAAAAAAAATTCCATTTCTTGTTTTTCTTCTTATAGAAGAAAAATAAAAAGTAAAATGAATAATACACCTGTCAGGCAGTCTTAGTAAAATAAATTAAATAAAATTGACACAGCTAAACAAATGATGGAAAGGCTGAATGAATAAAACAGATGTCCAGGCTTATCTCATTCTAATCTCAGTTTAGATTTTTTAAATAAAATATAGATTTTGGGTGCTCGTTAGAATGGTCTTAATTGGGCAGTTCTAATGAGCACCCACAATATACTATCAAGTGATGGTATACATTTGAATGGCCTCAATGAGGCAATTCAAACGAGTCCCCACAATATACTATAGAGTGTTGGTTTGTTTGTTTGATTCGATGTTTAACGTCCCCACCAACACTGTAAATGTCATTTTGGAGACGTTGCTTCCAATTTTGTGGGACTTTTACCCGACACTGAGATGAAATGACATCTCAAGCCCTGTCGCCCAATGAAACCAATAGGGTTTATAAGCATGGACGGGCTGACTCACACCGCTTTGCCTGGGCAGGCTTAGATCCTCTAAGCTGTTTACTAGTACTCGTGTGCGGGTCGGTTTCAGCTCTGCGTGGAAGCATCATGCAGCCCATATATTTCTTCAAGCCCCGATGGACGGGGGCCGATAGAGTGTTGGTACTAGGTCTATTTCTAATGAGTCCTAGGACTAGCATTATACACATACAAATGTTCAAAGAGGCGGTTCTAACGATTTTTAGGATATGTGTTAGAACTGTGTTATATCCCAAAATCTTTTTACAGTGAATCATGTTACAGAGAGGTTATTGTGTACAGAAACAGGTTATGAAAACACACATTATATGTCTCCCAAACCTAAGTTGACATTCCAATAAAATCATTTTCTGATTTCATTCAAGTTTGCTATTTTATTTTCTACTACACAAAACTAGATTTTTGAAGGTATTTATTTGATAAATATATGGACAGCAGCTGATTATTACAGTCAATTATATCCTATAATCCTTATCAGTTTAATGGCCCCTATAGGTAGCCAGCCCACCAAGGTCAAGCCACACCTACTTTTATCTGCTGGTAACCTGTACATGTTTAAGCTGGGAACCAGACCCCCCGGCATGAAAATCCTGTCTTTAAACTAACTTACATGTAGGATTTTTTTCACATTTTTTAACAAATGAAAAAGCAAATAAATTAAAAAGAACCTTGGCGGTGTTATAGACCATATCTCGGTTTCTTCTTGTGTTCTAAGACCCTTTTAGGAAGAGTCATTTCATCTGAATTGGTCGTAAAACGGTGGTAAGCAAGAGAGTAAAAACAGGAAAAAAAAACTAAAATCACACACATGAACTTTCATGGCTAAATTTAGTTTCCTACTTGTGGAAAAATGAAAACGCAGTCAAAAGTATAGCCTATTAAAGGCACATTATGACTTAAACATTAACATGCAAACAACTATCAGCCTTTAGCACACGATAGAATTAAATATGTTCTTTATTATTCGTACTTTGTTGTGTGAATGTTCAAATTTTTAAGTTAGGTTTTTGAAAAGCCCGCGTGCAAATTTGAACAGAGAAATGATCCGAGATCCCCAGTTTAAATGCTTGGGTTTTACTTTTCAGGTGGTCATTTGGTATCGTTATGTGGGAAATTGTAACCCTAGGCGGTTCGCCATACCCTAGTGTGCCATTAAAAGATTTATATGGTCTTTTAAATGACGGTTATAGAATGGAAAGACCGGAAAATTGTAGTCTAAGCATGTAAGTAGAGACATGCCCGAAATAAGACTAATATGCTATTTGATACTGTTAAGTGTTCCTAAATAAAATAAATCTGATATGCAGCAAGATTTACATGATTATTGTCCTAATATTAACGAGTATTGTCCTTACTTGGGATGTCAAAAGTCACGACGTTGCCTTATTACTAGCAGTGTCGGCCGCAAAAGATCACAAAAACACATCTCTATAATTTTTATCCCCTTGAACCCCTTTTTATGTAGTAAAACTGGGGTTTACAGGGGTATTCATACTTTTCTTATTTCGGGAAATTGGAAATGAGGAAAATATCATAAGTTTTCATAAACTTTCGTTTTTTCGCTGGTAAAATATTGGAGTGTACAAGATTTTCTGGGCCAGACTAGCTGGTTTCGGCCAATTAGGTTTCATCAGTGACCCTCATATATTTCAGTTACCACAATAAAATTAATGATTTAAAAGGACAATAAAATGTAAATTACACTATGATGAAGGACAGGGAGACACATATTCCCTTTACTCCAGCAATAGTGACTAAATAGGTTTAGTCAGTGAAACGGCTTTTGTTTGGAATCAAGCAATACACCACAGAACTGAAAAGTCTACTCGGTGCATAACTCTTGAGCTGAGGAATCCTTAATAAACATGCAATTTCATACATAATCATAATATACTGATTTTGTTTCCGCTGAGCAGAATTATTATAGAAACACAAATAAAACCACGCCTGAATAAATCCATAATGAAAGTAGTAAACATGACTTAAACTCACAATCCATAATGAAAGTAGTAAGCATGACTTAAAACTCACAATCTATTAAGATTCCACAGTATCAAACTACATGTATAGAACAAAATTTCATTATTCCCAACCATCACCAAGTGATACAGGTTCGGGTGTCATACCCTTGTCATACAAACAATGGTTTGAAAAAAGAGTTTGGTGGTGGCATTATGTTGTAGATAGAATCATTTGATGGTACTTAGGTTAAACAATCTTTACAAGTCATTTACCTAAATCATTTTTTTCATTTTACAGTTACCAAATTATGCTAGCGTGTTGGCATCCTAATCCAATTAGCCGTCCGAACTTCGGTGAACTGAGAACCCAGCTCGAGGCTCTTTTAGAAGAAACTCAGTCTTACATCGACCTCTCAATACAAGTCAGCGGAGACTACTTTCACAACGACTCAACTACAGGGTAAGAAGGGTACAGTAAAATTTCAGTTGCTTGAGAGTTCTTTGGGCTAAATAGATATGTAACAATCGAGAGTAGATCGAGCTACTGAGAGTTGGTAATAGGGACGGGTCAGCAGACATAATATGGAAAGGATCTTTTCGGGCTTCTATAAAATAATAATGGTGTGTTGTTCATTCATTAGAATCGCCTAACCGAGGTGATTCTAAAGAGTACATATGGTTTGTTACAATTACTTCTCTAGAGCCATAAGAAGAGCTCTCTAGGGTCTCAAGAACGAGTTCGAAGGGGCCACCGGTATTGGTGTTCCAGTAATTGAATTGTTACAATAGATTGATACGGGATTATCGCCTCGAAATTAACCCATTCATTACCAGACCCCTTAAAGGGGTAAATCGGCAAACAGTGCAGAACGAGGCGTCTGATCAGGGCATCCACTGTTTGCTAAAAGTTCAGCCATTTTCTAAATAAATTTTGAAGAAAACACAACCTGACACCCCTAAATTTTGGAATGGACTCCTGCTATATATAAGGAAGTAGTTTCCATTTGGTACGAAAAGGGTTAAGCAACATCGCTCGAAGTGCCTGGCATATTTTGATTATTATTGTAGCCCACTTGAGTCAAAATAGAAGTGTAGGCAATGATCAGCAATCGATACGATCAATCTACAGCTCCCATTAGAGACACCAAAGGGAAAGACACACAAACATGAAACAACAGGCCCTAATGGAAACACCAACAGCGGAAAGCTAAAAGGACAGTTACTTTCCCACAAAATGGCCAATAGGCTATCCAAAATAAAATAACATAAGCGACACAAACACCCAAAGACAAACCATAACAAAAATAAACCGCGACAGAAGAACAACCTTGGAACGGTCAGCGGAAACGAATTCCATTGTGGGGGCGGCTTAAATCGATTTTACGTGTCTCATTTAGTGGGCTTATAGTGTGGCAAGGCCCCGATGTCTGCGGTCTGCTGTTTGTCTCTCAATTCGATTCCATATCATGCTAGTAGTGATGAATTACATTCTAGTAACATTAATGACGGATTTCTAAAGATGTTGAATGGCAGACCTATGGTCATTAATCAGAGCTATTTAATATCACAGTGATAAAACAACAAAAAATGGCACAGTTGTGCTATGTCAGGTGATCATCAAAGTAGTTGCCATTTGACTGGAAGCATTCGTGAACTTTGCTAGAGTTTGTAAGGAATAGTGTTCGGACGTATCACTGAATTAGTTCGTGTGAGGAAACTGCTTCCGGTTTTGGTTATATCGATTAAAATCGAAATTATGTGCATGCGACTGCTTCCTAATTGTACATTTCTTGCATTTACTCACGACAAGACCTTCAAAACTCTACAAACACTAAAATATCATTAAGTTTTTACAGTAACTTTAATCAAGGCTGTTTATGCAAACCTTTTATTAATTAAACATGGATACTGAGTATATCAGCCAGCAACTTATTTTATAAATTCAAAATACCAAGTTTCACAGTATTAAATTTTAAATGTTATATATGCTTAAACAGATTTATCTATTTTAGTTGAAAAGAAAATATTTCTCTCGTATCTCTTTTAGCCGTTTAAGATTCATTACGAAAGCTCGCCTATACAGATGCATTGTAAACTTTACCACCGAAAAAAACACGAAACATTTAAGATGAAAAATCATGATGTTTTTTCTTATTTCTGCTCAAAATGAAGTTCCCACAATCTATATTTTATAGCAAAAATAAGAAAAATAAGGTTTACCCCTGTAAACCTCAGTTTTACTGTTTAAAAGTGGGGTTCAAGAGGGTCAAACTTATATAGGTGTGTTTTCGTAATGAAGCTGGAATAAGACGAAAAGTCCACCCTTAAAATAACATTTTCAAAAGAGAGAAGGGGAATTGTCGAATGTTTTTATTTCAGGGACCTGATAGCGTTTAATACTTTATTGCGATCAAAATTTACTTTCAATGTAGTCGTATTCAAGAGTCCATTTCGAAAACAAGCCTATACAAATACACTGAAAATTTTACAGGCAGAAAAAAAAACAAAAGTTTTTAGACGAAAAATTGCGATATTTTTCTTATTTCTGCTCTAAAACATCGATCTTTGGTACTCGTTAGAACCGCCTCGATGAGGCGGTTCTTACGAGTACCCACGATCTATGTTTTAGAGCAGAAATAAGAAAAATAATGTTTACCCCTATAAACCCCAGTTTTACTATATAAAAGTGGGGTTCAAGGGTGTCAAAATTATATAGGCATGTTTTCTTGATGTGTGTTTGGCATCCATTCTGTTTGAATAAATTCAAGAATGACTTGGGCACATTAAGAAATTTAAAATGGAATTATCCTTGCAAGAGTTGTAAAGTTCACAAGAAACAAAAAAAATTGTACAAATGATCCAGCTCAAGATAGAAGGTTCAATTTCTCAAGGTCGATCAATAAAGGTCAATGAGAACATGTACTTGAACATGCACGCAGACTTGCTGCTCGCAAATACAGTAAAATTCCTATATTAACCAATTTTATACCGAAAACCCCAAAAGGGGTAGTTGGCAAACAGTGCAGGTCCAGAGCAGACGCCGCAGAACGCGGCGTCTGATCAGGGCCTACATTGTTTACAAAACGTTCAGCCAGTTTCCAAATAGTTTTTGAAACAAACACAATCTGACACCCATAAATTTTGAAATGAACTCCTGCTATATATACACGGAGGAAGATTCCATTTGGTACAAAAAAGTGTTAAGAACACCTTTGCGACTGTTCAAATATGGTCTTTAAGACCACTTTTAACAGTCCCACAGATGATCTCCTACAACTACAAGAAGATAATAGAAACACTGGATGTAGAAAACACAAAGAATATGTTCCTTTAATCTAATCTGCTTTGAAAAGCAAAATTTGTCTTAGTTTTAGGTGGTCTTAATAGCGGAACACATTGACTGCGCACACGAATATGACGAACGTAAAGTGGTAAATGCTAAGGATCCTTTTCTCATGCTTGGCTAAAATTATTCCTTTACAGATCACAGAATACTAATAGTTCAAATAGAGTGCCATGCCCAGATCCGAAGAAACGTGAGGACAATTGCCGTATGGAAGAAGAATGTTTAGCAGAAATACACGACCCATCACAAAATTCTGGCAAGGAAAATAATTTTAGTAAGGATTCGAACATTCTCACGTCTGAACCAGGTGATGACGAAGTGTTTCTAGACAGTGACAGCAAGAATAATTTCTGTCTGTTTAACCTAGATAACAACTTAAAGGAGAAAACTTTTGACGAATGTGTTTTATTGAATAACAACAAGAAGTGCGAATGTGTATTATGTGTTAACCGTGACAGTCTAAAGTCAAACAAATCAAACAGTAGCTCAGTACAACCGCTCAAACATAAAACCTCATTTCGAGACAGTTTAAAATGTATAATTGAAAAAGTTGGGAAGACTAATAAGCTGTTTCTACCCTTGTCACGAAAGAGATCACTTAGCTTAACGGACATGGACAAAGGCCAAAAATGTACAATATATTTGTGATGGCCTAATGGCCTTCTTAGTGAAATTATGAGTTACCCCCTTTATATATTGCATTGTAACGCTTTGACTTGATAAAGATATGTTATCTCAGGACAAGTGAGCTTTATCACGTCAACGTGACAATGCACTTTTATGAATGAAGCGGACTGTCGGCAAAAATGGCTAAAAAGTTATAATTACTAGAAAAATTACATTTAAAATGATTAAAAAAAAAAAAATAAATAAATAAAATAACGGTCAGCTGATAGTAAATATACTGACCCATTATATATTCTGCGCCGGAATGTTGGGACGCAATGACATTGCCGATTTAAAGAGTTTACATGGGGATAAACTGATAAATAGAATACCAGATTCGTGTCATTTGATATCAAGTTTATCAGGCTCGGCTTCGAGAACGCATGTAGAATCGCTCGGCAAGCCTCGCGATTCTACAAGCGTTCTCGAAGCCTTGCCTGACAAACTTGATATCAAAAGACACTCACCTGGTATTCTCTATTACAAGGCTTAACTTCCCGATGCAAGTTTATGCATGTGATTGATGTCAAATATGAGCCAGCGCATGACAAATTCTACGAACATCGAAGACTTCAGTCGGACTGCATGAACGTGTAGCATGATATATACTTCACTGGTCTTGTAGGTTTTACCGTGCGCTTGCTCATGTGATATTTAAGGACTTGAAAGCATCATGGCAATAAATTCATTTACTGAACATAAAATATGGGTATACCAAGTAGCACATAATAAGAGATATTAACACCTCAGACAGTTGTTTCCGGAGAAACTAATCTGATACATTAGTTTCAGATAGGAGATTTCAGACTTTATCTAAAGTTATTGCGCTGCGTACCAACGCAGCGCCATTTGTAATGAGTTTGAGACACGGACTATGTAATCATGAAACTTGACTTTTCAATGATGTAAGCGAATTGTCAGTTACAGAAGTTCGCGTTATTGATAAAATTAAAACACTTTTTTAACAATTTTAATTTGCTACTACATTCAATTATACATTTGAAATCTGAATTTTTGCCATTCGAATTCTATTTGTGATACATTCTAGATTTTTAATAACGAACTATGTTTTTTGTTATAATCATCGAAAGGGTATTCGGTTTTGATTATTATTTTATTTTCAGTCAGTACAGTCCTGAATATACTCCTGCTTTTTCATTGTTGAATTATCCCAAAATTAAAATTCATTGTTTGAAATGGATGACAGAAGTCTATGTGTGTTTAAAATAGATGACAGTGCTTCTACACAGAATGGTACAATCTACGGTTTAAACGTATCCCTTTCGATTCCAATGATTGTTTACTGCGCAATATTTAAACTGTTACTGCAGCAAAGGTTAACCCTTTCAACCCTGAAGCCCGGCACAGATACTAATGCAAAACTGTAGATCCTGATGAGATGGCGCATAATGAGCCACCTTATAGAAATATATAACTTGTTATCCTGATGACTCTTTTAAGCTAGATACTGTATAAAGTAGAATGGACGTGCCCAAAGTCGGTGATGGTAGAGCCCACGCTGATAACTCAGGGGTGGAAGGGTTGAAGAGGGTAAAATAAATCAAAGCACTGACAGCACTGATAGGTCCAGTATCTCTTAGTGTAGATTGAAAAAAATGGCCCTGAAGGGGAACTTGAACTGTTTCGTTTAACCCTTTACCCTAAGCAAACAGTGTTGACCCTGAACAGACACCGCGTTCTGATATGGGTATACACTGTTTGCAAAACCCAACACATGATTGCAGTCCAGATTCTACAGATAATTCTTTAAGCTGTAAATAACGCGGCTTTTTTTTTATTTGCGGTTAAACGTCCCCGTCAACACTGTAAAGGTCATTTTGGGGACGTTGCTTCCAATTTTGTGGGGTTTTGTACCCGACACTGAGATGAAATAACATCTCAAGCCATGTCGACCAATGAAACCAATAGGGTTTATACGCATGGACTGTCCGACTTGCACTGCTTTACATGGGCAGGCTTAGTTCCTCTAAGCGGTTTACCACTGAGTCCTCGTGTGGGGTCGGATTTCAGCTCTGCGTGGTAGAATCATGCAGCCCATCTATTTCTTCAAGCCCCGATGGACGGGGGCCGCCCGACATTGAGATGAAAAGACAACGTAAGCCCTGCCGCCCAATGAAACCAATAGGGTTTATAAGCATGGACGGGCCGACTCGCGCCGCATTGCCTGGGCAGGCTTATATCCTCTTAGCGGTTTACCAGTACTCGTGTGCGGGTCGGTTTCAGCTCTGCGTGGAAGCATCATGCCGCCCATCTATTTCTTTAAAGCCCCGAAGGGCGGGGGCGTTGTTTTTTTTTTTTTGTTGTTTTTTTTGTAAATGATCCTTTCCTTGATTTCCTAAAAAACACGCCTTATAATTTTGACCCGCTTAAACCCAACTTTTATATTCTGAAACTAGAGTTAACGGTGATACCCATTATTTTTTCTTATTTCTGATTAAAAATAGCTTGTAGATGCCGTTAGAACCGCCGGGCCGAGGCGGTTCTAACGAGTAATCACAATCTATATTTTGAACAGAAATATGATAAATATCAGATTTTCTTCTATCTGAAAGTTTTTTTGACGGTAAAATTTTCAATGTATTTGAATAGGTGTTCTTTGGTAAAGAGTGATAGTCACGTGAGCGCAACGTTGAAAGTTGGGTGCTTAGTAACTTTGGTCGATTGGCAAACAATCGACCCAAAAGTGTTTTTGTGTGGGTCTGGGAGGGGTGGAATTAACAGCGATTTCCGACATTGTTGGTTACTTCCCATCATGCACATGATGTAATTATGACGTCACATCAACGTCGGTGCAACGTCATGACTTTAATGCAACGTCACATCTACGTCGGTGCAATGTGCACCGACTTTGAGTTGACGTTGCCCTTGCGACGTGTGCCTGCTGGGTTCTTGATATTCTCATCCTGATTTTAAACTACAGTATTTAAAACATTCATTATGCAATGAAAAATGGGACTGAAAATTTAAGTAGAACAATTATTTTTCTTTCATCCAGTGTTAAATTTGAGAAAATCAAATAAAATCAAATTGGGTCATTTTGAGGTTGTTTTAATTTTTTCGGGATTTTCGGAGCTGGAAAAATGCCAGTACAGGTAAAGTCCCTTGATTTGACATGAGGCATGATGATCCCAATTGTCCCGTATGTACAAAGAATCTTCCGTCGGACCATTAGAGAGTGGAATGCTCTTTCCGATTCGATCATTTCCACAGTTGAAGGTGCTGATAATACTGAAGCTAATTTGGCCTCTTTCGTGAGAGCCAGAGATAACTTCACAGGTCCTGATCTTTGAATGGCATTTGCCGTATTCTCAGTAATAATTCCGAATGCTGATTCTGGTATGTGACTCTACCGGTAGAGAAGAACCAGCATTTCCTAGGGTCATTCCAGAAGGCAAATATAGAGTCACTCACCTCAGAGTGCATAGGAAACTTCAGTGTTTTTCACACGGTGCATCGTGACATTGACATTTGACCCTTGACCGCGAAAATCTATAGTGTTCATTATCGTTCCACGGGAAACATTTGTGGAATGTTTGATACTTCAATGATGATAGCTTTGCCTTTCATCCTGTTCACAATGTTTTTAATGTCAAGTCCATTGTTAACTTGGCATTTGACCCTTGACATTGAAAATCAATAGGATATATTCTCTTTCCATGGGGAACATTTATGGAAGGTATGATGCTTCTCCGATGATGGCATTGTCTTTAATCCTGTTCACAAGTTTCCGGACACACGGACATCCACACAAACACCCACACACGGACGTATGGTATCGATCAGGGGAAAATAACGAACAATTATGTAATGTGTCATTGACTGGTGACAGATAGATCTCAAAGCTATAATTCTGAAGTCATTCAAAATTCCTAAAGTATTCTGTTGCTTATTTGCGGCGAAATGCTCTTTATGACCTGCTCGCGATGTTTCATACTCTTTTTCCACCTTCTCTGTTTACGATTTGTACTGCCCGCAATTGGGAATGGCCCTAGAAAACATTTCCTATAATGAATCGGTAAGAAAAGGCTCATTCTCATGTATTAGGTCCAACCCTTTAAAGACATGCACAATTATGAAATCTTTTAATGAAATTAAAGGTAAACTAGATCGCGCAGTCGATGGTATACCATCACAAATACCCGCTTTTTCTATCAATAACACAAATGCCTATGTATTAGCTAGCCAAAACTACATATAAGTTAAAAAAAAAGTTGCAAAGAACATTCTAACTGATAAGCAAAGTTTCAGGAGTGTAACTCTTATAGTTTAGAAGATATGGCAAAGTCATACTTTTTACCTTTGACCTTGGGATCATGTTGAGGTCCACCAAAATTATCCCAATTTATCCTATATTCCAACGGCCATCCAATATCCAAGTTTCAGAAATGTAACACCAATAGTTTAGAAGATATGACAAAGTCATACTTTTTAACTTTTGACCTTGGGGTCATGTTGAGGTCGAGATCACACCAAAAGTATCACAATTTATTCTATATTCAAAGGGCCATCCAATAACCAAAGTTTCAGAAGTGTAACTCCAATAGTTTAGAAGATATGGCAAAATCATACTTTGACCTTGAGGTCATGTTGAGAACGAGGTCACACCAAAAGTAGCCCAATATATTCTATATTCCAAGGGCCGTCCAATAACCAAAGTTTCAGAGTGTAACTCCGATAGTTTAGAAGATATGACAAAGTCATACTTTTTTACCTTTGACCTTGGGGTCATGTTGAGGTCAAGATCATACCAAAAGGAGCCCAATTTATTCTATATTCCAATGGTCATCCAATAACCAAAGTTCCAGAAGTGTAACTCCAATAGTTTAGAAGATATGGCAAAATAATACTTTTTGACCTTTGACCTTGGGGCCATGTTGAGGTCAAGGTCACGCCAAAAGTAGCCCAGTGCCATCTACATTCCATTAATTATCCACAGGCAAAGTTTGAAAAATGTATCTTAGCCGGTTTCAGAGGAGATCCATTCCACAGAAACTCGACGGACGTATATACACACACACACATACTTCCATACAAACATACATACATACAGACCCCCGGACTGATAGACACTCGACTCTGACACGAAAACAATATACCCGATTTTTCTTCGAGAAAGCGGGTATAAAAAAGTTGTTTTCCGCAGCGCTTCCGCCTTTGCTCCAACATGGAGCAATTTTTTACTTGTCAAACCATTGTGGTGAGACTGGCATGTCAGAAGTCATAAATCTGTTAAAGAGCTGTAAAATTTGAAACTGAGATGCAAATAGACAATGCTTTCTTCAGTTACATAATGGATGTTTTTAAATCAAAGAAAGTTTTGAAATTTCTTGTCGCATAGAACCAAATAATTTAAGGAGTGAAATACAATATTTTGCAAACAAATTCAGTGCAACCGGCCTTTCATATCTGGGGCTTTGTTTCCACAGCAGACATTTTTTTTCTTTCTAAGACTCGAACTCTACAGTGACCTAAACTTTCAGTAGGCACTACAGCTATAGTTAACCCATTGTATGCTAGTGGACTCTTCCATTGCTATATGAGCCCCGCCAAGCGAATTTGTGTCTTCCAGCATTCCGTCATGACAAATTTTAACTGCACATGCCCAGCCATTAAGAGGGGCCAGGGATATGGCTTTCTGTCTGAAGGTTCCTCTTGATCCACTGCTTGTATGAGCGAGCAGCGAAGGTTCTGGCGAGACTGCGCAGATGCGCAGGCTCGCCTGAACCTTCGCTGGTCGCATAGGCGATAAGTACCAAAATCGCTTGACGGGGCCCGTATGTTGGACAAGTCCATGTGTCATATAAGAGGTGCCAGGCCTACTTTTTTGGTTTTATTCTATTTTTGACAGAAGATTCTGCTAGAAAATAGTGCAGGCCCTGATCAGACGCCGCGTTCTGGGCCTGCAGTGTTTGCCAAAGTACCCGTTTAAGGGTGTACCGAATGCAATGGATTAAAGACTTTACTCACACATTTTTTTACACAAGTAGTTCAGCAAATATAAAGGATTTTTATGTCACATTTTGACTGTTAACATTTAACTCTTTACATAATTTGTCATACACTCTATTTGGAAAATCAATATCGGTTGTGATAACCTTGAATACAGTATTAAAAAAATTGACGATAAAGAATTGTTTACTTTGTATGGGAAATTGCGTATATCACACTTTGTCAAGTTGTACATTTTGCTGTGTCCTCACTCATCTATTTGGAGCTAGAATAAGATAAATGAGCCAGGCTCGAACCATATCGGCGAGAGACCTAATGATTAAGAGTCAGCGCTCTTGGAGGACATTTTGAGTAAGAAATCGATATTCTTGCAAACCAGACAACGAATTCCGCGATTTTACCCTGGGATAGAAATTTATGATCTGACACTGGTGTTCCGACCCCAAATCGAATATAATCGCGTGTTTGATAAATACACTGGTTGATTACGACCTTGTATGCGCCGTCGTTAAGGTTGACGTCATGCACGATCCGTGACGTCACTACATTCCTGCATAGTCAACACAAGATGGCAGACGTTGGTAACCGAAGTGACTGCAGCATTAAAAAATCAGCGCTAAGAAATGGAAGGTATGCAAGAAAAAGAATCCAATATGGGTGTGAGGGGTGGATAGAAAAATCCATCCCTCGGGATCACTGTCCGGCATTATTCGGCAAGCCTCGTGATGCCGGACAGTTACCCTCGGGACGGATTTTTCCATCCACCCCTCGCACCCATATAAGATTCTTATATTCTTGAATATTTTCATTAACCCCTGCAAACCTGAGCTAAGGATTCGCTCCATTTAAATTGTCATTGTAACGAGTTTTGTCGTTATAGCAAATGGCAGCATAATAATATAAGAATCTTAAATGGGTGTGAGGGGTGGATGGAAAAATCCGTCCCGAGGGTCACTGTCCAGCATCACGAGGCTTGCCGAGTGATGTCGGACAGTGATCCCGAGGGACGGATTTTTCTATCCAGGGTGGATGGAAAAATCCGTCCCGAGGGTCACTGTCCGGCATCACGAGCCTTGCCGAGTGATGCCGGACAGTGAGCCCGAGGGACGGATTTTTCTATCCACCCCTCACACCCATATTGGATTCTTTTTCTTGCATACCTTCCATTTCTTAAAGCGGATTTTTAATGCTGCAGTCACTTCGGTTACCAACGTCCGCCATATTGTGTTGACACTGCAGGAATGTTTAGTGACGTTGCTGTGACGTCAACCTTAACGACGTCGCACAAGAGGTCGTAATCAACCAGTGCATTTATCAAACACGCGATTATATTCGATTTGGGGTCGGAACACCAGGATCAGAACATAAATTTCTATCCCAGGGTAAAATCGCGGATTTCCTTGTCTGGTGTGCAAGAAATTAATATTGTCACTATGGAAACTGACATTTTATCTGAATACCCTCTGTGGCTACTGTAATATAGTATGTTCGTATTTCGTGCTGGCATTAATATCGTCAGACTGAAAACTGACATTTCTTACATGCTTTTCAGTGAAATATAGAGATTTTTCAGTGAAATCGAAATCGATATTGTCACTGTTTGAAACAGTGACAATACGATTTTTATTTTCACTGTTTGTGAATTCGATGTTTCTTCGAAAAAGTACACATTATTTCTTTGGATGTTAGATGTCAATTAGCTAAACGTTATAAATAGTGTCAGAAATTACGTCACGCATGTTTTCACGTCATTCGGACGTTGATGACGTCACTTTTAGCACCTACGCAACGTAAATAAAGCACGCGACGCCAGACGAGCGCAGCAACTGCGGAAATTATTTGAATGCAAATTACAAACAAACCATTTGAAAAAGTAACATTCTAAGCTGTTTTTCAGGTGCAAACTTTTAGTTTACACCAAATATTATACCCAGTTAACACGCTGAACACCTCAAAATCAACGCGAAATCGTCCTGGAAAAAGTTCAGTCTCTGCGATGATGTCTGTTGCTTTGAAAATGCGTTTCAAATGACCGTTTAAAGCATGAAAGAAACAGAAAATTTGATTTTTTTAGTGTAAGATCAATTGTTATTTCACTCATGAACACCAAAAGTTGTATTTTCACTCGTGGCTACGCCACTCGTGAAAATACTACTTTTGATGTTCATTCGGTGAAATAAAAATCGATCTTACACTGAAAAAATCAAATATCCTCTATTTTATCGAAATATTCTCTGTGGCTACTGTAATATTATATGTTCGTATTTCTCCACATATAAACTGTTTTATAACTGCTATAGAACAGTAGCATTGAATCGGTTTGAATGAGTATTCACATTGTAGAGCAGAGGTAAGAAAAATAGTGTAACATACAATTGTAAAGTTTACCTTTTTGAAACAAAGAACAGACTATATATTACCTTGGGTCTACAGTCACTCTTCATAAGCAGTATTGAAGCCTTATCGACTGCCTACACCCAGGGTAAAATCGCGGATTTCCTTGTCTGGTGTGCAAGAAATGGTTATCTGCACATATAAATTATAGTCTGATTCCATTGAAATTGTCGTTATAACGAGTTTTGCCGTCATAACGAATGTCGGTATAAAGAGGGTTGACTCTAATACGTTTCTAATAACAATAGGTACATGTATATGCCTCCCATCTCTGTGTTTCTGAAATGGACTCTTCCATCTTCGATTTTGGGATGCATCCGTTATGGCAAAGATGTGTTTAACATGTGCCACTAAAGGAATGACAAACTGTGCAGAGCGTTATGAACCATCTTATCGAGATTTTCACTGTTTGAGTAAGTATCTGTGTGAAAGGGTTAGACAAAAATGCGGCTTGTTCGAGGTACCTGTTAACTCAGTTTAATATATGAAACCCCTAACAACGCCGCATTTGTTTGTTTGTTTGATTAAGTGTTTAACTTCCCCGTCAACACTATATATGCCATTTTGGAGACGTTGCTTCCAATTTTGTGTGACTTTTATCCGGCATTGAGATGAAATGACCTCTCAAGCCCTGTCACCCAATGAAACCAATAGGGTTTATAAGCATGGACGGTCCGACTCGCACCGCTTTCCCTGGGCAGGCTTAGATCCTCTAAGTGGGTAACCAGTACTCGTGTGCGGTTGGTTTCCGCTCTGCGTGGAAGCATCATGCAGCCCATTAATTTCTTCAAGCCCCGATGGGCGGGGGGGGGGGGGCATTAACAATGCCGCTTAACTCCGCGTCTGATCAGAGCCTAAAGCATTCGCATAAAGGTCAGCGACTTTCTCAATAAATGTCTGAAAGTAACTCAAATTTCGAAATTGACTACATATATGGCAGAAGATTCTATTCAGGACACAAAAAGGTTATGCAAATTTATCATTTGTTTTGACGTGTGCTAAATAAGTTTACAATGGTCATATTCGACTGGTTAGTTTCGTGAAATATCCGTGAAATTCCACACAGGAGTGTGGTGTCTTTTTGTAATAGCCGATCACATGGGAGTTATTTTTCAAGTACATAAGCTATCGTGGAGCACGATTCTATTCGATGGAAATGTCGAACCTTTCGTGCACCACAATCGCTTAAGAGCTTGACACAAATAAAATATTTGATTGGACCATGTGACCGGCTATTACAAGAAAGGCACCGCACTCCTATGTAGAATTTCATGGAAATTTCACGAAACCTACCAGTCGAATACCGTCAATGACAGTCGCATATTTCTGCTCGTAAATATAGATTGTGGAGAGCTATTGTGGGGACCGTTTAGATGTGACAGAATGAGGCTGGTCTTTGGATAACCAGACATCTACGTTTGGAGCACAATGAATCCATAATATGCCAATCACGACAATTGTAGTCTGCTTTGCGATCACTTTTTGCAAACAGTGTGGATCCAGATCAGACTGCTCATGTAGGAGCAGTCTGATCTGGGCCCACACTGTAGTAAATAGTTTTATAGTTTTCAAAAGAAAATCAGCAGACGACATATGCAGACGAAATTTTCAGATGTAGATTTTCTCGGCGTCTTGAGGGATAAGAAACTTTATCGCCCAGGTTTGTCGGATAAACATTCATTCCTGAATACATTGAAGCAGTGCTTATATGTATATTATATGTAAATCCTTGTGTCTAATTAGCTGTGATGAAGGGAAAATGTATATCTTCAAATCCTGTGTCATGTATTTATATATGAACATTGTTGTTTGTTATTGTGATATGCGCTAAATAAAGCGCAAGCAGACTAAATCGCCAGTTTTAAAGGTCATGGTCATATATTTCTGCTCGAAGTTACAGATGTGGACCGTTCAGAGTTGACTGAATAACCAAACATATACGTTTGGAGCACAACTGAGATTTTGTTTTCAAATTGTCTGCGGACAAAGATACATTTAAGAAGCTTTTGCTTGCATATTTATGCTAATCCATGTGTCTTATTAGCTGTGATTAGAGGAAACGCGTATGTTAAAATTCTATGTCCTGTATTTATATATGTACATTTATTTTGATACTCGTGATGTTACAGTACACTTCAATGCACTACGTGTCACGTGATAAATGTTTTGAAAGTTCCATATAATATTACGCTTTACGATAAAGTGCGCAGATTGTGACATATTTCAAGCTATATTTACTGACAGTGTGTAAAAAAAAAACTCGCTCTCTTTTATTGATCCATGCCAAACATGCAAAATATATTGTCAGTATTAACACAAACACACAAGCCAAAGGTCCGGCAATTAGTAGGTGGTATAGCCAATTTTAGCATTCCCTCGTCGTATTAACTTCAGTGTAGTCATTTGGTACCGGAAACCCCAAAACGGGTAGCATGGCAAACAGTGCAGGCCCAGATCAGACGCCGCAGAACGCGGCGTCGGATCAGGGCCTACACTATTTGCAAAAGGTTCAGCCATTTTCCTGATCAATTTTGAAGAAAACACAACCTGACACCCCTAAATTTTGAGAATGGACTCCTGGGTCGTGCTTGTTTCGACCTCAAGAATCTTCTGAAGTGGAGAATTTTAAATCAAGTGGCGCCGAAGATTGTTCGGAATGCTCTTCCAAATCTGCTTTTAAAAAGGAGGGGTGAATGGGAGGATCACGTGATTGTATATGACGGGCATGAACAGAAGAGTCGCTAAATGCATTAAATTTTGACAATGTTGAGAACAATCTCGACACATTAAATTCAAATGCACAAAGGGAATCATCAAAAAAGATATACATCTGCAATTTTCTCGATTTTAAAATAAACCATCAGCTTTTATACTTGCGTTATTCACTATAAACTGTTTCGGCCCAAATTACTTTGCAGGCATGTTTTGCAAATGTAAGTACAATGCGTAATTATATTTAGGGTCGACTTCGATTCGAACTAAAGTAGGTACTCGGGTAGCTACCAATGACACGCGTACCAGCATTATCAGAGGAACACCTACGGTTGCTACTTTAGTAGACTGCCATGAAAGCATAACTATAAGTAGGTCATAGGACCTTCGTTTAAACAAAAGCATCATATATTTATCAACAAAAAGCCTTTTGCAGCTTTTTGACAGTTATTTAGTTACCATGAAAACGACATTTCCGGCTAAGAAGGAGACCTGCCCTAAAAAAAGAAATAGTGACTAAACCCCAGTATTTAAACCCATTCATATTTATACATTCTGTTATCATCGAAACATAAAAAGAGTAATGTTTCTCATTTCAAAACACCTTGAAGAGACATCTGTGACTTGTACATTCGCAGGTCATGCGTTTCAGCCACGACCGCCATATTGAATTCTCTTCAGTACCATAGCAACTCAACCCCAGAATGGAAGACCGATGACGTCACTTTTGTAGCTACCGTAGGTGTTCGGCAAGAGGATCTGAGCCTGTCCAAGAACCGCGGTGCGAGGCGGACCGTCCATGCATATAAACCCTATTGGTTTCATTGGACGTCAGGGCTTGAGATGTCCTTTCATCTCAATGTCGGGTAAAAGTCCCACGAAATTGGAAGCAACGTCTCCAAAATGACCTATACTGTGTTGACGGGGACGTTAAACCTCAAATCAAACAAACAAACAAACATATTTTTGGTTAGTTTAATGTAGCTACCTGAGTTCCAGGCGAAGTCGCTCTATATGTCCCGCTCAAAGTCAATTGATTTATCGGGAGCCTTCCGGATATCCCGGAAGACCCAGAAGACGGCGAATCAAGTACGACCCAGCTATATAAAAGAAGGAAGATTCCATTTGGTACAAAAAGGGTTAATGATGAATGTTTGTTTCTGGTGAATGAAAACTATTATAATCATTCATAATTTTTAATACTCATACTCTTTTTGTCAGAAAAAATGACATTTTTGGAGAATCAAACTTCATAGTCCATTCTTTCTTTCTACTGATACTGCGTCGGTCACATTTGACCATTACCGCAGGTGTACATACACTCCAGGTTTTTGCAGGATGAAAGCCTACACAGTAATCATGTAATTACTGTAGGGATCTTTAACCTGCACAGGGGATGGTTCTCCCTGCCAGTTAACGTCCCGATCCGAAGGACGGTGCACTTTATGGCATTCATCCCTGCAAATCATGCCAATGGAGCGTGTTCGGACACCGAAATTTTATCGCCGCTGCCGTGGATCGAACCCGAGACCTCTAGCATCAGAGGCAAGTGCACTATCCACTGAGCTATCACGCTCCATTCTACGACTTTCACCAGATACACAAGAAATGGTCAAACAAAACAAAAGAAATAGGTAAATACAGAAACATAATAATAACAACTGTTAAATCTTGATGAAATATATCACTTAATTTAATCAATTTAATGTTGAATTACACAAGCCAGGCTATAAAAGAAGATATATAATGTTTAATTGCAAATTACCACAATTTCTATTTTATACAACTCATCACGAAAACAGGCCTGCATAATTTTGACCCCTAGAACCCCACTTTTATGTAGTAAAACTGGGGTTTACAGGGGTAAACCTTATTTTTCTTATCTCTGCTCTAAAATATACATTGTGGGTACTCGTTAGAACCGCCTCGATGAGGCGGTTCTAACGAGTACTCACAATCTATATTTTGAGCAGACATAAGAAAAGTATCACAATATTCATCTCAAATTTTTCATTTTTACAGCGGTAAAATTTACAATGTATTTGTATAGGCATGTTTTCATAATGTGACTTAATACTACTGTATACATAATCAAAACTTAATCACCGTGTTTTGATTTTCTTCCTTTTATCACGTTCAAGGGGTATGAAGGACAAGACCAACAAAATGATGAAAAACATTGTCATTTCACTCTTTGAATTTGTTTACAAAGATTGTCGGCTAGGTTTTTATTTTGATTCTATAAAAATTACGTTTTTTTTTTCTTTCTTTTCTGGACAACTCAATCAATTATTTTTGTTGTTGTTGATGTCACAGTTTTATCGTACATGAAGAATGGACAAAGAAGTGTGGTTTACTCAATATGTCATACTTTCCTATCGAAAAGAGGCTTAGCCTTTAACAAAACATTTAAATGTGGTGAAAGATTATGGTTATGGTTGGGGCCCCGTAGAATATGTTTACACCCCCCCTCCACACACACACACGCACACACACCGACCCCAGATATAATTTTATTGGCCGCCTCAAGGCAGTACTTTCGTTGCGGTTTCACTTGTTTTATGTCCGGTGTTGTTCAAAGTTTAAAATGTTTTCATTTCAACACTTCTGTTTGTCCCCATTCATTACTACGAAAACACGCCTATACAAATACATTGTAAACTTTACCGCCGAAAAAAACGAAATGTTTCAGATGAAACAATTGTGCTATTTTTCTTATTTCTGCTCAAAATATAGATTGTGGATACCCGTTAGAACCGCCTCTTCGAGGCGGTTCTAACGAGTACCCACACTCGATATTTTAGAGCAGAGTAAAATAAATAAAATAATGTTTACCCCTGTAAACCCCAGTTTTACTGTATAAAAGTGGCGTTGAAGGGGGTCAAAATTATATAGGCGTGTTTTTCGTGATGTTTAGTTCAGTACATGTAACAGAGTTGCCACCTTTTTTTAGAAGCGGCTGGTAACTCTACTTGTCGCCTGTGGTTTGGCTGGCTGTTGTGTTTGTCCGTCTTTCCCTTTGATGTTTGGGAAAGGCTTTGGTTTCTGACTCGATCAGATTCTGAAAATAAACGTGGAGGCAATGATCAGGAATCGATGCAATCAATGCACAGCTCCCATCAGAGACACCAAAGTGAAAGACACACAAACATGAAACAACAAACCCTAATGGAAACGCCAACAGCGGAAAGCCAAAAGGACAGTTACTTTCCCACAAATGGCCGATACGCTATCCAAAATGAAATAACATAAGCGACACAAACACCCAAAGACAAACCATAACAAAAATAAACCGCGACAGAAGAACCGCCTTGGAACGGTCAGCGGAAATGAATTCCACTGGGGGCTTAAATCGATTTTATGTGGCCACAATCCTCGCCCTTACTTCCGTCGCGATTTAGACAAATAATTTGTTCAGTCCGCATGAAGGCCTCCTAACTCATCAGCGGCAATATCTCCGCGAACACAAATAATCAAACAACCACAGAGGTGAGACAACGTTGAGGACTCGACAGCAAGAAAACACTGAAACGCTGGAGCAAAAGAAAACCAACAATTAGACTCCGATGGACCCGACCAGAGACAGAGCATCAGGCACCAACCAACATTACCTTGAATTAGATCTCTCTTCTTTATACTTGTCTAAATAAAATGTCTGAAATGGTATTGATAAAAAATATTAAGAGTGGATTTCATTCATCCGAAGCAAACGTTAATCAATGATGGTTTGAAACGTTTGCATTTGCAACTACAAAGGAGCACTTGTTCGCTTTATCTCACCCATAATTGCCTAATGTTTATATAATGACGGTATACAAATCAATACATTCTACGACACAACCTGCAAGTTTTATATCTTAACCTTCTAGAAGTCTCCTGACTCTTTATAAAGGCCTACCTGACCAGGTCAAATATAGATCTAGGTGTTATACAGATGACACTGCTATATAACTAGCTATTAGCTCCGTAGGTGGGACAAATGCTCTGCAAAATGACCATTTCTAGGTCCTACACGTCACAAAAGCCTAATCTCCCATCCAGACCAGGTACATACTCGTGACTACCAACGCACCGCTGATATGCAAATGACAAAGAATACTAACGCACTCTTGAACAAAATTAGACAAGATATAATCCTTACACGATCTAGCAGCCATATACTTCCGAAAAAGTCAAGATAACCCCGCACACTAGCTTACAGGCAAACCCCAACACACAAAGCCTATCAGCAGTACACATTGTTTTCCCGCCCTAGAGTGCACCGGGACGCCTTCTCATCTTGCATCCCTGCTTAACCTACTGTGGCACAATCGGCCAATCGGCCCTCCCATCGGGGCTTTAACAAATAGATGGGTTGCATGATTCTTCCACGCAGAGCGGAAACCGACCGCACACCACTTGGAGGATCTAAGCCTGCCCAGGCAAAGCTGTGCGATTCGTACCGTCCATGCGTATAAGCCATATTGGTTTCATTGGGCGACAGAGATTCAGCGTGTCGGGTAAAAGTCCCACAAAATTGGTAGCAACGTCTCCAAAATGACCTTTACAGTGTTGACGGGGACGTTAAAACCTCAAATCAAACAAACACACTGTGGCACAATATAGTCTTTTTGTATGCCAAGAATTACACGTCTCGCCGTCAATTTTACCTTTTAACCCTCCCTTTTATTTGTATACAATCCATGACAATTCGTCTCTTTCATTCAATTAAATCCGTTTGCACCTTTATACCAAATCCCGTCCGATGTCCTCCATGGAGGTTAAGATGTAAAGAAAGAAAATGGAACCTTCAAACGGCGCGCATACTGCGAATAAGGCCCAAAGATAGCCGTGTTTCCGCTAACCCGGACGACCCTATTTCAGACCTCCGACTCTACTATTTTATCAATAAAACAAAATAAAACGCTACCATTTTCAATTTCCGACCCTACCCAGTGTCGTTATTGCATTTTCCCATAGTAATTTCAGGTTTTAAGTACATTTTTTATAATTTTTGGCATTTAGTACCTTCCAAAATACAGAGCTGACTTTTTGAGCATCTAAAATGAATTATGATACACAGTACAAGTCTCAACATGACACTTTTATTAACAAGAAACGTGTACAAAAACACAAACACCACTAGTTTTACGCCGAAGATAAATGAATGCTTAGCAAGCAGACTAAGTGTCATGATCACATATTTCTGTTCCAAAATATAGGTTCTGGGTTCCACTTATGCAGCTTACAAAATGAGGGGGTTTTAAGGAATATTAGAAATCTTTGTTTTGAGCATAATTGAAAAAAAAATATTGCAAATTTTTATCGGAAAAAAGAAACATTCATGGATACATTTAGTAACGCTTTGCTGTATATTTATAACAATCTTTATGTCTGAGGAACGTGGTTGCTCAGTGGTTAGTGCACTTGTCTCTGAAGCTAGAAACCACGGAATCGATGCACGACAAGTGGGGACAAATTTCGGTGTTTGAACATGCGGGATGCATGCCAAACATGTACGCCGTCCTTCAGATCGGGACGTCAACTGGAGCCACCTCAATCCACCGCCCACGCTTGAAGCTTGTTAATCCTGTTTGCAAGTTAAATATCCATGCTGTTCTTACGTGATTGTTGTGTAGGTTTGTTTATTTGTATTGGAGTTTAACGGCCCAGTCAACACTATTTTAGGTCATTTTTGAGCCGGTCAGTTTACCTATCCACACTTTTCCTGGGCAGGCTTATACGCTGTTAACCAGTACAGTGCACATTCTTTCGCCAGAAACTGACAACTGCCATTCTTGAATCAGCTGAAGGGGGAGAATGACTGTAGAAAATATTTCATGATCAATATCCACGAAAGAATGTTGCCGACCCCGGCAGGTATCGAACCCGCGTCCTCCTGATCATCAGTCAGACGTCCATCCGACGATTGTTGTGAAGGTTTTCATTAATCTTCAAATTTGACCGATCTCGGAAAAGTAAAAAGAAAGAAAGAAAAGGAAGGAAATGAAAAGAAAGAAAGAAGGAAACAGAAAAGGAAAGAAAGAAAGAAAGAAAGTGAAAACAGGAGAAAAATACATATGTTCAAATCCTTGCCATTTATTTGTTTACTTATTGCTCAGAAATTATCATTTACCTATTTACGTACGGTATTATATTGCTCAATTCCAACCCCTATTTGCCTAGCGTGCATGTTGTTTTTAGCAGACGACATTTTGAAACATGTTTTCTTATTTTTCCCAGAAAACGGGGTTTGACATCTGTTGCAAATTTGCACGAGATGTCAAGACAATTTGCATGTCATTATGATAACACACCTGTGGGAAATAGCACATTTTTAATCTCCAAAATGGCTTCTTTATGATGAAAATCGTGATATTTTTAAACTGCAAACTTAGGTTGTGGGTACTTGTTAGAACCAAGTACCCGCAGCCTGTGCCTTGGAGGAGAAATTAGACAAATGATGTATATTCCCGTAAATCCCAGTTTTCTCTTTATAAAGTGGGATTTAGGGGATGTTCATTTCATGTACCTGTTCAAATTATGTTTGCTGGTAAAAATTAGAAAAATATCAAAATATTTGTAGTCTGCTGAATTAGCCCAGTTTGTAGTATAGGATAAAGGGAAACTGGCAAACCCTATATCCCTGGATCAGACGCCACAGAGCGCGGTGTCTTATCAGGATCTACACTGTCTGTTGTAAACGTTTATTTAAGCTCACCTGAGCCAAAGGCTCATTTGTGAGCTTATAGTATGGTAAAGCTTCGTTGTCTGTCTGTCGTCTGTCAATACTTTCAAATATCTCCTCTGAAACCACTGAGTCGACCGATGTGTTACGAGCCAGGCGTAGCAGAAAGATAAAGCAAACAAGCCTTTTGAAAAATTTAACAAAATTTATTTACAAACTATGTTTAACCTATTGAAGTAAGAGAATTAAATGTACTTAGCTCTGTTATGAAATAGCTTTGACTGGATTTATTTTCCTTGATCTCACATAATTCACAGTTCGAAATGAAAAATAATATCCTTAAACAATTCAACAGAGATTTCAGAAATAACTTTTCTTAAACACCCAAACTCCAAATTCTGAACCATAGAAAAATTCAAGTTCTTTCTATAGACCCAAAGATTTCTCTAGAAAGTTCCAGAGGACTGTGGCATAAGACCAGGTAATTTTCTAAAATTATTGCAACCCGGAACTTTCTGGAAGATTCCAAAGTACTTTTCCTTGTAAACAAGTTGTTTACCAACTGAAATTAATCTGTGACTCATTTTTCCAGAAGCTTCTTTAAGAAGAATAAACAATATATTTATAGCCTTATTAGGTCACCCAGCGGGGTGAAAGTGAGAAACAGAAAAAAAAATTCTTATACATAACAGATGTTAAATTTCATATGTTGCTCACTTAGGATTGGGGAACGAAAATCTGTTCATGGGTCCAGGTCACATGACCAAGATGGCCACTATGACCAAATTATGTAATATCCCTTCATTTTGTTTCTGGAACCGGCAGAAGTATTGCCTTGAAACTTAGTATGTAGCATTGGGGACTCGTAGCTATCATAGTCTGGACTCTGGGTTGAGCTTGACCCAATTTACGTCAAGGTCAAATTTGATCTCATATGCGTTTGTATGGATAAAAGCGGAAATTATTATTTTTTCGGAAACTGCTGTTGTATTGTGAACTTTGAGTTTGTACATGCAATGATTGCAATGAAGCTACATGAGTATCAAATGACAAGGACACTCCTTCGCCTCGGACTAAGGTCAATCAGATACCAAAATTAGAACTTGATCTTTAATAAAAAAAAATAAATAAAAAACAGCTCATCAAATTGAAGTCTAATTTATTTAAAGCTTTTATGGAATGGGAAAACTGACAGTTTGTTTAGTTGGTCCCGATCACCTGAACAAGACACTTGAAGATAGCCGCCATGATCATATATGGTAAAAACATAAAAAATCTTCTTCTCTGGAGGTATGCAGCATTCGGAATTCTGGCCCATCATAGTTAGTTCAAATGATGAGTCGGGGTTGATCTGGCCCAATTTACGTCAAGTTCATAATTGGTCGCATATACTTTTGTATGGGAAAAAGTAGAAATTTTCTGAAACTGTTGTTGTCTGCCATTTCGAAAACACGCCTATACAAATGTCATTTCGAAAACACGCATATACAAATGCATTGTAAGCTTTACCGCCGACAAAACGAAAATTTTACCGTAAAAATTGTGATATTTTTCTTATTTCTGCTCAAAATATAGATTGTGGGTACTCGTTAGAACCGCCTCATCAAGGCGGTTCTAACGAGCACCAACAATCTATATTTTAGAGCAGAAATAAGAAAAATAAGATTTACGCATGTGAACCCCAGTTGTACTATATAAAAGTGAGGTTCAAGGGGGTCAAAATTGTATAGGCCTGTTTTCGTGATGGTGACCTTGGAGTTTATATAAATGTGTAAATGAAGGTCAAGGTCACTACTTGACTTCTTACAAGGTCAATCTGATATCAAAATTAAAACCTATTGTCTGGGTAAATAAAGCTGCTGGGCAAATTGAAGTCAAATTCATATGAAAAGTTTTATGGGATGGGAGAGATGAAATTTTATTTACTGGTCCAGGTCACATGACCAAGATGGCTGCCATGACTGTATATGGTAAAGACCCTTCAGAAATCTTCTTCTCTGGAACCAGTGGGCTGATTGCCTTGTCATTTGGTATGTGGCATTTTGGAACTCAGCGTCCATAATAATTTATTAAAAGGGTCCCTAGGGATGCCCCGGGCGCGATGCCCCACCCCCTCCAGTTCATTAAAGGCCTAAACTCTCAGAAGCCTTTCAGATCCCCGGCCTTATATATCCTTGTTCCTTATGATTAGGCGCATTCAGTGACACATACCTTGGGGTCCCCCGGGGTATGCCGGGGCTATGCCCCAACCCTCCACTTCATGTAAGGCCATAATATATATCAGAAGCCGATCAGAAACTGTTCAGATCCCCACCCCTGAACTATATAATGTTCCTTATGAAAAGACACATTCAGTGGCACCAATCTTGTGCTTTCCTGGGGTCTGCCAGCGCCATGATTTATCCCCTCCGCTGCTTAAAATCTCAACCCTAAAACCATATCTCTTCTTGTTCCTTATGACAAGGCGCATTCAGTGATACCAACCAGGGGTCCGTCTAGGCTATGCCTCGCCCCCTCCACTTCATAAAACTCCAATATTTCGTATGGGTGCTCAATCGAGTATGGGGTTCGTTTGGGTGACTTTATAATTGGTAGATTATAATCATATCTTGTTTTATTTGCTCTTTGGGTACTTGTTTGTTCGCGATCCGAGACAGATGAAAATACGTTACAGTGGCGGTTTAGAGACTAACAGACAGAAACTTTGTTTTTCTACAAAAACACGGATGTCCCCCCCCACACACACACACACTTTTGACCTCTAAGTATGACATTGGCATTGGAGGTATTGACCTGGGTCTTGTGTGCAACACATCATCTAATGAAGATGAACATTTCTGCAAAGTAACTTTAAAAAGTTCATAGAGAAATAAGAAAGTTATTGACCGTACACAAAAAAGCCCTTTTTACCTCTAACCTCTAAGTATGGCCTTGACCTTTGAGGTACAACACATCGTCTCATGGTGGTTAACATTTCTGCCAAGTAATTTCATAGTCCATCGAAGAATAATCAAAGTTATTGACTTTACACAAAAAAGGCCCCTTTTTTACCTTTGACCTCTAGGTATGGCCTTGACATTGGAGGTATGGACCTTGGTCTTGCACACGACTCATTGTCTAATGAAGGTGAACATTTCTGCAAGGTTACTTTAAAAAGTCCATCCAGAAATAAAAAAAAAGTTATTGACTGGACACATAAAAGACTTTTTTGACCTCTTAGTATGACCTTGACCTTAGACGATCTAGTAGCCATAGACTTCCGAAAAAGTCAAGATAACCCCGCACACACTAGCTTACAGGCAAACCCCAACACACAAAGCCTATCAGCTTGGCGCGCAACACATCGTCTCATGATGGTTAACATTTCTGCCAAGTAATTTCACAATCTATCCTTGAATAATAAAGTTATTGACTGAACACTAAAAAGGCCCCTTTTTGACATTTGACCTCTTAGTTTGACCTTGACCTAAAAGGTACCAACATGGGTCATAAAAGAGACACATCGTCTCATTGTGGTTAACATTTCTGCAAAGTAATTTCAAAATCAATCTACAAATAAGAAAGTTATTGACCTATCACAAAAAGGCCCTTTTTGACCTTTGAACTCTAAGTATGATCTTGACCTTTGAGGTACCAACCTGGGTTATGCATGCAACACATCGTCTCATGGTGGTTTAAATTTCTGCCAATTAATTTCAAAATCCATCTAAAAATATGAAAGTTATTGGCCGTAAAACAAAAAGGTCCTTTTTTACTTTTAACCTCTTTGCATGACCTTGACCTTTGAGATACTAAACTGGGTCATGCGCGCAACACATCGACTCATGGTGATTAACATTTCTGCCAAGCAATTTCAAAATCCATCTAAAAATAAGGAAGTTATTGACCAAACACGAAAAAGGCCCCTTATTTGACTTTTGACCTCTATGTATGACCTTGACCTTTGAGGTACCAATCTGAATCATGCGTGCAACACATCGTCTCATGATAGTTAACATTTCTGCCAAGTAATTTCAAATTCTATCTAAAAATAAGAAAGTTATTGACAAAACACGAAAAAGGGCCCCTTTTTTACCATTGACCTCTATGTATGACCTTGACCTTTGAGGTACCAACCTGGTTCATACACGCAACACATCGTCTCATTGTGGTTAAAATTTCTGCCAAGTAATTTCAAAATCCATCTACAAATAAGAAAGTTAGTGACCAAACACAAAAAGGCCCTTTTTTGACCTTTGAACTCTAAGTTTGATCTTGACCTTTGAGGTACCAACCTGGGTTATGCATGCAACACATCATCTCATGGTGGTTTAAATTTCTGCCAATTAATTTCAAAATCCATCTAATCATATGAAAGTTATTGGCAGAAAAAGACAGGTCCTTTTTTACCTTTAACCTCTATGTATGACCTTGACCTTTGAGGTACCGAACTGGGTCATGCGCGCAACACATCGACTCATGGTGATTAACATTTCTGCCAAGCAATTTCAAAATCCATCGAAAAATAAGGAAGTTATTGACCAAACACGAAAAAGGCCCCTTATTTGACTTTTGACCTCTATGTATGACCTTGACCTTTGAGGTACCAACCTGAATCATGCGTGCAACACATCGTCTTATGATAGTTAACATTTCTGCCAAGTAATTTCAAATTCTATCTAAAAATAAGAAAGTTATTGACAATACACGAAAAAGGGCCCCTTTTTTACCTTTGACCTCTATGTATGACCTCGACCTTTGAGGTACCAACCTGGTTCATACACGCAACACATCGTCTCATTGTGGTTAACATTTCTGCCAAGTATTTTCAAAATCCATCTACAAATAAGAAAGTTATTGACCAAACAAAAAAATGCCCTTTTTACCTTTAACCTCTATGTATGACCTTGACCTTTGAGGTACCAAAACTGGGTCATGCGCGCAACACATCGTCTCATGGTGATTAACATTTCTGCCAAGCAATTTCAAGATCCATCTAAAAATAAGGAAGTTATTGACCAAACCCGAAAAAGGCCCCTTATTTGACTTTTGACCTCTATGTATGACCCTGACCTTTGAGTTACCAACCTGAATCATACGTGCAACACATAGTCTCATGATAGTTAACATTTCTGCCAAGTAATTTCAAATTCTATCTAAAAATAAGAAAGTCATTGACAAAGCACGAAAAAGGGCCCCTTTTTTACCTTTGACCCCTATGTATGACCTTGACCAAAAAGGTACCAACATGGGTCATACACGCAACACATCGTCTCATTGTGGTTAACACTTCTGCCAAGTTATTTCAAAATCCACCTACAAATAAGAAAGTTAGTGACCAAACACAAAAAGGCCCTTTTTGACCTTTGACCTCTAAGTAATTTCTTGACCTTTGAGGTACCAACCTGGGTTATGCATGCAACACATCGTCTCATGGTGGTTTAAATTTCTGCCAATTAATTTCAAAATCCATCTAAAAATATGAAAGTTATTGGCCGAATACAAAAAGGTCCTTTTTTACCTTTAACCTCTATGTATGACCGTGACCTTTGAGGTACCAACTTGGGTCATACGCAACACATCGCTTCTAAGTGATTAACATTTCTGCCAAGCAATTTCAAAATCCATCTAAAAATAAGGAAGTTATTGACCAAACCCGAAAAAGGCCCCTTATTTGACTTTTGACCGCTATGTATGACCTTGACCTTTGAGGTACCAACCTGAATCATGCTTGCAACACTTCGTCTCATGATAGTTAACATTTCTGCCAAGTAATTTCAAATTCTATCTAAAAATAAGAAAGTTATTGACAAAACACGAAAAAGGGTCCCTTTTTTACCTTTGACCTCTATGTATGACCTTGACCTTTGAGGTACCAACCTGGTTCATAACGCAACGCATCTTTTCATGGTGTTTAACATTTCTGCCAAGTAATTTCAAAATCGGTCTAAAAATAAGAAAGTTATTGACCAAACATGAAAAAGGCCCCTTTTTGACATTTGACCTCTAAGTATGGTTGGTTGGTTGATTTGAGGTTTAACGTCCCCGTCAACACTGTAAAGGTCATTTTGGAGACATTGCTTCCAATTTTGTGGGACTTTTACCCGATATTGAGATGAAATGACATCTCAAGCCCCTGCAAACATACATACATACATACATACATACATACATACATACATACATACATACATACATACATACATACATACATACATACATACTGACAAATTGGGGGCCTCTGTAGCTCAGTCGGATGCGCATCTGACTTGTGATCAAGAGGACGCGGGTTCGATATCTGCCAGGGTCGGCAACATTCTTTCGTGGAGATTGACCATGAAATCTTTTCTACGGCCATTCTCTCCCTTCCGCTGATTCAAGAAGGGCAGTTGTCAGCTTCTGGCGAAAGAATGTGCACTGTACTGGGTAACCACTTACTTATAATATTAATAATATAAATCAAAAATGAGTTCCTTTAAGAGCAATGAAAACATTCATAAGAAAGAAGATGGGTCATACTACGTAGTTTCGGCTAATAAAGCCTCATCAGTGACCCTGTATTGATCCGGCAAAGAAAGCCAGAGGAAACATACTGCAGTTTTGCGAAATTCGAATAGGCAGTCGATACAAAGACTGATATAAGCCTGCCCAGGAATGTGTGGATAGGTAAACTGACCGGCTCAAAAATGACGTAAAATAGTGTTGACTGGGCTGTTAAACTCCAATACAAACAAACAAACATACCGACAAACTTTCAAGGGAGATAACTAAAAAAAGTATAAACGCGAGAGTTATAGTTCTTGCGCTCTGCACGTCATCTAATATTGATTAATATTTATATGAAGTTTCGTGAAGATAGCTTGAACGGTTTTCAGGTTATAGAGCGGACTCGATTTTGTGTCAGACAGACTGTCAGACGCCCGGGGAAAAATATGTCTCCCCGAAAAAAATGCTCATTTTGAATTGAATTGCACCGCGTCTAGCAGAAATGTGTTTTGGGATGTGTGCACTCAACGAAGACTCTAATCAGCCTTCGAATTCGCTAAGTCTGATCAGTCTTCACTAATAACCAATATATGCCTCGCGTCCCATGTTTGGGATGTTGGCAAACAGTGTAGACCTGTATCAGACACCACAGAACGAGGTGTCTGATATGGATCTATACGGTTTCTCAAAGAACATACATTTTTGTAGAAATAACCTTAAACAAAAATCCCTATAATTGAAAATGGACCACTCTAAACTTATAAGGTGGAAGATTTCATTGTCATATATGGGTTAAACCCATTAAAACAGTCAAAGCACTAGCTTCGCAGATAGACCAGATTGTGTCTACCTGTATGCTGGAAAAGGTCCTGAACCTGGTCGTGTTTTCCCTTGTTAACCCCAGTTTTTTTATAAAGTGGGGTTTACGGAGTGTTCATTTCACGGACTTGTTAACGCGATGCTATAGTTTGTTGCAATTCCGCTTGTCTATAGAAGCCCATTACGATAACTCGTCCTTGAGGTACATGTATAGTGCATTTTTTCATATCTCAAAAACGGTCATTTTTCAGATGAAAATTTGAGATATTTTTCTTATTTTTACTCCAAACATAGGTTGGTGGTGCTCGTTAGAACCGCCTAAATGAGGCGGTTCTAACGAGTACCCACAACCTGTCTTGGAGTAGAAATAAAGAAAATAATGTATACCCCCGTAAACCCCACTTTTCTCTGTATAATTTGAGGTTTAGAGGGATTTTCATAACATAGACTTGTCGTGATGCAAATTACTTTGTAAGTGGTTATATGCTATTTTCATAGAAAATCATGAAAAAACACACATACATATATATATAAATATAACTTTAAAAGTATGTCTTGTTTGTAATAAAATTGGTCAGAATACATCAGATTTTGTTTCGTTTTCTGTCGACCGTTAACAGGCCTCCGTGGCCTAGTGGGTAGGTGCGCTGTAATCGTTAGGTCTCTTACTCAAATACAGGTGCAAAACTATTTGCGTACGCGCAAATTATACATCTTGGGTACAGCCCCCGCCCATCGGGGCTTGAAGAATTAGATAGGCTGTATGATGCTACCACGCAGAGCTGAAACCGACCGCACACGAGTACTGGTAATCCGCTTAGAGGATCTAAGCCTGTCTAGGCAAAGCGGTGCGAGTCGGACCATCCATGCTGATAAACCCTAATGGTTTCATTGGGCAACAGGGCTTGAGATGTCATTTCATCTCAATGTTGGGTAAAAGTCCACAAAATTGGAAGCAAAGTCTCCAAAATGACCTATAGTGTTGACGAGGATGTAAAACCTCAAATCAAACAAACAAATACATCTGGGTCTGACCATGTGCCAAAGCATATAATATTATGCTTTTACTATTTTCATCAGATATAGACTGTTTTTTCTGTTGGTTTCACCTCCCTTTCACAATTGTTTTACTTATTTCAAGCCATTCGTGAGGTGGGTCAAAATTGGAGTATCCCCCAAGACGAACCACCTGATCGTCCGTTGCTAAACTTGGCATCTCATATGTGACCCGAGTGAGGCTCAAACCACTGCTCTTTTCCCAACTAGGCCAGGGTAGACTGGATCCATTTGGCACATACGTCAGCAAGACTTAACCCTTATCCTGCTGTTCACGAGAACCCCAACCTTTGCAAACAGTGTAGATCCACATCAGATGGCTTCGAGAAGCCATCTGATCAGGTTGCAAACAGTGTAGATCCAGATCAGATGGCTTTGAGAAGCCATCTGATCAGGATCTACACTGTTTGACATTCAGTTTGTGAACTTGCAGGAATAAATTGCATTAAGTAATCTGATTGGTTCAAAGTCAGAAATGTGTGTGACTAAATTAATTATTCAGCGGGATAAGGGTTAAGGTTGACCCCAGATCTACAATGTTTGCCTAGGCCCTATGTTTGGGAAGCCAGACGCGAGGGTAAAATTATATACCGGGTAAGCCAATTCAAATGAATGAAGGCAGACTGGCCAGCTCGCAATGATCGACAATAATGAGCCAAAGCATGGCAAAACCTACAACAAACGTGCGACCAGCAAAGACTCAGATCAACTTCTGCATCGTCAGCCTTGTCATAGCCTTGGATTAATGCTCTTTTGATGATCCAAGCTATTGAAGTCTCATGTGAACAGCAAGATCAGTCTCTGGGGATGGGCAGTCAGTTCGGAGTCTTCACTGGTCGCAGATGTCTTAATGGCTTTGACCCTAGTGACTATAAATGAGCTCACGCGCTACAAAACCTGCATATAATTAGGGGATAACTGTACTGAAAATTGTCATTTGGGGAGGTAAATCGTCGGTTTTACGGTCGGAAATTTCGTTTTACGGCGACGTGTCAGCGTCGCCGTAAAACGGAATTTGCGACCGTAAAACCACCGATTTACCTCCCCAAATGACATTTTTCAATACTGTTATCCCCATTCTAATGCACTTATTCAGTTGTTTTGTTAAAAATTGTACTATTTTGCACAAAGCGGCAGGCGTTGTGAGCTGCGTAAAACCAAATGTCAGCCAATGAAAAACGACGTTACGTGGTGACGTCGAATTTCCGACAGTATATCGTGGAATATACTGTCGCAAATTTTTGACGTTATCCAATCAGACGTCGCGTTACATACGTAAGTGCATTAGAATTCAGGTTTTGGTGTGTGTCGGCTCAGTTATAGTCACTTTGTCCAAAAATGAGCTCTTGCCTGTTTGCATTTTAGGCTGATTGTTCATCAGCCAACCAAAGTTTTTTTTTCCAAGACACAATTATTTGTTTGAGTTGAGGTTTTACGTCCCCATCAATACTATTAAGGTCAATTTGGAGACGTTCTTCCGATTTTGTGGGACTTTTACCCGACACTGAGATGAAATAACATTTCAAGCTTTACCACCCATAGAAACCACTAGAGTTTCGGTCCGACGTGGATCAATTTTCCTTTTAGACCCAAGCTGTTTACCAGCACTCAAGTTCGGTCGGTTTTAGCTCTGCGCGGAAGCACTGTGCAGCCACATTTATTTCTTCAGGCCCCTATGTGCCGGGGGCTCCCAAGACAATTATACGGCCGGTGTCCACTTGACTACCTCTAATAAGTACTGTGCACAAATTAAGAATAAATGGAGAGCATACATCATTACTTAGTAACCGAAACCCAAAATGGAACATAGGTACTGTTAACTCGGATCAGATTTGGCAAAATGTGGCGTCTGGTCAGGATTAAGTTTACTTACAGGAATTCAATGGTTTTGTGTTTGTTTGTATTGGAGTTTAACAGCCTGGTCAACACTATTTTAGGTCATTTTTGAGCCGGTCAGTTTACCTATCCACACTTTTCCTGGGCAGGCTTATACATAAGCGGTTAACCAGTACAATGCGCCTTATTTCGCCAGAAACTGACGACTGCCTTTCTTAAATCAGTGGAAGGTAGAGAATACTGTAGAAAAGATGGGAATTAAATGGCATAATGCCAGCCTACACTCAAAGGCAATCAATCCTCAGTGTTGTTAATGTTTTGATTAGATTCTTGATTACTAGATAGTGTGTGTGAGTTTTATGTCCCACCAACAGCTAAGGTCATACGGAGAATTGACTCGGGAATATGAGTGTGCCTGTCTGTTCCAATACTTAGGATCATTATGGTATTCCCAGCAGACACTAAGTGTTGAAAGCCTTGTCTCAACATTGATTCAACGTGTGATTTGACTGCTGGAATTGTTCCTGTTTTAACCCTTTTTGTACCAAATGGAATCTTCCTCCTTATACAAAGCAGGAGTCCATTTCAAAATTTAGGGGTGACAGGTTGTTTTTTTTTGCTCAAAATTGATTTAGAAAATGGCTGAACTTTTTGCAAATAGTGTAAACCCTGATCAGATGTCGCATTCTGGGGTGTTTGATCTGGGCCCTCACTGTTTGCCAAGGTACCACTATCACTTTAGGGGTTTCTGGTATGAATGGGTCAACCAGGGAAGTAATAATAACTAACTCATTAAATTGTGATGTATTTTATTCTCTGTACAGCTAAATTATTACATGATATGAGTGATAGCATGTAAAAATTCTTTCATAACCTTGCAATGTCTTTGTTCATACAAGCTAAAAATCAGACAGTCATATGTCTTGTTCTAAAAAGATACCATTACTATTTACACAAACATGTATTGATTCAACTTAAATTACAAAATCCTTCAAGTTGCCCCAAAAGCAGCTTTTTTTCTATAAATATTCAATGAGAACATATGAATATCCTAAAACTGCAAAAGTTCAATTTTACATGCAGAATATATAGAAAAATGGCCATACATCACGTTAAGTCCTTGAAATGAACACCCCAGTAAACCCCACTTTATATAGAGAAAACTGGGGTTTCGAGGTATACATTATTTTTCTTTTTCTGCTCCAAGACATAGGTTGTGGGTACTGGTTAGAACCGCCTCAGAGGTGGTTCTAACGAGCACCCACAACTTACGTTTGCAGCATAAATAAGAAAAATATGACGGATTTTCATCAGAAAAGTAGCCATTTTGGAGATACGAAAAAATGCACTATGACACATGGGTGTGTTATCCTAATGTCAAGTTGCCTAGAAAGCAGCTTTTTCTATAAATATTCAATGAGAACATCTGAATATCCTAAAACTGCAAAAGTTCAATTTTACATGCAGAATATATAGAAAAAATGGCCATAGATTGGTGTGGTTACAACAGTTGTTAAACTACCCAGGTTTCCGCTTTGGACCCCAAAAAGTTTTATAAACTAAAGAAGGCAGTGGTGTACAGACAAATAAGTAATGAATGTGTTCAAATGGGTGGAAATAGGTGTAATGGAAATGTCAATATGATGTCTGGTTGTATGAAAATGATAAGATGGATGACAAAAATGGATGGTTTGACAAAATGGCAAAAAGCAGAAATATCTGTAAAAAGTGCCATTTGAACAAGAAAGATGTGTTTGTGAAACACGAACATGTCCCCGGGCAAGGCCTTTTTTTTTTTTTTTTTTAAAGTTGGTCACACTTCAAGGTAAAGGTCACAGGTCAAATTGTTTTTGCATGAATGTAAGTACTTGTCACAAGGAACCTACATGCCAAATATGAATGCTCTATCTCAAATGGTTCAAAAGTTATGACCAACGTTAAAGTTGTCCACATACAAACATCCGGGGACATAAAAATCTGACCAGTGCTATATTCTCACCAGGTAATGAGTTATAGTTCAGAGCTGAAGCACTGGACCTTTAGCTTGTTTCTGTTTCTCTCCATCAAAGTGTGTGTGTGTGTGGGGGGGGGGGGGGGTATAGCTGTCCGGATAGCTCTAGGCTTTTTTTATCTTGATTGGCACTGATACCCAGCACCTGCATGTAACAGCTTAGTGGTCATCTATACATGGTGTGAGGCTGTTCTAACAAGTTCCCACTACATTAACCCATTTAGTCCCAAATGGAATCTTCCACCTTATATATAGCAGGAGTCCATTTCAAAATTCAGGGGTGTCAGGTTGTGTTTTATTAAAATTTTATTTGGAAAATGGCTGAACTTTTTGCAAATAGTGTAGGCCCTGATCAGACGCCGCATTTTGCGGCGTCTGATCTGGGCCTGCCCGCACTTTTTGCCAGGGTAACCTTTTAGGGGTTTCCGGTACAAAATGGGTTAACAGCAAGGATAATCCAACAAGTAACCACAAGGTATGTTTTAAAAGAGAAATACAAAAAATTATCCTTGGATTATTTACATTACTTCTCATTATCTCAGTAGTAATTTGTCACATGATTCTATAAACAATTTATCTAGCAATGCAATCAATCAAAAGTATTTAATTTCCAAAAGTCATAGCTTCAGATACTCGGCCCCCGCCCATCAGGGCTTGAAGAAATAGATGGACTGCATGATGCTTCCACGGAGTGCCGAAACCAACCCCACCGTACACCAGTACTGGTAAACAGCATAGAGGTTGTAAGCCTGCCCAGGCAAAGCAGTGCGAAACGGACCGTCCATGCTTATAAACCCTATTGGTTTCATTGGGTGACAGGGCTTGAGATGTCATTTCATCTCAATGTTGGGAAAAAGGCCCACAAAGTTGTAAGCAATGTCTCCAAAATGACCTTTACAGTGTTGACGGGGACATTAAACCTCAAATCAAACAAACAAAACCCTTGTCCTGCTGAGCCAGGATATGCCTTTCAAACAATGTAGAGCCAGATCAGATGGCTTCTGAATCTACATTGTTTGTCATTCTGATTGTGAATTTGTTGCAATAATTTGCATCAAGTAATCTGATTGGTTGATAATCGGTAGTGGGTGTGGCATATTTAATTATTCAGCAGGACAAGGGTTAATGGAGAAATAAGAAAACTTGTCCACAGTACTCCTCATTCACAAAATACAGTAAATTGTGGGATTTCAGAGCTATACATTGTACATCTAAAAGGCTAACATGCTATGCTGATAACAAACAAGAGGACCAAGATGGTCCTAATTAGATCACCTGAGCTAAGAGATATACATGTGTGTCCCAGGGTGGGGCAATTTTTGGCCCCAGGTCTATAATTTGAACACTCGGTATACTACGGCGTGGTGGCATTTTTGGTCCCAGGGCTATAATTTGAACAATCTTGGTAGAGGTTCACTAGATGAAGCTTCATACCAAATATCAAAGACCTGGGCCTTCTGGTATCAGACGAGAAGATTTATAAAGGTTTTCCCTATAAAAGCCTATGTAAAACCAGTGGGCCCCGGTGCGGGGGCATTTCTGGCCCCAGGGCTATAATTTAAACAATCTTGGTAGAGGTCCATAGCATGAAACTGCAGACCTGGGCCTTCTGGTATCAGACAATTCTTTGAACAACTTTGAGAGAGGATCACCAAAAGATCATTTCTGCCAAGTCTGGTCAAAATCTGTTCAGTGTTTTAAATGAATTGTGGATGGACGGACGGATGACGACAGACGGTGAGCAATCACAATAGCTCCCCAAGAGCCTTCGGCTCAGGTGAGCTAAAACACAAACTCATTTTACAACAAGAAAACTCCCTCTAAATAACAAGAAACTGTAGTTGTAGCCACTTTATGACGATGACCACCTCATACCTTGCTGCATAATCCAACAAAAATTAACAAGTCAATGCACTATAAAACCCTTACACATGTATGCACCAATTTACAAAGAGAATAAGTGGATAAACCCATGGTATGCGGGAAACCCCTAAAGGAGTAATTGGGCAAACAGTGCAGGCCAGATCAGACGCCGCAGAATGTGGCGTCTGATCAAGGCCTGCACTGTTTGCTAACAGAATTTTCCGTCAAAAATAGAATAAAGACGAAAATATATGCCTGACATCTCTTATATGACAAATGTACTTGTCCAACATATAGCAATGGAAGACTCCACTAGCATACAATAGGTTAAACAGATGCAGAGCTCCAAATAAAGAGGTGTTCAACGATAATTCTGCAATATTTTTTCATATTTGTCCATAAAAGCACATGTTGTGGGTACTTTTTAGAATTGCCTCAACACCATATATGTTGTGGGTACTTGTTAGAATTGCCTCAACAACATATATGTTGTGGGTACTTGTTAGAATTGCCTCAACAACATATATGTTGTGGGTACTTGTTAGAATTGCCTCAACACCATATATGTTGTGGGTACTTGTTAGAATTGCCTCAACAACATATATGTTGTGGGTACTTGTTAGAATTGCCTCAACAACATATATGTTGTGGGTACTTGTTAGAATTGCCTCAACAACATGTGTTGTGGGTACTTGTTAGAATTGCCTCAACAACATACGTTGTGGGTACTTGTTAGAATTGCCTCAACAACATATGTGTTGTGGGTACTTGTTAGAATTGCTTCAACAACATATATGTTGTGGGTACTTGTTAGAATTGCCTCATTGAGGCAATTCTAATAAGTACCCACAACACATTACGAAAACATACCATGCGACAAAGTGCATTTTTCACACCTCCAAAATGGCTCCTTTTCTGATGAACATCTGCGATATTTTTCTTATTTATACTGCATACATAGGTTGTGGGTGCTCGTTAAGGCCGTTCTAACGAGTACCCACAACCTATGTCTTGGAGCAGAAATAAGCACAATAATGTATACCCCCTTAAACCCCCGTTTTCTCTATATGAGGTGGGGTTTATGGGGGTCTTCATCTCACGGACTTGTTCACGTGATGATAAGTTTCTAACCAGAAATAAAGCAAATTATCCCTATTATCCATGTAATAGCCCGTTCTCTGGGGATATGCAGATATACATATTTTCTTCTTTAAGCTCAAAGTCTGTATAGTAGATGCTTGTTAGAAGCACCCTGATTAAGTCAATATTTGATTTGGTTTGGAAGGTTTTTTTTTCAGTTTTGATTTTGGTTTTATTTTAATTTTTTTGTCGATCATTAATCGCAGGTGGGCAAAAACTGGAGTACTCGGAGAAAAACCATCTGACCTTCCTTTGTGTGCTGAACTTGATGCCTCAAGCAAGGCACAAGCCCACAACAGTGAGAGATCTAATATTTAAGAGACGGCGCTCTATCCACCAGGCAACTGAGGTCTTTTGGTTTGAGGTTTAATGGCCTTGTCAACACAATTAAGATCATCTTGAAACAGTCAGTTTAGTGAGTTTACCTAACCCCACTTTTTCTCGGCAGGCTTATCCAGTGTGTGTGTGTGTGTGAATTCAGGTTTAACGTCGCATTCAACAATTTTTCAGTCATATCACGATGGTGTCTGGTTGCGACAGGGAGCTCAATGCCCACGTTTATAGTGCTGCCTCACTGAAGTATCATGTCCCAGACACATTACATGATACCACACCCAGTCACATTATCCTGACACTGAATCGACCAGTCCTAGCCCTACCCCGTAAATCTGAGTGCCAAGCGAGGAGCAGCTAGTACCATTCTTAAAGACTTTGGTATGTCGCGGCCAGGCTTATCCAGAAGCAGTTAACATCATGAACACGCCTATACAATTCTGAGCCCCCCACCCCCCCTGAATCTCACTTTTATTATAGTAAAACTGGGGTCTGCTCTAAAATATAGTTTGTGTATTTGTATAGGCGTGTTTTCGTAATGCAAGACAGTGCACACTCTTTTGCCAGAAACACTGCTTCAGATGAAGGGACTTAATGTCCATAGAATTGCCAACTAGGCAGGGATCACCCTCAACCTCTTGATCACCAGTTGTATGTGCATCTGACTGAGCCACTGAATCCAGCCAAGCAAACATTATGAACACCCAAAATCTATATGTTGAGCTAAAGTAAGAAATATAAACTTTTTCTCAGGGCTTGAGAAGTCATTTCAACTCAATGTCGGGTAAAAGTCCCATAAAATTGGAAGCAACGTCTCCAAAATGACCCAAATAGTGTTGATGGGGATGTTAAACCCCAATTCAAACAAACCAAATAAACTTTTTCATCTTTCCATCTGTAAAATATCATTTGTACAACAAAGTAACACCGCAAAATATTACTTACTGTTAATGTGTAACCATTTGACCCATTGTTTACGACCGGTAGAGGACTTTTCCATTGCTATATGTTGGACAAGTCCATCTGTCATACAAGGGGTGTCAGGCCTATTTTTGGTTTTCATTCTATTTTTGACGAAAAAACTGTTAGCAAATAGTGCAGGCCCTGATCAGACAGCACATTCTGCGGCATCTGATCTGGAACTGAACTGTTTGACAAGGTACCCCTTTAGGAGTTTCCCTCATGCAATGGGTTAAAACACAACAAAACGCTTCCGTCATGCCATGGACTGCAGTGACATGAAAAGCAACTAACCTCTTTATAACACTGTTCAAAATATTATGGTTTTGGGTATAGCATGGTTTGAAGATGGATCATAAAAATGTGCAGATTACATAGAAAAATGACCATTAAATGGTCATTTTTCTATGTAATCTACACATTTTTGTTTGGATATAACACTGTTGTTTAACACGTTTTCTGCTTTGACCTTATCAATATTATACAGACATTGCTGTGTCCTTTAATAAGCCTCCTAAGGTGTATGGCTACATCTAACCATTTTTACATAGGAGGCCAATTTTACATGGGAGGTAGCTCAGTCAGATGTGCGTCTAACTTGTGATCAGGAGGACCCGATTTCGATTCCTTTCGGGGTTGGCAACATTCTTCCATTGAGATTGATCATTTTCCACATTCTCTCCCTTCAGCCGCTTCAAGTTTCTTGCTAAGAATATGCAGCGTACTGGCTAACTCCTTGCGTATCAGCCAGCCTCGGAGAAGTATGGACAGATAAACTTCATCTGGTCACAAGCAAACTTCTATCTTGACCCAATGTTGTTTATACTTCCAATGAATGTTTAATAAAGTGCCTTTATTAGTTATATTTACATTATTTCTGATCCATCATCTCATTAACAATTCTGGTTTGCGGCCTACCAGAAATCCCAAAATGGGTAACCTGGCAAACAGTGCAGGCCCAGATCAGATGCCGCAGTCTGATCAGGGCCTCCACTGTTTGCTAAAAGTTCAGTCATTTTCCAAATAAATTTTGAAGAAAACACAACCTGACATCCCTAAATTTGGAAATGGACTCCTGCTATATAGAAGGAGGAAGATTCCATTTGATACAAAAAATGGTTAATGATCATGTGAAGCTGTGTGTCAATACGTTCACTAAAATATGACTATTAAGGGGAATGGGAACAGCTGGCAGATTTTTCCGCCATTTTTCAAAGGGAGACAACTTACAGAACTTCCTGTTGCTTTTCCATAACCCGTTCCCCAGAAAAAGGGGTCTAACCTAAAAGGAAAGAATTTTCTCCTCAGGAGCAAATTCTTTCCTTTAACCTTTACTCTGCTGTAGGCGACAAGCCCTATCTTTGCAAACAGTGTAGATCCAGATCAGATGGCTTCTGAAGAAGCCATCTGATCAGGATCTACACAGTTTGACATTCAGTTTATGAATATGTAGAAATAAGCTGCATCAAGTAATCTGATTGGTTCAAAGTCAGAAATGAGTGTGGCTTAATTGAATGTTCAGCAGGTTAAAGGTTAAGAGTTGACCCTTTTGACATTGGAGAAAAACAATACTTTTGAAGGAGTTACCTCCCCTGACAGTGTATCCATTCCCCTTAAGTCTTAATAGTTAACTACGAGATTATTTCTGTAAATGCACTGATTGATTGATTGACTGATTGATTATGTTGGGGTTTTACAACACATCAACCCTTATGGGTCAATCCGTGTCATCTCCCTGAGAAAGGGAGAAAACAGACAGTAGAGGAGAAGAAAGTGAGGGACAGAGGAGAAAGAGAAAACTAAATGGAAGTATAGAAACAGAAGAAACAATAACACTCCCCCTCTACCATTACCTGCTGCAAGGACAGCAGGCTGTGCCCAACTATAAGCCAATATCAGTTGGATGCCCCAGTGACCCAAGATACACGACACCTGCATCTCACCCAACCACACTCCAGTCAATGCACCAAGAATGTAAATACAGTCGAACTTCAATGGCTCGAACACCTATGGGAACATAATAATCTGTTCGAGACAGGGGTAGTTCGAGTCACTGAGGGTTACTCCCAGGAGGCATATCGAGGTGAATTTTGGGACATCTTTCGATTTTCTATAATAAAACGTATGCTGAGTGTACTCATTAGAATCGCCTCATCGAGGCGATTCTAATGAGCACACACAGCATACATTGGCAAGATATAATTCCAAAATCTCCTCAGTTATCCCACACTATTTATTATGTGGGTGATTTCCATAGGGACTCAAGAACGGGTTCGACCCAGCCATGGTAAACGAGCCATCGAAGTTCTACTGTATATGCACACCAAAATCTTTCAAGAAATTTACCAGTGTTGTGGTCCTGCAAATGCATGAACATGCAAGTGGCATTGGTTAATGGTATGTAAGTACATGTACTTACTATGTACATTATGCAAGTACCAAACATCTGAACATTCCATGATCAGTATACATCCTTTCTTTCAAAATCTTGATAAAACAAGTACCACTGAATTCATGATCAACATATTTTCCGTATATATTTGGACAGACAGGTCTGAGCAAACAGTGCCACTCATCACAAATTTTTTTTTTTTTTTTTGGCACAACATTAGGTAGTAAATTACAGCCCCCACCCATAGGGGCTTGAAGAAATATATGGGCTGCATGATGCTTCCACGCAGAGCTGAATCGGGCCCGTACACTAGTACTGGTAAACCGCTTAGAGGATCTAAGCCTGTCCAGGAACCGCGGTGTGAGGCAGACCGTCCATGCTAATAAACTGGATTGGTTTCATTGGGCGACAGGGCTTGAGATGTCATTTCATCTCAATGTCGGGTAAAAGTCCCACAAAATTGGAAGCAACATCTCCAAAATGACCTTTACAGTGTTGACGGGGACGTTAAACCTCAAATCAAACAAACAAACAAACAAAAGGTAGTAAATTGAACCTGTTCAAATTTTAGAACAAGTATGGCATGCAGTTGCGGTGCCCGAACACTAAGGGATAATATGGTATATTGATTGTTCATGAACATGATAAAATCTTGACTCCTGAGATTTAAACTTGATGAAATTTCATTCCGACTCAATTCAACTAAAGGAACCAGTGCAAGAGTAATATAAAGGATTATTCTAATGCATTTGCACATTTAACGTAATGTCTGATTGGATCACATCCTGCAATAAACTGTCGGAAACACAATATCACGTAACATGGCTTTTCATTTGCTAAACTTCTGTTTTATGCAGCTAACCATCCTTGCTGGTTTGTGCAAAACAATACAATTTTTAACAAAAAAACTGAATAAGTTCATTAGAATGGGGATAACTGCATTGAAAATTGTCATTTAAGGAGAAAAATCATCAGTTGTATGGTCACAAGCTGACAAGTCGCCGCAAAATGAAATTTCCGACCACAAAATCACTGATTTACCTCCCCAAATGACAATTTTCAAAACAGCTATCCCCTAATTCCATGATCATCTTCCATATTTCTCTAGCAAGTATAAACATGCACGTTTCAAACAGAACAAATTACAAGCATTGTACAATTATAACAGAAACTTCCTTTGTGACTAAACCCCATAGCAACAGATATGGTAAGTATTTTGTGATAATTGAGAGGATAGTTTTCCTTATTTCATCGTATAAACCTATGTTGTGGGTTAAAGCTGGCACGATTAATCGGATAATCGATTATTCAATCGATAAATTTCACAAAAATGATTATCGTTACTGATTTGCTTGCAATCGATTATTTGATAATTACAATTAACTAACCAAAGTTGTGCCTAAAATAGCTGTATGAGTGGCAAACAGTTTAGACCAAGATGAGACACCGCGTTCTGCAGCATCTCATCTGGGTCTAAACTGTTTGCTCAGGCCTGTCTGTTCAAATACATATGGCAAAGTACAGCATATGGTCGGAGTCATGCTTAGAAAGAAAGCCAGAGAGGTAAAATTATGACCAAATCTTCAACAATTACTAATCGATTATCGTTCACAATGATAGGAACGATAACCGGTTATCTTTTCAGCTCCGATTAGCCAGCCCTATTGTAGGTACTCATTAGAACTTCTCGCCTTGGCAGTTCTAATGAATACCCACAACGTAAGTTTTTATGGAGAACTGACAAAAACTATCTTTCAATCATCACAAAATATTTAATCTGTTGCTATGTAAACCCACAGATCAAGTTAAGAAGGAGTAATGAGCTAATTCAGGGCCATTTTTTTATTCTGGTTAGAAACATGTTGTGGGTACTTGTTAGAATGGCCTCATTGAGGCGATTCTAACAAGTACCCACAACATGTCTTAATGTAGAAAGAAGAAAACATTATCCCGAAATTCTCCCGGTTACTCCTCCAGAAGCTATGTAAACATGTCAGATGGTATTTTTGCTACTATATTTACCGTATGTATTCGGACAGACAGGCCTGAGCAAACAGTGTAGACCCTGATGAGATGCCACAGAATGTGGCATCTCATCAGGGTCTACAATGTTTGCCACTCATCCCGCCATTCATAGACACAAGATAGGGTAGAAAATTGAACTTGTTCAAATTTTAGAACAAGTATGGTAAGGAGTTGAGGTGTCCGAATACTTAGGATAAAATACGGTAACTTATATCAATAGTCTATAGCATAACGTAAAAGCACTTTCATAAAACCTGCCTGCCTTGCCTAAAACCACTAGCCAAAACCCTATTACCATTAAATATCTCTAAGCTATAACTATTTTCCTCTGTGATAAACACGTAAGCACTTTTGTCCTGAATCGGCTTAGCTGTATCCAGCAACACCTGAGCTTTAGATGCCTGTAAAGACCATATCAATCTACTAGAACCTGAAAATTAACCTGAACCCCATTGCTTGTACATGTATTGTTAATGTTGAAAACAATTTACCATACCTATGTAAACCTCGTTTGTTTTGTTTGTTTGATTTGGTGTTTAACGTCCCCGTCAACACTGTAAAGGTAATTTTGGAGATGATGCTTCCAATTTTGTGGGACTTTTACATGACATTGAGATGAAATGACATCTCAAGACCTGTCGCCCAATGAAACCAATGGGGTTTATTAGCATGGGCAGCCCGCCTCGCACCAAGGTTCCTGGACAGGCTTAGATCCGCTAAGCGGTTTACCAGAACTAGTATACGGGCTGGATTCAGCTCTGTGTGGAAGCATCATGCAGCCCATATATTTCTTTAAGCCCCTCTGGGCGGGGCTGTAAACCTCGTACGGCTCATTAAAACATGGTTTCAAATTCAACACACTGTCAAACAAATACGTAAATGTATAGATTACATAGAAAAAAAGACCATGAATGGGAATGGTCTTTTTTCTTTTTAATCTAAACACTTTTACTTTGACAAAACAGATTAGTTTAGCTGTTAAAAACAGATTTTGATTCCGATCCCATCATTCTCTTAGGAGTGGATTCGGATCCCACCGTTCTGTTAGGAGTTGATTCGGATCCCACCATTCTGTAAGGAGTTGATTTGGCTCCTACATTCTGCTAAGAGTGTTGTGTACCTACATTGTGAAAGCCTAAAAATGAAGACTTTATAAAACTGGCACTCACTGGCTTGCAAGGTATTATACACTTTCAGGGGAGAAAACTCTTCCAGAAATATTTTGTTTCTGTCAATTCCTTTTATTACGGAATAATTAAGCCATACCCCATTCCTGTCTTGGACCAATCAGATTACTTGATATAATTAATTCCTGCAAATTCACAAACTAAATGTCAAACAGTGTAGTCTTCAGAAGCCATCTGATCTGCATCTACACTGTTGGCAAAGTTAGGTGTTGTTGTGAATAGCAGGATAAGGGGTTAAAGAAAAGACTTCACTCCTAAGGGGGAAATTATTTTGTTAAGAACAGACCCCTTTTTCAGAGCTAACTCCCTTTATAACAACGACAGGAAATGTGCTCGGTGAATCCATTTCCCTTTATACTTTCTGTTCTAGTAGTCTTCAAGCATCTTTTTCAAACAACACAGCTCACATTTCATAAAGCCCTTTCAGAAATTTGGTATGTCAATTACAAGTCCAAATTCTTCATCTTCATCATCATCAAACATTGGTGCCACTGCCAACAAATCTTGTCCCTTCTGTCCCTTTCCACCCCCATTAGCCCCATTTTCAACAGACTTCTTAGATCTCCCTCGTTTTGGCGGTCCATTCCCTTCACTGGTCTCTTGTTTCTCAAATTTTTCCATATTCGGTTTAGGACCTCTTTTTTTAGGTGGAAGATTCCCTTGCGGATCGGATCGTACCTTACTACCTTTGTCTTTATTTTCTGTATCACTATTCTGTCTAGCTGCTTTTGGAGCTGTAACTTTCGAAGCTCCTTTTGAACCGTTAGATTTTGTTTCCGTGTCGCTATTAGCGTCCGAAATTTCTTCCGACGTGGAGCTCGAGGTTTGAGACTGTGACTCTGCCAATACTTCCAAGAGTTCATTATGCTCTAAACAGTAGATCTTCTCTTCAAATAGTTTTGTGTTTCCGTCCTGATGAGTAGCACAGTAAGAGTTAGGGCATTCAACACACAGCTGAATTGCTGGTTTACCACAGTTGTCACAATGGTGCCAGGGACATACCCACTTGCCTAGAATAGAAAGTTTTATTTTTGTAACGAGAATCGTCATTAGTTTACCTATCCCAGGCCTCATACTGACCAAGCTTTTCCATGCCTGAAAGGCCCGATTTTGCAGCCTTAACCCTCATCCTGCCGAACATGACAACCATTACCTTTGCAAACAGTGTAGATCCTGATCAGATGGCTTCCATCTGACCAGGATCTTCACTGTTTGTAATGCAGTTTGTTAATTGAACAAATACATTATATGAAGTAATTTGATTGGTGAATAGTTAGAAAAGGGTGTAGCTAAATAATTTTATTCAGCAGGATAAGCGTTAAATAGTCATTTTAAACAAAATGGAGGAAAAATCAAAATCTAGAAAGCCTGAAATCAAGAAAAATCAAGAAAAAATCAAGCCTGAAATCCTGCATATGCCTGAAAAATATGAAGTCTGCTATCCACACTTTTCCTGGGCAAGCTTGTACGTAAGCCGTTAACCAGTACAGTGCACATTCTTTTGTCAGAAACTGACAACTGCCCTATTGAATCAGCGGAAGGGAGAGAATGTCCATAATGTTGCCAACTCCGTCAGGTATCGAACCCGCATCCTCATGATCACCATTTAGACCCACATCCGAATGAGCTACCAAGGGTGGCAGTTTGTTTGTTTAATTTTAGGTTTAACATCCCCGTCAGCACTGCATAAGTCATTTTGGACACATTGCTTCCAATTTTGTGTGACTTTTACCCGACATTGAGATGAAATGACATCTCAAGACCTGTCGCCAAATGAAACCAATAGGGTTTATAAGCATGGACGGACCGACTCGCACCACTTTGCCTGGGCAGGCATAGATCCTCTAAGCGGTTTACCAGTACTCGTGCATGCGTCGGTATCAGCTCTGCGTGGAAGCATCATGGTACTACTGACTTGCAGGCAGATCCGTGTCTTTACTGGACACACATGACATATCTGTGGGCAGGATTTGTGAGCAGGTAAGATACAAATGAGCAGGTAAGTTACAAACCAGCCAGGCCCAGAGATTATGAAACTTTTTTCATGCTCCACTCAGCTCAGCATGAAATTTTTAAGGCTTATTACTATGCACTTATGAGCGCTGCACCAAAATCCTAGCTGATCAGGAGCCACACTGCCCCAAAAGAGGATCACACGAGAACACGCCGGGACTGGGCATGGATCCACCACAAGGAAATTCCATCGCCCGGCCTCTCCGGAGGGGGTGACGCAAACAGGAAATCAGGACGAGATGTAACGCTGGGGTTTGCGGTCTTAGGGCTTTCGCACTGAGCAGCGTTGCGTCAAAATCCTGGCTGATCGAGAACCACACAACCCAAAAGAGAATGGCACACCAACACACTAGCAAACAAAAGGCTCTCCTTCAGGAATGCACTTAGATAAGTGGGACAGAAATAAGAAACAATAGGCCTTATCCCATCTCTTTGTTTTTCTTTTGTTTTTCGCAAATTTCGCTTTCGAATAAAGGATGTACATTATAAGGTTACCCAAACGGAATGATCTGGGGGCCACAAAAGGACCCTTTTATAAACACCTGACCAGCAGAAAAATCGCAGGAAGGCCCACTCTAAGCACACATGGTATTGCTTCTGTCCCTCCCTTGACAAATGAATACGGTCCCTATAATAGGGCCTGTGGAGGCGGCCATCGCTGTCCCAAATTTGCCCTCGGAAAATATCACCGAAAAAAATGAAAATTTTAAGATGAAAAATTATGATTATTTTCTTATTTTTGCTCAAAAAATAGATTGCGGACACTCGTTAGAACCGCTCCATCGAGGCGGTTTTAACAAGTACCCACAATCTTTATTTTAGAGCAGAAATAAGAAAAATAAGGTATACCCCCGGAAACACCAGTTTTACTATACAAGAGGACCATGATGGCCCGGGATCGCTCACCTGATCCATGCCCCGGGGAGGGCCATTATTGACCCCAGGGTTATAATGTGCATAATGTTGAGGGAGGTCTAAAAAGGTGAAGCTTCATACCAAATATCAACAAAGGCTATAATTTGAACAATCTTGGCAAAGGTCCACTAGATGAAGCTACACAACAAATATCAAAGACCTGGGCCTTGAGGTTTCAGAGAAGAAGATTTTTTTAAAGATATTCCTTACATAAGCCTATGTTAAACCAAATGGCCCCCGGGCAGGGGCATTTTTGGCCTCAGGGCTTTAATTTAAACAATCTTGATACAGGTCCACTAGGTGAAGCTTCACACCAAATATCAAAGACCTGGGCCTTGTTTTTTCAGAGAAGAAGATTTTCAAAGATTATCTCTATTATAAGTCTATGTAAAACCAAAGGGCCCTGGGGTGGGGGCATTTGTGGCCCCAGGGCTATAATTTGAATAATCTTGGTAGAGGTCCACTAGCTGAAGCTTCATACCAAATGTCAAAGACCTAGGCCTTGTGGTTTCAGAGTAGAAGATTTTTCAAGATTTTCCCTATATAAGTCTATGAAAAACCAAAGGGCCAAGGAGGGGGGGCATTTTTGGCCCCAGGGCTATAATTTGAACAATCTTGATAGAGGTCCACAAGATGATGCTTCATACCAAATATCAAAGACCTGGGCCTAGCAGTTTCAGAAAAGAAGATTTTTAAAGATTTTCCCTATATAAGCCTATGTAAAACCAAAGGGCCCCGGGGCGGGGGCATTTTTGGCCCCAGCACTATAATTTGAAGTCTTGGTAGGGGTCCACTAGATGAAGCTTCATACCAAAAACCAAAGACTTGGGCCCTGCAGTTTCACAGAAGAAGATTTTTTAAAGATTTTCCCAATATAAGCCCATGTAAAACCAAAGGGCCCTGGGGTGGGGGCATTTTTGGCCACAGCACTATAATTTGAACAATCTTGGTAGGGGTCCACTAGATGAAGCTTCATACCAAATATCAAAGACCGGGGCCTTGCGGTTTCAGAGAAGAAGATTTTTTAAAGGTTTTCCCTATACAAGAGGCTCAATGAGCCTAACCGCTCACCTGAGGAACATTTTAGTTAGCTGTTTGACTCATGGTCTTTGAGCATAATTTTTTTTTTTGAAGTTCTTCCTAATGGAACACGGCATTGTCAATTTGGACCCTAGGGGCAGGTTTGGCAGGATTAATGTAGGGGACCAATTGACATTGCTACATGCTTAATATGTAAGCTCTGGGCCTAGTGGTTTCAAAGAAGATGGTTTTTGAAGTTTGTTTTTTCCATTATAAGTCTAAGGGGGCTAAGGTGCCCCGGGGCGTGGCCAGTTTAGACCCCAGGGGCATGATTGGCACAATTTATGTAGAGGACAACTTGACATTGCTACATGCTTAATATGTAAGCTCTGGGCCTAGTGGTTTCAGAGAAGAAAATTTTTTAAGTTTGTCCCATTGTAAGTCTATTGGAGCTATATGTTGCCATGGCAACACCAGTTTCAATCTGAACTACCCCAAAACATACTGCATCTTCTCCCTCAATCGGATAATGCTTCTCATGAAATTTAATCATTATTGGCCAAGTGGCTTTAAAGATATACTTATTTGAAAATGTGAACGGACGCCGAACCATTGGCATACCAATACCTCACATGAGCCTTCGGCTCAAGTGAGCTAATAATACTAGCTGTTTCAGAAAAGAAGATTTTTTAAGCTTTTTTTCCATTATAAGTCTATGGGGGCTAAGGGGCCCAAGGGTGTGGCCAGTTTAGATCCCAGGGGCATGATTGGCACAATTTATATAGGGGACCACTTGACATTGCTACATGCTTAATATGTAAGCTCACGGCCTAGTGGTTTCAGAGAAGAAGATTTTTTTAGCTTTTTTTCCATTATAAGTCTATGGGGGCTAAGGGGCCCCGGGGCGTGGCCAGTTTAGACCCCAGGGGCATGATTGGCACAATTTATGTAGAGGACCACTTGACATTGCTACATGCTTCATATGTAAGCTCACAGCCTATTGGTTTCAGAACAGAAGATTTTTTAGCACTTTTTCCATTAAAAGTCTATGGGGGCTAAGGGGCCCCGGGGCGTGGCCAGTTTAGACCCCAGGGGCTTGATTGGCACAATTTATGTAGGGGACCACTTGACATTGCTACATGCTTCATATGTAAGCTCTGTGCCTAGCAGTTTCAGAGAAGAAGATTTTTTAAGCTTTTATTTCCATTATAAGTCTATGGGTGTTAAGGGACCCCCGGGCGTGGCCAGTTTAGACCGCAGGGGCATGATTGGCACAATTTATGTAGGGGACCACTTGACATTGCTACATGCTTCATATGTAAGCTCACAGCCTATTGGTTTCAGAACAGAAGATTTTTTTGGCACTTTTTCCATTAAAAGTCTATGGGGGCTAAGGGGCCCCGGGGCGTGGCCAGTTTAGACCCCAGGGGCATGATTGGCACAATTTATGTAGAGGACCACTTTACATTGCTACATGCTTAAAATGTAAGCTCTGTGCCTAGCGGTTTCAGAGAAGAAAATTTTTAGCTTTTTTTTTCCATTATAAGTCTATGGGGGCTTAGGGGCCCAAGGGCGTGGCCAGTTTAGATCCCAGGGGCATGATTGGCACAATTTATGTAGGGGACCACTTGACATTGCTACATGCTTAATATGTAAGCACTGGGCCTAGTGGTTTCAGAGAAGAAGATTTTTTAAGCTTTTTTTCCATTATAAGTCTATTGGAGCTAAGGGGCCCCGGGCGTGGCCAGTTTAGACCCCAGGGGCATGATTAGCACAATTTATGTAGGGGACAACTTGACATTGCTACATGCTTAATATGTAAGCACTGGGTCTAGTGGTTTCAGAGAAGAAGATTTTTTAACCTTTTTTTCCATTATAAGTCTATTGGAGCTAAGGGGCCCGGGGCGTGGCCAGTTTAGACCCAGGGGCATGATTGGCACAATTTATGTAGAGGACCACTTGACATTGCTACATGCTTAATATGTAAGCTCTGTGCCCAGCGGTTTCAAAGAAGATTTTTTAAACCTTTATTTCCATTATAAGTCTATGGCGGTTAAGGGACCCCAGGGTGTGGCCAGTTGAGACCCCAGGGGCATGATTGGCACAATTTATGTAGGGGACCACTTGACATTGCTACATGCTTCATATGTAAGCTCACGGCCTAGTGGTTTCAGAGAAGAAGATTTTTTTAGCTTTTTTTCCATTATAAGTCTATGGGGGCTAAGAGGCCCCCGGGCGTGGCCAGTTTAGACCCCAGGGGCATGATTGGCACAATTTATGTAGAGGACCACTTGACATTGGTACATGCTTAATATGTAAGCTCTGTGCCCAGCGGTTTCAGAAGGGAAGATTTTTTAAACCTTTATTTCCATTATAAGTCTATGGCAGTTAAGGGACCCTGGGGCGTGGCCAGTTTAGACCCCAGGGGCATGATTGGCACAATTTATGTAGGGGACCACTTGACATTGCTACATGCTTAATATGTAAGCTCTGGGCCTAGTGGTTTCAGCTTTTTTTCCATTATAAGTCTATGGGGGCTAAGGGGCCCCGGGGCGTGGCCAGTTTAGACCCCAGGGGCATGATTGGCACAATTTATGTAGAGGACCACTTGACATTGCTACATACTTAATATGTAAGCTCTGTGCCTAGCGGTTTCAGAGAAGAAGATTTTTTAAGCTTTTATTTCTATGGGGGGTTAAGGGACCCCGGGGCGTGGCCAGTTTTGACCCCAGGGGCATGATTGGCACAATTTATGTAGGGGACCACTTGACATTGCTACATGCTTCATATGTAAGCTCTGGGCCTATTGCTTTCAGAGAAGAAGATTTTTTAAGATTTTCCCATTGTAAGTCTATGGGAGCTATATATTGCCATGGCAACAAGTGTTTCCATCTGATCTGCCCCAAAACATAATGCATCTTTTCCCCCAACCTGATAATGCTTCTCATGAAATTTAATTATGATTGGCCAACTGGCTTAAAAGATATACTCAGTTGAAAATGTGAACGGACGACGGACGCCGGATCATTGGCATACTAATACCTCACATGAGCCTTCGGCTCAGGTGAGCTAATAAGCCTATGTAAAACCAAAGGGCCCCGGGGCGGGGGCATTTTTGGCACAAGCACTATAATTTGAACAATCTTGGTAGGGGTCCATAAGATGAAGATTCATACCAAATATCAAAGACCTGGGACTTGCAGTTTCAGAGAAGAAGATTTTTAAAGATTTTCCCTATATAAGCCCATGTAAAACCAAAGGGCCCGGGGGCGGGGGCATTTTTGGCCCCAGCACTATAATTTGAACAATCTTGGTAGGGGTCCACTAGATGAAGCTTCATACCAAATATCAAAGACCTGGGCCTTGCAGTTTCAGAGAAGAAGATTTTTAAAGATTTTCCCTATATAAGCCTATGTAAAACCAAAGGGCCCCGGGGCAGGGGGCATCTTTGGCCCCAGCACTATAATTTGAACAACCTTGGTAGGGGTCCACCAGATGAAGATTCCTACCAAATATCAAAGACCTGGGACTTGCAGTTTCAGAGAAGAAGATTTTTAAAGATTTTCCCTATATAAGCCCATGTAAAACCAAAGGGCCCCGGGGCAGGGGCATTTTTGGCCCCAGCACTATAATTTGAACAATCTTGGTAGGGGTCCACTAGATGAAGCTTCATACCAAATATCAAAGACCTGGGCCTTGCAGCTTCAGAGAAGAAGATTTTTTAAGTTTTCGGTGAAAAAAATCTATTTTTGGCTCCTGTGACCTATATGTGCAACAGACCGGAACCATTTGAACAACTTTGAAAGGGGACCACCTGAGGATCATTCCTGTGAAGTTTGGTCAAAATCTGCTCAGTGGTTTAGGAGGAGATGTCGTTTGAAGAAATTGTTTACGGACGCACACACGCACGACAGACAAAAAGTGATCCCAAAAGCTCAACTCGTCACTACGTGACGGTGAGCTAATAAAAGTGGGGTTAAAGGGGGTCAAAATTATATAGGCATGTTTTCGTGATGAAATTCTGGGTACTCATTAGTACCGCCTTGCCAAGGTGGATCTAACGAGTACCCACAATCAATGTTTTGAGCAGTAATAAGGTAATTTTCCTGGTTACATCAGCAGAGGATGTTATTTGTTCAGCTCATGAATTAAACAAGAGGGCCATGATGGCCCTGGATCGCTCACCTGATCCATAAAGTAACAAGTGGGTCCCGGGGAGGGCCATTATTGACCCCAAGGTTATAATGTGCATAATGTTGAGGGAGGTCTAAAAAGGTGAAGCTTCATACCAAATATCAACAAAGGCTATAATTGTCCACTAGATGAAGCTCCATACCAAATATAAAAGACATGGGCCTTGCAGTTTCAAGAAAGGAGATTTTTTAAGATTTCTCTATATAAGTCTATGTAAAATCAAAGGGTCTTGGGGCGGGGCATTTTTGGCCCCAGGGCTATAATTTGAACAATCTTGGTAGAGGTCGACAAGATGAAGTTTCATACCAATTATCAAAGACCTCGGCCTTGCAGTTTCAGAGAAGAAGATTTTTAAAGATTTTCCCTACATAAGCCTATGCAAAACCAAAGGCCCTGAGTTGGAGGACATTTTTGGCCCCAGCACTATAATTCAAACAATCTTGGTAGGGGTCCACTAGATGAAGCTTCTTACCAAATATCAAAGACCTGGCCCTTGTGGATTCAGAGAAGAAGATTTTTCAAGATTTTCCCTACATAAGCCTATGTAAAACCAAAGGGCCCCGGGGCGGGGGCATTTTTGGCCCAAGCATTATAATTTAAACAATCTTGGTAGGGGTCCACTAGATGAAGCTTCATACCAAATATCAAAGACCTGGGCTTTGTGGTTTCAGAGAAGAAGATTTTTCAAGATTTTCCCTATATAAGCCTATGTAAAACCAAAGGGCCCCGGGGCGGGGGCATTTTTGGCCCCAGCACTATTATTTGAACAATCTTGGTAGGGGTCCACTAGATGAAGCTTCATACCAAATATCAAAGACCTGGGCCTTGTGGTTTCAGAGAAGATTTTTTAAGTTTTCGGTGAAAAAAATCTATTTTTGGCTCCTGTGACCTAGATATGCAATGGACCGGAACCATTTGAACAACTTTGAAAACCTAAGGATCATTCCTGTGAAGTTTGATCAAAATCCGATCAGTGGTTTCAGAGGAGATGTCGTTTGAAGAAATTGTTAAAAGCTCACCTCGTCACTACGTGACGGTGAGCTAAAAATGTCAACAATAGTTGGCATTTTTAAATTTATGAGCAGAACATATTTCATGCTCCATCAAGTTGAGCATGAAAAAGATTTATAACCTCGGAGCTTGCTCAGCTACAGACGAGCAAGAGTCCTGATTTTTGTTTGTTTGATTTGAGGTTTAACGTCCCCGTCAACACTGTAAAGGACATTTTGGAGACGTAAAGTGTCTGGAACATAATACTTCAGTGAGGCAGCACTATAAAAGTGAGCATTGAGCTCCCTGTCACAACCAGACACCGTCGTGATATGACTGAAAAATTGTTGAAAGTGAAGTTAAACCCGAATTAACACACACACACTCATGATAAGGTAAGTGTGTTAAATTTTATCAGGCTACACACGATATATGATATACAGTTCAATTTATTACCATGTGGTGGTTTATCCAGCCCCAAACAACTCAGATGATAGCTCTTTGTGCACGACGTACGGTCACACATCACCAGTTCTCCTCCCTCCCCACAACGGAAACAATCATCATCATGTTTTAACTTTACTGCTAGTTTCTTTTTCTTCTTTTTCAATTTGTTTAACTTGGCCTCCTTCTGGTTCTTCTCTAACAGGATTGCACCTTGGGTCTATAAAATGAATAGAAAATTTAAGAATGATAACAACAGTAACTATTCAATAAATGTGCTAATTTAACCCTTGTCCTGCTGAGCCCGGATAACCCTTATCATTTAAACAATGTAGATCCAGATCAGAAGCCATCTGATCAGGATCTTCATTGTTTATCATTCAGTTTACAAATTTCTTGCAATGATTTGCATCAAGAAATCTGGTTGGTTGACAATCAGTTGTGGGTGTGGCATATTTAGATATTCAGCAGGTCAAGGGTTAAGCCATTTTGTACTGAATGGAATCTTTCACCTTAGATATAGGAGTCCATTTCAAAATTTAGGGTTGTCAGGTTGTGTTTTTAGAAATTTATTTACAAAATGGCCGATTTGTTTTGTTTTTTTTTGCAAACAGTGAAGACACTGACTAGTGACTAAGCTACTTATTTACCTGGGCCCAGTTGTTCAAAGCATCGTTAGCTTAACGAGCTCGTTAGTGGTCATATTGTTAACTGTTCTAGCAAGTTTAATATTTTAAATTTTGGTATTTTTGCTGAAAAAATGTGAGCAGCTTTTGCATCTGCAAAAGCTGATCACATTTTTTCAGCAAAAATATTAGCATATTTGCCATAATAAATGATCAAAGTTTTAACGATACGTTAACTAACGACGTCGTTAGTTTTGAACAACTGGCCCCTGGCCTTCAGAGTGTTTACAAGCTTTTTCTATAATACCTAAAGACCTACTTTTGACCCAACAGGATCCATATTTTATTTGTTTGAATTGAGGTTTAAGGTCCCCGTCAAGACTATTGAGGTCATTTTGGAGACATTGCTTCCAATTTTGTGGGAATTTTACCCCAGATTGAGATGAAATGACATCTCAAGCCCTGCCGCCAAATGAAACCTACAGACATGAACCATATTCAAACTTGACCTAGATTTTGCCAAGGTAATCATTCTGAGCAATTTCCATGCACACTGGGACAAAACTGTGGCCTCTAGAGTTCACATGTTTTTTTTCTGTCATTTGACTTACTGATCTATTGTTCAAACTGACTTGATCCATATTCAAATGTTACATAGATCATTCTGAGCAAGTTTGAAGGATTTAACCAAACATGTGATGTCAAGGTGTTCACAACCTTTTTGTATGATTTCAGCCACTGACCTACTTTTTCACGAGACCAAGAACCATAAATGAAAATGGCCTAAATTTTGTCAAGGTGATATGCCCATCAAGTTTCACAAGCTTTTTCTTAAATTTGAACTTCTAACATACAGTAGAACTTCAATGGCTCGAACACCGATGGCTCGTTTACCATGGATGTGTCGAACCCATTCTTGAGTCCCTAGCGAAATCCTCTACATAAGAAATAGTGGGAGATAATTAAGGAGATTTTAGTCTTTTATCTTGCAAATGTATGCTGTGTGTACTCATTAGAATCGCCTCGATGAGGCGATTCTAATGAGTACACACAGCATACATATTCATTATAGAACACCGAAAAGATGTCTAAAAGTATCTCATTATGCCTCCTGACAGTATTCTCAATGGCTCGAACTACCCCTCTCTCGAACAGATTTTCGCGGTCCCAAAGGTGTTCGAGCCATTGAAGTTCGACTGTACCTTTTGACCAAACATGAACCACATTTGGAACTGACCTAGGTGTTATTAAGGGGATGATTCTGAGCATGTTTCAAAACTGTGGCCTCCAGTGTGTTCAAAAGTTTTTTCATTTATTTGACCTGCTGACCATCTTGATCCCTCATGACCCATATTCCAAAACTGACCTAGACTTTACCAAACTGATCATTCTGAGCAAGTTTCATGAAGCTTGGGCGGAAATTGAGGCCTCTTAGAGTGTTCTTTTTCTAGAAGCTGACAGGCTTTTTCTAGTTGACATACTGACCTACTTTTTGACTGGTTATGGCCCATATTTAAACCTGACCTAGATTTCTTCATGATAACCATTAGGGCTGACTATCGATGCCAATTTTGACTATCGTGATAGTATTGCTATCGTGGAAACTACTATCACGATACTATCACTATCGTGGCATACTATCACGATACTATCGTGATACTATCGGGTACACTTATGATTCATAGATGTTATATCACTCACATAAAATGGCTAAGAGTGACAGAACGAGTTAGGAAAATTCCATTGGCCTAAAATTGTATGTTTATTGTGTGTTTCAATATCAGCATTCATTCCCTCGGGGCTATTCAAGAAAAAACATCTTGGGGAGACGGCTCTTTATATATATCCCCACCACCGCCTAAAAATAGTTTGCTGCTTCCAGTATATATGCCGGTAAGTGATGGTTATCATAGCTTTAATACCTTTGCAGTGTTTGAGATTTTCTGCTAGTGGAAACTGACACATGCTCACAGTTCTTCGATTCTTTGATGTTTGCCGCCTGTGTTAAATTAATCTGTGGATTCAGTTAATTAGGTAACCCGATTATTACATAGTATTACGTAATCACAGCACGCTATTTTAGCACCTCTTTAAGGGCGACATGAATCTAACAAACTGCATTAAAACTTGAACTTACATATTTTTTATTTGAAGTTAGCATCAAAAGCTAGACTATCAAAATAGAAGTAAAGCAATTATCAAGTCGGTTTTTTCATTTAGCAATATGTACAGGGCTCGACCTAGGCTCTCTGACTCTGTGGACATTTAGTCCTTGCACACAAGACAGCTAAGACAAGCAGCAATAATAAAACAAAGTTTTCATGTAATGAAATTTGACCGTTTTGAAATGTTATTTTTTTCTGTAATATCCATCTATTATAATACAAAGACAACCAAAAATAGAATCAGAAAGACCCGCGAAAAATAAAAACGCCAATTTGTCCCAGGTTGTCCAGTGTCCACCATCAAAACGTCCAGAATCACCTTAATAAAGTTCTTGATAGACGGAGACCTAAGGCCTCGCGCTGCACGTTTTTTTTTCCCTACAGGATGACGACAGGAAAATAAAACTTTGTCTGCTTAAAGAATTCAATCCCAATCGGTCAGGCCAGCCGACTGATGACATCATCATTGATGCATTTGTGCATACTTGCCGACTTATCTGAGTCTATCATGTACTCGCATGCACATTTCTGTGCATTTTTCGAGAAATGCATTTCTAATGAGACCACAAAAGTGCGGTTAAATAGTCTGGTCCTTATGCGCAAAAAGAGTCACATATACAACAAGTTAAACTGCATTATACCGTCATTTATTACCCATTTATTTACCTATATGAATAAGTCAGCACACAGCAAAAACAAACATTTCTTCATACAAAAGATCAGCTTGTGCATCTTGCAAATGTCTTCGAAACTGAACAGGGAAATGGCGTTTGTCCCAGAAGTTATACTACGCAAGGATAGTACAAACAGCAAACATTTATATATGACTGCGCAGGCTGATCTGAGCCTTCACATGTCGCACAGGTTTCACTGTCATGTTTTCAAAAAGTTGCATGCAACAACGCGTGATCAAACTATCATTGACGTTTTGTTATTGAAAAACGCGGGAAAATTTCTGACTGCCTCAACTGCACGTGCAAAAATGACGGCGGGAAATTCATCGCCGCGAGAAATTCACCACACGGCAAAAAGCTATGATACACATGTGCGACCAGCGAAGACTCAGATCATCATGCACATATGTGAAGGCTTATCAGTCCGTCCTGATTACAGCTGAATGGATATCCTAAGCAAAAATACTTGCGTAATTACACAACAGTACAGGTATATTTTCAAAGTATATTCAAGAAACAAGAGGGCCATGATGGCCCTGGATCGCTCACCTGATCCATAGTGTAACAAGTGGGCCCCAGAGAGGGCCATTATTGGCCCCAGGGCTTTAATGTACATAATGTTGAGGGAGGTCTTAAAGGTGAAGCTTCATACCAAACATCAACAAAGGCTAAAATTTGAACAATCTTGTCAAAGGTCCACTAGATGAAGCTACACATCAAATATCAAAGACCTGGGCCTAGCGGTTTCAGAGAAGAAGATTTTTAAAGATTTTGCCTATATAAGCCTATGTAAAATCAAAGGGCCCCGGGACAGGGGCATTTTTTGCCCCAGCACTATAGTTTGAACAATCTTGGTAGGGGTCCACTAGATGAAGCTTCATACCAAATATCAAAGTTCTGGGCCTTGTGGTTTCAGAGAAGAAGATTTTTAAAGATTTTCCCTATATAAGCCTATGTAAAACCAAAGGGCCCCGTGGCAGGGGGGGATTTTTTGTCCCAGCACTATAATTTGAACAATCTTGGTAGGGGTCCACTAGACGAAGCTTCATACCAAATATCAAAGTCCTGGGCCTTGTGGTTTCAGAGAAGAAGATTTTTAAAGATTTTCCCTATATAAGCCTATGTAAAACCAAAGGGCCCCGGGGCAGGGGCATTTTTGGCCCCAGCACTAAAATTGGAACAATCTTGGTAGGGGTCCACTAGATGAAGCTTCATACCAAATATCAAAGTCCTGGGCCTTGTGGTTTTAGAGAAGAAAATTTTTCAAGATTTTCCCTATATAAGCCTATGTAAAACCAAAGGGCCCCGTGGCGGGGGCATTTTTGGCCCCAGCACTATAATTTGAACAATCTTGGTAGGGGTCCACTAGATGAAGCTTCATACCAAATATATAAGACCTGGGCCTTGTGGTTTCAGAGAAGAAGATTTTTAAAAATTTTCCCTATATAAGCCAATGTAAAAGCAAAGGGCCCCGTGGCGGGGGCATTTTTGTCCCAGCACTAAAATTTGAACAATCTTGGTAGGGGTCCACTAGATGAAGCTTCATACCAAATATCAAAGTCCTGGGCCTTGTGGTTTCAGAAAAGAAAATTTTTAAAGATTTTCCCTATATAAGCCCATGTAAAACCAAAGGGCCCCGTGGCGGGGGCATTTTTTGTCCCAGCACTAAAATTTGAACAATCTTGGTAGGGGTCCACTAGATGAAGCTTCATTCCAAATATCAAAGACCTGGGCCTTGTGGTTTCAGAGAAGAAGATTTTTTAAGATTTTCCCTATATAAGCCTATGTAAAACCAAAGGGCCCCGGGGCGGGGGCATTTTTGGCCCCAGCACTGTAATTTGAACAATCTTGGTAGGGGTCAACTAGATGAAGCTTCATACCAAATATCAAAGACCTGGGCCTTGTGGTTTCAGAGAAGAAGATTTTTAAAGATTTTCCCTATATAAGCCAATGTAAAACCAAAGGGCCCCGTGGCGGGGGCATTTTTTGTCCCAGCACTATAATTTGAACAATCTTGGTAGGGGTCCACTAGATGAAGCTTCATACCAAATATCAAAGTCCTGGGCCTTGTGGTTTCAGAGTAGAAGATTTTTGAAGATTTTCCCTATATAAGCCTATGTAAAACCAAAGGGCCCTGGGGCGGGGGCATTTTTGGCCCCAGCACTATAATTTGAACAATCTTGGTAGGGGTCCACTAGATGAAGCTTCATACCAAATATCAAAGACCTGGGCCTTGTGGTTTCAGAGAAGAAGATTTTTAAAGATTTTCCCTATATAAGCCAATGTAAAACCAAAGGGCCCCGTGGCGGGGGCATTTTTCGTCCCAGCACTCAAATTTGAACAATCTTGGTAGGGGTCCACTAGATGAAGCTTCATACCAAATATCAAAGTCCTGGGCCTTGTGGTTTCAGAGAAGAAGATTTTTAAAGATTTTCCCTATATAAGCCTATGTAAAACCAAAGGGCCCCCGTGCGGGGGCATTTTTGGCCCCAGCACTATAATTTGAACAATCTTGGTAGGGGTCCACTAGATGAAGCTTCATACCAAATAACAAAGACCTGGGCCTTGTGGTTTCAGAGAAGAAGATTTTTTAAGTTTTTGGTGAAAAAAATCTGTTTTTGGCTCCTGTGACCTAGATGTGCAACGGACCGGAACCATTTGACCCATATTCAAACTTGACCGAGATATTGTCATGATGATCATTCTGAGCAAGTTTGATTAAGATTGGACCAAAATTGTGGCCCCTAGGGTGTTCACAAGGTTTTTATATGATTTGACCCGCTGACCTACTTTTTAACCCGATATGACCCATATTCGAACTGGACTGAAATATTGTCACAATGGTCATTCTGAGCAAGTTTCATGATAATTGGACCAAAACAGTGGCCTTCAGAGTGTTCACAAGGTTTTTCTATGATTTGACCTACTGACCTACTTTTTGACCGGACATGACCCATATTCGAACTTGACCAAGATATTGTCATGATGATCATTCTGAGCAAGTTTGATTATGATTGGACCAAAATTGTGGCCTCTAGGGTGTTCACAAGGTTTTTCTATGATTTGACCCGCTGACCTACTTTTTAAGCCGACATGATCCATATTCAAACTTCACTAAAATATTGTCACAATGATCATTCTGAGCAAGTTTGATGATGATTGGACCAAAATTGTGGCCTCTCGAGTGTTCACAAGGTTTTTCTATGATTTGACCTACTGACCTACTTTTTTACCCGACATGACCCAAATTCGAACTTGACCGAGATATTGTCATGATTATCATTCTGAGCAAGTTTGATGATAATTGGACCAAAACTGTGGCCTCTAGTGTGTTCACAAGAAAAAGTTTACGCACGACGGACGACGGACGACGGACGACGCACGACGACGCCGGACATCTTACTGTCACAAAAGCTCACCATGACCTTCGGTCAGGTGAGCTAAAAAACAACAACAAAAAAAAAACAATCGAAACTATCGATAGTTGAGTGAACTATCGGCGATAGCTATCGATAGTCCAAAGTACTATCGATGCATTGCTATCGAGGCAGTCCCTATCGCGATGCATCGAACTATCGATGCATCGTTACACCCCTAGTAACCATTCTGAGAAAGAGTCATGCATTTTGGGCCAAAACTGCTGCATCCAGAGTGTTCACAAGCAAAAATTGATGAATGATGGGCAATGCATGATCATCGATGGCAGGCATGACCCATATTCGAACTTCTAGATTTTGTCACGAGATCATTCTGAGCAAGTTAGATGAAGACTGGACTAAAACTGTGGCCTCCCGAGTGTTCACAAGCAAACGTGGATGGACGATGGACAATAAATAACAACAGACACCTGGCAGTGTGATCACAATAGCTTAGCATAAGCACTTCATGCTCATGTGAGCTAAACAAAAAAGTCTAGGGCACCTGCCTCAGAACTGCTCAGGTTAGCTTAAAATGCCTTGGCATGGGTACCTACCTTTGGCCTAACACCAAGAAACCCACTGCAGTTTTGTGCACCACAACGACACTGTGTTTTCTCATTGCCAAGACAATCAAGGTTGTAGTTGAATGTCAGTTCTTCCCCTGCAGATGAAAGAATATCACGATCTGAGCCATGTCCAGTGAAAATATATGATCTTAACCCTTATCCTGCTGAAACAATTTCCGACAATCAACCAATAAAACTACTTGATACAATGTCTTCATTCAACTCACAAAATGCATGAAAACTTGTGTAGATCCTGATCAGATGACTTCTTCAGAAGATCTTGATCTACACTGTTTGCAAAGATACGGTCTGTCGTGTTCAGCTAGATAATGGTCAAAGGCTATTATAACTAGTACCAATAAACATATGTTTCATACAAGAAATAGAGGATATTTGATTTTTTCAGTGTAAGATCGAATTTTAATATCGAATGAGCACCAAAACCAGTATTTTCACGAGTGGCGTAGCCACAAATAAAAATACCAGTTTAGGTGTTCATGGGTGAAATAAAATTTGATCCTACACTGAAAAAATCAAATTTTCTGTTTCTTGCATGCTTCAAAATGGCAATATTTAGCTTCACTAATCACGTCACTCACCCTTGGATAAAACTAATTTTGTTCCTGTTTGTTGCGTCAATTTAGTGGAGTCCAACGTTTATTGGATATAAATTTTGGTATAAACTGAAAGTTTGCCTCTGAGAAATAGTAAATACATGATTAGTGTCTTTAATAATAAAATATAATCGGTGAGCCTTAGACAATTTTATAGGGCGAAAAGGTCGCCCCTATAACATTGTCTAAGGCTCACCGATTATATTTTATTATTAAAGACACTAATCATTTATTTAGTTTATACCGCAATTCAAAACAATCAAGGTGTTTTGCAATAATTTAGCAAATTTACACAAAGAGACAGCAGACAGTGTGGCATGTTAAACAACATTCAGTGCCATGGCCCGCACACGTAGTATAGCGTGACGTCAACAAGTGCAAAGTTTATGACGTCACCGCACCACAAAGACGTAGGGATCAACATGGACGGTCGAATAAAAATTTATCAACGCTTTATATTCTGTATGAAAATCTGCCAAAAAATAGTTTATTTTAGCTTTAAAAAATATTTTCGAGGTTGAGACGCAACTGCAGTAGCAGTGTGCAGTTATTCCAACGGGCCATTCAAACCAGGAAAGACCGAGAAGGTAAGAATTTAGCTGAAATTTATGAAAATCTGTCTAAATAAATATTGCAAAGATTTTAACTTGCAGTTTCGTTGTTTTCCCATGTATAAAAGGTTGCATGTTTTTGTTTACACCTGCAAATTAGGGACCTGAAAAGTAGGTCCAGTCTATAAACGGTCACTAGACGTATTATGGGTCAGTAGAAAGTATTATAGGTCACTACCGTATATAGCATGCAGTTATTTGACCCCCTTTATTAGGTTACTAGAATGCCTGATTGTGGTATAAATAGCCTGGGATGGCATAATTATGAATGGTTACTGAAATAATTGAGAGTAGTTTCCCAAAGAAGTTGCGGAATGATTTAATGTTTGGCGACAAAATATGTGAGGTCAGCATCGAAAATGACGTCATTAAGGTCCTCGTGACATGTGAATGGACTAAGCGACAGTTCTAATACAGAAGTATTTTGAAGAAAAAAGTAGTCCCAAACAGTGAAAAATAAAATTGATATCTATCACTATTTGAAACAATATTGTTTTCAATTTCACTGATAAATCTCTATATTTCATTGGAAAGCATGTAAGAAATAAGGAAAAGTATCCTATGATCATCATATCTACAGCCAGGCTAGACTTTAATAAAATCACCGAGAGTACTGGTTGGTCTGAGTGCAAGCTGGGAAAATAGTCCTGAACAGAGACTTAAATAAAACTGTTCCGTTTAACCCTTCAATTCAAGTATTTTAGAAAGCAGTGAAGACCCTGATCATCTGCATCTGGTCTGGGTCTTCACTGTTGGCCAAAGACCCAGTGTACGAGCCCAGACTAGATTTTACATTTTACACAGTACTCTGACGTCACAGGAAGAAGGAAAGCACTATTATGAATAACCATTGCCTGGATTTGGTACATGGTCAGCGAGTCACGTGGACAATAGTAGGTGGGAAGCTTCTGCAGTTAGTAACTTTGGTTCGAATGATCAACAATCATAAAAAAACTCTTGGTCAAAACCTTCCATGCCTTAAATGGTTTATGACCCCCCGAATAGTCGAACTTAGAAGGCTAAACCACCTATTATGGCTATAGGACGATGAAAATTTTTCCAGGCAGAGGGTTAGTTTAAGCCATTGAGGATTAATCACAGCTGTCAGCAGACATAACAGGGGTATATATTCAATTTTCTTTAAAATAAAATTATGTTGTGTGTACTCATTAGAATATCTACTGAGAGCAAATAATATACATTTTTAAGATAAAATAAGAAATTTCTCCCCATGCCAATTTTAACAAATACCCATGAGACATATACTTTTATGGAGAAACAAGGCATCGCATGCGATACAAATCGCCTCGCACTAGACAACTTTGTGTGTGGAAAACACTGAAATGGCAAAAGTCCAACTTGCTTGAGATATTATCATACAGTGATTTTTTTACAAATTTTCAACTATGCGTCCTGGGACTCGCTCAACCAAAAAACTGTGCGTCCCAAATCTGAAAGTATGAGTCCCAATATTTGGAGGGAAAAAAGGAAGTACAAAAAAGATCGGTTCAGTATAAAATGCCATTATTCATAGTTAAAAATAATGCGGTCTAGTGTCTATTATTTGCAATGAACAGAATCAATCAACTTGTGTTGTTTACTAGCCCAAAGAAATCCTGCTAAAGTGTACGATTTTTAGTCTATTTTCCGTAATGTTTTCTACTTTCGTTTTCGATAAATGCGCACCGCAACATGTGCGTGAAAACTTCATGCACAATGGAGATAATATTCCGAACCATTATCGACAAACGTTTCCTCTCCTGATTGGGACACCAGCTATCTAGGTTCAGGGGCTGACAAATCCATTGCCCGGCCGCCCGGTACAAGTCCGAAATCGCGCCGGGCGGGTGCACTTTGACCTTAGGACGCCAGGTCGGGCAAGTGCAAAAAAAAATCGTCTACAGCTGTCAGTCTTTTGAGTCCTAAAATACATTAAAACTAGAGTAAGTAAATCACAATAATTGTGCTGCACTGTCATGCTTTGTCGACAATTCAGAGACAAACCGTCTGTGTATTTATAACAGTTCAATTATGACACTATTGTTAATCCCTGTCATATAATTGCCAAGTAAACATGATTGCCCTGCGGTGCGTGTCCTTCATTTCTGGCGATAAGCCAACTTGAACGAGGTGTGAAAATATGGTCAAGTTATGTCTCTAATTTGCGTTTATTCCCCAATCATAAAATTTAACCCACAATGTGAAAATGATTTACTCGCACCTCAGACAATTAACTACATCTAACGATAGATGTATGCATTATAAAAACGGATCGTGAATGGTTATGTTTTGACGCCAAATAGCAGACGCTCGGCTTGGCGGGAAAAGTCGAACCCTGTTGTTGGAGCTGCTGGGGATAATTCGGGGGCTGTGCAAAGCGCTGTTTTCCATCCACCTCCATTCACAACCGTTTAGCTATCGAGATAATATTTTTGTACCGGTTCCAAACATTTTTTTAAGAACGGGATACAGCCCATTAAAATAAAACAATAGCATTAAACACGTGCGGGGTTGCTGGCATCGGATGACGTCATTTGACACATTTACCGTTCACATGCAGAAAAATGGTAGAGTTGGTTTGTGGGCGGCGATTTGGATGGCGGAAAACTTTGATGTTTCAGGCCTCATACTGAACAAGCTTTTCCATGCCTGAAAGGCCTAATTTTCCAACCTTAACCCTTATCCTGTTGAACACGAACACCATTACCTTTGCAAACAATGTAGATCCAGATCAGATGGCTTCTGAAGAAGCCATCTGATCAGGATCTACACTGTTTGTAATGCAGTTTGTGATTTGAACAAATACATCATATCAAGTAATTTGATCGGTGAATAGTCAGAAAAAGGTGTGTCTAAATTCTAAATAACTTTTTTTCAGCAGGATACGGGTTAAATAGTCATTTTAAACAGAATATTGGAAGTAAACTCTAACTCTCAAAGCCAGAAATCAAGCTCTAAAAGCCTGAAATCCTGCAAATGCCTGAAAAATATGAAGCCTGTGTTTGCATTGAACTTGCTTGTGTGAAAGTTTGGGCTCATTTAGGATGGAGGGGATTCTCGTCTTGTGGTTGGATCATTAAATTGTACCTGTATCGATTTTTCGGTGACTCGTTGGGCAGTTGAAGGTTCGGTGAAAGTGCGGTATTTTATCACTTCCGCCGATATTTACAGCAGTGAAAACGAAAGTTGGATTTTTCGCCCATGAAATATTTGCGTCCGACGGACGCACATATTTTATGATCGTGCGTCCTCAGGCCTATTTGTGTGTCCTGGACGCAGGACGCAGGGGTAAAAAAATCACTGATCATATGCAACATTTGTGTAAAGTTTGTTTAAAAATCCATCAATAAATGTACATTCTAGAGTGATGACAATGTTTCTCTAAAATAGCCAAAGTGACCTTGACTTGAGGCCATGACCACGAAAGTAGATCTTGCTCAAGATATCATAAGCATCTTTTGTCTGAAGTTATATTAAAATCTGTTAATAAATGTGGCAGTAGAGCGAAGACAAAGTTTTTCTAAAAATAGCCACAGTGACCTTGAGGTCATGACCTTGAAAGTGAAAGCAACTCGAGATATTATCATAAGAAACATTTGTGTGAAGTTCTATTAAAATCCATCAATAAATGTAGCCGTTAGAGCGGTGACAAAGTTTTTCTAAAAATAGCCACAGTGACCTTGACCTTTAAAGTCGAAATAGCTCGAGAAATTGTCATAAGGAACATTTGTGTGAAGTTATACTGAAATTGGTGAAAAAATGTAAGTGCTAGAGCAATGACAAAGTTTTTCTAAAAATAGCCACAGTGACCTTGACCTTGAAAGTCAAACTCGCTCTAGGTATTGTCATAAGGAACATTTGTGTGAATTTATATTGAAATCAGTGAAGAAATGTAGTTGCTAGAGGGATGACAAAGTTTTTCTAAAAATAGCCACAGTGACCTTGACCTTGAAAGTGGAACTCGCTAGAGATATTGTCATATGGAACATTTGTGTGAAGTTATATTGAAATTGGTGAAGAAATACAAGCGCTAGAGCGATGACAAAGTTTTTCTAAAAATAGCCACAGTGACCTTGACCTTGAGGCCTTGACCTTGTAAGTCGAACACGCTCGAGATATTTTCTGAAAGTCAAACTCGCTCAAGATATTGTCATAAGAACATTTGTGTGAAGTTATATTGAAATTGGTGAAGAAATATAGGCGCTAGAGCAATGATAAAGTTTTTCTAAAAATAGCCACTGTGACCTTGACCTTAAGGCCATGACCTTGAAAGTCGAACTCGCTCCTGATATTTTTATACGGAACATTTGTGTGAAGTTATACTGAAATTGGTGAAGAAATGTAGGCGCTAGAGCGATGACAAAGTTTTTCTAAAAATAGCCACAGTGACCTTGACCTTAAGGCCATGACCTTGAAAGTCAAACTCGCTCGAGATATTTTTATAAGGATCATTTGTGTGAATTTATATTGAAATTGGTGAAGAAATGTAGGCGCTACAGCGATGACAAATTTTTTCTAAAAATAGCCACACTGACCTTGACCTTGAGGTCATGACCATGAAAGTCGAGCTCGCTCGAGATATTTTTATAAGGATCATTTGTGTGAAGTTATATTGAAATTGGTGAAGAAATGTAGGCGCTAGAGCGATGACAAAGTTTTTCTAAAAATAGCCACAGTGACCTTGACCTTGGTCATGACCTTGAAAGTCGAACTCGCTCGAGATATTTTTATAAGGATCATTTGTGTGAATTATATTGAAATTGGTGAAGAAATGTAGGCGCTAGAGTGATGACAAAGTTTTTCTAAAAATAGCCAGTCACCTTGACCTTGAGATCATGAACTTGAAAGTCGAACTCGCTCGAGATATTGTCATAAGGAACGTTCTTGTGAAGTTATATTAAAATCGATCAAGAAATGTAGGCACTAGAGCGATGACAAAAGTATGTACGTACGTACGGGACAAATGCTATATCCCCCTCACAACTATGTTGTGGGAGGGGATAATAAAGAAACATTATCCCAAAATTATCCTTACTGTTCACAACAATTGGTCTGTCACACAAGTAAAGCTGTCACTTGTAAGACATTTGAAGAAGTGATGTTGAGCAGTCTCAACTCACCTGCTTTAATATCCCTGAGAGCAAACAGTCCAACCCTAACATCACCATTCACATGCCATTTTTGTGTTTCTAAGTTAGGGCCGCAACAGTGGTTCATGAAACGCGACAAATTTCCTTTTGGTCCAGCATCAATGATTCTGAAATGAAACAAACAGCATTCAGTTGGCATAATTTCACCATTTTCTACAAAGCTGACAACATTACGAATGTTCAGTTTATTTTTCTGTGAAGTGTAAACATAACCTCCAAGAAATGGGTCTACATTTAAAGATAAACAAGAGGTCCATAATGGCCCTAAATTGCCCCCCTGATCCCAATTGTACAAACGAAATGTCAGGTAATATGAGAGGGAGTGGAGAATTAGAGCAATTTAAGTTGACAGTGACCCAAGGAACATTTCTGTGAAATTATTTCACAATCCATCCAATGTTTAAGGAGAAGATGTTTAAAGATTTTTCTATTTTTAGCTCTGGAGGTGATTTTGTTTGTCTGCGGGGAATGGTTCAAGCAATTTTGTAGAGAGTCATGTAAGAAAGATTCCTGTAAAATTATTTCAAAATCCTTTCACTGGTTAAGGAGAAGTTGTTTAAAGGTGTTTTCTATTTTTAGCTCTGGCAGCCATTTTGTTCACCCGAGCAGAACATTTTGAGCAAATTTGGTAGAAAGTCACCAAAGGACTATTCCTCTGAAATTATTTTGAATTTAAACCATTATGTTACAAACTTCATTGAATTGTGGAACCAGCAGATATATGGCTGACTGGATGGATAAGTCATATAATTTGTATTTTATAAATTAAATTAAATCAGTTCTTTCAATCCTTCCAAAACCCTATGACATTTACCCTAGCTTGTTCAGAAGACAATCTAACAGTTTAACTGTGTTCTGCCACAAATCCTCTATTTCTTCAGACCCCAATGGATGGTGGGGTAACTTGTAACCGACCTATAAAATACTTGACCAAGTCCTTCCTATGCAGAAGACACATGGCTGATTGGATAAATTTACTGAGGCTCAACAATAATTCAATCACATCAAGAAAGTGCTTCCAATATTTGAAGAACATTTACTTATGTTGTGGGTACTTGTTGGAATTGCCTCATCAAGGCGATTGTGGCAAGTGGCCACAACACAGGAAGAACAAGATTAAGAACTGTAAGAAAAAGAATTCCACTGAGGGCTATGTCAAGTCTGTATGGACTTGAATAGTTGGACGAATGCTAGGGTTGACATAAATAGACAGAGAACGGCCCTCCATGGCCTAGTGGATAAGAGCACTGACTCTTAATCATTGGGTCTCTCATGGCTGTGGTTCATGCCTAGCTCGAGTCAAATGAGACGCCAAGTTCTGCAACGCAAGGTCAGGTGGTTTTTCTCCGAGTACTCAGGTTTTCGCCCACCTCTGATTAACAATTGCCTCTAAATAAGTGAAATAATCTTAAAACCAAACCCCCAGCCCCCCCCCCCCCCCCCCTCAAAAAAAATTGAGAGTGGCAGATGTGCATACAAACTGACAGACAACCTGACTCCTATACAGTGCCTGTGCCATGCTTAACCCTTATCCAGCTGAACACAAAAACCTCTACCTTTGCAAACAGTGTAGATCCAGATCAGATGGCTTCTAAAGAAGCCATCTGATCAGGTTCTACACAGTTTGTCATTCAGTTTGTGAATTAAACCAACACATTATATAAAGTAATCTGACTGGTTAATAGTCAGAAATGGATGTGGCTTAACCAATTTATTTAGAAGGATAAGGGACGAAAAAAAAGGTATTCATTAATACTCCTCGTTACACTCCCTTATCTGTAACTGTGTTTCTAATACTGCTCTACCAAAGAAGCTCCTCTAAAAGTGCTGACTTTGTTTTTACCTGTTCATATCAAGTGTCATCATGTAGAAGTTTCTGATATCATCCTCATGGGCTTTTTCTATCCTCTTCTTGCACTCCTCTTCATCAATAAGGTCACCCACATACTCATTTACAAACTGACCCTGAAGTTTGAAAGCAATATTTATTTCATAGCTATTAACATTGAATGACTGCAAATATGTCAGGGATGGAAATGTTCTTTCAAACTTATCCTGCAGGGCAAGGGCTCCCAAAAATTCACTCTTCCTGACAAAAACTTAACTTGCCCTGCTTCTCAGGAGTGAAAATGAAAAAAAAAAAAAAATTACTCCATGCACAAACGCTTTTTTCATGTAAAATTTTTACTTTTCACTCATTTACGGTACTTTCCGTAGGTAACAGGCCTCATACTGACCAGGCTTTTCCATGCCTGAAAGACCCGATTTTACAGCCTTTAACCCTTATCCTGCTGATCATGGCAAACCCTACCTTTGCAAACAGTGTAGATCCAGATCAGATGGCTTCTGAAGAAGCCATCTGATCAGGATCTACACTGTTTATAACACAGTTTGTGAACTGAAGAAATACATTATAGAAGAAAAATCCAAATCTAAAAGCATGAAAATAGGAAAAAATCAAGCTCTAAAAGCCTGAAATCCTGCAAATGCCTGAAAAATATGAGGCCTGAGGTAATGACTGTTTAGTCCCATTTCAAATTCGTACCGAGTGTTTTTTGTCTCTGTAGGTCTTGATTCTAAAGATTTCTGCGTCAAAGTAGCTTTTCCTGCTTAATTGAAGATAGGAAATGAGAATAATCTTCCATATGAATATGCTTTTGTAATCATGCAGTTATTGAGCAGAAACAACTACAGTCGAACTTCGATGGCTCGAATCTGTTTGGGACCATGAAAATGTGTTCGAGACAGCGGTAGTTCGAGCCATAGAGGGTTACTATTAGTGCCATAGCAGGAGACATAATGGAGATAATTGTGGATATCTTTTCAGTGTTCTGTATTATATATGTATGTTGTATGTACTCATTAGAATCGCCTCATCGAGGCGATTCTAATGAGTACACACAGAATACATTTGCAAGATAAATGAAGAAAATCTTCCTAAATTACCCCTATATCGTATTTGGAGGAATTCCCTGCGGACTCTAGAACGGGGTTGACTCATCCATAGTAAACGAGCCTTCGGAGTTCGAGCCACTGAAGTTCTACTGTAGCACTAAACTGCATTGGAACGAATCTGTCTAGGGTCGAAGATCTCACTGCACAGGCGCAATAATTTATTTACAATCTCTGTTTCCGGTTTTGGAAACACGATCCAGCAAATATTCACAATTCATGCAATCTGCTTCACATTCAACATTTGTTTGCTGCAATTTGACAGTTTTGGAAAACACTTTCGCTGAATAGCATGATTAGACAATCACATTTTCATTACGGAAAACTCACTCTTCTGGCAAGTCAGAAATAATTTTCACTTGTACTTACCAACAAACTACTCGTAAAAACAAGCGTACGAGTGTAAATTTTGAGCCCTGTATGTGATAAAATTGGAGGAACTATAATGCTGTTATTGCTTGATATCAGCACGTTACTTGAAATCGAGCATTCACATGCATGCCCTAGAATTTTATCTTTAGGCGAAATTGTAGCTCATGACATTTTACGGTAATGATATCACATGAAAAAATTTGACAAGAATTTGTAAATATTCTCAAAAGTGCATGTGTAAGGTGGAAGATACTATATATCATTAATGGGTTATGGCCAATGGATAACCAATAGAGTCTCCCTAGTTCTTTCAAAAGCATTGCTGCTTGCAAGGTCTTGATTTTATTCAAGTGTTTCTGTTTATTACTTAATGGGTAAAATTTTTATCTTTAGGGTAGCCAGTCTCAGTGGTTCAGTGCATTTACCTGGTGATCAGGTCACGGTATTCTGAGTAGGGAAACAGGCCGATTTTTTTCTTTGCTCAAAGATCCCTTTTTGCAGACCTTAAAGTCTGTAAAGTCATACTGCCTGGGGTTTGCTCTTAACCTCTAAGATGCCAATCACAGCAATTTTTTGTCTGCTTTGTCAGCTGCTGGTAACTTTACAAGTCATTGTTGCAAGCAGTGTGGGCCTAGATCAAACTGCTCCTCAAGAAGCATGCCTGTATGCAAAAATGGGTTTGAACAGTTTGCAAGACTATGCAACAGACGACGTAAGCAGACAACATTTTCAGATGCAGTTTTTCATGGCATCTTAAGGGGAATGGGAACATCAAACAGATTTTTCAGCCATTTTTCAAAAGGAAACAACTTTTAGGACTTCCTGTTCGCTTTTCTATAAGCCTTGTCCCACTTACAAAAGGGGTCTACTCTTAAAGGAAAAAATTTGCTCCTCAGAAGCAAATTCATTCTTTTAAGAGTTGACCCCTATTGACATGAGAGACAAAAATATTTTTGCAGGAGTTGCCTCCCCTGAAGGTGTTCCCATTTCCCTTAAGGGTTAAAGGAAAGAATTTGCTTTATAGGAGAGTAGTACCCATAGAAGAGGGAGACAAATAATTTTGAAAGAGTTGCCTCCCCTCAATTCTCCTCATGAGTGGTACACCTCAACCTCGTTATAACACAGAACTCCGGGTCCAACCAACGGACCGTGTTAGTTAACCGAATCGTGTTATAAACGCCGACCGTATCTGTCACAGATCAACCATTGACACTATGGTGATCAATAGTTTTCCAAACAAGATGATGTGCAGTCCGGTTAATAACCGTATTACCTGACTAAAATGTGTTTAGAACTAATCAATGGCAGTAAATACCATGGCCCATCAAGTCAAACAAGTCTCTTTAATCGAAACCAGCTGATAAACCACGTTTATATCCAGAACATTGTCCGATCTGAGAGCAAGTATGCCGCCATTTTGATAGCTAGTTCCAGGCTAAATTTGGAGCATCCGGGACTGTACCGAACTACAGTACCGTTAATAGATTTCAATGGTAAAATTACCGAGTTTTAATAGGGTTCGGAACCGGACAATGGTCAACGCTTACGAGAAATTTGAATTGCTTCCCTTGAAATGTCTTACCCTTAATATTTTAGACATTTGAAATGATTTTTATTGGTGCACATGGTTTTTGAATGATTTTTTTACCGCGAAAATTGATCATGAATATGCTTTATCATTTGCTTTGAAGCTGGAATAAATCTGACTTCCTTTTACTTGCGGCTCTAGAAAATCAGTTTTATTGCAGTTGACCGATCACATCCGGCATTGATGTTTGAAATTTCTGCTGAGCAGTGATCCTTAACCCTTTACCACTCAGATACGTATATTCCCGACTCGATCCATTACCACTCAGACCCGTATATTTACGACTTTATCGATTAACGTACAGATACGTATATCCCCGTGTGTCGCCATTTGAACAAATACGTGTTTGCCCGTGTCTCGAAATCAATCGAGTTATTTTTACCTTTTTCCTAAATATAAAAACGCCGGATGTTTATTAATGTTAAGTTTGGTCTTTTGCCAACAATATTTGCGAAAAAAAACAAATATGTTTCTATACAAAGATTTTGTGTAATTTACAACCAAACACACCAGGGGTTTCTTCTACTGAATCACGATGACCTTGCCTGACCGGAATGGAAAATTACTGGGTTGAGTTACTGAATGACGCAATATTTGTGTGTCGGTCCCGCATGATTTGCATGATTTAGGTAAAGACAATTAGCGCTGTATAATCAGTTAGATTCAAGGGATTTATGGTTCAAGATAATTAGTTAATTGGGGATTATGATACCCTAGGAATGTTTATACAGCGGATGCCACCCGGAGCGAGCCGAGCTTTGAGCCGCAATAAATTACGTAACAGTACCCAAAAGTGTACCCAGGTGTTCATCGGAAGGGCAATAAAACCCACAGATGGGTAGAAGGCCTTTCATTGGTCAATAGTTTCAGCCCCTTTAATGAATATTAATTTCTAAAAAAAAAAATATGCGACGTCTGATCAGGGTCTCACCGCCGACACGTTAACAGACAAACAGATGCAATTATTAAGCGGCACCTGATCAGGGTCTTCAGGTTTTTGGACCTTATACTGCTACGGCACCCGGATCAGACCCTCCACAATTATTGCCGCGACGTCTGATTCAGCCCCAACCGCCGACGGTTCATTTTATTTTATTTTCCGCGACCGAATAGGTTTGGAGGATATAGCGACCGTCCAAATGTCCGTCCGTCCGTAGACACAACAGACAGATGCAAACAATGCAGACTCGGATCAGACGCCGTACTATTATTGAACGGCGTCTGATGAGGGTCAGCATGTTTGTAGAAGGCATCTGAGACAGCGCAGACCCGGACAAGACGCTGCGCAACGGTTATGCGGCGTCTGATCAGGGTCTTATCGGCGACGGTGGTGTTTTTTATCCCTAGTCTAAACAGGTTCGGAGCCTGGCGTCCGTTCATTCGCCCGTTCGTAGACACAAAATTATGAGTGACAAGACGCTGCGCAACGGTTATGCGGCGTCTGATCAGGGTCTTATCGGCGACGGTGGTGTTTTTTATCCCTAGTCTGAACAGGTTCGGAGCCTGGCGTCCGTTCAAACGTCCGTCCGTAGACGCAATAGACATATGAAAACAATGCAGATCCGGATCAGATGTACAATTATTAAACGGCGTCTGATGATGGTCTACATGTATGTAGACGGTATCTGAGACGGCGCAGACCCGGACAAGACGTTGCGCAACGACGCGGCGTCTGATCAGGGTCTTATCGCCAACGGTGGTGTTTTTTCTTAACCCTAGTCTGAACAGGTTCGGGGGATATAGCGATCAGCGTGGCATCATTCACCCAACCGTCTGTATAACAAAAGACAGAACACAAAGGTGCAAATAGTGCAGATTTGAATCGGACGCCATACAATTATTATACGGACCAGACGCTGTACAATGATCATGCGGCGTCTGATCATGGTCTGACCCCCGCCGGTGCGTTTTATTTTTATCCCCTGACCAAATAGGTTCGGGGATATAACTATCAGCCTGGCGTTCGTCCGTCCGTCCGTCCGCAAACAAAATTATGAGTCTGGCGTCCGTTCACATGTCCGTCCATTCGTCCGTAGACACAACAGACAGATGCAAGCAATGCAGATAAGAATCAGACCTGTACAATTATTAAACGGCGTCTGATGGGGGTCTACAGGTTTGTAGACGGCATATGGATCGGCGCAGACCCGGACAAGACGCTACACAACGATAATGCGGCGTCTGATCAGGGACTAATTGCCGACGGTGGTGTTTTTATCCCTAGTCTGAACATGTTCGGGGGATATAGCGATCAGCCTGGCGTCATCCACTCAACCGTCTGTATAACAATAGACAGAACACAAAGGTGCAAACAGTGCAGATTTGAATCAGACGCCATACAATGATTATAAGGCGTCTGGATAGGGTCTACAGGTTTGAAGATGGCATATGCGACGACACAGACCATGCGACGTCTGATCATGGTCTGACCGCCGCCGGTGCGTTTTATTTTTTATCCCCTGACCAAATAGGTTCGGGGATATAACAATCAGCCTGGCGTCCATCCGTCCGCGAACAAAATTGAGTCTGGCGTCCGTTCACATGTCCGTCCTTCCGTAGACACAACAGACAGATGCAAGCAATGCAGATTCGAATCAGACTTTAAAAATTATTAAACGGCGTCTGATGAGGGTCTACAGGTTTGTAGACGGCATATGGGTCGGCGCAGACCCGGACAAGACGCTGCACAAAGGTAATGCGGCGTCTGATCAGGGACTCATTGCCGACGGTGGTGTTTTTTATCCCTAGTCTGAACATGTTCGGGGGATATAGCGATCAGCCTGGCATCATCCACCCGTCTGTGTGTATAACTATAGACAGAACACAAAGGTGCAAACAGCGCAGTTCGGGATCAGATCCCAGAAAATTATTATAAGGCGTCCGATCAGGGTCTACAGGATTGTACACGGCACAGGCCCAGACCAGTAGCTATCAACCTGACGTCATCCACCCGTTAGTGTGTATGACAATAGACAGAACACAAAGGTGCAAACAGTGCAGATCGGGATCAGAGCCCAGACAAATATTATAAGGCGTCTGATCAGGGTCTACAGGGTTGTAGACAGCACATGCGATAGCACAGACCCAGACCAGACACTGTACAATGACCATGCGCATCATATGTCATTGCACCTCAGCGTTGGGTAAAAGTCCCACCAAATTGGAAGCAATATCTCCAAAATGTCCTAAATAGTGTTGATGGGGATGTTATACCTCTATTCAAACAAACAAATCTTATTTATAAAAAAAAATAAAAAAAAATACAGAGACGGCTCTTTGGGGTGAGCTGGCTATGGGGTGGTTGATACATTTATTCAAAAAAAAAAAAAGGTAAAGTTGGGGATGGGGGTTCAAAAAAGGATAGATAGGCTGTAATAGTTATTTTAATCTTATGCAAAAGCACTGATTTTTTCATAAACAAAACACACCCATGTGTCATAGCACATTCTTTAATTTCTCCAAAATGGCTACTTTTCCATTGAAAACTTTTATATTTTTCTTATTTATACTCAGAACATAGGTCGTGGGTGCCGATTGAGGCAGTTCTAACGAGTACCCACAACCTTGGTCTTGGTGCAGAAATAAGTAAAATAATGTATACCGGGTTCAGATAGATGTTCATTTCACAGACTTATGAACATGATCTTATTTCTGCATAAAAAGTATGTTATGGAAACTTGTTGGAAGACCCTCAGTGACATGCCCTAATGATTACCTACAAATGCGTTTTTGTGCGGAAATAAGAAAAATAATACGTGGATACCCCCTCTTTTCTGGGGCTATGGTGGTTAAAAATACTTTCTCTGACCAACCCAAAACAGAAATTTTTGCTAAAGAAAATATTTTGCTTACTTTGACACTTCATATTTTCAAAACGCAAAGAGAAACTATAATAAATTTAGTACCACTGGAAAGAAAATTTAATTTCCTAGAAACTTTACATTTACATAAATATTGTCAAATGTACAGAAAATACTAAAATAATCATTTTTGTAACATAAGGGTGAAAATCACACAAAAATGCCAATATCTCTGTTCAGATAAGACTGTCAGGCCTATCAGCCATATATGGACTATTGGTTATTGATTTACCTATATCAGTGTTCTGTTAAGATGCTGTATTGGATAATTTTCTGAGTGGTAAAGGGTTAACTGAGCGTGATATTTTTTTCCGGTTGCGTAACTGAATTCTTTAATCTCTTTATCTCGCTAAGCAACACCTTTGATTGTGCCGATGGCAGTTCATGTCTATCATACGTGTCAAGCTAAACAAGTTTATAAACTGTAGGAGGCCTGCAATAAGTATCAAAAAGTATCGTTATAGACCGTGTTAGCTACCGTATTACCGCAGTCAAAAGTGGGAGGACTAGACTATCAAGTGAGCATATGCTCACTAATACCCCCGGCCAAAGCCATCGGTAACTTTCTGGCAATTCAAAGCCATCAAGTTTGACAAAAACCTATTATGAACACAGAATTAATCTTGCAAAAGTAAGGAGAATACCATTACATCTAAATAACTCACCTGATAACTAATGAGATCTTGAACAGATGTTTGAAATGTCAGTATCACAAGTTGTCTGTTTAGTCTTTTTAGAACAAAGGCTATTTCTCTTCCAATTGTCTGATTCAGTAATAACTCCTGAAAATTATTGGAGCTAGAGCCTTGAAAGTTGGTGAATAGATTGGTGGTGATGAGTAGATGAACTGATTAACTTTTGACAACATTCCGAAAAATACTTTGTGAGTTATGGCCCTTTGTCATTTTGGTAATTTGTGCCATTGATCTGTATGGTAAAAGTGATGCATAGCATGAGATATCTTGCTGACAAAATTTTATAAAAAAAAAATTCTTAGAGAAATAACTCTTGAAAGGGGCATAATCCTGACGAGAAAAAAAAATACGCGTCAGCTAATTTTCCATGAGGAATCCATATATGAAATTTCAAAACCCTAGCATACACGGTTCTAAAGTTATGCTATGCATCACTTTTACCATACAGATCAATGGCACAAATTACCAAAATGACAAAGGGCCATAACTCACAAAGTATTTTTCGGAATGTTGTCAAAAGTTAATCAGTTCATCTACTCATCACCACCAATCTATTCACCAACTTTCAAGGCTCTAGCTCCAATAATTTTCGAGATATCTTGCTGACAAGATTTTATTAAAAAAATTTCAAAGGGCAATAACTCTTGAAAGGGGCATAATCCGGAGGAGAAAAAAAATACGCGTCAGCTAATTTTCCATGAGGAATCCATATATGAAATTTCAAAACCCTAGCATACACGGTTCTAAAATTATGCTATGCATCACTTTTACCATACAGATCAATGGCACAAATTACCAAAATGACAAAGGGCCATAACTCACAAAGTATTTTTCGTAATATTGTCAAAAGTTAATCAGTTCATCTACTCATCACCACCAATCTATTCACCAACTTTCAAGGCTCTAGCTCCAATAGTTTTTGAGATATCTTGCTGACAAGATTTTATTAAAAAAAATTCAAAGGGCAATAACTCTTGAAAGGAGCATAATCCGGACGAGAAAAAAAATACGTGTCGGCTAATTTTCCATGAGTTATGCTATGCATCACTTTTACCATACAGATCAATGGCACAAATTACCAAAATGACAAAGGGCCATAACTCACAAAGTATTTTTCGGAATGTTGTCAAAAGTTAATCAGTTCATCTACTCATCACCACCAATCTATTCACCAACTTTCAAGGCTCTAGCTCCAATAATTTTCGAGATATCTTGCTGACAAGATTTTATTAAAAAAATTTCAAAGGGCAATAACTCTTGAAAGGGGCATAATCCGGAGGAGAAAAAAAATACGCGTCAGCTAATTTTCCATGAGGAATCCATATATGAAATTTCAAAACCCTAGCATACACGGTTCTAAAATTATGCTATGCATCACTTTTACCATACAGATCAATGGCACAAATTACCAAAATGACAAAGGGCCATAACTCACAAAGTATTTTTCGTAATATTGTCAAAAGTTAATCAGTTCATCTACTCATCACCACCAATCTATTCACCAACTTTCAAGGCTCTAGCTCCAATAGTTTTTGAAATATCTTGCTGACAAGATTTTATTAAAAAAATTTCAAAGGGCAATATCTCTTGAAAGGAGCATAATCCGGACGAGAAAAAAAATACGTGTCGGCTAATTTTCCATGAGGAATCCATATATGAAATTTCAAAACCCTAGCATACACGGTTCTAAAGTTATGCTATGCATCACTTTTACCATACAGTACAATGGCACAAATTACCAAAATGACAAAGGGCCATAACTCACAAAGTATTTTTCGGAATTTTGTCAAAAGTTAATCAGTTCATCTACTCATCACCACCAATCTATTCACCAACTTTCAAGGCTCTAGCTCCAATAGTTTTTGAGATATCTTGCTGACAAAATTTTATAAAAAAAATATAACAAAGGGGAATAACTCTAAAGAACCTGGCCCCACAGCCCGAATTTTCTTTCCCACAATACAACTAGTTATGCATGTTGTTTGTACCAAATTTCAAGTTTCTAGGTACAGTAGTTCCTGAGAAATCTTTGACACAAAATTTAAGGTAACTCACAAAATACACATCTCAGTAGCAAATATAACAAAGGGGAATAACTCTAAAGAACCTGGCCCCACAGCCCCAATTTTCTTTCCCACAATACAACTAGTTATGCATGTTGCTTGTACCAAATTTCAAGTTTCTAGGTACAGTAGATCTTGAGAAATCTTTGACACAAAATTTAAGGTAAGTCACAAAATGCACATCTCAGTAGCAAATATAACAAAGGGGAATAACTCTAAAGAACCTGGCCCCACAGCCCCAATTTTCTTTCCCACAATACAACTAGTTATGCATGTTGTTTGTACCAAATTTCAAGTTTCTAGGTATAGTAGTTCCTGAGAAATCTTTGACACAAAAAAAAGTTTACACACACACACACAGAAAAGACGAAAACTATATACCCCCATGGCATACTCCGTATGCCGGGGGTATAAAAATAAAGTTGTTGTGTTAAAAACCTGATAGAATCCTTGGATAATATTTATAAATGTTGGTTGGGGAAAATATGAGGTCCAAACCAATACCGTGTTATATCCAAATTAGTGCTGTAACGAATCGTGCTACGAGGTCCAGGCGTATTTTTACCTTTGTTATGTCCTCTAAAGCCTGCAACCCCCACCCCCGTCCTTCCGTTTTGTATGGCTGCTGCTGTGGGTATGTCCGCTTCTGGAATCTCTGGTTCTGACACTTCTCACCAGTTGGGCATATCGCAGGATGGCACTCGTACATCATGAGCCGGTTCAAACAATCTGAGCTGGAACCACAGGGATTCTCCTGCTCCACCTTACACTCACAACGAGGGATCTCTGACAAGTCTGCCTTCGTTATTGTAACGCTACCTAAAGGTATATTATTCTGAAAATAAAAATATATAGAGGATCTTACATGAGTGGTCATTTCATATGAAATTTATGAAATGAGCCTTTGGCGAGTTTCATAAATTTCATATGAAATGACCACGAGTGTAAGATTCTATTTATCATATTACCACTTTAAATTGAATTTCATCGCCTTTAAATTTGACAGAATTTCCACGAAAATGCATGGTTGACATGGACGTTGCCATGACATTCCTTAATCCCATCAATGCCATTTCAGGTATGGTCATAAGATTTTTATTACACGACGTTGTCAACTGCTTATCAACGACGTCTTATGATAAATCCATCTAACATATGGCTTAGAACTGGAAGAAATATATGGGCTGCACGATGCTTCCAAGCAGAGCTGAATCTGACCCACACATTAGTACTGGTAAACGGCTTAGAGGATCTAAGCCTGCCCAGGTAAAGCAGTGTGAGTGTCGGACCATCCTTGCTTATAAACCCTATTGGTTTCAATGGGCGACAGAGCTTGAGGTGTCAATTCATCTCACCGTCGGGTAAAAGTCCCACAAAATTGGAAGCAATGTCTCCAAAATGACCTTTACAGTGTTGATGGGGAGGTTAAACCTCAAATCAAACAAAACAAAATATGGCTTAGGGCTGTTCCAGTAAAATCTATATGGTGGGGGAGGAAGGCACTTAGATTTTCACATAGCCTACGCTTTAAAACAATTTTTTTTCAATACAGCCTACGGATATTTGTATTTTTTTCTAGATATAACCAACGGACATTTGTATTTTTTTCTAGATATAACCAACGGGGTAAAACTATTTCAGGTAGAGACAACCCACAGGTAAATAAATATATATTTAGATATATTCATCAGAAAAGATCTTGCGACTAAAAATCTTTCCCTCTTTATAAACTGAAATCCTGGATCATGTGTAAAAACCATTGTCACAGTTGGTGTCTTTATATTGATTATTGAATGCCCCAAAAATGAATAAATTTTATCATGAAAGTTGTTTTTTGTTTACTTAAAAAAAAGAGAAAAGACAAGAAAGCAGTCTGGAGGACAGCCAAATCCCCCGCCGCATTTAGTATCAAGGCTCAACCTTGTGACCTTCGCCTGTGACCTTGACCTTGAGTTGGCATGGTTAGCTCACTGAGGGGGATAATTGACCCAAAGTTTAATGAAAATCCTTTTAGGGGTAAAGGAGATATGGAAGGGACAAAAAATTCAAAGTTTTAAACTCGTGACCTTCAAATGTGACCTTGACCTAGAGTCGGCATGGTTCATTTATAGGTTCTGCATATCAGCTCAATGAGGGGGATAGTTGACCAAAGTTTAATGAAAATCTATTAAAGGGTTCAGGAGATATGGAACGGACAAGAAAAAGTTACGGACAGACGGACAGACTGACAGACAGATGGATGGAAGGACATGGGTTCTGCACATCAGCTCACTGTGAAGACTATTTGACCAAAGTTTAATGAAAATCCTTCCAAGGGTAAAGGAGACATGGAAGAGACAAAAAATTCCAAGTTTCAAACTCGTGACCTTCAACCATGACCCTTGACCTTGAGTTGGCATGCTTCTTTAATAGGTTCTGCACACCAGCTCACTGAGAGGTATAATTTACCAAAGTTTAATGAAAATCTATTAAAGGGTTCAGAGATACTGAGCGGACAAGAAAAAGTTACGGACAGACGGACGGACAGACAAACTGACAGACGGACAAACGGACATGGGTTCTGCACATCAGCTCACTGTGAAGAATATTTGACCAAAGTTTAATGAAAATCCTTCCAAGGGTAAAGGAGATATGGAACGGACAAAAAATTCCAAGTTTCAAACTCGTGACTTTCAACCATGACCTTGACCTTGAGTGGGCATGGTTCATTTATGGGTTATGCACACCAGCTAATTGAGACGAATAATTGACCAAAGTTTAATGAAAATCTATCAAAGGGTTAAGGAGATATGGAGCGGACAAGAAAGTGTTACGGACAGACAGACGGACTGACAGACAGACGAAGGCCATTCCTATAATCCCAGTTCCCTCAGCTTCGCGGCGGGGGATTAAAAATTCATACAAGGCTAAAAAAATGTGTTTCAGGTAACCTGACTATTCCTAATTTTTTGCCCTCAATCCTATTTTAAATGGTTGACGATGATTCTTTTGGACTTTTCCATTAAAAATATTGTTTTCTTATCCTCCCCATTGGATAAATTTCAGGAAAAGCCAAAAAAAAATATCTTACCTTCCGACGGTATTCCAGGTTACCTGACTTAAGTTGTGGGTACTCGTTAGAACTGCCTCAATCTATACCCACAACCTATGTTCCGAGTATAAATAAGACAAATAAGTTTTCAATGGAAAAGTAGCCATTTTGGAGAAATCAAAGAATGCTCTATGACACACGGGTGTGATTTTTTTTTATAAAATAATATAATAAAATAAAATAACTTTTATCGTCTATCTATCATTTTTGCACCCCCATCCCCAACTTTACTTTTTTTTCAAATCAGTGTATCAACCACCCCATAGCCAGCTCACCCCAAAGAGCTGGCTATGGGGTGGTTGATACTCAAAATGTGTTTGAGTTCTTGCGATCGCAAGGTTACTTTGTCAGGGGAGATATCTAAAATATCTTGGCACCCAGAGTTGTGGTTCTTGTCCAAGACACATCGTCTTAACCTCTTGTATTTCTGTACCAAGTCCCATCAATATATCTCAAAGGGTAATGGAGTTATGGCAACCACAAGGTTACATTGTCAGGGTAGATAACACATTGCCAGGGGAGATAGCTAAAATACCATGGCACCCAGCGTTTTGTTTCTTGCTCACGACACTCTTTCTTGACCCCAAGTTCACTTGTACCAACTACCATCAAAATATGTCAAAGGGTATAGGAGTTATTGATCGCAATGTTATTTTGTAAGGGGAGATAACTATAATACCATGACATCCAGAGTTATGACTATTGCTCATGACAACCCTTCTTGACCTTATGTACAACGGTATCAAGTCAATCAATATATCTTCAAATATATAGGAGATATTGTGATCACAAGTTTATATTGTCAGGGGAAATAACTAAAATACCAGGACACTCAGAGTTTTGGTTCTTGCTCACGCCATGCTTTTTGAACCTCATGTTCTATTGTAACAAGTACCGACAATCTATCTCATAGGGTATTGTAGTTTTGGCTATCACAATTTGGTGTCTGCGGACAGACGGATGGACGGATGGACGTCAGGCTGATCGCTATAAACCCAAACCTATTTGGTCAGGGGGATAAAAAATAAAACACACCGTCAGCGGTCAGACCCTAATCAGACGTCACATGATCATTGTACAGCATCTGGTCTGGGTCCGTGCCGTCGCATATGCCGTCTACAAACCTGTAGACCCTATTCAGACGCCGTATAATAATTGTATGACGTCTGATTCACTGTTTGCACCTTTGTGTTCTGTCTATTGTCATACAGACGGAAGGGTGGATGACGCCACGCTGATCGCTATATCTTCAGAGCCTGTTCAGACTAGGGATAAAAAACACCACCGTCGGCGATAAGACCCTGATCAGACGCCGCATTGTCGTTGTGCAGCGTCTTGTCTGGGTCTGTGCCATCTCAGATGTCATTTCAAACCTGTAGACCCTCATCAGAAGCCGTTTAATAATTGTACGACGTCTGATCCGGATCTGCATTGTTTGCATCTGTCTGTTGCGTCTACGGACGGATATTTGAACGGATGCCACTCATAATGTTGTGTCTACGGATGGGCGGATGTACGGACGCCAGGCTCCGAACCTGTTCAGACTAGGGATAAAAAACACCACCGTGGGCTATAAGACCCTGATCAGACGCTGCATTATCCTTGCGCAGCGTCTTGTCCGGGTCTCTGCCATCTCAGATGCCATCTGCAAACCTGCAGACCCTCAACAGAAGCCGTTTAATAATAGTATGGCGTCTGATCTGGATCCGCATTGTTTGCATCTGTCTGTTGTGTCTACGGACGGACGGACATTTGGACGGGCGCACGACTCATCGCTTTATCCTTCAAACCTATTCGGTCGCGGAAAATAAAATAAAATGAACCGTCGGCGGTTGGAGCTGGATCAGACGTCGTACAGTGATTGTGGAGTGTCTGATCCGGGTGTCGTAGCATTATAAGGTCCTAAAACCTGTAGACCCTGATAAGGTGCCGCTAAACTAGAGCTGTCAGAGGATCTGACTATAGCCCCGCTTCAGCGCTGTCAGAGAAGAAAGTTATTTAAGCTGCAGAGAAAACAGTTATGAACAAGAAATAACTGTTGAAAATTTTACATTATCTGGAAAAACTCTAAGAGTTGTGAGCCCTTGTCCCTCATTTCAATGAGCATGATACATTACCAGAATGTCCATGTTTATACTAAATTTCATCTTCCATTTTTCAATGTTCAAAGGGTAATAACTCCTAAAGTAGGCAAATCAGAGTCAGGGTTCCTGCGCTCTGCACATTGTCTCATGGTGCTTTACACTTGTGTGAAGTGTCATGAAAATATCTCAAATGGTTTGTGAGTTATGGAGCCAACACAGTCAAAATTGCCTTTTTAAATGTTCAAAGGGCAATAACTCCTAAAGTAGGCAAACCAGAGTTATGGTTCCTGCACTCTGCACATCATCTCAAGGTGCTTTTCATTTATTTGAAGTTTCATGAAAATATCAGAAACGGTTATGGAGCGGACATAGTTAAAATTGCCATTTTTTAATATTCAAAAGCCTATAACTGAAAAAGTAGACAATCCAGAGTTTGGGTTCCTGCGCTCTGCACACGTAATATGGTGCTTTACATTTGTGTGAAGTTTCATAAAATTATCTCAAACGGTTTTTGAGTTATCGAGCAAAGACGGCTAAAATTGATATTTTTCAATATTCAAAGGGAAATAACTCAAAAATTAGGCAATCCAGAGTTATGGTTCCTGCACTCTGCACACCATCTCATGGTGTTTAATGTTTGTGTGAAGTTTCATGAAAATATGTGAATGGGTTTTAAAGTTATGGAGCGGACACGAAAATTGTTAACAGACACAGACAGACACACAGACAGACACACAGAAAATACGAAAACCAGAGTTATGGTTCTTGCGCTCTGCACATTGTCTCATAGTGCTTAACATTTGTGTGAAGTTTCATGAAATTATCTCAAACGGTTTTCGAGTTATGAAGCGGACACTGTTAAAATTGCCATTTTTCAATGTTCAAAGGGCAATAACTCCAAAGATAAGCAATGCAGAGTTATGGTTCCTGCGCTCTGCACATCGTCTCATAGTGCTTAACATTTGTGTGAAGTTTCCTAAAAATATCTCAAACGGTTTTCGAGTTATGAAGCGGACACAATTAAAATTGCCATTTTTCAATGTTCAAAGGGCAATAACTCCAAAAGTAGGCAATCCACAGTTATAATTCCTTCGCTCTGCACATTGTCTTATGGTGTTTAACATTTGTGTGAAGTTTCATGAAAATATGTTAAGCAGATACAAAGTTATGGAGCCAACACAAATTAACGGAATCACGGAATTACGGAAAATGTTCAAAGGGCAATAACTCCAAAAGTAGGCAATCCACAGTTATAATTCTTTCGCTCTGCACATTGTCTTATGGTGTTTAACATTTGTGTGAAGTTTCATGAAAATATGTTAAGCAGATACAAAGTTATGGAGCCAACACAAATTAACGGAATCACGGAATGACAGAAGGACATGGCAAATCCAATATAGCCCCACTTTTTCAAAGCGGGGCTATAATAATTGCGTCTGTCTGTCTGTTCAAGTGTCAGCGTTGAGGCCCTGATCAGACGTTGCATATTTTTTTTTAAGAAACTAGAGAAAGTGACCAGTGGGTCACGTATACCCCCGGCCAGCGCCAACCTCTGATATATCTTTCGAGCTTGTATGTAATATGAATGAAGTCAAGAAGCTATAAGAATCTATAAATGTGCTTGTAAAAGCTAAACCAAACATAAAATTTCTAAATGGACCAAGAGAGTGAGGGCATCAAATAGAACATACAGGCATCTATAAACTTTGACATAAAACTTTAACCAAATGTAAAATTTCTAAGTCCGTGACGTTGAGGTCAAGGTCACCGTGGGTGGGGGAAGCGACATGCATCATGAAATCATTTATCAAACATGAAGAGAATCTAACATGTGGATACAGAGATATCAGCCATGAAAAAGGTTTAACACAAAACTTTGATGTACAAGTAGATGAATGGACAGACAGACAGACAGCCGCCCAGGGGCTTGACCCAGAGGCTTAGATATTCCATATGAAAGGTAATGCTATAGAGATATCCTTTACCAAACATGAAAAAAAATCTAACATGTGGATGCAGAGATATCAGCAATGAAAAAGGTTTAACACAAAACTTTGACGTAAAATTAGATGAACAGACAGACAGACACCCACCAAGGGGCTTGACCCAGGGGCTTAGATATTCCATATGAAAAGTAATGCTATAGAGATATCCTTTACTAACATGAAGAGAATCTAACATGTGGTTACAGAGATATCAGCAATGAAAAAGGTTTAACACAAAACTTTGAAGTAAAATTAGATGAACAGACAGACAGACAGCCCACCCAGGGGCTTGACCCAGGGGCTTAGATATTCCATATGAAAGGTAATGCTATAGAGATATCCTGTACCAAACATGAAGAGAATCTAACATGTGGTTACAGAGATAACAGCAATGAAAAAGGTTTAACACAAAACTATGACGTAAAAGTAGATGAACAGACAGACGGACAGACAGACAACCCACCCAGGGGCTTGACCCAGGGGCTTAGATATTCCATATGAAAGGTAATGCTATAGAGATATCCTGTACCAAATATGAAGAGAATCCAACCTGTGGTTACAGAGATATGAGCAATCAAAAAGGTTTAACGCAAAACTTTGACGTAAAGGTTGACGAACGACCGAACGAACGAACATACGAACGAACCAACGAACGGACGGAAAGACGAAAACTATATACCCCCTGACATACTTCGTATGCCGGGGGTATAATTAATATTTATTAAAGGGACTGAAACAATTGACCAATGGAAGGCTGTCTACCCATCTGTGGGTTTTATTGCCCGTAAGATGACCACCTGGGTACACTTTTGGGTACTGTTACGTAATTTATTGCAGCTCAAAGCTCGGCACGCTCTGGGTGGCATCCGCTGTATAAACATTCATTGGGTATCATAATCCCCAATTAACTAATTATCTCGGGCCATAAATCCCTTGAAGCTTACTGATTAAACAGCGTGCTAATATTGTGTTTACATAAATCATGCAAATCATGCGCTACCAACACAAGTATTTTTTTTTTTTTTGGAACGGGGATTATTGCGTCATTCAGTAACTAAGCCCAGTAATTTTCCATTATGTCAGGCAAGGTCATCGACCGGGGGCGAAGCGTCCCGTTACCGGATATTGATTTGTGACCTACTCAAACGACCTTTGACCTGTAAACAGCAGTAAAATTGCCGAGCCTTTCTTTTTTTCACAATTTCAGCGTTGCTTTTTGTTTAAAATCTCTGCGGAACTTCAAACTGAACGATTCAGATGTCTGGGCCCTGTTGTTATTTGACAACCTACAACAATTATTTATTTTCTTTCAACATAGCCTACGGGATTTTTTAAAAAATCGGTAGTACAACCTACCGTAAATTTTAAAAATTCTGTTGTACAGCCTACAGCCTATTTTGTTTTTCTTAAACCATAGCCTACGGCCACTAAATAAAAAAGTTGCCGTCCGCCCCACCCTAATAGATTATACTGGAATAGCCCTTAGGAGTACTGAGAATGTTTTGGATAGATTTTTTTTAATAGTTTCTCTTTAAATCGCTTGTTATTGGTACTTGTTAGAATCCCCTCTGACAAGGACGTGATTCTAAAAATAGCCATCGGAAGAGATGGCAAATCCCCCCAACCAAAAGCCAATATGGCCTTCAGAAGACTGTTCACCAATAGAAAGTGCACCAGAATTAAACCAGCAATATATCACAAAACTATTGCAGTTATGGCCATCACAAGCTTATACTTCAGGAGAGATAACTAAACAAGAGGGCAAAATGGCCCTATATCGCTCACCTGTGTACCAGAAAATCATTAATGATGTTTTAAGAATGCCCTTTGGGGCTTGAAGAAATAGACTGGGCTACATGGTGCTTCTATGCAGAGCTAGAACCGACCACACATGGGTACTGGTAAACAGGTTCTAAGCCTGCCCAGGAAAAGTGCTGCCAGTTGGACCGTCCATGCATAATGACCCTATTGGTTTCATTGCGTGGAAAGGGCTTTTAAAGTTATAATTTCATCTCGATTGCGGGCAAAAGTCCCACAAAACTAGAAGCAACGTCTCCAAAATGACCTACACTGTGCTGACAGGGATGTTAAACCTCAAATCAATAAACAAGGGCAGGTAACTCCAAAGTTGTTTGTCTCGTGCAGCCGAAATTCGAACTCTCTGTAGACTGTATGTCCCTCCTGGTTATTTGCAAGTTTGATGAAGATCAGATCAGAAATGGCAGAGAAAAAGTGGAGACATCGTTTTCCCCATTATAAGTCTATGGAAACTTTTTGTTTCCATGGCAACCAAAGTTCTGATCAAAACTGGTCCAAAACCTAACGCAGTCAATCCCCCAAGCCAGTGATGCTGCACATAAATCTTGATTGGGATTGGCCAGCTAGTCACTAAGATATTCAAGTTCAAAGGTGTGGACGACGGACGGTGACAGATACCTACCTAAACTATAAGCTGACCTTGTGAGCCTTTGGCTCAGGTGTGCTAAAAAGATCAGATCATAAATGGCTGAGAAAAGCTAAAGCTATCATTTTTCACTTATATTTGTGCTCAAGGGAAGGTAACTCCACAGCTGTTTGTCCCGTGCAGCCCAAATTCGAACTCTACGTAGACTCAAAGCCCCTTCTGGTTATCTGAAAGTTTGATGAAGATCTGATCAGAAATGGCTGAGAAAGAGTGGAGACGTCATTTTCCCCATTATAAGTCTATGGGAAAAATTTTCACGCTCAAGGGGATGTAACTGGAAAACTACTGGTAAGATTCAAACCAAATTCAAACTCGTCCGAGATTTTATGCTGGTCCTCGTTTATGGAAAGTTCTAAAAAGATCAGATTATAAACGGCTGAGAAAAGCTGGGGACACCATTTTTCACTTATATTTATGCTCAAGGGCAGGTAACTCCAAACCTGTTTGTCCTGTGCAGCCAAATTCTAACTTGACGTAGACTGTAAGCCCCTCCTGGTTATCTGCAAGTTTGGTGAAGATCAGATCAGAAATGGCTGAGAAAAAGTGGAGATGTTGTTTTCTCCATTATAAGTATATGGGAAAATTTTTCAATCTCAAGGGGATGTAACTGGAAAACCGCTGGTCAGATTCAAACCAAATTTGAACTCGTCCGAGATTTTATACTTGTCCTCGTTTATGAAAAGTTACAAAAAGATCAGATGATAAACGGCTGAGAAAAGCTGGAGACACCATTTTTCACTTATATTTATGCACAAGGGCAGGTAACTCCAAACGTGTTTGTCCTGTGCAGCCCAAATTGGAACTCGACGTAGACTGTAAGCCCCTCCTGGTTATCTGCAAGTTTGATGAAGATCGGATCAGAAATGGCTGAGAAAAAGTGGAGATGTTGTTTTCTCCATTATAAGTCTATGGGAAAATTTTTCAAGCTCAAGGGGATGTAACTGGAAAACCGCTGGTCAGATTCAAACCAAATTTGAACTCATCTGAGATTTTATACTTGTCCTCGTTTATGAAAAGTTACAAAAAGATCAGATCATAAACGGCTGAGAAAAGCTGGAGACACCATTTGTCTCTTATATTTATGTATAAGGGCAGGTAACTCCAAACCTGTTTGTCCAGTGCAGCCCAAATTCGAACTTGACGTAGACTGTAAGCCCCTCCTGGTTATCTGCAAGTTTGATGAAGATCGGATCAGAAATGGCCGAGAAAAAGTGGAGACGTCCTTTTCCCCATTATAAGTTTATGGAACCTTTTTGTTTCCATCGCAACCAGAATTCCAATCTGATCAGCCCAAAAACCTTATGGAGCCTTTCCCCTTACCTGATGATTTGATCAAGATTGGCCATGGGGTGTTAGAGATATAGTTATTTGAAATTGTTTACGGACGCATGCACGCACGCACGGACGGACGCACGCACGACGGACAAAATGTGATCACAAAAGCTCACCTTGTCACTACGTGACAGGTGAGTTAAAAAACCAGGGTACCCAGAGTTGTGGTTCTTGCATGTGACACACCTGCTTAACCTCATGTACAACTGTGCCAATTACCATCAATATATCTCAAGAGTATTGGAGATGTCGCCATCACAAGGTAGTGATTCTATATTATTGGAAGGGGAGATAACTCAAAAACCATGGCACCCAGAGTTGTGGTTCTTGTACATGACACACTGTCTCCGCCTTATGAACAACTGAGCCAGGTATCATCAATATATCTTAAAGGGTATTTGAGTTATGGCCATCACAAGGTAGTCACTCTATTATATTGAAAGGGGAGATAACTCAAAAACCATGGCAGCCAGAGTTGTGGTTCTTGTGCATGACACACCGTCTCAGCCTTGTAAACAACTGTGCCAGGTATCACCAATATATCTTAAAGGGTATTGGAGTTATGGTCATCACAAGGTAGTCACTCTATTTTATTTGAAGGGGAGATAACTCAACAACCATGGCAGCCAGAGTTGTGGTTCTTGTGCATGACACGCTGTCTCAGCCTTGTGAACAACTGTGCCAGGTACTATCAATATATCTCAAAGAGTATTGGAGTTATGGTCATCACAAAGTAGTCATTCTATTTTATTTAAAGGGGAGATAACTAAAAAAGTATGGCATCCAGAGTTCTGGTTCTTGCGCATGACACGCCGTCTCAGCCTTGCGAACAATTGTGCCAAGAACTATCAATGAATCTCAAAGGGTATAGGAGTTATGGCCATCACAAGGTTGCGTCTACGGACGGACGGACTGACAGACAGACGGACGGAGGCCAGGCTGATCGATATATCCCCTGAACCTATTTGGTTGGGGGATAAAAAGTACCCACAACATAAATTTGCAACAAGAAATAATGAAAACTAGAATTTGTTTTTCTAGAAAAACACAGATGTGTCCCCCGTTTTTGATCTCTAAGTATGACCTTGATATTGGAGGTAATGAGCTGGGTCTTGTGTGCAACACATCATCTAATGAAGATGATCATTTCTGCAAAGCAACTTTAAAAATGTTCATAGAAAAATAAAAAAGTTATTGGCCGTACACAAAAAAGCAGTTTTTTACCTTTGACCTCTAAGTATGGCCTTGACCTTTGAGGTACAACACATCGTCTCATGATGGTTAACATTTCTGCCAAGTAATTTCATAATCCAACAAAGAATAAGGAAGTTATTGACTGTCTTTTTTTTACCTTTGACCTCAAGGTATGACCTTGACATTGGAGGTATGGACCTTGGTCTTGCACATGACTCATCGTCTAATGACGGTGAACATTTCTCCATTTTTACTTTATAAGTCCATCCAGAAATAAAAAAGTTATTGACTGGACACAAAAGAAACTACTTTTTTTTACCTCTGACCTCTTAGAATGACCTTGATCTTGGAGGTACCGACCTGGATCTAGCGTGCACCACATCGTCTCATGATGGTTAACATTTCTGCCAAGTAATTTCACAATCTATCCAGGAATAAGAAAGTTATTGACTGAACACTAAAAAAGGCCCCTTTTTGTCCTTTGACCTCTTAGTACAACCTTGACATTTGAGGTACCAACTTGGGTCATGCACACAACACATCGTCTCATGGTGGTTAACATTTCTGCCAAGTAATTTCAAAATCCATCTAAAAATAAGAAAGTTATTGACAGAACACAAAAAAGGCCCTTTTTTACCTTTAACCTCTATGTATGACCTTGACCTTTCAGGTACCAAAATTGGTCATGCTTGCAACACATCATCTCATGGTGGTTAACATTTCTGCCAAGCAATTTCAAAATCCATCTAAAAATAAGAAAGTTATTGACCAAACACGAAAAAAAGGCCCCTTTTTGACCTTTGACCTCTATGTATGACCTTGACATTTTAGGTACCAAACTGAATCATACATGCAACACATTGTCTCATGATAGTTAACATTTTTGCCAAGTAACTTCAAATTCTATCTAAAAATAAGTAAGTTATTGACAAAACCAAAAAAAGGCCCCTTTTTTAACCTTTGACCTCTAAGTATGACCTTGACCTTTGAGGTACCAACCTGGGTCATGTACTCAACACATCGTCTTATATTGGTTAACATTTCTGCCAAGTGATTTCAAAATCCATCTCAAAATAAGAAAAATATTGACCAAACATGAAAAAAGGCCCCTTTTTGGACCTCTAAGTATGACCTTGACCTTTGAGGTACCAACCTGCCTCATGCGCACCACACATCGTCTCATGGTTGTTAATATTTCTGCCAAGTATTTTCAAAGACCTATCTCAAAATAAAGTTATTGACCAAATACGAAAAAAAGGCCCCTTTTTTGACCTTTGACCTCAAAGTATGACCTTGATCTTTGAGGTACCGACCTGCCTCATGCGCACCACACATCGTCTTATGGTTGTTAATATTTCTGCCAAGTAATTTTAAAATCCATCTGAAAAACAATATGTCTCTCCGAAAAAAATTTTTTCAGGGGAGACATAATTATCCTATATTGAGAAATGCATCTTAACCCATTGTATACTTGTGGATTTTTCCATTGCTATATGTTAGACAAGTCCATTTAACATATAAGGGGTGTCAGGCCAATTTTTTGGTTTTTATTCTATTTTTGATGGAAAATCCTGTTAGCAAACAGTGCAGGCACTGATCAGAGGCCGCTTTCTGCGGCATCTGATCTGGGCCTGCACTGTTTGCCAAGGTATCCCTTTAGGGTTTTCCCGCATGCAATGGGTTAACTATAGGTGCCCAGGGCTACAACTGATCATTTTGGTTAAATATACATTTTCCAAAGCACCCCCACGTCACAAATATTTTAATGTAAACAAATTAATATGAACATATGTCCTATCAATGAACACTAAATCATTGCCTGATCAATCTCCTACTACCATCCCTATATAATAACACACTCTTGAATTATCTGGAACAAATCTTAAATGCATGGCGATCTTTAACCCTGTGTCACTAGGTCCAAATTTCTTAGTACTGGTTTTATGACCGTTTCAAGATTATTGCAATTATATCAAGCCAATTATTAACTGGAGGTTGGAGAAAAAACCTGAGCACCAGGAGAAAAAGCCGCCTGACCTTTCATTGCAGAACTCCATTTCTCACATGCGAATCGAGCTAAGCTCAAACCCACAGCAGTAAGAGACCTAATCAGTGTCAGCCCTCTAAATCACAAGGCGAGCGAGCACAGAGGCCCGTTCACTAGTTGAAGCTTCTTTATTTGTTTGTTTGATTTCAGATTTAACATCCCCGTCAACAATGTATAGGTCATTTTGGAGACGTTGGTTCCAATTTTGTGGGACTTTTACCCGACATTGAGATGAAATGATATCTCAAGCACTGTCGCCCAATGAAACCAATAGGGTTTATAAGCATGGACGGACCGACTCGCAACTCTTTGCCTGGGTAGACTTAGATCCTCTCAGCGGTTTACCAGTACTCGTGTGCAGTCGGTTTCAGCTCTGCGTGGAAGCATCATGCAGCCTATCTATTTCTGCAAGCCCCGATGGGCGGGGGCCGTGAAGCTTCTTTCTTAAATCATATTTACTGCTTTTATCAGGGGCCCAGGGGCGAGTTGTTCAAAGCCTCATTAGCTTAACGAGCCAGTTAGTGGTTAAAATGTTAACTGTTCTAGCAAGTATAATATCTAATATAATGCTATTTTTGCTGAAAAAATGAGAGTAGCTTTTGTAAGCTGCTCTCATTTTTTTAGCAAAAATACCAGCATATTTGTCATAGTAAATGATCAAAGTTTTAACGATATGTTAACAACGTTGTTAGTTTTTTTTTAACAACTGGCGCCAACAAAGGTGTTTGTTTGCAACTGCTAGTTGAAGTTTTAACATATGATTAACAAACAACATTGTTAGCTTTGAACAACTGGGCCTAGATGCTATACTGAACAATCCTGACTTGATGCTATTTGTTTGTTCTATACAGCATCAAATGGGCCATGCAAAATGAAAAGGAGTGTTCGAGTATGTGCCCTTAGATCTCAGATCAGCCTGTGCATAAGCCCATCTGATCAGTCTTCACTGGGGGCTGTATCGATGTTCATAGCAACAGATAAGGTTGTTATTTTGTGATAACTGAAGGATAGTTTTTGTAAATTCTCCATAAAAACCTATGTTGTGGGTATTCATTAGAACGGCCTCGACGAGGCGGTTCTAATGAATACCCACAACATAGGTTTATATGCAGAAATTAGGAAAACTATTCTTCAATAATCACAAAATATACACCTTATCTGTTGTCATGTCAGTAGGACATTTTGGAGACCTTGCTTCCAATTTTGTGGGACTTTTATCGACATTGAGATGAAATGACATTCCAAGCCCTGTCACCCAATGAAACCAGTAGGGTTTATAAGCATGGACTCGCACCGCTTTGCCTGGGCAGGCTTAGATCCTCTAAGCGGTTTACCAATACTCGTATGCGGTAGGTTTCAGCTCTGCGTGGATGCATCATGCAGCCCATCTATTTCTTCAAGCCCCCATGGGCCGGGGCTTAGCTAGTGTGTGTGAGTGGAGGGGGCAGAGGTATGCAGGATTCTTCAAGTCTTCACTGAGCACACCTGCGCAAAGACACTTTTTTGCTTCGTGGCTGATGCGACGTACCTTTACTAATTTAAAAGGAGCAGGTTTCTTCTTAGCTTTCTCTAATTCTAGCTGCTCTTTATCATCTTTGAACTTCTTCCAAACTTTGTATGTTTCTGATGCTTCTATTACACCTGCTCAAAAATAAGTAACATACAGACATAGTGATTTATCTTCCAAAAAGCAAAGTACCGTGAAATTCCAAAATTAAGACCACTTAAAATAACGACAAATTCTGTTTTAACTAGAAATGTGTCAATACAACACAAATGCCCTCACCCAGGGGCCAACCCCCCCACCAACCCCCACCCCGCAAAAAAAAAAAAAAAAAAAAAAAAAAAAAATAACAATCAACATGACAAATAGGAACTCAATTCATCAAATGGTTTGGAAAATATGAGCTCTTACAAACGTAAACATCAAACATTTCTAAGTCTGCAACCTTGACCTTAAGGTCATGGGGCAGGGGAGGGGTTATGGCTGAATGAAACTTTTGACCTGTATCTATCATCATTCCAAATATGTAGCAAATCGATTGCATGGTTCAGGAAATATGAACTCTCAAAAAATATAATATAAAAAATTTCCATGTCTGTGACCTTGACCTTGAGGTAAGGGGTGGGGGGTGTGGCTCAATGAAACTTTGGACCTGCAACTATTTTCATACCCAATATGAAGCAAATCCATTATAAAGCTTGGAAAAAATAAGCTATTAACATACTTGAATTTGAAAATTTCTATGTCTGCGACCTGACCTTGAAGTCATAGGCATGGGTGTGGGTATCACTGAATAAAACTTTGGACCTGCATCTATCATCATACTAAATATAAACCAAATCTATTGTATGGTTTGAAAATATGAGCTCAAGTTCTACCTTGTACAAAAACCTTAACCTGAGTCTAACAGGATTACGTACGTACATACGTACTACGTATGTACTCTGTACGTACGTACACACTTACGTACGTACACACTTTCGTACATTCGGACGCAGGTACGTGCGTACCCACAGACGCACGTTCGGAAAACCGAAAAACTCTATGTCCCCGGCATCATCCGATGCGGGGGCATAAAAAGCTTATTTAGTAGGCTGCAGTTATTCTTTTTTAATGTCTTCTGCATACAGTGTCTTCTAGCCAGAGACCACCATTTTTGAACAGTCCCAAAGGTGGTCTTAAATATAGGAATTTTACTGTATATTCTCATGAGACTTTTACATAGCACAGACCAACACTCTGTAGAGACTATACATACACACAAAAAAACTAGAGAAAGGGACCAGTGGGTCACGTATACCCCCGGCCAGCGCCATACTCTGATATAGCTTTCAAGCTTGTATGTTATATGAATGAAGATGTCAAGAAGCTATAAGAATCTATAAATGTGCTTGTAAAAGCTAAACTAAACATAAAATTTCTGAATGGACCAAGGGAGTGAAGGCATCGAAGATACTGAAGGAGTGGGGGTATCAATGTTACTGAAGCAGCAGAGTGGGTAATGCATCAATGAAATCTTTGGACTGGTATGCAACATCGATGCAAATATGAATTGAATTTGTCTTAGAGTTTAGAACATACAGGCATCTTTAAACTTTGTCATAAAACTTTAACCAAATGTAAAATTTCTAAGTCCATGACTTTGAGGTCAAGGTCGCCATGGGTGGGGAAAGGGACATACCATCACGATAACCAGTCCGCAAAATGAACACCCCTGAACACCCCATTTTATATAGAGAAAACTGGGGTTTATGAGGGTACACATTATTTTTCTTATTTCTGCTCCAAGACATAGGTTGTGGGTACGCATTAGAACTGCCTCATTGAGGCGGTTCTAAAGAGCACCCATAACTATGTTTGCAGAATAAATAAGAACAATATCACAGGTTTTCATCAGAAAAGTAGCCATTGTGGAGAAGTGAAAAAATTAACTATGTCACACGGGTGTGTTATCTTAATGCATCACAAAATGTTGGGACTGGTACATTGATGCAAGTATCAACTGAATTTGTCTTAGGGCTATTCCAGGAAAAAGTGTCACCGGGGGGTGGGCCGCAACTTTTTTTATGGGGTACCCCCTAGGAATTAAAAATTAACTGAAGGGCACCACCAAAGAAAAAAATTTTCTAGGAACCCCCCACCCCAAGGAATTTAATTTTTGTAATTTATAGATATTAACTTTTAGTCGTAACAAGCCGCTGCTGCATCAGATGGCTTGGAAGACCTGGGCCATGGTTGCAATCTTGTCCATAGACCAAGATGGAACTTTTATAAAATGCTTAACTTTTGTGCAAGAATAACACTATAGATTTCCGATTTTTGAGGGTCATGATATCAAGTCTATGCAATAAAGACCTTTGTAAACCCACTTTATGAAGTAAAAGGAATTTACAGAAGTGTATATATTTGTTACCCCGTGCTCAAGGCAGAACTACGAGCCTCAGTTGTTTGTCATTTCTTTATTATACAAGAAAAAGGGCATCCCTAAAAAGACATAAAATACACATTGTTTACTAAATGCCCTCATGTACGAAGACGTACACAAATATGACAGTGTCGAAAACCAAAACCGGAGAATACTGGCTGTCAATAATACACACAAGAATATGATAAAACAACATAAATGGTCTTACATGACTTTAACAGAATCCTCTCACATGGGTGTTATAAATCCTCATCAGTAATAGACACTGAAGATGACATTTCACCATTCGCATTGTGTAAACTATTAATAGATACACAAATTTACACACAACAAATATAAACAGAATATCAATAAGACAATTAACCTGGAGAGTAAATAATCAGCCCTGTAGGCTATACATGATCAGCCATGTCAAAGTGAAGTTGACGATCGTCTACTCAGATGTGATCTTTTATGGTGTCTCTACACTCAGTATTGAATTTGAAAAATGCGCAATGCAACTAAATGCATCCACGTGAGATAAACATGCAAATGCGGTTGGGTGTTATATTTTTAGTCAAGTGATGCACACATAGGTCATACACTCCTATTTTTATATGGATCGAAAAATAGACTGAAATTCCCGATAATCAAAATACGGAGAGGCCTAAGGGACGCTCAAAAAGTATTCTGTAAAGTCACTGTGTGACATTCTCCCCTGCTAAGGAAAATGTCTCCTGACATTTTGTTAAAAACACAATAATCATTTATTACAATGAGAAACCAAAATCACAGCACTTAGGGAAACTTATTAAGGAAATATTGGTGAATACAAAAGATGCAATACTTTTGAACATTCGTTAATATTGCAAATACTACATCTGCAACAACACTATCCATATATATATTAATTTCCATGAAGATATGGATTCCCAGGGAACAAGGAACTCTTAAACTCAGAAATCCACATTCACTCCACAGCTGCAATTATCTCACAATGAATATCATATCCAATAAAATCATTTAAATTGCCTATATAGAATTCACTTCTTTCATTGCAAAGATAATCACAACTTGCATATTTCATACAAGACATGAAAAATAATTTATATACAAAATGCAATGAAAACGTCAATCTAGAATATGAATTAAGAGAAACAAACTTTCATTTTATTAGGCTGTGATATTGATTTTACGACAGGGAAAAATAATATCTCTTGTGACAGTCTCCCCTGTACTACAAGATAAAAACAAAATACAGAAGATACTAAAATCTGAAATTACACAAAAACTTCTAAATCATCTCTGGATGTCTCTGCCATAGCCTGATTGACAACCCAGTCTCCATATCTGTCCGGTGGCTTTCTTGCTCGACCTGTACGTCTGGGAGCTGGAGACGTTACATTTGGGGATGGTTCTGTAGACAAGCTAGCACCAGCAAACTCAACACCAGTTGAGGATGAGCTAGATTGCTCTATAGTGTTACTGTTAGAAGAACTAACAGAAAACACACTGTCAAGTGGTAAATTGATATTTCCACTAGCAGACAGATTGCTTGTTGATTTATCTGATGTATCTGTCAACAAATTTGGCCTTTGTTTTCTCCTGTTTGAAGGAATATATATTTCAGGTTCAGACTCCGATTCTGAAGAAACCTCAGCCAAACTACATTCCTGCCGTCTGCTCCCCCCATTCCTTGTCCGAGGCACATGCTCTCTGTTTGACAACAAAGATTAGTCAGCCTCAGGTTACGACCGAATGGAGCTAAATGGCAGAAGCATATTCCTGTGTAAGGTTTTGCAGAGCCGTCATCAGCCATTCCCTCTTCACAGTGAAAACAGGAATACTTCTGTCTGGTTGAGCAATGACAATTTATGGGTATTTATCCTATTTGTCTGCTAATTTGTTTTTGCCCTTGAGTCCAACTTTTCTAATTAAAAATCTGTCTCCTATGTCGACAGTAGACTCTCTAACTTTGGAGTCATACTGTGACTTCTGATGAAGAGCAGACTTTTCTGCTTCCTTAGAAGCCATCTTGTATGCAAATTGCAACTGCTTCTTTAGCTTGGTTGAATAATGCTCCCTGCTGGCAATGGGTGGATCCTGGGATGAAGATTATCCTAAAAAGGCATCCACAGCTACTTTGGGGTGTCGACCAAACATTAAACAAGAGGCAACTACACTCACCAGAGGTCAAGTGGGAGAAAATGGCCCGTCCCTGGATACCATCTGCATCTACAAAGTTTCAAATCAAAGGCTACAATAGTTTTGAAAAATACATGGTTTTGAACTTTTATTGCTCAACAAAGTCTGTATCACACACAAATTTGACCTTGGTATAAAGTGAGTCAAGGTCATCCAGGGTCATCATCTGAAAAGGTCATCCGAGGGTCATCATTTGAACATATTATGATGGACCCAAGTTTCATGACAATCGGCTTTTTGGTATAGAACAAGAAGATTTTTAAGGATTTTTACCTTATATGGGCTTGGCAGCCATCCTGGTCACGTGACCAAACTTAAATTAATTATTTTCTATTTCATTGTTCCTAAAAGTTTTCTTATAAAATTTGGTTGCAAATGGCTAATGGTTTCAGAGAAAATGTTTAATTTTCAAATCTGAATGACCTTGGACCAAAATCAAAGGATAACCTCGACCTTGAAAACTAATGTAGTTTCACTAGCACATTTTGCCCAATGCATATACTAATTTTCAGGTCACAGGCTGCAATAATTTAAAAAAAATACATGCTGCTTTGACTTTTTCTCATACAAGTCTATGTGACCAAATTTGACCTTGGCGTAAAATGGGTCAAGGTCGGCCGAGGGTCATCATTTTAGCGAACTATAATAGACCCGAGTCGGCAATGCTACATATCAAGTTTCATCACCATCGGCCCTCTGGTTCCAGAGAAGAAGATTTTTTAAGGGTTTTTACCTTATATGGGCATACCGGCCATCCTGGTCATGTGACCAAGCTCAATTTAATTAAATTCCATTTCCTTGTTCAAAAAAGCTTTCATGCAAAATTTGGTTGCAAATGGCCTACTGGTTTCAGTGAAAACCACTTTTTTAATTTTCATATCTGTATGACCTTGGGCCAAGGTCAGGGAATAACCTTGACCTTGAAAACTATTGTAGTTTCATAAGCACATTTTGCCCACTGCATCTACTTAATTTCACGTCACAGGCTGCAATAATTTAAAAAATATGCTGTTTTGACTTTTTCCCATACAAAAGTCTATGTGACCAAATTTGACCTTGGCGTAAAATAGGTCAACGTCATCCGAGGGTCATTATTTTTGCAAACTATGATGGGCCCAAGTCCTCTATGCTACATACCAAGTTTCATTACAATCTGCCCACTAGTTCAGGAGAAGAAGATTTTTTTAAGGGTTTTTACCTTATATGGGCATGGAGGCCATCTTGTTCATGTGACCTGGACCATACGAGCAAACTTTTGTTCCCCCATCCCATGGATTCTCCACATGAAATTTGACTTGAATCGGCCCAGCAGTTTTGGAGGAAAAGTCGTTTGAAAATGTTGAGGCAGACACGGACGCAGACGACGGACCACTGCCTATACTATAAGCTCCCCAGGAGCCTTCAGCTCTGGTGAGCTAAAAATAGGGAGAAAATCCAGTACTATCATGTCTGCTCGCGTTATAAGCACGAACCAGAGGTGTACAAAAGACTTCCAGTCTTCTTTTTGATGGTTCTCTAGTGTTCCCAGCATATTATTTAATAATGTCTGGTTAAAGCGCTCCACCATATCATTTCCCATAGGATGGTATGGTGTAGTCCTGGATTTCTGAACCCCAGCAAGAGAACACAACTCCTTAATCACACTACTTTGGAAATTTCTTCCCTGGTCACTGTGTAAGCGACCAGGGAAGCCGTAGTGTACAATAAAATTCTCGAAAATAACTTTGGCTGTTGTTTTTGCCAATTAATGTTTTGTAGGAAGCGCTTGAGCATATCTGGTTAAATGGTCTGTAATTACCAAGATATGTTCAAACCCTCCTTTGGATCTTTCCAAAGATACAAACAAGCTCCAATGGCTGAGTGCTGACAATATTTACAAGTTCAGCACTGGGTTTTGGAGACACCGTGCTTTTAATACACCTGCCACCATTCTTAACTTTATTCTGTACATCAAGTGTAAAAACTGGCCAAAGAATCTTGATCTAACCAAAGAGAGATTTCTTTCTTGACCTTGATTACCTATATAATCGTAAAGCTGTTTAAGCACCAAAGCATGAAAACACATGGGAAGAACTTTTTGTTGAAACTTTTTGCCATTTATGATGGTTTCATGATGCAAGATGCCATTGTGCATATATAAATTCTTCCAATGTCTTAGATGTCTGAGAACCTCTGGATCTTCAGAACTTACCTTGTTTTTAGTGGGAAATTGCCCACTTTTGACAAAGTGTAACACTGGCAATAGACAGATCATTTAGTTGTTCTTTGGCCCATTCTACAGTATTTATGTCTGTAGATGATTCTATATTGAAATCAACAGTCTCAGCTAGCTTGAAGAAATATATGGGCTGCATGATGCTTCCACGCAGAGCTGAATCCGGCCCGCACACTAGTACTGGTAAACCGCTTGGAGGATCTAAGCCTGTCCAGGAACCGGGGTGCGAGGCGGACTGTCCATGCTAATAAACCCTATTGGTTTCATTGAGCGACAGGGCTTGAGATGTCATTTCATCTCAATGTCGGGTAAAAGTCCCACAAAATGGAAGCAACGTCTCCAAAATGACCTTTATAGTGTTGACGGGGACGTTAAACCTCAAATCAAACAAAATCAGCTAGCACAGAAGAACTTGTGACAAAATAGTTTTGGGACAAGGACGACAGTTAGCTGAATAAGCATCACAAACGGCTTTCACAAGATCCGAAAATATCACAGCTTTGTCTGTAGTGTATCAAAGATTTTGTTGGATTTCACCCAATTGCCAAGGAGTACTTTTCTTCCTCTTCTTCTTATTGAGGGTCTGCTTATTCGCAGTATGACCTATAAGTAAATCATTCAGTGGTTTCGCTATTTTTTGCATAACCTCGAAAGAAACGCCTGTAGTACCCTGCGAAACCGAGAAAAGACCGCAATGTTTTAACATTGTGAGGGACGGGCCATTCCACTTAATATTTGATTTTGTCGGCGTCTGTCTCTACACCATTTTCAGTCACTACATGACCAAGATATTTCATACTGGTCTTAAAAAACTCACACTTAGAAGGTTTCAGTTTGAGATCGTGCTCATGCAATCAACTAAATACAGCTTGAAATCTCTTTACATGTTCTTTAAAAGTATCAGAAAAGATAAGGATGTCATCGAGAAAAATAAGACAGTCCTTCAGATTGAGCTCGCCCATGCAACGCTCCATCAAACGCTGAAACGTCGCAGGGGCGTTAGTCAATCCAAAGGTCATCCTATTACATTCATAGAACCCTAATGAGCCGACAGAGAAAGCTGTCTTCTTCTTATCTTCTTCCATCTCAACCTGCCAGTAACCCGACCTTAAGTCCAATTTTGAACCCATCAGTATATCGATTCTGTCATTGATCCTGGGAAGTGTATATACATCCCTGATGGTGCGACTATTTAATTTTCTAAAGTCGATACAGAAGCTGAGAGAGCCATCCTTTTTCCTAACTAACACAACGTTAGAATAAAAATTGTTTGGATATTTGACAAGTGAATAAGAGACCGGATTTACTGTGTTACTACTCCTGGAGTTACTTCTAAGTACCGTGTTAACTCGTCAGGATTTTTTACCAAAGCAAACAAAAAATTGAAGGTTGGAGAAAATTTTTGCCCAAACAACATCAGTGTTATATCTCAATTTGTATTAAAACCAATCATGCTATAGCGGGGCTGAAGAGTATTTTACTGTCCCCTGCATATCACATTTATGCTGGGTCAGACCCTACCCCTAAGGAATTTTAAATTAATGTTAGACCTAGGACCACAAAAAATAAAATTACCTTCACCCCCCACCCCAAGCAATAAAAAAATCGTTTGCGGCCCGACCCTGGGTTACACTTTTTCCTGGAATAGCCCTTAGAGCTAATAGAACATATAGGCATCTATAAACTTTGTCATAAAACTTTAACCAAATGTAAAATTTCAAAGTCTGTGTCCTTGACCTCAAGGTCACTGTGGTGGGTGGGACATGCTTCAATGAAATCATAAGACCAGTATGTAACTTCAGTGTAAGTATCAACTAAATCTATCAAAGGGTTCAGAAGATATAATCTCTCAGAAACTTTGACGCAAAACTTTAACCAAATGTAAAATTTCTAAGTCTGTGACCTTGACATCAAGGTCACTGTGGGGGGTAGGACATGCATCAATGAAATCTTTAGACCAGTTTGTTTGTTTGTTTGATTTGAGGTTTAACGTCCCCGTCAACACTGTAAAGGTCATTTTGGAGACGTTGCTTCCTATTTTGTGGGACTTTTACCCGACATTGAGATGAAATGACATCTCAAGCCCTTTCGCCCAATGAAACCAATAGGGTTTATTAGCATGGACGGTCAGCCTCGCACCGCGGTTCCTGGACAGGCTTAGATCCTCTAAGCGGTTTACCACTACTAGTGTGCAGGCCGGATTCAGCTCTGCGTGGAAGCATCGTGCAGCCCATATATTTCTTCAAGCCCCTATGAGCGGGGGCCGCCTCTTTAGACCAGTATGTAACTTCAGTGTAAGTATCAACTAAATCTATCAAAGGGTTCAGAAGATACAATCTCCCAGAAACTTTGACGCAAAACTTTAACCAAAATGTTAACGGACGAACAGACAGATGGATGGACGGACAGATGGAGGGACAGACGGTTGGACAGACGGGAAGATGGACACATGGAAGGACGGACGAATGAACAGCAGGACGAAAACTATATACCCCCATAGCATACTTCGTATGTCGGGGGTATAATCATAACAGGAGAATGAGTAGAGATGAAAGGGTCCACAATATGTTTCTATCAAAACATTCATACAAATCATGCCTATATAAGCAATGGAAAGCAACTGTGATTTATTCTGCAATAAATCACTGTGATTTATTCTGTGAAAAGCTGCCATTTTTAACATCATTCAAAGATACTATGTTGCTAGACCAAGAAATGCTACTGGCTTGCATCAAAAATATTACGAAAGTACATAAATGGTTGTGATACACTGTCAGTCAATAATGCTGGCAGGATTTCTCTTGACAAGGGGGAAAGGTTTGGAGAATATGATGGAACAACAAACTTATTGTTGATATTTAGTGTGTTAGAATCGAAATAGATCAGCTCTAGTATGTAATTTGTTGAGCTATAAATCATAGATTGTCTGTCAGTTGTAAGCAGACAAATCACTCAAGCTACATGCTCTTGATCTAATCAACTTTACAACTGACCTCCAAACAGTGATTTATTACTCAACAAATCACAGCCATAGCTTATCTATTTCTTAAATAAAGAAAATCTTCCCTTGATTACCGTAATGATCCTAAGTATTGGGACAGACAGGCCCAAGCAAATAGTGTAGACCCAGATCAGAATGCTCCTGAAGGAGCAGTCTGATCAGGGTCTACCCTGTTTGCCATTCCATCTCCACTGTTTGGACTTTCTAGATCGCGAAACAAACCTGCTAAATTTTTTGGATAATCACTGCAAGTCCTCAAGGTGTCCGCATTTTTAGGATTTTTACAGTATTCTGGTTAATCTTCCTTATCTGGAGCTATTTGCTACAACGGTTGCCATAGCTCCAGATAAGGCACTTTTTCTCATCTGAAATACAGTGAAATTCCGCTATTAAGACACCTAAAATAAAGACTAATTCTGCTTAATTGTAATTGAAGTTATTCTTTCCCTGCGTTTTCTGTGTACAGTGGTCCTCTGATCAGAGACCACCTTTGGGACTGTTCAAAAGTGGTCTTTAAGACCACTTTTGAACAGTCCAAAAGGTGGTGTTAATATAGGAATTCTACTGTATACTGAAACCTAAAATCCTAAAATTTCGGACACCTTGACCCCAAGGTTATAATGTACATAATGTTGAGGGAGGTCTAAAAAGGTGAAACTTCATACCAAATATCAACAAAGGCTATAATTGTCCACTAGATGAAGCTCCATACCAAATATCAAAGACATCGGCCTTGCAGTTTCAGAGAAGTAGATTTTTAAAGATTTACCTATATAAGTCTATGTAAAACCAAAGGGTCTCGGGGCGGGGGCATTTTTGGCCCCAGGGCTATAATTTGAACAATCTTGATAGAGGTCCACTAGATGAATTTTCACACCAAATATCAAAGACCTAGGCCTTGTGGTTTCAAAGAAGAAATTTTTTTAAAGATTTTCCCTATATAAGTCTATGTAAAACCAAAGGGGCCCCAAGGCGGGGGCATTTTTGGCACAAGGGCTATAATTTGAAAATCTTGGTAGAGGTCCACTAGCTGAAGCTTCATACCAAATATCAAAGACCTAGGCCTTGTGGTTTCAGAGAAGAAGATTTTTCAAGATTTTCCCTACATAAGCCTATGTAAAACGAAAGGGCCCCGGGGCTGGGGCATTTTTGGCCCCAGCACTATAATTTGAACAATCTTGGTAAGGGTCCACTAGATGAAGCTTCATACCAAATAGCAAAGACCTGGGTCTTGCAGTTTCAGAAAGAAGATTTTTAAGGATTTTCCCTATACAAGCCCAAGTAAAACCAAAGGGCCCCGGGGCAGGGGCATTTTTAGCCCCAGCACTGTAATTTGAACAATCTTGGTAGGGGTCCACTAGATGAAGCTTCATATCAAAGACCTGGGCCTTGCGGTTTCAGAGAAGAAGATTTTTACAGATTTTCCCTATATAAGCCCATGTAAAACCAAAGGGCCCCGGGGCAGGGGCATTTTTGGCCCCAGCACTATAATTTGAACAATCTTGGTAGGGGTCCACTAGATGAAGCTTCATACCAAAAATCAAAGACCTGGGCCTTGTGGTTTCAGAGAAGAAGATTCTTGAAGATTTTCAAGGGTTCGCACTAGCGGTCACCAAAGTCGCCAAATGCGAAAAGAAAATAAATCTGGCGCAAATCTGTGTCATTATGCGAAAACTATTGGCGAAACAAAAAACTATAAAAAAGAAAAAGAAAGTCCCATCCCGGTTATTGTGGACTTAAGCCGTTTACTGACACGTGTATTCCACACCTTTTCTTCCACTCACTCGGCAATTAACACCTTTGACTATTGATCATATTAGCAAAATTGGAGGTTGTATTATTATCGACACGCGCCAACAATTTAGCTCAGCCTCCTTATTATAAAAAGGTGCGGCTAGGTCGAATATCAACCAGTGGGTGAAGAATATCATTTCTGTTCCATGACGTAATTGAATACCGGTGTTAAATCTAGACACCCGTCAAGGTTGATCAATGAAGAAACGGGCGACAAAGACGGATGATGTAAAATGTAGAAGTTAATTGCTGCTCAACAAGCGTAACGGTAATTATCACCAACGCTTGGGCAGGTGTCCTTAATTGGTTTTTCAATACAAATCAGCTCATGTTTGACCTCAAGTTAAGTTCTTTTGTTATGCCTGCATTACATAAATTTGGGCTTGAATATTCAGAAATATGAGCGGGCTAATTCAGAATATAAAAATAAATGTTGTCCTTTTCTATCTATCTATCTATTGTTGCTGCGATCGGTCATTCCTTATTTTGTTTGTTTAAAAATGGCGTGAAATGATTAGTTTGGTAGCCTTTTTTCTCTACCATTCCATCTCTAAGTTTACTTTTTTGCGATAAAAACTTTTATGAAATCCCAAATGTCGGAAAGTCATTAATCTAATGGCTAATCAAACACACTCTTTATGCCTGTTTGGGTTGTTTCCCTTTGAATATAATGTGATCATGTGATCAACCAAAATGGCAGCCTCCATTCCCCACCTAACAACGCTTATTTGTTGGAGCAAAAACAAAAGCATTTAAACAAGGCTTTGTTGCATTTTAGGGAGAGAAGGTAATGCCGCTGGAAGTCAGAAAACTCAAGCTATATAAATGATTTTGGTCTATGGCTTTTGCTAAGCTATCTGTCGGCAAGACAGCATAGATGACTGGTTTGAAGTGTGACCGTGTTGGTTTGATAAAAAAACCTGGGGTCTTTAGGCGCATCTACTCTTGGATAATGCACCATTACACACATCCATAAAGGCCACAAAAGGACAGCCTTTACCCTTTAAGTGCCAAGGAAAATTGTAGAGCAGATGACAATCTTTTTCATTTTGCAAAGAAGTTTCTACAACTGGCTCAGGTTTTAAGATTTTGGCACAAAAAAAATTAGATTGGTGAAAGTGATGGCGAAAGAAAAAAAAATCCTAGCGCGAACCCGGTTTTCCTATAGAAGCCAATGTAAAACCAAAGGGCCCTGGGGTGGGGGCATTTTTGGCCCCAGCACTATAATTTGAACAATCTTGGTAGGGGCTATAATTTGAACAAATTTGGTAATGGTCCACTATTGAACAATCTTGAAAGAGTTCCACTAGATGAAGCTTCACACCAAATATCATAGATCTGGGCCTTGCGGAATCAGAGAAGAAGATTTTAAAAGATTTTCCATGTATAAGCCTATGTAAAACCAAAGGCCCCAGGGGTGGAGGCATTTTTGGCCCCAGGGCTATAATTTGGTAGAGGTCCACTAGGTGAAGCTTCATATCAAATAGTATAGACCTGGGCCTTGTGGTATTAGAGAAGAAGAATTTTCAATATTTTCCCAAATTAAGCCTATGAAAAACCAAAGGGTCCCGGGGTGGGGGCATTTTTGGTCCTAGGGCTATAATTTGAACAATCTTGATAGAGGTCCAATAGATGAAGCTTCACACTAAATATCTAAGACCTTGGCCTTGCAGTTTCTGAGAAGAAGATTTTTTAAAGATTTTCACTATATAAGCCTATGTAAAACCAAAGGCCCCTGGGGCGGGGTCATTTTTGGCCTCAGGGCTATAATGTGAACAAATCTTGGTAGAGGTCCATTAGATTAAGCTTCACACCAAATATCAATGACCTGGACCTTGCGGTTTCAGAGAAGAAAAGTTTTAAAGATTTCCCCTACATAAGCTCTGGTAAAACCAAAGGCACCCTGGGCAGGGGCATTTTGGCCCAAAGGCGATAATTTGAACAACCTTGGTAGAGGTCCACTAGATGAAGCTTCACACCAAATATCAAAGATCTGGGCCTTGCGGTTTCAGACAAGAAGATTTTTAAAGATTTTCCCTGTATAAGCCTATTTAAAAGCAAAGGCCCCCGGGGCAGGAAGATTTTGGCCCTCAGGGCTATTATTTGAACAATCTTGGTAGAGGTCCACTAGATGAAGCTTCATACCAAATATCGAAGATCTGGGCCTTGCGGTTTCAGAGAAGAAGATTTTTAAAGTTTTCGTTTAAAAAATCTATTTTTAGCTCCTGTGACCTAGATGTGCAATGGACCGGAACCATTTGAACAACTTTGAAAGGGACCACCTAAGGATCATTCCTGTGAAGTTTGGTCAAAATCCGTTCAGTGGTTTAGGAGATGTCATTTGAAGAAAAAGTTTACGCACACACGCATACACAACGGACGACAGACAAAAAGTGATCCCAAAAGCTCACCTCGTCACTATGTGACAGGTGAACTGAAAATGTCTTTGCACCGTATACCAAGAATACAACAATTCTTAATTTAGGACCGTATTTCAACGGCGTACTCTGACCTTCTTCCAACCATGTTTTGTATTAGTATACAAGAGTAGACAGTGTTTATCGAACGATATACATGGCTAAAGTGGACGGATTTTAACAGGTTTGGTATCAATGTATAGGTAAAATGTTTTTCTACGCTGTGATATTTATTTCCAGGTGATTTTCGCATTAGTGCTTGAGAAAAAGTTCTACTTGCATTCATATTTGAACAGTCCTCGTATAAGGTAAAAGTTTTCAATTACTGTAGACACGTAGCTTTCATTTATATATCCAGCAATATCTCCATACATGAATAACTCTTAAGAAAAGCTTGTCGTCAAACTGTCTTCAAATGTGTCGATGAACCGTTCCAAAATACTGTCTTGTTGCCAATGTAGTCTTGTCAACGTAGTGTCTGGTTCCCGATGTAAGTACAGGACACCTTTGCCTCACCCAAGCACAATACACTAAATTGGACAACTTTTCAATTACGCTAACACATACATGTGACACAGTGCACTCTTTCATGTGTCTCAAAAACAGTTATATTTCTGATGAAAATTTGTGATATTTGTCTTAGTTTTATTGCAAAAATGGATTTTGGGTGCTCATTGAGTACCCACAACCTGTTCGAATACCCACTACCTATGTCTTGGAGCAGAAATAAGGAAAATAATGTATACCCCACAGGCATTAAACCCCAGTTTAGAGGAGAGGGATTTAGAGGGGTGTCCATTACATGGACTTGTTAACATGATGACTGGCAAGTTCTATCTTTTACCTACCTTTTCTGAACTGACTTTGTAAACCTTTAGATGACATTGTAGTTGAGCTTCCTTTGTCACCATCTTGAAATGAAAATACTCTGAAAGAAAACAACAAACTACCGTAATGCTCCTAAGTATTGGAACAGACAGGCCTAAGCAAACACTGCAGACCCAGATCAGACTGCTCATGACTTACATGGAGTCCTGATAAACTGCTTAGAACACCTATTGCCAGCATTGGTACTTGTAAACTGCTTAGAACACCTATTGCCAGCATTGGTACTGGTAAACTGCTTAGAACACCTATTGCCAGCATTGGTACTGGTAAACTGCTTAGAACACCTATTGCCAGCATTGGTACTGGTAAACTGCTTAGAACACCTATTGCCAGCATTGGTACTGGTAAACTGCTTAGAACACCTATTGCCAGTATCGGTACTGGTAAACTGCTTAGAACACCTATTGTCAACATGAGTACTGGTAAACGGCTTAGAACACCTAATGTCAATGTGAGTCCTGGTAAACCACTTAGAACACCTATTGTCAACGTTAGAACTGGTAAACCACTTAGAACACACATTAAATGATCGAAGTTTTAACGATATGTTAACTAATGACGTCGTTAGTTCTGAATAAATGGCCCCTGGTCTACATATATAGCTCTGAGTAGCACAATGAATTTTGTTATGCAATAGATATGTGTACTTTAAATCTGTATAATCTTCAAGGATTTCTTGCATTCTGCAATCCCCTTCATAGCGCTCAATCACTGTATCAAGTTTCATTTATTTATCTTCAATATTTTTAGAGATAAGCTCCGGACAAGCTTAATATTGCAAAATTAGAGAGATAAATAACTCTGTAATTACTTGTAATAGAGTTACAGTTCTTGCACTCTGCACTTCCTCTGACGGCCGCCTATCAATGTATCAAGCTTCATTTAATTCCCTTCTATATTTTCAGAGATATGCTCTGGACAAGCTTTTTAATGCAAAAATTAAGGGAAGTAACTCCATAAATACTGGTGATAGGGTTATGGCAATTGTATTATGCGATTCCCCTCATGTCCCTCTATCAGTGTATCAAGTTTCACTTAATTACCTTTAATACTTTTAGCGATATGCTCCAAACAAAAGTGTGACTGATGGATAGACAGACTGACAGAGGTGAGACAGATGAAGCGGTAACTATAAGCTCCCCGAAGCACAATGAGAAAAAATTATCACTTACTCTACCTTATCTGGAGCCAGCCTTGGTAGCTCAGTTGGATGCGGGTCTGACTGGTGATCAGGAGGATGCTGGTTTGATACCTGCCGGGGTCGGAAACATTCTTTCATGGACATTGATCATGAAATCTTTTCTACCGTAATTCTCTCCCTTCCGCTGATTCAAGAAGGGCAGTTGTCAGTTTCTGGCGAAAGAATGTGCACTGTACTGGTTAACTGCTTACGTAGAAGCCTGCCCAGTAAAAGTGTGGCTAGGTAAACTGAACCGGCTCAAAAATGACCTAAGGGTGTTGACTGGGCCGTGTGTGTGTGTGTATGTGTGTGTGTGTGTGTGTGTGTGTGTGTGTGTGTGTGTGTGTGTGTGTGTGTGTGTGTGTGAATTCGGGTTTAACGTCGCTTTCAACAATTTTTCAGTCATATCACGACGGTGTCTGGTTGCGACAGGGAGCTCAATGCTCACATTTATAGTGCTGCCTCACTGAAGTATCATGTCCCAGACACATTACATGATACCACACCCAGTCACATTATCCTGACACTGGATCGACCAGTCCTAGCTCTACCCCGTAAATCTGAGTGCCAAACGAGGAGCAGCTAGTACCATTTTTAACGACTTTGGTATGTCGCGGCCCGGGGTCGAACCCCAGACCTCCCGTTCCCCGGAGCGGACACTCTACCAACTGAGCTATCGGGGCCGGTTTTGACTGGGCCGTTGTAACTCCAAAACAAACAAAACAAAAATCTTATCTTATGCGGGTATAAAAAGGTTCCTTCATGATCTGGTTTCATGTACTCACCTGCCCTGATGTAACCAGAAGTAGTCATGGGAGCCTAGAAAATGTACAGGAAATTCTCCAACTTGGTGAGCCTTCTCTTGGATGTTAAGTGGGACATTTCTCGGGTGACAGATCTCACCAGGCCACCATCTAAAACACACACAAAAAAAATTCTGAGCAATTTCAAGACTAAGGTTATGATTACAGGGAAGATCTATACCATTTTTTCTTCTTTTTTTTTAACCATTACCAGACACAGGGCTTATTCAGCATATGACAAGTTGTTGATATTTTCGCAGAAAACAGGACTTGACATCTCTGCAAATTGTCTCCTATGGAGACAATTTGCATGAAATGTCAAATCCTGTTTTCAGGAACAAATAAGAAGAATATTTCAAAATGTTGGCTGCTGATAAAAATACCCAGCATGCAAAGGGTTAAGAAGCTTATTCTATGATCAAGCAAAAGCTTATGCTATAGTCAAGCAATATTTATCCAAAATCAGTCGGCAAATTTATCCATCCAAGCTTGAGTCTTCATAAGAGAAAACCACATCTCAAAAAGGGTCTTCAGCACACATTATATAAACAATCAGGATGATGATGATTTCGTGTTTCATGATGCGTCAACACTCTTTTTGGATTTTAAGCGTCCAACTGATCAAAAGATAAATTTACTAGAGCAAGGGACCAGTGGGCCACGTATACCCCCAGCCAGTGCCACCCTCTGATATATCTTTCGAGCTTGTATGTAATATGAATGAAGAAGTCAAAAAGCTATAAGAATCTATAAATGTGCTTGTAAAAGCTTAACCAAACATAAAATTTCTAAATGGACCAAGGCAGTGAGGGCATCAAAGTTACTGAAGAGGTGGAGGCATCAATGTTACTGAAGCAGCATGGTGGGGTATGCAATGAAATCTTTGGACTGGTATGCAACATTGATGCAAATATCAACTGAATTTGTCTTAGAGTTTAGAACATACAGGCATCTATAAACTCTGTCATAAAACTTTAACCAAATGTAAAATTTTTGTCACTTGAGGTTAAGGTCCCCACGGATGGGGGAAGGGACATACATCACGAAATCTTTGGACTGGTATGCAACATTGATGCAAGTATCAACTGAATTTGTCTTAGAGTTTAGAACATACAGGCATCTATAAACTTTGTCATAAATCTTTAACCCAATGTAAAATTTTTAAGTCTGTGACCTTGACCCCAAAGTCACTGTGGGGTTGGGGCATATATCAATGAAATCTTTAAACCATTATGTAACTTCAGTGTAAGTATCAACTAAATCTATCAAAGGGTTCAGAAGATACATTCTTGCACACCAGACAAGGAAATCCGTGATTTTACCCTGGGATAGAAATTTATGTTCTGACCCTGGTGTTCCGACCCAAAATCGAATATTCCCGCGTGTTTGATAAATGTACTGGTTGAATACGACCTCGTATGCTCCGTCGTTAAGGTTTACGTCATGCACGTTACGTGACGTCACTAACCATTCCTGTAGTGGCATCACAATATGGCGGACGTTGGAACCGAAGTGACTGCAGCATTAAACATCTGCGCTAAAAATGAAGGTATGCAAGAAAAAGAATCCTTTATGGGTGTGAGGGGTGGATAGAAAAATCCGTCCCTCGGGATCACTGTCCGGCATCACTCGGCAAGCCTCGTGATGCCGGACAGTGACCCTCGGGACGGATTTTTCCATCCACCCCTCACACCCATATAAGATTCTTATAATCTCTTAGAAACTTTAATGCAAAACTTTAACCAAACTGTTGACGAGACGTACATTCTGGGGATCCCCATGTAAACTCTATGGAGACTACATCACGTGAACAAGTCCGTGAAATGAAGACCCCCCTACACCCCACTTTATATAGAGAAAACTGGGGTTTACGGGGGTATTCATTATTTTTCTTATTTCTGCTCCATGACATAGGTTGTGGGTACTCGTTAGAACCGCCTCAATGAGGCGGTTCTAACGAGCACACACAACCTATGTCATGAGCATTTATAAGAAAAATATCAAGGATTTTCATCAGAAAAGTAGTCATTTTGGAGATGTGAAAAATGCACTATGTCGCACGGGTGAGTTATCGTAATGAAAACCCCACAATGTAGATTTGTACAGCCACTAAACCCCATATCACATTTTTACTAAACCCCACATCACATTTTTTAACCCCACAACGCCAAAATTTACGGAATAAACCTCATTAGTATCAACTGTACAGGTTTTGAAACCCACTAACAGATGAATGGCAGGACGAAAAATATATACCCCCATAGCATACTTCGTATTCCGGGGGTATAAAAAAAGACAAGAAACTTAAAACAGGAGATTGACAAACAATGTCAGCCCAGATCACATTATGATAAAGCATAGAAACAGCTATGGTTGGTGTTTTAACTGAAGGAAATATCACAAAATACACACCTTATCTGTTGCTATGTATAATGTAACACATCTGTCAGGGCTGGAAAATTCTTCAAAATTTCACTCGTCCTGCATGTCCAAAGGCATGTTGAGTTTTGGTAAATTTCATAGGGACAAGCCAAAATTTTTACTCAAATTTTTCAGCCTGTCAAGCTGACATAGTGCGTTTTTCATATCTCCAGAATGGTTAATTTTCTCCACTTGTTTGCTCACCATGAGCAGTAAAAATTTTGGAGGACAAGTAAAAAATTTTGTCTGGTATTATATATACACCTCAACTGGGAACCAGCCTTGGGGAAACTTCCTTTTCCTGTGAACTTGAGGACAATTACCATTTCATAATTTTATGATTTATTGGCCCAGCATTATACAGACATATCAAGCTGGTATCTGAACACATTATTTTACCAGCCTTGAAAAAAGTCTTTCTTAGAGCCATGAAAGATAGCTGTTTATTGTAGGTATACATATGAGTGGTCAAAATCTCTTCCTTTTTTTTTCAGCATCACATATATGTCCCTTTTCATTTCAACTGTACACCAACAAACCCTCTTAATTAAGCATTCATAATTAGCTGTGTATCAATAGCAACAGAATTTAAAATCTACTTTCTCACCTATAATTTCCTATTTTCACCCACACCACTTCTCCATACAATGGCCTCTTTCCCTTTACACAGTCAGGACAATACCAGCTTCCTGTTGGGAATTCTGGGAGATTTAAACAGTCGGAATGAAATGCTGCGGGACAACTTTCACAACAAAGCAGAGTTCCACCTGAAAAAGGAGAGTATATTTGTTTGGTTCAGGTCTAACGTCCCTGTCAACACTGGTCATTTTGGAGACGTTGCTTCCAATTTTTATGGGACTTTTACCCGACAGTGCGTCAGTTTCAGCTCTGCGTGGAAGCATCTTGCAGCCCTATCTATTTCTCCAAGCACCGATGGGCGGGGGCCAAAAGGAGAGTATAATATGAGCTGAGAGGAGCAAAATGTCTCGCGACACAGCCATGACTCAATCAGTCAATGCTAGTGGTTGAACCTGCCACAAATTTGTTTGGTCATCAGTTTGTTCAAGTGACCAACCCCATCACGAAAACACGCCTATATAATTTTGACCCCGTTGAACCCAAATTTTATATAGTAAAACTGGGGTTTACAGGGGTAAACCTTATTTACCAGTATTCATGTCTGGTCGGTTTCAGCTCTGGTGGAAGCACTATGTAGCCCAATCTATTTCTCCAAGCCTAGATGGCTGGGGCTCAAATTCAATATCAGATGTATGTTAAGGCTTACATAATAACAAAGTAATACACATACAGTAAAATTCTTATATTAAAACCACCTTTGGGACTGTTCAAAAGTGGTCTTTAAGACCACTTTTGAACAGTGCCAAAGGTTGTCCTTGACCAGAGAACATTGTGTTTAGAAAACATGCAGAAAGAATAACTGCAACCTTCTAAATAAGCTTTTTAAAGCAGAATTAGTCTTAATTTTAGGTGGTCTTAATAGCGGATTTCACTGTATATGGCAAGCCCCCGCCCATCGGGGCTTGAAGAAATATATGGGCTGCATGATGCTTCCACGCAGAGCTGAAACCGACCCGCACACAAGTACTGGTAAACCGCTTAAAGGATCTAAACCTGCCCAGGCAAAGTGGTGCGAGTCGGCCCGTCCATGCTTATAAACCCTAATGGTTTCATTGGGCGACAGGGCTTGAGATGTCATTTCATCTCAATGTCGGGTAAAAGTCCAACAAAATTGGAAGCAACGTCTCCAGCAATGACCTTTACAGTGCTGATGGGGACGTTAAACCTCAAATCAAACAAAACAAAACTGTACATAATTATGGTTCAGTTGTATTCAATTAGTTATTATGGCACATCAATCTTTATAGCTATTTTCTGTACTGTCTCCAAAGAAATGCTGAGGCAGTCCAATAGAAGATGAAGAATGGGACAGAAGAGAATGAGCAAAACAGTATGAAAGTGGATAAACAAATGCAGCAGATTTTGTTTGACAGTAAACTATTTGGACAACCAAGGTCCAGTTGTTCAAAGCATTGTAAGCTCAACGAGCTTGTTAGTGGTCAAATTGTTAAGTGTTCTAGTATTAAAGTACAATATGTAATAAAGTGGTATTTTTGCTGAAAAAATGTGAGCAGCTTTTAGCTGCTAACATTTTCTCAGCAAAAATATTAGCATATTTGCCATATTAAATGATCAAAGATTTAATGATACGGTAACTAACCACATCATTAGTTTAGAACAAGCGGCCCCAGATGGTGTAAGATTTAACACGACATATTTGTCCTAAACAACCACCCCTTTGTCATTAGATACACACCATCTTCATGTCACTAACCACCCCTTACATCTTTCAATGGGCTGGGTGTGTGTGTTGTGGTCATTTTTTTTTTTTGGTGGTGGGGGGGGGGGGGGTATGGCCCTTTCAAGATTATTTCACTTACCCTTAGCTGATTTTTAATTAGAGGTGGGAGAACGAAAACTGGAATACCAGGATAAAAACACCAGACCTTCCATTGCAGAACTTGGCGTCTCACATGTGCAGCACCTGGTTTTACGGCCTAGTCAGGAGCTAAGGTTACTTTCACTGTTCACTGACAGGCTTAGACCCTCTAAGTAGTTCAACAGTACTTAATGAGATCGCAATGAATCCAACCACACAGAAACTGACAAAAGCCTGTGGGTCAATGGCTGATTCCTCAAGCAACCCCTCCCAACAATCTTGCACCTACTGCAAGCAAAACAGGCCCTTGCCTTGCCCTACTGAAGCAAAAGCAATAGAATGCCTCGGCACTCAAGGCTTCACAGCACCTTCACACGACCCAACCTCCCACGAAATGAATTGAGTAAATTCATAAACATGAAAGTAAACATATATATTTAGAGGATATTTACTTTTTTGCGCTCGACATCAAAAATATTTCATCGAGTGTGTTGAAAACATCCAAATTTTCACGAGTGCGAAGCACAAGTGAAAATTCAGATGTTTTCAACACGAGTTGAAATATTTTTGGTATCCTTCAAAAAAGTAACTTTTCTTTACATTTTATAATTTTATGCGGATATTTAAGGTAATTGATCAATCGTATTGTACATCATAATTTTGACCTGGCTATGACGTCACAACTGTCAGTTTCAAAACATAAACTGATCGCCATTTTGAATACAGCATTTTTACAATTCAAAGAGTGCTTTTCAAGGTATTTTACAGTATTATTTTAATCCATAACATATGAATTTTGGCGAGAAAATGTAGTCTAAGCCTCTACTGTGAAAATAACAAGGTCATGTTATTTTTCGCACTGTGAAATATCATTTTTAATTTTTTCAGTCATGCATTGATTTCACTGCAGAGTAAAAAATAAATACCTTTATTGCAATCAAAACACCAGCTAACATTAACATGCGTATGGTGTTTCTGTGTGTGTATAGGCTGAAAATGTCTGGCACAAACGATGTTGAAACCTGTAAGGTTGATGCTACCTGCTGCAATACAGAAGTCTCCAACATGGTAGGCTGTTGGACATCGGACACATCGTAATAAACGACCTGAAAAGAAAAGTTACCATAATGAACCTATTATTGGGATGGATATGTCTAAGCAAACAGTGCAGACCCAGATCAGACTGCTCCTTCAGCAGCAGTCTGATCAGGGTCTACACGGTTTGCCATTCCGTTTGTACCATTTGGACACCTTGCAGGATCGTGCAACAAATTTGTTAATATGTTAGGAGAGGGGACTTCAGCAAGTCCTCAAGGTGTCCATTTTTTTGGATTTTTACGGTATGATCAGCAATTTACAGCACGTAAGGGGATTCGATATTTTCTGTCATTTTTTTTTTTGGTTGTTGTTTCTTCACAAGGGAGACAACATTTTTGAACTTCCTGTTTGCTTTCCCGTAAAGTGAGTCCCTTCTTTACGGGCAGATCCACTTTGAAAAGGGGTGTACCCTTAAAAAAAAGAATGCTCCTAGGAGCAAATTCTTTCCTTTAAGAGTACGGGAGAAAAAAAATATTTTCGGTAGTTACCTCCCTTTATGGTGTATCCATTCCTCTAAAAAAAACACAGCATGTATCCATTCCCCTTAACACACAGCAATCAATATAAGGTAATTATACCAACACCAGTATACATCAAAAGTATGATCTTTCCATGTAAGGATCTCCGAGTACAAATGCTTGTGTCAGGCCTCCGCTACCTGCTATTCCTGATTATCAATTAAACATATGTTTCACAGCCATGACTATCTAGTAGTAATGCATTTAAGTCACTGTCAGACATTGAACAATACCCTTCTGGATGCATGTTTCATTGCATTGTTTGTTGACTGAGCTTGTTAGTGGTCAAAATGTTAACTGTTCATCTGCAAATGCAAAAGCTACACACACTTTTCAGCAAAAATATTTAGCCTATATGCTAAGTTTAAAACAAATGGCTCCTAATGCGATGTTGATGTACCTAGAATCATGTGGGCCTCAGGAAATCAATATTTTTTCCCTCCATCTTTATGGTCCTTTCAAGAACATGGCAAAATCTTGAAATACCCAAAGAACATACCCTATTAAAGCAGAACTTGACCAGCAGGGACCAATCCGGCAACATTCTGCTCACCAGCCAGACATGCCTCCAATAAAGCCAACAAGGCCGGCTGTCTATGCCTGGGATAGTGCATTAACCTGCCCTGTCCATTTGTACTGGCAAGCCAAAAAACAGGCAAATATATGCGATAAAAGCTGTGATTTAATGTTACTTTGTTCATTAATTTAACTGTATTGTTGGTATTACCTTGCCCAGGCTGACACAGTTACTAGTGATTATACATGCATGTATATTTCACCAATGTTTGTTTCAAAATATATGCCAAACACAGTTTGTTTAACCCTTTTTGTACCAAATGGAATCTTCTTCCTTATATGGTAAGAGTCCATTTCGAAATTTAATGGTGACAGGTTGTGTACTCTTTAAAATTTATTTGGAAAAAAAAATGGCTGAACTTTTTGCAAATTAAAAATGGCTGAACTTTTTGCAAAATAGTGTAGGCCATGATTTGACACCGTTTTGCGGCATCTGATCTAGGCCTACACTGTTTGCCAGGGTACCCGTTTTGGGGTTTCCGGTACACAATGGGTAATTCAAACTAGTTCTTGGGTTCCTTGTGAGTATTTCCCAAAACCCAACATAGCCATATATGTGTTTGGGATAATATGTTTTTTGTTGTTTTTTTCTAATATGTTGAAAAGGTACGCTGTGTGCACTCATTAAAATTGCCTCAATGAGGTCATTCTAATGAGTACACACAGCTATCAATATGCCTCATGACCTGGCACTATGATTAACCCTTAATCGTTACAACTACCACCATCTCAAACAAATTTTCATGGTCCAAGAGGTGTTCAAGTTACTGAAAATCGACTGGACAGTAAAATTCCGCTATTAAGACCACAAAAAATTGAGACAAATTCTGCTTTAAAAAGATTATTTAGAAAGTTTCAGTTACATGTATTCTTTGGGCTTTCTCCATACAGTGCCATATGGTCAGAGACCACTTTTGGGACCACTTTTGAACAGTCCCAAAGGTGGTCTTAATATTGGGTTTTACTGTATATACTTATCCTTGCTTCTTACCATGATTTGCCTTTGCTGAGGACTTGAGATTACCGGCTAGACATGTATGACATAGATGTAGTGGGCACGTGATACCCTTCCCCTCCACACGTGCCTGCGGAAATTGTTTTACACAGTCTGTATGATAGAATTTGCCACAATGTGCAACACTACACTTCTGGGTTCCATTATCGGACTTCTTACATACAAAACATGAATGAACACCTGCAAAAACGAAACTGAATATTACTACCACTATTAACATTGTAAAAGTTGTAGCACCTAAATCATGTAATTATTGAACTTAATTTTGAACAGAACATGTCATTGACCTATACCATATTTACCGGCATATGCCAAGGGCCATATCTGGGAGATGGGCAAACAGTGTAGACCCAGATCAGATGCCACATGTGGCAGCGGATATGGGTTTATACTGTTTGCTTAATGTTTTGTTTGTTTATTTGATTTTAGGTATAACATCCCTGTCAACACTTTTTAGGTCATTTTGGAGATGTTGCTTTTAATTTTGTGAGACTTCTACCTGACACTGAAATGAAATGACATCTCAAGCCCTGCGGCCCAAAAGAAACCAATAGGGTTTATATGCATGAATGGTCCAATGCACACCACTTTGCCTGGGCTGGCTTAGTCCTTCTAAGCGGTTTACCAGGATTTGAGTGGTCAGTTTCAGCACTGCGTGGCAGCAACATGCAGCCCAATCTATTTCTCCAAGCCCATTCCTATTTTTGTGGACCTTACAATACACAAAACCTGACACCCCTATAGTTAGAAATCGACAGGTCTGAAGCTATTAGGCAGCCCCCCCCCCCCCCCCCCCCCCCCCCATAGGGGCTTGAAGAAATATATGGGCTGCACGATGCTTCCACACAGAGCTGAATCCGGCCCGCACACTAGTACTGGTAAACCGCTTTGAGGGTCTAAGCCTGTCCAGGAACCGCGGTGCGAGGCAGACCGTCCATGCTAATAAACCCTATTGGTTTCATTGGGTGACAGGGCTTGAGAGGTCATTTCATCTCAATGTCGGGTAAAAGTCCCACAAAATTGGAAGCAACGTCTCCAAAATGACCTTTACAGTGTTGACGGGGACGTTAAACCTCAAATCAAATAAAACAAACTGAAGCTATTAGGTGAAAGATGGTACTCCTATTTGATTAAGGCTAATAAAATTACTTAAACAGTCACATAAAATGGTTTCAATATTCAAGGATTTTACAAGCATTAATATTTACAGCATCTCAAACTTTCACTTAACGTGACTTTCACCATGCATTAAGAGTGAGGGTCAAGAATTCCCAGGAACTCTGCACCTGTTAATGCACAGAAAACCATGTTAACAGTTAAATCAGTATCATGGCAGCACATCAAAATATTTGCAAAGGTTTCAAGACTCTTCATTACCCAAACACGCCTATACAAATACATTGCCACCTTTATCGCCCCCCCCCCCCCAAAAAATTATGATGAAAAATTGTGATATTTTTCTTATTTCTGCTCAAAAAATTTATGATGAAAAATTGTGATATTTTTCTTATTTCTGCTAAAAATATAGATTGTGGGCATTTGTTAGAATTGCCTCATCCAGGCAGTTCTAACGAGTACCCACAATCTATATTTTAGAGCAGAAATGAGAAAAATAAGGTACACCCCCGGAAACCCCAGTTTTACTGTATAAAAGTGGGGTTCAAGGGGGTCAAAGTTATATGGGCGTGTTTTCGTGATGTGTTTCCATTTGTCACATCAAAATGATTTCTTTTAAACCTTATCCTGCTGAAAGCGACAACCCCTACAATTGCAAACACTGTTGATTCAGAGAAGCCGTCAACAAATTGTCAATTCACATACCTCAGCTGATCTACGAGGGTTGTCCAAATATATTGTACACAACGTCTATAACTTTTCTTATAATCGGCGGAATTTAATGAAATTTTAAGACAATTGTGGCATATATATCCTGTATTGATATGCTAAATTTCAAGCTTATATGTTCAGCAACATAGAAATTATAGCCTATTTACTAACTAGGGTCAGGGCCGAGCGGCCCAGGTCTACGTCGTAAAACGACATCGCCCAATTAAACGTTAGCGTCACTCCTTTTCGAAATACTCCCCATTATGATTAATGCACTTTTCATAGCGATAAAACCACTTTAAATATCATAGATAAATCTTTGTTCAGTACACGATGAACAGAAGTTTTACTCAGTCCCAGTTTTCACCAACTTCGCGCACAGTCTGTCTCCTGTCGCCCCTGATCACGTCGTTAACGTTATCCACTGCCGATGCATTAATTTCCCGTCGTCTTCCTGATTTTCCGTTCAAACTGTCTGTCCATCCATCTTCAAACCGTTTGTGCCATTTGTAAACAAGTGACCGAGACACATGCCGATGATCCTCTGTTAATTGCAGCTTCTCTACTGGTGTCATACCAAGATCAAAACAGAATTTAATCACATTTCAGTGGGCCACGTCCTTGTCTGACGTCGCCATTTTTTACGCGATTTTTTTTTCCGGGTGCACCTTCAACAAACACGCTGTAGATTTTGAAATAACGTCACAATTGTTTTGAAATTTCACATAATGACGTCAAGCGTATTCGCGCAACATTCTCTGAAACCGTTTGGCGCCAGCATAATAAATGCAACATCTGTGTTAGAATTAGTCTCGAACGGAGTTGTTAAAATGATATTTTTAATGTAAAATTAATTTTAATTAATAATATACCTACCCATCACTACAATTATAGCCTTTTCACCAGACGCAGGTCTGGGACAGTCTGACACAAAAAAAATATAGCCAGAAATGCCACTGGCATGTCCGTTTTCCCGTGACCTCCCCAGCGTCGAGTCCTGATTGGTCGCTGATGTCACATGACCTATCAGACCAATAGGCAGACGATACAGGTCACGTGACCGCGATTTTCGCGCCGAGAAGGTCATTATTTCTTTCAGGAAAACAATTATTTCAGGCGGGGCTGGGAGGCGGGACATACCATTGTAGTGATGGGTAGGTATATTATTAATTAAAATTAATTTTACATTAAAAATATCATTTTAATATCAAATATAACTACCCATCACTACAATTATAGCCTGAATTCAAAGCAAGTGGAGGGTTGGATGAAAAATAAAGTTACACATACCTAACTCCTCCAACCTTGGTTGTTTATACCCCTTTTAAAACCATCCAATGATGGTAACGTAAGAGAGTATCCACCATGACTGCAAGGGATCCAAATCCAAAATTCACAAGTGGACAAGATAAATGGACAGGAACCGGAGTCAAAATAGAAGGTTCATACCTATTCAAACAGGCTAACAAACAACCAAGGAAAATAAAATCCCAAAATAAGTGCTGCTCATAATAGATTGAGAAGCTACTAAACTACCCAAGGAATGAGTACCACTACGAATGGGAACCAAGCTCCTTAGGTGAAGGGATGAAAAGTAGCGTTGGAACATCCATTACGCAGTAAGAAAAAACATTCTGAAGAAAAAACGGAGTTCCAATATGCTCAAAATGTAGAAGGTTCTAACCTCATACTGTATTCTGAATGATAATAGGGCAGAAGTGAAATTAGCATATACTGGTAGAAGCTTTATCACTTTACAAATCCACTTTGCAATCAAGGATGGTTAGAAATATATCCAAAACCCCTTGATTGAAAAGAAAAAATTCTCATGATAATCTCGAAACGTTTTAAACGTTCTAATGTATACAAAAAATTCACATTAGCCTACGATCCACGAATCCTGGAAATGACAGGACAAATAATAGTTTCAGACAAGGTTATTTATAGCCTGAAACAAAAATAGGTTGAATGAGAAGAGAAAAAGAAGTCATTGTTCTTCTCATACCTGAAAACAACCCTCTGCAAATGGCAAAGCATGACTATAACTTCTACGAACTGAAGCAAATGTCAAATGAAATACAGCTTGACTATCAAATGAACAAAAGAAGCTGAATTCACCGGATCGTAAGGTGGTTTAGAAAAGACCACAACACTCATGCAAGATTCCATTTGGATTCAAAGTCCTGGAAACCTGTCGGCATAGTGAAAAAACCCCTTTAATAAGCTGGTGATGGTAGGGTTTAATGAAAAAGTGTGAAGCCGACTAAAATTTTAACATGTTCGAGATTACTGATCTGTACCCTTCTCTTAGATGAAATAGAAATTGAAGGGTAGAGAACAGACAGAAAAAGAAATCCAGTACAAAACCTCCCTAGAGGTATTGTCTGGATTTATTTCCCTTTTTCTACACCAACTAGAAAATATCTTCCATCTTCCAGAGTAAAACTTGAGAGTGGAGATCTTTCTATAATTGAAGATACACTCGGCAGAGAAACCAGAAAAGTGTCTACCTCTGGTTTGATTCCTGACAACATCTGGATGTGTAAGTAAAGCATTTCTGGATTGAAATGGAATGCCTGACCCACACCTTTTAGATATTTGATCTGGAACTACTGGAAGACGGGTTGCAAGTCTTGAGACTAGGCTCAGAATGACTAAAAAACCAAGATCTCTGAGGCCATAGGAGGCGTAATCAGAATGGCTCGGCTTTTGGACGCTTGAATTTTTACCTAGAACTAGAGGAATTCAGTTGAATGGTGTAAACGCATATGTAAAAGATTCCCCCAATCTAGAGATTTTAAATCAACTGCACGTTCCAGGTGATCTGAAACTTGAAACACAATGGAAGTTGATTGGAGAACCGAGTTGTTTGGACATTTGATTAAAAAAAAAAAGGCCCAATAAGGTTCTCTCCATTTGAGAAAACGCCCTGTAGAGAACGGATGGTGAACTTGTCTATAGGGGCGATCCCAATGACATAATCTGCCCTGGAGGTGTCTGACAAGGATAGACATACCTTCCTGAAGACACCAAGTTATAATCTTCCATGTAAAAGCCAACAGGGAAGAGTAATGAGTCACTCCCTGATAAGTAGAAAAAACTACACTATTCATTTGTCTGGAGTAACAATAATGAAGCTGTTCCTCAGTTTGGAGCTATGAAGAACTGATAAACCAAGGAAATTTGTCTGAAGTTTCAGAATGTTTATACACATATACATATATACATACATATACGCATACACACACATACATATATATAGCCCCGCCTAATATAGGCCCCACGTTCCCTGAACAACCAATCCCTGAGGTTCGAAGTGGGAAACCAACCTGAAAGGCTGGCATGCGAAAAAAAAACAAATAGGGAATAGTATCTAAAAGAGGAGACCCCATTTGATACTGAGGGATTCATAAATCGTAGAGAGCAATCTTGATAATGGAATTTATTGCTCCTATAGACCGTATGGTATTTCCAGTGATAATATTAGCAAAAAAAAAAAAAAAAAAAAAAAAAAACTGGAAAGGTCTAAGATGAGATTGTCCAGGGAAACTGAATCCAATTACTAAGTTCTAAAAAGGGGAAACAAACCCCTGACATAAATCGAAAGTTTTTCGGGGCGCGAAAAAATTGGAGAAGTATCTTTGAGGTAGAGTCAATTTCAACTTCTCGATAAAGTGTATGAAATCTAAATTCACAATAACCTGTACACGTTAGGACAAGGTATGATAAACAGTATCTGTAAAAATGATGACAAAACCCATCATCTGAACACTACACGAGATTGGGGCCTAATTCTATGATGAGAGCTGCTTAATTAATTTCCATTAAGTTGGTGAACAGGGAAAACATTGATCCGTTGACAAATCCAACAAAGGAAAGGCAACGGACTGATACACAAAAATTCCATCCAAGGTGAAACGAAGGTATTTGCGTAATGACCTATGGATGGAGATGTGAAGGCTAGCGACCTTTAAAACTACGGAAATCGTCCCCGAATTTGGGAAATTTGACCTGACTAATCGAGGACGAAGTTTCCATTTTGAGACGATCGACTCGCATCATCTTGTTAAGTGTGAGAAGTCGATGATGAGCCGATTTTCCCATTTTCTTCTTTTCTTTTCATTGATCCGTTGACAAATCCAACAAAGGAAAGGCAACGGACTGATACACAAAATTCCATCCAAGGTGAAACAAAGGAATTTGCGTAATGACCTATGGATGGAGATGTGAAGGTAAGCGTCCTTTAAAACTACGGAAATCGTCCCCGAATTTGGGAGAATTGACCTGACTAATCGAGGACGAAGTTTCCATTTTGAAATGATCGACTTGCATCATCTGTGTTAAGTGTGAGAAGTCGATGATGAGTCGATTTTCCCATTTTCTTCTCGAACAGAAAGATCCGCCTGTAGAAGCCTGGGGAAAGGAGAACTGTTTCTACTTACACGGCTTTCTTTTGGAGAAGAACCCTTCCTCTTCCAATAAAAAGATTTCTTTTCTTGATACTATTTACCAGAAATAGTATTTGCATGTGAGAAAGAGAAAGGATTCCTAACGAACGCAATCCAGTAACCCTTTCTCAAAACTCATAAAATTCAAAATATATTTGATAAAAAGAAGCCAAGGCTTGATAGAACTGAAATAGCTCGGCTCCTACTGGAAGAAGATGAAGAGGAGGGGAAGGAAGAAAGTCATTTGTTAGACTTGTGTCTTCCTCTATTGGGAGATTTCGTTCCAGTCCGACCTCTGGAACGAAAGGACCGTGTACCCTGATCTGAGAATGATCTACTAGTAGATGGGGACTGATTGAGATCTTCTAGTCGAAGGTGATAAGCACTTAAAAGTCATCGGAAGTAGTCGAAGAGCGTCTCTTGGTTGCGGTACCTGTACTTGATACGCTCTCCGAAGACTTAAAAAAAAGACGAGTGCCCACGGTCTTGAAGCTTGATTCTGAAAACGTTGGGAAGACATGGTCCGCTTGTAGTTTTAGAATCAAGAGGCGCTGAGGCTCTAAGTTTTCATTTACTATGCTCAGTAAAAACTGAACCAGTTATCAAGAGCAGAGTTGCGCCAAACATGCAACATGGTGGTAGACAGCCATGGCATGTGAAAAAATGACCGGGAAATAAACAAAAGCATTAGAATTGCAGCTATATGGTCGGAATGCTCTTGTTTGAAGGCAAAGTGGGTAGAACTAGAATACCAGTCATAATGAGAACCCACTTAATAATAGTCCTGGTAAGAAGCTCCAATGTTAGAGCGTCGAAACAGGAAGTAATGCCAATTTCCCTGACGTCATATATACAGAGACTGAATCTGGGTCTAATTTTGGAATTTCATAAGAACAAAAAATTGATGTTTTTTGTTGTTAGAACCAATGTTCCAAGTTCTTTTCGCACGAGTGCCCCCGGTCTTGAAGCTTGATTCTGAAAACGTTGGGAAGACATGGTCCGCTTAAAGTTTTAGAATCAATAGGTGATGAGGCTCTAAATATGTCCTTCTCATAATCGCTAATTAGTAAGGACGAAAAAAGACCAACCTCTGAGTTTTGATATATCCCCAGAGGATAATTCACTAGGCCCAGATTCAGCTCTAGGGGCAAAACACTCGAGGCTCAATTAAACTTCCCCAGTGTTAGGCCCTTTATTGTGTATCGTGCACTGAACATGCGAAATTGCCGAATCAAAATTGAGCATTCAAGGAGCCGTGCCTAAAACGATCAAGGCCGAATCGACCCACCGAAATAGGCCGAATCGATCCAGGTGCAAATTCGGATCGAAAACAACCCAGGCCGAAACGACTCAGTACCAAAACGTCCCGGATTCACTTGCAATAGTTACGGTATTCCAATAAACCATGCCCAAGTCTGTATGTTTTACAAGGGAAAACAATCCAATTTAATGATTATGATAACAAAAATTTATCATAATAAGAGGAAAGAAGCATATGACCAAGGTAAACTAAGTACCGAAGGTCCGGAAAGGTTACCCGATAAAAACCGGGATCGGAACCGTACCAAAATTCGTATGTGACATGGATTAGGAAAAAAATTTTGGGCATAGGTTCCCCGCACCCCGGAGTCCCCGCAATTATGAGCAGGGTCTCTACGGGGTGGTCGACGAACCTATCCTAGTCAACCCAGGCCCAAATGGGAGGAGGGGACATAGACTGGCTCATCTTGATTCGGCAAAGGTGACCCACACGAATTGGATGGATTCTGTTTAGTAGATACTATAGAAAGGCCACAAAGGGACCTGAATATTATCCATCTGCATCGTGGGATTTATAAGTGCTAAACGAAGACGGGTCTTGCACATGTTCAAAACTAAATTAATGCTGAGAATTTTTATTCAGCGATACAACGTCTTCCGATACCGGAAGTGGAAGGAACACGCACAAAAACCGTCCTCTTTTCTGGCAATTTAAGTTTCCACAACGCCGACTTCTATTAAAACATTACCAGGAATAATACGAGCGTATACCCTGGCACATAACATGAAAAGAAGTGTGGTGCTTATCAAAAACCAAAAACGGTTGATCACATGATAAACAAAACTTCCAAGTGAAAATTCAAAATGGCGGACAACCACTACACATGTAATGTGGGCAGAAACACGCGAAATAAAGTCTCTAAGAATTTCGGAATAAACAGTAAGCTTAAAAAGCCTAAGTACGTTGTGGAAACTCAAGGTAAGTGCAAAATCAAAGAAGAATAAAACACTTATCCGTTTATTCATTCTTCCATGGAATGTAGTTCGACGATCCTATCCCAAGCAAGTCTGAAAAAATAATGACCTTCTCGGCGCGAAAATCGCGGTCACGTGACCTGTATCGTCTGCCTATTGGTCTGATAGGTCATGTGACATCAGCGACCAATCAGGACTCGACGCTGGGGAGGTCACGGGAAAAGGGACATGCCAGTGGCATTTCTGGCTATATTTTTTTTGTGTCAGACTGTCCCAGACCTGCGTCTGGTGAAAAGGCTATAATTGTGGTGATGGGTAGTTATATTTGATATTAAAATTAACGTTGACTTTGACCTGGGCCGCGACACCCTACCTCTGTTGTAATAATGTAGTATAAATCTGAAAAAACTAGAGTCAGCGTCAACTAACTCGCATTACTAAAGTCGAAAATGATTGTTTCATGAATGTAGAAAATTTCATTTGCTTGTTACGCCGCATTCAAAAGAAAATGCATTTGTCCACGATATTTTGGGACAACCCTCGTATTTCTATTCTAACACACTGAAAATTAGCAATATTGTCGTTTCCTCCAAATTCTCCCAACCTTTTGTCATCGTTATAAGAAATTGTCTGTAATACATTGATTCAAGTCTTTTTGTAACTTTTTCTATTTGAGAAAATGCTGATATACCTTCTAACTCAACGGCCCCCGCCCATCGGGGTTTGAAGAAATATATGGGCTGCATGATGCATCCACGCAGAGCTGAAACCGACCCGTACACGAGTACTGGTAAACCACTTAAGAGGATCTAAGCCTGCCCAGGCAAAGCGGTGCGAGTCCATGCTTATAAATCCTATTGGTTTCATTGGGCGACAGGGCTTGAGATGTCATTTCATCTCAATGTTGGGTAAAAGTCCCACAAAATTGGAAGCAACGTCTCCAAAATCACCTTTACAGTGTTGACGGGGACGTTAAACCTAAAATCAAACAAACAAAACCTTCTAACTCAAAGTGACTTCATATATGGCAGCTATTCGAATCACGCTCTTTTTCCGTGTGATTTTTTGCAGAACATCACATTAATAAGTCTGTGTAATGAATACCTCTTAAAACCCCATCATATATAGGGAAAATTGGGGTTACAGCTGTGTTCATCTTTTTCCTTATTTATCCTCCAAGACAAAGGTTGTGGACACTTGTTAGAAATGCCTAAATGACGCGGTTCTTATGAGTACTCACATCCCATGACTTGAGCAAAAATAAGGAATTGCGACTATTCTAACGAGTACCCACAACCTATGTCTGGAAGCAGAAATTTGGAAACTATCACAAATTTTCTTCAGAAAAGGAATCATTTCCGAGAATTGAAAGTTTGTTTGTTTGATTTGAGGTTTAATGTCCCCGTCAGCACTTTTTAGGTCATTTTGGCAACGTTGCTTCCAATTTTGGGGGACTTCTACCCGAAACTGAGATGAAATGACATCTCCATCCCTCCCGCCCAATGAAACCAACAGGGTTAATATGCATGGATGGGCCGACTTGCACCACTTTGCCTGGGCAGGCTTAGACCTTCTAAGCGGTTTATGAGTACTCATGTGCGGTCGGTTTCAGCTCTGCGTGGAAGCATCATGCAGCCCATCTATTTCTTCAAGCCCTGATGGGCGGGGGCCAAGAGAAATGATAGAATGCACTATGTCAAAAAGGTCTGTTATCGAAATGATAAATCACAGTCCCTTTCCACTGCCTATAAAGGGATGCTGTGATATATTTTCCTTCAATATCCAGGCCTCATACTGACCAAGCTTTTCCCTGCCTGAAAGGCCCGATCAACCTGCTGAATACAACAACCAATACCTTTGAAAACAGTATAGATCCAGAAGCCATCTGATCAGGATCTACACTGTTTGTAATGCAGTTTGTGAATTGAACAAATTGGTGAATAGTCAGAAATGGGTGTGGTTAATTAATTATATTTAGCAGGATAAGGTAAAAATAGTCATTTTAAGCAAAATATGGGAGGAAAATTCAAAATCTAAAATCAAAGAATGAAGCTCTAAAAGCCTGAAATCCTGCAAATGCCTGAACAAGAGGGCCCAATGGCCCTATATCGCTCACCTGTGTACCAGAAAATCATTGGTGTAGGAGACCACCTGACATTGCTACATACTAAATATAAAAGCTCAGGCAAAGCGGTGTCCATGCTTATAACACCTATTGGTTTCATTGACAGGGCTTGAGATGTAATTTAACCTCAATGTCGGGTAAAAGTCCCACAAAATTGGAAGAGGCATCTCCAAAATGACCTATACAGTGTTGACGGGGATGTAAAACCTCAAATCAAACTAAATCTGTGCCTTATGGTTTTGGAGAAGATTTTTTTATTTTTTCCAGTATAAGTCTATAGGAGCTAATGAGCCCTGGGGCTTGGCCAATTTTGACCCAAAGGGCATGGTTGGCAGGATTTATGTAGGCAACCATTTTGTGTTGCTATATACTAAATATCTAATGTCTGTACTTCATGGGTTTCAAAGCAGATGTTTGAAGCTTTTTTTCATTATAAGTTTGTTGGAGTAAAGGGGCCACAGGATTTGGTCAATTTGGACCCCAGGGGCATGATTGGCAGGATTCATGTAGGCAACCACTTGACATTGATACAAGCTAAATACCTAAGCTCTGGGACTTATGGTTTCAGAAAAGAAGATTTTTGAAGATTTTTTCCCCATTTTAAGTTGTTGTTGTTGTTTTTTTTGTGTGTGTGTTTGTTTTTTTTTTTTCATTATAAGGGCCCTGTGGTTTCAGAGAAGAAGATTTTTGAAGTTTTTCCAATTGTAAGTCAATGGAAGCTAAAGAGCCCTGGGGGTGGCCAATTTGGATACCAGGGGGCATAATTGACAGGATTTATGTAGGTGGCCACCTGACATTGCTACATACTAAAAATCTAAGCTCTGGGCCTTATGGTTTCATAGAAGAAGATTTTTTAAGTTTTTTCCATTATAAGTCTATTGGAGCTGATGAGCTTGGGCGTGGCCAATTTTGACCCAGGGGCAGGGTTAGCAGGATTTATGTAGCTGGCTATTTTATGTTGCTAGATACTAAATATCTAAGTTCTGTGCTTCACAGTTTCTAAGAAGAAGATTTTTGATACTCATAATTTTTTTTCCATTATGAGTCTATGGGAACTAAGGGGGCCTGGGGCTTGGCCCATTTGGACCCCAGGGGCATAATTATCAGGAAATATGTAGATGACCACTTGCCGTTGCTACATGCTAAATATCTAAGCTCTGGGCCCTGTGGTTTCAGAGAAGAAGATTTTTGAAGCTTTTTTCCATTATGAGTCTATGGGAGCTAATGGGGTCCCAGGGTGTGGCCCATTTGGACCCCAGGGGCATGATTGGCAGGATTTATGTAGGTGACCACTTGTCATTGCCACATGCTAAATATATAAGCTCTGGGCCCTGTGGTTTCAGAGAAGAAGATTTTTGAAGCTTGCTTCCAATATGAGTCTATGGGAGCTAAGGGGCCCCAGGGCGTGGCCCATTTGGACCCTAGGGGCATGATTGGCAGGAGTAATGTATGTGACTACTTACCATTGCTACATGCTAAATATCTAAGCTCTGGGCCCTGTGGTTTCAGAATGGAAGATTTTTTAAGCTTTTTTTCCATTATGAGTCTATAGGAGCTAAGGGGCCCCGGGCGTAGCCCGTTTGTAACCCAGGGGTATGATTGGCAGGAATAACGTAGGCGACCACTTGCCATTGCTACATGCTAAATATCTAAGCTCTGGGCCCTGTGGTTTCAGAGAAGAAGATATTTTAAGCTTTTTTCCATTATGTGTCTATGGGAGCAAAGGGACCCCGGGGCGTGGCCCTTTTAGAACCCAGGGGCATGATTGGCAGGAATTATGTAGGTGACCAATTGCCGTTGCTACATGCTAAATATCTAAGCTCTGGGCCCTGTGGTTTCAGAAAAGAAGATTTTTGAAGCTTTTTTCCATTATGAGTCTATAGGAGCTAAGGGGCCCAGGGGCGTGGCCCGTTTGGACCCAAGGGGCATGATTGGCAGGAATTTATGTAGGCGACCACTTGCCATTGCTACATGTTAAATATCTAAGCTCTGGGCCCTGTGGTTTCAGAGGAGAAGATTTTTGAAGCTTTTTTCCATAATGAGTCTATGGGAGTAAAGGGGCCCCAGGGCGTGGTCCATTTGGACCCCAGGGGCATGATTCACAGGAATTATGTAGGTCACCAATTGCTGTTGCTACATGCTAAATATCTAAGCTCTGGGCCCTGTGGTTTCAGAGAAGAAGATTTTTGAAGCTTTTTTTTCCATTATGAGTCTATGGGAGTGAAGGGGCCCCGGGGCATGGTCAATTTGGACCAAAGGGGCATGATTGGCAGGAATTATGTAGGTGACCACTTGCCGATGCTACATGCTAAATACCTAAGCTCTGGATCCTGTGGTTTCAGAGAAGAAGATTTTAGAAGCTTTTTTTCCATTATGAGTCTATGGGAGCAAAGGGGCCCGGGGGCGTGGCCCATTTGGAACCCAGGGGCATTATCGGCAGGAATTATGTAGGTGACCACTTGCCGTTGCTACATGCTAAATATCTAAGCTCTGGGCCCTGTGGTTTCAGAGAAGAAGATTTTTTAACCTTTTTTTTTCCATTATGAGTCTATAGGAGTTAAGGGGCCCTGGGTGTGGCCAATTTGGACCCCAGGGGCATGAGTGGCAGGATTTATGTAGGTGACCACTTGACATTGTTACAAGCTAAATATCTAAGCTCCGGGCCCAGTAGTTTCAGAGAAGAAGATATTTTAATTTTTTCCCATTGTAAGTCTATGGGAGCTATTTGTTGCCATGGCAACCAGAATTCCAATCTGATCTGCCCAAAAACCTTATGCAGCCTTTCCCCCTATCTGATGATGCTTCTCATGAAATTTGATCAAGACTGCCCATGGGGTATTAGAGATATACTTATTTGAAATTGTTTACGGACGCACGAACGGACGGACGCAGGACAAAAAGTGATCACAAAAGCTCACCTTGTCACTACGTGACAGGTGAGCTAAAAATATAAGGCCTTAATATCATCCAGCCCATTCTGGGTCTTGAAATTTAATGAGGGCAATAATGAGGCAAAACTGGCCAAAACAACCTACAGTAAAAATCCTAAAATTTAAGAACTTGTTGTAATTCTCCTAGAAGTTTGACAAATTTGTTTCACGATCCTGCAAAAAAGGTGCAGACACAATGGCAAACAGGGTAGACACTGATCAGACTGCTCCTGAAGTCTTCTCTGTATGCTTAGGCCTGTCTGTCCAGGTTCTTGGATCATTTTTTTTTTTTGCTAAATTCTAAATTTAGTGCACCACCCAACTGAGGTAATGGCCAAGTATGACCGACTCAGTATATGAAGATAGATAGATAGATAGATAGATTATGATAGTCTGGCAAAGAAAACTTGATTTTTTTGGTTTTCATTATTATGCATGTGTTAAAGGTGTGTGAATGCCTTGACTGAAAAACCTGCATTCACGGATTCTGATCAAAATCTCCACTATTCTAAACTACTTAAGATGGACAGTGAGTGAGTGTTCCACCAACAGCTAAGGTCATACGGAGATGGGACCTCGGTTTAAATACTCATCCGAAAGTCTCGAGAAGCCCAGGATCGATCCAAAATGGACAGTGAAACCTGCTTTCACTTCAAGAATATTTATTTTCACTTGATCTAGCCAACATGATACCTGATGTGCACTCATCGCACTTGAACTCTCCTGACGGACTGACATTGAGCCCTAAACAGTCCATATGGAAAAACCCCTGACAGGGTCCTTGGCATTCTAACAGATCTCCAGTCTGTTCACAGATCTGGCAAAGGTTCTCCTTCTTCTGGGGCCCCGAGAAAGACAGCTTATATATCTCCATCTCATAATCTTCCTCCTTGTCCGAACTGCGTCTTCTTCCCGTCTCTGGGACTGGTGACGGAGCGCCTCGACTCCCATCATCACTCTGATTCTAAATGTAGATGTTAACAATCGATTAAAATAAAATTTGCCTACACTTTCAGTCTTGTATACATACCTATGCAAACAGTGTAGGTCTGGATGAGACGACTCATAAACGGATAATTGGCAGAACGCTGTGTCTGATCAGGGCCTGCATTGTTTGCAAAAAGTTCAGCCATTTTCCAACATTTTTTTCGAAGAAAACACAATCTAACACTGACTAAGCGCCAAACTTACAGGATTTGATGTTTCAAACTTCAAAACTACTTCAGAAACTCAGGGGTGAAATGGTTGAGAGTGAGAAATACATTTTTTTCATAAGTAATTGAAGCAAAGTGTGACTTGTGTGTCTGGAGGTAACAATGAACTTATTTGCTGTGATATCTTTTGTTCCTTTTCTCTTCTTGTGTGTGTGGGGTGGGGGTATTAATTACCCTTTCAAGATTATTTCCCTTATTTCTAGCCAATAATTAATCAGGTGGGTGAAAACCGGAGTACCCAAAGAAAACCCACCTGACCTTAAGCTGCAGATCCTGGCATCTCATGGGGCAGTGCCCCAAGCACAGTGGTGAGAGAACTAATGATTAAGAGTTGGTGCTCTTATCCACAGAGAAAACATTTAAACTTTAAATTTGTGCACATGTATGTATGTAATTTTCAACTAAGGCCTTCATTAACAGGCCTCATACTGACCATGATTTTCCATGCCTGAAAGGCCCGTTTTTGCATCTTCAACCCTTATCCTGCTGAACAAGACACAACTATTACCTTTGCAAACAGTGTAGATCCAGATCAGATGGCTTCTGAAGAAGCCATCTGATCAGGATCTACACTGTTTGTAATGCAGTTTGTGAAAATATCAAGTAATTTGATTGACTTATAGTCAGAAATGGGTGTGGGTTAATAAATTTATTCAGCAGGATAAGGGTTAAATAGTTTTTTAAACAGACTAAAGGAACAAAAAACTCTAAAAGCCTGAAATCAAGAAAAACATCAAGCACTAAAAGCCTGAAATCCTGCACATGCCTGAAAAATACGAGGCCTGCATTAACTTGGCCAGCTCTGTAATATTAAACACCTGATGATACACTTTACAGTGTAAAACAAACAAAATATGAGAGTTGATATATTTCCAGGGTATACAAATTTGAGCATTTTGGTCTCCCTTTTCAACAGGGGTCTACTATTACCAGTAAGAATTTTCTCCTGAATTCCTTTCTTTAAAAGCAGATCTCACTTATAGGGACCTAGGCTACAACAGAGATTTATCTAGCCCTAAATTTGTTGTCAAATACTCAAATTGTTCAGTTTTACACCCTAAAATATATATATACATGATTTTTCATTCGTTGACATATGCATTTAGAAACAATGTTGAAAATGATGTAAACTTCCAAAATCGTAGATAAAACAAAGCTAAGGTAACGCAAACGGGATGTCAAGAGATTTGGTGCCCTTGTAAAAGTGACTGAACACACATGTGTCAGCTTTTACCCTTGTTCTAAATAAGCCGGGGCACAGCATTACCTACAATTTACATGTGCCCCCAGCAACAACTTAGATCTGCGCATCCGCACAGACTGATCAGTCTTGGTTGAGCACCCCCGAGATAGCTAAAGGCCAAATGCTCCTTCATGCAGCAAGAGAAGTCTCTGATCTGACTATATGGATGTGCAGGCTGATCTGATTCTTCGCTGGGCAAACATGTTAATTGTAGGAAATGCTCTGCCCCGGCTCAAATAAGTTCAAAATACCTGTTTTTCTGACCCACTATCCTCATCCTCTTTTGGTTCCACTTTCTTTCTTCTCCTGTCCCTCTTCTGACTCACTTCTGCACTAGTTGGTGTTGATACAGGCTTTGAAAAACAAAAAGTTTGTGAAACAGAATTACATGTAGTCAAACTTCAGTGACTACTCTTCAGACAATCATCACATGAACTAGTCCGTGAAATGAAGACCCCACTATACCCCACTTTATATAGAGAAAAATGGGGGTTTACGGGGAATGCATTACTTTTCTTATTTTTACTCAAAGACATAGGTTGTGGGTACTCATTAGAACCGCCTCAATAAGGCGGTTCTATCATTGAGGCGGTTCTAACGAGCGCCCACAACCTATGTTTGCAGTATTTATAAGAAAAATATCAGGGATTTTCATCAGAAAAGTAGCCATTTTGGAGATGAGAAATATGCACTATGTCGCATGGGTGTGTTATCGTAATGATGGAACTTAATTCCAGACATGGGCTAGTTTGAGTCACTGAGAGTTTTCCTGGTCAGAGGTGTAATGGGAATGTTTATCTTTTTATCTTCTGTAAAATGAAGGTACAACTGAACCTCTTAATAGCACGATTTGTTAAGCACAATTTGAATATAGTGCTGGTTTGCTATGGACCACAAAATTTCCTCAACCAACCTTTTTAAATATCCAAAGTATCTATCAAGCTTCAAGCATGACAACATTTTTCTAAGATGACAATTTCCCGCAGACTTTTAAAAGCATGTATGGTCATTTTTCTGTAATAATATTTTACATTTTTGGGATCCATCCTTTAATCCTGATATATCCATATATTACATGCATAACAGAGAAATATGATTTCTGCCAGACATAAACTTGGTACACCTCAACCTAGTTATAACACGGAACTCCGGGTTCAACCAATGGACCGTGTTAGTTAACCGAATCATGTTATAAACTCTGACCGTATTTGTCACAGATCAACCATTGACACTATGGTGATCAATAGTTTTCCAAACAAGATGATGTGAGGTCCAGTTAATAACCGCCATAAATACCATGACCCATCAAGTCAAACAAGTCTCTTTAATCGAAACCAGCTGATAAACCATGTTTTTATCCAGAAAATCATCCGATCTGACAGCGAGTATGACGCCATTTTGATAGCTGGTTCCTGGCTAACTTTGTTGTTACTGAGCATCCCGGACTGTACCAAACTACAGTACCGTTAATAGATTTCAATGGTAAAATTACCGAGTTAGGGTTCGGAAACGGACAATGGTCAATGCTTACCAGAAATTTGAATTACTTCCCTTGGAATGTCTTACCTTTAATATTTTAGCCATTTGAAACGAATTTTAATGGTGCACATGGTCTTTGAATGATTTTTTTACCGCGAAAATTGATCATGAATATGTTTTATCGTCTGCTTTTTTGAGCTTGAATAAATCTGACTTTCTTTTACATGCGGCTCTAGAAAATCAGTTTTATTGCAGTTCACCGATCAGTGACGAATGACATCGTCTGCATCGATGCTGAGCAGTGATCCTTAACTGAGCATGATAAATATTTTCTTCCGGTTGCGTAACAGATTTTTTTAATCTCTTTATCTCGCTAAGCCAAAACTTTTGATTGTGCCGATGGCAGTTCATGTTTATCATGCGTATCAAGCTAAACACGTTTATATACTGTATATTCAACTCTGCTAATATCGATGACATGCTATAAATATCAAAAAGTACCGTTATAGACCGTGTTACCTACCGTATTACGGCAGTCTAAAGTGGGAGGAAAAAAAGGTGTTTTGTTTAAAACCTGATAGAATCTTTGGATAATATTTATAAATGTTGGTTGGGGAAAATATGGGGTCCAAACCAAAACCATGTTATATCCGAATTTGTGCTGTAACGAATCATGCTATAACGAGGTCCGGGTGTATTTTCCTTTCTGTTAAGAAAAAATATTTCATCTTAGCCGGGGAAATAAATCTCTTTAGCTGGAACTACTTTTTGTACAAGATACTGCTTGTGGCAGTGAAATCGTTATATTCAAACGCGGGAAAGTTTAAGTCACATCGACGTTATTCATGACGTCATCGCCATTGCGTCCATTCAGAATGTGTGACGTTTGAGTTGGATGCAACATTGAAACAAAGAAATCATGTATGACCTTTGAATTAGAAGTACGTTTTGCTTTCTTTTATCTCACATTTTAGTTGTTTTTCACTAAAACACTTTTGTTTCTTCTATTTTTTTTTTCAAAACTGTAGACAGTGATTTCAAAATGGCGCCCGCCCAGTTTTTCTTCCAGCCAGCTCCTGTAATACAAAGCTGATTGCACTGTTAACATGAGCTGTAAACAGTCAACTGTATCAAAATTCAGAACCAATATTCAAGATCTAAAGTGCCCTAAAAGTCTATGGCAGTGCATGCAATAAACAGATTACTCATTTCTCCTACTTGAAATATGGGATTTATAAACCTCTGGAGGTAAAACAATCATTTAAAGAAACTCGTGCTTTGCACTTGCTTCTTTATCGGTTTGTTTGACATCCCTCAGTTTATAAATCCCATTAAGTGAAATGAATAAACTCTATTTAACCCTCATCCGCCTCAATAAATTAGCCAGACCATTTTCAGACCAGCAACCAAACAAATTTTCAAACCATTGTATACTAGTGGATTCTTCCTTTGCTATATGTTGGACAAGTCCATTTGTCATATAAGGGGGGTCAGGCCTATTTTTCCATTTTTATTCTTTTTTTGATGAAAATCCACATTCTGCGGCGTCTGATCTGGACCTGAACTGTTTGCGAAGGTACCCCTTTAGGGGTTTCCCACATACAATGGGTTAATATAATGTATTTGTTCAATTCATAAACAGAATGGCAAACACTGTAGATCCTGATCAGATGCAAAAGCCATCTGATCTGAATCTATACTTTTTATAAATGTACGGGTTGTTGTATTCAGAAGGACAAGAAAGCAGTCTGAAGGACAGCCAAATCCCCCGCCGCACTTTGTATCAAGGCTCACCTTGTGACCTTCACCTGTGGCCTTGACCTTGAGTCAGCATGGTTTATTTATGGTTCTGCACATCCGCTCACTGTGGGGTATATTTCACAAAAGTTTAATGACAATCCTTCCAGGGGTAAAGGAGAAATGGAACAGACAAAAAATTCAAAGTTTCAAACTCGTGACCTTCAACTGTGACCTTGACCTTGAGTCGGCATGGTTTATTTATGTGTTATGCACATCACCCACTGATGGGGACATTTGACCAACGTTTAATGAAAATCCTTTGAAGGGTAAAGGAGATATTGAATGGACACAAAATTCAAAGTTTCAAACTCGTGACCTTCCAATGTGACCTTGACCTGGTGTTGACATGATTCATTTATGGGCTCTGCACATGAACTCACTGAGGGGAATAATTGACCAAAGTTTAATGAAAATCCTTTGAGGGGTATAGGAGATACGGAATGGATAAAAAATTCAAAGTTTCAAACTTGTGACCTTCAAATGTGACCTTGACCTTGAGTCGGCATGATTTATTTATGTGTTCTGCACATCAGCTCACTGAGAGGCATATTTGACCAAAGTTTATTGAAAATCCTTTCAAAGGTAAAGGAGATATGGAAAGGACACAAAATTCCAAGTTTAGAACACGAGAACTTCAACCGTGACCTTGACTTTGAGTCGGCATGGTTCATTTACAGGCTCTGCACACCAGCTCACTGAGACGAATAATTGACCAAAGTTTAATGAAAATCTATCAAAGGGTTCAGGTGATATGGAGCGGACAACAAAGTGTTGCTGACAGACAGATGGACGGATGGATGGACTGACAGATGGACATGGGTTCTGCACATCAGCTCACTGAGAAGAATATTTGACCAAAATTTAATAAATCCTTCATAGGGTAAAGGAGATATATATCGAACGGACACAAAATTCCAAGTTTCAAACTTGTGACCTTCAACCGTGACCTTGACCTTGAGTCGGCATGGTTCATTTATGGGTTCTGCACACCAACTCACTGAGACGAATAATTGACCAAAGTTTAATGAAAATCTATCAAAGGGTTCAGGAGATATGGAGTGGATAAGAAAGTGTTACAGACAGACAGACGGACAGACGAAGGCCATTCCTATAATCCCTGCTCCGCTTTGCGGCGAGGGATTAATAAGGGTTAATACATTGTATGCGGGGAAACCCCTAAGGGCAAACAGTGCAGGCCCAGATCAGACGCCGAAGAATACGGCGTCCAATCAGGGCCTGCACTATTTGCTAAGGGCTATTCCAGGAAAAAGTGTAACCCAGGGTCGGGCCGCAAACGATTTTTTTATTGCTTGGGGTGGGGGGTGAAGGTAATTTTATTTTTTGTGGTCCTAGGTCTAACATTAATTTAAAATTCCTTAGGGGTAGGGTCTGACCCAGCATAAATGTGATATGCAGGGGACAGTAAAATACTCTTCAGCCCCGCTATAGCATGATTGGTTTTAATACAAATTGAGATATAACACTGATGTTGTTTGGGCAAAAATTTTCTCCAACCTTCAATTTTTTGTTTGCTTTGGTAAAAAATCCTGACGAGTTAACACGGTACTTAGAAGTAACTCCAGGAGTAGTAACACAGTAAATCCGGTCTCTTATTCACTTGTCAAATATCCAAACAATTTTTATTCTAACGTTGTGTTAGTTAGGAAAAAGGATGGCTCTCTCAGCTTCTGTATCGACTTTAGAAAATTAAATAGTCGCACCATCAGGGATGTATATACACTTCCCAGGATCAATGACAGAATCGATATACTGATGGGTTCAAAATTGGACTTAAGGTCGGGTTACTGGCAGGTTGAGATGGAAGAAGATAAGAAGAAGACAGCTTTCTCTGTCGGCTCATTAGGGTTCTATGAATGTAATAGGATGACCTTTGGATTGACTAACGCCCCTGCGACGTTTCAGCGTTTGATGGAGCGTTGCATGGGCGAGCTCAATCTGAAGGACTGTCTTATTTTTCTCGATGACATCCTTATCTTTTCTGATACTTTTAAAGAACATGTAAAGAGATTTCAAGCTGTATTTAGTTGATTGCATGAGCACGATCTCAAACTGAAACCTTCTAAGTGTGAGTTTTTTAAGACCAGTATGAAATATCTTGGTCATGTAGTGACTGAAAATGGTGTAGAGACAGACGCCGACAAAATCAAATATTAAGTGGAATGGCCCGTCCCTCACAATGTTAAAACATTGCGGTCTTTTCTCGGTTTCGCAGGGTACTACAGGCGTTTCTTTCGAGGTTATGCAAAAAATAGCGAAACCACTGAATGATTTACTTATAGGTCATACTGCGAATAAGCAGACCCTCAATAAGAAGAAGAGGAAGAAAAGTACTCCTTGGCAATTGGGTGAAATCCAACAAAATCTTTGATACACTACAGACAAAGCTGTGATATTTTCGGATCTTGTGAAAGCCGTTTGTGATGCTTATTCAGCTAACTGTCGTCCTTGTCCCAAAACTATTTTGTCACAAGTTCTTCTGTGCTAGCTGATTTTGTTTGATTTGAGGTTTAACGTCCCCGTCAACACTATAAAGGTCATTTTGGAGACGTTGCTTCCATTTTGTGGGACTTTTACCCGACATTGAGATGAAATGACATCTCAAGCCCTGTCGCTCAATGAAACCAATAGGGTTTATTAGCATGGACAGTCCGCCTCGCACCCCGGTTCCTGGACAGGCTTAGATCCTCCAAGCGGTTTACCAGTACTAGTGTGCGGGCCGGATTCAGCTCTGCGTGGAAGCATCATGCAGCCCATATATTTCTTCAAGCTAGCTGAGACTGTTGATTTCAATATAGAATCATCTACAGACATAAATACTGTAGAATGGGCCAAAGAACAACTAAATGATCTGTCTATTGCCAGTGTTACACTTTGTCAAAAGTGGGCAATTTCCCACTAAAAACAAGGTAAGTTCTGAAGATCCAGAGGTTCTCAGACATCTAAGACATTGGAAGAATTTATATATGCACAATGGCATCTTGCATCATGAAACCATCATAAATGGCAAAAAGTTTCAACAAAAAGTTCTTCCCATGTGTTTTCATGCTTTGGTGCTTAAACAGCTTTACGATTATATAGGTAATCAAGGTCAAGAAAGAAATCTCTCTTTGGTTAGATCAAGATTCTTTGGCCAGTTTTTACACTTGATGTACAGAATAAAGTTAAGAATGGTGGCAGGTGTATTAAAAGCACGGTGTCTCCAAAACCCAGTGCTGAACTTGTAAATATTGTCAGCACTCAGCCATTGGAGCTTGTTTGTATCTTTGGAAAGATCCAAAGGAGGGTTTGAACATATCTTGGTAATTACAGACCATTTAACCAGATATGCTCAAGCGCTTCCTACAAAACATTAATTGGCAAAAACAACAGCCAAAGTTATTTTCGAGAATTTTATTGTACACTACGGCTTCCCTGGTCGCTTACACAGTGACCAGGGAAGAAATTTCCAAAGTAGTGTGATTAAGGAGTTGTGTTCTCTTGCTGGGGTTCAGAAATCCAGGACTACACCATACCATCCTATGGGAAATGATATGGTGGAGCGCTTTAACCAGACATTATTAAATAATATGCTGGGAACACTAGAGAACCATCAAAAAGAAGACTGGAAGTCTTTTGTACACCTCTGGTTCGTGCTTATAACGCGAGCAGACATGATAGTACTGGATTTTCTCCCTATTTTTAGCTCACCAGAGCTGAAGGCTCCTGGGGAGCTTATAGTATAGGCAGTGGTCCGTCGTCTGCGTCCGTGTCTGCCTCAACATTTTCAAACGACTTTTCCTCCAAAACTGCTGGGCCGATTCAAGTCAAATTTCATGTGGAGAATCCATGGGATGGGGGAACAAAAGTTTGCTCGTATGGTCCAGGTCACATGAACAAGATGGCCTCCATGCCCATATAAGGTAAAAACCCTTAAAAAAATCTTCTTCTCCTGAACTAGTGGGCAGATTGTAATGAAACTTGGTATGTAGCATAGAGGACTTGGGCCCATCATAGTTTGCAAAAATAATGACCCTCGGATGACGTTGACCTATTTTACGCCAAGGTCAAATTTGGTCACATAGACTTTTGTATGGGAAAAAGTCAAAACAGCATATTTTTTAAATTATTGCAGCCTGTGACGTGAAATTAAGTAGATGCAGTGGGCAAAATGTGCTTATGAAACTACAATAGTTTTCAAGGTCAAGGTTATTCCCTGACCTTGGCCCAAGGTCATACAGATATGAAAATTAAAAAAGTGGTTTTCACTGAAACCAGTAGGCCATTTGCAACCAAATTTTGCATGAAAGCTTTTTTGAACAAGGAAATGGAATTTAATTAAATTGAGCTTGGTCACATGACCAGGATGGCCGGTATGCCCATATAAGGTAAAAACCCTTAAAAAATCTTCTTCTCTGGAACCAGAGGGCCGATGGTGATGAAACTTGATATGTAGCATTGCCGACTCGGGTCTATTATAGTTCGCTAAAATGATGACCCTCGGCCGACCTTGACCCATTTTACGCCAAGGTCAAATTTGGTCACATAGACTTGTATGAGAAAAAGTCAAAGCAGCATGTATTTTTTTTAAATTATTGCAGCCTGTGACCTGAAAATTAGTATATGCATTGGGCAAAATGTGCTAGTGAAACTACATTAGTTTTCAAGGTCGAGGTTATCCTTTGATTTTGGTCCAAGGTCATTCAGATTTGAAAATTAAACATTTTCTCTGAAACCATTAGCCATTTGCAACCAAATTTTATAAGAAAACTTTTAGGAACAATGAAATAGAAAATAATTAATTTAAGTTTGGTCACGTGACCAGGATGGCTGCCAAGCCCATATAAGGTAAAAATCCTTAAAAATCTTCTTGTTCTATACCAAAAAGCCGATTGTCATGAAACTTGGGTCCATCATAATATGTTCAAATGATGACCCTCGGATGACCTTTTCAGATGATGACCCTGGATGACCTTGACTCACTTTATACCAAGGTCAAATTTGTGTGTGATACAGACTTTGTTGAGCAATAAAAGTTCAAAACCATGTATTTTTCAAAACTATTGTAGCCTTTGATTTGAAACTTTGTAGATGCAGATGGTATCCAGGGACGGGCCATTTTCTCCCACTTGACCTCTGGTGAGTGTAGTTGCCTCTTGTTTAATGTTTGGTCGACACCCCAAAGTAGCTGTGGATGCCTTTTTAGGATAATCTTCATCCCAGGATCCACCCATTGCCAGCAGGGAGCATTATTCAACCAAGCTAAAGAAGCAGTTGCAATTTGCATACAAGATGGCTTCTAAGGAAGCAGAAAAGTCTGCTCTTCATCAGAAGTCACAGTATGACTCCAAAGTTAGAGAGTCTACTGTCGACATAGGAGACAGATTTTTAATTAGAAAAGTTGGACTCAAGGGCAAAAACAAATTAGCAGACAAATAGGATAAATACCCATAAATTGTCATTGCTCAACCAGACAGAAGTATTCCTGTTTTCACTGTGAAGAGGGAATGGCTGATGACGGCTCTGCAAAACCTTACACAGGAATATGCTTCTGCCATTTAGCTCCATTCGGTCGTAACCTGAGGCTGACTAATCTTTGTTGTCAAACAGAGAGCATGTGCCTCGGACAAGGAATGGGGGGAGCAGACGGCAGGAATGTAGTTTGGCTGAGGTTTCTTCAGAATCGGAGTCTGAACCTGAAATATATATTCCTTCAAACAGGAGAAAACAAAGGCCAAATTTGTTGACAGATACATCAGATAAATCAACAAGCAATCTGTCTGCTAGTGGAAATATCAATTTACCACTTGACAGTGTGTTTTCTGTTAGTTCTTCTAACAGTAACACTATAGAGCAATCTAGCTCATCCTCAACTGGTGTTGAGTTTGCTGGTGCTAGCTTGTCTACAGAACCATCCCCAAATGTAACGTCTCCAGCTCCCAGACGTACAGGTCGAGCAAGAAAGCCACCGGACAGATATGGAGACTGGGTTGTCAATCAGGCTATGGCAGAGACATCCAGAGATGATTTAGAAGTTTTTGTGTAATTTCAGATTTTAGTATGTTCTGTATTTTGTTTTTATCTTGTAGTACAGGGGAGACTGTCACAAGAGATATTATTTTTCCCTGTCGTAAAATCAATATCACAGTCTAATAAAATGAAAGTTTGTTTCTCTTAATTCATATTCTAGATTGACGTTTTCATTGCATTTTGTATATAAATTATTTTTCATGTCTTGTATGAAATATGCAAGTTGTGATTATCTTTGCAATGAAAGAAGTGAATTCTATATAGGCAATTTAAATGATTTTATTGGATATGATATTCATTGTGAGATAATTGCAGCTGTGGAGTGAATGTGGATTTCTGAGTTTAAGAATTCCTTGTTCCCTGGGAATCCATATCTTCATGGAAATTAATATATATATGGATAGTGTTGTTGCAGATGTAGTATTTGCAATATTAACGAATGTTCAAAAGTATTGCATCTTTTGTATTCACCAATATTTCCTTAATAAGTTTCCCTAAGTGCTGTGATTTTGGTTTCTCATTGTAATAAATGATTATTGTGTTTTTAACAAAATGTCAGGAGACATTTTCCTTAGCAGGGGAGAATGTCACACAGTGACTTTACAGAATACTTTTTGAGCGTCCCTTAGGCCTCTCCGTATTTTGATTATCGGGAATTTCAGTCTATTTTTCGATCCATATAAAAATAGGAGTGTATGACCTATGTGTGCATCACTTGACTAAAAATATAACACCCAACCGCATTTGCATGTTTATCTCACGTGGATGCATTTAGTTGCATTGCGCATTTTTCAAATTCAATACTGAGTGTAGAGACACCATAAAAGATCACATCTGAGTAGACGATCGTCAACTTCACTTTGACATGGCTGATCATGTATAGCCTACAGGGCTGATTATTTACTCTCCAGGTTAATTGTCTTATTGATATTCTGTTTATATTTGTTGTGTGTAAATTTGTGTATCTATTAATAGTTTACACAATGCGAATGGTGAAATGTCATCTTCAGTGTCTATTACTGATGAGGATTTATAACACCCATGTGAGAGGATTCTGTTAAAGTCATGTAAGACCATTTATGTTGTTTTATCATATTCTTGTGTGTATTATTGACAGCCAGTATTCTCCGGTTTTGGTTTTCGACACTGTCATATTTGTGTACGTCTTCGTACATGAGGGCATTTAGTAAACAATGTGTATTTTATGTCTTTTTAGGGATGCCCTTTTTCTTGTATAATAAAGAAATGACAAACAACTGAGGCTCGTAGTTCTGCCTTGAGCACGGGGTAACAAATATATACACTTCTGTAAATTCCTTTTACTTCATAAAGTGGGTTTACAAAGGTCTTTATTGCATAGACTTGATATCATGACCCTCAAAAATCGGAAATCTATAGTGTTATTCTTGCACAAAAGTTAAGCATTTTATAAAAGTTCCATCTTGGTCTATGGACAAGATTGCAACCATGGCCCAGGTCTTCCAAGCCATCTGATGCAGCAGCGGCTTGTTACGACTAAAAGTTAATATCTATAAATTACAAAAATTAAATTCCTTGGGGTGGGGGGTTCCTAGAAAATTTTTTTCTTTGGTGGTGCCCTTCAGTTAATTTTTAATTCCTAGGGGGTACCCCATAAAAAAAGTTGCGGCCCACCCCCCGGTGACACTTTTTCCTGGAATAGCCCTAACAGAATTTTCCATCAAATATAGAATAAAAACAATAGGCCTTACACCCCTTATATTACAAATGGACTTGTCTAACATATAGCAATGGCAGAGTCCACTAGTATACAATGGGTTAATATATCCAAACTGGATGTAAGAACAGTGCTATAGTTTATCAACGACCTTTGGGAGTTCAAAGCTCAAGCGTGACAAGACTATTCCATGTTTTAGAGGAGGCAGGTTTCGGATATCTTTTTTCACAGATTTTTAAACATCTAAACAAGATTTTTGATAATGTCATTATGTAGAAGTTGTTGTTAAGTGGAAAATGCGATTCACTACGAATCTCACTAAAAGTTTATCGCCCAACGTAAAATACCAAATAATGGCGACTTACCTAAAACATGGACGAGTTCAAAATTAAAAGTGCAGTCATGTCTCACTGCATTTTGAAATACTATATCAAGAGGTTAATGTGTATAAAACAGTCAGAGTGAAAGTACACCACAACCTCACTATAACACGGCTCATTATAACACGGTTATGGACATAACGCGGTTTCAAGATGGATCCCAAACATGTACAGATTATATAGAAAATGACCATAAATGGTCATTTTTCTATAAAATCTATACTTTTTTTGTTTGGATATTACACGGTTGTTTAAGTAACACGGTTTCTGCTTTGGACCCCATTAAGTGTTATAAAGAGGTTGTGGTGTATTATGTAACTTACAGGTTCTGCTGGTGCACCACGTTGCGCTGACTTCAGCTTTGGTTTTTCTTCTTCTTCTTCTATTACAGATTCTGCCGACTAGAAAAACAAAGGTAAACAAGAATTCTACAGAAAGTAAGGTCATATCTGCCAGCATCAGGTCTAGAAAATTAGGTTAAGGTCACTGATGAAGGAAAACTATTTGACAGAAAGGCTACAAATACCAACATCTGTCCATGCATACTCTTATACAAATCTCTGGATTCAATCTGGTTATAATACCAGTAAGGGTTGCACAGTTTTGCAATATAAGTCAAGGCAACCACTCGTTATTTTACATAAAAAAAAAATCCAAATCCAGTTAAAGTGGCTTTCCTACAACTTTATGCTTTCAAATGCGGAGGTTGGACTACTTTTAAAGGACTAAGAATATTACCCAAACTATGACAAACGGTAGGGAGACTTTTTACGGCCATCACACATTCCCTCAACACCTGCTGTGGCGAAGTTAAATGTTCTGAAAAAGGGGATAATCCTTTGAAAGCAAGGAATACAGGACAGAAATGAAGACAATGGAATGTACAAGACTTTTCTGGGCAAGACTACCGGTAGATAGTTTCCTCTAATTAGGCCTCATCAGTGACCCTCAAATATAAATTCCGCAGTGAAATCAATGACTCCAAAGGACTAGAAAATATAACCCACACTTTGATGAAGGGCACAGCTCTTTTTTTTAAGCCCTTCAACTCCTGTATTTCTTTGCTCTATGAATCTGACCACATCCATTTTTGCAAATAAGGGGTTTAATTAAAATCATTAAAGGATGGCAAACTCTTGATCCTGAAGAGACAGCTCACAATGAGTTGTCTCATCTGGATCTACACCGTTTATACTTTACACATGTATATGTACTTGTCTTTCCAGTTGGAAAGGTTAGAGAGCCAACTCGCTTTGTGAGTTACTTTTCTTCCTTTTGAGTAAATACCTCTGAAAAGGGAGGTTTCAGGGGGCAAATTCACATGGACGTCATTTTCCTAGGAGAAAATCAAATTCACCCTTCTTTCAAGGGCTTGTGCTACTTAGAAGTGTTTCAATGCACAAAAGCATAAACATTTACACTGTTAATCAGTCACAAAATTTCTGCATATATGGGATCTATCAATCCTTTTCTACAGGACACTTTTAGCAATGCTATCAAATGTATTTTAACTACTGATTAAAGGTGGCACTGTAATGTCTGTATTAACATACATATAACAATAGAATCATTCACTTAATATCTAAGGACAGGTACACATTCAACTACACAGTTGTCAGGCTTTTTAATTGCTGTTTCTCAAAAACTTCCTGTACTTCAAGCAAACAGTGTAGACCCTGATCAGAGCCCCTGATTGTCAATGTCCTGAAAATGGGATGCTAGGTATATGTGGATCATTCAAGCTTCACTTGAACCTTTGTCATGCTGAATAAATTTAGCTATGCCCATTTCTAACTTTCAACCAATCAGATTACTTGATGTAATTTATTCCTACAAATTCACCGCCCCCGCCTATCGGGGCGTGAAGAAATATATGGGCTGCATGATGCTTCCACACAGAGCTGAATCCGACCCGCACACGAGTACTGGTAAACCGCAAAGAGGATCTAATAAAAATCAAAAATGAGTTCCTTTAAGAGCAATGAAAACATTCATAAGAAAGAAGATGGGTCATACCTACGTAGTTTCGGCTAATAAAGCCTCATCAGTGACCCTGTAATGATCCGGCAAAGAAAGCCAGAGGAAACATACTGTAATTTTGCGAATTTCGAATAGGCAGTCGATTCAAAGACTGATATAAATCAAAATGGGGTCCAAATAATTAAAAACCTGTCTAGAATATGAGTCTAAACCAATAATTTATCTAAGCCTGCCCAGGCAAAGCGGTGCGCATGAGTCGGACCATCCATGCTTATAAACCCTATTGGTTTCATTGGGCGACAGGGCTTGAGATGTCATTTCATCTCAATGTCAGGTAAAAGTCCCACAAAATTGGAAGCAATGTCTCCAAAATGACCTTTACAGTGTTGATGGGGATGTTAAACCCAAAATCAAACAAACAAAAACCAACAAATTCACAAAACTTAATGCCAAACAGTGTAGATACTGACCAGAAGCCATCTGATCTGTATCTACACTGTTTGCAAAGTTAGAGCATATCCTGGTTCAACAGGATGAGAGTTAACTGTGCATACCTGTTTAATAAGATCAACTTCTGCTTGAAGTTCCAACATTGCTGGATTGCGTGCTTTCTTTCCCTTCTTTGCACTCTCATCAGCCTACAGAGGGAGACATCAAAAACTTTTAACTCTTATCCTGCTGAATAATTTAATTTTGTGACACCCATTTTCGACTATCAACCAATCAAATTACTTGATATATTCATTAAAATTCGCATCCTGAATGACAGTGTAGATCCTGATCAGACGGCTTCTTCAGAAGCTATCTGATATGGATTCTATTGAAGCCAAAAACCTGTATAATCTGGATCTTTGTTTGTTTGATTTGAGGTTTAACGTCCCGTCAACACTGCATATGTTATGTTGGAGACGTTGCTTCCAATTTTGTGGGACTTTTACCCGACAATGAGATGAAATGACATCTCCAGCCCTGTCGCCCAATGAAACAAATAGGGTTTATAAGCATGGACCGCCCAACTCGCACCACTTTGTCTGGGCAAGCTTAGATCCTCTAAATGGTTTACCAGTGACGGTGTGCAGCAGGTTTCAGCTCTAAGTGGAAGCTTCATGCAGCCCATCTATTTCTTCAAGCCCCGATGGCCGGGGGCCGTCTTTAGAATTCATCTGATCTGGATCTACACGGTTTGCAAAGGTAGTGGAAGGTAGTGAATGACTCTGATATGGCTACTTCAGAAGCCCAGAAGCTGTATGATCTGGGTCTAGGATCTACACTGTTTGCAAAGGTGATGAATGTCATGTTCAGCAGGATAATGCGTTAATGATTAACATCACTTTATAACACTGTAGCAGCAGCTGTGTTAGGCCTAAGCAAACAGTGCAGACCCAGATCAGACTGCTCCTTTAGGAGCAGTCTGATCAGGGTCTACACTGTTTGCCACTCCTTCTGCACTTTTTGGACTCCTTGCTGGATCATGAAACAAATTTGGTAAATATTTTAGGAGCATTACAGCTAGTCCTCAAGGTAATTAAAGTAAAATGACCATGATGAATCCAAACAAAAATTTGCAGATTATACAGAAAACGCCCACTTATGGTCATTTTTCTATATAATGTGTATAGTTTTGGGGCCCACATTTTTTGAAACCCAAACCATTTTATAATGAACAGTGTTATAAAGAGGTTTAAGTGAATCTTTCAAAACATTTGCACATTACCCTTAGGATTTGTGCAACACAGTACAGACAAGCTGAAATAATGTTCAAGTTTTGTGCATGTTGCTTTGATAAGAATGCATGTTACTTTGATAAGGAATCATTTTTGCATGTGTAGAAGTTTTTTGTTTTTTTTTTAAATATAGCAATTCTTAAGTCTATATTTCGATACAAGAACCACTTACCATAAGCATACCATACCACTTTGAGTACCCTTAAATGCTGAGTATCCACTGGTCCATGCATGTGTAAATCAAACTAAGAAAAAAACTTACTGACTTTCTACAGGCCCCCCCCCCCCCCCAGTATCTTTTTCAACAAAGGAAATGGACTCAAAATAATAGTACTGGACAATAATATCAACAAATCATTTCACATTTGACAAAATAATGCAGAATAATATTCTCTTTTGAAATGGGTGTTGCTTCCAAGAAAAGAGGGGGGGGGGGGGGTCATTAAGTTACAACCCAACCCACATACTGAACCTTACTGAATCTTTTCTATTACAAGCCATCTAATTCAATTAAAAGTTTAATCTATTGAGTGAACTCAAATACCAGTATATCAATAGCAGATAAAAAGGGTGGGTCATTTTATTATAGCTATAATAATTTGACCCCCCCCCCCCCCCCCCCCCAATTTCAAGTCATTAAGTAACAACCCCTCCCACATACTGAACCTTACTGAATCTAGTGTATTACAAGCCATCTCATTCAATTAAAGCTGCTAGCCCACGGATTTCATGTCAAAAATAGGAATAAAATCTAAAGGTAGTATTTGAAAGGCTGTGTATAAGTAAATATAATGATCATAATATTATCGGATAATCTACGTACAATTTAGATATATTTCACTTTGAAAATAACGATTTAGCGTGGTGTGGTACCAAGACGCCACATATTTATATACAAACGTTCAAAACCGTTGCAAACGCTTTTGGATTTGAAGACATTTAATTACAAATATACGGAAAATTTCTTAAGATTTCAACATTGGATCGTTATTTTTTTATATTTCCTTCCACAATAAGCTGTTTCAGGCGATTTTTAAAAAAAATATATATTTTCGATATTGAGCTGTGGGCCAGCAGCTTTAAAAGTTTAATTTTTTTTTAGTGAACTCAAATACCAGTATATCAATAACAGATAATTAGGGTGGGTCATTTTATTATAGCTATAATAATTTGACCCCCCCTCAATTTCAAGTCATTAAGTAACAACCCCTCCCAACTACTGAACCTTACTGAATCTAGTCTATTTCTAGCCATATAAAGCAATTTAAGTTTTAATTTAACTGTGTGAACTCAAATACCAGTACACTAATTACAAATAGTAAGGGTGGGTCATATTATTATAGCTATAATAATTTGACCCCCCCCCCCCCCATTTAAAGTCATTAAGTTACAATCCCTCCAACATACTGAACCAGTGAACCTTACTGAATCTAGTGTATTACAATCCATCTAATTCAATGAAAAGTTTAATTAATTGAATGAACTCAAATACCAATATATCAATAACAGATAATAAGGGTGGGTCATTATATTATAGCCCCATTTCAGGTCATTAAGTTACAACCCCTCCCACATACTGAACCTTACTGAATCTAGTGTATTACAAGCCATCTAATTCAATTAAAAGTTTAATCTATTGAGTGAACTCAAATGCCAGTATATCAATAACAGAAAATAAGGGTGGGTCATTTTATTATAGCTATAATAATTTGACCCTCCCCCCAATTTCAAGTCATTAAGTAACAACCCCTCCCACATACTGAACCTTACTGAATATAGTCTATTTCTAGCCATATAAAGCAATATAAGTTTTAATTTAACTGTGTGAACTCAAATACCAGTACACTAATTACAAATAGTAAGGGTGGGGCATTTTATTATAGCTATAATAATTTGACCCCCCCCCCCCCCCGGCCAATTTCAAGTCAATAAGTAACAACCCCTCCCACATACTGAACCTTACTGAATATAGTCTATTTCTAGCCATATAAAGCAATTTAAGTTTTAATTTAACTGTGTGAACTCAAATACCAGTACACTAATTACAAATAGTAAGGGTGGGGCATTTTATTATAGCTATAATAATTTGACCCCCCCCCCCCCCCTTATTTCAAGTCATTAAGTTACAACCCCTCCCACATACTGAACCTTACTGAATCTAGTGTATTACAAGCCATCTAATTCAATGAAAAGTTTAATTAATTGAATGAACTTAAATACCAGTATATCAATAACACATAAAAAGGGTGGGTCATTTTATTATAGCTATAATAATTTGACCCCCCCCCCCCCCCCCCCACGTGCATAGGCTGGTTCTCTCTCAATACCATTTTAGTCATGTGGTTTTTTTCTGTTATTTTTTATCTTTTTTGCTGCTTTTTAGCCATTTCCCTTTAAACATGATTGCCCTTTCTCATATATTATAGTCATTATTCTTGCTGTAGATTTTCAGATCTAGAACTATCCCACCCCAACCCTCAGACACTGCCCAAGTGTAAAAATCAGCAGGAAAAACCACCACAATTGTCATAGTTTTACTGCATAACAGTTACCTCACCATATTTGGTCATTTAAATGTAACTTTTGTGAAGTTAGGGAGGGGGGTCAAAATATTATAGGGGGGTCAAAATATTATAATAATATATTGACCCGCGGGTCACTTTTTAGGCGGGTCAAAATATTATATGACACCGGCATTGCTTAACGGATATCCCAAGATGCAAGTGTGTACCAAGTACCAATTATCATTTCTTTGATCCTTACTGTTCTTAAGAAACAGACATGAACACTAAGGACAGATGCAAATACCTATGGTTCCATAACCTGCCATTACCATGAAATATCAAGGTCAATTTGGATGCTTTCAAGTTGCCATCAGAAAATCCAAGTTTGTACCAGCTATCATTAGTGTAGCTCCTATATTTCTTGAGAAATGAACTTGCAACACTTGGGTTGGCACAAATGTCTGATTAACAAATGGACAATAAAAGGGCCATGATGGCCCTGGATCGCTCACCTGATCCATAGAGTAACAAGTGGGCCCCGGGGAAGGCAATTATTGACCCCAGGGCTATAATGTGCAAAATATTGAGGGAGATCTAAATTGGTGAAGCTTCATACCAAATATCAACAAAGGCTATAATTTGAACAATCTTGGCAAAGGTCCACTAGATGAAGCTACACACCAAATATCAAAGACCTGGGCCTTGCGGTATCAGAGAAGAAGATTTTTAAGATATTCCCTTTATAAGCTTATAGGCCTGTGCAAAATGTAAAACCAAAGGGCCCCGCGGCAGGGACATTTTTGACCTCTGGGCTATTATTTAAACAATCTTGATAGAGGTCCACTAGATGAAGCTTCACACTAAATATCAAAGACCTGAGACTTGCTGTTTCAGAGAAGAAGATTCTCAAAGATTATCTCTATATAAGTCTATGTAAAACCAAAGGGCCCGGGCCGAGGGGCATTTGTGACCCGAGGGCTATAATTTGAACCATTTGGTAGAGGTCCACTAGATGAAGCTCCATACCAAATATCAAAGACATGGGCCTTGCAGTTTCAGAGAAGAAGATTTTTAAAGATTTCCCTTTATAAGTCTATGTAAAACAAAAGGGTCTTGGGGCAGGGGCATTTTTGGCCCCAGGACTATAATTTGAACAATCTTAATAGAGGTCCACTAGAAGAAACTAGAACAGTGTTTTCAGAGGAAAACATATGTCCCCCCCACCAGTTTGAAGTCCAGAGCATCTTGACATTTCTTTTGTATATGGTCTTCTTACAAAAATTCTATATATCCACTCATTCAGGAAACTGAGTGGTTTCTTTTGTATATGGTCTTCTTGCAAAAATTCTATTCATCAACTCATTCAGGAGACTGAGTGCTGAAAGCTTATTTTTAACGTCTAAGTCCTGTGGTGACCTTGAAAATTGGGTCAAGGTCACCAAAATCTAATCAGTACTTAAGCCGTTCCCACTTATATTATATACCATGTTTGAACCAAATCCATCCATTGGTTCAGGAGAAACAGTGCAGATAAGATTATTTTCAACAGTCTAGTCCCATGGTGACCTTGATAATTAGGTCAACGTCATCAAAATCTAATCAATTTTAGAGACAATCCCACTTGTATTATGTACCAAGTTTGAACCAAACCCATCTACTGGTTCAGGAGATACAGTGCATACAAGCTTATTCTTAACAGTGCTAAGACCTGTGGTGACCTTGAAAATTAAATCAAGGTCACCAAAATCTAATTAGTTCTTGAAACCATCCCATTTATCTTATGTACCAAGTCTGAACTAAATCCATCCAATGGTTCAGGAGATAAAGTGCAGACAAGCTTATTTTTAACAGTCTAAGTCCCTTGGTGACCTTGAAAATTAGGTCAAGGTCACAAAAATCTAATCAGTTCTAGAGGCTACTCCACTTATCTTATGTACCAAGTTTGAACCAAATCCATCCATTTGTTCAGGAGAAAGATGACAGGCAAGCTTATTTTTAACAGCCTAAGACCCGTGTTGACCTTGAAAATTGGGTCAAGGTCACCAAAATATAATCAGTCCTTGAGACCATCCCATTTATCTTATGTACCAAGTCTGAACCAAATCCATCCATTGGTTCAGGAGATAGAGTACAGACAAGCTTATTTTTAACAGTCTAAGTCCCTTGGTGACCTTGAAAATTAGGTAAAGGTCACCAAAATCTAATCAGTTCTAGAGACTACCCCACTTATCTTATGTACCAAGTTTAAACCAAATCCATCCATTGGTTCAGGAGAAAGAGCACAGGCAAGCTTATTTTTAACAGCCTAAGACCCGTGGTGACCTTGAAAATTGGATCAAGGTCACCAAAATCTAATCAGTCCTTGAGACCATCCCATTTATCTTATGTACCAAGTCTGAACCAAATCCATCTATTGGCTCAGGAGATAGACTGTTAAAAATAAGCTTGTCTGTACTTTAAGTCCCTTGGTGACCTTGAAAATTAGGTCAAGGTCACCAAAATCTCATCAATTCTAAAGACTGTCCCACTTACCTTATGTACCAAGTTTGAACCAAATCCATCCATCGGGTCAGGAGATAGAGCGCAGACAAGTTTATTTTTAAGTCTAAGTCCCGTGGTGACCTTGAAAATTAGGTCAAGGTCACCAAAATCTAATCAGTTCTAGAGACTATCCCACTTACTTTATGTACCAAGTTTGAACCAAATCCATCCATTGGTTCAGGAGATAGAGTGCAGACAAGCTTATTTTTAACAGTCTTAGTCCCGTGGTGACCTTGAAAATTAGGTCAAAGTCACCAAAATCTTATCAGTTCTTGAGACCATCCCAATTATACTATGTACAAAGTTTGAACAAAATCCATCCATTGGTTCAGGAGATAGAGTGCAGACAAGCTTTTTTGGCCTAAAATTCGACAATGTTTTGAGCACTGTGACCTTGAAAATTAGACCAAGGTCACCAAAATCTAATCAGTACTTTTCCCCCTCCCAATGGTGTATCTGTGTAAATTTAATCAAAATCCATCCATCCATTCAGGAGATAGAGTGCAGACAAGAGGCAACGCTGACGCCAACAGGATCCGCACCAAAACCAATATGTCCCCCTCCCTTTCGGGTGGGGGGACATAATTTCACACATAATAGCAAAGACCTAGGCCTTGTGGTTTCACAGAAGATTTTTAAAGATTTTCCCTATTTAAGTCTATGTAAAACCAAAGGGCCCCTGAGGCGGTGGCATTTTTGGTCTCAGGGCTATATTTTGAACAATTTTGGTAGAGGTCCACTAGATGAAGCTTCATACCATATATCACAGACCTAGGCCTTGTGGTTTCAGAGAAGAAGAGTTTTCAAGATTTTCCCTATTTAAGTCTATGTAAAACCAACGGGCCCCAGAGCGGGGGAATTTTTGGCCTCAGCACTATAAATTTGAACAATCTTGGTAGGGGTCCACTAGGTGAAGCTTCATACCAAATAGCAAAGACCTGGGCCTTGCGTTTCAGAGAAGATTTTTAAAGATTTTCCCTATATAAGCCTATGTAAAACCAAAGGGCCCTTGGGCGGGGCCGTTTTGGCCCCAGCATTATAATTTGAACAATCTTGGTAGGGGTCCACTAGATGAAGCTTCATACCAAATAGCAAAGACCTAGGCCTTGCGGTTTCAGAGAAGAAGATTTTTTAAAGATTTTCCCTTTATAAGCCCATGTAAAACCAAAGGGCCCTTGGGCGGGGGCATTTTTGGCCCCAGCACTATAATTGGAACAATCTGGTAGGGGTCCACTAGATGAAGCTTCATACCATATATCACAGATCTGAGCATTGTGGTTTCAGAGAAGGAAGGTTTTTCAAGATTTTCCCTATATAAGCCCATGTAAAACCAAAGGGCCCCTGGGGGGGGGGGGGGGGGGGGGGGGCAGTTTTTGACCCAGCACTATAATTTGAACAATCTTGGTAGGGGTCCACTAGATGAAGCTTCATAACAAATATCAAAGACCTAGGCCTTGCGGTTTCAGAGAAGAAGATTTTTAAAGATTTTCCCTATGTAAAACCAAAGGGTCACGGGGCGGGGGCATTTTGGGCCTCAGCACTATAATTTGAACAATCTTGGTAGGGGTCCACTAGATGAAGCTTCATACCAAATATCAAAGACCTGGGCCTTTTGGTTTCAGAGAAGAAGATTTTTTAAGTTTTCGGTGAAAAAAATCTATTTTTGGCTCCTGTGACCTAGATGTGCAACGGACCGGAACCATTTGAACAACTTTGAAAGGGGACTACCTAAGTATCATTCCTGTGAAGTTTGGTCAAAATCCGATTAGTAGTTTGGGAGAAATTTGAAGAAATTGTTTACGGACACCCGCACTCCTGCACACACGCATACACGGACGAAAAGTGATCACAAAAACTCACCTACGTGACAGGTGAGCTAAAAAGGCAAACAGTAAACCAACTACAGTAGAATGGCTCATTTACCACAGATTAGTCGAACCCGTTCTTGGGTCCACAGGGAATGTCTCCAAAAACAAAATAGAGATACTGCTTGGAGATTTACTTCTTGTATCTTGCAAATGTATGATGTGTGTACTCATTAGAATCGCCTCGATGAGGCAATTCTAACGAGTACACACAACATACATTTATAATACAGAACCACGAAAAAAGATCTCCCACAATTATCCCCCATTATACCTCCTGGTATAATACTAATAGTAACCCTTCGTGGCTTGAACTACCGCTGTCTCAAACAAATTTTCATGGTCCCATAGGGTTCGAGCAATCCAAGTTTGACTGTTTATCCCGTAATGCTTAAAGCAGGTACGACAAAAACTGTATTACTTGCCTTTTGCTTTGAACTTCTGTCAGCAGGGGTGTTCTTTTTCGATCCAGCTTTTGGAGTAGCAGCCTTCGGTGTAACTGGTGTTTTAGATGCCATTGGCTTCGCGCCAGCTGCTTTTGCTGTAGCTTTGGGCGTGCCTGCCTTAGATTGAACAGCTTTTGGAGTTGCCTGTTTTGACTGGGCTGGTTCTGGCCTCTGTGTAGATCTTGGTGGAGAGGAGACGGTTTTCTTACTCAAGGCTTCATCAACAGCTTTGTTGTCTTCTTCAGCTTCTAGTATTTTCTTTGAGGGTTTTCGTTTCCTTGGCGATACATGTAGCTGCTGGCTCAGTTCTAAAAATAGTGTAAACTTCTAGGCCCAGTTGTTCAAAGCATCATAAGCTTAACGAGCTCGTTAGTGGCCAAATTGTTAAGTGCTCTAGCAAGAACAATATCTAATATTCCAACGTTTACTCACATTTTTCCAGCAAGCTGTTAGTGTATATGCAATATTTAATGAGCATAACTTTATTTAACTATGTTGTCAGTTTTGAACAAATATCCACTGATGTTTGGCTTATATAGTTTGTATCATGCAAATAAAAATGAACAAGCAGATACATGATAAGGTAGCATATACATTATAAAATTCCAATGTTAAGACCACCACTTGGAATGTTCAAAAGTGGTCTTTAAAACCACTTCTGAACATTCCCGTAGCTGGTCTCTTGCTATAGGACCACATGTGTAGTAATTACAAGGAAAAAATAACCAAAACCTTTTAACCCTTATCTTGCTGAATATTCGTTTAAGCCACACCCATTTCTGTCTATCAACCAATAGAAGCCTCCGTGGTGTAGTGGTTATGCTACTCGCCTTGTAAACCAGGGATCGCAGGTTCGATCCCGGGCTTCTCCAGACTTTCGGACGAGTCTTTAAACCGAGGTCCCGTCTCCATATGATCTTAGCTGTTGGTGGGACGTAAAACTCAAACACTCACTCACTCACTCTATCAACCAATCAAATTACTTGATGTAATTTATTGCTAAAAATTCATAAACTGAATGCCAAACAGTTTAGATCCTGATAAGAAGCCATCTGATCTGGATCTACACTGTTTGCTAAGATAGGGGTTGTCGTGAACAGCAAGATATGGTTAAATATGCTTTTAACATTTAACAGCAGAAATAGTCTTAGTTTCAGTGGTCATAATAGCAGAATGTGTTTGTGAGGATATGATGGCGGTGAGTTGGGGGTACTTGTATGTTATATTAACAGTGTTTGAAAGACAAGAACTGCACCAAAACCCAACTCTAGCCTCTGCAAATTATGATGTAGTGGGGCACTTGTTTGTTGATTCAAACTTATGTGAGACGGTTAAAATGAATGCCCTTGTTTGATTTGAGGTTTAACGTCCCCATCAACACTGTAAAGGTCATTTTGGAGATGTTGCTTCCAATTTTGTGGGACTTTTACCCGACATTGAGATGAAATGATATCTCAAGCCCTGTCGCCCAATGAAACCAATAGGGTTTATAAGCATGGACGGTCTGACTCGCACCACTTTGCCTGGGCATGCTTAGATCCTGTAAGCAGTTTACCAGTACTCGTGTGCGGTCGGATTTCAGCTCTGCGTGGAAGCATCATGCAGCCCATCTATTTCTTCAAGCCCCGATGGGCGGGGGCCAAAATGAATGCCTACAACGCGGTGACAGGACATCTCGGCCCCTAACAAACTCGGCCCCTGACAAACTCGGCCCCTAGCAAACTCGGCCCCTACAAACTCGGCCCCTGACAAACTCGGCCCCCAAAATTAGAATATGTATATATTAATGTTGGAATTGACTTATTATCAATCAAACTATTACACATATTTTAATGTACATATGCCTAATTATTTTCATTTTTGGCAATTTTTCAATATTTGAATAGGCGAGTTTTCTTAATAAGCCATCTGATCAGGATCTTAACTGTTTGCCATTGTTTGAAAGTCTTAGCGAATGAGGTAGTTCTAACAAAACCCACAAACTGTTTTTATGTTGATACAATATACATAATCTAAACCGAAGTTAACCCCAGTTTTACAGGCATGATTATATAGGCATGATTTCATGATGATATACTGTGCTAGCAACGCGTTGAAAGTGTACTGGATGGAAATCAATGTGCTAAAAAGTTTTCTACCGACTCTGTATCAACCTACAAGCAGGCAAAATGTTGTGTCAGTTTTATTCAATGTTGCAACTATTCCATAAGTGTGTACGCGCTATGCTGATATGTTTACATGAAACATGTGCATTGTTTGTTTTGTCTTACATGTGCTGCATTTCAGAGATGAATTTTATTTTTCTGCTGTTCATGAAAGTATGAAAGCAGCAGTTCGCCTGCAAAGTAACTTGACCTTAAAGGGGTTCATGTAAACTTTGCTAGCCATGTCGAACTTACTGCAGTTGGTTAAAGTTAATACATGGATTTATATAGGAACTTGATAATTATTTCCCCATAAAATAAAAACTAATAAAAATATCTTTTCTGTGCCAGCGGCTCATGATTTTTCATTCTTTTTTTTTAATATTCACAATGAAATTTTATGAACAACGTTTTGGTCCTTTTTACATATATTTGGAAGTACACTCTAAATGTATAGTTACTTTGTTTGTTTTGATTGATTTGATGTTTAACGTCCCCGTCAACACTGTAAAGGTCATTTTGGAGACGTTGCTACCAATTTTGTGTTACCCAACATTGAGATGAAATGACATCTGCGTGGAAGCATCATCTATTACTTCAAGCCCCGATGGGCGGGGGCGAAATTAATGTATAGAATATATAGTAAAACTACTGAATGACGCGACAAAAACTGATGAATTTATTTTCATAACTTTTTTGTAAATTGTTATTTCTTTTCTGTGCCAGCAAATTTATTGTGAACACGTCCATATAAATTTTGAAAAATAAAAATGAAAATAATTTGGTCCTTTTTGAAAATGAAATACACTACCCATTTTTTTTTCTATTTTTCTTTTTCTTTGGATCAGATGTCGCCCAGGTAACCTTGGCTAGGTAGTTGAGGCCTTGAGGAGATAACCATTTATTTTCTGAGATATACGCGTTAATTTCCTTGATTATCAGCACAGCTGAGAAAGGTCGTGTCCGTGTAAGTCCGGTATGGCTACGCTGTCATTCATACTTTCATGAACGGCAGAAAAATTAAGTTTCTTTCTTAAAACTGGGGTATACAGGGGTAAACATTATTTTTCTTATATCTGCTCAAAACAGATTGTGAGTACTCGATAGTTGCATCGAGGCGATCCTATCGAGCCCTCGTAATCTATGTTTCGAGCAAAAATAAGAAAAATATCACAATAATTCATCTTCAAATTTCCATTTCTCGTCAAACAATTGATAATGTATTTGTATAGGAGTGTTTTCGTAATGAACGTCGCCAACGCACAATCAGATCGTGGAGAACTATGTATATCATGAACTATATTGTTTTCTATAGGTTTACATTTGTTTTTACACTGGAAATGTAAATATCACAAAAACACGCCTATTCTAAAATATTGACATTACGAAAACACGCCTATACAAATACATTGTTAACTTTACCGCCGAAAAACGAACATTTTAAAATGAAAAATTGTAATATTTTTTTCTTATTTCTGCTCAAAATATAGATTGTGGGGACTTATAGATTGGTGGGACTCGTTAGAACCGCTTTGAAGCGGTTCTAACGAGTACCCACAATCTATATTTTGTAGCAGAATGTGGAAAAATAAGGTTTACCCTTGTAAACCCCAGTATTCCTGTGTTTTCGTGATAATTCCCCCCCCCCCCCCCCCCCGTCCCAATTACAGCATCGGTTTCCGCGATCTTTTATCGTGGATAAGGTTTCGTATTAAAAACGATAAATTTGCTCATACTTTCTGTGAAACTATCTATCCACCTTCCAAATTGATTATCGGAAACAATAACATAGTATTTTAGGACCTAAATGCTGCTAGGGACTGAGTTTTTAGGGACGGAGTTGAATGGGGGCCGAGTTTGCTAGGGGCCGAGTTTGTCAGGAGCCGAGTTTGCCAGGGGCCGAGTTTGTTAGGGGCCGAGATGTCCATAAATCCTACAACGCAGGTTTATCAGGTCTAAGAGAGCTGTTTTATTTTTAAAAAGACAGTCTATAAATTTAAAGACTGTCTGTAAATCTAAAGCATCACGAAAACACGCCTATATAGTTTTGACCACCTTGAACCCCACTTTTATATAGTAAAACTGGGGTTTACATGGGTAAACCTTGTTTTTCTTATTTCTACTCAAAAAATAGAGTGTGAGTACTCGTTAGAACCGCCTCGATGAGGCGGTTCTAACGTGTACCCACAATCTATATTTTGAGCAAAAATGAGAACTAGATCGCGCAGTCGATGGCGCGCCATCGCAAATCCCCACGTTTTGACCTCTTCCAGGGACCCCTGGGGGCTGGTCCAAAAATTAATGTGCTCTTGCAGAAGCCATTCATGTAAGTAACTCACACACCAAATTTGGTTGAATTCCAATGAACGGTATAGGAGGAGATAGCCGGACAGACAGACGGACGGATGGACGGAGGCGATAACAATATCCCCACTTTTCTTCAAAAAACGTTGGGATAAATATATCACAATTTTTCATCTTAAATTTTCGTAATGAACTTTTTAGTCTGTAAATTTAAAGACTAACACAAGGGAAATCATGAAAATGATGAACCCCAATGAAACATGAAAATATCGCATTCTCATACGCAGCCCCAGTCTTCATCTCATTTAAAGAAATGTGTTGCTAAAAACTTACTGTCTATAAATATTGTTTTAATGATAGAAAATAATTAAGAAATAAAACAACACAGTTCCTTCCCTTAGACCACAAATGTGGTGAAACTCCTCAGAATGGGAGGAAATATCTGACAAAGGCCGGACATAAGATGAGTTTCGTACTGACATTTCGTTTTCAGACATTTTGCTGTTGTAGGCAGTCTGTTAGTTGTCAGAAAAACTGTCTGTCGATGAGTGGTCAGTATGTTGATAAAATGATCAAATCGTTATACACTTTCAATCCTAAGCTCATTTTACATATGAATCTTACTAAAGACGTATTTTTTGAGAAATCTTCGATTATGGTTGAAGGAATTTAATTAAGTAAAGCTAACTATTTAATTTGCTGTTATACATGATTAAATATTCCACTGATAACCAGACTTTTTCATAAGATTTAACTGTTTAAGATTTTTATACATATCAAACTAACTTTTTTTTACTTTTAATATCCTCATAATTCTCAATGCCGTTAACCATTAACCGTTTGACGCTTATGACCCACAAAGAGGGTTTACGCGTCGTTAAACACGAAATCATCATCATCATCATCCACTGATAACCACCCATTTTATGAGATTTACATCAAGTCCTCAAGGTGTCCAAATTTTTAGGATTTTTATGGTTAATACCCAAATTTAAATATCTGTTTCTATGAATTATTTATCTGTGTTATTTTTGGTTGTAACTTTACCTGATTCTTCACTGTATTTACTCTTGTATCTCGCCTTCTGTTTCTTACTCATCATGCACCACTGCTGCCGACAAAAATCTAGCAACAGATCTTCAGTGAAATCTGGATGTTCTGCTAACACACTGTCTCTCTCCTTCTGACAAAACACATCAAAAGATGCTTCAGTCCCTACCACTGGTCTTGCAACTGGTGTTGTTTTCTTAACATCATTTACAGTTTCTTTTGGTGTCTCAGTCCTCTGTCTTTTTGCTGGTTTTTGCGGTTCAGGAGTATTTGCTTCCTCGAGTTTACGTTTTCTACCAGCAGTTTCACTATTCACAGAGTCTGATTTGCCACCTCTTTTCTCCGCTTTCAGAGTCTTAGAATCTGGTTTTGCTGCACTTGGAGGGCTTTTAGCTGGTGTACCACCTTGCTTCCCTTTTTTCTTAGGTGGTTCATAAATAAATGTGTACTTAGCTTTACGCTCATTTCTCGTTAGTGGCAAAGCCTCTTCAGCAGCTGTTATTCCTAAACCCACGGCTCTTGCCCTAGACGGGAGAATACCATACCATTTATGAATTCTAGCTTTCTCTTTACTATTTCCAGCATTTTCCAATAGTCCTTTAACGTACTCGTCAAATTCTTCTTTTCCCTTAAACTCCATCAAATTGTTGGTTGTAATCCAGGCCCTTTCAGCAGCCTCTCCGAAGAACTGAACATGGTACTCTCGTGGCTTGTGGGCTGCAAGAACACATTACAATGATGAACCCATGCGACATGATGCATTTTTACATCTCCAAAATGGCTACTTTTCTGATTAAAATCTGTGATATTTTTCTTATTTATACAGAGTTCTTGTTAACTCCAAATCTTTAGTAATTTACTCCAACTTTTTCATTTCTGACTCCCAACTTTTTGGAAAGACTCAATAATAGAAAAGTATGGTAAAACTCCCAACTTTTTCTGGAGGACAGCATTTTTACTCCAATTTTCAAACTCCTAGTGAGAACCCTATTATACTTCAAACATAGGTTGTGGGTACTCTTTAGAACCGCCTCATTGAGGCGGTTCTAACAATTAACCACAACCTATGTATTGGAGTAGAAATAAGAAAAACTAGAATACTGTCGATGGCGCGCCATCGCAAATCCCCACGTTTTCTACAGAGGTGCCAAGTACCGAAAACCCCTCACCCTGGGCCCTAATCGGACTCCATGGTCAAAATATTACCTGTATTATATTCTACTAATCATGCCCTTCAATTTCATATGCCACATGACTATGTTCCAAAAAACTTAAATTTTGACCCGTTGACCCCTCTCCCAGGGCCAAAATCTGACCCCAGGGTCAAAATTTTACTTGTAGTTTATTCTACCCATTATCCCCTTCGCATAGATATGCAACATGACTATGTTCTGAAAAACTTTAATTTTGACCCCCGACCCCCCCCAAGTCCGACCCCCAGGGCGTGACCTAGGGGTCACAGCCAAAATCCCGTTCAATATGTTTTACTTTTTTCATAACTAAGTACATGTGCAAAGTTTGGCATCAAAATCTTCAAAATTGACTTTGTAATTGAATTTTATTGATATTTGACCTTTTGACCCCTCCCCAGGGCCCCTGGGGGCGGGGACAAAAAAAAATGTGCTCTTGCGCAAGCCATTCATGTAAGCAACTCGCATACCAAATTTGGTTGAATTCCGGCTAACGGTTTAGGAGGAGATAGCCGGACAGACAGACGGACAGACACACAGACGGACAGACGGACGGAGGCGATAACAATATCCCCACTTTTTTTTAAAAACGTGGGGATAATAATGAACATCCCGTAAACCCCAGTTTTCTCTATATAAAGTGGGGTTTAAGGGGGTGTTCATTTCACGGACTTGTTCAAGAGGTGATACCACCGAATGCTTTAGTCAAACATGCTTTGAACTCATTAAGCCACCAACGTATTGAACAACTGGGCCCAGTTGAACCTGGGCTAAGTTGTTCAACAATGGCCCAGTTGTTCAACAGTTAGCCTAATGAGGCACTGAACAACAGGGCTGGCCTGGGCCCAGTTCAGTGTTCCCACTGCATTTTGAAGATGGGGATACATTTGGTATTTTAATTCATTTTTGTACCCTCAATGTATGGTAATATATATAGAACCTCTATCAATATTGGGGGTTCAGGTCCAATTTTGGGGGTAAAAAACCCTCTCAGAGGGTAAATGGGACATGCTGCAGTTGTTCAATGCAGTTAGCCTTATGAGGCACTGAACAGTCGGGCTGGCCTGAGCCAAGTTTTTCAACACATTGTTAGCCTAATGAGCTCATTAATGGTCAAAATGCTAACAAGAACCTGTGCTAGTAAGTACAATATCTAATAAAATGTTGTTGTTTGTTTTGCTGTAAAATTGTAACTTTGCAGCTGCAAAAGCTATTCACAATTTTTCAGCAAAAAAAAATTCTACAATGTCATGTGTTTGCCATATTAACGCTTATCGTGCTGAATATTCAATTAAGCCACACCCATTTCTGATTTTGAACCAATCAGATTACTTGATGTAATTTACTACTACAAATTCATAAAATGAATGTCAAACCGTAGATCCAGATCAGATGGCTTCTTCAGAAGCCATCTGATCTGGATCTACACTGTTTGAAGAAGCAATCTGATCTGGATCTACACTGTTTGCAAAGGTATGGGTTGTTGTGAACAGCATGATAAGGGTTAGATGATCAAGTTTTAATGATATGTTAACAAACAACATCATAAACTCTGGAAGTTTTCACATAGATATCTTTGGCTTGGGCCGTATTTGGATAATTTAGTATTCTGTCTCACTTGAAAACTGTATGATAGGCAATGGGTTCCAAATTGTCATCACAGAATGAGAACTAGAAATGCGTCCATAGGACACGGATGCCCCCGCCTGAAAATGTCTGTTCGTATTCATCAATAGAAAGTTATTGACTGTGTTTAAGTTTTGGACCGTTTTTTCACGTTTGACCTCTAAGTATGACCTTGACCTTGAAGGTAAGGACCTTGTTTTTGTGTGAGGCAGATTGTCTCATGATGGCCAACATGTCTGAAAAATAATTTCAAAATCCATCCAGAGATAAGAAAGTTATTGACCAACCATTTTTTTTACCTTGGACCTCTAAGTATGACCTTGACCTTGGAGGTACGGATCTGGGTTTGCACGTGACACATTGTCTCATGATGGTTAATATTTCTTCAAAGTAATTTTAAAATCCATCCAGAAAGAAGTAAGTTATTGACTGCGTTTAAGTTTCGGACCCTTTTTTTGACCTTTGACCTCTAAGTATGACCTTGACCTTGGAGGTACGGATCTGGGTTTGCACGTGACACATCGTCTCATGATGGTCAACACTTCTTCAAAGTAATTTCAAAATCCATCCAGAAATAAGTAAGTTATTGACTGCGTTTAAGTTTCGGACCCTTTTTTTGGCCTTTGACCTCTAAGTATGACCTTGACCTTGGAGGTACCAACCTGGATTTTGCACATGACACATGATGGTTAACATTTCTACAAAGTAATTTCAAAATCCATCCAGAAATAAGAAAGTTATTGACTGCGTTTAAGTGTCGGACCCGTTTTTTGACCTTTGACCTCTAAGTATGACCTTGACCTTGGAGGTACGGACCTGGGTTTTGCATGTGATACGTCGTCTCATGATGGTTAACATTTCTGCCGAGTAATTTTAAAATCCTTCAAGAAATAAGGAAGTTATTGACTGCGTTTAAGTTTCGGACGCACGGACACACGGACGGACGTCTTTACGGATGTATACTTGTGTGTCTTCATCCCTACAAAGTACCCTTGTGTGTCTTAATTCCAGGAAATTTCTTGGAATTTCTTGGAAAAAAAGACACACAAGTAACTATTTTTAGACACACAAAACACTGACGGACTAAATCGCATTGAGTTCAATGGAAGTATCCATACTTTTTAAACACACAAGTATACATCTGTTCCTGCGGACGGACGGACAGGGGCAACGCTATATGCCCTTTCCACCATTCTTCGAATGGCGGGGGCAAAAAAAGTTAACAAGAATTCCACCGAAGGCTATGTCGCGCCTATGGGGGCGTGAAGTCACCCAACCATGATATGTAGGTCAAGGTCAAACATAGATGCTTGCATAAAAGTTTCCATTCTTAAATGCAAGCTTGTACTAAGTATCATTAATGAAGCTGTAATAAATCTTGAGAAATGAACTTAACCATTAGGGTGAACGCTAGCGTGGTCGCAATATTTTACAAAGTCAGTGAACCATGAAATGTAGGTTAAGGTCAAATATGGATGCTTGCATTTAAGTTGCCATCCACAGATACAAGTTTGTACCAAATATCATTAATGAAGCTCTTATAGTTCTTGAGAAATAAACTTGACCATTAGCGTGAACGCTAGGGTGGTCGCAATATTTTACGAAGTCAGTGAACCATGAAATGTAGGTCAAGGTCAAATATGGATGCTTGCATTTACGTAACCATCCCCAGATACAAGTTTGTACCAAGTATCATTAATAAAGCTCTTATAGTTCTTGATAAATAAACTTGAACCTTTGGGTGAACGCTAGGGTGGTCGCAAATGTTGACGCCTTGACAAACGGACGAACGAACGGAAAACCAGGCGCCTATATAGCGCCATGCTAATAGCAGGCGCAACAAAAAGAGAAACAAAACGATAAAGAATAATTGCTCCACCTTTAAGGATGATCCCACCTGCAGGTGTTTTAGTAAACTGTATATACCCTAAATATTTGGATATCAGTCATAAAAGAAAGACCCGATCAAAAACACCTGAGAACTAGAAATGGTGTTTGTAAAACACAATGCCCCCAACCTTTGCTTGACCTTAGCTGGCAAAATATTCAACAAATATTGTTAAAGACTCAAAAACATACAACAAGAATTCCCCCGAAGGCTATGTCGCGCCTGTGGGGGCGCAAAGTCACCAAACCATGAAATCTAGGTCAAGGTCAAACATGGATGCCTGCATAAAAATTTCACTCCTAGTTGCAAGCATGTACCAAGTAACTCTTAAAAACAGACTCTTACATCAGGGTCAAAGTTAGGGTTGTCACACTATTTTACAAAGTCAGTGAACCATAAAATGTAGGTCAAGGTCAGAAATGGATACTTGCATTGAAGTTTCAATTCCTAAATGCAAGCTTGTACCAAATACAATTAATGAAGCTCTAATAGATCTTGAGAAATGGACTCTTACATTAGATAGAAAGTCAGGGTGGTCGCAATAATTCACAACGTCAGTGAACCATGAAATGTGGGTAAAAGTCAAATATGGATGCTTGCGTTGCAGTTGGAATTCCTAGATGCAAGTTTGTACCAATTATAATTTAAAAAGCTTTAATAGTTTTCGAGAAATGGTGGAAGTCAGGGTGGTCGCAATAATTCACGAAGTCAGTGAACCATGAAATATAGGTCAATGTCAGATATGGATGCTTGCGTTGAAGTTGCAATGCCTGGATGCAAGTTTGTACCAAGAATGATAAATGAAGCTCTAATAGTTCTCAAGATATGGACATGCTGACAAGATTTTATTAAAAAAAAACAAAAAAACAAGGCATCGCATGCGATACAAATCCCCTCGCACAAGACAACTTTGTGTGTGGAAAACACTGAAATGGCAAAAGTCCAACTTGCTTGAGATATTATCATATGCAACATTTGTGTAAAGTTTGTTTAAAAATCCATCCATAAATGTAGGTTCTAGAGTGATGACAATATTTCTCTAAAAATAGTCATAGGGACCTTGACTTGAGGCCATGGCCGCGAAGTAGATCTTGCTCAAGATATTATCATAAGCATCTTTTGTGTGAAGTTAGATTAAAATCATAAATGTAGGCGGTAGAGCAATGACAAAGTTTTTCTAAAAATAGCCATAGTGACCTTGACCTTGAGGTCATGACCAAGCAACTCGAGATATTACCATAAGAAACATTTGTGTGAAGTTCTATTAACATCCATCAATAAATGTAGGCACTAGAGCGATGACAAAGATTTTCTAAAAATAGCCCCAGTGACCTTGACCTTGAAAGTCAAAATAGTTCGAGATATTGTCATAAGGAACATTTGTGTGAAGTTATACTGAAATCGGTGAAGAAATGTAAGCGCTAGAGCCATGTCAAAGTTTTTCTAAAAATAGCCACAGTGACCTTGACCTTGAAAGTCAAACTCACTCGAGGTATTATCATAAGGAACATTTGTGTGAAGTTATATTGAAATCAGTGAAGAAATGTAGTCGCTAGGGCGATGACAGTTTTTTTCAAAAAATAGCCACAGTGACCTTGACCTTGAAAGTCGAAATCGCTCGAGATATTGTCTTAAGGAACATTTGTGTGAAATTATATTGAAATTGGTGAAGAAATGTAAGCGCTAGAGTATTGACAAAGTTTTTCTAAAAATAGTCACAGCGACCTTGACCTTGAAAATGGAACTCGCTACAGATATTGTCATAAGGAACATTTGTGTGAATCGATTTTGAAATTGGTGAAAAAATGTAAGCGCTAGAGCAATGAAAAAGGTTTTCTAAAAATAGCCACAGTGACCTTGACCTTGAAAGTCGAACTCTTTCGAGGTATTGTCATCAGGATCATTTGTGTGAAGTTATATTAAAATCGGTGAAGAAATGTAGGCGCTGGAGCGATAGCAAAGTTTTTCTAAAAATAGCCATTGTGACCTTGACCTTGAAAGTTGAAATGGCTTGAGAAATTGTCATAAGGAACATTTGTGTGAAGTTATATTGAAATCTGTGAAGAAATGTAAGCGCTAGAGCATTGACAAAGTTTTTCTAAAAATAGCCACAGTGACCTTGACCTTGAAAGTGGAACTCACTAGAGATATTGTCATAAGGAACATTTGTGTGAAGTTATATTGAAATCGGTGAAGAAATGTAGGCGCTAGAGCGATGACAATTTTTTTCTAAAAATAGCTACAGTGACCTTGACCTTGAGGTCATGACCCTGAAAGTCGAACACACTTGAGATATTGTCATAAGGAACATTTGTGTGAAGTTATATTGAAATCAGTGAAGAAATGTAGGCGCTAGAGCAATGACAAAGTTTTTCTAAAAATAGCCACAGTGACCTTGACCTTGAGGTCATGATCTTGAAAGTCGACCTCGCTCAAGATATTGTCATAAGGCACATTTGTTTGAAGTTATATTGAAATCAGTGAAGAAATGTAGGCGCTAGAGTGATGACAAAGTTTTTCTTAAAATAGCCACAGTGACCTTGACCTTGAGGTCATGACATTGAAAGTCGAACTCGCTGAGATATTGTCAAAAGAAACATTTGTGTGAAGTTATATTGAAATTGGTGAAGAAATGTAGGCCCTAGAGCGATGACAAAGTTTTTCTAAAAATAGCCACAGTGACCTTGACCTTGAGGTCATGACTTTGAAGTCGAACTCGCTCGAGATTTTTTTATAAGGAACATTTGTGTGAAGTTATATTGAAATTGGTGAAGAAATGTAGGCACTAGAGCGATGACAAAGTTTTTCTTAAAATAGCCACAGTGACATTGACCTTGAGGTCATGACCTTGAAAGTCGAACTCGCTGAGATATTGTCATAAGAAACATTTGTGTGAAGTTACATTGAAATTGGTGAAGAAATGAAGGCGCTAGAGCGATGACAAAGTTTTTCTAAAAATAGCCACAGTGACCTTGACCTTGAGGTCATGACTTTGAAGTGGAACTCGCTCGAGATTTTTTTATAAGGAACATTTGTGTGAAGTTATATTGAAAGTGGTGAAGAAATGTAGGCGCTAGAACGATGACAAAGTTTTTCACAAATTACCAAAATGACAAAGGGCCATAACTCACAAAGTATTTTTCGGAATTTTGTCATAAGTTAATCAGTTCATCTACTCATCACCACCAATCTATTCACCAACTGTCAAGGCTCTAGCTCCAATAATTTTTTAGATATCTTGCTGACAAGATTTTATTAAAAAAATTTCAAAGAGCAATAACTCTTAAAAGGGGCATAATCCAGATGAGAAAAAAAATACGTGTCAGCTAATTTTCCATGAGGAATCCATATATGAAATTTCAAAACCCTAGCATACATGGTTCTAAAGATATGCTATGCATCACTTTTAGCATACATTACAATGGGCACAAATTACCAAAATGACAAAGGGCCATAACTCACAAAGTATTTTTCGGAATTTTGTCAAAAGTTAATCAGTTCATCTACTCATCACCACCAATCTATTCACCAACTTTCAAGGCTCTAGCTCCAATAGTTTTTTAGATATCTTGCTGACAAGATTTTATTAAAAAAATTTCAAAGGGCAATAACTCTTAAAAGGGGCATAATCCGGACGAGAAAAAAAATACGCATCAGCTAATTTTCCATCAGCAATCCATATATGAAATTTCAAAACCCTAGCATACACGGTTCTAAAGATATGCTTTGCATCACTTTTAGCATACATTACAATGGGCACAAATTACCAAAATGACAAAGGGCCATAACTCACAAAGTATTTTTCGGAATTTCGTCAAAAGTTAATCAGTTCATCTACTCATTACCACCAATATATTCACCAACTTTCAAGGCTCTTGCTCCAATAATTTTTGAGATATCTTGCTGACAAAATTTTATTTAAAAAATTTCAAAGGGCAATAACTCTTAAAAGGGGCATAATCCGGACAAGAAAAAAAATACGCGTCAGCTAATTTTCCATGAGGAATCCATATATGAAATTTCAAAACCCCAGCATACACGGTTCTAAAGTTATGCTATGCATCACTTTTAGCATACATTACAATGGGCACAAATTACCAAAATGACAAAGGGCCATAACTCACAAAGTATTTTTCAGAATTTTGTCAAAAGTTAATCAGTTCATCTACTCATCACCACCAATATAATCACCAACTTTCAAGGCTCTAGCTCCAATAGTTTTTGAGATATCTTGCTGACAAGATTTTATTAAAAAAAATTCAAAGGGCAATAACTCTTGAAGGGGGCATAACCCGGACAAGAAAAAAAATACGCGTCAGCTAATTTTCCATGAGGAATCCATATATGAAATTTCAAAACCCTAACATACACGGTTCTTTAGTTATGCTATGCATCAAAAGCGTAACGGACGGACGAACGGACGAACGAGGCAGAAGCAATATGCCCCTCCAACTTTTTCAAAGTTGGGGGCATAAAAAGTGAAGACACCATTCTTTGCTTATATCTAATATGCCCAAGGGCAAGTAACTCCGAAGTTGTTGGTCCTGGGAGGCCTAAATGCTAACTCAACGTAGATTTGTATGCCTCTCCTGGTTATCTGCAAGTTTGATAAAAATCAGATCAGAAATGGCTAAGAAAAGTCATTTTCCCAATTATATAAGTCTATGGAATGTGTTTGTTTCCATGGCAACCACAGTTCTGATCAAAACTGGTCAAAAAAACCTGCTGCATTCGATCACCCAACCCAGTGATGCTGCACATAAAATTTGATCAAGATTGGCAGCTAGTAGCTGTGATAAGCTGTGACGACGCAGAGTTCTCGGAAACGCCGAATCCGGCGTATTTTTACGCCTGTTTTTGCTTTTGTACGCGTAAAATTTCCTGCCGTGGATTCTTAATTACGCCAATTTTTTTTCGTCTGACGCGTCCGTAATAGAGTGTAAAAATGACCTCAATCACATCAAAAAATGACAGCGGGTGTCCAATTGATCTTCAAATTTAGCTACCGCTTTCAGATCAAATGTTTACCGTTAATCGTCGCCGCCAGGCTTGTTCAAGCATTACCTAGCGATGACAGTCGTCTGTATTGCTCTCTCGGCCAATCAGAGCGTCACGACTAGATGATTGACGGGTCAGTCTTGCCTTTTGCGAGATGCAGGTGCGTCGTGTGATTAAATCAAGCACGTGGCTGATTAACATTAATTGATTGTTTTGTTTTCGGATACTTGTATACACAGTTGGATTATCGGTAATTTGACTGTTAATAAAATGTCGGAGACATAATTAAAGGATGCGATTATCTAGTAAGTAAATCCTCTTTACTACGATTAAAGAAAATTATGACTCGAGTTTGTCGCACTTACGTGTTAAAAATGTCTTTATTGTTTATGAAGTTACCTTGATTAGGTCTATTTGAGTGAAAGAAATTAATTAACATTATATAAAACATGGATTATTCGGACAACTTTCTCCGTCATTTCTGGATTATCTCTGGTTGTGAATTCATGTGTTCATCTGCAAAATGCCTTTTAATACTTTGGATAGCTATTTCGGACTGAGTGGTAAACGTAAGGCTGATTCTGAATCGTCTGAACAAAACAGTGCAAAAAAGCAAAAGGCCGTAGTGATCGCCCGTGACAAATGGAACACTAAATGGGATAAGGCATATCCGTGGGCTGAAAAACTGGACATTGATGGACAGTTAAGAGCATTCTGTGTTTGGTGCAAAGATTCTAAAAAAGGAAATTCTATGGCTACCTGCGGTTCGCCAAACCTGCAGGGATCGACGTTCGCGAAGCATGAAACAACGAGAGACCATCTCTTGGCTGCTGCGGCACACAGCGCTAAACAGCGCAAAGAAACCGTCCCACAGGTAATTTTTATTTATCTGTCTTTTATCATAAAAGTGACTGAGCGATATAGAATCTTTAAAACACTTTCTTGCATCGAATGAGATCAAACATCTACTTGTCCGTATTGTAGTTCGTCGGGCGTCCGTCTTGCAAACAGTGCAGACCCAGATCAGACGCAGCATTTTGACCACACTTTAAAAACGGGAATCGGATTAACCAGTGCAATTTATTCTTTTATTTCAGCTTGAAATATTACATTATGATAACTCACCCATGCGACATAGATCATAGTCTTGGAGCAGAAATAATAAAAATAATGTATACCCCCCCCCACCTGAAGCTGGGTTTAGGGGGGGGGGGTCTTCATTTCACCCGATGATCAGAATTTGATATCTTTTTGTTGTTGTTGTTGTTAATACATTTTCAGCAAACCGTTTAAACAGTGAAGACCCTGATCAGACTGGGATTAACGGGTATAAAATATATTCTTTTTATTTCTGCTTAAAACACAGAAATTAGTTACTACCGGTAGTTAGAAATGCCTCAACTAGGCTCATCTGAGCAGATATATATATAAAAAAAATCAGAATTTTATTTTAATCCTTTTTGGTGGTGGTAAAAATTTTAGCAAACAGTGTAGTCCCTGATCAGACTAGGATTAATGGACATGATTTTTATTTCTGCTTATAAACACTGATTGTGGGTATTAGTTAGAACTGTCATACCAAGGCGGCTATAACTATTCTCCACAATCTATTGGTGAGCAGATAGATGAATGGAGGGAAATGGCATTTTTTTAAATCCCTGAATATATTTGAACTTTCAGAAATTTGAAGAGCTGCAGGAGAAAGAAGTAGAACAGGAGTGTTCTGATGGTGCAAAAGAAGCCCAATTCAACACCATGTATTACATTGCCAAAGAGGGTCAGGCGTTGAACCAGTATTCCCGAGTTCTGTCACTCCAGATCAAGAACATGTGCCCAGATTTACAAGATCAGAAGAAACTCTATTCCAGTGAAGAAGTAAAAACTGAAATTCTTGCTGCTATCAATGACACCCTTGAAGAGAAAGTTGACTGTGATATTAACACTTCTGAATTTATTGGATTGATAATTGATGAAAGTACTGATGTGACTGTTCACAAAAAGTTGAATGTTTATGTGAAGTGTCTCAATGAGAAGACTGAACCTGTTATTCATTTCATGGATTGTATTAATGTGATTGATGGAAAGGCTGAAACCATAGTTAGTGAAATTGTGAAGTTATTCCAAAGGAAGGGAATTCCATTGAATAAGTTAATGACATTAGCCAGTGATGGTGCATCTGTTATGACAGGTAGGCTAAATGGTGTTGGTGTCAGAATGAAACGGGAGTTTAGTCCTCATATGACCCAAATCCACTGTGTTGCACATAAGTTGGCATTGGCAGCAGGACAGGCATGTAGGGACATTACACTATTTAGTGAGTACCAGCAGACCTTGAAGAATGTGTATAGATACTTTTCTAATTCTGCAGTGCGTTACAACGAGCTACGGGCAATGCAGGACCTCATGGAAGATGAAGATATGGAGTATCTTACACTTAAAGAGCCAGCAAGTTTCCGATGGCTGAGTCTGGATGGAGCTGTGAGGGCAATAGCTGACTGCTACCCAGCACTTTACTCAACGTTAGAGCATGATGCAGCAAAGGGCAATTCTGTTGGAAACTCTGAAGCTAAGGGACTGTTCAACAAAGTTAAATGTGTTACATTTGTGCTACTGACCGGTTTCTTAAGGGATGTGCTTACAGTTGTGTCTAAGTTATCAACAGTGTTTCAAAGGGACCTGATAGACATAGAAACTGTGAATGTTATGGTTGAGTCGACTGTCTTGAAATTAAACCAGCTAAAGAACAAAAATGGTCCAGAACTGTCTAAGGTGTATGAGGAGATGACAACTACCAAGTCCATGTACCGAGGCGTGAAACTTACAGACAGAGAACAGCTGAGGATGCAGTTCCAGAATAATGCCACCAGCTACCTCCAGAAGCTACTAGAGAACATCGAAGACAGGTTTGACAAAGAATCCATGAAGAATCTTCAGCTACTTAACTCAGTGCTCAGCCCCTCTCTTATACCAAAGAACCTGAATGGCCTGGAAGATCATGGAGAAGAAGAACTGAAACTGCTGGTTGAGATCTATGGTGGTGAGAATGGTATTATTGATGGTGAAAGAGCTACTGATGACTACTACCAACTGAAAGTGGTGCTGAAGTCCATGAGCAGTTCCTTGGTCGAAGCCTGCAGCGATATCATCAAGCAGTACAAGGACATCTTTCCTGACTTTGCTACCCTGGCAACTCTAGTGCTGATATCCCCTGTAACATCGGTCGCCTGTGAACGAGGTTTCAGTGTCCACAACAAGATCAAGACCAAAGGACGTTCTAGGCTTAAGCATGAGACAGTGACCAAGTTGATGAGAATCAAAGAGGAGGGGCCATCTTTGGAAGAATTTGATCCTCAGCCAAGTGTGAGGAGATTCTGTGAAATGCGTAATAGAAGAAAGTGATTTTGATTCATCAGTGCTACTTAAAAAAAAAACAACACAAAAACAGGTTAGGTTGGTGAAATCCAATATTGTGGGTACTCATTAGAACCACCTCTCCGAGGTGGTTCTAATGAGTACCCACAACATAGGTTAATTTATGTGGAAAAATTATTCTCTATAAATTTCTTTCTTGTGGGTACTCAGTAGAACCACCTCAGCGAGGTCGTTCTAATAATTACCCACAACATAGGTTAATTTATGTGGAAAATTAGCTTTTAATGTGATGCGGTGAGAAATGAGTTATAATGGATATTTTCAGTGGCACCCAAGGAATGTCTTCACATTTCACTTTCTATGGTTTCAGCCAGAATATTGTGCTAGCTATCACTGCATCAAAACATACATACGTACAAAAGGATACACCTTGAAACAATCTAGAACATGCAGTGCTTTTATTTTGGTTTGTTTGTTTAATTTTGTAAATCTGTGTCAAACTGGATGTAAATAAAAACAACAAAAGTTTATTTATTTTTTATTTTAATGAAAGTCAAAATTTCTGAGTCATATTCTTATTCCATCTTATTTCTTCAAATCCTGGCTATTTTGAAGAAACATAATGGTCTGGACTGGAAATTTTGGCTAGTGTTACTCTTTATGCGAAAAATTGTAAGAATCCAAAAGTTTCATACCCTTATCCTGATGAATAAATTAATTTACCCGCAGTCTACTCTGGACTTTTAAAGCCTATCTAATCAAATTCACAATCTGAGTGACAGTGTAAATCCTGATTAGATGGTAGCCATCTGATCTGGATCTCCACTGCATGAAAATTGTGTCATGTTAAGCAGGATAAGGGTTCAAGCCCCAAAGCCTTTTGGAGTCTTACAAACACTTTACAGTCGTACGCATTTAGCCATAATAAACACGGTTTTTAGGTCAAACTCCAACTTTTCAAAATTTGACTCCAACTTTTCAGATTTGAATCCAACTTTTTCCATGGATGGATTCTTAAACTCCTGTTTTCAAAATCCTAGTGAGAACTCTGCGACGGACTGACGGACGCTGGATGCCTGCCTATAATTTAAGCACACCTTGTGAGCCTTCGGCTCAGGTGAGCTAAAATCAGTCAGAGTGTACAGTCCAGGCCCAGACCGGAATGCTCTCAAAGGAACAGTCTGATCAGGTTCTACATTTTTTGCCACTGAGAAAAGTTTTTTCTGGCAAAAAAATATGTAATGTATGATTTCTGACAACATAAGTCTTATTAGTGTCTGAATTTTGGGGATAAATATAGCATTTAAAAAAAAATGAAACCATCATTAAAAAGCCACAGTATTTCAGATACAAATTTGGACAGTCTTGACACTATTCAGACTTGACTCCCAGATTTAAATAACCGGATTTTTCTTGGCAGGGGTTTCTGCTCTCCTTTTTCCCTGCTTTCCCGAGCTTGTAACCACCCTTATGAAATTATGAGCTTAAGTCTTAAGGGGAATGAATCATCTAACATAATTTCTGCCACTTTTTACAGGGGAGAGAAGTTTTGGGACTTGCTTTTTGTTTCCCTGCAAACCAAGGCATTCTGTAGGTGACTACTCTTAAAGTCCTGTGGAGCAAATTCTTTCCTTTAATATTAGACCCCTATTGACAGGGAAACAATATTTCTAAGCATTAGGAAAACATGCCCGTGAGAAATAATGGCGTCCAACATGGTGTCAGAAATGACAAATATTAGGTAAAAATGATGATATCTTAAATATTTCTACTTTTTCCATAGATTGTGGGTGCTCGTAAGAACCACTGCAACCGCATCTATGTTTTTTAACGAAAATAAGGTAACTAATGTTGACTTACATAAACCCCACTTTTCTCTATATAAAGTTGGGTTTATGGGGGTCTTCGTTTCACAGAATTGTTATCGTGATGAGTTGCCTCCCATATAGCGTTTCCCCCAGGATTCAAAAAGGGCATGGTAAAGATTCTGAAAAAGGGCACTTTTAACGTGTGTATACCAATAAAAAGGGCACTTTTACGCGCAAACTCCAATAAAAAATGGGCACTTTTTAAGATGCACTCCAATAAATGCTTAAATGCCTTTGATAAAGGCCTTTTTAAACCAGTAAAATATTATCCTTTGTTTAGGTTAGATAGTTGTTGGTATAAAGCAGTAGTCTTTTGAAATGCTAATTAGAACAGGGACAAAATAGACTGATACAATGATGCCCTATTCACAATCAAGTTCAGCCTACATGTAGTTGGTGCATGATCAGTTGGAGACATTTTTTTTATCTTCTGAATTTTCCTTAGTTCCTTCCTCTATCATTGAAATTGATTCATTGTTTTTGCATCCATTTTCTTTTTCAATTATCTGGACACACAGAAAGTATTTTTTCCTCTACCATTGTTTTTGCATCCATTGTTTTTCACCTACCTGGACACACAGCAAGTATTTTTCACACCTCCATGAATCATTAGTTATATGTGGTTATTGTCAAGATTGAGCAGTAAGTGTCAATAAACAAAATGATTAGACAGTGTTTGATTTGAAAGACACATTTTGTAAACTCTAGGCATGGAAATAAAATTGTGTAACTTTGTTATTTTTGGTCCAATTTTCATGAAATTTTGACCAGAATAAAGGGCTTTGAATGTACTGTTTAAAAAGGGCATGGCGCCGTGGAAAAAGGGCATGGCGCTATGAAAAAGGGGCATGACGCGGCGCCATGCTAAAATGGGCTGGGGGAAACACTACCATAACGTACCATCCATATTTAATAAGCAGAAATTAGCAATGATTACCTGTTATTCTTGTGTACACGCCTAACCAGGGATCATAGGATACCATAGTAGGCCACCAAGGATGGCCTGAAACCTTGGACCATACAAGATCTCCCACCAACCAAGTCACTGAAAATGATCATGAAGAATACTGTACATGTTCATGCATTGGCAAAATAGGTAAAAATATAAAATTCCAATGAAGCATATATATATTCATCAACAGTGACTGTCCAGCATTCAATAGTATGTCCTGCCCCCGCCCATCGGGGCTTGAAGAAATATATGGGCTGCTTGATGCTTCCACGATCATTGTCATAAAAGTGGTGCCAGGCCTATTTTTTTTATTGCATTTTTATAGGAAAATTCTGTTAGCAAATAGTGCAGGCCCTAATTAGACGCCGCATTCTGCCAAAGTACCCTTTAGGGGTTCCCCGCATGCAAAGGGTTAAAATGCTTAATGGTAGATCTTTTGTAGTACTTAATCAGTATTGGGTCTGAGTGCACACAACATGCCCGAGGCTTTGATAATAGACTGACATTATCCATAACAGCACTTATGTCCATTACCATAATGATCCTAAGTATTGAGACAGATAGGCCTAAGCAAATAGTGCAGACCCAGATCAGACTGCTCCTGAATCAGACTGCTCCTTCAGGAGCAGTCTGATCAGAGTCTACACTGTTTGCCATTCTGTCTGCACCGTTAGGATGCCTTGCTGGATCATGAAACAAATTTATTAAAATTTTAGGAGAATTACAGCAAGTCATCAAGCTGTCCAAATTCTTCGGATTTTTACGGTACTGGTGCAATCACCAACTCTCGGTGACTAGAACAAGCCCTATCTAAAACTAATTTTCATAGCCCTGAACGTGTTTACGACTAAGACTGGCACGATTAATCAGATAATCGATTATTCTATCGATAAATTCCACAAGAATGATTTGCTTGGAATCAATTATTTCATAAGTAGAATTTACTACCCAAAGCTGTGCCTAAAATAGCTGTATGAGTGGCAAACAGTGCAGACCCAGATGACACGCCGCATTCTGTGGCATCTCATCTGGGTCTACACTGTTTGCTCAGATCTGTCTGTTTAAATACATATGGCAAAGTACAGCATATGGTAGGAGTCATGCTCAGACAGAAAGCGAGACAGGTAAAATTATAACCAAATCTTCTGTGATTACTAATCGATTATCGATCACAATGACAGGAATGATAAGCGATTATCTTTTCAGCTCCGATTAGCCAGCCCTATTTACGACTGTACATGTACACAAATAAAACCTGTCCAAATTCAAACTAGGTAAAATAAAATGTTTAAAAAATACCTGGATACTTCGATTCAAGATCTGGTGTAACCACAGCTTTTGGTTTAACAACTTTCTCTTTCGGTGTCTTTGGTTTTGAAGGGCCCTCCTCTGCTTCTATATCCAACTTCTTGGGCTTTCGCTGCCTCTTACCAACTGGACTAGCTACTTCATCAGAAGATAATTCAGTGCCAGTGCTGGCACTTTCTGCAGCCTTCTCTCCTTTCACTGAATTTTTTTCTGTAGCCTCAGACTTTATATTAGAAGACCTTCGTCTACCTCTACCTGGGCTTTCACCAGCTGTAGGTGAAGCTTTGTCTGTGTTAGGAGCCACTGGTTTTTCTTCAACGTTCTTTACATTTCCTGGTGATTTTACATTGCCTAATTTATTTTTCACAGTGTTTTCATGTTTTTCCTCTTCCCTAGAATCAAGTTCCTGTGTTTTTTCAACTGATTTGCTTTCAGCATGTTCATTTGTTGCATCATTGTTAGCTTTATTTGCTGCATCTTTCTTAGGTTCATTTGCTGTGATTATCTCAAGTTCATTTGGTACACTTTTCTCAGACACTTCATCTCTTTTTTCCTCAGCAGGATTAGATACTGCTTCACTTACTTCAGTCTCCATCATTTCTACACTTTCTAACAGTTTCTCTGCATCATCTTCTTTTGTATTAGTTTTTTGAGGAGATTGTTCAAATTCCATTCCTTCCTCACGAATCTGTAAAACTTTACCCACACCTTCAACATGCACTGTAGCTTTCTCTAGGTTTGCACTTTCGGTCTTTGCACTAGCTTTACTCTGAGCAATTTTAGGATTCCTGGCCATAACTGCAATTTGTGGCAAATGATGCCTAAATCCAACTGGGGAAGTTGTGTCAAGCCCATTTACTTGTGCCTTCTGTGATGAGTTGTTAGAATTAGTCTGTTGGATGTCCATTTTCCAAATCCCTATTCCACTCCATTCTGCAATATTAATAACATTGAATAAAGTACCATAACGATTCTAAGTATTGGACAGACAAGCCTAAGCAAACAGTGCAGACCCAGATCAGACTGCTCCTTCAGGAGCAGTCTGATCAGGGTGTACACTGCTTGCCATGCATCTGCACGTTTTGGACTCCTTGCTGGACCGTGAAACATTAGGAGAAAAACAAATTCTTAGGGTGTCCAGATTTTTAGTGCATACACTGTTTGCCATTCGGTCTGCACCTTTTGGACTCCTTGCTGGATTGTGAAACAAATTTGTTAAAATTTTAGGAGAATTACAGCAAGTCCTCAAGGTGTCCGAATTTTTTGGATTTTTACGGTATGTCAGCCTCTGCATTATAACAGAGCAGAACTCTCATATAAAGGAGTAATGTGGATAAGAAACCCTTTTTGTTCTGGATCTTCTGATGTAGCATGTTATATGGCAGGAGTGGATTTCAGAAACTCTGCTATTTTTGGTAATTTGAGAAAATGACTAAACATTTTACAAACTGTGACAGCCCTGATCAAATTCAACATTTATCCAAAAAATCCAAGACCTAGGCCTTCTGGTTTCAGACAAGAATATTTTTTAAAATATTTCCTATATTTGCCAATGTACATCGTAAAACCCTGGGGCAGCGCCATTTTTGGCTCCCAGGTTATAAGCTGAACAATCTTGGTAGAGGTCCACTACATGAAGTTCATACCAAATATCAAAGACCTGGGCCTTCTGGTTTTAGACAAGATTTTTAAAGATTGTCCCTGTATAAGCCTTAGCTGCCTATGTAAAACATGTGGGTCCTGGGGTTTGGCCATTTTCGGCCCAAGGGCTTTAATTTGAGAAATCTTGGTAGAGGTTCATTAGATGAAGCTTCACATCAAATATCAAAGACCTGGTCCTTCTGGTTTCAGACAAGAAGATTTTCCCTATATAAACCTATGTAATCCAGTGGTACCGTGGGCCATTTTTGGTCCCCGGGCTATAATTTGAACAATCTTGGAAAAGGTCCACTAAATGAGTGAGTGGGTGAGTGTTTGACTTTTACGTCCCACCAACAGCTAAGGTCATACGGAGACGGGACCTCGGTTTAAAGACTCATCCAAGTGTCTGGAGAAGCCCGGGAACGATCCTGCAATCCCTGGTTTACAAGGCGAGTAGCGTAACCACAACACCACGGAGGCTTCTGGTCCACTAAATGAAGCTTCATACCAAATATCAAAGACCTGGGCCTTCTGGTTTCAGACAAGAAGATTTTTAAAGGTTTTCCCCATTATTAGCCTATGTAAAAGCAATTGGGCCCCGGCCCAGGGGCATTTTTGGCCCCAAGGCTATAATTTGAACAATCTTGGTAGAGATCCACTAGATGAAGCTTTATACCAAATATCAAAGAGCTGGGACTTCTGGTTTCAGACTAGAAGAATTCTAAAGGTTTTCCCCATTATAAGCCTATGAAAAACCAGTGGGCCCCGGCCAAGGGGCATTTTTGGCCCCAAGGCTATAATTTGAACAATCTTGGTAGAGGTCAACTAGATGAAGCTTCATATCAAATATCAAAGACCTGGGCCTTCTTGTTTCAGACAAGAAGATTTTTAAAGGTTTTCCCTATATAAGCCTACCTAAAACAAGGCAGCCCCGGCGTGGGGCCATTTATGACCCCAGGACTATTATTTGAACCATCTTGGTAGAGGTCCACTAGATGAAGCTTTATACCAAATATCAAAGAGCTGGGACTTCTGGTTTCAGACAAGAAGATTTTTAAAGGTTTTCCCAATTATAAGCCTATGTAAAACCAGTGGGCCCCGGCCCAGGGGCATTTTTGGTCCCAAGGCTATAATTTTAACAATCTTGATAGAGGTCCACTAGATGAAGCTTTTTACCAAATATCAAAGACTTTGGACTTCTGGTTTCAGAAAAGAAGATTTTTAAAGGTTTTCCCTATATAAGCCTATATTTAAAACCAGTGGGCCCTGGCGCGGGGGCAATTTTGGCCCCAGGGCTTTAATTTGAACAATCTTGGTAGAGGTCCACTAGATGAAGCTTCATACTAACTATCAAATCCCTGGGCCTTCTGGTTTCAGACAAGAAGAATTTTAAAGGTTTTTCCTTACTTTCTCCTTTTCGTTGCCATGGCAACCAGAGTTCTCCATGAAATGGAATTCCTTGAACAACTTTGAGAGAGGACCACCCAAAGATCATTTCTGCCAAGTTTGGTTAAAATCTGCTCAGTGGTTTATGAGATGTCGTTTAAAGGACGGACGGATGACGACAGACGGTGAACGATCACAAAAGCCACCACCCCCCACCCCGGAGCCTTCAGCTAAGGTGAGCTAAAAATTGGTATTTCTCATAAGGCCAAAAAAAAAATACCTGTGTTTCCTATTACATGGCAAGAAAAAATAGGGTTGGTAGGTAGGCATTTATTTATTTTTTTTTTTCATACACTAAGATTAGACTGATCTAGAAAGAGCATCTAGGTTATTGTTGAAATTACACCCAAATGTTGCACATAGAAAGGGTATGGGTATAAAAGTTGTTTGATTTGAGGTTTAACGTCCAAATCAACACTGTATAGGTCATTTTAAAGCCGTTGCTTCCAATTTTGTGGGACTTTACCTGACAATGACATGAAATGACAATTCAAGGCCTGTCACCCAATGAAACCAATAGGGTTTATAAGCATGGACGGTCCCACTCGCACCACTTTGCCTGGGCAGGCTCAGATCCTCTTAAGCGGTTTACCAGTGTTCATGAGCAGTTGGTTTCTGCTCTGCGTGGAAGCATCATGCAGCCTATCTATTTCTTCAAGCCCCGATGGGTGGGGGGGCCAGTACACAAGTTGTATCTCATCAAGTCCCATCAATATATCTCAAACTATAGGAGTATTGCAGTTAATGCAATTACAAGATTATATTGCCAGGGGAGTTAACTGAAATAGCATGACACCTACAGTTGTGGTTCTTGCACATAACAGACCTTCGTAATCCTGAGTACAACTGTGCCAAGTTAAATCAATATAAATCAAGGGGTTTGGAAGATTTGGCAATCACAAGGTAAATATTGTCAGGGGAGATAACCAAAATACCTGCGCACCCGGAGTTGTGGTTCTGGCTCAGAGTTGTGCTTCTTGACCTCATGTACAATCATCAATATATTTCAAAGGGTATAGGAGTTATGGCGAGGCATGTCGCATGTCACAAGGACGAGGTTGTGACTGCGGACGGACGGACGGATGGACAGACAGACGCCAGGCTGACTGCTATATCCTTCTTTTTGGTCTGGGTATAAAAATGCTAGTGAAATATCACGCCATATTTTCCCAGGTATACTAACATCTTTATGTAATCAAAGATTGATGTACCAATCAAGTTTGTTATTTCTGTCCAACTTTTAAGTGCGTAATATGGTTGTTATCAGGTGTCCTTTGAAACGCATGATAAACATGAGCTTGCAAAGATCAAAAGTGTCGGCTTATTATGGCCTGTACCAAGATCTTTTTTTTACCAAAACAACCGCCCATGGGCTTATTTCAGCATAAAAATGCGGTGGTGCTTAAAATCTACATGTAGTTAATTTTATCTTCTTTTTTTTTGGGGGGGGGGGGGGGGGGGGAGGAGCCCATGTCAGCAGCCTGATCAGTTTCTTCGCTGTCGGCACTCTTATCAGGGTTTTCCCCGACGCAGGATTTTGCGTCTGTGACGCCAAAAACCGTGCATTGGACCCGCAAAAATAAATAGCGTGCGTCCGTGGGACTCGCAAAAAAAATAAAGTAAAAAAAAATAAAGAAGTAAGTCTTCTTATTTAACGTGAATTCAATGTGTTTTGGTGTTGAAAGTTCTTTCGTTTCTTCTCGTTTCCGCGTGTTTTCCACAATCTATTTATAAAATTCCAGGTAAAATACAATTCATAGAAGCGAGACAACTCACCGAAAATGCAGCCCACCGACACGGGTGCCAATGACTGATAATTAGGATTGGTAATTATCCGTAATCACTGATAATTGCGAGTACTTACACGGATGCGTATTGTAGAGGCTACAAATCATAATTATCAGTCGCATGCAGGTTGTTTTTGACCAATATTATCGGCAATTTGTTTTCAAAACGTTCGAGATAAAACCCGCATTGGCCAGTTTCCACGTCGGCAAATTGTCCCGATTGCAGTCGGACTTTTGCGGAAATTATCGAAGCATCAGCCATATCAATGCTGGTTACCGGTTTGATTTTCGGTAATGATGTGAAACAGGATCCAGTGAGTTGTTGCTTTATTTTTAACTCCGCGTGAGTGAGTCAGCGAAAAAAAAACCCATTGTACATGTCAATGTTTTCATTTTGCAACAATGTCGAAGCAACTGTTTATTAAAAAGTACTTCAAAACGCTACCAGGCCAGGGTCAGAGCCAGCAATCTCAGTATCGCGAGACAGACAGCCAACCCAGTCAAGAACAGATTGATTCCAATCCAATCCAAACCGATTCTTCCTTGCTTGATCACAACAACAACAACAACAAGGCTGATCAGGATGGTGCAAATGGTAAGATAATTTCATTACTCTATCTGGTATGGAAAAGGGTGGTTCTTTGGACGCTGAACACTTGTTCATATGAGCCAATAGCAACCATTCCCAGCCCTTTTCCTTTTTCAGTCTTCATTTCCCTTATCTATAAAAAGGGCCAAAAACTGATAGAAAAATGCCTAGGCTAGGGAGGGCTATGCCAAATTTTTTTTTCCAAAATTGCTCCATGGCAACCCTACCTACCTATTTCCTGGTGAATTCTAGTGAAATACTGGCAGTTATTTGGACTGAGGCAGTTACAATCAGTAATGTCACATGATGTGTGATTCACTTTCTCCGATGTAATCCGTAGTTTCAGGTAACATGGGGTATGTGGCATGCCACCTGAGCATAATTGATAACTTTTCATTCAAGGCTTGTGTATATGTGTAACAGGTGCAGAAAAAATCCAGACCTGACCCGGCCGGGGATCGAACCCTGACCTCCCGGGTGACAAGCCAACACTCTACCACGTCGGTAAAAAGCCGGCTTGTACCGCAAGGAAGTACAAGTGTGCTATATACCTAACCCGGTAACATATGCATGCACTTTTCAAGTCTGATTAAACAATAATTTCTCATGATCCATCTAACAGAAGTTTATATTGTATATTTCAGACTCTAAGAAGAGAAAGTACAGTGCCACTGTCACTCCAGCACCAACTCATACCCGGACATTCCAGACAATATGGCTAGAGAGGTTTGCATGGCTAGCGACAGTAGATGGAAATGGAATGGTCTGTACCATTTGCCAGTCAGCTTCATCCAAGAACCCGTTCACCAAACCAGAAGGCTGCAAAACTTGGCAGAATTCCGCTCTTACACGTCATCAAGACACAAATGAACATCGTCAAAGCATTAAGACTTTAGAACTGCGTTCACAAATGCAAGCTGCAGCTAAAAATGTTGAGTCCAAAAATGTTGAATTCCAATCTGATAAAATAGAAAATTACATGAAACAACTGAGACTTGTTTATTGTCTGTGTAAAAATGACATAGCTGCGTCCAACTTTAATGATCTTATGCAGGTTCAGGTACTCAATGGTGTGACCTGTGACTATTACAAGAAGCCCGAGGTTGTAATAGAGTTTGAACAGTGCATAGAATCTGTAATTGAGAAAGATATCCTTGGCCGAATCAGAGCCAGCCCTTTTTTGGGCATAATGCTTGATGAAACATGTGACATATCAGTGCAGAAAAAATTAGCTATTTATGTCAAATTTATTGAAAATGGAACCACAACTGTAGCATTTTTGGGAAATAATCAGATCACAGATTGTACTGCTGCTGGCATTGAGAGTTCACTTGTTGATTTTCTTGTTTCAAAAGGCATATGTACTGAAAATTTTGAGAAGGTCTTTGGTCTTGGCACGGATGGTGCAGCAGTCATGACAGGGAGACTGAATGGGCTTGGTGCTAAACTGAAAAGAAGAAATCCAGAGCTTGTGCAGGTGCATTGTGTGGCACATCGTCTGAACCTCGCTGCATCTCAGGCAGGGAAAAATAATGAGTATTGTCAGACATACCACAGCCGTATTCACTCCTTGTATGACTTCTACACTAATTCGCAGCCAAGATATGACAGGCTGAGGGAACTTCAAAGGCTGCTACATGATGGCAAAGTTGAACAAATAACAGAGCCATCGTCAGTCAGGTGGTTATCTGTCGAAGCATGTGTGAAGAAGGTGTTTTCAAGTTTTGACGCAATTGTCATGTCCTTAGATGGTGAAAAAGATGCTAAAGCTATAGGTTTATATAATTTCATTGCCAACACTTTATTTTTGCTGTTCACAGCCCTTCTCATAGATGTATTGACTGTTATAGGTATTCTTAGTCTTACTTTCCAGCAGGACTCAGTGGATATCTCGCACATAAGGCACAACGTAGAAAGTACTACCAGCACTATTGAGGCTATGAAAGTAGGGTCTGATCAGGTTGACCGGGTATTGCAGGCACTAGGTAATGTTCCCCCTGCAGGAGTGAAAAACACTTACAATGGTGTTGAAATCCTAGATAACAATCAGCTAAGGCAGAGGTTTTCAAACTTAAGAGATACCTACCTGAATACTCTCATTGCATACCTTGGAGACCGATTTCCCCAAAATGACATGGACTTGTTAGAATGTTTTGACATCCTCCTTAACCCCAAAAGGTACCCAGATGCGGCAAATGATATCCAAGTGTATGGCCAAGATCAACTCCGCACTCTTGGTGAACACTACCAAGTAATTGATAGAAATAGGGCTCAGGCTGTCTTCTTGGTGTTCAAGCACCTTGCTCGATCCTATAAAGGATCACTCTCATTTGCAAAATTTTGCTGCAAACTGATAAATGAGTTCAGTGATCAGTATCCTGACTTTGCCATGCTAGCCAGACTTGCTCTGGTTATTCCAGTCTCATCTGCACCATGTGAGCGAGGGTTTTCAGTGCAGAATGCCCTGAAAACCAAAGTTAGGAATCGACTCAATCCTGAGAGGCTAAACAGGCTAATGTTCATTAAGCTGATTGGACCAGACATTGACAAGTTTGATTTTCCTATTGCAGCAAGATTGTTTGCCAATATGAAACCAAGAATGAAATGATGGCTTAACTTAAGTGGTGACTTGTCAAGGTCTGGCCCATTCAGCTGTGAAAGTGCACTGTGTAGCACAATTCAGGTATCAGATCTGTCAGTCTTTGCAAAAACTGTCTGAGAAAACTGGCAAATTTTCATTTTGTCAGACAAAATTTTTCTACTCAGTTACTGTCTGACAGCTGTCCTGCAAGTCTTTTTTAACTTATAAATTTCAACAAGCATTTTTAGTATCATAATTTTGCTTTTTTTCTTCATTTTTTATAGATGAAACGGTGTCAAATGAATGCTCAAAATTGTATTTTATTAATCCAAGGTTTATTAATCAGGTGAAACCAAAACTTTTGACCTGTAGATTTTCACTCTGTCCGGAGAAAAAATTCTGTTTGTCTGACAGCTGTCTTACAATGCTTTAAAAGTTTTCGAGAAGACTGGTCTGCTACAATTTTAAGATTGAGTTTCTAGTCAGCAATAAATTATGTTCAGTTAATACTTGTAATCTTCTTTTCTATGAAAACCTTGTCTGAATGTGAATGTACATGCATGTATTGCACATAGAGTATATCGATAGGTGCGTTTGGGTCATGCTTGAGCAAAACTAGACCTAACATAAAATGGGACTCTTGAAAATGGCTCATGGACTCTCATTCACTTGAGCTGAGAGTCCCAAGGACTCCCATTTCCTTGGGCCGAGGGAAAACCCTGCTCTTATCATTGAATTCTTTTGAAAAGTAAAGACTGATCACTAGTGATCACTCTGCGGATTCAGTTCATAACTCGGGAGGCATTTTCTAAAGAAGAGTTGAACAGTCTGACCCTAGCACTCATTGGCTTACGCGAACACAGAAGCTGCTCCATATACAAGAAGTTAAAATTTTCTTACATATTTACATGCAAATGAGCCGGCGCACAGCTAAAAAAGTTTTCCTCTAACGAAGGATCAGATCAGCCTGTGAATCTAGCCAATGTGGCCAAATTCTTTGCTTGCTAGTCTTTTGAAATGCTCGAGGCCATAGAAGGTGTGTGTAAAGAGCAAAGGTTGATCAGACTGCGCAAGCTGATCTGCGTTTCACCAGCGGCACAGATTTGTTTTTCCTTCAAGTCGCATGCAAAAACCGCGGGAAAATTTGCTCTGACTGCAACAGCAGCACATGCTAAAATGATGGCAGGAAATACGACGAACGCTAGAAAAATGTGCGACCAGAAAAGACACGGGTCAGCCTGCGTTATTTATGATTATTGAAGCGTCGACTAACAACATCGTACATATATCTAACTGCCGCAGCAGGTGTGAAAATAATTTTCGGATAATTCTTATAGTCACAATAGACTTCAAAGGAAAGTAATTAGATCGCTGATAGTAGTCGTACAGCGGTAGCCGTTGGCTATGTTAGTCGGTTACATTCTGTTGCCATCTTTACGGCCAGCCACGCTGCGAAGTTATCCGAAATTACCGAAATGAACCGAAAGTGCCCAAATGATTTTTGCGGCCGCGGAAACCGGGGAAAAAAGATTAGGGTCGGCGGTAAAATATTAGGGTCGGTCGGGTTACCGGAAACACAGGTATTTTTTATTTTCGCCTAATGCTGCTCAAAACATAAATTTGGGAATAGATTAGAACCACCCTGGCCGGGCTGTTTTTAGGAGTGCCCACAATCTATGTTTCCCTGAGAAGCTATAAGTAAAATAATGTATACATCTCTCTCTCATTTTCCTCTTTCTCCTCTGTCCCTCACTTTCATCTCCTCTACTGTCTCCTTATAACTTTCTCAGGGAGACGACAAAATGACCAACAAGGGTTGATGTGTCGTTAAACCCAAAACAATCTCTCTCTCTCTGACTATACTATCTGCCTGTATCTTGCATCCTTCCGTGTATGTATGAATATCTATCTATCTATCGATGTTCATTACACTGATTTCTTTCTTTTTCCTTTCTTTCTTCTATTAAAACCGCATTATATTGCGTAGGCGCAGGTTAGAGAAAGAAAGTCATTACTGTCAACAGTTATGATGACATGTGCTGTATGGACTGAACCCGCTATGCTTATTGTTATTGCAGGTAAAAACTTATTGTAAAAGACAAATACACACCGGAAAGAAACCATCACATTTATGTGCACTGTAATGGTTAACCGCTTACGTATATGTGTGTCCAGTAGAGCTGGCTAATCAGAACTGAAAAGATAATCGATTATCAGTCCTGTCATTGTGATCGATAAACGATTAGTAATCACTGAAGATTTGGTTATAGTTTTACCTGTCTGGCTTTCTGTCTGTCAGAGCATGACACCTACTATTTTTTGTAGTTTACCATATGTATTTGATCAGAAAGGCCCGAGCAAACAGTGTAGACCCGGATGAGACGCCGCAGAATGCGGCGTCTCATCGGGGTCTGCACTGTTTGCCAGTCATCCAGCTATTTTAGGCACAACTTTGGGTAGTAAATTGTACATATCAAATAATCGGTTACAAGCAAATCAGTAATGATCAGAGTAATTGATAAGGGTCGTATTGTCGTAAATACGACTCTAAAATTGAGCAAATACGCCTAGAAATGAAGAAAAAATCGTACCAAATACGACCGTCAAATTGGCGATACGCCAAGGTCGTTCAATTGCAGTCGTATCGGCAATGGAAAAAAAAAACGCGACGCCTAACAGAAAGCAATGGAAATTGCAGTAATTTTTCGTCGCATCATAGTCTTCAACAAAAACTGTTCCAATCTTCAAGAACGAGTCGAAATTCATCCATTCATGAATGATGGCATTTGTTTTAATTACGCTGAAACACTTCAACTTTACCTTTTGACGATCATATATATTGAGCTTATATTTAATCAGCCTCAAGTTATGACAACTATCAACATGATTAGGAAACCGATTATTGATGCGTGATTACATAACGGTATTTATTATCTAAGGGAAAGCCGCCCGCATTATTAACTTTATTAAAACGCCTGAAGCATGAACCGTAACTTTATGACAAGCGTGCATAAAAATACGATCCTGAATATTGTTAGGCAACCACATTGACTTCTACGGAGTGTCATCTTCGAGAAAAAAAATGGGTTCAACAAATCTACAGATTCACATTGTCATGTAGTTGGGAATTAAATATCAAAACAGACGCGCACACAATAAAAAGTTAAGTTTGTGGAGGACCTGACAAAGTTTCTCCGAAAAAATGCAAGAAAAAAAAATCAAATGCATGAGAAATGTCTGGCGGCTATTTCTCCCAAATCGCAGAAATTCACGTTGAAATGGATTACACTGTATTTTGTGGAAAAACAAAACAGAAGCAAATACAACTGGGCCAGGAAAGTTATAATTAATGTAACAGCGAATATATATCCGACCAGGCAGTGTTAGTGCTAGCTCTTTCTGCTTAGCGTCCGCAGGCCGCAGATGCAAGAAAATTTGCGTCCATGACTCATTTTTTTCACGTCCTTTGGCCATTGGCGGAAACTCTTAACCGGAGGCTTAAAAACCTTGTTTATTGCCGTTTTCCGACACATGTATGCCGGCACCTTTGATTATGACGTCATGGTGGTTGTTTCTTTTCACTCCACTTCTATTTTTCATACTTTTATCATCCCGACGTATTTTTTTCTCGCAACACTGTGGTCAATGCACGTCTGAGATAGAACCACAGCTGCACAGACTGATCTCTTTGTCCGCCATGTTCCGTATACATTTGACCAAAATTATATTTATTGAGTCACAATGGCAGGATTAGCCTGTAATACTTGGGTACTCATATATCTAATTGTGAATCACAGGTGGTCAAGTCAGCATGCAGTGCATGCTTATTTACCGCTATCTATCAAGTAGCCTATTAAATTAACATCCTAAGATGTCTCGCCGGCGTCTTTGAACGTTAAGCAGAATGACTGGCAGCGCATCATAAAAGAACGCAAACACAGTAACTGGGACAGACTGATTAGCTTTCACAGATGCGCTTGCTGATCTGAGTCTTCACTGGTTGCACGTTTTATTGTATTTTTTCTGAGCGCTGAATTTCTCGCCTTTTATTAATCGCATGCAGTTGCTACATTATTGGAGATTTCCCCCCGCCTTTGAACGCGTAGCACATAAGGCTGCTGCAGACACAAAACATGGGTTTGAAAACGTTTTGATGACAATATGATCTGTGTGACGGATGAAGACTCCAACCAGCCTGCACAGTCTGATCAAAATGAGCCTTCAATGGCGTCTGGGAAATTCCAAAAACACATGCGAAGAATATGACCACATAGGCTGGATTTACATTCTTAAGAAGAAAAAGTAATTTTTCATTTTGCTGTCCGCCAGCTTATTAACTTGAAAATGTATATCGGTATGTTACGATGATAGAATTTGTTTAACATTTTTTACATATGGCCATTGCAACGTCTGAAATTCATATAAGTCCACTTAGCAGCCATCCTGCGACGACAGATGGAGATACGACCCTAGTTTTGAATTTAGGAGTACCGATACTCTCAAAGGATCATAGGATACGCCTATAGTCTTTGGTTGAAGGAGTAACAGTACTCCTCGGGCAAAAGCTTATCAATAACACTGAATGATAATCATTTTTATGGAATTTATCGATTGATTAATCGATTATCCGATTAATCGTGCCAGCCTTAAGAGTCCAGGTTTGGTTTTAGGGCCCTTTCATGATTATTTCACTCCTGTCAAACCGATAATATTGAAAACATAGAGAGGCGAGGGAACGGAACAAATTTCAAGTTTTGGGATGACTGTGGTGCATGGAAAAATGCTAAAAAGCCTATAACTCACTGTCCACACAGCGATGGTTGACTTAAAACAATAGTGTCTCAGAAAATAAACCAAGAAAAAGTGTATTGTTGGAAAAAACATGTCAGTACAGAAACAAGAGTATATATACCACTGGAATCGCAGCCTATAAAGCTGCAGGAGTGATCAAATTACTTAAAGGCTTAAACCCCAGCAAGGCCTTAGGACCCGATGAGCTTCACCCCAGAGTCCTGAAGGAACTAGCAAATGAGTTGGGTCCAGTTTTCGCACACTTGTTTCAACAGTCTCTTGATACGGGTGAAATCCCCAAAGAATGGCTCTTAGCAAACATTTGTCCACTCTTCAAAAAAGGAGATAGGGCTCTTGCCCGTAATTATCGCCCTGTGTCTCTGACTTGTGTTCTGTGTAAATTGCTGGAACATATAGTCTGCTCAAACATCATGGCCCACTTGGACGAGCATAAACTTTTGTCAGACAGGCAACATGCATTTAGGAGAAGGCACAGTTGTGAAACTCAGCTAAGCACAGTTATTAATGACTGGGCAAAAATCTTGGACAAAGGGGGACAGGTGGACACATTTATTCTTGACTTCGAGAAGGCCTTTGACACCCCTCCTCATGAACTACTTAAATCTAAGTTATTTGGTTATGGAATTGGGGGAAAGACCCTCAAATGGATAGATTCCTTTCTTTGCTACAGAAAACAGCGGGTTGTTGTTAATGGTGAATCTTCGGAGTGGGCTCCAGTTTTGTCTGGAGTCCCGCAAGGGACCGTTCTTGGTCCACTTTTGTTCTCCCTGTACATCAATGATATTTCCACTGACATTGACTCAGAAATAAGACTGTTCGCAGATGACTGTGTTTGTTACCGGGAAATTAGAGATACAGATGACTCATTGAAACTTCAGGCTGACATAGATAGATTAGGATGTTGGGCACGTAAATGGGGCATGAGATTTCAGCCAGTTAAATGCAATATTATGCAGATAACTAGGAAGAGATCTTATAAAGTTGAGGCTTCTTACACCTTAGAGGGAACGGTCCTCGAGAATGTGGACTCCATTAAATACCTTGGAGTGACAATCTCACACAACTTGAGATGGAATACTCATATTAGCAACATGTGTACTAAGGCAAATAGAACGCTTGGTTTCCTGAGGCGAAATCTTCATCAGTGCCCTCAGGATGTAAAAGAGGCAGCATATAAAGGTCTTGTTCGCCCAATCTTGGAATATGGTAGTTGTATCTGGGACCCCAGTGGAGTGGTCCTTAATGATGAAATTGAGAAAGTTCAGAATAGAGCTGCTAGATTTGTAACAGGCAATTACTGCTTTGAAACTGGGAGCATGACTGGAATACTTGGAAAATTAAAATGGGAGTCTCTCAAGAAAAGGAGAAAAGACAGTAGGCTAATCCTTTTATACAAAGGTCTAAAGGGTGCTGCCAGCATTCCAACAGATGACCTTGTTCCCCCAGCTAGACACTGTAGAAATCACCATTCGTTGGCGTTTCAGACCCTTAGCGCAAGAACTGACATTTATAAAGAGTCGTTCTTCCCCAGAACCATTAGAGATTGGAATGCCCTTCCCGATTCGATTATTTCGACAGCTGAAGGTACTGATGATTGTGTAGCTAAATTTACCTCTTTGGTTAGAGCTAGGGACTAACTTCCCATATCACAGGTCCTGGTGTATGAATGTCATTTGACGTGTCACCAGTAACAATTCTGATTCTGATTCTGATTCCTATTCACATGTTTAATTAAGAGACTTTTTCAATGTAATGAATCCTTTTCGTATAAAAGAAGTCTTTTTCGCATTTCAGGGTAAGCCGCATTGACATGGTTGATAAAGATAGGATCTTTACTATGAACAGTTATGCAGCAACACGTGGTCATTCATTAAAATTATACAAGATAAGTCACGCCTAGTGGTTAGGGCTAACTGCTTCTCAAACCGAGTTATGGACAACTGGAATTCTTTGACAGGAGCCATAGTAAACGCGCCCTCCCTAAATGCGTTCAAATGCCGGCTGAACCGGTTTTGGGGAGAACACCCTCAGTAAATTCAGTCCATGCAGTCCTGATACACACCCAGACAACGTACCAGAAAACTTGGAACCTGTAACCAGAATGCATCAGAAGAGGCCAATGAGCCTAATTAAATGTCGACATAGGTTTTTGTTTGCTTGATTTGTGGTTTAACGTCCCCGTCAACACTGTATAGGTCATTTTGGAGACAATGTCAACATAGATATATCAGGTATTCAGAATTTTTTTTTGTTACTGGTGACACGTCAAAAGACATTCATACACCAGGAATTACTGGTCATTACGGTTAACCGACGAAATAGCTTTGCAAATTTGACATTATGTTAGTTTGTTTGTTTGATTTGAGGTTTAACGTCCCCGTCAACACTGTAAAGGTCATTTTGGAGACGTTGCTTCCAATTTTGTGGGAATTTCACCCGACATTGAGATGAAATGACATCTCAAGCCCTGTCGCTCAATGACACCAATAGGGTTTATTAGCATGGACGGTCTGCCTCGCACCGTGGTTCCTGGACAGGCCTAGATCCTCTAAGCGGTTTACCTGTACTAGTGTGTGGGCCGGATTCAGCTCTGCGTGGAAGCATCATGCAGCATATTTCTTCAAGTCCCTATTAGAATCAGTGTACAAGATAAGGGCCGTGCCAGGGCCACTGTATGGCATTAGGCGAATCAACTCTGCATGATGACATCTGTTCTCTGCAATAAAATTTTGATCAAATGTAAATATTGCCTTGAGCGGCCATATTTGCTGATGAGCAAAATAAACAGCGCGGGACTTTTGCTATATTTTTGTCGCATTCAGTGATTTTCATATGAGCTGGGCATCTGGGATTTAGAGATATTGGTAAATGTTATGTATTGCACTCGTATTTTCTTCTATTTACCAAAATCATGTCTTTAAATTTTGAAAATTTTCATAATGCAGGTTGTTGAAACTCAAAAACCTTTCATTCGGCATACCGCGGCGGGAAAGTGCACGTTGGTAAAAGCTACAACCAAATGGAAGCCCAACTAAACACCGCAACTTCTGGTAAAGGAGTGTTTGATCATCAACCACGGTTAACCAATTGGCGGCCTCTGGTTCAAATGAGAGAAATTCGTGACGTCACTCTAGTCAAACCAGAGCGTTGGTTTCTCTGGTACAAACGTGTACAAGATGGTGGTGAAAAGTATGAAAATATGTTGGCCTAAGGGAAAATGTTGATGAAGCAGGAATGAATGTCATAAAGTGCACCGTCCTTCGGATCGGGACGTTAACTGGAGGCCCCCTTGTGCAGGGAGAACCATTCCCTGTGCAGGTTAAAGAACCCTACCGTAATTACATGATAACTGTGTCGGCGTTCATCCTGCAAAACTGGAGTGTATGTAATATACACCGTCTGTGTCCCCTCATGGGGTTAAGGCGAAACCGGAAGAAAGAAAGAAATAGAAAGTGTAAAATGTTCAAAATGGTGATCTTCCCCATCGTCCAAAAATACCAATCGTGCCATGGGGGCTGTCATGTTTATTTATCAAAGCTCAACAGAAGGGCGTCACAATGGGCCGTTGATATGCTTCCGCCGTGTGGTACTATATTTTATCAAAAAAATAAAATAAAATAAGGAAGAAAGAGCGTTTTTGTTATACACAAACTGGTTGCGGTTTCGGTTTTATTGGTTTCAGCGGTTTGACAAGAACCGAAATTGGTTTTGCAAAAAACCGAAACTAGTCTCAGCTGATGCACAAAATACACGGTTTCTTTTTCCAGTTTCAATATAGCATATAAGATATCTTATATCTCACTGAATTTACTGAAGTCTCCTCATAAGCTGTGTTTCAGTTTAGCTCCGTCGGGCATTTTGATGACCCTGAAGTGTCTGGGAGCAACTGTAAGTTGCAATGATTTTATTTCCCCCTCCAAATTATTTAAGATATCTAATATCGTAATAAAGATATCTTATATAATGCTGCATATCAGTTATCTTATATGTTATATAAGATATCTTATATAATATCTTATTTAACATATAAGATATCTAATATAATATATATCTTACATGTTCAAATATATCATATATCTTATATAGTATGTAAGATATCTTATATACTATCTTAGATATCTTATTTAACATATAAGATATCTTATATAATATATAAAAGATATCTTATATATTGGCACAAATAAGATATCTAATATACTAAATAAGATTGTTTTGTTTTTTTTATTTGAGGTTTAACATCCCCGTCAACATTGTAAAGGTCATTTTGGAGACGTTGCTTCCAATTTTGTGGGACTTTTACCCGACATTGAGATGAAATGACTTCTCAAGCCCTGTCGGCCAATGAAACCAATAGGGTTTATTAACATGGACGGTCCGCCTGTCACCGCGGTTCCTAGACAGGCTAAGATCCTCTAAGCGGTTTACCAGTACTAGTGTGCGGGCCGGATTCAGCTCTGCGTGGAAGCATCATGCAGCCCATATATTTTTTCAAGCCCCTATGGACGGGGGCCGTACTAAATAAAAAATGGCGGAAGTTGAAGACCGTGCACAACTGAAGCTCGCCATTGATACATATATTAGATATCTTATATGGTATATTAAATATCTTATATTTTATATAAGGTACCTTATTTAGCATACTAAATAAGATACATTTTATGCTAAATAAGTTACCTTATATAAAGTATAAGATATTTAATATACCATATAAGATATCTTATTTAATATATGTGTCGATAGCGAGCTTCAACTGTGCATGGTCTTCACCTTCCGCCATTTTTTTCTGACTCTGCATATATTCGGACAGAGCGAAACCGGCGAAACCACCTCCTGAGGTGGTTTCGTTAGTTTCAAAAACTGGTTTCGGTTTCAGCCAAAAAAATGTGCAAACCGGTTTCGGTTTCAAAAAAGTTTCGATCAACAAATAGATAGTTTTCGAAACCAGGTCAGAACCGAAACTGGTTTCCGTACAACAAAAACACCAAAAGTTTCAAGAAACTTTTCGCGCTTCCGGTGACTATTCTGGTCCGAGATGTGACAATGACAGTGGAGCGTGATAGCTCAGGGGTTAGTGCACTTGCCTCTGATGCTAGAGGTCCCGGGTTCGATCCCCGGCAGCGGCGATAAAATTTCGGTGTCCGAACACGCTTCATTGGCATCATTTGCAGGGATGAATGTCATATAATGCACCGTCCTTCGGGTCGGGACGTTAACTGGAGGCCCCCTGTGCATGGAGAACCATCCCCTGTGCAGGTTAAAGATCCCTACCGTAATTACAGGATTACTGTGTAGGCTTTCATCCTGCAAAACCTGGAGTGTATGTTATATACACCTGCGGTAATGGTTAAATATGACCGACGCAGTATAAGTAGATAGATAGATAGATAGATAGATAGATAGATAGATAGATAGATAGATAGATAGATAGATAGATAGATAGATAGATAGATAGATAGATAGATAGATAGATAGATAGGTGAAAAAACCAAGGACGGTTTATGAGAATCTTCTTTTCTTAAGCCTTCCAATTAAGGCAGAGAACATCAGATCTTAAACTGATGGAGCAGACGTTTCATTAACAGCACCACCCGATTTCTTGACGTCGTCGTATTGTGATACCCTTCTTGGGGAAAATGGCACAAAAAGGTCCCCTTCAGATTCGGCTGATTTTTTTGCATATCAGTCCGTCATTTGGCTGAGTGGGAGTTGTCGCGAGCGTGTTTTATTCGCAAAATATGCTGTCAACTGAGAGCTGTTTTTGTTTCCAGCTACGCAGTTCGTGCATGCGTGTCTCGATAACTTACCTACACTATATGCTTTACACAAGAGAGAGAGAGAGAGAGAGAGAGAGAGAGAGAGAGAGAGAGAGAGAGAGAGATGAGATCGCCAGTTCTCAGCAAAACAAAAAAAAACTAATAGTATGCAGCCTATTGGCCATTTTTAGGGACAGTCTTTCCGCTATTGATGTTTCCATTGGGGTCTAGTTATTTCATGCCCGCGTTTCTTTCCCTTTGGTGTCTCTGATGGGAGCTGTGGGTTGATTGTATAGATTGTATAGATTCCTGATCACTACATTCTCTTCTATTTGATTCAATCAATAGGTCAGAGAGAGAGAAAGAGAGAGAGAAATATCATTTCCTTCACTTCTATTTTGATTCAATCAATCGGTCAGAGAGAGAGAGAGAGAGAGAGAGAGAGAGAGAGAGAGAGAGAGAGAGCACTTTTCAGTAATTAACGTGAAAAAAAGATCAGTAATTTGCGTACTTTGATTCCATCCGTCAGCTTTTTTTTCTTGACGTCAATGATTTCGTCAAAACAAACTAAAAGTGTACTCGGTACATTCAATGTAGTGACATTGTAAACAAACATGATTTGAAAGGTTTGTACTTTTAACATGTTTAAGGGGATATATAATATGATATCACGAGACTTCTTGAATCCAACATGCTGAACAAAAATCATTTTAGAATCATGAGAGGAATTTCATAAGTTGCTCTTCACAAATTTAACTGAAACTGCCATTTCTTGATTTTCTACATACTTTCAAATCGGAAGTGGTCTGAAAAAATAGAACCGTTTTTGGTACAAATTTACACACGATATCGGAGGTGATGAAAAAGGTGAGAATAATCGCAAGGAACATTAAATTTGTTTATCATTCGTTTTCCGGATGGTACTGGTAGGGTTGAAAAATAGCCATTTTTAAACCACTGATGTGCTTACACTGAATGTATAATTCCGGTTGTAGACATTTTCTGAAATAGACCATATTATACTTTTGACATTTACTCCTATCATTGTCAAAGCGCGAAAGTAAACGAAAGTTGAGGAATTAGCTGCCAGAATCAGAATCAGATTTGCTATCAAATGACATTCATACACCAGGACCTGTAATGTGGGAAGTTAGTCCCTAGCTCTAACCAAAGAGGCAAATTTAGCTACACAATCATCAGCACTTTCAGCTGTCGAAATAATCGAATCGGGAAGGGCATTCCCGTCTCTAACAATCTCTAATGGTTCTGGAGAAAAACGACTCTTTATAAATGTCAGTTCTTGCAGTAAGGGTCTGAAACGCCAACGAATAGTGATTGTCAAAATAGCTGTCAAAATAGCTAGTCATCCGGAAGCCTAAAAATCGCAAGTAGTCCCATCGAATCGACGCACGAGAATTTTGTTTTTAAATCTACCTACGCAGGCCACTCTGGTGCCCAAGTGCAACCAGAGGTTTTTCGATCGCACTTGTGAAGGAACATGCGCAGTTTGACTTCCGGCACCATGGTCCGGTTGATAATCGAACACCCTCGTACACCACCCTCTTAATATTCCTTTTCACGAAAGAGGCCGCAAAAAGAATTTACGCTAAATATCGGAAAGGACTCTTTTCTAAAAGGGTCCCTATTATTAATATTAATGATTTATTTAAGATTTTATTTAAGATAATCTGCTTCGATCTTGCAAAAATAATATATTTGGAACCTCTCGTACACGAAAATAGTTTTTGTGGATATATTGTAGAAAAAAAAATGACCAGTCAATTCAGCCTATGGACAGGAGAATACTTGTTATGTTATACCCTCCGAAATTTTAGTGTCCGTCCGTCAGTACCTCATAGTTTCATATGAACCGTATCTCTGTGTTACCTACGGTTGGGTTTATGGCCCTGTGAGCATTGAACATTATAGGGACCAACCATGGTTTTTCATGCATTAACATTAGCCGGGTCCCGAGGAAGCTGTTTGAACATGAGGCCGCCAGGCCGAAAGTTCAAATATCTTCCGAGGGATCTGGCAAATGTTAATGCAATGCAATAACCATGGATGATCGTTGTTTTTTTGCATAACTTACGATTCCGACAGCAAATTTTGACGAAAACGCCCAAAAGCTCCATATAAACTCCATATAAACTCTTCAAATGCGACCGGCGAACCAACATGGCGGCCAGTTCAGAATGTTGTTTACAATGACGTTGTTACGCAGTAACCATCTGACGTCATCATAGAACCCTAAAACGCTACGTTCAGGGCGATAACGGTACGTCGCTCAACGTAACGTAAACACAACAAGGCCAGTCTTGTGATATCAAAAGCTCAAAAGCCATGTTCAAACAGCACGTGAAATTCATGATTTGAACATGGTTTTTGCTGTTTGAGCACGGCTTTCGGTCCATTTGACAATGGCTTCAAACAGCCATGCGCATAGATATTTATGTAAGAAAGCGAATTCTACCATAGTTTCGTGTCCGCTCTTTAACTCTGATACCATTTGAGATATTTTCACGAATCTCAATATATTCGGCATTATTGTCCTACGTCATATCCGGTCAATATCGGTTCTACTTCCGCTAAGCAAGGCCTTACTCGGTGAATGCCCGTCCATAGCGACCATATAAAGCAAAGTGTAATTGCACGTGAAAGCTCATTTGCATGTCTGTAATTTGTGTCAACATGTCGAACTAGTATTATGACCGTTTGGCCGATGAAGAAAAGGCCCGATACGATCGTAAATTGGAGGCAATTAACATGAATGAATGTCCAAACAGGCTACCTCCTGGCGCATGGTTTACCAATCCGACGCCCGATTTTGAATGAGGTGATTTGTATACGCACCTTATTGATTCACCAACAAAGTGAAATTAATTAATTGACCAACTGATTTCATAGTTTGCAAATTTAGTTAATTTAAGAAAGAAGATGCTTTTATAAAGTGTTCTTGTTCAGAATTCTGTAGCGAAACCCCGCCAGATAAGTTAAAAAAAAAACAATGTTTTTTTTTCTGACATTGTGCATTTAATACAGACAATATACATGTTATTTATTTATTTATTTATTTATTTATTTATTTATTTATTTATTTATTTACAGATCTGCACTAAAGTACTTCATCTTTTTTCACATGCCCATTCAAATATATATGTTGAAATTTTTACCACCAAAAACTGAAAACTTGAGGGAAAAAAAACAACGGTTTTTGATTGTAAGTAGTTTAGGTCGTAGTACCAAAGCGTTAATCCAAAATCATTAATCCATAGACAAATGGCAAATATCAATGTTCAGATCAATAGACATGGACTCCAGAAGAGTGTAATCAGGCGTCCGCGGATAGTAAGCATTACTTGGTAAGCAAGCTTCGCCAACCATGCCTATCGACCTAACGAGTACACACAATGTACGTTTGGAGCAGAAATAGAAAAAAATGTACACTTCTCTATGCCCCATTTATTTCCCTCTATAAAATTGAGGGGTTTAAGGGGGTAAAAATTATAAAGGCATGTTTTCATGATGTAATAAAAGATGTGGGGGGAATACAATATTTTGTTTTATCTCTGTCCCAAGACATAGATTGTGGGTACTAGTTAGAACCGCCTCAATTAGTACCAACAACCTATGTCAGGCTTGCATGCACAAATGATTACACCTACTGCAGTTTACCCTCTTTTTAACTCCTTTCAGTTTTTCGACGAAACTTCGACAAATTTTGACTAAATGTCAATTTGATGATTTCTTCGACGAAAATTCTACCAAAAAATGGTTTGACGAACAGTAGCATTTGATGGAAAGATACATTCAACCAAGTGGTCTTACGGCCCCCGCCCATCAGGGCTTGAAGAAATAGATGGGCTGGATGATGCTTCCGCACAGACATGAAACCGATCTGCACACTAATACTGGTAATCCGCTTAGAGGAACTAAATATGTTCTAGAAAGGGATATCCTTTGGTAGCAAGGAATACATCACAGAACTTGAAAACATGGAGTGTATATATTTTCTGCCCAGGCAAAGTGGTTGGAGTCGGACCGCCCATGTTTATAAACCCTATTGGTTTCATTGGGCGACAGGGCTTGAGATGTCATTTCATCAAAAATCGGGTAAAAGTCCCACAAAATGGGAAGCAACGTTTCCAAAATGACCTTTATAGTGATGACATGGACGTTAAACCACAAATTAAACAAAACAAACAAAGTCTTCAACCACATAGTATATGAATGTCATTTGACGTGTCACCAGTAACAATTCTGATTCTGATTCATGAAAGTCTTCCAAGCAGAGCTGCACGAGTACTGGTAAGCCACTTAGTAGGTTTAGGTATGCCACTGGACGACAGGACTGGAGATGTCATTCATTTCAGTGACAAGATAAAGCCCCACAAAATTGGAAGCAGCGCCTCGGAATGACGTGCTGTTGACCTCCATGTTAAACCTCAGCCATTTTTTCACTTCGTCCTGCAAAAACTTTTCTCTAAGCGGTAAACCAGTACTCGTGTGCGGTCGGTTGCAGCTCTGCGTGGAAGCATCAAGCAGCCCATCTATTTCTCCAAGCCCCGATGAGCAGGGGTGACTCAGTCTGATGCCCTGACGTGATCAGGATGCGGTTTCCATACCTATTAGTTTCTGGCTAATGTGCACTGTACTGGTTAACCACTAACGTATAAGCCTGTCCAGGAAGTGTGGCTAGTTAAACTTATCAGATCAAATGACCTAAATAGTGTTGACTTGGTTGTAAACTCCAAAGCAAACAAAATAAAATAGTTTGTGAAATGAATAAATACCCAAGATCTGTCGAGTAATGCATTGTTTACAATTACACCTGGGTGTAGCAAAATGATTTATTCAGGACCCCCAAAACATATCAGACGAAAAAAACAGGTTATTTAACTGACAAAAACTGTGCAGAACACAGTACTGTGTGTTTGTCAGGTTTCTTGGTTGACTCTTTTGCAGGCATTTACCCAACGTTCAAATCGTACCCGATCAGCTGGAAATAGGTGAAATGTCACTTTCAGTGGATTCCTCATGTTGTGATTCGTACATCCAACCGAACCACAACTTTAAGGCATCTTTTTAAAAATGTTTTCTTTCTGAAATCAACAAAGGAAGCGTGTTAACACAGTGTAATTTGTGTGCAACAAAGCGTACCAAGGTCAGTGGACTGCTTTTGTTGTCACCGTAATGATTGGTTGCTATGCGCGAGGAAATCCGGATGAACATCCGAAGTAATCCGAATGAGCAAAGTGCCCGGATAACGAAAATCACGAATATATGTTGAGCACTTCGAGGTGACGTGCAGAGCATATGCACCGTAACTCTGATTTCTACTTTTGGAGTTATTGCCCTTTGAACATTTAACATAACCATTTCTATCATTGTTTCGTGTCCGTTCAATATAAACTCTGATACCATTTGAGATATTTTCACGAAATTTCACAGATATGTTGAGCACCATAATACGACGTGCAGAACATATAAACCGTAACTTTGATTTTCCTACTATTGGAGTTATTGCTCTTTGAACATTGAACAAAACGACTTCAATCATGTAGTCTGTTTGAAGCATTATATCTCCTGAACCTATCGATTGATTCTGACCAAACAAATTGAAACGTCAAGGTAAATATCAAACCTGTTTCAATCTCTCATGGGGCGTGGGTTCAATGAAGAAAATGAAGTATCGCCAAGCGTGCGACACTGGATGCCGATGTATCCCAGGGAAAGTCTCTCCACACTAGGCTTATTTTTGTCTAAATTGAGGTTTACGTCCCAACCATCACTATTTAGGTAATTGTTGAGACTTGCTCCCAATTTTGTGGGATTTTACCCGGCATTGAGGTCGTCTTAAACAATAAGCAGGGACGGGCCGACTAACAGCACTTTGCTTAGACAGGGCTTAGACCCTTTCTTTCTTCTTTCTTTCTTCCAGTACGTCTAAACCCCCTAGGAGAGACGTAAGACGGGTGCCGGCGATTCAAGTGTTGAAGGGTGTTAGCTGAAATAAAAAGAAAGAAAAGTCGATGAGATGAGTATGTACAGTGCGAAAATAGTGTTAATATGATTAAAAGATAAAAACGGAAATTGGTCTTGTAAGGTGAAGCATGAACCAACAGGCTAACAACACTGCTAAACTGCACCAGAGTGGGTAGCGTTACAACATATCTAGTGACTAATAGTCCTGGGGAAAAAGGTGTACTTGTAGTAGTCTGTGCGGGTGTAAATCTGTCTGTTAGCAAGGGGATGGTTGTGGGCTGGTGGACTAGTATTGAGGATGAGGTACTCAGATGCTGGTATTGCTTAGACCTTCTATGTGTATAGGTGTGTCCGTGCGTGTGTGAGAGAGATTGTGTCATTCTTTTCTGTGTCACTGTGCACCAGGAGAGGGTATAAATGTATTCTTCAGAACATAAATGTGTGGGTACCGTCTTAATGATGCGGTTCAACGAAGTACCCACAATATATGCTAAAATGTTGCTATTTTCCATATTATTGGTTCAAACATAGATTGTGGGTGCTAATTATATACAACCGTCACAAACCACACATTTCCCAATCAAAAACTGCATGTACTAGTTTTTTTGTTTAAAAATAAATAAAAGTATATTGTGTGTGCTAAATGAGATGGTTCTAACGTCTACCCAAAATGTACAGCGTTGCAAATCATTACTTTTCCCCCAGCAAAGTAAACTTTTCGAGCTTTGTGACTCAAACATAGATTATGGGTGCTAGTTAGGGCCACCATTTTGCACGGATCACCTACCGTTTCGAGGATAAATATGAGAGGTAGTGTACATCGTTGCAAACCCAACTTTTCCACATCAAAGTATCTGCAACAATTTCATGAACTGAGGATAATTTTCAGCTACATGGTTTTATTTGGAAGACCGTTCCAAACCCGTGCCGCCTCATACCGGAATGACCTTAGCCCAAATCTTCTTGTATTTACATTTGGCAGTAACACTTGCTTCTGGCCTCTGAAATAATAATTTGACAATTTAATATTAACAAGATCTTTAATGTATGCGGGTGCCATTTTGTTTATAATTTTGAAATTTTCACATGCCATTAGTTTTATTCTATTAATATGGAGTGGATTTAAGCCCCCCCCCCCCACCCCGCAGTGGAATTCGTTTCACTGACCGTTCCAAGGCGGCTCTTCTGTCGCGGTTTATTTTTGTTATGGTCTGTCTTTGAGTGTTTGTATCGCGTATTATCATTTTTGGATAGCCAATTGGCCATTTTGTGGGAAAGTAACAGTCCTTTTGGCTTTCCGCTATTGATGTTTCCATTAGGGTCTGTTGTTTCATGTTTGTGTTTCTTTCCCTTTGGTGTCTGTGACAGGAGCTGTGGGTTAATTCTATCGATTCCTGATCATTGCCTTCACCTCTATTTTGCCTCATTCAAATCCAACAGTGGCATAGTCGTAATTGAAAAACAACGATCTTCTTCCCTGTTTTTTTTTTCCTCCATTCTAAAAGTATTTGCCTGGTGCCATGTGTGTGTGTGAATTCGGGTTTAACGTCGCTTTCAACAATTTTTCAGTCATATCACGACGGTGTCTCGTTGCGACAGGGAGCTCAATGCTCACGTTTATAGTGCTGCCTCACTGAAGTATCATGTCCCAGACACACTACATGATACCACACCCAGTCACATTATCCTGACACTGGATCGACCAGTCCTAGCTCTACCACGTAAATCTGAGTGCCAAGCGAGGAGCAGCTAGTACCATTTTTAACGACTTTGGTATGTCGCGACCCGAGATCGAACCCGAGACCTCCCGTTCCCCGGAGCGGACACTCTACCAACTGAGCTATCGGGGCCGGTGCCTGGTGCCATGGGACAGTAGTTGAAATCTGATATGATAAAAGAGTTGTAAGTCCCAAGTTTTCGTTTTATGCCCTAACTTCGAAGAGGTTAGAGGGGCATATTACTTCTGGAGCATTCGTCCGTTTGTCCGTCCGTTACGCGTTTCAATGCATAGCATAACTATAGAACCATGCACGATAGGGTTTCGAAATTACATATATGGATTCCTCAGGAAAAACAGCTAATAGGTATTTTTTCTCGTTAGGATTATGTCCTTTTCCTGTGTTCTTGCCCATTTTGATATAATTTGGATGAAATCTTGTCAGCAAAATAACTCAACAAGAGGGTAATGATGACCCTGGATCGTTCACCTGATCCTTATTGCACAAATGAAATGGTAGGTAATAAAATAAGGTGAAATGTTCGAGGGGGAGGGTGTAAATCAAATTTGTATGTCACTAACTGGGGCACTTTGTGGCTATTGAGGGTAAGGTCCTAGTGCACCCGACAGAGATGAACATGCTCAGTCTTACTATCAATGACTCATGGTGATGGGGGTGGGGTGATCCCTTTGACAATGCAGAGCCGACGTGTAAGTAACTATCTATGTCAATATCTGGGCACCTTGATCTCTTTGACATTGAGGGTCAGGTCCGAGTCACCAGACGGAGATGAACAGACACAGTCTAAGTATCATTAACTCATGGTGGCAAGGGGTTGTGGGTGCGGGGGGATGCAGGGTTGGTTGACCCCTTTGACAATACAGAGCTGACTTGTATGTCACTATCTGGGCACGTTTTGCACATTGAGTGTCAGGTCCAAAAGGGAGATGAACATGCTCGGTCTAACAATGACTCATGGTGACAATGGGTTTTGTGGGGAGGGGGGGGGGGGGCGAGGGGGGTCGCTTTGACAATACAGAGCCGACTTGTATGTCACTATCTGGGCGCCTTGTGGACATTGAGGGTCAGGCCCTAGTGCACCAGACAGAGCGGAGATGAACAGGCTCAGTCTAACCATCAATGACTCATGGTGGCAAGGGGTTGTGGGGGCAGGGCTGGTTGATCCCTTTGACAATACAGAGCAGACGTGTATGTCACTATCTGAGCACCTTGTGGACATTGAGGGTCAGGTCCTAGTGCAGCAGATGGAGATAAATAGGTTCAGTCTGACTATCAATGGCTCCTGGTGACACGGGTTTGTGTGTGGGGGGTGGGTAGGGTGGGGTGCAAAGTTGGTTGGTTCCTTAGACAATACAGAGCTGACTTGTATGTCACTGTCTGGGCACCTTGTGTTCAGACCGTAGTGTACCAAACAGAGATGTGCAGGCTCTGATCCATGGTGACCAGGTGGTGGTGGTGGTGGTGGTGATTGGGGTTCATCCATTTGACAATACAGAGCCGACTTGTATGTCACTATCTGGGCACCTTGTGGACATTGAAGGTCGGGTCCCAGTGCGCCAAACGGAGATGAATGTACTCAGTCTAACTTAAAATGCCTTATGGTGACAAAGGGTGGTTCGTTTGATGACACCTTCATATCCTTTACAGACTTGTGTGTGTGTGTGGGGGGGGGGGGGGGTGGTTGAACCCTTTGACCAAACAGAGCTGACTTGTATCCCTTTGATCATACAGAGCTGACTTGTATGTCACTATCACCTTGTGGACATTGAGGGTCAGGTCATAGTGCACCAGACGGTAATAGGTTCGGTCTGACTAGCAATGGCTCATTGTGACAAGGGTTTGTGTTTTTGGGGTGGAGTGGGGGTGCAGGTTGGTTGGTCCCTTAGACAATCGACAACTGACTTGTATGTCACATCTGGTCACCTTGTGGGCATTGAGGATCAGGTCCTAGTACTCCAAACAGGCCCTGACCCATGTTTACAAGGTGGTGGTTGTGGTGTTGGGGAGGGGGGGGGTCACCAATTAGACAATACAGATCCGATTGTATGTCACTATCTGGGCACCCTGTGGACATTGAAGGTCAGGTCCCAGTGCGCCAGACGGAGATGAACGTACTCAGTCTAACTTAAAATGCCTTATGGTGACAAACGGTGGTTCATTTGATAACACATTCATATCCTTTACAGACTTCTCATGATATTGTCAAGATGATAATTCTGAGCAAGTTTGACAATGATTGGACCAAACTGTGGCCTCTAAAGAGTTAACAAAGTGTTTCTATGATTTAACCTACTGACCTTAGTGATCTACTTTCTGACCCGACTGGTCCCATATTTGAACTTGACCTACATATTGTCGAGATGAATATTCTGGGAAGGATGACTGGATTAAAAATGTGTCCTCTAGAATGTTATCAATAAATAAGTTCTGAATAGTTAGATCCTTTGGAAGCAAAGAATACACAAAATAAACGAAATTATCGAAGTTTTTCTATGAGTTGACCTTCTGACCTACTTTTTCACCCGGCATGACCCATTTTAAATCTTGACCAAGACATTGTCATGATGATCATTCTGAGCAAGATTGATGATAATTGGACTAAAACTGTGGCCTCTAGAGTGTTAACACGGTTTTCTATGATTTGACCTACAGACCTACTTTTTCACCTGACATGACCCATATTCGGACTTGACCGAGATGTTGTCAAAACGATCATTCTGTGCCAGTTTGATGATGATTGGACCAAACCTGTGACCTCTAGAGTGTTCAGAATGTTTTTTTCTGATTCGACCTACTGACCTACTTTTTGACCCGACATGCCCAATATTCTAACTTGACTGAGATATTGTCAGGCTGATCATTCTGAGCAAGTTTGAGGATGATTGGACCAAAACTGTGGTCTCCAGAGTGTTAACAGTGTTTTTGTATGATTTGACCTACTGACGTACTTTTTAATCCGACATGACCCATATTCGACCTTGATCAAGATATTCTCAGGATTATCATTCTGAGCAAGTTTGAGGATGATTGGACCAAAAACTGTGACCTCTAGAGTGTTAACAAGGTTTTTCATATTATTTGACCATCTGACCTACTTTTTGACCCCCTCATTGCTCATATTCGAAATTGACCGATATATTGTGAGGATGATCATTCTGTGCAAGTTTGAAGAGTATTGGACCAAAACTGTGGTCTCTAGAGTGTTAGAAAGGCTTTTCTATGATTTGACCTACTGACCTACTCTTTGACCCGACATGACCCATAATCGGATTTAAACTAGATATTGTCAGGGTGATCATTCTGAGTAAGATTGAGGTTGATTGAACGAAAACTGTGTCCTCTAGAGTTTTAACAAGGCTTTTCTATGATTTGACCTACTGACCTACTCTTTGACCCGACATGGCCCATATTGGAACTTGACCGAGGTATTGTTAGGATGATCATTCTGAGAAAGTTTGAGGATTATTGGACTAGAACTGTGACTCCGGAGTGTTAACAAGTTTTTTCTATGATTTGACCTACTTACGTACTTTTTGACCAAATATGACCCATATTCAAACTTGACCGAGATATTGTCATGATGATCATTCTGACCAAGTTTAATGATTGCATCAAAACTGTGGCAACTAGAGTGTTAACAAGAAAAGTTTACGAACACGCACGACGCATGACGCACGACGCACGATTCACGACGAACGACGACGCCGGACATCTCGCAGTCACAAAAAGCTCACCATGACCTTCGGTCAGGTGAGCTAAAATGTATTAAAGCTAGAGCCTTGAAAGTTGTTGAGTAGATTGCTCGTGATGAGTAAATGGCCTGATTAACTTTTGAAGAAATTCCGAAAAAAAAAAAAATAACGTCTCCCTGCCCTACATCATAGTGTAGATTATATTTTCTTGTCCTTTGGGATCATTGATTCCATTGTGGAATTTTGAAAATATCTGAGGGTCACTGATGAGGCCTAATTGGCCGAAACTAGCTAGTCTGGCCCGGAAAACATGAACATTCCATATTTGTCAGTTCTGTGGTGTATTCGTTGCTTCCAAAGGATAATCCTTTTATAGAACATATTTATATCCATATATGTATGCTAGGGTTGTGAAATTTCATATATGGATTCCTCAGGAATAAATAGCTGGCACACATTTTTTCTTGTTAGGATCATGCCCCCTTCCTGAGTTATGACCATTTGAAAAACAATGGCTGAAATCTTGTCAGCAAAGTACCTCAAAAACTATTAAAGCTAGAGCCTTGAAAATTGATGAGTTGATTGCTTTTGATAAGTAGATGACCTGATTTACTTTTGAAGAAAATCTGAAAAATATTTCATGTGTTATTGCTTTTTTATTTTTGGCCATTTGTACTTTACATGCCTTATGATGCATAACATAACTTTAGAACCATACATGGTAGGGTTTTGACATTTCATATTGAATCCTCAGGAAAAAATTGCTGACACATATTTGTGTCAGGATTATGCCCCTTTCCTGGGTTGGATGAAATATTTCCAGCAAAATATCTCAAAAACTATTAAAGCTAGAGCCTTGAAAGATGATGAATGGATTGCTAGTGATATGTAGATATACTGGTTTAGTTTTGAAGAAATTTCGAAAATATATTTCATGAGTTATGGCGCGTTGAAATTTTGGGGCATTTGTGCATTGCATACTTTGGGATGCATAGCATAACTTTAGAACAATGAATGCTAGGGCTTTGAAATTTCATATATGGATTTGTCATGAAATAAATGCTGGCACATATTTTTATCTTATCAGGTCTATGTCCCTTTCCTGACTTATGGTCCTTCGAAAAAAAAAATGGAAGAAATCTAGTCAGCAACATATCTCAAAAACTATTAAAACTAAAGCCTTGAAACTTTATGTGGATTGCTAGTGATGAGTAGATGACCTGATTGACTTTTGAAGAAATTCTAAAATACCTCATGAGTAATGGCCTTTTGTAACTTTGGACATTTGTACTTTACATACTTTGTGATGCATAGCATAACTTTAGAACAATGTGTGCTAGGTTTTTGAAATTTCATATATGGATTCCTCGGCTAAAAATAACTGACACATATTTTATTCTTGTCAGGATTTTGCCCCTTTTCCTGATTTGTGGCCCTTTGAGAACGGGCCTCCGTGGCCTAGTGGTTAAGAGCGCTGACTCTTGATCATTAGGTTTCTCACCGCTGTGGTTCGAGCCTCGCTCGGGTCACAAGTGAGACGCCAAGTTCTGCAACGGAAGGTCAGGTGGTTTTTCTCCGGGCACTCCGGTTCTCGCCCACCTCTGATAAACGATCGGCTCGATATGAGTGAAATAATCTTGAAAGGGCCGTAAAACCAAAACCAAAAAAAATTGGCCCTTTGAGAAAAAATTGGATGAAATGGTGTCAGCAAAATATTTCAAAAACTATTAAAGCTAGGGCCTTGAAAGGTGATCAGTTGATTTCTAGCGATAAGGAGATGAACGGATTAAGTTTTGAAGAAACTCAGAGAATTCCTCATGAGTTATGACCCTTTGTAACTTAAGGCATTTGTACATTGCATGTTCTGTGGTGCACAGCATAACTTTATAACCATGTATACTAGGGTGTTGAAATTTCATATATGGATTTGTCATGAAAAAAATGCTGACACATATTTTTGTCTTGTCAGGACTATGCCCCGTTACTGAACTATGGCCCTTTGAAAAGAAAATTGGGAGAAATCTTGTCAGCAAAATATCGCAAACACTATTAAAGCTAGTGCCTTGAAAAATTTAAGATTGATAGTGATGAGTAGACGACCTGATTTACTTTTGATGTAATTCTGAAAAACTACCTAATGAGTTATGCGCCCTTAGTAACTTTGGGCATTTGTACTTTGCATGCCTTGTGTTGCATAGCATAACTTACGAACAATGTATACTAGGGTTTTGAAATTTCATATATGGATTCCTCAGCTAAAATAACTGACGCAAATTTTATTCTTGTCAGGATAATGCCTCTTTCCTGAGTTATGGCCCTTTGAAAATGAAATAGTGTCAGCAAAATATCTAAAAAACTATTAAAGCTAGAGCCTTGAAAGTTGATTAGGGAATTGCGAGTGATAAGTAGATGAACTGATAAGTTTTGAAGAAATTCAGAAAAATACTTCATGAGTTATGGACCATTGTAACTTTGGGCATTTGTACACTGCATGCTCTCTGGTGCACAGCATAACTTTAGAACCATGTTTACTAGGTTCTGAAAAAATCAAAGCACTGAGAGTACTGGTGGATCGATTGTCTCTGAGTGTAGGTCAAAGAAATAGTCATGGACTGTGTTTTGAACTGTTTCATTTAGCCCTGAAATTCCGGGTTTTAAGCAAATAGAGTAGATCTTGATCACACGCCGCGTTCTGTGGTATCTGGTATGGTTATACACTGTTTGCTAAGCCCGGCCTATCATTCCAAGATAACCCTTTTACGCAACACTCTGACCTCAGTGCGGCTATAGTCAATAAAAAAGTTATTCCGACAACGACAAGTCAGTGATGGTCACGTGGACTTTAGCAATGACCTCTGCTTAGTAACTTTGGGTTGATTGACAATCGACCCATAAATAGCCGTGTTATATGTTCCACTCCGAGGCCAGAGTGTTGCGTACATGTTAGAGAGTAATCTGTGAAGTATGAACTGGAATCATATGTCCGGTTTGGCAAACAGTGTAGACCCAGATCAGACGCCGCAAAAAGCGGCGTCTGATGTTCTTCGGCGTCTGATGGGGTTCTTTATTGTTTGCATTCTGTACAAGTATTTCAGAATATACCGAAATAGTTCAAGTCACCGTTCATGACCGTTTTCCCAACCTGCACGTAGAGATAATCGCCCATTCAGTGCTGTCAGTGATTTGATTTATTTGTATCCTCAAATCCGTCTCACCCTTGAGTTTCTAGAGCGCACTATTTCTTCACTAAAGTTGAGCACATCCATTCTACTAAAACGGGCGTCCAGCTGAACGGTCAGAAAATATTCCGCCATCATATCAGGATCTACACTGTTTGCATAGGTATCTGTACTGGGCTTTAGGGTTATAAGATATAACCATTAACATTGGAATCGAAAGGGATAATTTGAAACCGTAGATTGAACATTCTATGTAGGAAACTGTCATCTATTTCAAACATACACAGACATACCGTCATCTATTTCAAACACTGAATTTTAATTTTGAGACAATTCCACAATGAAATTTCAGGACTATACTGACTTAAATCAAAACGATCATTATAACCGTACACCCTTTCGATATAATAAAAGACATTCTATAATGGAGAAAGTATCATTAAATTGACAGCTGAGACTTATATCTTAATACCAGTATTTGAAGCAAACAGTGTAGACCCTGAGGAGCTGGCTGAGCAGACGCTGCATTTTCGTGGGTATACACTGTTTGCAAAAGGCGTCCAGCAACGCGCAACACTCCGACCTACATGTAACATCGATAAAATAGCGCGAACATTTTCTGTCAATAACCATAGCCTTGGTTTCCCAAAAGTCAGTGACAGTCACGTGGACAACAGCACCACTTCAGATTCTGTCATTTTGTAACTTTGGGTCGATTGTTAAACAATCGACCTAAAATAGCTGACACATGTTTTTTTATTTCTTTTCAGGATTATGCCCATGTCCTGAGCAATGACCCTTTGAAAAAAATATGGATGAAATCTTAGCAGTACAATAATTCAGAAGCTATTAAAGCTAGAGCCTTCAAAGTTGATGAGTGCATTGCTAGTGATTAGTAGATGACCTGGTTAACTTGTGAAGAAATAAAAGTGAAGGTAATGATCAGGAATCGATACAATTAACCCACAGCACATATCAGAGACACCAAAGGGAAAGAAACACAAACATGAAACAACAGACCTTAATGGAAACATCAGTAGCGGACAGCCAAAAGGAAGGTTACTTTCCCATAAAAAGGTCATTTGGCTATCCAAAACAAAATAACATAAGCGATACAAACACTCAGAGACAAAAAATAAACAAAAATAAATCGCGACAGACGGTCAGTGAAACTAATTCCGCGCGTGGGGGGGGGGGGGGGGACTTAAATCGATTTTACGTGGCCACAATCCTCGGTCTTACTTCCGTCAAGATTAAGACAAATTATTTCTTCAGCCCGCATGATGACTTCCTAACTCATCCGTTCAACAGGTCTCGACAACAAGAATATACTGAAATGCTGGAGCAAACGAAAACGAACAATTAGACTCCGATGGACCCGACCAGAGACAGAGCATCAGGCACCAACCAGCATTACATAGAATTAGATCTCTCTAATTCCTAGTAAGCCTTTACGCTGGAACCGTCATAGAATCTGAGGTCTGGCCCACCGGCGTGCAATTTAACAAGGGGAGCAAAGTTGTCAACCATGATTGGGTTAACTACCATGCATGCAGTCTGTCGTATAACATTTATGATGTACCCAATCTTTGTATATCGAAAAATGATTTTACGAAATTGGGTGCTGAAGTCATTGCGGTTATGTATTTTTCTGAATTTATATACTAAGTCACCATAAAATTCGGGTTCCGATAGATCTTGTTGTAGAAGAGATTTTAGTCCAATATTGAATTTTGAAATTAAATCAGAATGACGTCTATAAAATTTTGAAAAGGCTTTATGTAGTATATGGTACCGATAACCCTGATTAAGAAGTTTAGCAGTTTAACAATTTATTAAGTTCCGAAAAATGCTTGGATGAAATCTTGTTCTTCAGTTATGGCCGTTGGCAAATTTTGGCATTTAGTGGCAAGTATATGGTTGGGGGCATAGCGTTTTACAAACACCATTCTACTTAAGCATTTCACCACAGCAAAATAGATGTGAAGGCAATGATCAGGAATCGATACAATTACCTCATACCTCCCACCCGAGACACCAAGGAGAAAAAAATACAAAAATCAAACAACTTCACCATATTTAAAACGTTACAAGCCAAACCCACAAAATGGCCAAATGGCTAACCAAAATAAAAAGATAATAGCAATACGTGCACGCAAAGACGAAACATACAGAGCGCGGTAGCACTTGCTTCTGATGCTAGAGGCTCCGTTTCGGTTCCAGGCAGGGAGCATATCATTCCAAGTGCAGGTTAATTTCGTGACGGAATTCAGGGCGAGGATTGCGGCCGCGAAAAATCGATTTCAGCCCCCAGTGAAACCGTTCCAAGGCTGTTCTTCTGTCGCGTTTTTTTTTTTTTTTTGTAATGGTTTGTCTTTGAGTGTCTGTATCACTTTTATCTTTTTGTTTTGGATAGCCAATTGAAATGGCCATTTTGTGGGAAAGTATCTGTCCTTTTGGCTTTCCGCTATTGATGTTTCCATTAGGGTCTAGTTATTTCAAGTTTGTCTTTCTTTCCCTTTAGTGTCTCTGATGGGATGCGTGGGTTAATTGTATCGATTCCTGACCATTACTTTTACTTCTATTTTTAAAGATTCCTACCGAAATTACATGGTTAGTGTGTTACAAATCTGGAGTGCATGTAAGATACACCTGCGTGTAATGGTCAAATGTTGCCAATCGCAGTAACGGTAGGTTGATAGATAGATAGATAGATATAAAAAAAATCACAACATAATGAAAACCCTGGAATGATCAGTAAAAGAATTTTACAATAGGGCTTAAATCCACCATACACGACCACAACCCTCACCCCGACTCTGCCGTCGTTTAGACAAATAATTTGTTCAGTCCCCAATGAAGGAATTCTAACTCATCAGTGCAACATCCCCAAGTGTAGAGATTTTAGGTTCGTAAGACAGTAACTATGCATGCAGTACAAGTGAACAAACAAACTTTATTGTTGTGTATTCCATGCTTCCAAAGGATAACCCTTTCTAGAACATATTTTAATATATACATAGATATTCTCTCTATTAGAGGATAGATAGGAAAGCAAAAGAGAGAACACAGTATAGAAAGTTATTCACAACACACATGGAAATAGATGGTATTTGTTGTGGCTATTAACAAGTTCTTCAAATGTAGATTACTGCAGGCAAGGCATTTAGTAAATTATCATCAAATCATAATATTTCTAAGAGGTCATGTTTGCATCAAGATTTGTCACCATGATAACTATCAACAATTTACCAAAAGTGTATAGTAACTATAGAAACATTGGTGTGAAAAATGCTGTCCATAGTGCCACTCTGCAATAAGTTATATATAGATTTCAGTACTTTCACAATTTAAATATTTAAGTCTTTTCAATCTCACAACGGGTCACTGTAATCTGCCACACTTTTTATTCATATAATTAAAGTTCACAACGGAAAAGGGCACCATAGTGACTGTCTCTACCTCTACATGGGAAGATGTAGGTAGCTAGATCAAGGTGCCAAAATGCCAAAGGCGAAGATTTGCAATGATAGTATTTTGGCACTAATCAGAGACTGCAAGTATTAGGAGAATATTACATGTCACTTTAATACCTAATTTCATAACTGACAAAGTGCGAAATCTTCACAAAGTCCAAATCACATGTAATAATTTTTAAGAATAATTTTCACCTTCCAAGACGGAATTCTTCAGCATACTCCAAATTTACTTCTTACAATTAACTACAACAGCATCTGACTACGCAGCAGCATAATAATGTCTTTTGGTAAAATATAACTCCAGTACATGTTTGTATTTCAACTTTTTTTCTTTTATCCTACATGCAAACTGCAGACTTCAAAAACATCTCCACGGCTGCTTCAAATCACTGCATTCTAACTGTATTGACAAAAAAAGATCACCCAGGTTATAGAGTTATAGAATTGCTAACACAATGCGGGATTAATCTCTCACACCAGGTACAATATACAGATAATCGCAGCTGTATACTATTAAATAAAATAATGATATTGGAAAATATCCATACTGAAAAAGATTTATAAGGACCGAAAGTTAAATGTGCTACATATGCCCCATTTTAAAAGATAAAATTCCCAAATTCTCAATTTTATCTCTATAAACAGACAAGAGCAAATTTATATTGCGAAACTTCTGGACAGCATGTCTGCAATTACATTTGTCTTTCCGGAAATATGTCTGATGACCACAATATACACTTGGAGCATCAGGCTCCACCTAAGCAGCCGCATGTTGTGATCTTTCATTTGGTTTAACCACTGTAAAGGGAAATGGTCTGTATCAATGACGAATTCTTTAGGCCTAAAAATAGCCGTGTTTCAGCTAACCCGACCGACCCTGCTTCAGACCCCTCGACTCTGTTTTTATCAATAAAAGAACAAAATAAAAATTGGAACCACGACCCTACCATTTTCAATTTCCGACCCTACCCAGTGTCGTGTTTGCATTTTCACATAGTAATTTTGGGTTTTAAGTACATATTTGTAGTTTTTGGCATTTAGTACCTTCCAAACCACAGCGCTGACATTTTAGCATCTAAAATGAAATATGTGCAAGTCTCAACATGAATATTTTATTAACAAAACACATGTAAAAACAAAAACACATAAAAAAATACAGGCCCGACCCTGTTTTCTTGTGTGTGTGTGTTTGTTTTTTTTTTTTTTTTTTTTTTTTCAGGAGAAAAAAATAAAATAATAAAAAAGCTTCTCCTACCTACCGACCAATTTTTTTTTCAGCATGTTAGCGGAACACATCTATTTTTTACGCCTTAACTATAATATGTTCTCGTTAGCTATAGCAAGGCCTTAGCTAAGCATTCTTTTTCTACAATACTATACCTCTGTTCTCTTGGGAGAAGTTTTCTGCTTATAAAAGTGATTGGATTTAAGTCTACACTATGTAGTTGTAGAAGAACTGCTCCTAAACCTCCGCCACATGCGTCAGTTTGGAAGACGAGTTCTTGGGAGAAATCTTGATTTTGCATGTTTGGATAGCATGTCAACGACTTCTTTAGACAGTCAAATGCCTTCTGATGTGACATTTGTCATGTTACTTTGATTGGGAGATTGTTTTGACCAAATCTGTCAGAATAGTTGATATATCTGCAAAACGTGGAATGAATTTTCTGTAAAACCCTATCATTCAAATGAAGGAGCGTATTTGCTTCTTGGTTTTGGGCACAGGTATATTGTTTATATCATTTATTTTCTTCTGAACTGGGGAGATTTCTCGACTGCCTACCACATGAGCAAGGAATTCTATTTTCTTATAACCAAATCCACACTTACTAGGTTTCACTGTGAGAGAGCCTTCTCTAAGGGCTTGCAATACCCGTTTAATGTGTGACACATGTTCTGACCAAGTATCACTCAAAATGATTTGATCGTCTATGAAAGAGTCTGAAAACCTTTCACATTCTAAGAGAATCATGCGCATGAGTCTTACGAAGGTCGCACTCGAATTGGTCATCCCAAAGGGCATAACAATGAACTGAATATTACACAAATGAGTGATGAAGGCAGTCATTGCTTTTGCTCCATTTGATAATGGTATTTGCCAAAATCCTTTTGTGAGATCAAGCTTACTGAGATACTGAGCTTTTCCCAGCTTATTTATTATATCCTTAAGTTTTTTCATGGGCTGGGGGTCAAAGACAGTATTTTCATTCAAAAGTTTGTAATCGAATAGAAAGATCCTTTTGGGGGGGGGGGGGGGGGACCACTATTGGATATTCATATGGACCATTGCTCTATGTTGTCAATTTCAAATCTTAACCTTTCTCGTAGTGCACAAGGGAGCATATATGCTTTCTTTGAAACTGGAATGTCAGGTTACTTTGTAACTGGAATGTCGGAGTCTAACTGTTTGTTTTCTTTTGCTCGAGCATTTCAGTGGTTTCTTGCTGTCGAGTCCTCACCGTTGTCTCATCTCTGTGGTTCTTTGATTTTTTGTGTTCACGGAGATGTTGCACTGATGAGTTAGGAGGCCTTCATGCGGACAGAACAAATTATTTGTCTAATACGCGACGGAAGTAAGGGCGAGGATTGTGGCCACGTAAAATCGATTTAAGCCCCCCAGTGGAAATCATTCCACTGACCGTTCCAAGGCGGTTCTTCTGTGGCGGTTTATTTATGGTGTTGTTTGTTACTTACTGTGTGTATCACTTGTGTCTTTGTATTTTGGATGACCATATGGCCATTTTGTGGGAAAGTAACTGTCCTTATGGCCTTCCTTTGTTTAGGTTTCCATTATGGTCTGGTCGCTTAATGTTTGTGTTTCTTTCCCTTTGGTGTCTTTGATGGGTGGAGTAAGTTAATTGTATCGATTCCTGATCTTTGTTTTACTTCTACTTTGACAATGACATCATGTTCTATCAAGCTAATTTTATTTCCAGGAACCTTAGAAAGTACATCTGAATAAGATGACAGTATGTCTCTTAACTCACCAGTTTGATTCTCATCTAATTGGTCATCTGATTTTCTATCATCAATAGTTTCCTGAGGTGAAAGCAAAGGATTCTCTATACTTAACCCAACCCTTTCTCCATCCTCTGAATCTAGAACTTTATTATGATTAAAACAGTGTTTTTCTTTCATACTTCGACCTACCTGATTACTAGCCTCAGCATTTTCTGTAGTAATAACTGGCTCTTCAGCAACTCGTTTAATCCATTCTTTCAACATATTGATATGGAATGATTTCTTAACCTTTCTTCCATCTGTATTTCGTTATCTACTGGTGAAATTTGCTTCATCACAGTAAATAGACCTTTCCAATTAACTAACAGTTTATTTGAACATGTGGTTAGTAGAACACGAACTTTCTGTCCTGGACACAGCTTTCTGTTAGCACCTTCTATCATTAAGTAGTTTTTGCCTTGCTTTATTCTTGACCTCAGACTGCTGGGCTATGTTTGACATCCTAAGTATCATGTCTCTAATTTTTCAATAAATAACTCATCACTGATTCCTTTATGTTGTCTATGTTTGGCTCTTCCCGGGTTTCTCTTATAACTGTAAACGGACCTCTTACATGCCTACTGTACAGGAGTCCAAATGGAGAGACACCTGTTGTGTCTTGTGGTACCTCACTGTGTGAAAAACAAATATGGTAGGCACTTATCCCAGTCCTCTTTTTTCTTTTTCTTCAAAGCATGAAAGCATTTTCTTCAGAGTTCGATTGAACATTTCAACAAGATCATTGACCTCAGGATGATACGGAATGCTTGTTAGTTTCTTAATGTTCAATAGTTTGCAGAGTTCTGTCATTAAGGAACATGTGAAAAGTAGAAGTAAAACAAAGATCAGGAATTGATACAATTAACTTACTCCACCCATAAAAGACACCAAAGGGAAAGAAATACAAACATTAAGCGACCAGACCATAATGGAAACCTAAACAAAGGAAGGCCATAAGGACAGTTACTTTCCCACAAAATGGCCATATGGCCATCCAAAATTAAAAGACACAAGTGATACACACAGTAAGTAACAAACAACAACATAAATAAATCGCCACAGAAGAGCCGCCTTGGAACGGTCAGTGGAAGATTTCCACTGGGGGGCTTAAATCGATTTTACGTGGCCACAATCCTCGCCCTTACTTCGGTCGCGATTTAGACAAATAATTTGTTCAGTCCGCATGAAGGCCTCCTAACTCATCAGTGCAACATCTCCGTGAACACAAAAATCGAAGAACCACAGAGGTGAGACAACGGTGAGGACTCGACAGCAAGAAACCACTGAAATGCTGGAGCAAAAGAAAACCAACAGTTAGACTCCGATGAGCCCAACCAGAGACAGAGCATCAGGCACCAACCAATATTATCTCTCTAATTCTCAATAAGCCTTTACGTTGGAGCCGTCATAGAATCTGAGGCCTGACCCACCGGCGTGCAATTAAAGAGGGAAGCAAAGTTGCCAACCGTGATTGGGTTAACTACCATGCATGCAGTCTGTCGTATAATATCCATGTTGTACCCAATCTTTTTATATCGAAGAATGATTTTACGAAATTGGGTGCTGAAGTCATTGCGGTTATATATTTTTCTGAATTTATATACTAAGTCACCATAAAATTCGGGTTCCGATAGACCTTGTTGCAGAAGAGATTTAAGTCCAATATTGAATTTTGAAAGTAAATCAGAATGGCGTCTATAAAATTTTGAAAAGGCTTTGCGTAGTTTATGGTACCGATAACCCTGATTAAGGAGTTTAGCCGTTTATAATTTATTACGAGTGTTGAAGTCAGTTACATGACTACACACTCTAGCAAATCGAATTAATTGCGAAATATAAACGCCATAGGATGGCGCACGAGGAACATCACCATCCAAAAAAGGAAAATTTACAATCTCAAAATCAAAGTCATCGCGTTTATCATAAATTTTGCACGAAACAAATCCATCTACAATAGATAGATGTAAATCCAAAAACGGGGCCTCGGTATCAGAAGAATTTGCTTTATTTAACTGAAGTTCTAGGGGGTAAATCTGACTGATCAAACCATCAAAATAGGTATTATCAATATTTAATAAATCATCTAAATATCTAGAAGTAGAGCTAAAAGCTTCAATAATTTCAGATTGGTTATCAATGGAAAGCGACAAAATGAAGTCTCTTTCATAACAATACAAGAGCAGATCAGCCACAAGAGGTGCGCAATTAGTACCCATCGGAATACCCACAATTTGTCTAAATAACTTAGTACCGAATCTAATATAAATATTGTCAAGTAGAAAGGTGAGGGCATCATACACTTTCTGACATGACCAAAGTGTATAATTCTTATGCTCTTTAGAAGTGAAAAATGCATTTCTGACATTACATGCAAGATAGAGAGAATCTTCTCTGTGAAAAGCCCATTCAATTAAATCATTAAGCTTTTCTTTTATAAGATTATGAAGAAGAGTAGTGTAAAGAGTGGAAAAATTGTAGGTAGACAGACTAGAAGCACGAAAATGTCTAGATTTCAATTTATTTAAAACCCCATTCGAATTTTTTATAGACCAAAACAGATTTCTTCCTGATCTTTCAAAGACTTTATCACAATATTTAATTACATGCGTTTTAATAGCAGTAAGACAGGAAGTTAATAATTTAGAAAGTTCAGAGGTAGTGCAAGAGCTAGAATTTGCAATAAACCGTGCTTTGTAAGGATTTTTATGAAGTTTTGGTAACCAGTATAGCGTAGGAAGCTTGTCTTGGCCTTCGTTAACACACACAGCAAACTTGGTGGCTGAAAGACAAACATGTTTATCTACTATAGCTCTCTCTTCAGCTAAAGGCTGAGGTTCATAGGCCTTAGTACCACCAAGCTCCTGCTTAAGCGTGTTAACATAGTGGAGCCGTCACACAACGACGACGTTGTTAGCGGCCTTGTCTGCAGGGGCCAAAACAAACTTCTTATGAAATTCTTGAATACCTAGTTTAAGATGACGTAAAGACGTCTTGGGCTTAGGAGGTAATAAGTTAGTATTTTGAGAATAGAAAGAAATGCGTTTATTCACTAGTTTTAAAATGCTAAGTTTCCAGTCCTTAAGGGCTTTATGCTCAACATACGCTCGCTTACACCATCGATTACCGAATTCATTCAAGGAAACAGCGATTTCATCTCTACATTTACTGAAATCAATTTTAGAAGGAAACCGATATTTCGGTCCTTTAGAAATTATATTCCTTATCCTAGAATCAGGAATATTTTTCAAATTGCCAGTAATAACATGACCAGCAGCAGGGTAGCTATACTTTGAGTTTTTACAATCCCATGAATCAGGAGTATTAGTATCAATATCAAGATCTGAAACAAGTTTATTGAAATTAAAAATGATAGATCTAACAGGTTTGTTATATTTATAGCAAATTATTGGTGTTTCAGTATTTTGAAAATAAACAGGAATGGAAGAAAGCACCGATCTCCCACGGAAGATACTGGGCAAATCTATAAAATCCATACCCTTATTAATGAAGGATATTTTGAAGAAATGGCGTTTATGATTAATTTCAGAATCAATGTAAGGACGGTGAGTATGCTGAGTATAGCCTCTAGTTAAGAGAGCCGCATCATATAACTGATGAGAACTATCGTAGAATTTATTCGCCTCGGTGTCTAGAAGACGTAAAACAGAAACGGGTAATGAACTTAAAAATGAAAGCATAGAGTGGCGTCCATGATTTAATAATATAATTGACAGTCACTTCAGTCTAGTATTGTTTCGTTTAAACGCACGTGAATTACGTTTAAAGTTACCATTTTTCCTGGTGCCGTGAGATCTAGTTCTGCGTTTTCGACATTCCAGGAGTGAGAAAATATCAAAGTCCGGCATTCTGGAAATATTACCCTCATGATAAATGTTGTCATTAAATCCCAGTGGAAAAGGGGTCTGTAAAAATTTAATCCATTTCAGTTCAGCTTCATGTCTTTTGATTATTTTGAATCTAGATGTAGAATTTGCATCGTAATAAAGTTTTTCCACTGGTTGTATAACAATGTTATTTACAGAATGACCTGTACGTCGAAAGTAACGGTACAAGAAAGTGTCAGTTGAAGTTCATGCGGACTGAACAAATTATTTGTCTAAATCGCGACGGAAGTAAGGGCGAGGATTGTGGCAACGTAAAATCTATTTAAGCCCCCACCCCTCCAGGTGGGGTTCGTTTCACTGACCGATTCCAAGGCGGTTCTTCTGTCGCGGTTTAATTTTGCTGTGGTTTGTCTTTGAGTGTGTGCATCGCTTTTTGTGGGAAAGTAACTGTCCTTTTGGCTTTCCGTTATTGGTGTTTCCACAAGGTCTAGTTGTTTCATGTTTGTGTTTCTTTCCCTTTGGGGTCTCTGATGGGAGCTGTGGGTTAATTGTATCGATTCCTGATCATTGCCTTCATTTCTATTTTGCTACCATGATCTGATAGAATCTCTTTTGGTATTCCTGTTCTAGAAAATATTTCTATCAAAGCATTTGCAACCTGTAATGTCTTGCGAATGGGCCACAGCCCTTACGCTTAGTAATATAAAAGAAACAGCTCGATCAGTTAGATATGTAATGGTAGAAATATAATATGAACATGAAGTCCGGTAACTTAGCAACCAACGTTATTTACATTACGTCATAGACTGAATATGACATATTTCCCTTTCTTTCAAAAGTTTGCTGTCTGCTACGAAAATACCCTAAGATTATATAGTCGAAATTTAATATAAGACTGATAATTAATAAATTTATATTATTCTGTCTTGTTCATCGTTTAATAGTCATCTATTGCCTTTGTTTTGTCCCACGGCGTTCTATTCTGTCATTTATGAGATTCTCTGATATCTGCGAAGGCTGATATGTATTTGCTTTACGTCTTCAATTAATATCTGTATGAATGATTTTCTATTTTCTCCCATTTGCTATAATTCTGCATCTGCCAATGCTCCAAATTTATGAATATCACCTGTCTGCACTAGCTTCTCTGAACCAGAGATCACTGCTTCACACTTTCAGTGATCACCTGTCTGCACTAGCTTCTCTGAACCAGAAATCACTGCTTCTCACTTTCAGTGTGTCTATGCTTCATTGTCAGAATTTTACTGCTTTAATTCCTCTGCCTTAGCTCCGCTTAAGCTACTAAAATTGTCGGTGACTGCTCAGTTTCCTCTTATCACCGCATTTGCAGCAACTTCACTGCTTCAACTTAGCTGCTTCTGTGATCATAATCAGACCAGTGAGCATCTGCATGCTCGCTGCTACTTCCCATCGTCTGGACACTTTAGCTAATAATCTATTTCTTCTTTTAGAACATCTGTGTGTTCTCTGCTACTTCCCAGTGCCTGGGCGCCGAAGCTTATCTGCGAGTTCTCTGCTACTTCCCAGTGCCTGGGCGCCGTAGCTTATCTGCGAGTTCTCTGCTACTTCCCAGTGCCTGGACGTCGTAGTTTATCTGCGAGTTCTCTGCTACTTCCCAGTGCCTGGGCGCCGTAGCTTATCTGCGAGTTCTCTGCTACTTCCCAGTGCCTTGGCGCCGTAGTTTATCTGCGGGTTCTCTGCTGATGTTTGCTTATATCTCGTCCTTCTTTTCTCCAGGACGATTTCTCTACAGTGCCTGGGCGCCGTAGCTACCCTCGGGTTGGAAAAGCCCATATCGAATCCAAGTCATGAAAGATTCTTGAAATCTAATACTGCAAGAAATGAATGGTATTGACATTCGTTAGAATCGCCTCGTTGGAATCCAAAGTCATGAAAGATTCTTGTAATCTAATACTCCAATAAACAAATGCTATAGATATGTATTAGAATAACCGAGGCCATTGTAACAAATATCCCTTGAGTAATGAAGGGGAAAAGGCCCTTTATAACTTAACATACCCCTAATTGGGATTCTTTACAACGGCAAATTCTTCATAATGGCAAAATATTAGGGAACAAAAATTGTCATTATTACGAGGGTCCTCGGTATTTATTATCTTTCCTTGTTTTATGTAACTTACCAACAATATCTGTTGCCACTCTTGTAAAAGGTTTAGCTATAGGTGGAATAGGTATAAGCTTAGCTCTAGTATGCCTTCCCTTAGCTTTACTTTTCTGACACTGTTTTCAGAATTTTGAAATGTCAATGAAAATACCAGGCTAGTAAACATTTTGCAATACTCTGTTTCCTGTTTTCCTACAACCCATGTGACCACCAAGCCTAGTATCATGTACCAGTTAAAGTACTTTGTTTCTACAACGCTTGGGAAGAACTATCTGGTATATAATAATATGTAGCGCAATGGAAATCCCTGTATAAGGGTTCATCTTTAAAAAGAAACGTGAATTGCGGCTTTGTTTATCTGCCTGAGATTCCATCTATCTCACATTGTATAGAGTACTGTCAGACTACTGGAAAGTTACAAGATCTTCACGAGATGCTATCTCAGAAAAGTCACCTGAACTTACCTGTTCTTCAACTGATTCATCTTTTACATCGAAATCATCAGCCTTCCATTTCTGATCTTTAATGTACACTGTTTGCTCATCAGACTCATTTTTCATTGTAATACGTCTTGTGTTGGCCTGTATTGACTCAGGGTATTCAGTTTTGGGATAGAGATTGGCTATGTTTCCTACGACTACTTCAGCATATGGGTTGTTAAGAACTAAAGCATCTACATAACCTGTTATGAGGGGCATTCAAGATGTATTTTTATCTCCGGACACATTTGTACTTCCCCATTTGCTAATGTTACTTCTTTCCTGTTCCCAGCTACAAGCTCCTTGTTTACAACTGTATCTGATACAAATATAGTAGTAACACCTGTATCACGAAGAACTGATATGAGATTACCATTCATCGAACCTTTACCTAGCTTCAATCCATTATCGAGGGTAACCTTAACTGCTTGGCTTTCAGCAGAAATAGGTATATAAACCTTCTTACCTTTGAAAAATAGAAGTGAAGGCAATGATCAGGAATCGATACAATTAACCCACAGCTCCCATCAGAGACACCAAAGGGAAAGAACCACAAACATGAAACAACTAGACCCTACTGGAAACATCAATAGCGGAAAGCCAAAAGGACAGTTACTTTCCCGCAAAATGGCTAACTGGCTATACAAAACAAAATAATATAAGCGAAAAACACACTCGAAGACAAACCGTAACAAAAATAAACCGCAACAGAAGAACCGCCTTGGAACGGTCAGTGAAACGAATTCCACTGCGGGGGGAGGGGGAGGGCGGGGGCTTAAATCGATTTTACGTCGCCCTTATTTCCGTCGCGATTTAGACAAATAATTTGTTCAGTCCGCATGAAGGCCTTCTAACTCATCAGTGCAACATCTCCGTGAACACAAAAATAATAATAATAAAAAAAACAGAGATGAAACAACAGTGAGGACTCGACAGCAAGAAACCACCGAAATGCTGGAGCAAAAGAAGACCAACAGTTAGACTCTGATGGGCCCGACCAGAGACAGAGCATCAGGCACCAACCAACATTACTTAAAATAGATACTCTCTAATTCTCAGTAAGCCTTTACTTCGGGACCGTCATTGAATCTGAGGCCTGACCCACCGGCGTGCAATTAAAGAGGGAAGCAAAGTTTACAACCGTCAATGTAGTCATTGCATTTATATATTTTTCTGAATTTATATACTAAGTCGCCATAAAATTTGGGTTCCGATAGACCTTGTTGCAGAAGAGATTTAAGTCCAACATTGAATTTTGAAATTACATCGTAATGACGTCATTAACATTTTGAAAAGGCTTTTCGTAATTTATGATACCGATAACTCTGATTAAGAAGTTTAGCAGTTAACAATTTATTTCGAGTGTTGAAGTCAGTTACATGACTTGTCAGTCTTGCAAATCGAATTAATTGCGAAATATAAACGCCATATGATGCCGCACGAGGAAAGTCACCATCCAGGAAAGGAAAATGTACACTCTCAAAATCAAAATCATCGCGTTTATCATAAATTTTGCAAGAATTGGGATTGGGATAGAGATTGGATACATCTACAATAGAAAGATGTAATTAAAAAAACGGGGCCACGGTATCAGAAGAATTTGCTTTATTTAACTGAAGTTCGGGTGGTGGGGGAGAGGTAAATTTGACTGATCAAACCATCGAAATAGGTATTACCAATATTCGATAAACCATCCAAATATCTAGAAGTCGAGCTAAATGCTTCAATGATTTCAGATTGGTTTTCAACGGAAAGGGGCATCATGAAGTCTCTTTCATAACAAAACAAGAACAGATCAGCCACAAGGGGTGCGCAATTTTACCCACTGGAATACCCACAAGTTAATGGCCTGCAGAACATATTTCTTTCTGAGTGTCCTTTATCTTGAAAGGACATTTTGCAATTAAATTTTCTGTGCTATCATAAAGAAAGCACTGTCGTTTCCCTGCACCTTGTGAATGTTTAATAAAAACTGAACCTGGTTCGGACATAGAAAAAATATAAGTGAATGCAATGATCAAAAATCGATACAATTAACCCACAGCATCAGTGACACCAAAAGGAAAGAAACACAAACATGAAATAACTAGACTCTAATGGAAACACCAACAGCGGAAAGCCAAAAGGACAGTTACTTTCCAACAAAATGGCCAAGTGGCTATCCAAAACAAAATAATATAACCGATACACTTACTCAAAGACAAATCGTAACAAAAATAAACCGCGACAGAAAAACCGCCTTGGAACGGTCAGTGAAACGAATTCCACTGGGCGTGGGGGTGCTTAAATCGATTTTACGCAGCTGCACATCTCGCCCTTACTTCCGTCGCGATTTAGACCAACAATTTGTTCAGTCCGCATGAACGCCTCCTAACTCAACAGTGCAACATCTCCGAGAACACAAAAATCACGAGTTTCATAAATGACAAAGTGCAAAATCTACACAAAGTCAAAATCACATGTAAGATTTTTGAAGAAAAGTTTTCGCTCACCAGAACAGAATTCTTCAGCATTCTCCAAATTTACTTCTAACAATAAAATAATAATATTGGGAAAATATCCATTAGGAAAAAGAGTAATAAGGATTATAAGGTAAATTTGCTACACCGAGAATACAAAAGCCAACCGAAACACTGCATAAAACCAGCAGTTGGATTTCGGTGGGCACAACCAGAGACAGTGCGTCAGTCACTAGCCGACATTATTAAAAAAAAAGTGTGTAGGTTGGAGCCGTTATAGAGACAGAGGCCCGAGCCGCCGGCATGCAATTAAAGAAGGAAGCAAAGGTATCAACCGTGATTGGATTAACTGCCATGTATGCAGTCTGTCGTATAATATTTATGCTGTACCCAATATTTTATATCGAAGAATGATTTAACGAAATTAGGTACTGAAACCACTGCAAGCATATATTTTTTTCCGAAATTATATACCAAGTCACCATAAAATTCAAGTTCCGAAAGGCCTTGTTGCAGAAGAGATTTTAAAAGGCTAGCATTGGATTTTGAAACTAAATCGAAATGACATTTATAAAACTTAAAAAGGCTTTACGAAGTTTATGATACCGATAAACCTGATTGCGAAATTTAGCATTTAATAATCAAATACGAGTATTGAAGTCAGCTATATGTGTAGACACTCTTGCAAACCGAATTAAATGCTATATAAATATGAAGTCTCTTTCATAACAGAACAAGAACAAATCAGCCACAAGGGGTGCGCACTTTGTACACATCAGAATTGCATTAGGAACATTTACTTTATTAGGAACCAGATCGAAGTGAAGACACCAAATGGAAGGAATCACAAACATAAAGCAACTACACCATAATGGAGACTTGACAAGCGGAAAAAACTAAAGGACACTTACTTTCTCACAAAATGGCCAAAGGCTATCCATTATAAAGATGTTAGCAATACATATATGGAAAGACGAACTATAACAATAATAAACCACAAAAGAAGAACCGCCTTGGAACGGTCAGTAAAATGTCTTTTATTGTGGTGCTTAAATCGATTTTACGTGGTCACAACTGTCAAGTTCATTAGAAGCTTTTTTTTACAAATTCAGATATATGATCATTAAAAATCAAAAAGTAGTCAATGCTAACATCTAAAAGAGGAACCTTTTCCTCACATTTAATAGTCGTATCATGCAACTAAAAGGATTTGTTTGCGTCATGAGCCTTCCAACCTCGCTTACTCTGCGTGCAATCTTTAATCAGGACATGCCTTTTCAGACTATCGTGGAGTAGAATGTTCTCTCAACTATGTATATTCAACAGCAATAACAAAAAATAAGGGTTAGAGCCTAGCAAATACAAACATTACACACATACATACATATTCAACTACAGTCAAACGTTAGTGGCTCGAACCCCTTTGGGACCGTGATAATTTGTTCCAGATAGGAGTGGTTCGAGCCACTGATACTTAATAAAAGTGGCACGCCAGGTGGCATAATGGGATAATTTTGGGGTATCTTATCGGTGTTCTGTAAAATAAAATGTATCCTGTGTGTACTCATTTGAATCGAGGCGATTCCACATACGTTTGCCAGATAAGTGAAGGAAATCTGCATAAAGTATTTCTGATTATTTCTTATCTGGAGGATTTCCCTAGATACTGAATTCTAACCAGTGTTTCAGCTGAAGTGCACGTCCTGCCAGATGCTTTTAGCTTTATGAGTGTTACCATATATGGGTATGGCGGCCATTTTGGTCATGTGACCTGGACCTAAAACGGTTCCCCCAATAAATGCGCCTTATCGTAAGGAGCAAAAATATATCTTATAATTTAGTACTGTATTCTGAATCGTTTGCAGGATAAAATGCATTCTCACTTTTTCCAATACAAAAGCATATGTGTCAAAGTTTGACCTAGGCACAAAGAAGGTCAAGGTCAACCCAGAATCACCATTTTAGCAATTTATGATGGGCCAACGTCCCAGATGCTATTTATCAAGTTTCGTGGAAATCTGCCCAGTGGTTCTGGAGAAGAATATTTTTGAAGGGTTTTTACCATGTATGGCTTGGCGGTCATTTTGGTCATGTGACCTGGACCCCATGAGCAAATTTTGGTTTACCCCATCCCATAGAGGCTCCATGTGAAATTTGACTTCAATCGGCCCAACGGTTTCCGAGGAGAAGAAGTTCGAAAATTTTCACATTTTTCGCCTCGGCGAGGCTATACTAAATGGAATGTAACATTTCGCAAGTTCATTGGTTAGATTTTATTGATATCTATCAGTATGCCAAAAATTGTTTAAATATTCCAAGCGGTTAAGTCACTATCTCCAATTTTCACAAACGGGTTACGGACGGACAGACTGACAGACTGACAGAATGACAGAATGACACGGTGATTTTAGGGCACTCTTAGAAAATCAACCGACTTCAGTCGCTCGCTTTTTCTGCGGGTCGTGCAATTTCGCAGAAATCAACTGTGGGTATGATTCATAGTGTGGGCAATGACGGCTAAAGAATCAGCGCGAGTTATCAAGATGCTGAATGTCTTCAAAGATCACATGTGCCTATTAGTAAGATATCACTTTACAAGCAGATGAAAATGACGATGAGAAGCTCATTATTTTCATTCTTTTCTAACGCATTTTTCTGTTTACTGACTGCTTTTGACAGAGATAATCACGGCCTCGACCATGTCAAGTTTTCGTAAAACAAGTCGGTGTATTTTATTGTTTACACAATTTTGAATATTGAAATGTGGAGTGTGCAGTGGTATATTTCGATGCTTGATGTTACCGGCTCGGAGTCTTATTGCCAAATGGGACTGTTATAGGACAATAGAAGTGAAAAGTAGTGTTAAGAGTGCCGGTACCGGCACCTTAGACTCAGAGGGTAGAGTGCCGGTACCGTCATTCTAGCCAATAAATCTAGAGTGCCGGCTCTAACGAAGTCTAATAGGGCTGGCTAGAGTGTCGGTAATATATTTATTCTAAGTTATTTCCATCATCTGCCACCTACAATCAAGATAAATGACTTTCTTTGAAATTCTCATGTTAGCCTGTGGATCCTCAGTTTCTAGCTGGCGCCGCACAAGAATGTTTACTTGTGACTCGTGGAGGTATGACTAGGTCTTTTTGCTGAAACTGATATAAAGTTATTCTTACAATAGGAAGAAAGAAAGAAATCATATATATATATAATCATACCATCTAAGCAGACTACATGGAGCCAGCCTTGGTAGCTCAGTCGGATGCGCGTCTGACTGGTGATCAGGAGGACGCGGGTTCGATTCCTGTCGGGGTCGGCAACATTCTTTCGTGGAGATTGATCGTGAAATCTTTTCTACGGTCATTCTCTCCCTTTCTCTGATTCAAGAAGAGCAGTTGTAAGTTTCTGGCGAAAGAATGTGCACTGTTCTGGTTAACCACTTACGTATAAGCCTGCCCAGGAAGGTGTTGCTAGGTAAACTGACCGGCTCAAAAATGACCTAAAATAGTGTTGACTGGGCCGTTAAACGTCAATACAAACAAACAAACAAACAGACTACATGGATGCGCAGGCTGATCTGCGCCTTTGTTGTTCGCATATGCAATTAACCGGTTTTCTCATGGCGCGTTTCGTCACAGAAAGTAAGAAAGTATGCAATAACGATAGAATCGGAATCACACGTTAAAGAAAACATAGGCTCCGGTGAGACTGCACGGATGCATATCCTCGCCTGAGCCTTCGCTGTTCTCAAAAACTTCCTTTCGTTGACAAAACCTTCATTTTCTGCCTTCGAAAACGCCATTGAGCGCTATCAGAATGCAGAATAGGTTCAGTTCTGGAAGTGCGACAGCAGAACAATATTGTAGTGCCCCGGTCTCTTTCAACCCAATTTTCGCCAATGTTTACATGTGTTTACAAATCAGCTGTTGTTTATTTTTGCGCCGTATGCAATCAATACCGACTTGTTCCTTGACGTACAGAATTGCCACTTGGCAATTTCTATAGAAACCCGCTTACTTTCAGTTTCTAGCCATCATTAGCCTTACTGGTGGTCTTAGGAACTTTATTTTTGATAAATTTATGTACGTCAAGTTGAATTTGCCACCTGTGTCCTCCATATTGGATGTGTATTGATTGTGTAAGCAAAGGTTGCCGGGACTGTTTGTGTGTTTGCGCGGTCAAGTGTAAAACGCCAAACTGCAACTGTCAAAGCCAGTCGTGCTAGATTCAACACCATTTTCCAAGCAATCGGTACAGGAAGAAAATTTCTAATTGTGACAGTCATTTTCCCCATTCATTTAGGGTCATTTTGGTGATAATAATAATCTGCCTTTAATTTGATAAAGTTGTCTGTCGGCCGTTTAAAATTAATGACCCTTACGATTTCTATCTATCCATCCAAAATGGCGGACATCGTAACTTTCGCCGGCTACTTCCCACCGGTATTCTGGCCGGGGATCACGTGGTCCCACCGTTCTTTTGCTGCGGATCGGGATTTCCCACTGCATCAGAGCCATGGGAAGTTCGATCCCATAGCAGAATAACCGCGGGATGGGGGATTTGGGAAAGCGGGGCTATAAAAGCACTCTCCCACTTTTCCCAAACAACTTCAGTTCTTGGCTTTCATAGAGTGCAGACGCATTATTTTTTGGCTGTAAATTTATTTTATTTTCCTTTGGTTCCTGCTTAGATTTTCTTTCAAAACAACTGTTAAGCAAAAAGAACATTTTATTTTTTTTCCTTTCTTTGAAGAGGGGTCTTTTATTTAACGTGTTAAGGAAGAAATTCTGCTTTTGACCTTGTCATTCCCATAATGTTTTCCATCATTTGCATAAATGTAGTGTTTGCTCAGGGTCAGTGAAACTCAGTATAGGGAAGGTCCCTAGAAGCTGTCTCATCGTATTGTATTAGTAAATCAAGGTCATAAACCCCATTTACCTCACCATTTTGTCATGTTTTGTTTCATCAACTGGGCCTGACTGGTTTGATCACTGTGTGAGAGTGGAGCATTTATTTATTAATAACATAAAACAGACTTGGCATTGATTTTCATATCATTTTACCTCATGAGTTAATTCTAGTCAACAAGTCTTTCATTTCGTTAAGTTTCATGAAATATTAAAAGGGAGAAATTTGTTAAATCATATCTTGTTCATTGTCTTCTTTTCCTATTCTGAAGTTCACCTTTTTTACCCCCTCGACACGAGGCCTAGACCCAAGGTTTAGCGCACCGTTTCAGCAGCTTGGGCTAAGTTGAAGCCAGCTTGGTGCCAAGTTAGCAGCTATATATATAAACAGACGGAGTCCTCGGCTGATAAGGCTCGGACACGCAACATAATTAGTGGTGGCAGCGGTGGGATCGAGTTTTATATCTTAGTCTGAGAGATTCGAACCATGAGCAGCGAGGACAGTCAAGGTGATGCCGCGGTTGTCGACGGTCAGGACAGTGGTGAATTGTCAACCGCACAGACACAAACTATGGCATCTACAGATTGTGCAGTCTCTGTAGTGCAGACAAACCCCCAACTGACGGCTGCATCAACACTATTACAGCTCCACAATAATACATTTCCAAATTGCCCTGATGACACCGCCAACCCTACGGACAACACCCAGTCTAGGTTTGGCCGCAGAATGTTAAATGGGATCGGCGATGGTGAGCGATTTCGCACAGTCTCATGGGACGGCCAGTCGTACACAAGCAGCAATGCTGCGGGCACCACAGGAAGCATAAACATGACGCATGATCCCCTCCTTTACTCCCAGCCTAACATACAGAACACTATCGGGGGTTTGGCAAATGCAATCGGTAGCTTGCAACAGGGGCAAATGAGTATACAGCAGGAACACGCAACATAAGAAGTGGTTGCAAACATACACACACGACAAGAGAGCATAACTGGTACACTTGAACAAGTCTTGTTAGCACTACAGGACCTTAAAGATGGCCATCGGGCACCTCAACCAAATCGAACTAACCAAAATAATGAAGGTGCACCACCAGCAGAAAATAGTAGCACAGACTGTCACTCTGATGCGTATAGTGGCAGTGAACACAACAATAGTCGGATTGGACACAACCAACGGGTATGGAGACACTCCGGGTCCTTTTTGTTACATAACACAACAAGCGGGGGTTCTGGGCCGAGTACTGAATGTCAATCAAACAGCACGAATCCGAGTAATAATATAGACCGCCACTATGGGCCCCACCCAACAAACAACTTCACATGCACAAACTCTGGTTCTTTTGATGAATCTCAAACTTGTTTAACAACTGTAAACAGGCAATCAGAGAACCGTATCTGGGAGACACGCCCTTCTCAAGGTTATGTGAGCCAATCCACCTCATATAACGACCGCCCAACAGAGACGGGTAGGGACTATGCAACAGCAAGATCTGGTTACACAAATGAGGGTATGGGGTATAGTACAGGTAATCAAAGTTATGCGAGCCAGCCCTTTGAATCAAGCCAACCAAGGGTCACATTTTACGAGACACCCAGATATAGTAGAAGTAATGAGAGGGACGAAACTTCTGCATTTGATAGAAGACCAGAGGTTAGTGATCCTCATTGTTTTAACAGACCACGAAATGGTTACAGACAGCCAACAAATAGAAGACAGCCCTCGACAGAGTATTATGGCTTGAAAATTCCACCGTTCAACGGCAAGGAAGATTGGAAAATTTGGATTAATCGCTTCGAAGCAATATCGGAACGGAGAAGGTGGGGCGAGGACGCGAAGCTTGATAACTTACTGCCAAAGCTGCAAGGTAAGGCAGGTGAGTTTGTGTACTCCCAGCTATCCAAAGATGTTTTAGGTTCTTACGAGGAGCTGGTAAAGGAGCTAAATAGCAGATTTAGAGTGGTTGAGACAGAAAAGTCCTTTGCAGCTAAATTTAGCACAAGGGTCCAAAAAGCAGGTGAGACAGCAGAAGAGTTTGCAGCTGATCTCAAACGTTTGTATGCAAAAGCATACAAAAACAGGGACAGTAGAACCAAACAAGAAGACCTGGTTCGGCGATTCCTAGATGGCATGAAGGACAATGAAGCCAGGTTTGAAATAGAGTTTCATAAAGAGCCGGATGACATAGATGAGGCTGTTTACCACGCAGTCAACTTCATTCAGACGAGACGGCGAAATTCTGCTGAAAATTATGGGGAGAAGAGGTTAAAACGTTATGCCAGAAGGACTGCTTTCGAGTACGACAGCCCGAGTGAAGAAGAAACGGCATACGAAACAGAAGAGGAAGACAACAGAGCCCTTAGAGTACCTACAAAGAACGAAAAGCCTCAGTCTAAAAAAGATGAACAGAGGTGGTCAACAGGGAGAAAAGCTAGTAGTACTAGTACTGCAGCAGAGCCAAACGACTCCATGAAAGTACTTACAGATTTAGTACAAACTTTAGTTAGCCAGCTAAAGAACCAGACAAGCACTACCGGAAGTAAGCAGAATCATCAACAAGAAAATGCAGGGTTTTCTGGAAGAAAGAAAATCCAATGTTACGGATGCCAGGAGCTTGGACACGTTATTAGAGATTGTCCAAAGTCAGACAGGTCAGGAAGTAAGGCAGCAAGCGGCAGGGGAAAGTCAACCTCCCAGCCGCAAGCAAGAGAGCAACAGACAAAACCTTTAAACTAGAACAGGCTGTCTCTGGAGGCCGCAGAGAAGCCTGTCTGGTAGAAAAAGGCCTGTCTAATAAGGAAGAAACAAGCAATAAAAACGTTATAAAATCGGTCAAGGTAAAAAGAAAGCTACCAGACGGGGTGTACATACGGGGAACAGTTCAGGGTTACCCCCTTTTGTTCACCACAGACACTGGGGCGTCAAAAACTATAATTTCTACACGGCTGTATGATGCCATGGAACCAGGAGACAGACCAGCGCTAATGAAGACTTCAAAGCTGGTGGGCGCAAGCGGCGTGAGTATTAAAGAAAGAGGTAAGGGTACTTTCTCTATTAAACTGGGCGCCATAGAAATGACAGTGGAAGCTATAGTGGCCGAAATTGATGATGACGGCCTCTTGGGGGTCGATGTCCTACAAAATGGCAATGGAGGTCCAGCCGATATAATGCTTAGTAAGGGCGTTCTAGTTATTGATAAGACGGATGTGCCAATAATACAAGTTGGAATGAAAACTCGTGTTAGAAAAGTATCAGCTGCCGACCATTTCATCATACCTGCCCAGAGTGAATGCATAATTGACGTATACCTGAAAAGACATGAGTATGACGACTTTTCGAGCGAAAAGGATTTTATCGTTGAGCCCTCAGAACATTTTCAAGCAGAGTATCCCCTGCAAATGGCCTCTACATTAGTTGACATCAATGGTGCCTGCACCGGCAAGGTCAGAGTTCTTAACCCTTTTCCCACTGCTATATCAATTAAACAGGACGCAGTGATAGGGAAGGCAGAAGCCATAGACGGCGAACCTCTTTTAATTGCCAGTGAGGAAGATGCTAGTGAGGTTGCAAATCGGATGTCTGTGAGAAGGGTCAAATTCCTCACAGAAGACATGTCAATACCGACTACAGTCAATACCGTTACCCATAAGGTAAGCCCCGAAATTCCAAGCCATTTGGAAAACTTATACCAGCAGACTACTAAGAATTTGAGTACTGATGAGAAACTGAGAGTAGCAGAGATATTACACAGGTTTCAAGATAGCTTTTCTCGCGATGAATGGGATTTGGGACTGACACATCTAGCAACTCATGCAATCAAAACAGAAGGGGCGGCGCCAGTCAAGCTTCCACCAAGACGAGTCCCGATGGCGTACGCTGAGGCCGAAAAGAAGGCAATTGAAGACCTGAAGGCTAAAGGGGTGATTCGCGACAGTACCAGTCCGTGGGCCAGTCCCATTGTTTTGGTTAAAAAGAAGGATGGTAGTGTTCGACCCTGCGTCGACTATCGAAGGGTAAATGAATTAGTAAAACCAGATGGTTTCCCTTTACCTCGAATACAAGACTGCCTTGATGCAGTGGCTGGATCACAGTTGTTCAGTACATTTGATCTGTTGAGTGGCTATTTTCAAATACCGCTGGAAGAGAAGGACATACCCAAAAGTGCTTTCGTATGTAAGTACGGACACTTTGAAATGTTGCGCTTACCATTCGGTTTGAACAACTCTGCTTCGACGTTTCAACGCACCATGGAGCTGGCACTACAAGGCCTACAATGGGTTACTTGCCTCATATACATAGACGACATAATTGTGTTTGGCAAGAACTTCGAAGAACATTTGAGTAGAGTAGAAAAAGTCCTAAAAAGAATAAAGTCTGCTGGTCTTAAACTTAAGCCAGAGAAGTGTTTAATGCTTCAGGAGGAAGTTGTTTTCCTGGGTCACGTGGTGCCCGGCAAGGGTGTAAAACCAAGCCCAACCAATATCGCGAAAATCATGTCTTGGCCAGTTCCCAAAACTGCGAAGCAAGTTAAACAGCTCGTTGCGATGGGTTCATACTATAGGCGGTACGTAAAAGACTTCGCCAGTATGGTGAGGCCCATGGTAGAGCTAACCAAAACGGGTAAGAAATTCTTGTGGACAGCAGCTTGCGAATCAGCATTTAGACAGATGAAGAAGGCCCTGCTGAGTGCTGATGTAATGGGATATCCATTAAATGAAGGTGGCGAGTTCATTCTTGATGTTGATGCATCAGACATAGGGATAGGCGGAATCTTACACCAAGTACAAGAAGATCGGGAGAGGGTGATAGCCTATGCCAGTCGGTCATTGAACAAAGCAGAGAAGAACTACTGTATCACCGAGAAGGAACTTTTAGCGGTACGTTATTTTATTGAATATTTCCGGCAGTATCTGTTAGGTAGAAGGTTTAGGGTGCGAAGCGATCATCAAGCGCTGGTGTGGATCTTTCGTCTGAAAGAACCAAATGGGAAAATCGCAAGATGGCTGGAAATACTAAGTCAATACGACTTTGCCGTTGAGTATAGACCAGGCAAAAAGCAAGGCCATTGCGATGCCCTTTCCAGATGCGAAAATCCCAGAGATTGTGAATGCCCAGAGCAAGATACTAGTGAACCCCTTAAATGTGGACCCTGTAAGAAGTGCATCAAAAGAGCTCAAGACATGGTACACACTGATTTCTACCAAGAACTCACAGTCGCTCAAGAAAACCAGTCTGCTGGCACACAAATCAAAGATGGCAATGCTGTGGTGGTTAAGGCCCTAGCAGAGACATCAGAAGCTGGACCATCTTCGCCTGAGACCACAGAGGCGGCCGAGGTAAAGCAAGACAGTGTATTCACTACTTGGGCTAGCACCAGGTCAACTGAAGACCTACGCAGACTTCAGAGAGAAGATCATGATATAGCACCAGTTCTCGAAGCTAAAATTGCAGGTAAGAAGCCAAGCAGCCAAGAAATGGTAACATGCAGTCCAGCCACAAGGCACTACTGGATCCTATGGGATTCATTAATATTACATGATGACATCCTATTGAAGAAATTTCTTAAACAAGATGGGTCAGGTGAATACCTGCAGTTTATCGTACCTACGGCTATGCGAAAGGAGATCCTCTTTCAAATGCACGACTCCGTGATCTCGGGACACATGGGGCGTAAGAAGACTAAAGAAAAGATCCTCCAAAGGTTTTATTGGTACTCACTGAAACATGATATAGCCATCTATATACAGAAGTGTGATACTTGTGCAGCTGACAAGAAACCTAACAAAACACCGCGAGCACCTATGGGAAGTCTGCGTTGTGGGGCGCCAGGTGATTGCATCGCTACTGATTATTTGGGTCCTTTCCCCATAACAGATCGAGGTAACCGGTACATACTTCTGTTTACAGATCATTTCACCAAAATGTTGAAATTATACCGGTAAGTGACATGACCGCAGAGGTCTGCGCCATGAAGCTCCTGAACGAGGTGATTTCTAGCCGGGGCTGCCCTCTTTCTATTCACAGCGATCAGGGAAGAACATTCGAGAGCAAGATCTTCAAAGAGCTGTGTAGGATGCTCGAGGTAAGGAAAACAAGAACAAGTGTTCGGAACCCTCGTGGAAATGGACAAGCTGAGCGTTTTAACCGCACCTTGTTAAGAATGATCAAGGCCTACCTGCGTGGTGAACAAAGAGATTGGGACTTACATCTAGGTTGCCTGGCTGGGGCCTACAGGTCCACACCCAACGAGTCAACCAAGATGACACCCCATCTCCTGACGATGGGACGGGAGGTTAGGCTACCAGCCGAGTTGGTGTACAACAGTGCTACTACTTTTGATGGGGAAGACATTACCTCTTACGGCGACTACGTGGACACGCTAAGGGCGAGAATGCAGTATGCTCATGAAGTTGCCAGAAAGCACATGTCCGTGGCTGCCAAGAGAAGTAAAGATCTTTATGACTCGAGAGTAGCTTTCCGTAAGTACAACACAGGAGATGTGGTCTGGTGCCTAATGGAAGTGAGAAAGGTCGGAATTAAACCAAAGTTAGAATTTGCATATGAGGGTCCGTTCTTGATCAGCAAGAAGCTGTCAGAAATCGACTTTGTGATACAGTTGGACAACACAGGAACTGAGAGGCCGGTACATTACAACAAACTTAAGCCATATGAGGGTGTTCATCCACCAAGATGGATTGTCAAGGCAAGAAAGAGGCTTGAACGTGCTTTATCATCACAGTAATATTCCACATAGACATGCACACCAATATGTATCTTGAAAGCGTATTAAATGATTAAATACAGTATTTTTGTTTTCTTAATTAATCGGGGAGGGATGTCATAGAATAAGGTCGAAGCGATGATGGCAAGGGGGCTAAAGTCTAAAGTCGACGCCGATAAGAGTTTTGGACAGAAGACAACGAGAGGCAGCAAATAGAAGGTTCTAGGAAGAGTTGATGAGAAGTGGGTAAGAAAGGGGATGAGGGATTCCACACAGTTCGGCGTTGCTAAGTAGGTAATGAATGCAGGTAGATCTAAAGATAAGAGAGTACGGGACCTCTACTATGTTGGCGGTGTACGCGCAGTTTTGGAGTAGAGAAGGACGTACAGTTCGGTAGTTTCTAGAGGGACTTTGGACAGAAGCGGGAGAAGAAAAGAAGACCAGTAGGTGTGTTGGATAAGATGTCCCCCACTCACCAAGTTTATGGGTTGCGATTTGAGACGCGAAAGAGAATCTTGATAGTTTTGCTGTTGTTGTCTTGAGAAACCTCTGAGTGAATCATTATAGCATTATGTGGTGAGTGGTGTTTAATAGCCAAAACGTAGGTGGAGAAAGTGGATGTGGAGCGTGAGAGCGGTGATCATTGGAAAACCAGTCAGGACCCAGGGGGTTTTGCGGGGAGCTAACAAGTGTTTCATAATTTTCTAGCTTCAGGCAAAGGTGAGCTTGTCTATGTACGACCAGGTGGCGATAGAGAAGGCAAAGAAGCGGGGCCGGGCTTATCAGTGTTTGGCGTGCCATTTTAAGACAGGCGAGAGATGGATTGATGAGATCGGCAAGTTGGAGGACCATATACTCAGGATGCACATCCCCAAAGAACGGATACCTTTCACATGCCAACTCTGTATGTTTAAGTGCATGAGACGGGACCAGCTGCTCCGGCATGTCTCCCACTATGCAAGACACGTGACAATGGCCGCAGGGAGGAATATCATAAACCACGAACCCTGGTTGTGCAGCAGTGAGAACCCATATGTTATCTCTGAACTGGACTACTTGAAGCTATCACCTGAGGAGAGTCTGAGATTCTTTCTGGAGAGGTCGGCGCGGTCAGGAAGGTCATCAGCAGTGGAAGGCTCATTGGCAAGGCTCGTCAATGGGACTCTGGAGAATGACATAAGCCAGGAAACCCTGCAGGCGGGATTTATTGCCATTCCTTCGCACTTAGGGACCCCGCAATCCAGAGTAGATAGTGTCCAGACGAAAAGACCTAGCCAAGAGACTGCAGCCTCTAGCACACCGGTTCTACCACAAAACCTGACACAACCCATGACAGGAGCATCATCAATGCAGAGTCGACCTCTAACAAGTCTGGTTCAGCCACATCAGGTCCTACCAGTCCCCGCGATGATGTCGACTGCTACTCAAGCAGTGCCACGGACGGAGATGTCGACAAGCGGGACACCCTTACCAACCTCACCTTACCTTACCTCAAGGGCTTTCACCAAGTCCACGGCAGCTGAACAACCCATGCCAAGCCAAAGTCTAACTGGACTTTTTCAACCAACGGCCGTCCTCACTACCCCACTGTCGGACGAGTTGTTACGAGGAGCAAGCATTCCAATCCTTGGTGTTCCTGGAACCAGACTGGACTCTACACCATCCTTTTCTGTCCTGGATCGGAGCTATGGGTCGTATGTCCCATCCACGCCATTGATGATTGAAGATATTGAGCCTCCAGCCCACAGCCACAGCAGGATGAGTACTCCGGTCCTGACCGAACAAGTCCACCAAAAACAGCAACCGTTGGCTGAGAGCGGGGCAGTGAGTCTTCCTGAGCACCCAATACCTGTGACTCAACCCGAAGATAGACAAGGCGAGGTATCGTTGAAGATAGGTCAGGCAGAGGACCCGACTGACCAAGCAGAAATCCATTCGGATATTGACGAAAACCTAATGCCACAACTCCTACCCACAGAGGACATGTCAATAGCCAGTGAAGAAGGAAAAGAGAGGAGACCGAAGCAGAAAGCAGAGCAGGGAGAAACTGAGGAAAGCCAGGCAACAAAGAGGAGGCGCCTCGAGGACACTGAAGATGAGGAAACGGTCCGAGTGAGTTTGGTCGCTGTTAACAGTCTCGTTACAGCGATCCAAGGGCTAACAGGGCAGATGAAGAGAAGCGAGAAGAGTGAGGAGAAAGTAGAGAAGGCCCTCGTCGAGACAACATGTGCATTGGGTAAAGTTGCGGACACGCTATGCAGACTTAAGAATGTGATAGAAGAAAATGGTAAAGAAGAGAGAAGGAGAGAGGAAAGGTGGTTGGAAAGGGAACGACAGCGCGAAGAGAAAAGGAGGAAGGACATGGAGGCTGAGCAGAGAAGAGAGACGAGGAGACGAGAGGCTGAGAAGAAAGAAAGAGATGAAATTAGAAGACTACTGTCAAAGGCGATAGAACAGAAGGAGGAGTCGAGGGGAGAGAAGAAGGAGGGAAAAGAGAATTCCAGAACCTTAAAGTCTGTCTTGGGAAAGTCATACACCGAGAACAGCGTGAAAGACCTTAGTAAAAGGAACTAAAATGCACTCACTGTGTTGGACTGAAGTGAACAGTGACATACCATAAATTAATTCAATAAGGAAAGACAATGATAACGAAGATAGGCTTTACTAAATTAGTGAAACATTGAAATAGTAGTGAATTATAGCTACGAGAGGGACTTTGTTTCAAATAAAAAAGATGTAGTTAATTTATAGTGAAAAGTTCAGAAAGGACTGTTATACATATTTCTGAAACAGTGAACCTTCGGGTTGATTTTGATTAAAGGACTGTGCAAAAGGCAAAAGGGACTGTGGTAATAATTACATAAATAGTGTACAACAAACCCTTTCACCCCTGAGGTTCTGAAACAGTCTCTTCCATCTTTGAATTCGGTTAAATCCTTTCTTTTAAATAAGAGGGGTTTAATCGGATTCATTTACAGGATGACCAACAGTGTTTATGCTGATGAGATGGCTCATTATGAGCAGTTTCATCCGGATCAGCACTGTTTGCATATATATATCTATACTGGTCTACAGAGTTGAAAGGGTACAGTGAATAAAGTGTAGAAAAGGACTGTTCATACATATTATAGAAACACCTTTAAATCAATAAATAAATCAAGGAAAGGACTGTGTAAAAAGTGAAAAAGGACTGCGATATAAAAGCGTCAATTGGTAAACTTTTAACCCTTGCACCCCTGAGTTTCTGGAGTCTTCCATCTTTGAATTTGGTTGAGCCCTTTCTTGGATATACAAGGGGCTTAATCAAAATCATAAACAGGATGGTCAACAGTGTTCATCCTGATGAGACGGCTCAGCATTGAGCAGTTTCATCCGGATCCACTCTGTTTGCAGTTATATATGAGGTTCTACAGTGTTGGAAGGGTTTAGTGATTATTTAATTGGAAAAAAAGCAAAACAGTGTTTATAGGGGTGCAGTTACAGAGATAGTTAAAATAACAAGTTTTTAGGGGATTTTGGAAGGAAAGATGGCAATTGGATAAGAGAGACTCAGTCTGCTTGGTACATTGCTTGTGAGGTCAGGTTAAGTAACAATTTGTAATTCTGATTTCGCGTGTAAGACTTGAGATGTCGCGTTTAATTGTAAGGGTTTCTAGCGCGTGCTACTGACCTTCATAGTTCCCGCTGAAACAAGCAATTTACCAAATGCTGATTTGGGGATATAAATTAACAACTTGTTCCAGATTTTCTATTTTAATCTGTTAATCTTATACAATAAGGTAACATATCTAACAAATTCTATCCTTCACATATAAAAGTTTTGTCATGAAGCATGAAAAAGTGTTAGTTTCAGAAAATGTATAAATTTTATGTCAATGACAAGAATTTATTCACTTTCCCTCTAACAAACATGATAATTCGTGGTTCGCAATCCAGTTTTTCTCATGTAAGAGGCATCATATGCGTCTGAAGGGTGGCTTTTTCTCAAATGTTAACATTTGATCAATAGCTACCTTTTCACTCAATATTATGGCATTTATATTGTCTGTAAAGAGGACCGACCGAATGCAATTATTCTGTCAAGTCATACGTATTCAAATATAGCCATTATTCAGATTAACATTTCACAATTTATGACCGCCTCTTACATGTAGTGCACCTTTCTGCAAATATTACCTAAGGATAATTTAAATACATGTAGCAGTCTTAAGTAATTTTTAACTGTTCCATAGTTAGGCACTTACATATTGTTTTGTTCATGTTAATTTTGGTGCCGTAACCAGGATGCTGTATTGTTGTCGTTATATGTGTACTGAAAATTGTGTTTCAGAGACCGCGGTATTGTGAGACCTTTATTCAGGGTCATTAGTTGGAACTTAAACGACCCTGGAGGGGGGTAATGTAGTGCCCCGGTCTCTTTCAACCCAATTTTCGCCAATATTTACATGTGTTTACAAATCAGCTGTTGTTTATTTTTGCGCCGTATGCAATCAATACCGACTTGTTCCTTGACGTACAGAATTGCCACTTGGCAATTTCTATAGAAACACGCTTACCTTCAGTTTCTAGCCATCATTAGCCTTACTGGTGGTCTTAGGAACTTTATTTTTGATAAATTTATGTACGTCAAGTTGAATTTGCCACCTGTGTCCTCCATATTGGATGTGTATTGATTGTGTAAGCAAAGGTTGCCGGGACTGTTTGTGTGTTTGCGCGGTCAAGTGTAAAACGTCAAACTGCAACTGTCAAAGCCAGTCGTGCTAGATTCAACACCATTTTCCAAGCAATCGGTACAGGAAGAAAATTTCTAATTGTGACAGTCATTTTCCCCATTCATTTAGGGTCATTTTGGTGATAATAATAATCTGCCTTTAATTTGATAAAGTTGTCTGTCGGCCGTTTAAAATTAATGACCCTTACGATTTCTATCTATCCATCCAAAATGGCGGACATCGTAACTTTCGCCGGCTACTTCCCACCGGTATTCTGGCCGGGGATCACGTGGTCGCACCGTTCTTTTGCTGCGGATCGGGATTTCCCACTGCATCAGAGCCGTGGGAAGTTCGATCCCATAGCAGAATAACCGCGGGATGGGGGATTTGGGAAAGCGGGGCTATAAAAGCACTCTCCCACTTTTCCCAAACAACTTCAGTTCTTGGCTTTCATAGAGTGCAGACGCATTATTTTTTGGCTGTAAGAAGAAATTCTGCTTTTGACCTTGTCATTCCCATAATGTTTTCCATCATTTGCATAAATGTAGTGTTTGCTCAGGGTCAGTGAAACTCAGTATAGGGAAGGTCCCTAGAAGCTGTCTCATCGTATTGTATTAGTAAATCAAGGTCATAAACCCCATTTACCTCACCATTTTGTCATGTTTTGTTTCATCAACTGGGCCTGACTGGTTTGATCACTGTGTGAGAGTGGAGCATTTATTTATTAATAACATAAAACAGACTTGGCATTGATTTTCATATCATTTTACCTCATGAGTTAATTCTAGTCAACAAGTCTTTCATTTCGTTAAGTTTCATGAAATATTAAAAGGGAGAAATTTGTTAAATCATATCTTGTTCACTGTCTTCTTTTCCTATTCTGAAGTTCACCCTTTTTACCCCCTCGACACGAGGCCTAGACCCAAGGTTTAGCGCACCGTTTCAGCAGCTTGGGCTAAGTTGAAGCCAGCTTGGTGCCAAGTTAGCAGCTATATATATAAACAGACGGAGTCCTCGGCTGATAAGGCTCGGACACGCAACAATATCTTCAGCTCAGACTCGATTACCGAAAAGGTCGCTGAACCCTAGATTGAAATACTACGAGATCCGTTACCACTGCTTCTAAGGCGTGAAGCCCCTCAAATCTAAGAGCACGAACATGTGAGAACAGAGGTATGTACGAGGGCTGATTGATATGTTATGAGCCTCGTATTGAAGGAGGTATAGTCTTTCAAGACGCAGTGAGACGTGACTGCACTTTTAATTTTGGACTAGTCCGCGTTTTAGGTAAATCGCCTTCAGTTGGGATTTTATATTGGGCGATATAGTTTTAGTGAGGATCTTACTGCGTCATATTAACCACTTGGCCACGACTTCTACATAATGGCATTATCAAAAAACTTGTTTATAATTTTAAAATCCTACGAAAAAGAAATCCGAAATCTCCTTCCCCTAAAACATGGAATTGTCTTCTCTCGCTTGAACGTGGAACTCTCAAAGGTCGTTGATAAACTATACGCAGGGATGTTGTTTTTAATAACAAATCAAAAATGAGTTCCTTTAAGAGCAATGAAAACATTCATAGGAAAGAAAATGGGTCATACTCTCATCAGTGACCCTGCAACGATCTGGCAAAAAAAGCCAGAGGAAACATACTGCAACTTTGCGAATTTCGAATAGGCAGTCGATTCAAAGACTGATATAAATCAAAATGGGGTCCAGATAATAAAAAACCTGTCTAGAATATGAGTCTAAACCAATAATTTATTTCTGATTTCTCAGAATATTCACGCTGATCTCAAAGGACCAAAAGTAAAATATAAACTGCACTACTTTTCTCTGACTATATAGGGACGTGTACCCAAGGACTGGTCTCATTTGGTCAGTTTATACCGACGAGGTAGCACTTTAAAAGAAACAGGCAAAATGGACAAATACATAAATCTTTAAGAAATGTAGTTTGAAAAATACGACCAGAACTGGACTCGAACATGCAACCCCTTCCTTACAAGGCAAGTGCTCGACCGACTGAGCTATCCGGGCGTTGATAAGATTTTTCCAATTTCGAAGTTTTATAAACTTAGTTAAGAAACACACCGGCTGTTGCAAATAAATCTATAAGAAATGTAGTTGGAAAAATGAGACCAGAACAGGACTCGAACCGGCGACCCCTTGCTTACAAGGCAAGTACCCTACCGACTGATCTATCCGGGCGCTGATAACATGTCTCCAACTGCGAAGTTTTACACGTAGGGATACCCATAATGATATGGTAGCAACACAAAGGAAAGATGCCCCTTTATATGCTACAGTGAAAAGGTGGGTGGTGGAATTTAAGCGCGGCCGACAGAACCTTGAGGATGACCCCCGTCCTGGAAAGTGTGTCAGTGTTGCGACCCCAGAAATAGTCAATAAAATCCATGATATTTTTATGTCTGACAGGCGAGTCACAGAAAGATATATAGCCTGTAGAGTTGACATTCCACCGGAAAGAGTACATTCCATTCTGACAGAGGATCTTGCAATGAGAAAGCTTTCGCCATGATAGCTACCAAAACTTCTGACAGTTGATAAGAAGCACACCTGGCGCACATTATCACATGCTAATCTTAACTTTTTGAGGAAGATCATGCCAACTTTGTTCAGAAATTTGTCAGCATGTATGAAAAATAGGTGCATCATTTTACCCCAGAGGCCAAACAACAATCGAAACAATGGAAGCCCCCTGGCTCAATAGATGTGAAGGCAATGATCAGGAATCGATACAGTTAACCAACAGCTCCCACCAGAGACACCAAAGGGAAAGAAATACAAACATGAAACAACAGACCCCAATAGAAACATCAATAGCGGAAAGCCAAAATGTCAGATACTTTCCCACAAAATGGCCAATTGGCTATCCAAAATAATATAAGCGATACAAACACTCAAAGACAAACCATAACACAAAATAAACCGCGACAGAAGAACCGCCTTCAAATTATTTGTTCAACCCTGCCAAACAAGGCAAAGACTGCTCCATCAGCTGGAAAGATTATGGCCTAGGTTTTCTGGGATGCAGATGGTATTCTGCTGATAGATTATCTCCAAAAGAGACAAACAATCAATGGCACATACCATGCTTCACTTCTGACGCAGTTATGGGAAAATATTAAACTTAAGCGCTACGGAAAGCTCACTAAAAGTGTGTTGTTCCATCAGGACAATGCTCCTGTTCTCGAGTCTGTCATTGCAATGGCTGCTATTCACGATTGTAGCTTTAAATTGATAGAGCATCCGCCTTATTCACCTGATCTCGCTCCATCAGACTTTCATTTATATCCAAAACTGAAAACGGCTATTTCAGGCACCCAATTCAGTGCGATGATGACGTCATATATGCAGTGGATGACTTTCTGAACAGCCAGGAAAAGGAGTTCTGTAAAAATGGCATTGTGGCAAAAGTGTATAGATGGCGAAAGGGATTATGTTGAAAAATAATACAATACGTCCAACAAAATTCAAATCCTTCAATATGAGGCTCGCATGGATGTTATACGACAGACTGCATGCATAGTAGTTAACCCAATCACGGTTGGCAACTTTGCTTCCCTCTTTAATTGCACGCCGGTGGGTCAGGCCTCAGATTCTATGACGGCTCCAACGTAAAGGCTTATTGAGAATTAGAGAGATCTAATTCTTGGTAATGTTGGTTGGTGCCTGATGCTCTGTCTCTGGTCGGGCCCATCGGAGTCTAACTGTTGGTTTTCTTTTGCTCCAGCATTTCAGTGGTTTCTTGCTGTCGAGTCCTCACCGTTGTCTCACCTCTGTGGTTCTTTGATTTTTTGTGTTGCACTGATGAGTTAGGAGGCCTTCATGCGGACTGAACAAATTATTTGTCTAAATCGCGACGGAAGTAAGGGCGAGGATTGTGGCCACGTAAAATCGATTTAAGCCCCCCAGTGGAAATCATTCCACTGACCGTTCCAAGGCGGTTCTTCTGTGGCGGTTTATTTATGTTGTTATTTGTTACTTACTGTGTGTATCACTTGTGGCTTTTTATTTTGGATGGCCATATGGCCATTTTGTGGGAAAGTAACTGTCCTTATGGCCTTCCTTTGTTTAGGTTTCCATTATGGTCTGGTCGCTTAATGTTTGTGCTTCTTTCCCTTTGGTGTCTTTCATGGGTGGAGTAAGTTAATTGTATCGATTCTTGATCTTTGTTTTACTTCTACTTCACAACATAACAATCAGCCCTCGTGTGTTTTTTCGTCTGTTCATTTGTCTATCTGTCTGTCTTTCCGTCTGTCTGTCTGTCTGTCTGTCTGTCTGTCTGTCTGATTGTCGCAAATGACATAAGGTATATCTATGGTATTTATGTATAAATATATATTTTTATGTATTTCGGAAAATTTACGGCATTTTTTTTTCCTCATTGTATGTTTATTAAGTTAAGTAAGAGCAGAGGTTTATTCACTTTTTGATGGCAAACTGTACAGTTTGCCATTACAATAGAAGGCCGGACTTCGTATTTTTGTGGGAACAGGCGGGGTCGGTAGAGAACAACACACATGATGTTATTAATTCTTTGCAAGTCGAAAGATTATAGGGTTTTATCACATACTAAGAAGTAGAAACGTCTTGCATGTTATTCGCCAACAAAAAGAGATAAGCTGTACAGAGGAACCTTTTTAAACTGTTATTTGTCAGAAGGTTTATCTACGGCATGTATAGCGCCTCAATTTATGTTTTGACCGTTTTCGTTTTTTAATGACAGTTTTTTTATGGCAAGCCATTTAACAATTTATTATGGCATGTAGGTATCTTATTTATTATATGAGATATCTTATTTATTATCTGTTCGTTTATTTCAAATTTCCAGAAAAGAATGAAAATAACTGAATTCCACAGATGTATTGATCTAATATTTTAGTTATTATTCCCAGAAACGTATCTAGAAATGATAACCCCCATTTATGCCTAACATTCGATAAGCCATTTTATACCAGAAAACCCAAAACGGATGCCCTGGCAAACAGTGCAAGCCCAGATCAGACCAGGGCCTACACTATTTACACGGTTCAGCTATTTTCCGATTACATAACCTGTCAAATTGACTCCTGTCATATATATAAGGAGGAAGATTCCATTTGGTAAAAAAGGATAAAAGGGACAAAGAAATATTGAACTAATTATGCGAAAAGTAGAGGCACATATGCAGCATATGCTCCAATATGGTGGATAATATATGTCAGGTAAATGTCTTCTTTCTTTAATTCGCCCTTAGTATGCTTCTATCTGGCGGATTATAGCTATCAAGTATTATATTACCGGCACTCTAGCCTGGCCACGTGGGAATGACTAGAGTGCCGGTACCGACACTTTAGCCACAGAGTACTGGCACTCTAGAATCCGCGGCCGAGTCTAGGGCACCTGTACCGGCACCTTAGCCACTGCCGAAGTGAAAACAATGATCTGGAATCGAAACAATTACCTCACACCTCCCATCAAAATTATTAAACATTAAAGAAACACAAGTATCTAATAACTTCACTATAGTGAAACGTCACAAACGGAAAGCCAAACTGACGGTTACTTTCCCACAGAATGGCAAAACGGTTATCCAAAATGGAAAGATATTAGCAAAATATGCATCCAAAGACTAGGGTAGACTATTAGATGTCTGTTATAGTTCCAGTTGTATTTAGGAATGTCTGTGAATAATACAAAAGATAGGAACACATTCTGACAAGATCTTTTACTGGTGATTGTTTTCATTTCCCTGTCACCAAGGTTTGTCCCAGCCAAAAATCTTTCAAAATTGTCTAACCGAATCTGAATCGAATCGTTAGTGGTGACACGTCAAATGACATTCATTCACAAGGACCTGTGAACAGGGAAGTTAGTCGCTAGCTGTTGCCAAAGAAGTAAACTTATAAGGATAAGCTATATTATCCTTAGCGCCTTCCGAGGATGAAATTTGATGAAATAACCGAATCTGGAAGGGCATTCCAATTTCTAATTGTCTGAGGGAAGTAGGATCCCTTGTAGTTGTCAGTTCATGCAGAGGGCACATGAATTGCCAAAGCGCGATGCTTTCTGCCACTCCTAATTTGGGGGGGGGGGGGATAAGGTCATCTGTTGGAATGCTGGCAGCACCTTTTAGACCTTTGTACAACAGTATAAGCCTGCTCTCTCTCCTGTTTTTCTTGAGAGACTCCCATCCCAAGTGTTTCAGTATTCCATTAAAGGGTCACTGATGAGGCTTTAGTAGCCGAAACTACGTAGTATGACCCATCTTCCTTCTTATGAATGTTTTCATTGCTCTTAAAGGAACTCATTGTTTGATTTTTATTTCCAGTTATACTTTCAGTTTCAAAGTTGTAATTGGAAGATGGGGCGAACGAGTAAGTAACTTTATAACTCCCTCCGATGAATGTACAATCTTAACCGTGAAAGGAGCCACTCTCTCAGTTAATAGAACCTCCTGGTACTCAGTTTTATTGAATAAATCATTGAACTGGAGACAAAGGGCCATCTGCTGCGATGAATGTGAGACCTGGTATCATGCAAAATGCATTGGGACGCGCGAAGTGATCTACCTACCGTTCACAAAATCAGATGAACCTTTAACATGCTTCAACTGTAGGGTTTCAAATTTCTCAACTGGTTTATTTGACACTGTCCATAGAGACTCTGTTTGTAACAGCTCGACCTACAGTAGTGATATTCCCGAGTCCAGCTGTTGTAGCCCATTATGCAATATATCAGGCTTATCGAACATTAAAAATGAAAACCAGGACAGTGAAACATCTCTTTTGGATCAAAGTCTCAACCGCCCAACCTGCTCTAGCCCCACAAAAAGGACACCTGGCAAGCTGGGCACGGCAAATATAACTGTATCATGCTTGAACATTCAAGGCGTGATGAGTGCCAAGAAAAACCCAAGCTAATGGAACTTCCTCCACAATGTTCATACCGATATTGTCTCTGGCTGCGAAATATGGTTAAATCCATCAATTGGCGATAGCGAAGTCCTACCCAGCAACAGCCAATACAACATCTACCGGAAAGACAGACCTGGTGGTTTTGGAGGTTCTCTACTCCTCTTCAAAAACAACATCATCAGCCATCCAATCGACATCAATACAGGATGTGATATAATCTTCCGTAAGATTGATTGTGCGGACTCACAGACCCTCATCATTGGCTCAGCATATCGACCAATCAACAATGATGTCGAATATACCCAAGGGCTGGTTGAAGTCATAACGTCCGTTTGTCTCAGATACAAGGGTGTTTTAATCTGGATAGTAGAGGACTTTAATCTCACATACAATGACTGGTCAAATAGCATAGCTACTAGCCACCAGTACCGGAAGCTGATCAACGATGCTTTCTTGTCACTTGAAGGAGATTTGGGGCTTACCCAGGTGATTGATTTTCCAGCCAGGGAGTCCAACAGTTTGGACCCGTTCTTCACCAACAGATCCTCTCTCATCAATAGACCTACTTCAGTCCCAGGCATTGGTGACCACATTGCTCTCTACATAAACTCGCATACTACGGTGACGCGACAGAAGCCAGTCAAGCCCAAGATCTACATGTGGAACAAAGCCGAGTTCCAGCAAATCGAGGACTCATGCAGAAACATGGCAAGCGATCATCAAAAGTTTTAAGACCAGCAGTAATATAAATGATGTCTGTTCATTCTTCCAGGAAGGCTGCCAGTGGATCATCGAAGATAATGTGCCCTCTCGTGGATCGCATGACGTCTCAACGTTTCACACAGCCATGGATCAACAGGGACATTCGTCGCCTCACTCGATTGAAGCGAGGGTTGAACAGGCGTGCCAAGAGATCCAAACAGTCAAAGGACTGGGAGAAATACAAGGCACTAAAGATAAAAGGCCAGAAAACCTGCCGGAATGGTCATGATAGCTATGTAAATGACATCTTGACCAATGACAAATCCAATCCAAAGAAGTACTGGAACTTTATTAAGTCAAAGAAGAAAAACAACACCGGAGTTGCCACTTTGAAGAAAGATGGACTTACATACTGTGACAATCAAAACCAAACCAATATCATGGGACAACAATTTTGTTCCGTGTATACGGAGAAGGGCACAGCAGACCTCCCCGACTTGGGTCAAATTTAAACACAGACGGTTCCACCCATTCAAGTGAACCCAAAGGGAATCCTGAAGCTCTCAGGGGTTTGAAACCCCACAAATCTGTTGGCCCTGACAAGATCCCAGCCAGACTACTAAAGGGGCAGCAGAAGAACTTGCCCCAGGTCTTGCCCACCTGTTTCAGATCTTGATCGACAGTGGTAAGATCCCTCTAGACTGTAAATCTGCCCTTGTCACACCAGTCTTCAAAAAGGAGAACCGGTCAGACCCAGGAAACTACCGCCCAATCTTTCTCACCTCCATTGTGTGCAAGGTTCTCGAGCAGGTGATCTATAGTAGCATCATTGGTCATTGGGACAGCAATGGTATCCTGACCAACTGTTAACATGGGTTCCGTAAGCGCAGATCTTGCGAAACTCAGCTCATTGTGACAATCGACGACCTGGTTAGAGGGCTAGACGCGAAGCAACAGATTGATGCCGCTCTACTAGATTTTTCAAAGGCGTTTGACAAGGTGCCCCATCAACGCCTCCTCAGAAAGCTCCAGCACTATGGAGTTCGTAGTAACCTACTGACTTGGATCGCAGGTTTCCTCCCAGCAAGAACTCAGGAGGAAGTCATCAATGACACCAAGCCAACGCCTTCTCCGGTAACCTCGGGAGTCCCTCAAGGTACAGTCCTCGGTCCTCTGCATTTCCTAGCTTACATAAACGACATGCCCGGGTATGTACTGTCCCATATCAAGCTATTTGCAGACGACAGTCTACTGTACAGGCAAATTGCAAGATCAAGTGACTGCTGCTTGCTGCAACAAGGCCTAGACGAGCTCCAGGAATGGGAGGAAAAGTGGCAAATGAAGTTTAATGCTGACAAATGCGAAGTCCTCCGCATCACAAACAAGTGGAAACCTGTAACTACCGACTACTTCATCCATGGTCAGAAGCTCGCCACCAAGTCTGAAGCAAAATACCTAGGAGTCACTGTCAGTAGCGATCCCTCTTGGAGCAAGCACATAGCTAATATCTCCAAGAAAGCAAACTCTAGTCTGGCTTTCCTCAGAAGAAATATCAGACCAGCCTCCGAAAAAGCAAAGAGCACCGCCTACAAGACATTTGTGAGGCCAACCCTTGAATTCGCCTCATCATGCTGGGGTCCCCATATTGCAACAGACATAAACATGATCGAAATTGTCCAATGTAGAGCTGTCAGATTTGTCAAGGGAGATTACAGGCGCACCAGCAGCGTCACAGCTATGCGGGAGGAACTCGGTTGGGAAACTCTACAGCAGCGTAGAGAGGAAGCAAGATTATGAATGGTGTACAGTATTTGAACACCACCTTGTCGATATTCCGGCTGAGCAATACCTCCCCCCCCCCCCTCCCCCCCCCCCTTCAGAGCAGCACAAGGGGCCACGACTCCCGATTTAGACAGATCCAGACCACCTTCAACAGATACAGCTACAGCTTTTCCCACAGAAGCATCATTCTGTGGAACCATCTGCCACAAGTCGCCGTGAGCCAATTAACACTGGAAGCATTCTTTCTTTCTTTCCTTTCTTTCTACTGATACTGCGATCGAACACATTTGGCCATTACTCGCAGGTGTACATTACATTCACTCCAGGTTTTGCAGGATGAAAGCCTAAACCATGGAATTACGGTAGGGTTCTTTAACTTGCACCTGCACAGAGAATGGTTCTTCCTGCCAAGGGGTGTGTGTGTGTGGATGGGGGTTGGGGGGGGGGGGCTCCAGTTAACGTACCGATCCGAAGGACAGTGCACTTTATGACATTCATCCCTGCAAATGATGCAAATGGAGCGTGTTCGGACACCGAAATTTTATCGCCGCTGCCGGGGATCGAACCCGGACCTCTAGCATCAGAGATAAGTGCACTAACCACTGAGCTATCACGCCCCCCTTCCAGAACCAGCTGCCCACCCACCTACACTAGTGCTGCTCCTGGTGTTTTTCGCCTGTTTTAATATGTAAATAAGCCTATATTAACCGTAGCGCATGAGCGACTCCTTCCATGTCGAGAATACTCCATGCCCATCGAGCTGCTGTCCTCTGAACTTCCTCTGCTGAATCTAAGTTTTAATATGGGGATGCCAAATGGGTGATGCATATTCAAGTTGAGGGCGAACCAATGTTTAATATACAACATCCTTTGTCCGCCTAGATGCAAAAGCCAAATTACGTCTTAAACGTCTTAAAGTCCAAGTTGCTTTTGATGTAATCTCTGAAATATGATGACCCAAATGAAGATCGTCAGTGATGGTGATACCAAGATATTTGGCGGATAGAGCCTGCTCCAAAGTTTGGAGGTGTAGTGAGTAATCAAATTTAATCTGATTGTCAGGAAGATGTCGTGACACCCTCATCGAATAGAATTTGGCCACATTGAACTTCATCTGTCAGTCGGCCTCCCCCGGTGCTAGTCAGTCCAGGTCATCTTGTAAAATAAGGCAGCCAGAAGGAGAGTATATATTCCTATACAGTACACAATCATCATCAAATAAACGGACAGATGACCTGATATTATCGGGGAGGTCATTTATGAATAAGAAAAAAGGACCGGTCCAAGTACCGAGACTTGTGGGACCCCAGATAGGACAAGGACTGGACCGGACGCTTGGCCATCACGTACAACTTTTTGTGTGCATCCCGAGAGCCATGCGCTGACCCACCTATGTGTGGATCCTCTTATCCCATACTATTCCAGTCTGTACAATAGCCTTCTGTGTGGTACATTATCAAAGGCCTTGGCAAAGTCCATGATAATTAAGCCAGTCTGTTTGTGGCCACGGTTAATGGCCGCATCGGATTGGGTTTCACAAGACCTTTGACTGCGGAGACCATGTTGACAGTCAGCAAGAATGCTTTCAAAGGCTAGGTGCTTGTTAATATTGCTAACTAATATATGCTCTAGGGTTTTGCAACAGATGCATTTAGACAGACATTGGTCTATAATTTGCAGCATCATATTTTTCTCCTCATTTATAGACCGGAGTAACATTTGCTTGGTCGCCAATCATATGGTACAGCGCCCCGAGCAAGCGATTCATTATCTATCTATCTATCTATCTATCTATCTATCTATCTATCTATCTATCTATCTATCTATCTATCTATCTATCTATCTATCTATCTATCTATCTATCTTCTCATACTGAGTCGGTCATATTTGACCATTACCTCAGTTAAGTGGGTGGCTAAATTTAGAATTTAGCATAAAAAATCATCACTGGATGAGCCCTTAAAACTATATACAATCCGATCACAGAGGTATCCTAAAACGCATACCTCTGATTCTCAATCTTATACTGTGCTGGCTTTGAACTCCTCTGCGGTCTTGGCATTCACCGCAGAAGATGGAAGACTATTCCACTGAGGAATTGTTCTAGGGAAGAAAGAGTTTTTCAGGGCATCACTATAGGACTGGTACCTACGATACTGTGAGTTATTTGCTCTTTATGTCCTTGTCCGGGTTGACACTGTTACAGGGGTCAAGTACCTATCCTTGTTAATTGATACTGTACCAGAATGTATCTTGTAGAAATAGGTTAAGGAGGACTGCTCACGACGGGTCTCCAGGGATGGCCACTCTAGCTCATCAAGCATGTCACCGACGCTACTTCTATTTCACCATCGTCTGCAGGTCCATCGAGCAGCTGTCCTCTGCACCTTCTGCACCTGCTGGATCTGAGTTTTAACATAGGGGTGCCAAATGGATGATGCATATTCAAGTTGAGGGTGAACCAATGTTTTATATGCAACATCCTTTGTCTGCCGAGGTGCAAAAGCCAAATTACGTCTAAGGAATCCTAAGGTCCTAGATGTTTTAGATGTTATTTCCGAGATATGTTGACCCCAATCGAGATCGTCAGTGATGGTGATACCAAGATATTTGGCGGAATGAACCTGCTCCAAAGTTTGCTGGTGAAGTGTATAATCATATTTAATTTGCTTGTCCGGAAGGTGTCGTGACACCCTCATTGAATGTCATTTGGCTACATTGAACTTCATCTGCCAATCTGCTTCCCATTGTGTAAGTCGATCCAGGTCATCCCGTAAAATACGAAAGTCAGAAGGAGCATATATCTCCCTATGCAGGACACAATCATCAGCAAACAAACGGATAGATGACCTGGTATTATCAGGGAGATCATTGATGAATACCAAAAAGAGGACCGGTCCAAGGACCGAACCTTGTGGGTCACCGGATAGAACAGGGACTGGATCAGACGCTTGGCCATCAAGTACAACTTGTTGAGAGCGCCCTGAGAGCCATGAGCTAATCCAACTATGTGTGGATCCTCTTATCCCATAGTAGTCCGTTTTGTACAATAGCCTTCTGTGAGGTACCTTGTCAAAGGCCTTGGCGAAATCCATGATGATCAAGTCAGTCTGTTTGTGGCCACGGTTTATGGCCCCATCCAGATTGCTCACAATGTCATGGAAGAATTGGACTAGTTGAGTTTCGCAAGACCTTTGACTTCGGAAACCATGTTGACAGTCAGCAAGAATGCTCTCGATGGCTAAATGTTTGTTAATGCTGCTAACTAATATATGCTCCAGGGTTTTGCAACAGATGCATGTTAGCGACACTGGTCTATAATTTGCTGCATCATATTTTCCCCCTTTTTATAGGCCGGGGTAACATTTGCTTGTCGCCACTCATCTGGTACAGTGCCCAGGGCAAGTGATTCATTGAAAATAAAGGCCAGCACAGGAGAAATTTCAGCATTACATTCCTTAAGCACCCTGGCATTCAGGCCATCTGGCCCAGATGCCTTATGTATTTTCAGCTAACCCAACAGTTTACAGTACCATTCAGACGATTCTTGACACCCTAGTTGACTCCAAGTCAACTACATTCAGACATGGAGTTAACTCCTAGTCAACTCCATTTCCCGCTTTTGTTAACTAGGGAGTGAACTTTAGTTAACTCCTAGTTGACTAGAAGTCTTAACAGTTATACAGTAGTACATATATGGATTAGAACAGGTGAATGAATATGTTACTTAATTTGTTATCTGCTTATTTTATTTATTTATTTTCATCATGCTGATGCAAATGGCATGGCAAAAAAAAATGAAGAATGACAGGTTATATCCCATAACTTCAAAATGATCATTGTTAGCCCTTATCCCGCTGAATAAATTAATTTTACCATACCCATTTCTGGATATCAACCATTCAAATCGTTAAATGTTATGTATTCATTCAATTCACAAATTGGATGAAAATAGTGTAGATCCTGACCAGATGAAACAGCCCCCGCCCATAGGGGCTGGAAGAATTATATAGGCTGCATGAAGCTTCCACGCAGAGCTGAATCCGGCCCGCACACTAGTCCTGCTAGAGGATCTAAGCCTGTCCAGGAACAGCGGTGCGAGGCGGACCGTCCATGCTAATAAACCCTATTGGTTTCATTGGGCGACAGGGCTTGAGATGTCATTTCATCGCAATGTCGGGTAACAGTCCCACAAAATTGGAAGCAACGTCTTCAAAATGACATTTACAGTGTTGACGAGGATGTTAAACCTCAAATCAAACAAACAAAACCTGACCATAGGGCTTCTTCATAAACCATCTGATCAGGATCTAAGCTGTTTGCAAAGTTAGGATTTGTCATGTTCAGCGGGATGAGGGTTAATGAATTTCCGGTTATACTCCTGGATTTAAGTTCCCTGAAAATCCAGGTATGGACATTCTAGCCATTCCAGAACAACAGCTCTGTTTATTTTCATTTGTCAAAATGAATTTCAATAAATCTCAGGTTCACACTGATAAGCCTCACTAATTGCCAAAGCATATGGCAACTGAATATTCATTCATGAAAGTTTCACTTTTTGCAAAAAGAGCAGGCCCCGATCAGACGACGCAGAATGCGGCGTCTGATCAGGGCCTCCACTGTTTGCTAAAAGTTCAGTCATTCCCCAAATAAACCTTGATGAAAACACACCTCAACACCCCTAAACCTTGAAATTGACCCCTGGTACATATAAAGAGGAAGATTCCATTTGGTACAAAAAGGGTTCGTACCAAATGAATCTTTCTTCCTACATATAGCCCGAGTCCACCTCAATGTTCAGGGGTTACACATTGTGCCCCCTCAAACTCCATTCGGAAAATGGCTTAACTTTTTGTAAACAGTGTAGGCCCTGATCAGACGCCCCTTTCTGTAGCGTCTGATCTGGGCCTGCACTGTTTGCCAATGGCCAGTTTTGGTGTTTCTGGTACAAAATGAACAGATGTGTATACCTTTACCAGGATAAACATTTCAGTCTGGTACTGCACTGTCTAATTTTAAACCTCTAGCATGCTTGGCTGTAATTAGTAATTGTACGAGTTTTTATTTCATTATTTATTTCAATGAAGTAGAAATATATATGGTACTAATGTTATTAGTTATTGTTATTATTATTATTATTATTATAAGTAATAGTAGCAGTAATAGTCACAGGTTTATTTATTGTTATTATTATTATTAATATTAGTAGTAGTAGTGGTAGTAATGTTTTGTTATTTTTTATGTTTATCTCAATTGAGTAGAAATCTTTATGTGACTATTGCTATTAGTAGTAGTGGTGGAAGTAGTTTTTTTTTTTTTTTTTTTTTTGGGGTGGGTTTGGGTTTTACGGCCCTTTCAAGATTATTTCACTCATATCGAAGTAGATGTGACATTGACCTTTATTTATTTTGTTTTTCAAGAACAAAATATACTATGCATTAATATGTTTTTGGACCAGTAACAAAATTCATAAGTAATCCATAAGTGGATTATAACGATTAAACCCTTCTTATCAGAAGTCATTATCTGATTTTATCAGATGAATACCATCACCTTAACAGCCTTAATCCCCTGAGGGTCAAGTGGTCATTTATTGGTAGGTGATAAGAGAAATGGTTTGTGACATATGATATCCTGGAGTATTATCATTTTCATTGAGGTCTAGCAAAGCAGATGAACTTAGAATCTTCGTTTGCTTTAGAAAATATTTTTATCATTACAATACATCACTAAGAAAACACACCTATTCAAATTTGAAAATGTTTTGAAAAGTTTACCAGAAGAGCAGCAGACAACATAAACAAATGACAATCTCAGATGCAGTTTTTCATTATCCTGCTGAATATTTAACCCATAAGATGTCAATCACAACAATTTTGTCTGCTTTGTCGTATGCTTGTAACTTTGAAAATCAATTTTGCAAACAATGTGGGACCTGATCAGAATGAGGAATGTAGGACAAAACGTCCCATGGACAAAACGTCCCATGCCATTTTTGACCAAGTGGACAAAACGTCCCACATCATTTTTGCAGGGTGGACAAAACGTCCCATATCATTTTGTCAGGGTGGACAAAACGTCCCACATCATTTTTTCAGGGTGGACAAAACGTCCCACACAGTTTTGACAGGGTGGACAAAACGTCCCATGCTATTTTGACAGGGTGGACAAAACGTCCCATATTCTTGAGGTGGTGTTAGGGAGGTGGAAGGGATTCGGAAGGGTATGTGACAATATAGAGTAAAAATTCACTATTAAGACCACCTTAAAGTAAGACCAATTATGCTTTTAACAGCATATTTAGAAGGTTTTAGGAACATTTTCTTTGTGTTTGTAGTGTCCAGTCTGCTCTAGTTGAAGCCCACCCTTGGAACTGTTCAAAAGTGGTCTTTTAGGCCACTACTGAACAGTCCCAAGGGTGGTCTTAATATATGAATTTTACTGTACTAACATGAACACTACAAAAATGAATTAGGAAATATAGTTAGATGCTTTTATTTACAAAACATGAATATGCAAACACAATCATTAAAGAGCACATGGTTAAGAGCACATTTTTTACATAAAAGAATTTTTTTATGATAGCACATGTAAGAAAATGTGTACAACTTATCTTACTCTGTTGAAAAAAAAAATATCAGTGGGTAATTGGCAAACAGTGCAGGCCAAGATCAGATGCCTCAGAACACGAGGTCTTATCAGAGCCTACACTGTTTGCAAAACTATAAGCCACATTCCAAATTAATTTTAAACAAAACACAACCTGATATCCCTATCTGAAACACAGTTTTCACCTATTATTTCATTACTGGATATATCTTGTATAAAAATACTAAAGGTATCTTGTATAAAATACTGAAAACATCACGAAAAACATGCCTTTATAATTTTGACCCCCTTAAAATCCACTATACAAGTATGCCTGGAACTACTGATCATGCCAAATATAATCCTAATGGGTTGAGAGGTCCATAAAACCCCTAAGCACACATGTATAATAAAAAAAGTTATTACAAGTAATTATGCCCTTTTCACTTTAATCTAACAAAGGCTTTTTCTTTGATTAGCTGCTAATTATAGATTAAATTGTTGATAGGAAAATGTATAACTTTTGAAAATTCTGATTGATTTTTGTGAAGGGTCTTTATAATCTGTATGATGAAAATTAATGGTGATGATCAAATTGATCATAATTGAACAAACATTATTAAGTCAGTTCAATGAATTTAATCTAAGGTTGTAATTTTCTCATTCATTGTTAGAATTTTTGCATTGATGATTTCACTGTTATACATTTTTTCACCTTTTGTACATGTGCAGTACTACCTGCCTGTTGCAATAATTTCTCCATGAGCACCAAAATAGCTTTGACAGTATTGAAATCTACAGTTTTCAACACATGTATATACAGACTGATTTTCCAAAATCAGTAATTGTGCATGTGGAGGAGTGGGGGGATATTGTCAGCCTTTACAAAAAGAGTGGATTTTGTCCGGGGGTGGGGGATTATGTTTGTGGCGTCTGATCAGGGCCTACATTATTTGCAAAAAGTTCAAATAAATTTAAAAGAAAACACCCCTTAATTTCAAAATGGACTCCTGTCATATATAAGGAGGATGAATCCATTCGGTATAACAAGGGGAATATAATGGTCCTAATTTGCTCACCTGAGATAAGAGATATACATGTGGGTCCCATGGTGGGGCGAAATGCATGACACTAGAGGTCAATTACATCATTTCAACAAACAACAATTAGTCATTTATTAGATAGATTAGATTAGATAGATTAGATTAGGTATAATGGTTCCCTTTGAATTGAATATGGGACGTTTTGTCCACCCTGTCTAAAAAGCATGGGACGTTTTGTCCACCCTGTCAAAACCATGTGGGACGTTTTGTCCACCCTGTCAAAATCATGTGGGACATTTTGTCCACCCTGCAAAAATGATGTGGAACGTTTTGTCCACCCTGACAAAATGATGTGGGACGTTTTGTCCACCTGGTCAAAAATGGCATGGGACGTTTTGTCCATGGGACGTTTTGTCCGGCTCCCCAGAATGAGTCCACACAAATTACTTCACATATTGCATTCATTTAAAATTCGCAAACTGAATGACAGTGTAGATCCAGATCAGAGGGTCATCTGATCTAGATTTAAATTGTTTCATGCTCAGCAGAGTAAGGATTATTTAAATGATAGGGATCCAACAGACATTGTCTATTCCCACATAAGGGGCCAATAAACATCTAATGGTAAAAGTTGTTGTGTTTTATTTCTCTTTTCCACAGTTAACCCATATATGCCAAGCGTCCCATTTGTGGGACAGCGGCAAAAAGTTTAGACTCAGATCGGATGCCCCGTCAACACTATTAATGTCATTTTGAGATGGACCACTCCAAACTTATAAAGTAGAAGATTCCACTGTCATATATTGGTTAAAGAAAGGTAATATCGAATTTCACAAGCGTGGGCACATAACTTAATACAACTTAATACTGTAGAAACTTATGCGTGGACAGTGAAGAATCAGATCACGTTTTTTTTTTTTTTTTTTTTTTTACTTGAGATCTAACGTCACTGTCAACACTATGTCATTTTGGAGACGCTGCTTCCAATTTTATGGGGCTTTTATCAGACATTGAGATGAAATGACACTTTACCTGGGCATGCTTAGTCCTTCTATATTCACATTAGAAAATATTTTGGCTCTGAAAATATTTTAGAAATTCTGGAAAACAGATACACAGTTTGAATCAATGTGGAGAAATCCCGAACACAAAAGAAATATAGAAAAGATGGCTGATAAAATATAGAATCATTACAAAAACACGCCTGTTCAAATACTTTGTAAATTTTACCCACGAAAAAAAAAAAAAGAATGTTTTCAGATAAAACAAAAGATATTTGTCTTTTTTCTGCACAAAATATAGATTGCCGGTACTCGACAGAACCGCCTCATTAAGGGGGTTGTAACGAGTACCAACAATCTATGTTTTTAAGCAGAAATATGAAAAAACAAGGTTTATCCACGTAAAACCCAGTTTTAAAAGTGGGGTTTGAGGGGTCAGAATTATAAAGGCATTTTCTTTTGTAATGAGATATGAACTTTTATTACAGTGTGTAGGTATTGTGGGTTTTATATCTCCTGAATTCATCACCTGAAATGAGCACCCCTAAATTCCACTTTATATCGAGAAATTTGGGGTTTACGGGGGTATATAATATTTTTTTCTTATTTCTGTTCCACGAGATATGTTTAGGGTACTCGTTAGAACCACCTCGCTGAGCAGCGAGGTGGTTCAAACGAGTACCTACAACCTATGTTTTCAGTATAAATAAGAAAACATATCACTGATTTTCACCAGAAAAGTAGCCAATTTGAAGATACAAAAGATTGCACTATGACACACTAATGTGTTATCGTAATGTATCAGAATTTTGTTTTCAAGCACAGTAAATCAGATTAAGCACAGTAAATCAGATTCTGTATACACCGGGTAAACTGATTCAATATGCCCTTCGTTGTAATAAGACACCAGAGTAATATTACTCAAGGCAATTTATTAATGAGTGAAAGATGTTAATATGCAGCACATGTCCAATGTTTGTTTAACAATAAACACATACCGGTACACTTACCTGGAGCTACACTTACCTGTAGATTTAACAGGATTAACACATAAGATGCCAATCACAACAATTATCGTCTGCTTTGTCGTCTGCTGTTAACTTTGAAATTGATTTTTACAGTGTGGACCCAGATCAGACTGCTCCTCCAGGAGCTGTATGATCAGGATCCACTCTGTTTTGCCTGCAAGAAGGTGCAGCAGACAACATAAAGAGACAGCTTTTTTTAAAACATTTCTTGACATCATAAGGGTTAATTCATGACATTCATAAATTCCAACTATTTTTTTAAGGTTACGGCCCCCTCAAGATGATTTCACTTATTTCTAGGCGATTAATTATGTTAACAAGTGAACATCCCATAAACTCCACTTTATATGCAGAAAACTGGGGTTTAGAGAGGTTTATACTGTTTCTTATTTCTGCTCCAAGACATGCTGTGGGTTCTCGTTGAGGCAGTTCTAACAAGCACCCACAACATGTATGTCATACAGATGTTTTATTTTAATTGTTAATTAGAGGTGGACGAAAACTGGAGTAACCGGAAAAAATGCTTGACCTATGATAGAGAAACAGATAGATAACACAGTAGATGTGTAAATGCATTAAAAAGAAAGCAGTAAAAGGAATTCGCTTTATAAACACATGCGCATGAAATATAAATCAACTGATTTTTTTTTTTTTTAAATCATTTGTATTTCATCTTATGAAATTTGTGAAAGGTATCCAATTCTTGCTCCAAAACATTTTTAGATATTTTTTATCTGTTATCAAGTCAATCTATTATTAAGACCACATCTGGTCAGCCAAAAATGCGGTCTTAATATAGGACATTAAATGTACATTTAATTAATTACTCATTTAATAGTAGAAACAATGCATATCTTAATTTTCAGTTATGAAATTATATGCAAATCAAATCTCAGATAAGAGTTCGATGACAGGACAAAGGATTAGTTAACTCCATGTTAACTCCCTAGTGAACTATAGTTAACTAGGGAGTGAACTTGTAATCAACTCTAGGGTCCAAATGTAGTCTGAATGTAGTCAACTCCTAGTTAACTTGGTGTAAAGATTCGTCTGAATGGTACTGTAGCGACCCCCTTGGGGTCAACTGTTATGTCCCCCATAGCAGGGAACGGACTATTACCTTTGGATGGTAGCTCACCGTCAGTTTCTCGCGTAAATGCAGATTGAAACTGTTTGTTGCATATGTTAGCCTTATCGCTCGAGTCTGTTTTCAGAATTCCGTTTTCCCTTAGCGAAGTGATCCCAAATGCATCCTTTTTTAGGGACTTTACGAATAACCAAAACTTTTTAACCTTCAGAATCAGAATCAGAATTGTTACTGGTGACACGTCAAATGACATTCATACACCAGGACCTGTGATGTGGGAAGTTAGTCCCTAGCTCAAACCAAAGAGGTAAATTTAGCTACACAATCATCAGCACCTTCAGCTGTCGAAATAATCGAATCGGGAAGGGCATTCCAATCTCTAATGGTTCTTGGGAAGAACGACTCTTTATAAATGTCAGTTCTTGCGCTAAGGGTCTGAAACGCCAACGAATGGTGATTTCTACAGTGTCTAGCTGGGGGAACAAGGTCATCTGTTGGAATGCTGGCAGCACCCTTTAGACCTTTGTATAAAAGGATTAGCCTACTGTCTTTTCTCCTTTTCTTGAGAGACTCCCATTTTAATTTTCCAAGTATTCCAGTCATGCTCCCAGTTTCAAGGCAGTAATTGCCTGTTACAAATCTAGCAGCTCTATTCTGAACTTTCTCAATTTCATCGTTAAGGACCACTCCGCTGGATTCCCAGATACAACTACCATATTCCAAGATTGGGCGAACAAGACCTTTATATGCTGCCTCTTTTACATCCTGAGGGCACTGATGAAGATTTCTCCTCAGGAAACCAAGCGTTCTATTTGCCTTAGTACACATGTTGCTAATATGAGTATTCCATCTCAAGTTGTGTGAGATTGTCACTCCAAGGTATTTAATGGAGTCCACATTCTCGAGGACCGTTCCCTCTAAGGTGTAAGAAGCCTCAACTTTATTAGATCTCTCCCTAGTTATCTGCATAATATTGCATTTAACTGGCTGAAATCTCATGCCCCATTTACCTTACCACTCTTCTGGGGGCCATTGATAAAAATAAAGGCCAGCAGAGGAGAGATTTCAGCACTACATTCTTTATATCATTTTATTTGGAAAACTGTAAAATATAGATATTTTAAATTCATGATTTCTTTAATGGAAATGTTGATTTCGGTCTGTCGTCTGACCGACGGCCGATGAGTCCGGGCTTTTTCTTTATCTATTAGCACAAACGGCGTGTTTGACCGACGTTTACACCAACAGCTGTTTTCCAGGTCACATGATTGCAAAATGGAGAACGAACCATAACAGGCAAAAGACATGTAAAGAGAAAATATTAAATTAATCAAACTGTTTACACTTGAAAGTCACACCGAGCCTTTCAGACATGTAATTATGAAGAAATGAAAACAAAACATGACTTCAGTTGTTCCCGTTTGCCTTAAAGGTTTGTTTACTTTGCTTGTGTTTTTTTATTATTATTATTTCACGTGATAATGAATAACGTCGGTGGTAGTCGTTTCATAAATAGAGGATCTGACACGAGTGGTCATTTCATCTGACCACGAGTGTAAGATTCTGTTTATCATATGACCACTTTTAATTGGATTTTATCGCCTTCAAATTTGACAAATTTTCCACAAACATGTGCATGGTTGACATCTACATCTACATGATACACGCTGCCGTCACACTTGACTGCTAAAGCGCAGTCGGACACCAGAATTATCAAACATGTGCATGGTTGACATTGATGTCAGTTTGACATTAGTTTATCCCGCCAAAGTCTTACTATATGTGTGGCCATACGATATTTTTAACACGATGTTAAAGCCCCTGCCCATCAGGGCTTGAAGAAATAAATGGGCTGCATGATGCCCCCATGCAGAGCTGAAACAAACCGCACACGAGTACTGGTAAAACGCTAGAGGATCTAAGCCTGTCTAGGCAAAGCGGTGTGAGTCTGACCGTCCATGCTTTTAAGCCCTATGGTTTCATTGGGCGACAGGGCTTGATATGTCATTTCATCTCAATGTTGGGTAAAAGTCCCACAAAATTGGGAGCAACGTCTCCAAAATGACCCATACAGTGTTGGCTGGGATGTTAAACCTCAAATCAAACAAACAAATTACACAAGGTAATCCACAGCTTATCAATGACATCGATTCCAGGACATTTGCCCCCCAGGACATTTGCCCCCCAATGAATTAATCTAAAAATGGACATTTGCCCCCCAGTTGAAAATGTGACCCGGACATTTGCCCCCCAGAGCTTATTTTTGGTATGGACATCTGCCCCCCAGTGCTTATTTTACAGGTGGACATTTGCCCCCCACTCCTTATTTCAGAAAGGGACATTTGCCCCCCAGATAGACAAGGGCTAACACAAAGGAGGAAAACAATGTATTTATTGGTTTATTATAATCAGAAATACAAAATGTTTAAGCAATAAATTATTCCATCTATATAAATATGAATCCTATAATAACCTGCTGTTATGGACAACCCCTACGTTAGAAAGCAGTATGGGTCCCGATCAGATGCCATATATGATGGGGATATACTGTTTGTCATGCAATTTGTTAAGTTAATAAAAATATACCAAGAATGTGATGGTTAATAGTCAACAATTGGAGATGCTTAATTTATTCAGCAGGATAAAGGTTAAGCAAGACAGCTACAGAACCATATATTGAGTTTGTGCCTCACTGAGAGTCCAGTGTCAGATGCCTATACTCAAGTGGTTTTAACACTGGATACACTGATGGTTAATTCTTAAAGAAATTGAAATGATCTTGAATGGGCTGTTTAACCAAAACATTATCATGTAAATTATGAAGCTATATACAAGTCTGTGTAATGAATATCCTTGTCTAGCCAGGTTGGGGGGCAAATGTCCCTTTCTGAAATAAGGAGTGGGGGGCAATTGTCCACCTGTAAAATAAGCACTGGGGGGCAGATGTCCATACCAAAAATAAGCTCTGGGGGGCAAATGTCCGGGTCGCATTTTCAACTGGGGGGCAAATGTCCATTTTTAGATTAAGTCATTGGGGGGCAAACGTCCTGGGGGGCTAACGTCCGGAGACCAATGAGATCATATGATAAAGAGCAAGTTAAGAAGGTTTTCCTCTACTGTTTGACCCCATATATTTTATGGTATTTGACAGCCCCCACCCATCGGGGCTTGAAGAAATATATGGGCTGCATGATGCTTCCATGCAGAGCTGAAACTGACTGCACATGAGTTAGGCGGACATACGGCGTATATTACGTCCTGAAATCGCTTCCACACGCCCAAATTAAACATCAAAGGCGTCCTGCGGACTCCCGAAAATTTCTCTGTACGGCCAAAAATCTTTATCGAGACGTATAAACCCGCCCACTTTTAGTGGTTTGTAAAAAGTTTGCTCCGCCTCCTTAGCTGAAACCGCTTTCTGTGTTTATTGAGTACTAAGGACATCCCATTTTCTGCCTGCGCGGTCTTATATTGACAGTCAGTATCACGTGTGTCCGCACACCTTTGATCATCATCGGTGTGTGAAAAACGTGTCAAGGTGATTGCTTGGTGTTTGCATATAATTAAACAGATTAGTAGTTGAGGATAAACTAATTATCTCATTGACAATAAGTGTCTTTTAATCCTGTAACCTTGTTACTGTTTAAATTAAAGCAGGTCGTAATATTTAGGTGTTTGGTAGTGAAATTATCATCAGCGATGCAAAGTGTGACAATAGTTTCAAAGATAGATACGCATTTTTTTTCTTGAGTAAAGATAGCAGGTGTTCACTACTCACTAGGTGAAATGACGAAAATAATTTATAAAATTCCAAAATGTCGCCGTGATCGTGGTTTGATTTTGGCACCTCGAAAATAGGTAAAACCTGCGAATGTGACCAGGCCGGTTCGTTAGGGTCCGAAATGCAGTCTGATCTGTCTGTTAGCAAAAAAAAAAACTACCGCTGACTCGTCTAAGTCTGCTCCAATTTACCAAAGTTGCATGCGTTTCTGCATTTTTGTCTGAAGCAGTTCCCGTGTTTAGAGTACAATGAAGACTCGAAGCGTATGTTTTGCAAAGTTTGGCAAAAATCTTTTCTTTATTTCTTTTTAATCCATATATGACAATGGGTGTCAGGTTTGTTGTATTTTTGTTAAGTTCTACAAACAGTGTAGACAGATCAGACGCTATGTTCTGTGGCGTTTGATCTGGGTCTACACGGTTTGCTAATGACCCGAAAATGTGGGGATGGGTAATGTGATTGTTTTTTATGCCCCCGCCATTCGTAGAATGGTGGAAAGGGCATAAAGCGTTGCCCCTGTCCGTCCGTGCGTCCGAAACTTTAACGCAGTCAATAACTTCCTTATTTCTTGATGGATTTTAAAATTATTCGGCAGAAATGTTAACCATCATGAGACGACTTGTCACGTGCAAAACCCAGGTCCGTACCTCCAAGGTCAAGGTCATACTTAGAGGTCAAAGTTCAAAAAAAGGGTCTGAAACTAAGGCCGGCACGATTAATCGTATAATCGATCGATAAATTCCCCAAAAATGATTATCATTTCTGATTTGCTTTCAATCGATTACTTGATACATGTATGTACAATTAACTACCAAAAGTTATGCCTAAAATACCTGGATGAGTGGCAAACAGTGCAGACCCTGATGAGACGCCGCATTCTGCGGCGTCTCATCTGGGTCTACACTGTTTGCTCAGGCCTGTCTGTTCAAATATACATGTGGTAAAGTGCAAAAAGTTCAAAATATGGTAAGAGTCATGCTCAGACAGAAAGCCAGACAGGTAAAATTATGACAAAAACCTTAGCGATTACTAATCGATTATCGATCGCAACGGCGATACTGATAATCGATTATCTTTTCTGCTCCGATTAGCCAGCCCTATCCGAAACATTAACGCAGTCAATAACTTTCTTATTTCTGGATGGATTTTGAAATTACTTTGGAGAAATGTTAACCATCATGAGTCGATGTGTCACCTGCAAAACCCAGGTCCGTACCTCCAAGGTCAAGGTCATACTTGGAGGTCAAAAAAGGGTCCGAAACATAAACACAGTCAATAACTTTCTTATTTCTGGATGGATTTTGAAATTACTTTGTAGAAATGTTAACCATCATCAGTCCATGTGTCACATGCAAATTCCAGGTCCGTACCTCCAAGGTCAAGGTCATACTTGGAGGTCAAAGGTCAAAAAAGGGTCTGAAACTTAAACGCAGCCAATAACTTACTTATTTTTGGATGGATTTTGAAATTATTTTGAAGAAATGTTAACCATCATGAGACAATGTGTCACATGCAAACCCAGATCCGTACCTCCAAGGTCATACTTGGAGGTCAAATGGCATAAAAAGGGTCCAAAACTTAAACACTGTCAATAACTTTCTATGGATGAATACGAACATAGACATATTTTCGGGCGGGGGCATCCGTGTCCTATGGACGCATTTCTAGTTTACTTTTTATTTATTTATTGGGGTGGGGGGGGGGTGTTTACTTGGAAAGTTATAAAATTTATACAGGCCAAGCAAAAATATTTTTCTTTTTTGTATGCACTGTACTGACAGCATGTATGGCACATAGTTATGAGTAGTTTTAACTTCCTCTCAGAGCTTTGCTTGATTGTTTTGAGTTTAACAGCCCAGTCAATACTATTCAAGTCATTTTTTAGCCGGTCAGTTTTCCTATCCACACTTTACTAGCCATCTAAAAGAATACACAGGTGATCAAAAATGCAAACAAGAGATTCATAGATTAAATAATATATATTTCTTCATCAAAACAATTTTACGATCCGCAACGATCCTCAAACACCTTGCTTAAAAATTGGGACTTCCTGAATTTTCCAGTGGAACTTCCAGATTTCAAGGGTAGGAAGTATGGGACTTCCTGAATTTAGGAGTTAATGGAAGCCCTGATGAGTACTGGTAAACCACTTGGAAGATCTAAACATGCCCAGGTAATGCGGTGCGAGTTGGGCCGTCCATGCTTATAAACCCTATTGGTTTCATTGAGCTACAGGGCGTGAGATGTCATTTCATCTCAATGTCCATAAAAGTCCTACGAAATTGGAAGCAATTTCTCCAAAATGACCTATACAGTGTTGACTGGAATGTAAAACCTCAAATCAACAGCAATTACATGTAATGGTATTGGTACGGTGATGGGATGTTGAGGGTGATAGCTCAGTGGTTATTGCACTTGACTCTGATGCTAGAGGTCCCCGGTTGGATGTCAGGATGCGTTGATAATTCTGGTGTCGGAACATGCTCCATTGGCATCACCGTCCTTCCGATCGGGACGTTAATTGGAGGCCCCCTGTGCAGGGAGAGCATTCCCCTTTGCAGGCTTAAGAAACCTACCATAATTACATGATTATGTATGTTATGTATGTTTTCTTTCTTTCTACTTATACTGTGATCGGTCGCATCTGACCATTACTAGCAGGTGTACAGTACATTCACACCAGGTTTGCAGAATGAAAGCCTACACAGTAATCATGTAATTACCATAGGGCTCTTTAACCTGCGCTGGGCATGATTCTGGCTGCACAGGGGGCCGCCAGTTAACATCCCGATCCGAAGGATATGCACTTTATGACATTCATCCTGCAAACTTGGAGTGTATATAATATACTCCGTCTGTGTCCCCTCCTGGGGTTAAGGTGAAATTGGAAGAATGAAAGAAGATAGAAAGGATCTTTCAGTGATAGCTCAGTGGTTACTTCACTTGCCTCTGATGCTAGAGGCCCCAGGTTCGATTCCCGCCGCCGGTGTTTATTGCGGTGTCCAAACACACTTCATTGGCATCGTTTGTAGGGATGAATGTCAAAAAAGTGCACTGTCCTTCGGATCTGGAGGCCGTCTGTGCAGGGAGAGTCATCCCCAGTGGAGGTTAAAGACCCCTACCATAATAACATGATTACTGTGTAGGCTTTCATCCTGCAAACCTGGTGTGTGTGTGTAATGTATACCTGCGAGTTTCGAAGAAAACAACGAGGTACTTGTGTTGTCATAGCTCTGGTGTCGTCTGCGTTGTCGTGCAAAACTTGGACATTTGTAAAATCTCTGTCATTACTGAACATATTTACTTGAAACTCGGACTAGTTGTTCATTATGAAAAGGGGGTGCAGCCGAGCGTTGGCACCCGCATGCGGTGCTCTTGTTTTATATATATATATCAATCCCATGTACAAGGTTGGTCGGTAAATACCGCTGGCGGGAATTCCCACTGGTATTTACCGGTAATTACCATCCTGGGAAAATATCAAGGGAAATAGCTGAAAGTTAAAAACTAATATTTTATATAAAACTTCATATAGAATGTATATAATTTCTTTTCAAAAGTGATTCTAAAATATTAGTTTTTAAGGGGCTATAGATCTTTCAAGTTGTTCAATATAAAAAGAGCTGGAAAATTCTTCAAAATTTCGCTTGTCCTACATGACTAAGTGCATGTAAATTTTAAGGACTAGACAAACTTTTTATTTGTTCTTCAATTTTTTTTCATATATATAAACTTTTTATTACAAGCAGACAAGTGGAATTTCCAAGCCCTGCATAAACTTGAAATAATTTTGCTTTCAACTAGCTAGGTAGTTGGGGTATATTAAGCAGTCTCAATTGGTACCCCCTTATGTAAATATATATTTTCCGGGAATTCCCTGTATCCCGCCGTCCAGGGAAATATGAGTATTTCCCGCTTTTTTGCCAACCATGCCCATGTACCATGCATAGGCCTCAGACCTATCAATACTGATGTGTCCGAGCACTGGGCAAATGACATTTATTAACTAAGCAACGTGGCATCCATTCTCAGTGCAAATTCATGACATTGATTATCAGCGACAGTGCATCGCCATATAGTGCTTCCCCAGCTCCTAAAAAGGGCATGGTGCTGGTCAGGAAAAAAGGGCACTTTCAGTGTGCGAACATATCTAAAAAGGGCACTTGTAAGCAAGCTGATCACTGATACAAACACAATAAGTTTGGAACATGCTCATTCTCTAATACACACAAAAACTGATATGACACTGGTCAGACACACTTTCACACTTCATTTGTTTAGTTGGTGTCACTCACACTTGATATCAAAACATGGTTATGACTTCTTAAAGTGACAATAATTAAGTACAATAAACAGGTGGATTAGCAGTCAGCCATAAAGGTAGACTGTTAAATACGTAAATAGGTAACAATTTATTGCTAAAACTTGTCTGTCTAAAATACCGGTAGTCCTTATTTAAACAAGCATAACATTGAAATTTTTTGGTCAATTTTAGTGATTTTTGTACCAAAATGTAGGGCAGCAGTCACTCTGTCTGAAAAAGGGCATGGGGCTAGAGAAAAGGGGCCTGTTGCCACGCCATGCTAAATAGGGCTCGGGGAAACACTACCATAACATTGTATTGATGTTGACACGACATTGTTTACACTTTGTATGAATGTTGGTATGGAGTTATCTCACCACAGACAGTGTACTTTACATTTACATACAACCAGTAAGATCTTATACTTGAATGGAAGAAGAATTTCACTGCACAGGAGACTTCCAACAGTGTAAACGCCCTGATCAGAGGGATAGTGCAAATTATGGCATCGGACACTGACATGCAGTCTGATCAGATTCTTCACAGTTAACATTAGCCTTCTGCAGCTGAGGGCTATCAAGAAATAAAATCAAAAGCCTGTATAGCATGAATGCTCATCATGATCTGAGACTGCATGTTGGTGTGTGACTGTGATATGTATGGTTACAGTGTCCCGTAAACCTACATGCAATTATGAAAACATGCCTATAGTATACATAACAATACATTGTTAACTTTACCGCCGAAAAAAACGAACATTTTAAGATGAAAAATTGTGGGATTTTTTCTTTCTAACAAGTACCCACAATCTATATTTTAGAGCAGAAATAAGAAAAAAAAGTTTACCCCTGTAAACCCTAGTTTTACTATACAAAAGTGGGTTTCAAGGGGGTCAGAATTATAAAAGCATGTTTTCACGATGCTGTCAGGTCGACAGAGGGCAATCTGCCATAGGTAAACAATAAAAAAAATGTAGGACAAGTCACAAGGAAGATATTATTTGTATCACATTAATTATTAATTTATGACTATATTCAGCTATTTACAAGAATAATAACAATAAACAAAATAAACATAAACAACACCAACAGAATATTTGTTTCTATATTATCTTATTACACTGTTTGCAAATGTACATATGTAGAAGTTGTCATGTTCAGTGGGATAAGGGTTAAACTTAGGTTCTGTTGCAGGCTTCATGTGGTTAACTGCAGTTATTGTGGCCATGGTAACAAGCGTAGGATTTTCACAGACTATTAGCCCCATCTTCCCAAGTTGTAATGGTACAATGTATGAAAATTGTACATCTTGTCAACCAGGGCATTTCGCCAATCAAAGTAAGTACAAGAAAATCTACAATAAGAGCTCAAGGACACAGATTGTGGGTACTCGTTGGAACCACCTCAATGAGGCAGTTCTGACGAGCACTCACAACCTATGTTTGAGCTATAAATAAGACAAATGTCAGAAATTGGCATAGGAATGGTGACCATTTTGGAGATGGGAAATAATGCACTATGTCATATGGGTCTGTTATCATATTGTGACATTTTTTCTGCCATTGTTGCAAGTGAAGCTACTTCACATTGTGGCTTCCTGTTTTGCCTTCCTATAGAGCAAAGCCTTACAAAATGGGGTCAACTCTTAACCCTTTTTGTACCAAATGGAATCTTCCTCACATATACTCGGAGTTCTCACTAGGATTTTGAAACATGAGTCAATTATGGCTAAATGCGTATGGCTGTAGAGTATGTCTGTAAGACTCCAAAAGACTTTGGGGCTTGAACCCTTATCATGCTAAACATGGCAAACCCTTTTCTTGCAGTGGAGATCCAGATATATCAGATGGCTTCCATTTAATCAGGATTTACACTGTCACTCAGATTTTGAATTTGAATGGATAAATTACATAAGGTTTTAAAAGTCATGAGTGGACTGCGGCAAAATTAATTTACAGGAGATGATAATTATAAGCTGCTAGCTTACTCTCAAATGCTGTAGTATACTGTTGTAATTGTTGTTAAATGTTAGTTTGTACAGAGAAAGTAATAAATATTGTTTAAACCAAAATTAATTTATTCATCAGGATAAGGGTTTAAGTTGAGTGTGAGCAGTTAACAGTAGTACAGGCTCTGATCAGGCTGCTCCAACAGGAAAAGTCTGTTCAGATCATGCACTACATCCTAGCACATAAAATGGCATCTGAAACTATATTTCGCATAAAGATTAAAGACATAACACAACCAGAGATAGCCAGACAAAGGGAGAAAGTTGTCCGAATATTCCAATAAAGAGATTGTTTAATTCAAAAGTGCGACAAACTCGAGTCATAATTTTCTTTAATCGTAATGAGGACGATTTTTATACACTAGATAAATCACATCCTTTAATTACATGTATGTCTCCGATATGTTTTCGACAATCAAATTAACGATAATCCAACTGTGCATGCAAGTATCCGGAAACAAAACAATCAAGTAATGTTAATCAGCCACGTGCTTGGTTTAATCGTACAAAACACCTGCATCTCACAAACTGCAAGACTGACCTGTCAATATTCTAGCCTTGATGCTCTGATTAGCTGAGAATCAGAATCAGAATTGTTAATGGTGACACGTCAAATGACATTCATACGCCAGGATACTGAGAGAGCAATACAGATGACTGTCCTCGCAAGGTAATGCTTGAACAAGCCTGGCGGCGACGATTAACAGTAAACTTTTGATCTGAAAGCGGTAGCTAAATTTAGAGATCAACTGGACACCCTCTGTCATCTTTTGATGTGTTACTGTTTTTTTTTTACACTCTATTACGAACGCGTCAGGCGAAAAATAATGACGTAATTAAGGATCCACGGCAGGTAATTTTACGCGTACAAAAGCAAAAACAGGCCTAAAAATACACCATCAAAATTTATTTGGAAAGTGACTGAACTTTTAGCAAACAGTGGAGGACCTGATCAGACACCACATTCTGCGGCATCTGATCTGGGCCTGCTCTGTTTGCCAGGGTATCCGTTTTGGGGTTTCTGGTACTAAATGGGTTAAGAATGGACCTCAGTACCCCTATTGATAATGGAGACAAAATGTTTTTCGAAATGGTTACCTCCCCTGACGATGTATCCATTCTACTTAAAAAGCACAAGATGCCTTTATTGCCTTTCATAAGGTTAATGTAATTAAATTCTTTTACTTTTGGATGTGGAGACTTAATCCTTTTCCTTTTTCGCTCGCCTTATGAAAGTAAGGGGTAGGTATTGCCATACTCCTAGCGTCCATCATCGGTGTTGGCATTAGATTGCACGACCCGCAGAAAAAGCGACCGACTGAAGTCGGTTGACTTTCTAAGTGCCCTAAAATCACCGTGTCATTCGGTCATTCTGTCAGTCTGTCTGTCCGTCCATAAACCGTTTGTGAAAATTGGTGATAGTGACTTTGCCGCTTGGAATATTTAAACAATTTTTGGCATACTGATAGATATCAATGAGATATAACCAATGAACTTGCGAAATATTACATTCCATTTAGTATAGCCTCGCCGAGGCGAAAGATGTGAAAATTTTCGAACTGCTTCTCCTCAAAAACCGTTGGGCCGATTGAAGTCAAATTTCATATGGAGCCTCTATGGGATGGGGGAAACCAAAATTTGCTCATGGGGTCCAGGTCACATGACCACAATGGCCGAGAAGCCATATATGGTCTGTCTGTCTGTCCGTCCGAAACCCGTTTGTGAAAATTGGTGATAGTGACTTAACCGCTTGGAATATTTAAACAATTTTTGGCATACTGATAGATATCAATGAGATCTAACCAATGAACTTGCGAAATATTATATTCCATTTAGTATAGCCTCGCCGAGGCGAAAAATCCGTAACCCGTTTGTGAAAATTGGTTATGTGACTTAACCGCTTGGAATATTTAAACATTTTTTGGCATACTGATAGATATCAATGAGATCTAACCAATGAACTTGAGAAATATTACATTCCATTTAGTATAGCCTCGCCGAGGCGAAAAATGTGAAAATTTTCGAACTGCTTCTCCTAGGAAACCGTTTGGGTCGATTGAAGTCAAATTTCATATGGAGCCTCTATGGGATGGGGGAAACCAAACTTTGCTCATGGGGTGCAGGTCACATGACCAAAATGGCCGCCAAGCCATATATTGTCTGTGACTGTCCGTCCGTAACCCGTTTGTGAAAATTGGTGATAGTGTCTTAACCACTTGGAATATTTAAACAATTTTTGGCATACTGATAGATATCAATGAGATCTAACCAATGAACTTGCGAAATATTACATTCCATTTAGTATAGCCTCGCCGAGGCGAAAAATGTGAAATTTTCGAACTGCTTCTCCTCGGAAACCGTTGGGCCGATTGAAGTCAAGTTTCATATGGAGCCTCTATGGGATGGGGGAAACCAAAATTCGCTCATGGGGTCCAGGTCACATGACCAAAATGGCCGCCAAGCCATATATGGTCTGTCTGTCTGTCCGTCTGTAATCCGTTTGTGAAAATTGGTGATAGTGACTTAACCGCTTGGAATATTTAAACAATTTTTGGCATACTGATAGATATCAATGAGATCTAACCAATGAACTTGCGAAATATTACATTCCGTTTAGTATAGCCTCACCGAGGCGAAAAATCCGTAACCCGTTAGTGAAAATTGGTGATAGTGACTTAACCGCTTGGAATATTCAAACTTTTTTGGCATACTGATAGATATGAATGAGATCTAACCAATTAACCTGCGAAATATTACATTCCATGTAGTATAGCCTCGCCGAGGCGAAAAATGTGAAAATTTTCTAACTGCGTCTCCTCGGAAACCGTTGGGCCGATTGAAGTCAAATTTCATATGGAGCCTCTATGGGATGGGGCTAACCAAAATTTTCCCATGGGGTCGAGCTCACATGACCAAAATGGCCGCCAAGCCATATATGGTCTGTATGTCTGTCCGTCCGTAACCTGTTTGTGAAAATTGGTGATAGTGACTTAACCGCTTGGAATATTTAAAAACTTTTTGGCATACTGATAGATATCAATGAGATCTTACCAATGAATTTGCGAAATATTACGTTCCATTTAGTATAGCCTCGCCGAGGCGAAAAATGTGAAAATTTTCGAACTGCTTCTCCTCGGAAACCGTTGGGCCGATTGAAGTCAAATTTCATATGGAGCTTCTATGGGATGGGGGAAACCAAAATTTGCTCATGGGGTCCAGGTCACATGACCAAAATGGCCGCCAAGCCATATATGGTAAAAACCCTTCAAAAATAGTCTTCTCCAGAACCACTGGGCAGATTTCCATGAAACTTGATAAATGGCATCTGGGACGTAGGCCCATCATAAATTTGCTAAAATGGTGACCCTTGGTTGACCTTGACCTTCTTTGTGCCTAGGTCAAACTTTGACACATCGTCACCTTAGGGCAAAAAGTCAATAACTCCAATACATTTGTATTGGAGTTATTGACTTTTTGCGCTAAGGTGACGACATATGCTTTTGTATTGGAAAATGTGAGAATGCATTTTATCCTGCAAACGATTCAGAATACAGTACTAAAGTATAAGATATATTTTTGCTCCTTACGATAAGGCGCATTTATTGGGGGAACCGTTTTAGGTCCAGGTCACATGACCAAAATGGCCGCCATACCCATATATGGTAACACTCATAAAGCTAAAAGCATCCGGCAGGTCGTGCACTTCAGCTGAAGCACTGGTTATAGATTAGAGTTAAGCTGTAAGCTCTTATTTGTAACATTTTCAAATTTATTTTCAAATCAACTTAACAACAGGAAAAGACAATATTTTACTGATACTTCCTCAATCAATATCACAAGTTTTTGGCTTAAACTGGACTTTTTTAGTTGATAGTTCACTCTTTATTACCACCTTTGGTTAACCCTTGAACTGCTGTATATTTAAATATGCCACATCCACTACTGAATATCAACCAGTCAGATTGCTTGATGAAAATTATTGCAAAAATTTAATAAACTGAATGGCAAACAATGCAGATCCTGATCAGATGGCTTCTCAGAAGCCATCTGATCTGGATCTTCATTGTTTGAAAGGTAAGGCATATCCGGGCTCAGCAGGACAAGGGTTAAAGTTTACTTGCAAGCTCTGATGTGCAGTGGATAGAGTCTCAGAATCTGAACCAGAAGGTAGTTTGTTCAAATCATGGTGGAGGAATTTTTTTCTTGATAAAAACATGTACTGGTAAACAGTTATTCTGACTTGCAACATTTTAGAGAGTACCCATTTTAGAATGTATTCTTTTTTTTTTTTTTTTTGGTCAAAAAAGATGGAAAATATAAATTTCATTTTTTAAAATGTATAGTCTTAAAAACAGGAATTCATGTTCATTTGTTCTTAGGGATACTTTTTGGTTCTCTTTTAAATGCTGCAGTCTATTTAGCTGTTTTAGATAAGAAAACCACTTAGAGGATCTAAGCCTGCCCAGGCAGAGCGGTGTGAGTTGGCCTGTCCGTGCTTATAAACCCTACTGGTTTCATTGGGTGACAGGGCTTGAGATGTCATTTCATCTCAATGTCGGGTTAAAGTCCCACAAAATTGGAAGCAACTAATTGGTATCTCTGTTGTTACATGTACATGTAGCTCAGCTTGATTTCGTCAATGCATAAAAGTACATGTATCTGTGTATTGTATTTAATACATACTGGTATAAATTATTTTTTCCTTCTTGTATTTATTATTATATTGTGGTCACATGAAAACTGTTATCTTGAAGATACAATTGATGACATAATTCCAGAAGATAAAGTTACCATAACCTTCCTGAAAACTTGGATACCTTAAGCTATTCCATAAATTTCAATAAGGAATTCTACATTCTGACATTACGGTAATGTTTCTGAGTATTGGGACAGACAGGCCTTAGCAGACAGTGCAGATGCAAATCAGACTGCTCCTGAAGGAGCAGACTGATCAGGGTCAACACTGTTTGCCATTCCATCTGCACTTTCTGGACCCCTTGCTGGATCATGAAACAAAATTGTTAAAATTTAAGGAGAATTACAATAAGTCTGAAAGGCATCCGAATATTTAGGATTTTTACGTTATGTCAAAATCATGCTACATGTAATTGCACATTCTCAACCGTCTTTCCTCCTTATCCCTTAAATGGTCTCTTCAAGGAAAATTTGTGATACACCACAACCACTTTATAAAACTATTAATGGGGTCCAAAACAGAGACCCTGTTAGTAAAACAACCCTGTTATATATGCTTAACTTTTTCGCAAACAGTGTAGGCCCTGATCAGATGCCGCGTTCTGCGGCATCTGATCTGGGCTTGCACTGTTGCCAATTATGCGTTTTAGGGTTTCCGGTACAAATGGGTTAGTTGTCTGTGTTGGTTCAGTCAAACCAAAGTTTGCAATACTGCAAGCCTCCGCTGTTGGTGACTGCTGTAAAAATCCTAAAAAGTCAGACATCTGAATATGTGTCTCATTTTGTATTGTTCTTTGAGGGCATCATGGAAGATTAGCTATTGATTATGCTTAAGTTGTAGCCCTCGTTAAATCAAGTCGTTACTTACTTACCTTGAGAACTTGCTGTAATTCTCCTAAAATTTTAACAGATTCGTTTCATGGTCCAGCTAGGAATAAAAAAAAGTGCAAACGGAATGGCAAACAGTGCAGACCCAGATCAGACTGCTCCTGAACTGGGTCTTTACTGCCTAGGTCTGTCTGACCCACAACTTAGGTTTATTATGATACATGTATGTGATCATCACTGAGTGCAAATTAAATATTTTGTGTACTGTTTAATAAACAGACTGCAATAAAAATAAAGGATCCACGAGTACTATAAAGATATTTTATATTGCAGTGGTTAATTAAAGAAACAGTGTTAGTTTCAGTTCAGGACCATTTTTTCAGCATATACACCACAACCTCTTTATAACACTATTAATGGGGTTCAAATTAGAAGCTGTGTTAGTTAACCCTTTTTAGCTCGCCTGTACGAAGTACATGGAGAGCTATTGTTGTCACCTCATTTGTGCACGTTTGCGTTTGCGTGTGTTCCCGTCACACTGCATTGAAGTTTTTCAAATGCTTATATCTCAGTAGTACCTCATCGCAGAGCACTCGTATTTGAAACCTAAGTACCTGGGAGGGTCTTCTGATGTTCAAAGACAACAGACGGTTACAGACCCCTGGGTTCATGCCCCGGGGTGGGGCTAGGGGTCAAAATATAGAACACCTCTGTACAACTGTGTTAAAGTTTTTGAATTGCGTATATCTCAACAGACACTCTTCACAAAGGATTCATATTTTACAATTTGGATACCCAGGTGTGTCTTCTGAGACTCCAAGACAACACACCCCTGGGTTCATGCCTGCGAGGACGGATGGGGTGGGGCTAGGGGTCAAAATCTAGGACACCTTTGTAATTTGTTATATACGTTTCCATTATGCTAACAAGTTATAAACACAATTGGTTATATATCTGCCAACCATGTGACATTGGTTCAAGTCTAAAAGGGTGATGGTCATGGTGACCTACTTTTCACGGTCCAGTGATTTTATCTTATATCTTGAAGACTATTTGTTGGAGAAATGTCAAACCTGGGATATTAGTACCATGTGAACCCATGATTGACCTCAAAATATATCTAGGTCACTGTGACCTATATTTCATGGTCCAGTGATTTTGCCTTATATCTTGAAGACTATTTGTTGGAGAAATGTCATCCCTTGGGATATTAGTACCATGTGACTCCATGATTGACCTCAAAATATATCTAGGTCACGGTGACCTATTTTTCATGGTCCAGTACTTTTGCCTTATATCTTGAAGACTATTTGTTGGAGAAATGTCATACCTTGGATATATGTGCCATGTGACCCCATGATTGACCTCAAAATATATTTATGTCACTGTGACCTATATTTCATGGTTCAGTGACTTTGCCTATTATCTTGAATACTATTCGAAGGAGAAATGTCATACCTGAATTATTAGTTCCGTCTGACCCGATAAATGACCACCAAATATATCTAAATCACTGTGACCTATATTTCATGGTTCAGTGATTTTGCCTATTATCTTGAATACTATTTGATGGAGAAATCTCATACCTGGATTATTAGTTCCATGTGACCCCATGATTGACCTCAAAATATATCTAGGTCAGTGTGACTATATTTCATGGTTCACTGATTTTGCCTATTATCTTGAATACTATTCGATAAAGAAATGTCATACCTTGATTATTAGTTCCATGTGACCTGCTGATTGACCTCAAAATATATCTAGGTCATTGTGACCTATATTTCATGGTTCAGTGATTTTGCCTTTTTTCTTGAATAATATTTTGATAACGAAATGTTATACCTGGGATATTACTTCAATGCAACCAGATGATTGACCTCAAAATATATCTAGGTCAGTGTGACCTTTATTACATGTACATGGTTCAGTGACTTTGACTTATATCTTGAATACTATTGGCTGGAGAAACTTCATATCTGAATAATGATTTCCATGTTACCAGATGATGGACATAGAAATATATCTAGGTCAGTGTGACCTATTTTCATGGTTCAATGATTAGCCTTATAATTCTGACTTAATTTGATTCTGAAATGCAATATCTGGAATATATGTTCAGGGCCTGACAAATCCAAAAATTTTCCACTTGCCCACCGGGCAAGTAAAATATTTTTGCACTTGCCCAGCTCAAAATCCTACTTGCCCAGGATTTTGGAACTCAAAGTGGGGTTGGATGTGGGGGGGGGGGGGGGCGGGGGTGGGGGATAATGGTGAAGATGATGAGGACCAACATTTATAAATATAATCCAAGGTTTCTGTCAAGTTTCAAGCACAACCACTTTTCATTAGGGTCTAGTTATTTCCTGTTAGTGTTCATTTCCCTTTGGTGTCTCTGATGGGAGCTCAGGGTTAATTGTATCGATTCCTGATCATTGCATTCACTTCTATTTATTACCCTCTGTGCGGTAATACGGTAGAAAATACTGTTGTTGTCACAGCTAATAACATTTCAAGTTAACCGATTAGCAATTTTAGATACTGTTATATAAACTCATTTAGCTTGACACCCACGATAAACACGAGCTGCAGCCGATATAGATCTACTCAAAAGATCAGAAGTGTCAGGGCAGCGAGATAAAAGATTAAAAGAATGCAGTTTATTTAGCTTGGATTTAATGATCCAACCTGAAGACGAGAACCCACTCTATCACAAACGAGCCCAAACGTTCACACCCACCCTACAAGCAAGTTCAATGCGATCATCATTTCCGCCATCTAAATCGTCGTCCACAAACCACCACTCCAATTTTTCTGCACGCGATCAGTAAATGACATCATCCGACCCCAGCAACATCGCACGTGTTTAACGTCATTGTTTTATTTTAATGGGGCCTATCACTTTCAGAAAAAAATGTTTGGAACCGGTAAAAAATATTTTCTCGATAGCTAAACGGTTGTGGATGGAGGCGTGACTAATCCGCGGTTACCAACATTAAAACATTGGACTTTTTCCGCCAGCGTCTGCTATTTGGCGCCAAAACATAACCATTCACGAGATAGTAGAATAGTCCGTTTTTACTACCGTAAGATGTAGCAAATCGTCTTGGGACCTATTAAATCATTTTCACATTGTGGATTAAATTTTATGGCAGGGATAAACGCAAATTAGAGACAATCTTATTTTCACACCTTGTCAAGCTTATCAATAGCGCTGGCGGTACACACGACACCAGAAATGAAAGACACGCACCGCCGGGCAATCATGTTTAATTGGTAATTATATGACAGGGATTAACAATAGTGTCATAAATGAACCGTTATAAAAACATGGATGGTTTCGTCTCTGAATTGCTGACAAAGCGGGAATTATTGTGATTTACTTACTGGTCTAGTTTTACTGTATTTAAGGACTCAAAAGACTGACGATTGTAGACAATTTTTTGCACTCGCCCGACCGGGCGTCAAAAGGTAAAAGTGCACCTGCCCGGCACGATTTCGGACTTGTCCCGGGCAGCCGGGCAATGGATTTGTCAGCCCCTGTATGTTCCATGTGACCTGATGATTGACCTCAAAATATATGTAGGAGAGTGTGATCTGTATTTCATGGTTCAATAGTTTTACTTATATCTTGAAGGCTTGAAACTGTGTTATATCCAAAACTGTTATAATGAACAATGTTATAATGAGGTTGTGGTGTATTCAAGAGAAGTTGACCCACCAGTTCTTTCTGTGCTTTGATTACCTTAAAAATTACCATAGATGGTCATTTTTCTAAATAATCTATACATTTTTATTCACTCATTTTGAAAAAAAAAAAAAAAAAAAAAGTCGTATTATGCCATGGCACTGTCCATCTGTCAGAATGTCTGTCCGCCCATCTGTCCATAAACATTCATGTACACTTCATAATTCAGTAATCATTGGGGATATCTTCGTGCAACTTAATAGGAATATGTATTAGGTCGAGATGATGTGTCACACACAAGAATGATTGTTCCCCCCTTCTTAGTTTCTGAGTTATGCCCCTTTGATTATTTTTTCATAAACATTCTTGTACGCCCCATGCCTCTGTAACCGTTAGTAATATCTTCAATAAACTTTATAAGAATATGTATTAGGCCATGACAATGTGTCATGCACAAGACTCAGGTCAGTACACTAAAGGTCAAGGTCATACTTTGAGGGCAAAGGTAAAAGAAAGAGCCTTTCTTTCATGTCTGGTCAATTACTTTGTTATTCATGGATGTATTTTGAAATTACATGTACTTGGCAGAAAAGTTAACCATCATGAGACGATGTGTCATGCACAAGACCTTGGTCAGTACCTCCAAGGTCAAGGACTTCCTTAGAGGTCAAAGGTAAAGACAAATGTCTTTCTTGTGTCTGGTCAATCCCTTTCTTATTCCAGGATAGATTTTAAAATTATTTAGCAGAAATGTTAATCATCATGAGATATCATATGCAAGACCCAGGTGAGTATCTCTAAGGTCAAGGTCATACATAGAGATCAAAGGTGAAGAAAAGTGACTTTTTCTAGTGTCTGCCACATACCTGGTATTCCTGGATGGATTTGGAAATTACTTGGCAGAAATGTTAACCATCATGAGACAATGTGTCATGCATGATACCCAGATTGGTACCTCTAATGTCAAGGTCATACTTAGAGGTCAAATGTAATGAAAAGTGTCTTTCTTGTATCTGGTCAATCCCTTTCTTATTCCTTGAGGGATCTGGATATTACTTGGCAGAAATGTTAACCATCATGAGACAAGTTTGTTGCACACAAGACAGGTCTGTACCTCCAAAGTCAAGGTCATACTTACATGTAGATGTCAAAGTTAAAACAAAAGGTCTTTTTTGTGTCCAGTCAATAATGTTTTTATTCCTGGATGGATTTTAAAATTACTTGGCAGAAATGTTTACCATTATGAGGTGATGTGTCGCATGCAAAACTCAGGTCCTCTATGGTCAGCCAGTCTCGGTAGCTGTCAGATGCACATCTGACTGGTGATCAGGTGGACGCGGGTTCGACACATGCCGGGTTGGAAACATTCCTACGTGGAGATTGATCATGAAATCTTTTTAATGGTCATTCTCTCCCTTCCGCTGATTCAAGAAGGACATTTGTCTGTTTCTTGCTAAAGAATGTGTATTGTTCTGTTAACCGCTTATGTATAAGCAAGGTTGGTCGGTAAATACCGGTGGCGGGAAGTCCCACTGGTATTTACCGTCCTGGGAAATACTCCAAATTTGAGCAAAAGTGGGAAATACTGGGAATTATGATTTTTGTTTAGTTATTTCATAGAAAAACTCTATTCATAGTTGTGTAATTTAATTGAAAAAATGAACAGTTAGCTGTTTTGCAATATATCTCCCCATACATATATGTCATAAGTCTGCTTTTACAAGCATAAATATAAAGTGATCTGTTGTTATGTAGTTATTTAAAATCACTCATATGTGATAAAATACCATAATGATCCCAATATTTGGGACAGACATGCCTGGGCAAACAGTGCAAACCCAGATCAGAATCACTTAGCTTCTTTAAGAGAGTTTGCCATTGGAACTACATGTTTTGTATGCTTTAGTGTAACACTAAACCACAAGGTTCAATTTTTTTTTGATTTACAACAACACTTTGGATGTTTGAACTTTAAGGATGTTTACACTAGTAAAAAAGGTTTTTGCAAGTTTGTCAAGCAATCATACTCCTAATGCTAAAAGATGTGATAATTTAATTGTTTGTTTGAGACAGGTATTAAAAGAGCACAGTTAATTTAAGCACAAAAAGTTTCTTAAATTTTCAACAGATACTCACCTAAGTATTAAAATTACATGTATTTGCAAGTCAGGGGAAATAGCTGAAAGTTAAAACTAATATTTTAGAATCATGTTTGAAAAGAAATTATATACATTCTATATGAAGGCAAGGGACTATAGATCTTTAAAGATAAAGATAAAGATAAAGAAGCTTTATTTAACGTCGCATATTCGAAACAAATAACATAAGCTCTGTAGAGCTTTTATTGCGACAAACAAAGTATCCTCTAACAAATACTTACCTGCCTTCATTTATCTTCCTAGGACTACCCCTGATAATGCGAGCGTCAGCCAAGGGAGCTCCTAGTACCATTTTTCACGCCTTTGGTATGGCGCGGCCGGGGATCGAACCCGCGACCTCCCATTCCCGAAGCGGACGCTCTACCACTGAGCTATCGGGGCCGGTTAATCTTTCAAGTTATTCAATATAAAAAGGGTTGGAAAATTCTTCAAAATTTTACTTGACTATCCTACATGACTAGGCGCATGTTAAGTTGTTAACTTTGGTAATGTCATAAGGACTAGACAAACTTTTTACTAGTCCTTCAATTTTTTTTGTCATTGCAAGCAGACAAGTGGAATTTTCAAGCCTTGCACGAACTTGAAATAATTTTGCTTTCAAATAGCTAGGTAGTTGGGGTATATTAAGCAGTCACAATTGGTACCACCTATGTAAATATATATTTCCCAGTATTTCCCGGGAATTCCCTGTATTTCCCGCCGTCCAGGGAAATATGAGTATTTCCTGCTTTTTGCCAACCTTGTATATAAGCCTGCCCAGGAAAAGTCTGGATAGGTAAACTGACTGGCACAAAAATGACCTAAATAGTGTTGACTGGGCCATTAAGCTGCAACACAAACAAAACCTCCATGGTCAAGTTCGTCCTTACAGCCGATTACTTGCCACAGGCGTATAATGCTGCACTTGCAGAGCTCTTGTTGCTTTAATATAACATGGTGGTTTCACTAAAGCTGTTTCTGTTTTGGACTCAGGTAATAGGGTTTTGAAGCAGTTTACTGGTATGTGCTTTTACTTTTGCAGGTGATGTGTTATGTCACTGTTGTGTGGACCCTGGACACTGTCACGACACTTGTTATACATGTCCTGCTGGTACTTATATGCCGTGAGTAAATCAGAGATAGAATCAGTGTTCTGGACATAGCAACAGATTAGGTTGCTATTTTATGATAATTGAAGGATTGTTTTTGTCAATTCTCCATAAAAACCTAAGTTGTGGGTATTCATTAGAACCGCCTCGACGGGGCGGTTCTAATGAATACCAACAACATAGGTTTATATGGAGAAATAAGGAAAACTATCCTTCAATAATCACAAAATACTCACCTTATCTGTTGCTATGTATGGAGCTGACAATTCCCCTTAAGCATTCTCAAATTTGTGCTCTTTTAGACTTGCATGCACAGTCATCTAATCGGCCCGAGCCTATCAGGGCTTGAAGAAATAGATGGGCTGCATGATGCTTCCACGCAGAGCTGACACCAACCCACACACGAGTAACTGGTAAACTGCTTAGAGGATCTAAGCCTGCCCAGGCAAAGTGGTGTGAGTCGGACCTTCCATGCTTAAACCCTATAGGTTTCATTGGGCGACAGGGCTTGAGAAGTCATTTTATCACAATGTTGGGTAAAAGTCCCACAAAATTGGAAGCAACATCTCCAAAATGACCTTTATAGTGTTGACGGGGACGTTAAACCTAAAATCAAACAAACAAAAACAGTCAGCTAATATGGCTACAATGTAGACAGCTTCCTCAAGGTCTCCTCTACAGGTCTGCCAGATTTTGTTTTGGTGTTTAACGACCCAGTCAACACTATTGCGGTTATGTCAAGCCAGTCAGTATACCTATCCACACTTTTTCTTGGCCGGCTTATACGTAAGCATTTAACCAGTACAATGCTAATTCTTTTGCGAGAAACTGACATATGCCTTTCTTGAACCAGCAGAAGGGAGAGTATGACCTAATAGGAAATATTTCTTTATCAGTATCTATGCAAGAATGTTGTCAACCCTAGCAGGTATTGAACCTGCGTCATGAAAACAAGTCAGAATCGCATCTGTGGTACTGAGGTGGGCCATGTCTGCCATTACCATGGATTAACTTGATAAAATTAATGTTCTGCCAAAAAACAAGCTGCAGTTTCCATCACTTGCTAAGTCAATCAAGTTAGAAAAAAATCTCTTTGTCTGGCACTGTTCCTAAAGTTTTGCAATTTCTGTTCCAAAAAGATTTCAAAATTATTAAAATTGATTGTTTTGTGAGTAATTTAACCCTTATCTTGTTGAATATTCATTTAAGCCACACCCATTTCTGTGTATCAACCAATCAAATTACTTGATGTAATTTATTGCTACAAATTCATAAACTGAATGGCAAACAGTGTAGATCCTGATCAGATGGCTTCTTCAGAAGCCATCTGATCTGGATCTACACTGTTTGCAAAGATAGGGATTGTCATGTAGCAAGATAAGGGTTAATTTATAAACAAGTCGTTTCTAACAACTGCTGCTTTTCTTATGTGGAAGTCAGGGGAACTTATTGACTTTTAATCTTTACCACTCTGTGGCCTAATTCTACAAACAAAAAAAAAAAAAAGAAATATATATTTGCTTTTACTTCCCATCCCCATCCCCACAACCCCCAAAACAGGTTTAGACATTCCATGCAAATTGTTTTCTTGAGACCACTATTAGGACTGGGACTCCTGCTTTGTTTTTTCATAAAATTCCTACTGTATTAAATAGTGGGATGGCACCTTTTTCTGAACAAAGGCTATGGGCTTCTGTTTTCATTATCCTTGTGAGAACCTTCGATTTGCATGTAATAATGCTGCTGTTTCAGGTATGCCAACAAAGCCGGGTGTTTACTATGTCCAGAGGGATACTACCAAGATGAAGAAGGGAAATCTCAGTGTAAACAGTGTGAACCAGGTACAAACTTCACCCTTCATATTTATTTGCAATGCTGATATGAATGTTTTAGCTCACCTGGGCCGAAGACTCCAGGGAAGCTTATAGTCCATCCATTGTCTGTTTGCCTTCCAACCACATGTTTGACCAGTTATATCTCAGCAGCCTGCAGGCTGATCTCAATCATTTTTTTCTGTAACATGCCTTTGTGGGGAAGAGATGTTGTGTAAGTTTTTTTATCGAAACTGAATGAAAACTTCAGTTATTTTGGTACCCGCAAGGTTCCATAGACTTACAATTGGAAAATGCTTGTCATCAAACTAGAGCCTTCAGTTTTGATTGGATCATTCTGAAACTTACAAATAATTAGGCTTAGGTCAAAAGTTTGGATGAGTTCAAAAACTGGCATGTTATGTTAATCATAGAGTTATGTCCCCTTGATTGCTGAAAATGCCTATTTTTAGCTCACCTGTCACGTAGTGACAAGGTGAGCGTTTGGGATCACTTTTTGTCCGTCGTGCGTGCGTGCATGCGTGCGTCCGTAAACTTTTCTTCAAACGACATCTCCTCCTAAACCACTGATCGGATTTTGACCAAACCTCACAGGAATGATCCTTAGGTGGTCCCCTTTCAAAGTTGTTCAAATGGTTCCGGTCAGTTGCACATATAGGTCACAGTAGCCAAAAATAGATTTTTTTCACCGAAAACTTAAAAAATCTTCTTCTCTGAAACCGCAAGGCCCAGGTCTTTGATATTTGGTATGAAGCTTCATCTAGTGGACCCCTACCAAGATTGTTCAAATTATAGTGCTGGGGCCAAAAATGCCCCCGCACGGGGGCCCTTTGGTTTTACATGGGCTTATATAGGGAAAATCTTTAAAAATCTTCTTCTCTGAAACTGCAAGGCCCAGATCTTTGATATTTGGTATTTTTCTTCATCTAGTGGACCCCTACCAAGATTGTTCAAATTATAGTGCTGGAGCTAAAAATGCCCCCGCACGGGGGCCCTTTGGTTTTACATGGGCTTTTATAGGGAAAATCTTGAAAAATCTTCTTCTGAAACCGCAAGGCCCAGGTCTTTGATATTTGGTATGAAGCTTCATCTAGTGGACCCCTACCAAGATTGTTCAAATTGTAGTGCTGGGGCCAAAAATGCCCCAGCACGGGGGCCCTTTGGTTTTACATGGGCTTATTTAGGGAAAATCTTTAAAAATCTTCTTCTCTGAAACTGCAAGGCCCAGGTCTTTGATATTAGGTATGAAGCTTTATCTAGTGGACCCCTACCAAGATTGTTCAAATTATAGTGCTGAAGCTTAAAATGCCCCCGCACGGGGGCCCTTTGGTTTTACATGGGTTTATATAGGGAAAATCTTGAAAAATCTTCTTCTCTGAAACCGCTACGCCCAGGTCTTTGATATTTGGTATGAAGCTTCATCAAGTGGACCCTACCAAGATTGGTCAAATTATAGTGCTGGGGCCAAAAATGCCCCCGCACCAGGGCCCTTTTGTTTTACATAGGCTTACATAGTATGACATAGTTTTACATAGTATGACCCATCTTCGTTCTTATGAATGTTTTCATTGCTCTTAAAGGAACTCATTTTTTGATTTTTATTATATAGGGAAAATCTTTAAAAATCTTCTTCTCTGAAACTGCAAGGCCCAGGTCTTTGATATTTGGTATGAAGCTTCATCTAGTGGACCCCTATCAAGATTGTTAAAATTATAGTGCTGGGGCCAAAAATGCCCCTGCACCAGGGCCCTTTTGTTATACATAGGCTTATATAGGGAAAATCTTGAAAAATCTTCTTCTCTGAAACTGCAAGGCCCAGGTCTTTGATATTTGGTATGAAGCTTCATCTAGTAGACCCCTACCAAGATTGTTCAAATTATAGTGCTGGGGCCAAAAATGCCCCTGCACCAGGGCCCTTTTGTTTTACATAGGCTTATATAGGGAAAATCTTTAAAAATCTTCTTCTCTGAAACCTCAAGGCCCAGGTCTTTGATATTTGGTATGAAGCTTCATCCAGTAGACCCCTACCAAGATTGTTCAAATTATAGTGCTGGGGCCGAAAATGCCTCCGCACCAGGGCCCTTTTGTTTTACATAGGCTTATATAGGGAAAATCTTTAAAAATCTTCTTCTCTGAAACTGCAAGGCCCAGGTCTTTGATATTTGGTGTGAAGCTTCATCTTGTTGACCTCTACCAAGATTGTTCAAATTATAGCCCTGGGGCCAAAAATGCCCCCGCTCCGGGGCTCTTTGGTTTTACATAGACTAATATAGGGAAAATCTTGAAAAATCTTCTTCTCTGAAACCACAAGGCTTAGGTCTTCGATATTTGTTATGACGCTTCAGCTAGTGGACCTCTATAAAGATTGTTCAAATTATAGCCCTGAGACCAAAAATGCCCCCGCCATGTGGCCCTTTGGTTTTACATAGACTTATATAGGGAAAATCTTTAAAAATCATCTTCTCTGAAACACAAGGCTTAGGTCTTTGATATTTGTTATGAAGCTTCAGCTAGTGGACCTCTACCAAGATTGTTCAAATTATAGCACTGGGGCCAAAAATGCCCCCACTCCGGGGCCCTTTGGTTTAACATAGACTTATATAGGAAAAATCTTGTTTTACATAGACTTCTATATGCCGGGTAAACCTTTAAAATCTTTTTACCTGAAACCAGAAAGCCATGGTCTTTCATATTCGATATGAAGCTTTATCTTGTGGACCTCTACCAAGATTGTTCAAATTTTAGCCCTGGGGCCAAAATTGACCCTGCCCGGGGCCCACTTGTTATGCTTTGGATCAGGTGAGCGAACCAGGGCCCTCCGGGCCCTCTTGTTGACTTTGTCATCACCGTAGCTTCAGTTTTGTATCTTTCTGAAATTTACATGTAAGTAGGCTGGTGATAAAAGCTCAGATGAAGTCAAAAACTGGCAGGGGCCTTTTAGTCATAGAAGTCACAGAGTTAAGAGTTATGTCCGCTTGATGTTGAAAATTTGCTATTTTTGACCCTGTCGTCAACACGCAAACTATAGTTTTGATAGGATCTATATAAGTAGACTGTGGATAAAAACTTAGATGAGTTGATTTATAAATCCTGGAATTGTGTCACCTTGATAATTGAAAAAGCCTACTTTCGACCTTGTCATCAGCATTGCTCCATCAGTTTTGATCAGATCTGTCTGAAACTTACATATAAGTAGGTTGGGGATAAAAGCTTTGATGAATTTTAAAATTCATTTGGACATGGATAAAAATAGAAGTGAAGGCAAGGATCAGGAATTGATGCAATTAACCCACAGCTCCCATCAGTGACACCAAAGGGAAAGAAACACAGACACGAAATGAACTAGACCCCAATGAAAACATCAACAGCAGAAGTTTGATTTCGATAATGTGTGTGTGTGAATTCAGGTTTACATCGCTTTCAACAATATTTCAGTCATATCACGACGGTGTCTGGTTGTGACAGGGAGCTCAATGCTCACTTTTATAGTGCTGCCTCACTGAAGTATCATGTCCCAGACACATTACATGATACCACACCAAGTCACATTATCCTGAAACTGGATCGACCAATCCTAGCTCTACCTGGTAAATCTGAGTGCCAAGCGAGGAGCAGCTAGTACCATTTTTAATGACTTTGGTATGTCGCGGCCTGTGATCGAACCCGTGACCTCCCGTTCCCCGGAGCGGACACTCTACCAACTGAGCTATCGGGGCCGGTTTGATTTCGATAAAGTTTGAAAACTAACACAACTGTCTGTTACATGGAGTTATGTCCTTTGATTGCTAAAGATACCTAAAAGCAACCTTCTTTGCTTCATAGCTCCATGGGTTTTAATTGGATTTTATTTAAACTGGTAGATAAGGATGACATCATCACTGACATGGATAATTGTTTAGAGGCTCTATAGATTTGTAAATCATCACGAAAACACGCCTATATAATTTTGATCCCCTTGTACCCCACTTTTATATTGTAAAAGGGCTTTACAGGGGTAAGCCTTATTTTTCTTATTTCTACTCTTAAATATAGATTGTGGGTATTTGTTAGAACCGCCTCAATGAGGCGGTTCTCATGACTGCCCACAATCTATATTTTGAGCAGAAATAAGAAAAATATCACACTTTTTCGTCTGAAATTTTGCTTTTTTCGGTGGTAAAGTTTTCAATGTATTTGTATAGGTGTGACATTGGACCTACATTGGGTGACTTGGTCTTACTTTTTAAGCAGAAATGAACATAAAGGACCGCCGTGATCCTCTTGTTTTCTTTTAGTAACCCTTTTCAAGCTGAATCAGAATATGCTGTTCATTAACATCTTCCATATTTCTTCTTTTGCTTTAATGATAAAACAGAAATGTTTCTGGAAAACATAGAAAGTTATATATCTCTGCAATCAATTATGCTTAAGCATGTTGGTGTGTGTGTGTTTATGAACTAAATTTGAGCATTAATATACATACAGCCTTGTGTACCTCAAATGTTTAATACCTCATATTACATGATATTACGAGGGTCCTCCAAACAGTTTTGTCACTGGGGTGTTATTTCCTAAACGCTCCATTTATATTTTTAGCTCACCTGTCACTTAGTGACAAGGTGAGCTTTTGGGATCACTTTTTGTCTGTCGTGCGTCCGTGCGTGCGTAAACTTTTCTTGTGAACACACTAGAGATCACAGTTTTGGGCGAATCATCATCAAACTTGTGAGTGATCATCATGACAATATCTCGGTCAAGTTCGAATATGGGTCATGTTGGGTCAAAAAGTAGGTCAGTAGGTCAAATCAAAGAAAACCTTGTGAACACTCTAGAGGCCATAGTTTTGGTCCGATCGTCATCAAACTTGCTCAAAATGATCATCTTGACAATATCTCGGTCAAGTTTGAATACGGGTCATGTTGGGTCAAAAAGTAGGTCAGTAGGTCAAATCATAGAAAAATCTTGTGAACACTCTAGAGGCCACAGTTTTTGGCGAATCATCATCAAACTTGGTCAGAATGATCATCATGACAATATCTCGGTCAAGTTCGAATATGGGTCATGTCGGGTCACAAATTAGGTCAGTAGGTCAAATAGAAAAACCCTGTGAATACACTAGAGGCCACAGTTTTGGTCCGATAATTATCAAACTTGCTCAGAATGATTATCTTGACAATATCTTGGTCAAGTTCGAATATGGGTTGACAAGGTGAGCTTTTGGGATCACTTTTTGTCTGTCGTGCGTCCGTGCGTGCGTAAACTTTTCTTGTGAACACACTAGAGATCACAGTTTTGGGCGAATCATCATCAAACTTGTGAACACTCTAGAGGCCACAGTTTAGATCCGATGGTCATCAAACTTGCTCAACCAACACTTATTCTCAAAGAACATTGTTCCAAATGTATCATGTACATGTGGTCTTATCGAGGATACCAAACATTTTCTTCTTCACTGTCCTCTCTATCACAACATCAGGATCGATATGTTACGGTCTGTTTCTCAGCTTTGTCAGCCCAGCCTTGATGTCCTCCTCTACAGTGATCCGAATCTTAATCATCATGAAAATACGCAAATATTTATTTCTGTTCATAACTATATTTTGAAAACTAAAAGGTTTCAAGTCAATTGATAAGTTGACATAAGAAACAAACACAAATTAATCTTAGTCGATGTATTCTGTCTAGAGTTCTAGTAAACTCTACGTGCTCAAGTATAGCATATGCAAAGATACATGTACCTTTGATAAGCATGGTCAGCAGCACACTAGATACCAGTAGGAACTGGAAGTTAGTTGGTCCCCGTGGAGCTCCCCCCCCCCCCCCACACACACACCACATACAGTTCTAGTTTTGTAGTCTCATGTTACTGTATGACCTCTTGTAAATTCTGGATATACGTATAACACCAACAATGCTGCAAATGTGTGATGGTTCCCAACAGGCGTTTGTGATAGAGCTGTGCTGCATCGGGGATGATCCAACGTTGTGACGTCAAAATATTGTTGATGCAATGCCGTAATGTCCAACCTCGACCCATTTGGGAACCACTATCACTTTGTAACAGCATAATTAAAATCTTTGCAATCGACAATTGCTTTGAATTTTCTCTGTTGTACCACTGACAAGTATCTAGGGATACAGATTCGTATAAGTCCTTGACTTTCTTCTGAATCCCTTTTGTATTATGTCATTTATTTACACTTTGTATTTGTATGTTTGCTATACGAATAAAATATGTTTAAACCAAACTTGCTCAGAATGATCGTCTTGACAATATCTGGGTCAAGTTTGAATATGGGTCATGTCGGGTCACAAAGTAGGTCAGAAGGTCAAATCATAGAAAAACCTTGTGAATACACTAGAGGCCACAGTTTTGGTCTGATAATTATCAAACTTGCTCAGAATGATTATCTTGACAATATCTCGGTCAAGTTCGAATATGGGTCATGTTGGGTCAAAAAGTAGGTCAGTAGGTCAGAGAAAAACCTTGTGAACACACTAGAGGCCACAGTTTGGTCCGATCATCATCAAACTTGCCCAGAATGATTATCTTGACAATATCTCGGTCAAGTTCGAATATAGGTGTTGTCAGATCAAAAAGTAGGTCAGTAGGTCAAATCATAGAAAAACCTTCTGAACACACTTGAGGCCACAGGTTTGGTACAATCATCATCAAACTTGCTATGAATGATCATCTTGATAATATCTTGGTTAAGTTCGAATATGGGTCATGTCGGGTCACAAAGTAGGTCAGTAGGTCAAATCATAGAAAAACCTTGTGAATACACTAGAGGCCACAGTTTTGGTCCAATCATCATCAAACTTGCCCAGAATGATCATCTTGACAATGTCTCTGTCAAGTTCGAATATGGGTCAATGTCTCTGTCAAGTTCGAATATGGGTCATGTTGGGTCAAAAAGTAGGTCAGTAGGTCAAATCAGAGAAAAACCTTGTGAACACACTAGAGGCCACAGTTTTTTGTCCGATCATCATCAAACTTGCTCAGAATGATCATCTTGACAATATCTCGGTCAAGTTTGAATACAGGTCATGTCGGGTCAAAAAGTAGGTCAGTAGGTCAAATCATAGAAAAACCTTGTGAACACTCTAGAGGCCACAGTTTTGGTCCGATCATCATCAAACTTACCCAGAATGATCATCAAGTTCGAATATGGGTACAATATGTCGGGTCAAAAAGTAGGTCAGTAGGTCAAATCATAGAAAAACCCTCTGAACACACTAGAGGCCACAGTTTTGGTCCGATCATCATCAAACTTGACAATATCTCGGTTAATTTCGAATATGGGTCATGTCTGGTCAATAAGTTGGTCAGTAGGTCAGATTGTTGAAAAACCTTGTAAACACACTAGAGGCCACAGTTTTGGTCTGATCATCATCAAACTTGCTCAGAATGATCATCTTGACAATATCTGGGTCAAGTTTGAATATGGGTCATGTCGGGTCAAAAAGTAGGTCAGCAGGTCAAAACGTTTTTGAACACTCTTAAGAGGCCACAGTTTTAGTCAGATCATCATAAAACTTGCTCAGGATGGACAATATCTCAGTTAAGGTCGAATATGGGTCATGTCAAATCAAAAAGTAGATCAGAAGGTTGTTTTGTCATAACTTTTGAACCGTTTGAGATAAAGCCTTCATATTTGGCATGTAGGTTCCTTGTGACAAGGGCTTCCCTCTTATATAAAGATTTGACCTGTGACCTTGACCTGTAACCTACTTATCATAACTTTCGAACCATATGAGATAGAGCCTTTGTATTTGGCATGTATGTTCCTTGTGACAAGGTTTTCTGAACCATTCAAAACTTTTGACCCATGACCTTGACCTTTGACCTAATTTGTCATAACTTTTGAAGCATTTGAGATACAGGGACAAGGGCTTCCTATTCATACATAAAAATGATCTGTGACCTTTACCTTGACATTTGACATATTCTATTATAACTTTTGAAGCATTTGAGATAGGGCCTTCATATTTGGCGTGTAGTTTCCTTGTGACAAGGGCTTCCTATTCATACAAAAATGATTTGTGATTTTGACCTTGACATGTGACCTACTTTATCATAACTTTTGAACTATTTGAGATAGAGCCTTTATATTTGGCATGTATGTTCCTTGTTGCAAGGACTTTCCAGCTTTACAAAAATTTTGACCTCTGACTTTGACCTTTGATCTTCTTTCTCATAACTTTTGAACCGTTTAAGATAGAGCCTTCATATTTGGTATGTTGGTACCTTGTGACAAGTGCTTCCCACCCATGCAAAATTTTTGACCTGATACCGGTCATTGCCCATATTTGGTAAAAACCTTTAAAAATCTTCTTCTCAGGAACTGAGTGGCCGATGACCTTGAAACTTGGTATCGAGCATCGGGGACTTGGGGGGTCCTTCCAAGTTTTTTAAATGATGACCTTTGGTTGACCTTGACCTGCTTTACGGCAAGGTCAAATTTGGTTACTCAGACATTTGTATGGAAAAAAGGCACAACTGTGGATTTTTTTTAATGCATGGTAGCTTGCGGCATCAGAAATGATATTTGCAATCAGCTGAATCTAATTTATCAATTCCATAGGTCAAGGTCATTTACTGACCTTTATCCTGAAGGCTCAGATTAAGTATTTTTATGCCCCCGGTATTTTATGCCCCCTTAGAAGGGCATATAGTTTTTGCACTGTCCGTTTGTTTGTGGGTTTGAAAGTCTGGGGAAGCCCGGGATCAATCCTGCTACCCCCTGGTTTACAAGGCAAGTAGCATGACCACTTCACCATGAAGGCTTCTAAACTTCATTGGAATGTTGTGTAGATGACCCTCTAGGAAAATAGCATAAACTATTAACAAATGGTCACAAGAGCCAAAAATAGAAAAACATTGTAAATTTGCTTCAAATGCGAACTCCTTCTAAACCCTTGGGCCAATTGGATTTAAAACTTCACAGGAATGTTGCCTAGCTGACTCCCTACCAAAATAGTTAAAACTCATTCCACTCCAATGAACAAGATGGCTGCCAGAGCTAAAAATAACAAAAAAATACCTTCAAACGACAATTCCTCCTGTACCCTTGGGCCAATTTCATTCAAACTTCGAAGTAATGTTGCTTAGATGACCCTCTACCAAAAAGGCTTAAATGATCCTGATCCAATGAACAAAATGGCCACCAGAGCTGAAAATGGATAAATATTGTAAATTTGATTCAAACGTGAACTCCTCCTAAACCCTAAGACCAATTTTAATCAAACTTCACAGGAATGTTGCCTAGGTTACTCCCTACCAAATAAGCTAAAATCACTCTGCTGATGAACAAGATGGCCACCAGAGCTAAAAATAGAATGTACTGGAGACAGTGACACACAGGTGAGCGAACCAGGGCCCTGTGGGCCCCCTTGTTTTATGTCACCGGTAGCGATAGCGGGGACATATTTTTGCCCAGTCTGTGTGTTTGTTTGTTGGTTTGTATGTGGACAACTTTAACGTTGGTCATAACTTTTGAACCGTTTGAGGCAGAGTATTCATATCGGGCATGAAGGTTCCTTGTGACAAGAGCTTCACATTCATGCAAAAAATTTGACATGTGACCTTGACCTTTGACCTACTTAAAAGAAAAAAATAAGATTGGTCATAACTTTTGAACCGCTTGAGATACAGCCTTCATATTTGGCATAGAGCTTTACATTCATGCAAATAATTTTGAATTGTGACCTTCACCTTTGCTTTAAACTTTATATTTTAATTGCTTCAGTGGCATGTATATGTAACAGACAAATATATATTGTCCAGGATTTGACATTAAGCCAAAGGCTTGTGCAGTGGCCATCTCCTTGACCTTTGACCTATTTAAAATAAAAAAATAACATTTTGGTCATAACTTTTGAACCATTTGAGATACAGCCTTCATATTGTGCATGTAGGTTCCTTGTGATAAGAGCCTTACATTCACACAAACAATTTTGATCTGTGACCTTGATCTTTGACTTACATGAAAGAAAAAGTTAACATTGGTCATAACTTTTGAACCATTTGAGATACAGCCTTCATATTGTGCATGTAGGTTCCTTGTAACAAGAGCTTTACATACATGCAAAAAAATTTGACCTGTGACCTTGACGTCTGACCTACTTAGAAGAAAAAAATAACATTTTGGTCCTAACTTTCGAACTGTTTGGGATAGGGCCTTCATATTTGGCATGTAGGTTCCTTGTGATAATAGCTTTACATTCATGCATTTTTTTTACCATGACCATGACCTTTGACCTACTTAAAAAAACAAATAAAATTGTTCATAACTTTTGAATCGTTTAAGATAGAGCCTTCATATTTGGCATATAGGTTCCTTGTGACAAGAGCTTTACATTCATGCAAAATGTTTTGACCTGTTACCTTGACCTATGGCCTACTTTAAAAAACAAATATTATTGTTCATAACTTTTGAACCGTTTAAGATAGAGCCTTCATATTTGGCATGTAAGTTCCTTGTGCCAAGGGTTTCCCACTCTAATTAAAAATCTTGACCTGTTTCCTTGGCTTTGAACTGTGACCAACTTTGAAAAAAAAATGACCATGCCCAGGGATATGTTCGTGTTTCACAAATACATCTTGTTCCATATTGCAGGCCCTCAAAGAACCACTCCCACCTCTGCCGAAACACAGTTTTGTAACCTTTGGATCAAATTTCTAAAAGCTGCTTGGTAGTTTTCTTTGGGTACCTGCTGGAGGCTCTAATAAATTGCACTGCCAAGTGCACTTCTGGACTTATATTTCTTTCCTGAAAGAATTTTCTTGAACCTTGGAAACAAGAAAAAGTCACATGGGCTCAGGTCAGGAGAATAGGCGGGATGATTTACAACCTCGACCTTTTCAGCAGCCAAATACAACCTCACAACCTCAGACTTGTGAAAGGAGGCATTGTCATGGATCAGGTGCATTCTTGACCAACCCTTGCTTGGATGCTTCTTATTGTAGAATGCCTTGACTTTCTTTAGTACAGCGTTCTAATAGAATCGCACAGTGACTCTATGACCAGAAGGACAAGCCACTTGAACCACTGGCCCACTATAATTGAAGAAGATTGCATACAAGATCTTCTTGGAACTGATGGTTCTCTTGGCAATACAGGGGCGCTTTTGATCTTTGTGCTTCCACTGTTTGTTATCAGCTCTTCTCTGTTGCTCAAACATGTGCACCCAGGTTTTGTCACCTGTTAGCAAATTGGAAATAACTCAGGTGTCACAGTTTTGTATTTTTTCAAGAGCTATTGGACGCATTTAAGGCATTGCTTCTTTTGCTCCTCAGTAAGCAAATGTGGCACTCACCTAGCGCAAATCTTTCTCAAGAATGCTGCCTTCTGACACGCCAGTGCATTTAGCTATCTCTTTCACTGACAGCTGCGCATCTTCTTCAATCGCTGTCTTTACAGCAGTGATGGTTGCCTTGGTGCAGGAGGTCTTGGGCCTACCAACACAGGCATCATCTTTGACCCAATGATTTACAATTTTTAAAAGCTTTGACCCGGTGATAAATTGTGCGCTTTGAAATTGCAAGAGGTTCATATATGCCAAACAATTCATCAAATATCTGTCTTGAACCTATGTCAAGCCTAACATGGCATTTAATGTAGCTGCAAATTTCAGCCTTTCTATGTCCATTTTACAGCCCATAGGGGCTTGAAGAAATATATGGGCTGCATGATGCTTCCACGCAGAGCTGAATCCGGCCCGCACACTGGTACTGGTAAACCGCTTAGAGGATCTAAGCCTGTCCAGGAACCGCGGTGTGAGGCGGACCGTCCATGCTAATAAACCCTATTGGTTTCATTTGGCGACAGGGCTTGAGATGTCATTTCATCTCAATGTCGGGTAAAAGTCCCACAAAATTGGAAGCAACGTCTCCAAAATGACCTTTACAGTGTTGACGGGGACGTTAAACCTCAAAACAACCAACCAACCATGTCCATTTTACAGTGTTACTCGTAAGTAAATTGGGCAGTGTATGTGAATGTATGTATTTCAATTTGACATACCTCGGTCATTATAAAAGCAATTTGTACAAAGTAGTTTTAACTGCTATTGGTAGCTATTTGAAAGGCTATTCAAGTGCAGTGAAGTGTTATCAGAACTACAAACGATAAAACTACACAAATCTGTTAGTGACAAAACTTTTGAAGGACCCTCATAACATGTACTGAGCAACTTTCAACAAACTTCACTGCACATGTTCATTAATATTTTGAAGAACATAGCATTAGAGGATGCTATTAAAAGTCCTTTACTCCTTTGTCAGCTCAATTACATTTATTGTTGCAGGATATTACAGCAATATAACAGAAGCCACAGAATGTGAACCATGTGATCCTGGACATTACTCAAATAAAAACCACTCAAAATCTTGTGCACCATGTGAGATGGGACACTATGCTAATGCAACAGCTTCAGTCAACTGTGATATTTGTGAACCAGGTAATGACTGACAAGAGATCTCACACTTGTGGCCACTACATTTGAATTCTATGAAACAAGACTTTGGCAAATTGCATATATTTCATACAAAATGGTTACGCATGTTTATTTTACACATGCACTCATAGTTTCAGAAAATGAGGAGTAAGAAGTAATTTAAACAGGCTTCCATGACCTAGTGGTTAAGAACATTGACTCTTAAACATTAGGTCTGTCATCAATGTGGGTTCAGTCTTGCTCAAGTCACATGTTGGATCCCAAGTTCGGCATCGAAGGGCCGGTGGGTTTTCTCCTGGTACTCTGGTTTTTGCAAACCTCTGATTAAAGATCACCTCTATATAGGTGAAATAACCTTAAAAGGGCCATAAAACCAAATAAAATGATATTTTTTCTTATTTCTTCATGAAAAACCTGTCTTTTATGTGCTTTTATTAGGATTGTGATTCCAAGAAATTGCCCCAAAATACATGTAGGTTCCTGTCAATAAATAAGGAAAAATTTCGATTAATTATCCTCTTTACTTTAGAAGCCTCCGTGGTGCAGTGGTTACGCTCCTCCCCTTGTAAACCAGGGATCGCAGGATCGATCTCGGGCTTTTCCAGACTTTCGGATGAGTCTTTAAACCGAGGTCCCGTCTCCGTATGACCTAAGCTGTTGGTGGGACTTAAACCCCAAAAAATCACTCACTCCTATTTACTTCCCTTTAATCTGAATGGTACTCACAACACAGATTTTTATGAAGATGAAAAAAAATTTCTTTTAAGGGGAATGGGAACACATGGCATATATTTTCTGCCATTTTTCAGAGGGAGACAACTTTCAGGAGTTCCTGTTCACTTTTCTATAGACTCTGTTCCACTGAAAAAAGGGGTCTACTCTTAAAGGAAAGAATTTGCCTTTAAGGGTTGACCCCTATTGACATCGGATACAAAAATACTTTAGAAAGAGTTGCCTCCCCTGACGGCGGCACCCGCCCATCAGGGCTTGAAGAAATAGATGGGCTGCTTGATGCTTTCGCACAGAGCTGAAACCAACTTCACATGAGTACTGGTAAACTGCTTAGGGGATCTAAGCCTGCCCAAGCAAAACAGTGGGAGTTGGACTGTCCATGTTTATAAACCCTATTGGTTTCATTGGGCAACAGGGCTTGAGATGTCTTTTCATCTCAATGTCAGGGAAAAGTGTCACAAAATTGGAAGCAACAGCTCCAGAATGACCTATTACAGTGTTGATGGGGATGTTAAACCTCAAATCAAACAAACAAAGAAGGTGTATCCATTCCCCTTAATTGTCCTCATTACTTCCCCTTACCTGGAGCTATGCACAGAAGACTAACAGTAAAGTGATATGTAATGTATGATAGTAGGATGTTATATAACATTATGACAATGTTTATAATGTTATTCACATGATCCCAGGTTATAACTATATTAGCAAAGACTTGTATTGCTGATACAGTCCGCTGACAAATACATGTAGATGGCAGTGACTTAGCCGACTGTTTTAGCTATTTTACCGTTAAACCTATAAGCTTTGCACTGTTTATAACAAAAACGTGTGATGACATCACTGGCTACTATTCCTCGTCAGACAATATATATTTCTGATTACGCCATAGATTGATTGTTTGTCAGTCGACCCAAAACTACTATACTAAACACAGTAGCTTTATGTTGCTGATGTCCACATCACTATCACCGATAAGCCTGACTGTATTGAAACACAGACTCATGCTTCTTTATAAAACAAATAAGAAAATAGCAGTTTTGGAAAACAAATACAAGAATTTTAAAACCACTTGGAAACAATATCATCATTTGATGTCTGAGACTTAATGTTATAGTTAAGGGTTGACTTGGAATAATTGTAAAGTGTGCTGGTCGGATGGTCCTCCCCCGGACCACTACACACCAAAATGATTGGGAAAATAAACGGGCATCCAACAGGATGCTGAAAAAAAAAAAGATAAGTATGAAATAAAGGTGAATGTTATTTTGTTATTTATAGCCATGCTGTTCTGATCATTGTGCGGTCAGGGAGCTGTTTTAAGATGGTTATCTGTCAAATCAGTCTGCACTGAACTCATGTTGGATTTGGCAAACAGTATAGAGCCATATCAGATGCCACTTAGAGTGGCATCTGATTAGGGTCTACACTGTTTGCATACGGTACAGTAAAATAAAGGGTTACAATGAGCTTATCAGTGCTGTCAGTGCTTTGATTATGTCTGTAATTGGGCACTACACAGGTGATTTGCAGAGGCAATCGGTTTTTGTTAACCAAGAAAATCTCTGCGATACTGTCACAGTTAGTTATAATGTGGGTTTAACCCTTATCTTGCTGTTCACGACAACCCCTATCTTTGGAAACAGTGTAGATCCAGATCAGATGGCTTCTGAAGAAGCCATCTGATCAGGATCAACACTGTTTAACATTCAGTTTATGAACTTGCAGGAATAAATTACATCAAGTAATCTGATTGTTCAAAGTCGGAGATGGGTGTGGCTAAAATGAATATTCAGCAAGAGAAGGGTTAATGACTGATTATAGAAATCTATGCAAAGAAATACTTCCATGATTCTGCCCAGAAGATTTATTGACCAATAATTCTTTAGTTTTGCTCTTCACATGGAAATGTGTTCAGCTGACATTTTATTTGGACATTTTTGCAAGGGAGACAACTTTCTTTGCTTCCTTGAAGCCTTCTTGTAATATGGGTTTCTTAAAAAGGTAAGGATTGCTTGGGTGAAGCGAAGTTGTCATGTATCTTGCATCACTGGGGTGTCCAACTGATATTGGCTTACAGTTGGGCAAGCCTGCTGTCATTGCAACAGGTATAGGTAGAGGGCAATGTTTCTACACTTCCATTTATTTTCCTCTGTCTCCCCTGTCCATCACTTTCATCTCATCTACTTTCTCTTCTATCTGTTTTCTCCCTTTCTCTGGGAGAGGACACAAAATGACCCACAAGGGTTGACATGTTGTTAAACCCCAACACAATCTATCAGATCCTTTAAAAGGTTTCCTTTTATAGTATTCCTATTGATAAGCTGAGGGTGACAAAAATATTTTTGAAAGAGTTGCCTCTTTTGAAAGTGTATCCATCCATTTGTGTTAACACACCACAACCACCTTATACCACTCATCTTTATAACACGTTTTGAATATAACAGTTTAAAGATGGAACTAAAAATATATAGATTATATAGAAAAATGACCATAAACGGCTATTATCCCCTCCCACAACATAGTTGTGATGGGGGATATAGCATTTGTCCCGTACATACTTTTGTCATCACGCTAGCGCCTGCATTTCTTGACCGATTTTAATATAACTTCACACAAATGTTCCTTATGACAATATCTCGAGCGAGTTCGACTTTCAAGGTCATGACGTCAAGGTCAATGTCACTGTGGCTATTTTAGAAAATCTTTGTCATCACTCTAGCGTCGACATTTCTTCATCAATTTCATTATAACTTCACACAAATGTTCCTTGTGACAATATCTAGAGCGAGTTCGACTTTCAAAGTCATGGCCTCAAGGTCAAGGTCACTGTGGCTATTTTTAGAAAAACTTGGTCATCGCTCTAGTGCCTACATTTCTTCACTGATTTCAATATAACTTCACACAAATGTTCCTTATGACAATATCTCGAGCGAGTTCGACTTTGGCGGTCGTGACCTAAAGGTCAAGGTCACTGTGGCTATTTTAAGAAAAACTTTGTCATCGCTCTAGCGCCTACATTTCTTCACCGATTTCAATATAACTTCACACAAATGTTCCTTTTGACAATATCTCGTTTGAGTTCGACTTTCAAGGTCATAACCTTAAGGTCAAGGTCACTGTGGCTGTTTTTAGAAAAACTTTGTCATAGCTATAGCGCCTACATTTCTTCACTGATTTCAAAATAAGTTCACACAAATGTGCCTTATGACAATATCTCCAGCGGGTTTGACTTTCATGGTTGTGACCTCAAGGTCAAGGTCACTGTGGCTATTTTTAGAAAAACTTTGTCATCGCTCTTTTATTCACCGATTTCAATATAACTTCACACAAATGTTCCTTTTGACACTACCTCGAGTGAGTTCGACTTTCAAGATCGTGACCTCAAGGTCAAGGTCACTGTGGCTTTTTAGCTCACCTGTCACGTAGTGACAAGGTGAGCTTTTGTGATCACATTTTGTCCGTCGTCCGTCGTGTGTGCGTCCGTGCGTGCGTGCGGGCGTAAACAATTTCTTGTCCGCACGATAGCATCTTCATTTATGATTTGATTTTAACCAGACTTGCACACAACTTGTACCACCATGAGATCTAGGTTCCTTTCTTGAACCAGCCATAACCCATCATGTGTTACGGAGTTAGGGCCCCTGAAAGGGCAAAAATTGCCTATTTTGGTCTTGTCCGCACGATAGCATCTTCATTATGCCCCCAACTTTGAAAAAGTTGGAGGGGCATATTGCTTCTGCATCGTTCGTCCGTTCGTCTGTTCGTCCATTCGTCCGTCCGTTACGCTTTTGATGCATGGCATAACTAAAGAACCGTGTATGCTAGGGTTTTGAAATTTCATATATGGATTCCTCATGGAAAATTAGCTGACGCGTATTTTTTTTCTCGTCCGGATTATGCCCCCTTCAAGAGTTATTGCCCTTTGAAATTTTTTAATAAAATCTTGTCAGCAAGATATCTCAAAAACTATTGGAGCTAGAGCCTTGAAAGTTGGTGATTATATTGGTGGTGATGAGTAGATGAACTGATTAACTTTTGACAAAATTCCGAAAAATACTTTGTGAGTTATGGCCCTTTGTCATTTTGGTAATTTGTGCCCATTGTAATGTATGCTAAAAGTGATGCATAGCACAACTTTAGAACCGTGTATTCTAGGGTTTTGAAATTTCATATATGGATTCCTCATGGAAAAGTAGCTGACGCGTATTTTTTTTCTTGTCCAGATTATGCCCCTTTTAAGAGTTATTGCCCTTTGAATTTTTTTTAATAAAATCTTGTCAGCAAGATATCTCAAAAACTATTGGAGCTAGAGCCTTGAAAGTTGGTGATTATATTGGTGGTGATGAGTAGATGAACTGATTAACTTTTGACAAAATTCTGAAAAATACTTTGTGAGTTATGGCCCTTTGTCATTTTGGTAATTTGTGCCCATTGTAATGTATGCATAAAGTGATGCATAGCATATCTTTAGAACCGTGTATGCTAGGGTTTTGAAATTTCATATATGGATTCCTCATGGAAAAGTAGCTGATGCGTATTTTTTTTCTTGTCCAGATTATGCCCCTTTTAAGAGTTATTGCCCTTTGAATTTTTTTTAATAAAATCTTGTCAGCAAGATATCTCAAAAACTATTGGAGCTAGAGCCTTGAAAGTTGGTGATTATATTGGTGGTGATGAGTAGATGAACTGATTAACTTTTGACAAAATTCTGAAAAATACTTTGTGAGTTATGGCCCTTTGTCATTTTGGTAATTTGTGCCCATTGTAATGTATGCATAAAGTGATGCATAGCATATCTTTAGAACCGTGTATGCTAGGGTTTTGAAATTTCATATATGGATTCCTCATGGAAAATTAGCTGACGCGTAGATTTTTTCTTGTCCAGATTATGGCCCTTTTAAGAGTTATTGCCCTTTGAAATTTTTTTAATAAAATTTTGTCAGCAAGATATCTCAAAAACTATTGGAGCTAGAGCCTTGAAAGTTGGTGAATAGATTGGTGGTGATGAGTAGATGAACTGATTAACTTTTGACAAAATTCCGAAAAATACTTTGTGAGTTATGGCCCTTTGTCATTTTGGTAATTTGTGCCCATTGTAATGTATGCTAAAAGTGATGCATAGCACAACTTTAGAACCGTGTATTCTAGGGTTTTGAAATTTCATATATGGATTCCTCATGGAAAAGTAGCTGATGCGTATTTTTTTTCTTGTCCAGATTATGCCCCTTTTAAGAGTTATTGCCCTTTGAATTTTTTTTAATAAAATCTTGTCAGCAAGATATCTCAAAAACTATTGGAGCTAGAGCCTTGAAAGTTGGTGAATAGATTGGTGGTGATGAGTAGATGAACTGATTACCTTTTGACAAAATTCCGAAAAATACTTTGTGAGTTATGGCCCTTTGTCATTTTGGTAATTTGTGCCCATTGTAATGTATGCTAAAAGTGATGCATAGCATATCTTTAGAACCGTGTATGCTAGGGTTTTGAAATTTCATATATGGATTCCTCATAGAAAATTAGCTGACGCGTATTTTTTTCTTGTCCGGATTATGCCCCTTTTAAGAGTTATTGCCCTTTGAATTTTTTAAATAAAATCTTGTCAGCAAGATATCTCAAAAACTATTGGAGCTAGAGCCTTGAAAGTTGGTGAATAGATTGGTGGTGATGAGTAGATGAACTGATTAACTTATGACAAAATTCCGAAAAATACTTTGTGAGTTATGGCCCTTTGTCATTTTGGTAATTTGTGAAAAACTTTGTCATCGTTCTAGCGCCTACATTTCTTCACCAATTTCAATATAACTTCACACAAATGTTCCTTATAAAAAAATCTCGAGCCAGTTCGACTTTCAAGGTCATGACCTCAAGGTCAAGGTCACTGTGGCTATTTTTAGAAAAACTTTGTCATCGCTCTAGCACCTACATTTCTTCACCAATTTCAATATAACTTCACACAAATGTTCCTTATAAAAAAATCTCGAGCGAGTTCGACTTCAAGGTCATGACCTCAAGGTCAATGTCACTGTGGCTATTTTTAGAAAAACTTTGTCATCGCTCTAGCGCCTACATTTCTTCACCAATTTCAATATAACTTCACACAAATGTTTCTTATGACAATATCTCAGCGATTTCGACTTTCAAGATCATTACCTCAAGGTCAAGGTCACTGTGGCTATTTTAAGAAAAACTTTGTCATCACTCTAGCGCCTACATTTCTTCACTGATTTCAATATAACTTCACACAAATGTGCCTTATGACAATATCTTGAGCGAGGTCGACTTTCAAGGTCATGACATCAAGGTCAAGGTCACTGTGGCTATTTTTAGAAAAACTTTGTCATTGCTCTAGCGCCTACATTTCTTCACTGATTTCAATATAACTTCACACAAATGTTCCTTATGACAATATCTCGAGTGTGTTCGACTTTCAGGGTCATGACCTCAAGGTCAAGGTCACTGTAGCTATTTTTAGAAAAATTTTGTCATCACTCTAGCACCTACATTTCTTCACCGATTTCAATATAACTTCACACAAATGTTCCTTATGACAATATCTCTAGCGAGTTCCACTTTCAAGGTCAAGGTCACTGTGGCTATTTTTAGAAAAACTTTGTCAATGCTCTAGCGCTTACATTTCTTCACTGATTTCAATATAACTTCACACAAATGTTCCTTATGACAATCTCTCAAGCCATTTCAACTTTCAAGGTCAAGGTCACAATGGCTATTTTTAGAAAAACTTTGTCATCGCTCCAGCGCCTACATTTCTTCACCGATTTTATTATAACTTCACACAAATGATCCTTATGACAATACCTCGAAAGAGTTCGACTTTCAAGGTCAAGGTCACTGTGGCTATTTTTTAGAAAAACTTTTTCATTGCTCTAGCGCTTACATTTTTTCACCAATTTCAAAATCGATTCACACAAATGTTCCTTATGACAATATCTGTAGCGAGTTCCACTTTCAAGGTCAAGGTCACTGTGGCTATTTTTAGAAAAACTTTGTCAATGCTCTAGCGCTTACATTTCTTCACCAATTTCTATATAACTTCACACAAATGTTCCTTAAGACAATATCTCGAGCGATTTCGACTTTCAAGGTCAAGGTCACTGTGGCTATTTTTAGAAAAACTTTGTCATCACCCTAGCGACTACATTTCTTCACTGATTTCAATATAACTTCACACAAATGTTCCTTATGACAATACCTCGAGTGAGTTTGACTTTCAAGGTCAAGGTCACTGTGGCTATTTTTAGAAAAATTTTGACATGGCTCTAGCGCTTACATTTCTTCACCGATTTCAGTATAACTTCACACAAATGTTCCTTATGACAATATCTCGAACTATTTCGACTTTCAAGGTCAAGGTCACTGTGGCTATTTTTAGAAAATCTTTGTCATCGCTCTAGTGCCTACATTTATTAATGGATGTTAACAGAACTTCACACAAATGTTTCTTATGGTAATATCTCGAGTTGCTTTGACTTTCAAGGTCATGACCTCAAGGTCAAGGTCACTATGGCTATTTTTAGAAAAACTTTGTTATTGCTCTACCGCCTACATTTATGATTTTAATCTAACTTCACACAAAAGATGCTTATGATAATATCTTGAGCAAGATCTACTTCGCGGCCATGGCCTCAAGTCAAGGTCCCTATGACTATTTTTAGAGAAATATTGTCATCACTCTAGAACCTACATTTATGGATGGATTTTTAAACAAACTTTACTCAAATGTTGCATATGATAATATCTCAAGCAAGTTTGACTTTTGCCATTTCAGTGTTTTCCACACACAAAGTTGTCTCGTGCGAGGGGATTTGTATCGCATGCGATGCCTTGTTTTTTTTTTAATAAAATCTTGTCAGCAAGTCCATATCTTGAGAACTATTAGAGCTTCATTAATCATTCTTGGTACAAACTTGCATCCAGGCATTGCAACTTCAACGCAAGCATTATATCTGACCTTGACCTATATTTCATGGTTCACTGACTTCGTGAATTATTGCGACCACCCTGACTTTCACCATTTCTCGAAAACTATTAAAGCTTTTTAAATTATAATTGGTACAAACTTGCATCTAGGAATTGCAACTGCAACGCAAGCATCCATATTTGACTTTTACCCATATTTCATGGTTCACTGACTTTGTGAATTATTGCGACCACCCTGACTTTCTATCAAATGTAAGAGTCCATTTCTCAAGATCTATTACAGCTTCATTAATTGTATTTGGTACAAGCTTGCATTTAGGAATTGAAACTTCAATGCAAGTATCCATTTCTGACCTTGACTTACATTTTATGGTTCACTGACTTTGTAAAATAGTGTGACAACCCTAACTTTCACCCTGATGTAAGAGTCTGTTTTTAAGAGTTTCATTGATGATACTTGGTACATGCTTGCAACTAGGAGTGAAATTTTTATGCAGGCATCCATGTATGACCTTGACCTAGATTTCATGGTTTGGTGACTTTGCGCCCCCACAGGCGGGACATAGCCTTCAGGAGAATTCTTGTTGTATGTTTTTGAGTCTTCAACAATATTTGTTGAATATTTTGCCATCTAAGGACAAGCAAAGGTTGGGGGCATTGTGTTTTACAAACACCATTTCTAGTTTATGATTTGATTTTAACCAGACCTGCACACAACTTGTACCACCATGAGATCTGGGTTCCTTTCTTGAACCAGCCATATCCCGTCATGTGTTACGGAGTTACGGCCCCTGAAAGGGCAAAAATTGCCTATTTTGGTCATGTCTGCATGATAGATGTTTCATTTATGATTTGATTTTAACTAAACTTGTACACAATTTGTACCACCACAAAATCTCGTTAAAGTTCGAATATGGGTCATGTCGGGTCAAAAAGTAGGTCAGTAGGTCAAATTAGAAAAAAAAAACCTTGTGAAGACACGAGAGGCCACAGTTTTGGTCCGATCATCATCAAACATGCCCAGAATGATCATCTTGACAATATCTCAGTCAAGTTCGAATATGGGTGTTGTCGTGTCAAAAAGTAGGTCAGGAGGTCAAATCATAGAAAAACCTTCTGAACACACTAGAGGCCACAATTTATGTCCAATCATCATCAAACTTGCTCTGAATGATCATCTTGATAATATCTTGGTCACATTTGCATATGAGTCATGCCGGGTCAAAAAGTAGGTCAGTAGGTCAAATCATAGTAAAACCTTGTGAATACACTAGAGGCCGCAGTTTTGGTCTATTCATTATCAAACTTGCGTAGAATGATCATCTTGACAATATCTCGGTCAAGTTTGAATACGGGTCATGTTGGGTCAAAAAGTAGGTCAGTAGGTCAAATCATAGAAAAACCTTGTGAACGCACTAGAGGCCACAGTTTAGGTCCGATCATCATCAGACTTGCCCAGCATGATCATTTTGACACTATCTCGGTCAAGTTCGAATATGGGTTATGTCGGGTCACAAAGTAGGTCAGTAGGTCAAATCATAGAAAAACCTTGTGAATATACTAGAGGCCACAGTTTTGGTCTGATCATCATGAAACTTGCTCAGATTGATTATCTTGACAATTACTCGGTCAAGTTCGAATATGGGTCATGTAGGGTCATAAAGTAGGTCAGTAGGTCAAATCAGAGAAAAACCTTGTGAACACACTAGAGGCCACAGTTTTGGTCCGGTCATCATCAAACTTGCTCAGAATGATAGTCTTGACAATATCTCGGTCAGGTTCGAATATGAGTCATGTCGGGTCAAAAAGTAGGTCATTAGGTCAAATCATAGAAAAACCTTCTGAACACACTAGAGGCCACAGTTTTGGTCTGATCATCATCAAACTTGCCCAGAATGATCATCTTGACAATATCTCAGTCAAGTTCAAATATGGGTCATATTGGGTCAAAAAGTAGGTCAGTAGTTCAAATCATAGGATAACCCTCTGAACACACTGGCGGCAACAGTTTTGGTCCGATCATCATCAAACTTGCTCAAAATGATCATTTGACAATATCTTGGTCAACTTTGAATATGGGTCATGTCTGGTCAATATGTAGGTCAGTAGGTCAGATTAATGAAAAATTTTGTGAACTCACTAGAGGCCCAAGTTTTGGTCCGAGCATCCTCAAACTTGCTTAGAATGATCATCTTGATAATATCTGTGTCAAGTTTTAATATGGGTCATGTCGGGTCAAAAAGTAGGTGAGGAGGTCAAATCATAGAAAAACGTTTTGAATACTCTAAGAGGCCACAGTTTTAGTCAAATCATCATAAAACTTGCTCAGAATGATCATCTGGACAATATCTCAGTTAAGGTCAAATATGGATCATGTCAAATCAAAAAGTAGATCAGTAGGTTATTTTGTCATAACTTTTGTACCGTTTGAGATAGAGCCTTCAAATGTAGCATGTAGGTTCCTTCTGACAAGGGCTTCCCACTCATAAAGATTTGACATGTGACCTTGACCTGTGACCTACTTTATCATACCTTTTGAACCATATGAGTTGGAGCCTTCATATTTGGCATGCATGTTCCTTGTGACAAGGTTTTCTCAGCCATTCAAAACTTTTGACCCTTGACCTTTGACCTACTTTGCCATAACTTTTAAAGCATTTGAGATACAGCCTTCATATTTAGCATGTAGGTTCCTTGCGACAATGTTGCTTAGATGATCCTCTACCAAAAAGGCTAAAACAATTCCACTCGGATGAACAAAATGGCCACCGGAGGTAAAAATAGAAAAATATTGTAAATTTGATTCAAACGGACACTCCCCCTAAACCCTAAGGCCAATTTGATTCAAAGTTCCCAGGAATGTTGCCTAGGTTACTCCCTACCAAATAAGCTAAAATCACTCTGCTGATGAACAAGATGGCCACAAGAGCTAAAAATAGAATGTACTCGAGACAGTGACACACAGGTGAGCGAACCAGGGCCCTCTGGGCCCTTTTGTTTTAGAAAAACTTTGTCATTGCTGTAGTGCTTACATTTCTTCACCGATTTTAATATATCTTCGCACAAATGTTCCTTATGACAATATCTGAAGTGTGTTCGACTTTTTAGGTCGTGACCTCACTGTCAAGGACTGTGGCTATTTTTAGAAAATCTTTGTCATCACTCTAGCACTAACATTTCTTCACCGATTTCAATATAACTTCACACAAACGTTCCTTATGACAGTATCTCAAGCGAGTTCCATTTTCAAGGTCAAAGTCACTGTGGCTAATTTTAGAAAAACTTTGTCATCGCTCTAGTGCTTACATTTCTTCACTGATTTCAATATAACTTCACACAAATGTTCCTTATGACAATATCTTGAGTGATTTTGACTTTCAAGGTCAAGGTCACTATGGCTATTTTTAGAAAACTTTGTCATTGCTCTAGCGACTACATTTCTTCACCGATTTCAATATAACTTCACACAAATGTTCCTTATGACAATACCTTGAACGAGTTCGACGTTCAGGGTCAAGGTCACTGTGGCTATTTTTAGAAAAACTTTGTCATTGCTCTAGCAACTACATTTCTTCACCGATTTCAATATAACTTCACACAAATGTTCCTTATGAAATACCTCGAACGAGTTAGACTTTAAAGGTCAAGGTCACTGTGGCTATTTTTTTTTTAAAAACTTTGTCATCGCTCTAGCGCTTACATTTCTTCCCTGATTTCAATATAACTTCACCCAAATGTTCCTTATGACAATATCTCGACCGATTTCGACTTTCAAGGTCAAGGTCACTGTGGCTATTTTTAGAAAAACTTTGTCATCGCTCTGGCGCCTACAATTATTGATGGATTCTAATAGAACTTCACAAAAATGTTTCTTATGATAATATCTCGAGTTGCTTTGACTTTCAAGGTCATGGCCTCAATCATCCCTCTAGAACCTACATTTATTGATGGATTTGAAACAAACTTTACACAAATGTTGCATATGATAATATCTCAAGCAAGTTAAACTTTCCCAGTTCAGTGTTTTCAACACACAAAGTTGTCTTGTGCGAGGGGATTTGTATCGCATGCATGCCTTGTTTTTCTATAAAATCTATACATTTTTGTCATCAAAAATGTATGAATTATATAGAAAAATGATCATAGATGGTCATTTTTCTCTAAAATTTACTTATTTTTGTTTTGATATAACACAGTTGTTTAAAACTATTGTTTTGGCTTTTGACCCCAAGAATAGTGTTATAAAGAGGTTATGGTGTAATTGACACAAACCTATTTAGTTGGAATTGTAACTTTTTTATGGCCCTTTCAAGATTATTTCACTTTCTTCGAGTCATTTGTTGGGCAAAAAACAGAGTATCTGGAGAAAAAAACACCAGACCTTCTGTGGCAGAACTTGGTTTCCCACATGTGGCCAAAGCGAGGTGCAAACCACATTGGTGAGAGACCTTATGATTAAGAGTCAGCTGGCTTACCCATTAGGCCATGGAGGCCCTTTGGAATTGTAATTTGAATAAATATCAAATCAATTTTGAGGAATATTGAAGCAGTAAAGAAATGTGTTTTCTTTATATTTCAGGATATTATCAAAATGAGACTGGTCAGTCTTCCTGTGAATCTTGTAGACCAGGATCATTCTGTAGGCAAGTAGTTATTTCACTTTACTGACAGAGCCCAGGGGCCAGTTGTTCAGTACTAATGCCATCATTAGTTAACACATCGTTAAAACTTTCATCATTTAACATGAGAAATATACTAAAAATTTTGCTGAAAAAATGTGAGCAGCTTGTGCATATGCAAAAGCTGCTCTCATTTTTTCAGCAAAAATAATGCTATATTAGATATTGCACTTGCTAGACGGTTAACAATTTGACCGCTATTGAGCTAGTTAAGCTAACGATGCTTTGAACAACTGGCCCCAGTTGTTTAACACTAACAATGCTGTTAGTTCATGTATCATAAAAACTTCGATTATTTAATATAGTTAATATATAGTCAACTCTCCTTATCCTTGGTAGCTCAGTTATGCGCATCTGACTGGTGATCGGGAGGAGGCGGGATCGATTCCTGCCGGGGTCGGCAACATTCTTTCGTGGAGATTGATCATGAAATCTTTTCTGCGGTCATTCTCTCCCTTCCACTGTTTCAAGAAGGGCAGTTGTCAGTTTCTGACGAAAGAATGTGCACTGTACTGGTTAACTGCTTATGTTTAAGCCTGCCCAGGAAAAGTGTGGATAGGTAAACTGACCGGCTCAAAAATGACCTAACTAGTGTTGACTGGGCTGTTAAATTCCAAAACAAACAAACACAACTCTCTTTATAGCAAACGCTGATGTTTCAAACTACTGCTTAAGTCAAAAGTAAATTTTGGATTTGTTTCAGTTTTGCTATATGATCATTATATTCCAAGTCCTTTTATCTCAAACTATTGTTATCTCAAACCAAAACTTCCAGTCCAAATTTAGGTCAGGTACAGCAACATGGAGTGTCTGATCAGAGTCTTTACTTTTATTAAAAAGTTCAGCCATTATCTAAATGAATTATTTTAGATAACAGAAAAAAATTGAAATGGGCTCCTACTATTTATGGTGAGTAATATTCTATTAAGCTGAAAATAAGATGATATCCTAGTAAACAACTATGATAGTTTTGAGATGGTGAGTTAACCCATGACAACGGACACTTTATGTAGCAGAATGTTCTATAAAAGGCTAATCCGTTGGAAGCAAGGACTACACTAACTGAAAACTGGAGTGAAGAAGTTTATTCTGGGCCAGACTAGCAAGCTAGTTTCTGCCTATCAGGCCTCATTAGTGGCCCTCAAATATTTTCAGAATGTGACAGTGTAATCGGTGATCCAAAAGGACTAGAAAATTTAACCCGCACTATGATGAAGGGCAGGGAGACTTTTTACGGCCACCATTTACAGAAGCCATTTTGAATTTAGGGATCTCAGGTTGTGTAATGTTGTGAAATTTTAAAGAAAATGTCTGAATTTTTTTGCAAACAGTGAAACCCATGATCTGGCAATGTGCTCTGCAACATCTGATCTGGTCCTTCACTGTTTATCACCGGCCCCGAAAGCTCAGTTGGTAGAGTGTCCGCTCCGGGGAACAGGAGGTCACAGGTTCGATCCCGGGTCGCGACATACCAAAGTCGTTAAAAATGGTACTAGCTGCTGCTCGCTTGGCACTCAGATTTACAGGGTAGAGCTAGGACTGGTCGACCCAGTGTCAGGATAATGTGACTGGGTGTGGTATCATGTAATGTGTCTGGGACATGATACTTCAGTGAGGCAGCACTATAAAAGTGAGCATTGAGCTCCCTGTCGCAACCAGACACCATCGTGATATGACTGAAAAATTGTTGAAAGCAACGTTAAACCCGAATTCACACACACACTTCACTTTTTATCAATGTCCCATTTTGGGGTGTCCTGTCTAAAATGGATTAAACAGACCACACTTTTTCTGAGCAAGCTTAGACTTGCTGAGCTACCACTGCTCATTGCACATTCTTTTACAAGCAACTGAATACCATAAAAATCTTAAAAACTCAGACACCTTGAGGACTGGCTGTAATTCTCTTAACCCTTATCTTGCTGAATATTCACACCCATTTCTGTCTATCAACCAATCAAATTACTTGATGTAATTTATTGCTACAAATTCATAAACTGAATGCCAAACAGTGTAGATCCTGATCAGGTGGCTTCTTCAGAAGCCACCTGATCTGGATCTACACTGTTTGCAAATATAGGGGTTGTCGTGGTAAGGGTTAAAATTTTAACAAATTTGTTTCTACGAGATGCAGCAAGGAGTCCAAAAAGTGCAGAAAGAATGGCAAACAGTGTAGACTCTGAACAGGAGCAGTCTGATCTGGGTCTGCATTGTTTGCTTATGCCTATCTGCCCCAATGCTTAGGATCATTACGGTACCACCATTCTTGAGCCAGTAAAATGCATGATGAATAACCATGAATACCAGCTGGCCATTCGGCTTTCTTAAGGTTGATCACAAAATATTTTTTAGGCATTCCCTCTCTTCTGCTGATGTAAAAAGGGTACTTGTCAGTTTCTGATGAAAGGCTTCTTAGTCTTGCCAGCCTTAACCTTTAAAATGCCAAGAAAAACTGCATCTGAAAATGCTGCCTGTTTATGTGGTCTGCTGCATTTTCTTGTAAGCTTTTCAACCACTTTTTTATGCCCCCACCATTCGAAGAATGGTGGAAAGGGCATATAGCGTTGCCCCTGTCCGTCCGTCCGTTCGTCCATCCGTCTGTGCGTCCGAAACTTAAACGCACTTCCTTATTTCTTGATGGATTTTAAAATTACTCGGCAGAAATGTTAACCATCATGAGACGACGTGTCACATGCAAAACCCAGGTCTGTACCGCCAAGGTCAAGGTCATACTTAGAGGTCAAAGGTAAAAAAAAAGGTCCGAAACTAAAACGCAGTCAATAACTTTCTTATTTCTGGATGGATTTTGAAATTACTTTGTAGAAATGTTAACCATCATGAGACGATGTGTCATGTGCAAAACCCAGGTCCGTACCTCCAAGGTCAAGGTCATACTTAGAGGTCAAAGGTAAAAAAAATGGTCCGAAACTTAAACGCAGTCAATAACTTTCTTATCTCTGGATGGATTTTGAAATTATTTGGCAGAAATATTGGCCATCATGAGACAATCTGCCTCACACAAAACCAAGGTCCTTACCTACAAGGTCAAGGTCATACTTAGAGGTCAAACATGAAAAAAGGGTCCAAAACTTAAACACGGTCAATAACTTTCTATGGATAAATACGAACATAGACATATTTTCCGGCGGGGGCATCCGTGTCCTATGGAAGCATTTCTAGTTTACATATAGACAAACAGTGTGAACCCAGATCAGACTGCTCCCAGAGGAGCAGTCTGATCTGGGTCCACACTGTTTGCAAAAATGACTTGAAGTTATCAGCAGACGACAAAGCAGATGACAATTGTTATGATTGGCATCTTATGAGCTCAAAAATAGCTCTGTTTGATACAGCTGATATACGAGGACTGTTCAAATATGAATGCATGTAGAAAGTTTTCTCATGCACTAATGGGAAAATCACCTGGAAATACATATCACAATGTAGAAAAACATTTTACCTATACATTGATACCAAACCTGTTAAAATCCGTGTACTTTAGCCATGTATATCGTTCTATAAACACTGTCTACTCTTGTATACTAATACAAAACATGGTTGGAAGAAGGTCAGAGTACACTGTTGAAATACGGTCCTATATATAGAATCGTTGTATTCTTGGTATACGGTGAAAAGGCATTTTTGATGAAATATGTTCGGTTTATGGGCATAATGAAATGTCTTTTCTGACAGTTTTTCGTTGGTGTAAGAAATTCAGCTGTGCGCTAGGCTCAACAGAGGATGCACCACATGATCATCGGCCTAAAAGAGCAACATCTGCCAAGATGGTTGCTAGAGTGAAAGAAATAGTTGCTACCGATGCACGATACACCACTAGGCAAATAGCTAGTATGGTTGGCATCTCATTAGGAGCAGCTCATACAACTCTGAAACGGGATTTGAAAATGAGAAAGATCTGTGCTAGATGGATTCCCCATCTGTTGACAGATGAGCAGAAAAAGACACGCGTTCAGTGCACCAATAAGTTGCTTAAAAAGTTTCCAAATTACAATGCACGGTCTTTCGCTAATGTTGTCACAGGTGACGAGACATGGGTTCACTTTTTTGAGCCAAAACGAAAGATTCATAACAAAATATGGGCAACAAAGTATTGCAAAAGACCATGCATTGCAAAGCGAACCATGAGCCTCAAGAAGCTAATGTATGCCATATTCTTTTCAAATCAGGGCCCTGCTATTCAGGTTGCTGTGCCTAAAGACAAATCTGTAAATACGAAGTTTTACAAGAATAAAGTTCTTCGAAAATTGAAGAAATATTTCAAAGAACGAAGACCCGCAACTGGTTTGGCCAATGTCAGATTGCTACATGACAATGCATCATCGCACAAGGCGTTCATTATGCAAGACTATCTGAAGCAGGAAAAGGTTGTTGAACTCCCTCATCCCCCGTATTCCCCTGACCTTGCCCCGTGTGACTTTTTTTTGTTCCCGCGGCTGAAAAAATATCTTTCTGGTAGAAAATTTGTACAGCGCAAACACCTCGGTTCTGCAATATTCCAGTGCCTTCATATTATACCTGGAAAAGACTACCAAAATGCATTCAATGATTGGATCAGAAAGCTGAAAGTTTGAATATCTGTTAAAGGGGAATACTTTGAGGGGACAAAATAAATCTTTCATCGAAATCTGTCACAGAATCATTTTTATGTGCCTAGTTGCATTCATATTTGAACAGTCCTCATATTATATGAGTCAGCACATGCCAAAACCTACAATATGACCTTTTCAACCAGTAAAGACTCACATCAATCCATGCATCTAGTTAGTTTGGCCAAACTCTTTCCTCCCTTTCTTAACCCTCACCAAGTTGAACTGGATATATTCCTTTTCGGAAACAGTATTCTTCTAGATCAGCTGGCATCTTGATCTGGATCTATACTGTTTTTGATTGTATTGATCCATATCAGCTGGCTTCTCTTCTCAGAAGCCAGCTGATGAGGATATATACTGGTTTTCATTCTAGTTCTGAATACATGGGGAAAATTGAAATCATGCAACACAAATTGCTGAAAATCGGGGAGGAGTGTAGTTTATTGAAATATTTAGCATGGTGAGGGTTACTGTAAAAATCCCTAAAAATTCGGACACCTTGAGGACTTGCTTTAATTCTCCTAAAATTTTAAAATGTTTTGTTTCATGATCCAGCAAGGAGACGGATTGGCAAACAGTGTAGAACCTGATCAGACTGCTCCTGAAGGAGCAGTCTGATCTGGGCCTGCACTGTTTGCCTAGGCCTATCTCTCCCAATAATTAAGATCATTACAGTAGTTTGAGTAGCCTAAAGGCTACAGGAGGCTCATGCACACAGTGATCAAACTACTTGGGTGACCAAACCAGTCTTATTGTATGTTTTATCATGTAGCAGTTTATATTTCTTACAGGGATGAAGGTTGTACGGCATGCACCCCATGTCCACATGGTAACTACTCAGACAAGCCTGCAAGTAATGAATGTCTTCCATGTAAGCCTGGCTCCTTCAGCAATGTCTCTGGTTCCACTTCCTGCAGTGGTTGTTCTGCTGGTTACTTCAACAATGTGACTGGTTCCCCTGTTTGCTTTGCTTGTCGCATGGGAACACACCAACCAAACAGAAGCCAGACCACATGCTTGCCATGTGAGGCTGGATATGAAACGAGGTAAGTATTATTTCTTTTACTCTGTTTGCTTCAGCATATTCATTCGGCACTTTTACATTGGCAGGGCCACCCCTAACAACCCATGCCACATTTGTGTCTTTCATTTAATGGTTTTGCATTGCCAGGTTGTAATCATTGTCTAAATGTTACATTATGAATGGTGCCCAAAATATAACCGGTGCACAAAAGTATATTTTCACTAAAACATTTTCCGAATCCTCTGTATTTCAAACAATTTGACCAAAGACATCATTACGTTAGGCCTTCCAATTTCAGTCATACTGTTAATGATATTAACAAGAATTCATCGGATTGAATATTTGGATGATAACTTGCTCAGAAATGGTGTGTTTGGTGCACCATTTACAAATTTAGAAGTGTTTCACAACTTAACAGAGTTTCATGCAATAGTGCTAATCAAGTCAGCTTATTATGCCATCATGATATATGTTGTTGCCATTAACCCTTTCTGTACCAAATGGAATCTTCCTCCTAGCAGGAGTTCATTTCAAAATTTAGCGGTGTCAGGTTCTGTTTTCATCAAAATTTATTTGGAAAATGGCTGAACTTTTAGCAAACAGTAGAGGCCCTGATCAGAAGCCACATTCTGCGGCGTCTGATCTGGGCCTGCACTGTTTGCCAGGGTACCCGTTTTGGAGTTTCCAGTACAAAATGTTTTTTTTTTTTTTTTTGGTTTGGGTTTTACGGCCCTTTCAAGATTATTCCACTCATATTGAGCCGATCGTTAATCATAGGTGGGCCAAAACCGGAGTACCTGGAGAAAAACCACCTGACCTTCCGTTGCAGAACTTGGCGTCTCACACGTGACCCGAGCGAGGCTCGAACCCATAGCGGTGAGAGACCTAATGACTAAGAGTCAGCGCTCTTATCCATTAGGCCACGTACAAAATGGGTTAAAGGTCTGAACATGAACCTTCACACTAAGAATTTAAGTGTCTTCTGATGAATAGAGGAGATTTCAATGCAGTGAAATAAAAACAAGGGACCGCTTGTTCAAACTAACAGTGTCAATACTTAACATAGCATTAAAATTTGAATCTTTTTCTGTGACAAATACACCACAACTTCATTATAACGCTGTTAATTATAACACGGTTTTGGATATAACACATTTTCAAGATGGATTCCAAACATGTATAGATCATATAGAAAAATGACCATTTATCAAAAATATATAGATTATATAAAAAAATGACCATTTATCAAAAATGTATAGATTATGTAGTAAAATGACCATTTATCAAAAATGTATAGATTATATAGAAAAATGACCATTTATCAAAAATTTATAGATTATATAGAAAAATGACCATTTATCAAAAATGTATAGATTATATAGAAAAATGACCATTTATCAAAAATGTATAGATTATATAGAAAAATGACCATTTATCAAAAATGTATAGATTATATAGAAAAATGACCATAAATGGTCATTTTTCTATATAATCAATTCATTTTTGTTTGCATATAACAGGGTTGTTTAACTCACATGGTTGCTTTTTCGGACCCCTATAATAGGTCTTGTCACTGCTATAAAGAGGTTATGGTGTATGCTGATATTTTTGCTGGAAAAAAATGTGTGTAGAGTTTGTAAATACTGAAGATTGTTGCTTCATACAACTCTGTAAGTAAGTAGTTATATAAAAACTGGTTGGGCCCCGCCCATCGGGGCTTGAAGAAATATATGGGCTGCATGATGCTTCCACCCAGAGCTGAAACTGACCACACACACGTACTGGTAAACCGCTTAGAGGATGTAAACCTGCCCAGGCAAAGTGGTGTGAGTTTATAAATCCTATTGGTTTCATTGGGCTACAGGGCTTGAGATGTCATTTCATCTCAATGTCGGGTAAAAGTCCCACAAAATTGGAAGCAACATCTCCAAAATGACGGGGATGTTAAACCTCCAATCAAACAAACGTTATACAAAAACTGGTCTTCTTTCAGGTTTGCTGGTGAGAAAGAATGTACTCAGTGTAGAAAAGGGTCTTTTAAGGAAGAAAGTTCATCAGATGTTTGTTCATTCTGCCTTCCAGGTGAGCTCTATTCTCTTCAAGTAACCAGGGCCCCCGCCCATCGGGGCTTGAAAAAATATATGGGCTGCATGATGCTTCCACCCAGGCAAAGCAGTGCGCAAAAGTCAGACCATTCATGCTTATAAAACCTATTGGTTTCATTGGGCGACAGGGCTTGAGATGCCATTTTATCTCAATGTTGGGTAAAAGTCCCACAAAATTGGAAGCAACATCTCCAAAATGACCTTTACAGTGTTGAAGGTGACGTTAAACCTCAAATCAAACAAATCTTATAGTAACCTCCCTCTTCAGAGTTGTTACTGCTCACTGATATTTCTATCATACATCCCAACTTCTTTATAACCCAATTTTTGGGGGTCACAAACTGAAACCAGGTTAGTGAAACAGCTGTTGTTACATCCAAACAAAAAATATATCAATTATATAGACTAATGACCATTAAAAAAAATTCATGATCATTCTTCTATAATTGATACGTCTCTAACCCATTTCGTGCCAGAAACCCCCAAACAGGTTATTGGCAAACAGTGCAGGCCCAGATCAGATGCCGCAGAATGCGGAATCTGATCAGGGCCAACACTGTTTGCAAAAAGTTAAGCCATTTTCCAAATAAATTTTGAAGTAAAGTTAACCTGACACAAATTAATTTTGAAATGGACTCCTGGTATATATAAGGATGACGATTCCATTAGGTACAAAAGGGGTTAAACTCTTACTTTCAAATCCATGTTATTGACAATAGTATCATAAAGCAGATTTAATGCATTACTTTTACCCATTTCATTGACCTTATTTGCATTATTAAATCATGCAAATCACGCTGTCGTTTCCTATCGAGATTTCGAGTTCAGGGGGTTTCCATTTCTCTCGACCTTTAATACCCATGATACTTTTGAAAGCCATGCCTTTCTATACCATTCAGGCTTTTCTGGAAACTTGTAGAATGAGCAAACTGCTCCCTTTAAGCGTCCATGGCTACAACCTGGAGCACAACAGAAGTCATTCTGACCCATAATTTTCCCGTTATAGACCGATAAAAACTTAAAAAAAAAAAGTCACATCAAAAGATCATAAGTGAATACACGATCATCTCCATGGCAATCACACTTACGGAATGCATTGTTTACATGACCACATTTTCAATCACTCGTTGTTGTTGTTGCGAAATAAGTGCCAGACAGCTCACCAATTTCAGCCACTGTCTTATCGTTAGAAAATCAATATTTCATTTAAATAACATCAAGCAAATAGGAATAAAACAATATTCGGAATTATCACTTCACTATTTATCTTATTTGGTCGGCAAAACTGAAAAAAGAAAAATGTAAATAATTACAACGACGTTAACTTGTTTAACCAGGAAGTAACGTTGGCGACCATATTAGATGATCACCTGACCCCACCCCCAACTCGAAATCTCGCTAGGAAACAAGAGCGTGATTTTGCGTGATTTAATAATGCAAAGTAAATATCGTGAATACTGAATGGAATCTTCTGCCTTACGGTATATAAAAAAGGTGTCCATTTCAAAATTTAATGGTGTCAGGTTAAGTTTTTTTTAACAAATTATTTTGAAAAATGGCTGTTGGTTTTTTTATTTTTTTGCAAATGGTGATTATGCTGATCAGATGGTGTGTTCTGCAACATATATTGTGGGCCTGCACTGTTGGCAGTGTCTATCTTTAGGTTTACCTATTTTAAAAGGATTAAAGTATTCTTTTTACTGACCCAGTAATGCCACAAAGTGACATCAACATTAATTGTTGCAGTTCCAGATTAGATACAGCAGAATGGAGAAACTGAACAGAACATAAAGTCTTTGTGTCGCATACTGAAATTTCATATAAAAAATAAGACATCCATTTTACTGCAAATGTGTCTTAACTGAATTGTGTGATAGAAGAGCCTTCAAAGCAGATGTTGATTTTGTATAGTGGCTTCATTTCTTTTCCAGGCAGCTATTCCAACATTACTGGGGCTTTGAATTGCACGCTATGTGAGCCGGGACATCAACAGCCAAGAGAAAACCAGAGCAGTTGTGAGCCTTGTCCTGTAGGATCTTTCTCTGAGTAGGTTCATTAATGCTTACCATATTTGCTCCAGGTACTTGGACAACTCCTTTACTTTCTACCATAAAAATCCTAATAATTTGGACAGCTTAAGGACTTGCTATAATTCTCCTAAAATTTTAAAAAATTTGTTTCACAATCCAGCAAGAGTTCAAAAAGTGCAAATGGAACTGCAAACAGTGGAGACCCTAATCAGACTGCTCCTTCAGGAGCAGTCTGATCTGGGCCTCCACTGTTTGCTTAGGCCTGTTTGTACCAGTACTTGGGATCATTACAGTAGTTCCAAAATTTGAACAGGTTCAATTTACTACTTGATAGCTAGATGAGTGGCAAAAAGTGTAAAACCTGATGAGATGCCTCATTCTGCAAGGAGCAGATTCTTTCCTTTAAGAACAGACCCTAAATTTGAAAGGTTGCTATGAGTAAAGCATCAGATTTGAGATCGAGGGGTAACCGGTTCGGTCCTCGCAAGCGCCACATGCTGTTTCCTTGAGAAAGAAACTTTATCCACATTGCTTAGTACTGGTTTCTACCCAGGAAAAGAGGGCCACATGGAAGATTAGTACTAGTACCAAATGTGTTACCCTCTATAAATAAGGTCAATTATTATTATTATTGTTATTATTAGTATATTATAAAAGAAAGGGAACAGAAAGTCACTAATATGTCTCTGTTGCAAAAAGGGCAATACATGTGCCAAGTATTTCCATACCCCTTAAAGTGCATATTCACATTATGGACAATGTTTCCTCTGGCTAGCTGGCAAACTATCATATCCAGTGACAGATTGTTTCCCCGCAATTTCTTGCTTTTTGTCTATCTTTAGTTCCCATGGTGTGGCAGCCTGTGATGACTGTGATGCTGGTCATGAAGCTTTAAAGACAGGAGCATTGAACTGTACACCTTGTGCAAAAGGTATGTATAATTCTGTATATAACATTTTATCATTAACATTTAACCCTTTTTGTCGGCCCCCACCAATCGGGGCTTGAAGAAATAGATGGGCTGCATTCATGATGCTTCCATGCAGAACTGAAACTGACTGCACATGAGTACTGGTAAACCGCTTAGAGGAACTAAGCCTGCCCAGGCAAAGTGGTGCAAGTCGGACTGTCCATGCTTATAACCCTATTGGTTTCATTGGGTGACAGGGCTTGAGATGTCATTTCATCTCAATGTCTGTTAAAAGTCCCACAAAATTGAAAACACCGTTTCCAAAATGACCTATACAGTGTTGATGGGGACATTAAACCTCAAATCAAACAAACAAATTAACCCTTTTTTGTACCTCCTTATATATAGCAGGAGTTCATTTCAAAATTTTGGGGTGACAGGTTGTGTTATCTTTAAAATTTATTTGGAAAATGGCTGAACTTTTTGCAAACAGTGTAGGCCCTGATCAGAAGCCGAATTCTGTGGCATCTGATCTGGGCCTGCACTGTTTGCCACTATCTTTATGCCACTATCCGTTTTTAAGGTTTCCAGCACAAAATGGGTTAATGGGGGATGGATCCACCTTCAGGGGATGTAACTCCTAAACTTAAAAATATTTTAGTCTTCATTATCAGAAGGGGTGTATTCGTAAAGGAAAGAATTTGCTTCTGAGCTCAGAAACGTCTTTTTCCTTATGACCAGGCCAACTTGTGCACAAAATTTGTCCTGCTCACTGACAATAAAAGAGGATTTTAATATATTCTATACCCTTTTGTATGGTTTAACTTCCACATATTTTTCTTTGAATCCCAGCCAGGGTAAGAAATTGAAAAAAAATAGATCTGCAGGCGATGGTATACCATCGCAAATACCCGCTTTTTCTATTAATAACACTAATGACTATGTATAATCTAGCCAAAACTACATGTAAGTTAAAAAAAGTTGCAAAGAACATTCTAACTGATAAGCAAAGTTTCAGAAGTGTAACTCTTATAGTTTAGAAGATATGGCAGTCATACTTTTTGACCTTTGACCTTGGGGTTATGTTGAGGTCCACCTAAAGTATCCCAATTTATTCTATATTCCAGCAGCCATCCAATAACCAAGTTTCAGAAGTGTAACTCCAATAGTTTAGAAGATATGGCAAAGTCATACTTTTTGACCTTTGACCTTGGGGTGGAGGTCACACCAAAAGTAGCCCAACATATTCTATATTCCAAGGGCCATCCAATAAGCAAAGTTTCAGAAGTGTAACTCCAATAGTTTAGGAGATATGGCAAATCATAATTTTTGACCTTTGACCTTGGGGTCATGTTGAGGTCAAGGTCACACCAAAAGTATCCAAATTTATTCTATATTCCAAGGGCCATTCAATGACCAAAGTTTCAGAAGTGTAACTCTAATAGTTTAGAAGATATGGCAAAATCATACTTTTTGACCTTTGACCTTGGGGTCAAGGTCACACCAAAAGTAACCTGACATATTCTTTATTCCAAGGACCATCCAATAAGCAAAGTTTCAGAAATGTGACTCCAATAGTTTAGGAGATATGGCAAATCATAATTTTTGACCTTTGACCTTGGGGTCATGTTGGGGTCAAGGTCACAAAAAAGTTGCCCACTGCCATCTACATTCCATGTACTATCCACATGCAAAGTTTCAAAAGTGTAACTTCAGTGGATGCAGAGGAGATCCATTTACAAGAAACGTGATGGCCAGACGGACAGACATACGGACTGACGCCGGAGTGAACTGTGGTACGAAAACAATAAAAATGTCGTGAAACAGAGTCAAGCATGAATTTTGAAATGCTTATAAATGTTAAATTACAAACCAGACTCATTTTCCAACTCTGATGAGCAGATGTTTCTGTCATGCTCATAAATTTTCAAACACCAACATTTTAGAATTTATGAGCAGCACAACTTTCTTGCTCAAGTGAGTTGAGCTTTAAAAAAGTTTTATTTCCATGGGATCAAAGTGACATAAAGTGGTTGTTGTATAATAGAGAAAATGGTCAAGGTATGGAGTACCTACTTCTACCATTCCATAGTAACAGATTAGAGATTTGTATTTGGTGAAAATTAAAATATAATTTTTGCTTATTTTCCATAAAAATCTATGTTGTGGGTTTTCATTTGAGCCGCCTTGGCAAGGCGGCTCAAATGAATACCCACAACATAGGTTTATAACCAGAAATAAGGAAAACATCGTTCAGTTATCGTCAGATACCCACCTTATATGTTGCTATATTGTTCACCTCTATTCCAGGTCACTGCAAGTCAGAGAAGAGTAAATCTTTATGTGATGAATGCTCCGATGGTTATTATCAGACTCAGGAAGGACAAACAGAATGTAAAGAATGTCCTGCTCAATTTTTTTGTCCAGTGAGTAAAATGGCTGTTCATTAATTTGTTGTTTCTTGTTATAAAAATGTAACAAGTTCATTTTTTTTTTGTCACACCTGCTATTAGCATGGCCCGATATAGGTGCCCGGTTTTCTGTCTGTCCATCCGTTCATCCGTCCGCACCAACAAATGTATAGTTAGGTGGCTATGTAAATGGACAGAATCAATGTAAGTCTATGGGATTTATTCCGTTAGACACCAAAAATACTTCTTTTCTGTGGCTAAAAGTAGCCACTTAAGTATCAGTCCTGCCAAAAATAGCCATATAAGTATACATAAGTGAGAACGTCCGTCCGTTTGTCAAGGCGTCGACATTTGCGACCACCCTAGCGTACACCCTGAGGTTCAAGTTTATTTATCAAGAACTATAAGAGCTTCATTAATGATACTTGGTACAAACTTGTATCTGGGGATGACAGCTTACATGCAAGCATCCATATTTGACATTGACCTACATTTCATGGTTCACTGACTTTGTAAAATATTGCGACCACCCTAGCCTTCACCCTAATGGTCAAGTTTATTTCTCAAGAACTATAAGAGCTTCATTAATGATATGTGGTACAAACTTGTATCTGTGGATGGCAACCTGAATACAAGCATCCATATTTGACATTGACCTACATTTCATGGTTCACTGACTTTGTAAAAAATTGTGACCACCCTAGTGTTCACCTAATGGTCAAGTTTATTTCCCAAGAATTATAAGACCTTTATTAATGATACTTGGTACAAAATTGTATCTGGGGATGGTAACTTAAATGCAAGCATCCATATTTAACCTTGACCTATATTTCATGGTTCACTGACTTTGTAAAATATTGCGACCACCCTAGCGTTCAACCTAATGGTCAAGTTTATTTCTCAAGATTTAAAAGAGCTTTATTAATGATATTTGGTGCAAACCTGAATGTGGGAATAGCAACTTAAATGCAAGCATCCATATTTGACCTTGACCTAAATTTCATGGTTCACTGACTTTGTAAAATACTAAGACCACCCTGGCGTTCACCCTAATGGTTAAGTTCATTTCTCAAGAATTATTAGAGCTTCCTTTATGATACTTAGTACAAGCTTGCATTTGAGAATTGAATCTTTTGTGCAATCATCTATGTTTGACCTTTACCTACATATCATGGTTCGATGACTTTGCGCCCATACAGGCGCGACATAGCCTTTGGTGGAATTCTTGTTTCTATTTACCTGCCATGGTGATAGTAATAAAATAGCATTCTTAGTGTAATAGTCAAAAAAGTATTGCATGCATTGAATTAAGCCTGTGTATGGTTCGATTCAATTGTTCTGTACAACAAAAAAATAAAAAATAAATATTTTATTTCTGAGAGGGTGCTAGTATACAGTGGGGCAACAGTGCATCAGGTCATCCCATACACTGACGGGCAGTAGGTTTGACAATTGTCCAAATAGCTTTCAAATAACTGTTTGATTAACCAATCCAGCATACAGACATATTATTTTATGGCTGCTTCCTAGTGTAGTCCGAATCACTCAAATGGTGTTGTTTTTATTTCTGTGTGAGTCGACATGTGCCATTGCCTAAATATGGCCACCAAAAGCATTGAAAAATGGTACTAGGAGCTCCCTTGGCTGACACTCACATTATGAGGGGTAGTCTTAGGAAGATAAATGTAGGCAGGATACTTTGTTTGTCACAATAAAAAGCTCTACATAACTTTTTTTTTAATTGTTTCTAATATGCAACATTAAATAAACCTTCTTTATCTTTGCAGTTTTCACAAAATAATGATAATTTTAGGGACAGCTTGAAAAAAATACTTATGAAGAACATGCAGTAAGTTATGCAAGAATCGTGATCATTTTTTTGTGTTTTTTGTTTTGTTTGTTTCGTGTATTATCATTTGCTGGGTCTCTCAGAAGACATTTAAAGGCCTGGTCCTGAGTAAACCTTCTTAGGACCCAGCAAATGTCAACACTTGTCCTAGTTAGTAAATTTTGCCACACCCATTTTGACTATCAGTCAATCAAATAGCTTGGTAAAATGTATTCATTCAAATTTACAAACTGAATGATAGTGTATATCCTAATCGGATGGCTTCTCTGATCTGGATCTACACTGTTTGCAAATATAGTGGTTGTCCTGTACAACAGAGTAAGAGCTGATGCATAAAAACATGAATGAGCCCAATATTAATAAATATATTTCAGAACCCTAGTGGAGATCCTATGCCCTGCTCCCCTGACAGTTTCTGCCCTCCAGGAAGTTCCAGTCCTCGCACATGCGATAGCACCTGGTTTAAGATTGACAGAGACAACTATAAATGTGTTCCCTCCTCAGAACTTATAGGAGTCATAGTTGGCTCTTCCTTAGGTAAATATACTGTCAAACTTCAATGGCTCAAACACCTTGGGACCATGAAAATATTTTTGACGGGGAACAGATAAGCAGGGTATGTGCATGAATTTTCGCCCCTATCCATTGGGCTTGGAGAAATAGGTTGGGCTGCATGATGTTTCCACGCAAAGCTGAATCTGACCACACACGTAAACCACTTAGAAAGACTAAGCCTGCCTAGGCAAAGCGTTGTGAGTTAGATCATCCAGTGCATTTAAGCCTTCTGGTTTCATTGAGTGGCAGGGATTGAGATGTCATTTCACCTCAATGTCGGGTAAAAGTCCCACAGAATTGGAAGCAACGTCTCCAAAATGACCTAAATAGTGTTGACAGGGATGTTAAACCCCAATTCAAACAAATGGGCGTAAATTCCCAATTAAATGGAAAGAATAACCAATTAAAAAATAGGCTGAAGTGTAACAAAACACAAATACAAATCCAAAACACCTAAATCATACTGATATACTTACATATAAATCTCACAGATCAGACACTTTCTGTTCCGTGTAATAACCCTGCAGGATTGTCATACGTTATTCTCTGCTTTTCACAAATGCAGAATAGATGTACAGTACTATTTAAGGGGAATAGGAACACCTGCAAAAGTATTTTCGTCTCCCATGTCAATAGGGGTCAACTCTTAAAGGAAAGAATTTGCTCCTGAGGAGCAAATTCTTTCCTTTAAGAGTAGACCCCTTTTCAGGAGCAAATTCTTTCCTTTAAGAGTTGATCCCTTTTTCAGTGGGACAGGGCTTATAGAAAAACAAACAGGAAGTCCAGAAAGTTGTCTCCCTTAGAAAAATTGTGGAAAAGTTTGCCAGGTGTTCTATTCCCCTTAAGCATACAACATTGTGAAGATGCCTTTAAGCCTTTGTCAAGTTGAAAGGTATGGTTAAATATTTTGTACAAATGTATCTTACCCAATGAGTTCCAATTAAGTGGGAACCAAACTTAAGATACCCAGTCATCTCTTCAAACAGCATGGGGAGGCTTATGCATTAGTGGTTAACAAGTACAGTGCACATTTTTTCACCACCAGAAACTGACAATATCCCTTCTTGAATCAGAGGAAGGCAGAGAATGACCATAGAAAAGATTTCATGATCAGTCTGCACAAAATCATCTTTGAAAGTAGGAAAGATTTCATGATCAGTCTCCAGGAAAGAATTTTGCCAACCCCAGCAGGTATCAAAGCTGTGACCTGATCACCAGTCAGTCGCACATCTAAGTATGTGGGGAAAATTCCCAAAGAAAATCAAAGATGTTAGTTGAGTTATTGCAATTGCACGTTATATGTCGTCCTTGTCCGTCGAGTGTCCACAACTCACTTAAAACATCTTAGAAATCACAGGGCAGATTTGGCTGAAACTTCACAAGAAGCATTTTCGCGACACCTCATATTCTTTCAGTTCTTTTTGACCCAAATAGATCTCTAGTTGCCATGAAAATGGAAAGAAACAAAATAAAACCCTTCTTATAATTTGTTCAGTGGATTTAGTAAATGAAAATTTATGCTCTTTGGGCGACTTTCTGCCAGATTCAGCTCATGTGGTTTGGATGAGAAACATGGCTGTAGATAGGCTCAGCAATCTTTCCTTATTATACCCCCGGCATACGAAGTATGTCAGGGGGTATATAGTTTTCGTCTTTCCATCCGTTCATTCCTTAGTTTGTTTGTACTTCCGTCTGTCCCGCCATTCGTCAACCTTTACATCAAAGTTTTGCGTTAAACCTTTTTGACAGCTCATATCTCTGTAACCACATGTTAGATTCTCTTCATGTTTGGTAAAGGATATCTCTATAGCATTACCTTTCTTATGGAATATCTAAGCCCCTGGGTGGGCTGTCTGTCTGTCCGTCTGTCTATTCATCTACTTTTACGTTGTTTCGTGTTAAACCTTTTTCATTGCTGATATCTCTGTAACCACATGTTAGATTCTCTTCATGTTTGGTAAACAATATCTCTATACCATTACCTTTCATATGGAATATCTTAGCCCCTGGGTCAAGCCCCTGGGTGGGCTGTCTGTCTGTCCATCTGCTTTTACGTCAAAGTTTTGTGTTAAACCTTTTTCATTGCTGATATCTCTGTAACCACATGTTACATTCTCTTCATGTTTGGTAGGGTATATCTCTATACCATTACCTTTCATATGGAATATCTATGCCCCTGGGTTAGCCGTCGGTGTGTTCATCTACTTTTACGTCAAAGTTTTGTGTTCAACCTTTTTCATTGCTGATATCTCTGTAACCACGTTAGATTCTCTTCATGTTTGATAACCATTTCGTGATGCATGTCCCCGTCTCCCCCCCCCCACCCCCACCCCACCCACCCACCCACCCATGGTGACCTTGACCTCAAGGTCACAGACTTAGTAATTTTACATTTTGTTAAACTTTCAGTTTTATGACAAAGTTTATAGATGCCTGTATGTTCTAAACTCTAAGAAAAATTCAATTGATACTTGCATCAATGTTGCATACCAGTCCAAAGATTTCATTTATGCATACCCCACCCTGCTGATTCATTAACTTTGATCCCTCACTCCCTTGGTCCATTTAGAAATTTTATGTTTGGTTTAGCTTTTACAAGCACATTTATAGATTCTTATAGGTTCTTGACTTCATTCATATTACATACAAGCTGGAAAGATATATCAGAGGCTTGCACTGTTCGGGGGTATACATGACCCACTGGTTGCTTTCTCTAGTTGTTTTATATGGCTATAGTGCAAACTTTAACTCATTTTGTATCAAATAGAATTCTTCCTCCTTATATATAGCATGCGTCCATTTCAAAATTTAGGGGTGGCAGTTTGTGTTATTTTTAAAATTTATTTGAAAAATGACTGAACTTTTAGCAAACAGTGGAGGCCTGCGGCGTCTGATCTGGACCTGCACTATTTGCCAGTTATCCATTTTGGGGTTTCTGGTACAAAAAGGGTTAATGTCATGTTGATTTTTTGAGTGGGGCATTTTTGCCTTACGTGAGTATAGTCCAAATTTCAAAGTCTTTTACTCGGAATCTGTTCGATGGATTTCAAATATTTTTACCGGGATGTTCTTTGAGTCTCTTCATCTGATTCCTTAAGCTCATATTGATCCATAACTGCCAGTATTTCACCACCAATAAATACAAACAGGTGAATGATCCAGGGCTATCATTACCCTCTTGTTTGTTTAACCCTTATCCTGCTGAAAAAGTAATTTTGCCACACCCTTTTCTGACTATCACCTCATCAAATTATTTGTTAGATTGTATTCATTTAAATTCTCAAACTGAATAACTAACAGTGTAGATCCTGATCAGGTGGCTTCAATAGAAGCCATCTGATCACTACCTACACTGTTTGCAAAAAAGGAGGTTGTTGTGTTGAGCAGGTTGTTGTGTTGTTACATTGAGCAGGATTAGGGTTAAATCATTTTCATTACTATTCTTCATTTCAGTGCTTGTGTTGGTGATATCATTTTCTGTGTTCAAGTTTTACAAATGGAAGAAAAGAAGTAGGATGAGGACAGAGGAAAGCCAATTATTGTCTGCTTCTACGCAACCAGTTTATAAAGGATTGTGATAATGGATAGATGAGCTGGGTACTAGCAGGACCAACAAAGTGACATGAGCTGCTTTAACCCATTGCATGCGGGAAACCCCTCAAGGTGAACCTTGGCAAACAGTGCAGGCCCAGATCAGACACCACAGAATGCGGTGTCTGATCAGGGCCTGCACTATTTGCTAACAGAATTTTCCGTCGAATATAGAATAAAAACGAAAAAATAGGCCTGACACCCCCTTTCTGACAAACGAACTTGTCCAACATATAGCGATGGAAGAGTCCACTCGCATACAGTGGGTTAAACAAAAGGTGTTTTTGACCACATACACACATGGTATACCAACTTAGTAATTCTACACCATTTTTAGCTCACCTGTCACGTAGGGACAAGGTGAGCTTTTGGGATCACATTTTGTCCGTCGTCCGTCGTGCGTGCGTCTGTAAACAGTTTCAAATAAGTATATCTCTAATACCCCATGGCCAATCTTCATCAAATTTCATGAGAAGCATCATCAGGTAGGGGGAAAGGCTGCATAAGGTTTTTGGGCTGATCAGGTTGGAATTCTGGTTGCCATGGCAACATATAGCTCCCATAGACTCATAATGGGAAAATTTTAAAAAATTTCTTCTCTGAAACCACAGGGCCCAGAGCTTAGATATTTAGCTTGTAACAATGTTAAGTGGTCACCTACATAAATCCTGCCAATCATGCCCCTGGGGTCCAAATTGGCAACACCCCGGGGCCCTTTAGCTCCTATAGACTCATAATGGAAAAAAAAAGCTTAAAAAATCTTCTTCTCTGAAACCACAGGGCCCAGAGCTTAGATATTTAGCATGTAGCAACGGCAAGTGGTCACCTACATAATTCCTGCCAATCATGCCCCTGGGTTCCAAACGGGCCACGCCCCGGGGCCCCTTCGCTCCCATAGACACATAATGGAAAAAAAAGCTTAAAAAATCTTCTTCTCTGAAACCACAGGGCCCAGAGCTTAGATATTTAGCATGTAGCAACGGCATGTGGTCACCTACATAATTCCTGCCAATCATGCCCCTGGGGTCCAAATTGGCCATGCCCCGGGGCCCCTTAGCTTCTATAGAGTCATAATGGAAAAAAGCTTCAAAAATCTTCTTCTCTGAAACCACAGGGCCCAGAGCTTAGATATTTAGCATGTAGCAACGGAAAGTGGTCACCTACATAATTCCTGCCAATCATGCCCCTGGGTTCCAAATGGGCCACGCCACGGGGCCCCTTTGCTCCCATAGACTCATAATGGAAAAAAGCTTCAAAAATCTTCTCTGAAACCACAGGTCTCAGAGCTTATATATTTAGCATGTAGTAACGGCAAGTGGTCACTTACATAATTCCTGCCAATCATGCCCCTGGGGTCCAAACTGACCATGCCCCAGGGCCCCTTAGCTCCTATAGACTCTTAATGGAAAAAAGCTTAAAAAATCTTCTTCTCTGAAACCACAGGGCCCAGAGCTTAGATATTTAGCATGTAGCAAGGGCAAGTGGTCACCTACATAATTCCTGTCAATCATGCCCCTGGGTTCCAACTGGGCCACGCCTCGGGGGCCCCTTCGCTCCCATAGACTCATAATGGAAAAAAGCTTCAAAAATCTTCTTCTCCAAAACCACAAGGCCCAGAGCTTAGATATTTAGCATGTAGCAATGGCAAGTGGTTACCTACATAATTCCTGCCAATCATACCCCTGGGTTCCATATGGGCCATGCCCTGGCCCCCTTAGCTCCCATAGACTCATAATGGGAAAAAGCTTCAAAAATCTTCTTCTCTGTAACCACAGGGCCCAGAGCTTAGATATTTAGCATGTAGCAACCGCAAGTGGTCACCTACATAATTCCTGCCAATCATGCCCTTGGGGTCCAAACGGGCCACGTGCTGGGGCCCCTTAGCTCCTATAGACTCCTAATGGAAAAAAAGTTACGAAAAGCTTCTTCTCTGAAACCTATAGACTCATAATGGAAAAAAAGCTTAAAAAATCTTCTTCTCTGAAACCACAGGGCCCAGAGCTTAGATATTTATCATGTAGCAAGGGCAAGTGGTCACCTACATAATTCCTGCCAATCATGCCCCTGGGTTATCAATGGGCCATGTCTCTGGGCCCCTTCGCTCCTATAGACTCATAATGGAAAAAAGCTTTCAAAATTGCTCAACCCGTTGTGCTTGGATGAACAAGATGGCTAAAATTATAAAAACCTCCTTGTGTCAACCAAAATTGCTCAAACTCTGCTCTACCATATATTATCTTCAATTCCATTTGTACAATATGGATCAGGTGAGCGATCCAGGACCATCATGGCCCTCTGTTTAGTCTTTATGAAGAAACTTTAGGTGAAGGGGCTTCCTTATAGAGTAGAGTGAAGACTCTGATCACATTGTGTTAACCCATAAGATGCCAATCACAACAATTGTGATCTCATTTGTCATCTGTTGGGAACTTTAAAAGTCATTGTTGCAAACATTGTGGACCCAAATCAGACTGCTCCTCTAGGCAACTGCTTTCATGCAAAGCTGTGTTCTCCTTTGTTTCTACATCCAATCACTTTATAGCAAACATTTACTTAACAGGCTACATTGACACTCTTTGCACTTTCAGTTTGTCTTGCTGCAACTGGCTCAGGTGTGTGTGTCAGAGTGGATTAATAACTTACGTTTGTTATGGTGTCAGTGGAAATGTCTTTAGACATGTGCTCAGAAAAAACTAAGACCAGCCTGCATACCCAGTTACTCTGAAAAAAAATATTCCCAGACATTCACATAGTTTACAATGAATTTTGATCAGACTTTCAGGATGTCCCGAGATGTCAAGAGGTACACGTCTAAAGAAACACTTGATATGACACGTTTGTTGGGGTTTATTTGCCAATTTCTACATGTAGGTTGGACTTTCAAAGTGTTCTGAGGTATAATTGATATTTAAAAGATTTTATTCCAATGGTTATTTTATATGAAATTTATGAAACTGGCCAGGTTTCATAAATGAGCCGGTGCATAACAAAACCTACAATAAGACTGGTGTGACCAGCACAGACTCAAATCAACCTGCGCACCCATCTACTATGACAAGACGGTTAGACCTTATGCTTATGTCTCTTTGCATATATATTAGCCTATAGTTGGTACATGTGATCAGCAAAGGCTCTGATCAGACTGCGTGAATGCGCAGGCTGATCTGAGTTATCGCTGGTCGCTCAAGACTTCTTGTAGATTTTGTCATGCGCTGGCTCAAATTTCATATAAAATGACATCAGTGTAATATCCTTTTTGTTTGTTTATGTTGAGGTTTCATGTCATTGTTAACACTATTTAGGTCATTTTGGAGAAGTTGCTTATGATTTTGTGAGACTTTTACCCAATCTTGAGATGAATACCGGCCCAGATAGCTCAGTTGGTAGAGTGTCCGCATCCGGGGAACGGAAGGTCATGGGTTCAATCCCGGACCGCGACATACCAAAGTCATTAAGAATGGTACTAGCTGCTCCTCGCTTGGCACTCAGATTTACGGGGTATAGCTAGGTGTGGTCGTCCCAGTGTCAGGATAATGTGACTGGGTGTGGTATCATGTAATGTGTCTGGGACATGATACTTCAGTGAGGCAGCACTATAAAAGGGAGCATTTAGCTCCCTGTCGCAACCAGAGACCATCATGATATGACTGAAAAATTGTTGAAAGCGACATTAAACCCGAATTCACACACACAGACTCACCTTGAGATGAAATGGCATCACAAGCATAACCAACCCCAAAAATGCTAGGTTTAAAGGTTCACACCACTTTTCCTGGTCAGGCTTAGACCTTGGTTTACTAGTATTCAAGTTCGGTCTGTTTCGGCTTTGGGCTGAAGCACCATGCTGCTCAATCTATTAATCCTAGCCCCAGTGGGCAGGGCACATTCTTTTTATTATATGACCATATTTGTTTGTTTTTTCTGCGTAAAAGTGTGTTATTGCTCCTACAGAAAACGTTATATTAGTGTCGTAGACAGGGTGATAATATCCCGTGAAAAATCATATGATAAGCATAGCTATGTGATTTTAATATAAACTGTGATAAACAAATTAATTGCGATTAGTGCATGTTCTTGTGTAAAGTAGTTGTGGTAATCATAATGACTGAATTTATGTATTCAGGTATTTTGTGATTATCGTAATGAGTGAAAACGTGTCTATAGACAATTTGCTCTCGTCAGCCTGTGTAGTCTAATCTAATTAAACTTTGCCCTTTGACTCAAAGATTCTTGCACACCAGATTAGGAAATCCTTCGTTTTGGCCTGGGATGGAAATTCTGCTCTTAGCCAGGTGTTCTTACGCAGGCAACTACATTAGTGTACAAAAAATAAAATCTTAAAGTAAAATGAAAATTTTTGATGGTGATGAGCAAGAAAAAGAATCTAAGATGGGGTTCTTTTGTTGATTGGCATTTCCAAGCTCAGAATGACCATGTTGTGCAGAACCTCAGCATAGCCTCCGTTCTGCTCAGCATGGTCGTCCCTCGGGTTGGTAATACCCATCTGCAACAGAACCCCATATTAGATTCTTACTGTTGAAATCCTAAAAATTCAGACACCTTGAGGACTTGCCGTAATTCTCCCAGAATTTTAACAAATTTGTTTCACGATCCAGCAAGGAGTCCAAAAGGTGCAGATGGAATGGTAAACAGTGTAGACACTGATTAGATTGCTCCTTCTGAAGCAGTCTTACTCCTTCAGGAGCAGTCTGATCTGGGTATTCACTGTTTGCTTAGGCCTATCTGTCCCTATACTCAGATCATTATGGTATATTCTTAGGCAGGCAGGGAAGGCTGTGTTCTGAGTTGGTGCTCAGGCTTAGGTTAGGGTTATAAAACTTTTTTCATGCTCACCTAAGCTAAGCATGAAATTTATAATGCTCAGAAATATAAAATACAAATGGAAGAGGCAATTTTCCTGCTCATATCAGTGCAGGATGTTATTTGTCCTGCTCATAAATTTTAAAATTCCAACAACTGTTGGCATTTTAAAATTTATGAGCAAGACATATTTCATGCTCAAGTGAGTTGAGCATGAAAAAAAGTATTATAACCTTGGACCCTAGCTGATTTGAGTTGTCAATATTTGCATTTTCAGCGAGTTCTCAGAAAAAAATCTGCAGGGACTATTGGTACCTAATGTTATACATTGACTCAAGCCACATCACATGATCATTAAGTGATGTCAAAACAAAACCATGGCTCTTTTCAGAATGACTGAACAATAGCAGTGTAATGATGTCAGTGATGCTGTTCCACTATCAACAGGAAAAGTGTGCAGTTGTATTCCTGTTTCAGTTTTGAACCTCAAAATAAATAAAATGTTTCTTCAAATAATGGATGAAAAATAATGTACATATAAGAACTTAAGGGAAATGGGAACACCTGGCAGATTTTTCTGCAATTTTTCAAAGAGACGCAACTTTTGGAACTTCCTGTTTGCTTTTTAGCTCACCTGTCACGCACGATAGCATCTTCATTTATGATTTGATTTTAACCAGACTTGCACACAACTTGTACCACCACGAGATCTAGGTTCCTTTCTAGAACCAGCCATATCCCACCATGTGTTATGGAGTTACGGCCCCTGAAAGGGCAAAAATTGCCTATTTTGGTCTTGTCCGCAAGATAGCATCTTCATTTATGATTTGATTTTAACCAGACTTGCTTACAATTTGTACCACCATGAGATCTGGGTTCCTTTGTTGAACCAGCCATATCCCATCATGTGTTATGGAGTTATGGCCCCTGAAAGGTCAAAAATTGCCTATTTTGGTCTTGTCTGCTTGATAGCTGTTTCATTTATGATTTGATTTTAACTAAACTTGCACACAATTTATACCACCACAAAATCTTGGTCAAGTTCGAATATGGGTAATGTCGGGTCAAAAAGTAGGTCAGTAGGTCAAATCAGAAAAAAACCTTGTGAAGACACGAGAGGCCACAGTTTTGGTCCGATCATCATCAAACTTGCCCAGAATGATCATCTTGACAATATCTCAGTCAAATTCCAATATGGGTGTTGTCGGATCATAAAGTAGGTCAGTAGGTCAAATCATAGAAAAACCTTCTGAACACACTAGAGGCCACAATTTTATGTCCAATCATCATCAAACTTGCTCAGAATGATCATCTTGATAATATCTTGGTCACAGAGGCCGCAGTTTTGAACCAATCATTATCAAACCTGCCCAGAATGATCATCTTGACAATATCTTGGTCAAGTTGAATACGGGTCATGTCGGGTCAAAAAGTAGGTCAGTAGGTCAAATCATTGAAAAACCTTGTGAACAAACTAGAGGCCACAGTTTTGGTCCGATCATCATCAAACTTGCCCAGAATGATCATCTTGACAATATCTCAGTCAAGTTCAAATATGGGTCATGTTGGGTCAAAAAGTAGGTCAGTAGGTCAAATCATAGAAAAACCCTCTGAACACACTGGCGGCTACAGTTTTGGTCCGATCATCATCAAACTTGCTCAAAATGATCATTTGACAATATCTCGGTTAATTTCGAATATGGGTCATGTCTGGTCAATATGTAGGTCAGTTGGTCCGATCATCATCAAACTTGCTCAGAATGATCATCTTGACAATATCTGTGTCAAGTTTGAATATGGCATGCATGTTCCTTGTGACAAGGTTTTCTCAGCCATTCAAAACTTTTGACCCATGACCTTGACCTTTGACCTACTTTGTCATAACTTTTAAAGCATTTGAGATACAGCCTTCATATTTAGCATGTAGGTTCCTTGCGAAAATGTTGCTTAGATTATCCTCTACCAAAAAGGCTAAAACAATCCCACTCGGATGAACAAAATGGCCACCGGAGGTAAAAATAGAAAAATATTGTAAATTTGATTCTAATGGAAACTCCCCCTAAACCCTAATGCCAATTTGATTCAAAGTTCCCAGGAATGTTGCCTAGGTTACTCCATACCAAATAAGCTAAAATCACTCTGCTGATGAACAAGATGGCCACAAGAGCTAAAAATAGAATGTATTCGAGACAGTGACACACAGGTGAGCGAACCAGGGCCCTCTGGGCCCTCTTGTCTATAAATCTTGTCCCACTGTAAAAGAGGAGCAAATTCTTTCCTTTAAGAGTTGACCCCTATTGACACATTGAAGACAAAAATACTTTCGCAACAGTTGCCTCCCCTGAAGTGTTCCCATTCCCCTTAATTTATTTAACATTCATTGAAGTATGAACAGCATTGGGTCATGAGCCAAGTTTTAGTGAACCCAAACTGCTCAAGACCTGATGTTGTTCATTAATAAACAGTGAAAAATTGCCTTGATTTCTTAACCCTTAAGATGCCGAGAAAAACTACATCTGAAAATGTCATCTGCTTATGTTGTCTGCAAAATTTTTTTGCAAACTTTTTAAAAACATTTTTGCGTACAGGCAAACAGTATGAATCAACAGTGTGGATCCAAATCAGAATGCTCCTAGAAGAGCAGTCTGATTTGGGTCCACACTGTTTGCAAAAAATGACAAAGTAGAAGACAATTGTTGTGATTGGCATCTTATTGATTAATGAACACACATCTGAATGTATATTTTCCCTTGAAGTGGCTTATATGAATAAGTTGCATTTTTGTTACCTCGCCTTACGAAAGTAAGGGGGAGCTATTGCCATACCCCCGGGCGTCCGGCGTCGGCGTCCGTATTAGGTTAAAGTTTACCTGCAAGCTCTTATATGTGATGTTTTACAACTTTATTTTGAATATATAATTAATAATTGCTAAAAAAACAATATTTAACATTATCATTGTACTTCATTTTACAGGTTTTTTTGCTTAAATTTGACTTTTTGAGAAGTTAATATTTTCCTCTGTATTACCTCCCTTACTTCTCTATGTTAAAGTTTACCTGCAAGCTGCGTGAGTTCAAATCCCGGGGGAGGAAGGTTTTTTTTTTTTTTTTTTTTCTTTTTTCTTTTTTTTTTCTTTTTAAAAACATAGCGGGGTCTGGGGCTCAAGGTCAAGGTCACTGTGGCTATTTTTAGAAAAACATTGTTATCGCTCTAGCGCCTTCATTTATTGATGGATTTTAATATAACTTCACTGAAATGTTTTGGGGGAGGAACATTTTTTTTTTTTCTTTTTAAAAACATAGCGGGGTCTGGGGCTCAAGGTCAAGGTCACTGTGGCTATTTTTAGAAAAACATTGTCATCGCTCTAGCGCCTTCATTTATTGATGGATTTTAATATAACTTTACTGAAATGTTTGGTATAATGATATCTCGAGTGACTTTGACTTTCAGGGTCTGGGGCCTAAGGTCAAGGTCACTACTTTCAGGGTCACGGGGGCAAGGTCACTGTGGCTATTTTTAGAATAAAACATTGTCATCGTTCTTGCACCTTAATTTATTGATGGATTTTAATATAACTTCACACAAATGTTGGGTATGATGATATCTCTAGCAACTTCGACTTTCAGGTTCCGGGGCTGAAGGTCAAGGTCACTGTGGCTATTTTTAGAAAAAACTTTGTGATCGCTCTAGTGCCTACATTTATGGATGGATTTTAATATAACTTCACAAAAATGTTGGCAATGATGATATCTTGAGCGAGTTCGACTTTCAGGGTCTGGGGCTGAAGGTCAAGGTCACTGTGGCTATTTTTAGAAAAACTTTGTCATCGCTCTTGCGCCTTCATTTATTGATGGATTTTAATATACCTTGACACAAATGTTTGGTATGATGATATTTTGAGTGACTTTGACTTTCCGGGTCAGGGGCTGAAGGTCAAGGTCACTGTGGCTATTTTTTAGAAAAACTTGATCATTGCTCCAGTGTCCAGATTTATTGATGGATTTTAAGATAACTTCATACAAATGTTGGGTATGAAGTTCAACTTTCAGGGTCTGGGGCTCAAAGTCAAGGTCACTGTGGCTATTTTTAGAAAAACTTTGTCATCACTCTTAAGTACCTACATTTATTGATGGATAACAATGTAATTTTACACAAATGCTAGGTTAGGCTTTTTTTAAATTTGTCTTGCTCGAGGGGATTTGTATCGTCTGTGATGCCTTGTTATTACTTGGTAGTTTGTAGAATTTTTTTTATCAAATATAGATTTCTTTTTCATTTTTTTTTTCCAGTAGAAAGGCTTGAAAACAGGATGATTAGGGGTACATTTTGGTTCTCTTTCATTTGCTGCAGTCTATTGGGCTGTTTTACAGAAGAAAAATTTTTTGATAACTTGCCCTCATCCATCTTAGTCCCCCAAAGGCGAGCTATGTTGTCTTCTGACAACTCTTGTTGATTTTGACAGTGTCGGCCTAATCTGTCATAAGCTACAAAGAGCCAAGAGTGGGCTTTTCTTTCAGTTTTTGCTGGTTTACCAGCTTTAATCAGTTTTTTCAGCAGTCATTAAAATCTACAAAAATTAAATTTGTTTCTCTTAGAAAAATTCCAAATAAAATCAAATCTACAAAAATTAAATTTGTTTCTCTTAGAAAAAGTCCAAATAAAATCATATCTTTACATATCTAGATTTAGTGCTTTGTTTAAATAAAATTTGATCTCCAACAAACAAATTGTGCTAAATTATGCCTTACTATGCCAGTTGAGTTGGAATAATAAATAGCAACCTCCTTGTCTGTTTGTCGAGTCTGAAACCAAAACAATGTTTGTTAAACAATCCAAACAAAAATGTACATATTACATAGAAAAATGACCATTTATGGTCATTTTTCTATATAATCTATACATTTTGGGGATCCATCTTTAAACTGTGTAATAACCCAAACTGTGTTATAACCCAAACTGTGTTGCAATAACTAACACTGATATAAAGAGATTCTGTTGAACTCCCATTAGGTGTTACTGTGCCAGGTTTTTGTTGTAATAGTGGATATGGATATTTTGTTTAGAGCACTATGAAGCAAAGAATTGTGATACAGGGGATAAGAAGATTCTAATATTAGTCTCTGATTGAAACAAAAAATATACACCCAAGGGTTTTTACTACTGAGTTTCCAACTTTGTCCCTTGACCCAAGGGTTTTGATTTCTCAGTCTGTATTGGAGACTTATGTTTGATTTTGTTTTCTTATCGTATTTGATCAGAGTTGTTGTCCCTTTTGTTTTCTTGAATTAACATTATTCAGTGGGTTATGTGAAAGCTTCAGTGTTTTACCTGACAATATGTAATGCTCTGGAATTTTTGCTGAAAAAAATGTGAGTAGCTTTTGCATTTGATTAAATGTTCAAAATAACTAACATTATCATTTGGTTTGAATAGCTGAGTACAGTCTTATTGATATTTCTGGAGTATGAATATATCTAGAGATTTTGCACTATTTTTTCAAAGGAAGAAAAGTGTAACAAAGTTGCTTCCCTGTTATCCCAGTTTTGGTTATAAAGTGTGTATGAGGTGGGGTGGAGGCATTGGAGAGACTGTTGAAGGAAAACATATGCTCCCACACTTTTCCTAATAAAACGGAAAGTAAATAACCCCAACTAAAAATTGAGTAAACTCCACTGAAAAGGGAGGTAAATTTTTCATGCCAGATTAATTTTTCCGTATTATGTGTATTTATATTCCACATTAACATACCGGTAGTGCAATTCTGAGATAAAGCTAAGAGGAGTATTTTTGTAAATTATAAGGTAATATTTCCTCTTTGTATCTCTTCATTACGAAAACACGCATATACAAATACATTGTACACTAAACTGTAATAAAAGCACCGCAGACACTGCATAATACCCCGCCACTGCTAAGCAATGTAACTTATTTGAAAATATATCAAGGCTAAATAACTAGAAAGGGGATAGCAGAGATATGATCCGCAAGTGTAATGTCTTAATGTGAGTGGATGAAGTTGTTAGAAGATGTAGGAAGCATATGTAAAAATCCATTTTTCAGACATTTGATGGGAAGGCAACTCAATAAGTTGACATTATTAGAAAATTATGGAGGCAAGTATTTACCTTAAATGGCTGTCATGTACCTTTGCCACAATATGTAATATTTAGTCTGCTATACATCTATGAAATTTCAGCAAGATATTGCAAATAATAAAGGAACTAGAGTCTAAAATCGATTTTTAATACATCAAGGGCAAATAACTAAAGAACTGGAACAGCCAGAGAAGTGGTCCTTGGCCACAATATGTACCCTTTACTCCTCTATATGGTCCTTGGTCACAATATGTACCCTTTAGTCCTCTATATATCTGTAAAGTTTAATCCAAATATTTCATATAGTAAGGGAACTAGAGGCCAAAAACTATTTTTTCAGATACTGAAAAGGGACAGACAGACAGATGGACAGACATACAAATGGATGGACAGACAGACAGCAGAGGGTGTAGAAGTTTTATCCATATATTTCAAATAATAAATGAACTATAGGCCAAAATCCCTTTTTTATATATTTCAAGGGCAGTTAACTCAATTGCTGGGAAAGCCAGAGTCATGTTCCTTTGCCACAGTATGTAACATTTAATCTACTACATAACTATGAAGTTTCAGCAAGATATTGTAAATAATAAAGGAACTACAGTCTAAAATGCATTTTAAATACTTCAAGGGCAGATAACTCAAGAACTGGTATAGCCAGAGTAGCGCTCCTTGGCCACGATATGAACCATTAAGTCCTCTATATATCTGTGAAGTTTCATCGAGATATTCCAGATACCGTATTCGCCCTAATTACCGCACCGTGCGCTTAGTTTTTTCAAAACCATGTCAAAAAATCACAGTGAAAAATCTACCTAATTAGCGCACACCTGATGCAAAAACAATAGCGTCCGAGATGATGCATACTGATATTTAATGGGACGGAAAAAGATACTAAGCATTGCCTTCACTGTTGAAGAAATAACGGTAAGTTGTTTTTATCGATTTACTGTGAGCGCTTCCAGGGGGAGGTTACTGTAAAGTGTGCGCTTATGCATTTCCTTTTCACAATTAGCTTAGGTGTGCGCTTATAGGAGCATGTGCGGTAATTAGGGCGAATACGGTAGTAAGGAAACTAGGGGCCAAAAACCATTTTTCAGATATTTCAAAGGCAGATAACTCAATCGCTGGGAAAGCCAGAGTCATGTTCCTTTGCCACAGTATATAACAATTCATCTACTACATATCTATGAAGTTTCAGCAAGATATTATAAATGATAAACGAACTACAGTCTAAAATGCATTTTTTAAATACATCAAGGGCAGATAACTCAAGAACTGGAACAGCCAGAGTAGCAGTCCTTGGCCACAATATGAACCGTTTAGTCCTCTATATATCTGTGAATTTTCATCCAGATATTCCGTATAGTAAGGGAATTAGAGGCCAAAAACCATTTTTCAGATACTGAAAAGGGCAATAACTCTGCTAAAAGTTAACGGATTTTGCCCATTAACAATCCCAAACCACTCATCCCCGATACCAATATGTATGCAAAATTTGAACAAAATCCGTGAAAAAATACTCAAGTTATCGATCGGAAATGAAGTGCGGATGGACGGACGGACGTTCGTACAGATGAACATTTGTTGGGTACTACAGTGTTAATTTTTCACCTATAAGTACCCAATAATCAGCTAAAATTTGCATAAGTACCCAACATGCTCCATCAATTTTGTTGGCTACTTTTTTGGACACTAACGGAATAAATGGCAAGTACCCAACTCATGTCTACCCAACATATGCCCGTGGATGCGCTCGGACAGACATACAGACGGACGGACGGACACCGGAGGGTTTAACATAATACCCCGCCACTATCGTGTGGCGGGGTATAAAAAGAACTAAAATTTTTAGATAAAAAAGTGTAATATTTTTCTTATTTCTGCTCAAAATATAGATTGTAGGTACTCGTTAGAACCGCCTCTTCGAGGTGGTCTTAACGAGTACCCACAATCTATATTTTAGACCAGAAATAGCCAAATAGGGTTTACCCTGTAAACCCCAGTTTTACTATATAAAAGTGGGGTTCAAGGGGGTCAAAATTATACAGGCGTGTTTTTGTGGTGTTATAGAAAAATTATATTGTGGCTAGTCATTTTGGCAGGGTGAGTCAAACAGTAGTCATAACATGATAATTCAATGAAGAATTGTGTGTAATACATCATGTGAACAAGTCCGTGAAATGAACACCCCCTAAACCCCACTTTATATAGAGAAAACTGGGGTTTATTGGGGTATGCATTATTTTTTCTTATTTCTGCTCCAACAGCCTATGTTTGCAGTATACATATTATTAAATAAGAAAAATATCACAGATTTTCATCAGAAAAGCAACCATTTTGGGGATTTGAAAAAGATGCACTGTTGCAAGTTTGTATTATCATAATGATTAGCAAATAACCTGACTGCATGTTCCTCATCTGCAATATACATGTATTATTTTCTACATCTGCAATATATAATTATTTTATATTTATTTGTTTGCTTGTATGTTTGTCCTCGCTGGCCTGTATGACAGAGAGGAAGAGATTTTGTATTACCTGTGACATTGGTAACTGTAAATGTAATAGTTTGTCTGTCAATACTGACAATGACCAACCTTAACCCTTCTCTTGCTGACTATTCAGTTTACCCACACCTATTTCTGACTTTGAACCAATCAGATTGCTTGATGTAATTTATTCATACAAATTCATAAATTGATGTCAAACAGTGTAGATCCTGATCAGATGGCTTCTTCAGAAGCCATCTGATCTGGATCTACACTGTTGGCAAAGAAAAGGGTTGTCGTGAACAGCAGGATGAGAGTTAATCATATTTGAGAAATGTTACTTTTTTGTGTGTTCTAAGATGGCTGAGGAGACCAATTCTAGCTCTGAACTGTCTGTTGCAGATAAAGCAACAGAGGTTAGAGGAAGACAGCTCTGTTGGTGATACCTTAGCTCTGGCTTTGCGCTGTGCACGTTTCTGCTCAGCTTTTCTGATTCTTTTTGGCAACTGTAAATGTACAGCTTATTTATAAATCACAGAGTTATTTTTTTTCCTATACTTGATATGATAATAGATACTGGTGCAAATTTTTAATTAGTTCATGTCTGGCTGTGCCCTTGATGCTATGAACTTAGAAGTTATGTTTAACCCTTAAAGTGCCGTGTAAAGTTTAGGGCAGATGGGATTTTTTTTTTTTCAGAAGTTAATTTTTCAGGAAAAAATAAGGCTTGACATTTCATGTGAATCATTTGCCAAGTTGATGATTCACATGCAATGTCCAGCCTTTTCTTTGCAAAATAACAAAAACAAAATTGAAAATGACATCTAAAAGTGTCGCGATTGTCAGTTTAACCTCTAAGTTGCCAATCACAACAATTGTTGTCTGCATTGTTGTCTGCTGCACTTTAAGTTGTTGTTGGAAACAGTGTGGACCCAGATCCGACTGCTCCTCTAGGAGCAGTCTGATCAGGGTCCACACTATTTGTGGTGTAGTCTGATCAGGATCAACACTGTTTGGGTGTATGTCAACACCATATACCTGTGTGCAAAAATATGTTTGAAAAGTTTGCAAGAAGATTCAGCAGATGAAGAAAACAGATATTGAGGATCTTACATGAGTGATCATATATTATTGAATTTATTAAACGAGTTGAGGCTTTCCCGAGCATTTTATCCCTTTTCCTCAACGAGTTCAATAAATTCAATAATACGTGAGCACAAATGCAAGATTCTATTTATCATATGACATTTAAAACGCATTTTATTCACGACTGTTTACAAAAATGTCAATATTCCGCTGTTAGTAAATGTGACGTTGTTAAGGACGTCATACATGTAATATTACGGGACGTATCTAGCTAATTTGTATAATTAATCCACTAGTGGATTATCAAAAATAATACATGACGCTATTACACTCTCAGACGCGACGTCATATGATAAAACATTTTAAGATTCATTCTCTTGGCAAACCTTTTCAAACAGTGTAGATACTGATCAGATGGCTTCTTCAGTGAAGAAGCCATCTGAACAGGATCTATGCTGTTTGACATTCAGTTTCTGAATTTGTAGGAATAAATTACATTAATTATTCTGATTGGCTCAAAGTCAGAAATGGGTGTGGCTAAATTAGTTATTCAGCGGGATAAGGACAAGCCAATGAGCTACCCTCTTTGATGAACAATGAGCTACCCTATTTATTAGGGCCCCGCACTGAAAATGTGGGTGCCCTATAGTAATCACTGTCCGTCCGTCTGTCTGTCTGTTCGTCTGTCCGTCCACAAATTTTTACTCCTCTGATAGCGCTGCCGGGGCCCTAGTCAGTTTCACTGACAGCTCTAGTTACATATTGCTTTGGTTTGCTTTCATATTGCTATTATTATGCCCCCAACTTCGAAGAAGTTGTGGGGGCATATTGGTTTTGCCCTGTTCGTCCGTCCGTCCTTCCGTCCTTACGTCCGTCCCACTTTTTACTGCATAGCATAACTTTAGAACCATGGGTGCTAGGTTTTTGAAATTTCATATATGGATTCCTCATGAAAAAATAATTGACCCGTGTTTTTTTTCTCGTCAGGATTATGCCCCTTTTTTGAGTTATGCCCCTTTGCAAAAAATACTATGAAATCTTGTAAGCAAGATATCTCAAAAACTGTTTGAGCTATTGCCCTGAAACTTTACATGCTGGTTGGGGATGATGAGTAGATGAACTGATTAACTTTTGAAAAAAATCCGAAATTTTTTTTCTTGAGTTATGGCCCTTTGAAATTTTTCGCGTTTGAAGTTTGTAAGCAAGATATCTAAAAAAACTATTTGAGGTTTTTCCCCAAAACTTCACAGACTTGTCGGGGATGATGAGTAGATGAACTGATCAACTTTTGAAAAAAATCCGATTTTTTTTTCTTGAGTTATGGCCCTTAGATTTTTTTCGTGTTTTCAGCTTGTAAGCAAGATATCTCAATAATTGTTTGAGCGATTGCCCTGCAACTTTACAAGCTGGTTTGGGATGATGTGTAGATGAACTGATTAACTGTTGAAAAAAAATCCTATATTTTTTTCTTGAGTTATGGCCCTTTGAAATTTTTCGCGTTTTAAGTTTGTAAGCAAGATATCTCAAAAACTATATGAGGTTTTTCCCCAAAACTTCACAGACTGGTTGGGTATGATGAGTAGATGAACTGATTAACTTTTGAAAAAAATCCAATTTTTTTTTCTTGAGTTATGGCCCTTTGATTTTTTTCGTGTTTTCAGCTTGTAAGCAAGATATCTCAAAAATTGTTTGAGCTATTGCCCTGAAACTTTACAGGCTGGTTGGGGATGATGAGTAGATGAACTGATTAACTTTTGAAAAAAATCCGAAATTTTTTTCTTGAGTTATGGCCCTTTGAAATTTTTCGCGTTTTGGCGTCCTTCCGTCCTTCCGTCCTTACGTCCGTCCCACTTTTTACTGCATAGCATAACTTTAGAACCATGGGTGCTAGGTTTTTGAAATTTCATATATGGATTCCTCATGAAAAAATAATTGACCCGTGTTTTTTTTCTCGTCAGGATTATGCCCCTTTTTTGAGTTATGCCCCTTTGCAAAAAATACTATGAAATCTTGTAAGCAAGATATCTCAAAAACTGTTTGAGCTATTGCCCTGAAACTTTACATGCTGGTTGGGGATGATGAGTAGATGAACTGATTAACTTTTGAAAAAAATCCGAAATTTTTTTCTTGAGTTATGGCCCTTTGAAATTTTTCGCGTTTTAAGTTTGTAAGCAAGATATCTAAAACACTATTTGAGGTTTTTCCCCGAAACTTCACAGACTTGTCGGGGATGATGAGTAGATGAACTGATCAACTTTTGAAAAAAATCCGATTTTTTTTTCTTGAGTTATGGCCCTTAGATTTTTTTCGTGTTTTCAGCTTGTAAGCAAGATATCTCAATAATTGTTTGAGCGATTGCCCTGCAACTTTACAAGCTGGTTTGGGATGATGTGTAGATGAACTGATTAACTGTTGAAAAAAAATCCTATATTTTTTTCTTGAGTTATGGCCCTTTGAAATTTTTCGCGTTTTAAGTTTGTAAGCAAGATATCTCAAAAACTATATGAGGTTTTTCCCCAAAACTTCACAGACTGGTTGGGTATGATGAGTAGATGAACTGATTAACTTTTGAAAAAAATCCAATTTTTTTTTCTTGAGTTATGGCCCTTTGATTTTTTTCGTGTTTTCAGCTTGTAAGCAAGATATCTCAAAAATTGTTTGAGCTATTGCCCTGAAACTTTACAGGCTGGTTGGGGATGATGAGTAGATGAACTGATTAACTTTTGAAAAAAATCCGAAATTTTTTTCTTGAGTTATGGCCCTTTGAAATTTTTCGCGTTTTGGCATATTGGTTTTGCCCTGTTCGTCCGTCCGTCCTTCCGTCCTTACGTCCGTCCCACTTTTTACTGCATAGCATAACTTTAGAACCATGGGTGCTAGGTTTTTGAAATTTCATATATGGATTCCTCATGAAAAAATAATTGACCCGTGTTTTTTTTCTCGTCAGGATTATGCCCCTTTTTTGAGTTATGCCCCTTTGCAAAAAATACTATGAAATCTTGTAAGCAAGATATCTCAAAAACTGTTTGAGCTATTGCCCTGAAACTTTACATGCTGGTTGGGGATGATGAGTAGATGAACTGATTAACTTTTGAAAAAAATCCGAAATTTTTTTCTTGCGTTATGGCCCTTTGAAATTTTTCGCGTTTTAAGTTTGTAAGCAAGATATCTAAAAAACTATTTGAGGTTTTTCCCCGAAACTTCACAGACTTGTCGGGGATGATGAGTAGATGAACTGATCAACTTTTGAAAAAAATCCGATTTTTTTTCTTGAGTTATGGCCCTTAGATTTTTTTCGTGTTTTCAGCTTGTAAGCAAGATATCTCAATAATTGTTTGAGTGATTGCCCTGCAACTTTACAAGCTGGTTTGGGATGATGTGTAGATGAACTGATTAACTGTTGAAAAAAAATCCTATATTTTTTTCTTGAGTTATGGCCCTTTGAAATTTTTCGCGTTTTAAGTTTGTAAGCAAGATATCTCAAAAACTATATGAGGTTTTTCCCCAAAACTTCACAGACTGGTTGGGTATGATGAGTAGATGAACTGATTAACTTTTGAAAAAAATCCAATTTTTTTTTCTTGAGTTATGGCCCTTTGATTTTTTTCGTGTTTTCAGCTTGTAAGCAAGATATCTCAAAAATTGTTTGAGCTATTGCCCTGAAACTTTACAGGCTGGTTGGGGATGATGAGTAGATGAACTGATTAACTTTTGAAAAAAATCCGAAATTTTTTTCTTGAGTTATGGCCCTTTGAAATTTTTCGCGTTTTAAGTTTGTAAGCAAGATATCTAAAAAACTATTTTAGGTTTTTCCCCGAAACTTCACAGACTGGTCAGGGATGATGAGTAGATGATTAACTACAGCTTTTCTTGTGTAATTTCAGCATTACAGCCACATAAAAACAAGATATCTCAATTACTGTTAGGGACAAGCAGTGTTAGGGTCAAGCAGTTGGGGGCATTGTGTTTCATAAACACTGGCTCTAGTTTTATTATTCTGAATCAAAATAGTTCTTGTTGGTTACACATTTCTTCAACAATTTTGATGATTCATTACTAAAACACACCTATACAAATACATTGTAAATTTTACCACCGAAAAAAGAAAATTTTCAGATGAGCAATTGTGATATTTTTCTTATTTCTGCTCAAAACATAGATTCAGTGAGGCAGTTCCAACGAGTACCCAAAATCTCTGTTTTTGAGCAGAAATAAGAAAAAGAAATAATGTATACCCCTGCAAACCCCAGCTTTACTCTATAAAAGTGGGGTTTAAGGGGTCAAAATTATATAGGCGTGTTTTCGTGATGGCCTTATTCAGATAAGCCTGAGATCTGCTTAAAATGGTAATACTCATGTAATAATTGTATAGTCTTGTATCAGTGAGTTATCCTATGTCTAATGTTTTCATCCTTGTTTTCACCATGCCTATTTAACCCTTTTTGTACTGAAGGGAATCTTCCATATTATATAAAGCACTAAAGCACATGTCCATTTTAATATTTAGGGGTGTCAGGCTGTGTTTTCTTCAAAATTTATTTGAAAAAGGCTGAACTTTTTGCAAACAATGTAGGCCCTTTTAAAAGCTTATTGAGACGGTTTCAGTTATTCTTTCTTTGTGTTTTCTACACCCAGTGTCTCCTAGTGAACAGTCCCAAAGGTGGTCTTAAAGGAAATGGGAACACCTTCAGGGGAGGCAACTCCTGCAAAGGTATTTTGGTCTCCCATGTCAATAGGGGTCAACTCTTAAAGGAAAGAATTTGCTCCTGAGGAGCAAATTCTTTCCTTTAAGAGTAGACCCCTTTTTCAGTGGGACAGGGCTCATAGAAAAGCTAACAGGAAGTCCCGAAAGTTATCTCCCTTTGAAAAATGGTGGAAAAATGTGACAGGTGTACCCATATAGGAATTTTACTGTATTATATCAAGTAATTTGATTGGTTGATAGTCAGCAATGAGAATGGCTTATTCAACTTATGCAGCAGGATAAGTGTTAATGGGAATTATTTGGAAATATCGTTTCAACGTTCTACAAAATAACAGTATGTTGTGTGTATATGCACTTATTAGAATTGGTTCAATGAAGCAATTCTAATAGGTTGATATACAGACATGTTGTGTGTATATGTACTCATTAGAATTTATGTTGTGGGTACTCATTAGAATTGCCTCAATTAGGCAATTCTAATGAGTAGACACAACATTACAGAACACTGAAAAGGAGTCAAAAATTGTCCCTGTTATGCCTCCTGGAAGTAGATCCCGGGCTTCTCCAGACATTCCGATGAGTCTTTAAACTGTCTGTATGACCTTAGCTGTTGGTGAGACGCAAAACTCAAACACCACCACACCACCTTCTGGAAGAAGTCATCAGTGGCTCAAACTACCCATCTCAAACAGATTTTCATGGTTCCAAAGGCGTTAGAGCCATTGAAGCTCTACTGTATATGGCATTCCTCAGGGACTCAAAAATGTGTTTGGCTCTCCATGGTAAATGAGCTATCAGTGTTCAAGTGATCAAATTTTCACTTTGTGTAGCACACAGCAAAAGCTGATAACACTGCTGACAACAGACCACTGTCTAGCTTATAAGCTTTCTCAAAGCCTTGGCTCTGGTGAGCTCAAACTTTGTCGTAAAACTTAAAAGTGAGTAATGCCAACCCAGACATGGGTGCTGATGTCTGACTGACAACAATAGTTTTCTGTACTTTCACAGAGATGAGTTAAGATGAGTTTAGAACAGGGCGGAAATCTAAAATATTTTCTGAAGCCTCTTAACCCAATAAGCCAGAACAGACACCGATGCAAAAGGTGCACGTAATGGTCCTAAGTATTGGGACAGACATGCCTAAGCAAACAGTGCAGACCCAGATCAGACTGCTCCTGAAGGAGCAGTCTGATCAGGGTCTACACTGTTTGCTATTTTGTCTGCACTTTTTAGATTCCTTGCTGGATTGCTAAACAAATTTGTTAAAATATTAGGAGAATTACAGAAAGTGTTTAGTGTGTCCGAATTTTATATGGTAGCCCAGATGAGTTAGTCAATACAGGGTCTACACGGCTTGCCATTCTATTCACCAAATCATCTTCTTCCAAAAAATGAACATGCTCAAATTCATTGAAATAGAAGCGCACTTGATATGAAAAAGCAAACCAGAATGAATGCAAATTACCTTCCTTACAAAAAACTGAAGACATTATACGAGGGTCCTTCAGAAAGTTTTGTCACTGGGGTTTATTTCCTAAACAGTCCATTTAATATTTTTCCCTATTGCAGTACCCCTCTCTGCCAAAACTCCTTTTTGTAACCTTCAGATCCAATTTCTAAAAGCTGCTTGATTGTCTTCTTTGGGTACCTGTTGGAGGCACTGATAAATCGCACTGCCAAGTACACTTCTGAACTTACATTTCTTTCCAGAAAGCATTTTCTTGAGCCTTGGAAACAAAAAAAATGTCGCATGGGCTCAGGTCAAGAGAATAGGGAGGATGATTTACAACTTCGACATTTTCATGAGTCAAAAACAACCTCACAGCTGTAGACTTGTGAGAGGAGACATTGTCATGGATCAGGTGCACTCCTGACCAACCTTCCCTTGGACGCTTCTTATTGAAGATTTGTTTGTTTGATTTGAGGTTTAACGTCCCCGTCAACACTGTAAAGGTTATTGAAGAGCGCCTTGGCTTTCTTTAGTACAGCATTCTTATAGAATCTCCCAGTGACTGTATGACCAGAATGACAAGCCACTTGAACCACTGGCCCGCTAGAATTGAAGACCAATCGAAGCTGATGGTTCTCTTGGCAATACAGGGGTGCTTTTGATATTTGCGCTTCCACTGTTTGATATCAGCTCTTCTCTGCGGCTCAAACATGTGCACCCAGGTTTCGTCACCTGTTAGCAAATTAGAAATAACTTGGGGGTCACAGTTTTTGTATTTTTCAAGAGCTGTTGGGCGCATTTAAGGCTTAGCTTCTTTTGCTCCTCAGCAAGCAAATGTGGCACCCACCTATCGCAAATCTCTCTCAAGCCCAAGTACTTTTTCAGAATGGTATGCACGCTGCCTTCGGATAAGCCAGTGCATTTAGCTATCTTTTTCACTGACAGTCGCACATCTTCTTCGACTGCTGCCTTTACGTCCCCGTCAACACTGTAAAGGTTATTGAAGAACGCCTTGGCTTTCTTTAGTACAGAATTCTTATAGAATCTCCCAGTGACTGTATGACCAGAATGACAAGCCACTTGAACCACTGGCCCGCTAGAATTGAAGAGGAATCGAAGCTGATGGTTCTCCTGGCAATACAGGGGTGCTTTTGATATTTGCGCTTCCACTGTTTGATATCAGCTCTTCTCTGTGGCTCAAACATGTGCACCCAGGTTTAGTCACCTGTTAGCAAGTTAGAAATAACTTGGGTGTCACAGTTTTTGTATTTTTCAAGAGCTGTTGGCATTTAAGGCATTGCTTCTTTTGCTCCTCAGCAAGCAAATGTGGCACCCACCTAGCGCAAATCTCTCTCAAGCCCAAGTACTTTTTCAAAATGGTATGCACCCTGCCTTCTGATAAGCCAGTGCATTTAGCTATCTCTCACTGACAGTCGCACATCTTCAACTGCTGCCGTTACAGCAGTGATGGTTGCTTTGGTAATGGAGGCCTTGGGCATCATCTTTGACCAATGATTTACCAGCTTTATAGCTTTGACCCACCAATAAACTGTGTACATTGAACTGGCAAGAGGTTCATGTAAGCCACACAATTCATCAAATACATCTATCTGACTTGAAACTATGTCAAGCCTAACATGGCCTTTATTGTAGCTGCAAATTTTGGCCTTTCTGTCCATTTTACAATGTAACTCGTTAATTGGCCAGTGTATATGACTGTATGTATTTCAATTTGACATATCTGGGTCATTGTAGAAGCAATTTACACGAAATAAACTTATCAGTAGCTATATTTGAAAGGCTGTTCAAGTGCAATGAAGCGTTATGATAAAACTACTGAAACCTATTAGTGACAAAACTTTTTGAAGGACCCTCGTATATATACATTCCTCTTAACTGTTAAGGAATGGCCCTACTGGTTTGGATATCAGTGTTGGTAATAGTTTTGCTCTGTTGCTATAGTGATTACTATTCCTTCAAGAAGGAAGAAAAATAATATGTAGAACAATGTAGGAAAACCAATTGTGATATTAAATTGCTTCTATTTTTGTCTATGCAAATTTTGTTTTTATTTTAACCCATTTAGTACTGGAAACCCCAAAACAGGTACCAGGGCAAACAGTGCAGGCCCAGATCAGACGCCGCAAAAGGCGGCGTCTGATCAGGGCCTCCACTGTTTGCTAAAAGTTCAGCCATTTTCCAAATGAGTTTTGATGAAAACACAACTTGACACCCCTATGCTTCCATGCAGAGCTGCTACCGACCAGCACAGGAGTACTGGTAAACCGCTTAGACGATCTAAGCCTGCCCAGGCAAAGCAGTGCACGTCGGACTGTCCATGCTTATAAACCCTATTGGTTTCATAAGGCGACAGGGCTTGAGTTGTCATTTCATCTCAATGTCGGGTAAAAGTCCCACAAAACTGGAAGCAACGTCTCCAAAATGACCTTTACAGTGTTGACGGGGACATTAAACCTCAAATCAAACAAGATACCCCTAAATTTTGAAATGGACTTCTGCTATTATATAAGGAGGAAGATTCCATTTGGTACAAAAAGGGTTAATAACCCCCAGATTTACTGTTCCTTTGTGCAGACTGATCTGTTTGATGTACAATCAAACTTCAGAAGTTTGAATACCTTGGGATAATGAAAATTTGTTTGAGGCAGGGGGCTGTTCAAAATATACCCCAACCTCTTTATAACACTATTAATGAGGTCCAAAGCAGAAACAGTGTTAGTTAAATAACTGTGTCATATCCAAACAAAAATATAACTTTGAAAAAAAGGTTAACCAAAAGGTAAACCTGGGACGACGCCCGCCCACCCGGACATCGCTATTTTAAAGGACAGATTTTTTTTAAAAACCCGTCCAAAAATGTGTAGATTACAGTCCAACCTGTATTAAGCAAGCACCTAAGGGATAACAGAAATGTGCTTGCTTAAGACAGGTGCTTGCTTAATACAGGTGAAATTTAACATTTTTGGCTTTTTTGGGAACAAAACACCTGCTTGCTTAAGACAGGTTGCTTGCTTAATAGAGGTGGCCACTAAGATGGGTTATACTGTATATAGAAAAATGACCCATTTTCCTATATAATCCATACATTTTTTGGGATCCATCTTGAAACTGTTAAATCCAAAATGTCATAATGAGGTTTGGTGTACTAAGGGTAAATCAAGGATTCAGGTCATGGGGGATAATAGGGGTCACTTAAAGATATATTTTCATTCTGCTATGAGTGTATAAAATAAAGGTATTTTGTATCTACTCATTAGAATGAGTACAAACAACATACTTTTTCAAGATAAAATCAGGAACCAAAATATATGGATATCTTGAGCTACAGGAAGTATTCTCTAGCAACTTGAGAGATAGTTCGAATTAGTCATTGAAAATGAGTTATCTGTGTTCGAGTTGTTGTCGTTCACTGTATGCAGTTTCCATTAAAATGCCAGTTATGTACCATAAGGACAGTTCTGTAAAGTTCACATTCAATTCTGCAAAGATAGTCTCAGTGTGCAAAAAGATTTCATTTTCCAGGTGAGTCATGATTGAGGCCGCATATACATGATTACACCAAATTGCAATTTAGAAGCCCGCCAGTACGATTTCCGTCACAACGGTTAGATGATGTCAAGAGTAAACTTCAAAGAAACAAAACACATCACAGCTGTCAAGATGTTCCAAAAATAGCGTCATCGCTACCTCTTATCTATATGAAAGAAACGCCGCCTAGCCAACCATTTCGCCACAGTCTGACTGACACGACAAAGAACCGCCTACAAAAAACCAAGCACGTGACTGGATAAGAAGATGTGAAATCGCATTTACTTTTGCGTTAGCAATGTTCTACATTAAAAGAGTGAGTGAGTGTTTGAGTTTTACGTCCCACCAACAGCTAAGGTCATACGGAGGCGGGACCCCGGATTAAAGACTCATCTGAAAGTCTGGAGAAGCCCGGGATCGATCTTGCGACCCCTGGTTTACAAGGCGAGTAGCGTAACCACTGCACCACGGCGGCTTCTACAGTAACAGAAAGACAAACTAAAAGGTAGATCCAACTTGGGACATGCGTAACATGAACCACACCAATTGATGATAATTTCATCCAAGTGATATTGCGACCAGCAAAGTCTCCGATAAGCCTGCCAACCTACTAAGTCTCATCAAAGATTCACTTTGTCTATATTATGTCTGCTCAGGGTGAATGTCGTCTAGAATAATTTCTCTCTGAAGTGCCTATCAAACTTTTTAAGATGATCGATTGCTTTGATGATCGATTGTCCATATATTGTACCTAAATTAATATGTTTTTTTTTTTGTTTTTTTTTAGAAAGAAAATAACTTATTTTTTTCTGACAATAGTATTATAATCACTTGTTCAATTGACTTTATTTGACGATTTTATCATTTATGATTCAAAGACCTATTGAAAGCGCACGCTTGTCGTTTCAGGTCGCAGCGTGATCCAACAACCTAACTAAACTTAAAAGGCCGCGAGGCTTAAAGGTTTTGTTGTTTTTTATTTGTGCCAATCTCACCTGAGCATGAACTTTAAAAATGTTGGGAAATAAATCAAACGCTTATGACCACTTGCACACCCGGTTTTGATTCTGATCCGCGTTATCATTTCTTTTGTCATTTTACTGCTACCTATTGTAATATCTTTGATATGAGCCATTGATCAAAGGTGCGCAAGTTGCCATTACTGTTTCAGGTCTTTGAATTTCAACTCGACTTATCAGGATATTTTTTACACAGTCTAGATTAGGTCAGCATTTCAAATTTCATGCTCGGATAAGCAGGAGATGGAAAAGGTTGGCCGGAAATACCCCAGCCGAATGACGTACTTTTACCATTTGCTGAGGTGTACCCGACCCACACACCACATTAACAACACCCCTGGCAAACCCCACTTCATATTGGGAAAAAGTGGAGTTAACACGGGTATACATTACTTTTCTTATCATTAGGATAACTTGCCTTTATGAGATAAGGTCAAGAAAATGGCATGTATCAAGTGATAATTGGTAATAGTTTTCTTATATCTGCCCAAAACATAAATTGTGGGTACTCGTTATAACCGCCTCATTGTCCCCCCAAAACATAGATGGAGGATACTCCTTTATAACTGTGATATTGACGAGTATCCACAATCACTGTTTTGGAGCAGAAATAAGACAATGATGTATACTTCTGTAAACCCCACTTTTCCCTACATTAAGTCAAGTTTGTCAGAGTATAGATTTCATGGACTTGTTAACATAATGTTTCCACTCCGATGTGGGTGCTCGTCAGAACCGCCTCATACTCACTGAGGCGGTTCTAACGGAGGTCCTAACGAGCACCAACAATCTATGTGTGGAGGATAAATAAGAACATTGTCTTCCGATAAATGCCATTCCTAGAGCCATAGAACGAAGCAGTGTATTGCTTAGGTATGTTATCCTAATGGAACACGCCATATTCTTTCTTACTAGTGAACTGGATGACGGGACATGTCAAGTCAATGCTAGTGATATTTGTGGAAGTGGAAATGAATGTGTCGTCATGAACTTATCGGCAACACTTAGTTACAGCAACGACATCATGCAGAACGGGTCATTGGCATATTTGCGAACAGTGAAGACTCAGATGATCCTGCGCACCCATGCTGTCTCGTCAGTGTTCAATGTTTGCATCAGAGTAAACAAACACTGATTTACATGTACAAATTAATTATATGGATGTAGAGAACGATCTAAGTCTCCACTATTCGTTGTAAAATTCATCTGTAAAATCTTAAAACATGAAGCGAATTTAGGCTAGATACGCCCCCGCCCATAGGGGCTTGAAGAAATATATGGGCTGCATGATGCTTCCACGCACAGCTGAATCTGGCCCGCACACTAGTACTGGTGAACCGCTTAGAGGATCTAAGCCTGTCCAGGAACCGCGGTGCGAGGCGGACCATCCATGCTAATAAACCCTATTCGCTTCATTGGGGGACAGGGCTTGAGATGTCATTTCATCTCAGTGTTGGGTAAAAGTCCCACAAAATTGGAAGCAACGTCTCCAAAATGACATTTACAGTGTTGACGGGGACGTTAAACCTCAAATCAAACAAACAAAAGATATTTACCTAATTAGACAAAATTACATTGCTGAGGTCTGGCACAGAAAGATTAAATTAAATTCTGTTTCCCGATTACTGCAATTTGCGACGCTAAATATTCTGATTCAAGAAAAAGGCGGTGATCGCTCGATTGATTTTCGTTTCATTCCATTTTTATTTATTTATTATTATTTTTTTATTATTTTTTTTTAATGGCTACGCTGGCCAGTCATCTTGAATGTCAAGTAAGTTTAGCCTGTCAGTTTAAGTGATGAATGTCACGTACACGTGATGGGCGTTGCTAAGACTTGCTGTTATCAGATTGGCTGAGTCGAACCTTTTGAGTACATCGATGCGTGTTACTGGGTGCAGAATGAAAGGATGCCGTTTAATTTGAGGTATTGTTTCCGAAGGTCATCGCTTTGAGTTTGAAAATGCGATTTGGGGCCATAAATTTGCAATTAGGTGTAATCTTGCAGGAGTCAACAGTGGCAAATTTAACAAGACTGATCAAGTACAATTTTTAGTCACATTTGGAAAACTTGTGATATAAATCTCAAATTCAACTTGTCCAAATTTGAGCAAGTTATAAACTTTGTCAAGTTTGACACTGTTGATTATGTCAAAGATTGATCAGGCATGGTGGCCTGGATATATTACTGGAACTGTTTTATGAGTTAAGTCAAATTTGGGGACCAGCAGAGGCCTTGTTAGCTCACCTGAGCACGAAGAGCTATTGTGATTACCCTGTGTCTGTTGTATGTTCGTCATGTGTCCAACGTCTTCAACATTTACATTGTGCAACCTCTAGAGGCCACAGTTTTAATGTAATTTTTATGGAACTTTACCAGAATGTTTGTCTTGGTGATATCTTGGTCAAGTTCGAATATGGGTCATGTCAGATCAAAAACTAGGCCACTAGGTCAGATTTCGTTAAAACCTTGTGTGCACCACAGAGACCAGAGTTTTGCTTCAATCTTCATGAAAATTCACCTGAATGTTTGACTTGATGATATCTCAGTCAAGTTCGAATATTGGTCATGTCAGATCAAAAACTAGGTCAGATTTCGTTAAAACCTTGTGTGCACCCTAGAGGCCGAAGTTTTGCTTTAATCTTCATGAAACTTCACCTGAATGTTTGACTTGATATCTCGTCAAGTTCGAATATGGGTCAGGTCGGATCAAAAACTAGCTCACTAGGTCAAATTTTGTTAAAACCTTGTGTGCCCCCTAGAGACTGCAGTTTTGCTTTGATCTTCATGAAACTGCACCTGAATGTTTGACTTGATGATATCTCAATCAAGTTCGAATATGGGTCATGTGGGATAAAAAACTAGGTCACTAGGTCAAATTTCTTTAAAACCTTGTGTGCCACCTAAAGACTGCAGTTTTACTTCAATCTTCATGAAACTTCACTGAAATGTTTGACTTGATATCTTGATCAAATTAGACTATGGATCATGACCCCATTTTCGAGTCCAAAATTAGACTTTGATTATATTATTATATTCTTTAAGAAGACCATCCAACAAACAAGGAAACATCTGGACAGTTCCATGGGTGGTTTTCATATAAACTTTTGCAAAAATGTTATCTACTGATTCACAATATTAACCATAAGTGTATCAGTGTCAATATGGAGAATAAAGCAAAAATTCACATTTCCCCAACCTTCATTCAATCCAATGTCACACGCTTATGGAAACATGGCCTGGAAATGTCAAATGAACAACATTATCAAGCCTAATGTGTGTCAGATGATGATTTTAACAAAACAATTTTATATGTCATCCGCTGTTACATTGTACTGTCAAGTTCTTTATTCCCACATTCGACATAACAACAAAGCCCTTTATAACAACCATTTCAGTGGAACGAAACCTTTGCTCAAGATGTGATGGACTAATTGAGATAATTAATAATACTGTTTTTAATTACTTAAAGAAACAAATGGTGTGCACATTAGTTCCAATAGCCTTGGCAAGGGGATTCTTAGAAATGTCCACAGCATATAGTTCTTGAAGAAAATAAGAACAAAATACCATTTATTTTCTATTACTATTCTTAAATTGGATTCATTACGGCAGCAAACTGTTTATTATGGCAAAATGATAGGGAACAAATACTGTTGTCATAACCGAAGTCCTCTGCATAAAAGTCTCTTCCTGAATTTACTGACGTCATCTCGACTCTTTCTTCACTTGAAATGAGAACACAGCTTGAATTGGAAGGTGGTCTGAAGCTACTTCAGGGCTGTGAAAGAAAATAAAAACACAGCAAAATTCCTATATTAAGACCATCTTTGGGACTGTTCAAAAGTGGTCTTAAAGACCACATTTGAACAGTCACAAAGGTGGTCTCTTTCTAGAGACCCCTGAGTGTAGAAAACACAAAGAAAGAACAGCTAAAAATTTTAAGTATGTTTTTACAAGCAGACTTAGTCTTAATTTTAGCTGGTCTTAAAGGCATTTATTCTTGTAACAGTAGGACACACAGTGTGTTCAATATAGTTTTATTTGCCCCTTGTGATATACTGTCTATAGCAGATCAAAGGCGGCCCTTAATAGGTTGAATTGTAGCTCTTGTTGTATCCCCCGACTGAGGCACTTAAGGGGAAAATCAATAATGTACACCAGTCAACAGTTAGAAAATTATTGATTTTCCCCATTGAGGCCCCTTACCTGTTGAAGGCAGGGGACTTCTCTTCAGTCAGCTCTGAGGGCTACATACTATTATGTAATGAAATGAGAGTCCTCAATAATCAAGAATAAATGCCTTTAATAGCGGAATTTTACTGGATATTGACACTTTACCCATTCCATTCTGGTGACTCTTCAGTTGTTATATCTTGGTCTAGTCCATTTGTCATTTAAGGGACGTCAGGTCTATTTTTCATTTTTTATTCTTTTTTAGATGGAAAGTCCTGCTAGTAAACAGTGTAGACCCTGATCAGATGCCACATTATGCAGCATCTGATCATGGTCTGCACTGCTTGTCCACATCCCGTTAACAAGTTTTCAGATAAGAATGGGTTGAAGTACCAGGTAAACCGAAACAGACATTTTTTTTTCAAATATTTTTCTCAGCACTGTCTTAAGTCAGAAACAAAAAATACCATTTTTATGTATTAAACGGGAAAAATGTTAAAGGAAATAATAAAAAAAGACTCAATAAGAAACAAGAGTTCGGCCAAAGGCTATGTCGCGCATGAGAGGGGGGAAAGTCCCCGAACCATGAAATATAGAGCAAGGTCAAACCAGAATGCTTGCATTAAAGTTGTTATCTCTGGATGCACATTTGTACCAAGTATCATTAATGACTCTCATATAGTCCTTAAGAAATAGACTTGCTTCTAAAAGTCTAACCATTCAGAACTTATTTATCTTCACTGCAGCTGGTGTTGTGCTGTGTGGCGGCCGTAAAACGTCTCCCCGTATATCATCATAGTGCAGATTATATTTTCTGGTCCTTTAGGATCATTGAGTTAATTTTGAATCATTTTGAAAATAGAGTTCTGCCTAAGCCAGCGCTAGAGGTCGTGGCCGGTGTTGCACATGTCAGTACTGGTCATGAACAGACTCAATAAGACCGAGTCTGCTATTTTCGTTTATTTGGTGTATTCTTTGCTTCTAAAGGATCTAACCATTCAGAACTTCGTGATAAATTCAGAAAAATATATACTTGCAATGACTTCAGCACACAATTTTGTAAAATCATTCTTCGATATAAAAAGATTTGGTACAACATAAATGTTATATGACAGACTGCATGCATGGTAGTTAACCCAATCATGGTCAACAACTTTGCTTCCCTCTTTAATTGCACCTGTTGGTTCAGGCCTCCGATTTTATGACGGTTCCAGCGTAAAGGTTACTGAGAATTAGAATTTAATTTTACGTAATGTTGGTTGGTGCCTGATGCTCTGTCTCTGGTTGGGCCCATCAGAGTCTAACTGTTGGTTTTCTTTTGCTCCAGCATTTCAGTGTTTTCTTGCTCTCGAGTCCTCAACATTGTTTCATCTCTGTGGTTGCACTGATGAGTTAGTAAGCCTTATGCGGACTGCACAAATTATTTGTCTAAATCACCACAGAAGTAAGGGCAAAGATTGTGGCCAAGTAAAATCAATTTAAGCCCCCAGTGAAATTCTTTTCACTGACAGTTCCAAGGCAGTTCTTCGCTACCGGTTTATTTTTGTTATGGTTTGTCTTTGAGTGTGTGTATCGCTTATATCTGGTTTTTGTATAGCCAATTGGCCAATTTGTGTGAAAGTTACTGTCCTTTTGGCTTTCCGCTATTGATGTTTCCATTAGGGTCTAGTCATTTCATGTTTGTGTTTCTTTCTCTTTAGTGTCTCTGATGGGAGCTGTGGGTTAATTGTATCGATTCCTGATCATTGCCTTCGCTTCTATTTTGATTTTGCAAAAGCTGTTAACATTTTTCAGCAAAAATATAAGCATATTTGCCATAATAAATGATCAAAATTATAACAATACATTAACTAATGATGCTTTTACTTTTGAACATCTGGCCCCAGTCCAATACATCTATCTCAATGAGCCATAAAGTCTGACTTCCATGATGGGCACAGATATTTATAATCAGTCTCCATGAAAAAGTCTTGTCTACCTGGCACAACCTGAACAGGTGACCCGATTCGACAGTCAGGTAGGCAGGCAGCCAACTGAACCTCTAGGTCCACATGACGATGTAGAAAAGTAATCTTACCCTCTTTTCCCATTATCAATAATATCGCAGGAGTCTATATGGCAGCAGCTGTGGCTAGGCCTCAAGTACATATAGTCAATCTGAAATGCATGAACTAATTAAGGTAAAATATCATATACAATATAATGTGATCTTTCATGGCTCTAGGTTGCAATATCTTAGATGCAAAATCACACTATAGTATAACCTGCATTATGCACATGAGGGGTAATCAAAATGTGCCTGCTTATGACAGGTGCTCTCTAAATGCAGGTGAAGTTTATTGTATTTTCCTGTTTGGGAAACCAATGCTGGCTTACACAAAACAGGGTTCATATGTTCAAAACTAACTAACAATGTTGTTTCCTAATGTGTTATTAAAACTTTGATCATTTTAATATGCTAACATTTTGGTGAAAAAAATCAAGCATTAAGCTAATGGACAACAAGGCTCAGGTTGGTTATTTAATAGAGATTGCCACTATGACAGGTTTAACAGTTTTTTTCTGTATTTAAACTCCAAACATAGCTTTTGGTAAATCAACCAAGAACCACCTGATCACCAGTCAAGACCCACATGACCCACCCAGAATGGCCTATAATGTCAGGCATGTCCACTGAGACTTGAAAATGCATCTTTGAATATACACACTCTGCAAAGACTCAAATCACAGGGTTTTCATTCTATCAAGGCTCTTTGAGATAAGGATTATCAATGCAGCACCCAGCAAAGACACTAATCAGACAGTGCAGATGTTTAGGTTGATCCAGGTCTTTGCTGAGTGCAAGACAACTGGCTCACTGATGACTGATTGTGTGGGTTTTAACAACACATCAACCTTTGTGGGTCAATTTGTTTTGTCTCCAGAGAAATGGAGAGAAAGATACAAAGGACCCTAGATATAACGACAGTATTTGTTCCCTAATATTTTGCCGTTATGAAGAATTTGCCAATATAAAGAATCCCAGTTAGGGGTATGATAGGTAATAAAGGGCCTTTTCCCCTTCATTAATCCAATAAACAAATGTTATAGATATTTGTTACAATTGCCTCAGTGAGGCAATTCTAACAAATATCTATAACATTTGCTTCTTGGAGTATTAGATTACAACAATCTTTCATGATTTTGGATTCAATATGGGCGTTTCTAACCCGAGGGTCGGAACCGAGGCTAGGCCTTGACATAAGGAATTCCATTGAAATTGTAGTTATAACCAGTTTTGTCGTTCTAATGAATGTCGGTATATAGAGCATTGACTGCAGATGATACAGCACAGAGAGCAGGGGAAAAAGACGAAAATAATTGAAAGAAAAGAAACAGAAAAATGAAAACATTCCCATCTACCCTTACAAGCTAGGATAGCAGGCCTTGCCCATCTTTGAGCCAATATCAGTTGGACACCTTGGTGAGGCAAGAATATAGCTAAATGTGTTTACCCTCATTAAATAAAGTTGATTAGTATTATTATTAAGGGGAATGGGAACACCTTCAGGGGAAGCAACTCCTGCAAAAGTATTTTTGTCTCCCATGTCAATAGGGGTCAACTCTTAAAGGAAAGAATATGCTCCTGAGGAGCAAATTCTTTCCTTTAAGAGTAGACCCCTTTTCAGTGAAACAGGGCTTATAAAAAAGCGAACAGGAAGTCCCGAAAGTTCTCTCCCTTTGAAAAATGGTGGAAAAATCAGCCAGATGTTCCCATTCCCCTTAAAGTCGATTATTAGAAACATGACACCTTCACCCCAATCACTGGTTTATATTAATTTATTATTCATACCCTTTTGAAAAGTTTCTCTCTTGGATTGTAGGTGTAGCCTTTTGATTCAAAACCATTTTTCTCCAACCAGACATCTTTTAACTGTGGTGGTTCAGAGTGGAGCACATCTTTTCCATTAAGGTACCTGTAGATTCATATTTGAGCCAGTGCATGAAAAAACTTACAATAAGGCTTGCAACCAGGGAAAATTCAGATCAGCCAATGCATAAATGTAGTCTGATCAGAGCCTTTCCTGTTTACATGTACCTTCTGTTTGCGGGCTATCCAAAGACAAAAATCCGGTCAAAGGCTATCTCGCACCTGTAGTAAACTTGGCCATTTGTGTGAACGCTAGGGTGGCTGCAAAAGTGGATGGTTTGATGAATGGACACACAAATGGATCAATGGAAATGTGGACTCCTATTTCGTGCCATGCTTATTGCAGGCGTGACCAATAAATGGCAACTAATGTCATAATGGGTGGAGCTGCAGATAAATCAGAGACTTTGCTGGTTGCACATGCCTTTATTGTATGTTCTGTCATGCGCTGGCATATACGTTAAACACACCAAGTGCTACAGAAAATTCTGAAGCAGACAACAATCTGTTGTTGTTTTTTTCAGAGAAAATAAGGCTTGACATAACTTGACAATCACTTGACATACTTCTCCACCAAGGTTTTACAAGGGCGATAACTTTCTTGTGTGAGTGGCCCATAGCTCCAGATAAGGCACCTTTTTATCTAAAAAGTGCTGGTATTTTTCTTATTTCTGCATGAAAACATATGATGCGGAATCTCATTAGAAGTAACTCAGTGATTTGGTCAAGATTGGCCAGGTATTTACTGAGATATTCAAGTTCAAAAGTGTGGACGACGGAGAGACAATGGACGACCGAGCCTGCCTATACTATAAGCTCACCTTGTGAGCCTTTGGCTCAGATGAGCTAAAAATCCACAAGTTTGTCCCTATCCTACACAAAAGCCTCAGCGACCAAATTTGACCTTGCTGTAAAAAAAGGTCGTGGTCAACCAAAGTTCATCATTTGAACAAACTTGGAAACTTGGTTGAGCGAGCCTTCCCAGTGCTGCATACCAAATTTCAAGTTCATCAGCCATTCAGTTCTTGAGTTATAGATTTTCAAAGGTTCCTAGTATATATGGTCATGATACCAAAGTAGATTTTTAGTTTGATTTGAGGTTTAGCATCCCCGTCAACACTGTAAAGGTCATTTTGGAGACATTGCTTCCAATTTTGTGGGACTTTTACCCGACACTGAGATGAAATGACATCTCAAGCCCTGTCGCCCAATGAAACCAATAGAGTTTATTAGCATGGACAGTCCGCCTCGCACTGTGGTTCCTGGACAGGCTTAGATCCTCTTAGCAGTTTACCAGTACTGGTGTGTAGGCCGGATTCAGCTCTGCGTGGAAGCATCATAATAATAATAATAATAATAATAATAATAATAATAATAATAATAATCGACCTTATTTATAGAGGGTAACACATTTAGTACTAGTACTAATCTTCCATGCAGCGATACCAAAGTAGAAGGAAAGGAAATGATCACAGGCTTTCAAGTAGTCCTACTTTTTCCTACTTTTCCTACTTTTTTGGTCTCTTCCTACTTTGTTCCTACTTTTTCCAGAAAAACTCCTACTTCTCCTACTTTTTTGATTTGTTCAAAAACTAAGATCCCAAATAAATTAATAAACAAATTAAGCATTTAAAATATAACATGTATCTCAAACTGTTTGTAGAATGCATCTTGTTATATGACATATGTACTGATGATCCTCGACATTCATCTGCTGTTTTTAGCTGTACCACTAATTGGAATATATTGATGTACAGCAAAACTCCAATGACCATCTACAGTTTTGTCTTATTGAACATGGCAGGACTTTTTGCTGTCAGTAGTGTAGTGATGCTTTAACTAAATGACCAACTGGAGCTCTGTCTTGTTGAGAATGGTAGAAAATTCACTACAGCAATGCTTTGATGCCCTAACTGCTGTGACAAACTGTTCTGTCTTGTTTAGCATTACAGAAATTCATTGCAGCAGTCCAGTGATGCCTTAACTGCTGTGACCAGCTATAACTCTGTCTTGTTAGCATGACAAACATTCACTTCAGCAGTGCAGTGATGCTTTAACTGCAGTAACCAGCTTGGGCTTTGTCTTGTTTAGCATGACAAAAATTCATTGCAGCAATGCTTTGATGCCTCAACTGCATTGCCCAGCTAGAGCTCTGTCTTGTTAAGCATGACAGGAGTTCATAGCAGCAATGCTTTGATACCATGGCTTTGATGCCTTACTAGAGCTCTGTCTTGTTTAGCTGCTTTGACACTTTAACTGCAGTGATCAACTAGATCTCTGTCTTTAGCACAAGAGGAATTCATTTCAGTAGTGCTGTGATGCCTTAACTGCAGTGACAAATTAGAGTTCTGTCTTGTTTAGCTTGATAGAAATTTATTGTAGCAGCCATGCTGTGATGCATTAACTGTGGTTACCATCTTGAGCTATGTCTTGTTGAGCATGACAGAAATACATTACAGCAGTGCTCTGATGACTAAACTGCAGAGACCCACTGGAGCTCAGTCTTGTTGAGCAAGACAGAAATTCATTGGAATGCTGTGATGCCTTGACTGTAGTGATCAACTAGAGTTCTGTCTTGAGCATGAATGGGATACACTGCAGCAGTACTGTGATGCCTTAACTGCAGTTACCCACAAGGGTTCTGTCTTGTTGAGCATGGCAGCAATTTATTGCAGCACTTCTGTTGAGCATGGCAGCAATTTTTTGCAGCACTTCTGTGGTGCCTTAACTGAGTTACCAACTAGAGCTCTGACTTTTTGAGCATGACAGAAATTCATTGCAGCAGTGCTGCTTAAATTTGTCTTAAATGCAGTGACCAACTAGAATTATTGTCTTGATAACTATGAAAGTAATTCATTGTTGCCATGCTTTGGTGCCTTTAACTGCAATGAACATTTAGAGTTCTGTCTTATTGGGCATGCCAGGAATTCATTGCAGCCCTGATGTGTTGTCTTAATTTGAGTGAACAACTAGAATTCCATCTTGTTGGACATGAAAGGAATTCATTGCAGCAGTTCTGTGTTGCCTTAATTGAAGTGACCAACTAGAGCTGTGTCTTGTTTAGCATGACAGAAAACCATTGAAGCAGTGCTAGGATGCCTTAACTGCAGTGAAAAATCTAAGATCTGTCTTATGGAGGATGACAGGAATTCAAAGCAGCAGTAATACAATGTCTTAACTGCAGTGATGTGCCAGCATGAGATCTTCCTTGTCTAGCATGACAGAAATTCATTGCAGCAGTGCTGTGATGACTGGAGTGACCAACTAGCATGACAGAAATTCATTGCAGCAATGCTGTGATGACTGAAGTGACCAACTATATCTCTGTCTTGTTTAGCATGACAGAAATTCATTGCACCAATGCTGTGATGACTGAAGTTACCAACTAGAGCTCTTGTCTTGTTTAGCATGACAGAAATTCATTGCAGCAATGCTGTGATGACTGAAGTGAACAACTAGAGCTCTGTCTTGTTTAGCATGACAGAAATTCATTGCAGCAATGCTGTGTTGACTGAAGTGACCAACTAGAGTTCTGTCTTGCTTAGCATGACAGAGATATTGCCGCAATGCTGTGATGACTGAATTGACAAACTAGAGCTCTGTCTTTTTTAGCATTACAGAAATGCATTGCAGCAATGCTGTGATGACTGGAGTGCTAACTAGAGCTCTGTCTTGTTTAGCATGACAGAAATTCATTGCAGCAATGCTGTGATTACTGAAGTAACCAACTGGAGCTCTGTCTTGTTTAGCATGACAGAAATTCATTGCAGCAGTGCTGTGATGTCTGGAGTGACCAACTAGAGCCCTGTCTTGTTTAGCATGACAGAAATTCATTGCAGCAATGCTGTGATGACTGGAGTGCTAACTAGAGCTCTGTCTTGTTTAGCATGACAGAAATTCATTACAGCAATGCTGTGTTGACTGAAGTGACCAACTAGAGCTCTGTCTTGCTTAGCATGACAGGGATTCATTGCAGCAATGCTGTGATTACTGAAGTAACCAACTGGAGCCATGTCTTGTTTAGCATGACAGAAATTCATTGCAGCAATGCTGTGATGACTGGAGTGCTAACTATCGCTCTGTCTTGTTTAGCATGACAGAAATTCATTGCAGCAATGCTGTGTTGACTGAAGTGACCAACTAGAGCTCTGTCTTGCTTAGCATGACAGAGATATTGCTGCAATGCTGTGATGACTAAATTGACCAACTAGAGCTCTGTCTTTTTTAGCATTACAGAAATGCATTAAGCCTTGACTTCAGTGAGCAACTAAAATGCTGTCTTATTTTGCATGACAGGAATTCATTGTAGCAGTGCTATGTTGCCTTCACCTGGACATCTTGTAGCTGATGCTTCTCAAATTTAAATTTTTAAAAATTCATCAATTCTTTTGAATTAATGTTTTGACATTTGTCAATATCTAGGTATAGATATCTGCCAGAGGCAAACTCTTTACAAAAGCATTGGAAGTTCAGGCTCTACTAGATGGGTTGGCCACTAACATTTAACAGGTGCCTGCTTACTTTGATGTAAAAACATTCGACTCTAATGCACAAAATAAAACTGCCCAAAACGAAAAACTGATAAAATGTGAGACATATGGAGGTATGTTCGTTTCCATTAGCTCCTACTTTTTATATCAGGTTCCTACTTTTTTCCTACTTTTCTCCTACTTTTTGATATCTCAGGCTCCTACTTTTCTCCTACTTTTTCACCAGGAGTCACTTGAAAGCCTGTGATCAGGAACTGATTCAATTACCGTACACTCTCTGTCCAGACACTACAAACAAATTTTTATTCACCCATCCCATGAAGGCTCCACATAAGAATTTGTTTCAACTGGCCCATGGTTTCAGTGTTGTTTGAAAATGCTGACACAGAGGATGAATCACTGCCTATCCTAATAGCTTCCTTGGAGCCTTCGGCTCTGGTAACATAATGGAACCAGTCAGGCAACTTTATGCCTTATGTGGTCTATATATGAACGTGGTTTCAGCCATACAGTTTGTTTAAAGTTTAACAGCCCAATCATCACTATTTGGGTAATATCAAGCCAGTCAGTTTGGGTAAGCTTATCCATAAGCGGTTAACCAGTGCAGTGCACATTCTATCACCAGAAACTGACCAACTGCCCTTCTTGAATCAGTGGAAGGGACAGAATGACTGTGGAAAACATTTCACGATCAAGCTTCACCAAATAAGGTTGCAGACCCTGGCAGGTATCAAACATGCAACCTCCTGCTCACCAGTCAGATGTGCATGAGGCTGTGGCCGGACATCCATTTGTTAAAGGAAAATCAGACCTAAAACCATTTACAGGGAATTGACAAGGGCCATAACTCTGCCCATTGATTATCCTGAACCACGCATCCCCAACACAAATGTGTATTCAGAATCTGATCAAAATCTGTGCAAAAAATATCTCAAGTTTTTACTGGAAATGAAATGTGGAAGGACGAATTGACAGACACTGTAGGGTATAACTTAATACCCCACCACTAATGTGCGTGATAGTGTTTAAAAATACATACTGGATAGCTCTTTCTTGTGGTTCAGCATTCAGGTCTCCCATAAAAATGACTGGTCCCTGGAGCTGTTTAATATACTGCCAGATTTCAATTACAGATTCCTCCCTGGCCTCATGACTCAGTGATAAATGTGTGTTCAGGATATGGATCTAAATGCAGAAAATAACAACATGCCTGGTTTTGGGTGTCACTTTAGTAACTACAGTACACTATCGTTAACTTTTAGAAGACACAATACACAACTGTTGTCTGTTTTGTTGTCTGCTGGTTACATTAAAAGTCATTGTTGCAAACAGTGTGGACCCAGATCGGACTGCGCCTCTGGGAGCATGAGCAGTTTAATCAAGGTCCACCAGCAGTGTGAACCCAGATCAGACTGCTCCTTTAGGAGCAGTATGATCAGGGTCCACGCTGTTTGCCTGCATGCAAAAATAGTTAGAAAAATCTTGCAAGAACATGCAGCAGACGACATAAACAGTTGACATTTTCAGATGTATACGTAGTGTTTCTTGGTGTCTGAAAAGGTACACCACTTTCAAGCAAGTTTAACTCCAGAAAAGGAGTAATGAGAATAATTAAGGGTAATGGGAACACCCTCAGGGGAGGCAACTCCAGCAAAAGTATTTTTGTCTCCCATGCCAATAGGGGTCAACTCTTAAAGGAAAGAATTTGCTCCTGAGGAGCAAATTCTTTCCTTTAAGAGCAGACCCCCTTTTAAGTTGGACAGGACTTACATAAAAGCAAACAGGAAGTCCCAAAAGTTGTCTTCCTTGGAAAAATGGTGGATAAATCTGCCAGATAATCCCATTGTTCTTAATGGATAATTTTCCTCCTTTCTTGTTAAAAACATATCTTGTTGGTACTTGTTAGAATTGCCATAAAACGGCGAATCTAACGAGTACCCACAAGGTACGTTTTTATTGCAAAATAAGAAAATTTATCCCTCATTTATCCTCATTACTCCTAGAAGCCTTCGTGGTGCAGTGGTTACGCTACTCGCCTTGTAAACCAGGGATCGCAGGATTTCGGATGAGTCTTTAAACCGAGGTCCCGTCTCCGTATGACCTTAGCTGTTGGTGGGACGTTAAACTAAAACTCACTCACTCACTCCTCATTACTCCTCCTTATCTGGAGCTATGTGTCAAGGGATGAGAATTTTCACTTAAGGGGAATGCGAACACTTTCAGGGGAGGCAACTCCTGCAAAAGTATTTTTGTCTTCTATGTCAATAGGGGTCAACTCTTAAAGGAAAGAATTTGCTCCTGAGGAGCAAATTCTTTCCTTTAAGCAGGGCCTGACAAATCCAAAAAATTTCCACTTGCCCACTTGCAAGTAAAATATTTTTGCACTTGCCCAGCTCAAAATCCTACTTGCCCAGGATTTTGGCACTCAAAGTGGTGATGGATGCGGGGGGGGGGGGGGGGGGGGGGGGGGGGTGACAATGGTGACGATGATGACGACCGACATTTATAAATATAATCCAAGGTTTCTGTCAACTTTCAAGCACAACCACTTTCCATTAGGATCTAGTTATTTCATGTTTGTGTTTCTTGCTCTTTGGTCTCTCTGATGGGAGCTCAGAGTTAATTGTATCGATTCCTGATCATTGCATCCACTTCTATTGATTTCTCTGTGTGCGGTAATACGGTAGAAAATACTGATGTTGTCACAGTCAATAACGGTACTTTTCAAGTTAATTGATTGACATAATACCTTTACCGATTAGCAATTTAGATACAGTTATATAAACTCATTTAGCTTGACACGCATGATGAACAAGAGCTGCAGCCGATATAGATCTACTCAAAAGATCAGAAGTGTCAGGGCAGCGAGATAAAAGATTAAAAGAATGCAATTTATTTAGCTTGAACCACAAGACGAGGACCCCCTCGATCCAGATCGAACCAAAACTTTCACACTCGCCCTACAAGCAAGTTCAATGCGATCATCATTTCCACCATCCAAATCGTCGTCCATAAACCACCACTCCCATTTTTATGCACGCGATCGGTAAATGACGTCATCCGACCCCAGCAACCCTACACGTATTTAACGCCATTGTTTTATTTTAATGGGGCGTATCTCTTTCATTAAAAAAATGTTTGGAACCGGTAAAAAATATTTTCTCGCTAGCTAAACGGTTGTGGATAGAGGCGCGACCAATCCGCGGTTACCAACATTAAAAAATTCGACTTTTCCCGCCAGCGTCTGCTATTTGGCGCCAAAACATAACCATTCACGAGATAGTAGAATAGTCCGTTTTTACTACCGTAAGATGTAGCAAAGTAGAATAGTACGTTTTTACTACCGTAAGATGTAGCAAATCGTCTTAGGAGCTATTAAATCATTTTCACATTGATTGTGGATTAAATTTTATGACAGGGATAAACGCAAATTAGAGACATAACTTAATCTCTTTTTCACACCTTCTCACGCTTATCGATAGCGCTGGTGGTACACACTACACCAGAAATGAAAGACACGCACCGCCGGGCAATCGTGTTTAATTGGTAATTATATGACAGGGATTAACAATAGTGTCATAATTGAACCGTTATAAAAACATAGATGGTTTTGTCTCTGAATTGCCAACAAAGCGGATATCATTGTGATTTACTTACGGGTCTAGTTTTACCGTATTTAAGGACTCAAAAGACTGACAGTTGTAGACGATTTTTTTGCACTTGCCCGACCGGGCGTCGAAAGGTCAAAGTGCACCTGCCCGGCGCGATTTCGGACTTGTCCCGGGCGGCCGGGCAATGGATTTGTCAGCCCCTGCTTTAAGAGTAGAACCCTTTTTCGGTGGGACAGGGCTTACTGAAAAGCGTAAAGGAAGTCCCGAAAGTTGTCTCCCTTTGAAAAATGGTGGGAAAATCTGCCAGGTGTTCCCATTCCCCTTGAAGATGTATAAAGTACGATTTTAGGGAAGTTTACTTCCAAAGAGTACAATATGACAAAGTCACTTTGCTGCAAGTAACTCATTAAAAAATTGATTAATTTTGGTCAAACTTGGTAAAATATATCATTACAACATACCACAGATTTGATTAGATTTTGGTGACCTTGATCTCATTTTCAAGGTCACAGCGAACCAAAAACAGTAATTTTTGGGCCAAAAATGGCTTGTCTGCACTCTATCGCATTAACGAGTTGATTTATTTTAGTCAAACCTAGTACAATATATCATAACAACATACTCCAGATTTGATTAATTTTGGTGACCATGACCTTTTTTTCAAGGTCACAGGCTCCCCAAAACAGTCAATTTTGGGCCAAAAATGACTTGTCTGCAATCTATCTCATTAACAAATTGATTTATTTTAGTCAAACCTAGTACAAAATATCATTACAACATACTCCAGATTTGATTAGATTTTGGTGACCCTGACCTTTCTTTCAAGATCACAGGCTCCCCAAAACAGTCAATTTTGGGCCAAAAATGGCTTGTCTGCACTCTATCTCATTAACGAGTTGATTGATTTTCGTCAAACATGATAAATAATTATATCATTACAACAAACTGCAGATTGATTAGATTTTGGTGACCTTGATTTTTTTTTCAAGGTCACAGCAACCTTGACTTTTTTTTCAATGTCATAGCACCCCAAAAACAGTCAATTTTTGGAAAAAAGGTTTGTCTGCACCATATCTCATATACAAATTGATTAAATTCATTCGAACTTGGTACAATATATCATTACAACATATCGCAGATTTGATTAGATTTTGGTGACCTTGACCTTTTTTTTCAAGATCACAGGCCCCCCAAAACAGTCATTTTTGGCCCAAAAATGGTTTGTATGCACTCTTAAGGCCAAGGTCTCCTCTCTTGCAGGAGATGACTTCTAGACAAGCATTTTTGCTTACTGTCAGATCCTGAATTCTATGATATTGTCTGTATTTTATATTCTGCCTGTAAATGTTTTTAATAAATACTGTTTAAACCAAGGTCTCCCGAAACGTTTCTTTTGGGCCCCAAAAATGGCTTATCTGTAACCTATATCATTTAAGAATTTATTAATGTTGGTCAAAATCAGTACAAGATTTAATTATAGTCTACCAAATTTGTCTGGTGATCGAGATCTGAGCTTTTAACAACTGTTGTTTTTTTTTAAGGTCACAGGCTAGCGCGAAAACTGTCAGTTTTTTACCAAAAATTGGCTTGTTTGCAGCTTACATTTTGGTGACTTTAACTTAGTAATTAAAGTTAAATGGGTGTTTAAGATATATTTATGGTGGGGGGACATTGTTTTCCTCTGAAAACATTTCTAGTTGTTTGTAAAATATTGGTAAGAAAAAAGTGACTTCCAATCCAAGACATGACTTTTTCCAGATGAAGAGATAACTGAGTCAATAAACTACAAAGCCTAGAATAAGACCTTTGCTAGCTGCAAAGACTCAGATCAGACTGTGCACCCAGACTGAGAGTCAAGGGTTTGGCTTATCTCTCTTTGGATAGCCCTGAGGCTACAGAAAGCTCAAGCAATCAGCAAAGACCCTGATCAGACTGCTTGGATGAGCAAGCTAATCTGGGTGTTTGCTGTACACACAAGTTTTATTCTAGGTTTTGTCATGGGCCAGCTCAATGTTTAACCCGTTTTGTACCAAATGGAATCTTCCTCCTTATACAAAGCAGGAGTTCATTTTCAAAATTATGGGTTGACAGACTGTGTTTGTCTTCAAAATTTATTTGGAAAATGGCTCAAAATGGCTCCCTTCCACTGACTGAAGAAGGGCAGTTTTCAGTTTCTGGTGAAAGAATGTACACTGTACTGGTTAACCGCTTATGTATAAGCCTGCCCCGGAAAATTTTGGATAGGTAAACTGACAAGCTCAAAAATGACCTAAACAGTGTTGACTGGGCCATTAAACTTAAATACAAACAATGCATGGATGGTCAGACTCGAACCACTTTGCCAGGCTTAGACCTTCTGAGCAGTTTACCAGTACTCATGTTTCAGCCCATTGCAGCCCAATCAATTTCTCCATGCCCCGGTGGGCAGGTGGTGGGTGGGGGTTGGGGGGGGATGCTTTCTGAGAAGTTTACCAGTACTCATGTTCTGTCAGTTTCAGCTCTGCATGGAAGCACAATGCAGCCCAATCTATTTTTTCCACGTCCCGATGGGCAGGGAGTGGGGGTGGGCTTTGTTGTGTATGTAATGATAATATTGGAACAACTGTCTCCAATGTTGCATAAAATGGCTAAAAAAAGAAATAGGTTCTTGTGTAAACCCTGTCCTGCTAAATAAATTATGTGACACCAATTTCTGACTATCAACAACCAGATCACTTGGAATAATATATTGGTTCAAAGCAAACTGAATGACTGTGTAGATCTTGATCAGATAGCTTCTTCAGAAGTGATCTGATGAATTAACCCATTTAGTACCAGAAACCCCAAAATGGGTATTTGGCAAACAGTGCAGGCCCAGATCAGACGCCGCAGAACGCGGCGTCTGATCAGGGCCTACACTGTTTGCAAAAAGTTCTGCCATTTTGCTAATCAATTTTGAAGAAAACAAAACCTGACACCCCTAAATTTTGAAATGGTCTCATGCTATATATAATGAGGAAGATTCCATTTGGTACAAAAGGGGTTAAATTCTCATCTCACCAGGGAAACCATTACACACATAAATGTTAATATTTTCACTACCTTTCCGAGCATCGGTATAAGCAGGTCAGCATGCAAAAGAACTCGTTGATGCCTGTCAGCAGAATTACTTCCATTTCTGAAATATAAGAAGTGTTTCTTTGTTGGTTGGTTTGGAGTTTGTTTTGTTTGAATTTGGGTTTTATGTCCTCATTAACCCTTGACCTGCTGAATATTTATATATGCCACACCCACTACAGATTATCAACCAATCAGATTACTTGATGCAAATTATTGCAACAAATTCACAATCTGAACGACAAACAATGAGGATTCTGATCAGATGGCTTCTGATCTGGATCTACATTGTCTGAAAGATAAGACATGTCCGGGCTCAGCAGGACAAGGGTTAACGCTATTTAGGTCATTTTGGAGACATTGCTTCCAATTTTGTAGGACTTTTACTCGAAACTGATATGAAATGACATCTCATTCCCTGCTGTCTAAACAAACCAAAATGGTTAATATGCATGGAAGGTCCAACTCACACCACTTTGCCTGGGCAGGCTTAGATCCATGATTAGTTTACCAATACTCACGTTCAGCCGGTTTCAGCTCTGCATGGAAGCATCATGCAGCCCAATATATTTCTTTAAGCCCTGATGGGTGGGGGCAAAGATTTGGAGTTTAAGACCCAGTAAACACTATTTAGGTCATATCAAGAGGGTCAGTTTACCTAAGCATTCAAACAGAAGTGCCCATTCTTGTGGCAGAAACTGAAAACTGCTCTTCTCGAATCAACAGAAGGGAGAGAATGACCACAAAAAAGCTCTTGTTGAATTCCCTGACTGAGGCACTAAAGGGGAAAATCAATAATGTACACTCTAGTCAACAGTTAGTAAATTATTGATTTTCCCCAGGCTGGCCCCTCACCTGTTGAAGACAGAGGACTTCTCTTAAGTCAGCACTGAGGGCTAAATAATATTATGTAATGAAATGATAGTCCCAAATACTCAAGAATAAATGCCTTTAAGCTCATGTATTTCTGTACAAAGTACCATCAATATGTCTCAAAGGGTATTGGAGATATGGTGATCACAAGCTGGTCATACTGTTATATTGGAAGGGAAGATAACTCAAATACCACAGCACCAACAGTTGTGGTTTTTAAACATGACACCCCTTCTGTACCTTGTAAACAATTGCCCCAAGTTCCTTCAATATATCTCAAAGGGTGTTGGAGTTATGGCCATCACAAGGTTATATTGTCAGGGGAGATAACTAAACAAGAGGGCCATGATGGCCCTGGATCGCTCACCTGATCCATAGTGTAACAAGTGGGCCCCAGAGAGGGCCATTATTGGCCCCAGGGCTTTAATGTGCATAATGTTGAGGGAGGTCTTAAAGGTGAAGCTTCATACCAAACATCAACAGGTTGTGGTTTCAGAGAAGAAGATTTTTAAAGATTATCCCGAAGTAAGCCTATGTAAAACCAAAGGGCCCCAGGGCGGGGCCACTTTTGGCCCCAGCACTATAATTTGAATCATCTTGGTAGGGGTCCTTTAGAAGAAGTTTCATACCAAATATAAAAGACCTAGGACTTGTGGTTTCAGAGAAGAAGATTTTTAAAGATTTTCCCTATATAAGTCTATGTAAAACCAAAAGGCCCCGGTGCAGAGGAATTTTGGCCCAAGAGCTATAATTTGATAATTTGAACAATCTTGGTAGGGGTCCACTAGATGAAGTTTCATACCAAATATCAAAGTCCTGGGCCTTGCGGTTTCAGAGAAGAAGATTTTTAAAGATTTTCCCTATATAAGCCTATGTAAAACCAAAGGGCCCCAGGGCGGGGGCATTTTTTGCCCCAGCACTATAATTTGAACAATCTTGGTAGGGGTCAACTAGATGAAGCTTCATACCAAATATCAAAGTCCTGGGCCCTGCGGTTTCAGAGAAGAAGATTTTTAAAGATTTTCCCTATATAAGCCTATGTAAAACCAAAGGGCGCCGGGGCGGGGACATTTTTGGCCTCAGCACTATAATTTGAATAATCTTGTTAGGGGTCCTTTAGATGAAGCTTCATACCAAATATAAAAGACCTAGGCCTTGTGGTATCAGAGGAGAAGATTTTTAAAGATTTTCCCTATATAAGACTACGTAAAACCAAAGGACCCTGGGGCAGGGGCATTTTTGGCCCAAGGGCTATAATTTGAACAATCTTAGTAGAGGTCCATTAGATGAAGCTTCATTCTAAATATCAAAGTCCTGGGCCTTGCGGTTTCAGAGAAGAAGATTTTTAAAGATTTTGCCTATATAAGCCTATGTTAAACCAAAGGGCCCCGGGACGGGGCATTTTTTGCCCCAGCACTATAATTTGAACAATCTTGGTAGGGGTCCACTAGATGAAGCTTCATACCAAATATCAAAGTCCTGGGCCTTGTGGTTTCAGAGAACAAGATTTTTAAAGATTTTCCCTATATACGCCAATGTAAAACCAAAGGGCCCTGTGGCGGGGGCATTTTTTGTCCCAGTACTATAATTTGAATAATCTTGGTAGGGGTCCACTAGATGAAGCTTCATACCAAATATCAAAGTCCTGGGCCTTGTGGTTTCAGAGAAGAAGATTTTTAAAGATTTTCCCTATATATGCCAATGTAAAACCAAAGGGCCCCGTGGCGGGGGCATTTTTTGTCCCAGTACTATAATTTGAACAATCTTGGAAGGGGTCCACTAGATGAAGCTTCATACCAAATATCAAAGTCCTGGGCCTTGTGGTTTCAGAGAAGAAGATTTTTAAAGATTTTCCCTATATAAGCCTATGTAAAACCAAAGGGCCCCGGGGGCAGGGGCATTTTTGGCCCAAGGGCTATAATTTGAACAATCTTAGTAGAGGTCCATTAGATGAAGCTTCATTCTAAATATCAAAGTCCTGGGCCTTGCGGTTTCAGAGAAGAAGATTTTTAAAGATTTTGCCTATATAAGCCTATGTTAAACCAAAGGGCCCCGGGACGGGGCATTTTTTGCCCCAGCACTATAATTTGAACAATCTTGGTAGGGGTCCACTAGATGAAGCTTCATACCAAATATCAAAGTCCTGGGCCTTGTGGTTTCAGAGAACAAGATTTTTAAAGATTTTCCCTATATACGCCAATGTAAAACCAAAGGGCCCTGTGGCGGGGGCATTTTTGGCCCAAGCACTATAATTTGGACATTCTTGGTAGGGGTCCACTAGATGAAGCTTCATACCAAATATCAAAGACCTGGCCCTTGTGGTTTCAGAGAAGAAGATTTTTAAAGATTTTCCCTATATACGCCAATGTAAAACCAAAGGGCCCCGTGGCAGGGGCATTTTTTGTCCCAGCACTATAAACCAAAGGGCCCCGGGACGGGGGGCATTTCTTGCCCCAGCACTATAATTTGAACAATCTTGGTAGGGGTCCACTAGATGAAGCTTCATACCAAATATCAAAGTCCTGGGCCTTGTGGTTTCAGAGAAGAAGATTTTTAAAGATTTTCCCTATAACAGCCTATGTAAAACCAAAGGCACTAAAGATTTTCGCTATATAAGCCTATGTAAAACCAAAGGGCCCCGGGGCGGGGGCATTTTTGGCCCGAGCACTATAATTTGAACAATCTTGGTAGGGGTCCACTAGATGAAGCTTCATTCCAAATATCAAAGACCTGGGCCTTGTGGTTTCAGAGAAGAAGATTTTTAAAGATTTTCCCTATGTAAGCAAATGTAAAACCAAAGGGCCCCGTGGCGGAGGCATTTTTTGTCCCAGCACTATAATTTGAACAATCTTGGTAGGGGTCCACTAGATGAAGCTTCATACCAAATATCAAAGTCCTGGGCCTTGTGGTTTCAGAGAAGAAGATTTTTAAAGATTTTCCCTATATAAGCCTATGTAAAACCAAAGGGCCCCGGGGCGGGGGCATTTTTGGTCCCAGCACTATAATTTGAACAATCTTGGTAGGGGTCCACTAGATGAAGCTTCATACCAAAAACAAAAGACCTGGGCCTTGTGGTTTCAGAGAAGAAGTTTTTGGTGAAAAAATCTATTTTTGGCTCCTGTGACCTAGATGTGCAATGGACCGAAACCATTTGAACAACTATGAAAGGGGACCACCTAAGGATCATTCCTGTGAAGTTTGGTCAAAATCCGATCAGTGGTTTAGGAGGAGATGTCGTTTAAAGAAATTGTTTACGGACGCACGCACGACGGACAAAAAGTGATCCCAAAAGCTCACCTTGTCACTACTTGACGGTGAGCTAAAAACCAGAGCACCCAGAGTTGTAATTCTTGAGCATGACACACCTGCTTACTGCTTAACCTCATGTACATCTGCATCAAGTACCACCAATATGTCTCAAAGGGTATTGGAGGTACGGTGATCACAAGGTGGTCATACTGTTATATTGGAAGGGGAGATAATTCCAATATCATAGCACACAGAGTTGTGGTTCTCAGGCATGAAGCGCCATCTCAACCTTGTATACAATTGTGCCAAGTACCATAATATATCTCAACTATTTGGTGTTGGTGTTCTGGGAGAAGAACTATATAAGTACTTGTGCTTTTCGTTCTAATCCCAAACTGAATCTACTTGTCTCATATTGTAATGATGTTTCTTTTGTAATAAATATGTTTAAACCAATATATCTCAAAGGGTACTGGAGTTATGGCCATCACAAGGTTATATTGCCAGGGGAGATGATTAAAAAACCAGGACACCCAGAGTTGAGGTTCTTACATGTGACACACCTGCTTAACCTCATGTACAACTGTACCAAGTACCATCAATATATCTCAAGAGTATTGGAGATGTGGCCATCACAAGGTAGTGGTTCTATATTATTGGAAGGGGAGATAACTCAAAAACCATGACACCCAAAGTTGTGGTTCTTGTGCATGAAACACCATCTCGGCCTTGCGAACAACTGTGCCAGGTATCATCAATATATCTTAAAGGGTATTGGAGTTATGGCCATCACAAGGTAGTCACTCTATTTTATTGGAAGGGGAGATAACTCAAAAACCATGGCAACCAGAGTTGTGGTTCTTGAGCATGACACGCTGTCTCAGCCTTGTGAATATATCTCAAAGGATATTGGAGTTATGGCCATCACAAAGTAGTCATTCTATTTTATTAAAAGGGGAGATAACTAAAAAAGTATGGCATCCAGAGTTCTGGTTCTTGCGCATGATATGCCATCTCAGCCTTGTGTGAACAATTGTGCCAAGAACCATCAATGAATCTCAAAGGATAAAGGAGTTATGGCCATCAAAAGGCTGCATCTACGGACGGACGGATGCATAGACGCCAGGCTGATTGCTATATCCCCCAAACCTATTCGGTCGGGGAATAAAAATAACAAGAGGGCCATGATGGCCCTGGATCGCTCACCTGATCCATAGTGTAACGAGTGGGCCCCAGAGAGGGCCATTATTGGCCCCAAGGCTTTAATGTGCACAATGTTGAGGGAGGTGTTAAAGGTGAAGCTTCATACCAAACATCAACAAAGGCTATAATTTGAACAATCTTGGCAAAGGTCCACTAGATGAAGCTGCACATCAAATATCAAAGACCTTGGCCTTGCTGTTTCAGAGAAGAAGATTTTTTTTCAAGATATTCCCTACATAAGCCTATGCAAAACCAAATGGCCCCGGGGCTATATAAATCTATGTAAAACCAAAGGGCCCCGGGGTGGGGGCATTTGTGGCCCCAGGGCTATAATTTGAACAATCTTGGTAGAGGTCCATTAGATGAAGCTTCATACGAAATTTCAAAGTCCTTGGCCTTGTGGTTTCAGAGAAGAAGATTTTTAAAGATCATCCCTATATAAGCCTATGTAAAACCAAAGGGCCCCGGGTCGGGGCCACTTTTGGCCCCAGCACTATAATTTGAATCATCTTGGTAGGGGTCCTTTAGAAGAAGCTTCATACCAAATATAAAAGACCTAGGACTTGTGGTTTCAGAGATTTTCCTTATATAAGTCTATGTAAAACCAAAAGGCCCCAGAGCAGGGGCATTTTTGGCCCAAGGGCTATAATTTGATAATTTGAACAATCTTGGTAGCGGTCCACTAGATGAAGCTTCATACCAAATATCAAAGTCCTGGGCCTTGCGGTTTCAGAGAAGAAGATTTTTCAAGATTTTCCCTATATAAGCCTATGTAAAACCAAAGGGCCCGGGGGCGGGGGCATTTTTTGCCCCAGCACTATGATTTGAACAATCTTGGTAGGGGTCAACTAGATGAAGCTTCATACCAAATATCAAAGTCCTGAGCCTTACGGTTTCAGAAAAAGATTTTTAAAGATTTTCCCTATATAAGCCAATGTAAAACCAAAGGGCCCGGGGTGGGGACATTTTTGGCCTCAGCACTATAATCTTGTTAGGGGTCCTTTAGATGAAGCTTCATACCAAATATAAAAGACCTAGGCCTTGTGATTTCAGAGAAGAAGATTTTTAAAGATTTTCCCTATATAAGTCTACGTAAAACCAAAGGGCCCCGGGGCGGGGGCATTTTTGGCCCAAGGGCTATAATTTGAACAATCTTGGTAGAGGTCCATTAGATGAAGCTTCATTCTAAATATCAAAGTCCTGGGCCTTGCGGTTTCAGAGAAGAAGATTTTTAAAGATTTTGCCTATATAAGCCTATGTAAAACCAAAGGGCCCCGGGATGGGGGCATTTTTTGCCCCAGCACTATAATTTGAACAATCTTGGTAGGGGTCCACTAGATGAAGCTTCATACCAAATATCAAAGACCTGGGCCTTGTGGTTTCAGAGAAGAAGATTTTTAAAGATTTTCCCTATATAAGCCCATGTAAAACCAAAGGGCCCCCATGTGGGGGCATTTTTGGCCCCAGCATTAAAATTTGAACAATCTTGGTAGGGGTCCACTAGATGAAGCTTCATACCAAATATCAAAGACCTGGGCCTTGCGGTTTCAGAGAAGAAGATTTTTCAAGATTTTCCCTATATAAGCCCATGTAAAACCAAAGGGCCCCCGTGCGGGGGCATTTTTGGCCCAAGCACTATAATTTGAACAATCTTGGTAGGGGTCCACTAGATGAAGCTTCATACCAAATATCAAAGACCTGGGCCTTTCGGTTTCAGAGAAGAAGATTTTTTAAATTTTCGGTGAAAAAAATCTATTTTTGGCTACTGTGACCTATATGTGCAACGGACCGGAACCATTTGAACAACTTTGAAAGGGGACCTCCTAAGGATCATTCCTGTGAAGTTTGGTCAAAATCCGATCAGTGGTTTAGGAGGAGATGTCGTTTGAAGAAAAGTTTACGGACGCACGCACGGACGGACCCACATTTTGGGTTTGTGTGGCTGCACCTGTCCATATTTTATGGGGCTAAAATTTTTATGTGGCTAACGGTTTATGTGGATATAAGACACACAAATCTGTACATCTAATGTGGCTAGCCACACAAACTTTGGACATCAGCCACATAAAGGCTGTCTGTACGAAACCGTCTTTGTCTAAACTTATGTGGCTACCAGAGGTTGTGATATCTAGCCCTCTAAAGGTAGAACAGAACTTTCTTTATAGTGCACTGATACATCTTATGGGTCTAGCTCCTCACATAGAGGGACTTTTTCCTACTGCAGCATTCAGCCCCAGGACAGCCAGTTAAATTTATGTGGCTCAGCCCCATAATCTCAAAGTTTAGCCTCATAATCCTGGACATCCATGTCCAAGGATGTCCAAGGTGATGGACATAAATTTATGTGTCTTTTTTTTATTTGATTTTTCTAGTCCCCCTGAACCCCTCTGTACTAACAGAAAAACCCTTCTGTACCTAAAAGAAGCCACATAAACCCATTTTGTAAGAACGGACGCACGGACGGACGGACGCACGACGGACGACGGACAAAAAGTGATCCCAAAAGCTCACCTTGTCACTACGTGACAGGTGAGCTAAAAATGGAATCTACCATCTGATTTTGGTAGAGTCTAACATTTGGGGTAGCACCTATATTCTCCTAGTACCTGGTTATCTTCAAATATGGTAATAACCACCAACAATCTCAGAAAAATCTCACATTTCATAAAATAATACATTTTTGAAGCCACAAAAAATCTATTTATACTGTCATACTGCTGTAAAATCAAAATGGCTTTACTTTATATCTTTCATTCTACTCTCAACTCAAACATTAACCCTTATCTTGTTGAATATTCATTTCAGCCACGCCCATTTCTGTCTATCAACCAATCAAATTACTTGATGTAATTTATTGTTACAAATTCATAAACTGAATGCCAAACAGTGTAGATCCTGATCAGATGGCTTCTGAAGAAGCCATCTGATCTGGATCTACACTGTTTGCAAAGATGGGGGTTGTCGTGAACAGCAAGATAAGGGTTAATACTCAAGCCACAGTTCCAGTCCAACATTCAAACTTACCTGAACAAAAACTTGTAACTGTGTGAAACTATGGGGAACTTAGACAAAATGGCCACTCCTTCCTCTGTCCTGCCTTCATAAAGTGAGTTCGGCTGCATCTGGCCAGGTTGAAATACGTACTGAAACCGTTCAATTACACCTCAATAATGTTATAACACGATCTGTTATAACATGATTTTTGGATTGACACTGTTTGAAAATGGGTCCCAAATTTGCATACATTACAGTCCAACCTGTATTATGCAAGCAACTAAGGGATAACCAAAATGTGCTTGCTTAAGACAGGTGAAATTTAACACATTTGCTTTTTTGGGGAACTGAATGCCTGCTTGCTTAAGACAGGTTGCTGGCTTAATAGCGGTGGCCACTAAGACAGGTTTTACTGTATATATAGAAAAATGACCACATATGGTCATTTTTCTATATAATCTTTGAATTTTGTTTCGAAATAAAATGGTTATTTTGCTAGTAACACAATTTTTTCTGCAGATCCCAAAAACAGTGTTACAAAGAGGTTAAATTGCGGTGAACAAATACTTCATGTTGTACATTTCGGTATGTACTTTTGGTCTTATGCCAACATGCCTAGGCAAAATCATTCTGCTATACAAAACTTGATACTCTGTCTCTGGTTGGGCTCATTCGAGTCTAACTGTTGGTTTTCGTTTGCTCCAGCATTTCAGTGGTTTCTTGCTGTGGAGTCCTCACCGTTGTTTCATCTCTGTTGTTGTTTGATTTTTTGTGTTCACCGAGATGTTACACTGATGAGTTAGGAGGGCTTCATGCAGACTGAACAAATTTTTTGACTAAATCGCAACAGAAGAAAGGGCGAGGATTGTGGCCACGTAAAAATCGATTTAAGCCCCCAGTGGAACTCATTTACGCTGACCGTTCCAAGGCGGTTCATTTTTGTTATGGTTTGTTTTTGGATGTTTGTGTCGCTCATATTATTTTATTTTGGAGAGCCTATTGGCCATTTTGTGGGAAAGTAACTGTCCTTTTGGCTTTCCGCTGTTGATGTTACCATTGGAGTCTGTTGTTTCATGTTTGTGTTTCTTTCCCTTTGGTGTCTCTGATGTGAGCTATGGGTTAATTGTATCAATTCCTGATCATTGCCTCCACTTCTATTTTTTATTGCTAAAGAAGTTAAAAAGATTTGTATAGAAAATGTAGGATTGTCATGGATGGCTTTGACATTACATACCAGTAACCATGTGTTATTACATAGGTTTCACGGGCCTCTGTGGCCTAATGGATAAGAGCGCTGACTCTTACTCATTAGGTCTCTCACCGCCGTGGGTTCGAGCCTCGCTCGGGTCACGTGTGAGACGCCAAGTTCTGCAACGGAAGGTCAGGTGGTTTTTCTCCGGGTACTCCGGTTTTCGCCCACGTATGATTAACGATCGGCTCGATATGAGTGAAATAATCTTATAAGGTCCAAAACCCAAACCAAAAAAAAAAAAAATTACATAGGTTTCATATTATTTTTATTTATCATATGAAGTCGCGTCTGAGAGTGTAATAACGCCATGTAATAAATTCGATAATCCACTAGTGGATTAAATATGCAAATTAGTTAGATACGCCCCGTAACGTTACATGTACGACGTTCTTAGCGCTGTCGCGTTTACTAATGGCGGAATAGAGACATTTTTATAAAACAATTGTGAATAAAATGCGTTTTAAATGTCATATGATAAATAGAATCTTGCATTCCTGTTCATGTATTATTGAATTTATTAAAGTCGTTGAGGAAAGGGGATAAAATGCTCGGCAAAGCCTTGCATTTTATCCCTTTTCCTCAACTCGTTTAATATGTTCAATAATACATGAACACTCATGTAAGATCCTCTATGACATGATGTCATACACTAAATAACACTGACGCCATATGGAATGTCATCACCTTAGCTGTAACAATGTGTATATAATGGTTCAGAAACAACTAAAAAATGAACCCACTGCGACTTTGACCTCTGTCTTATTGAACCCAAAATAAATAGGGATCTTTCTTGGATCATTATAGGCATGAAGTAGATGCTTTAATCCTTAATCAATAGGAATATCTCTTGGATTGACATTACACCACAACCTCGTTATAACACTGTTCATTACAACATGTTTTTGGATAAAACATTGTTTCAAGATGGATCCCAAAAATGTATAGATTATACAGAAAAAGACCATAAATGGTCATTTTTCTATGTAATCTATACATTTTTTTTGGATATAACATGGTTGTTTAACTAACACGATTTCTGATTTGGACCCCATTAATAGTGTTATAAAGAGGTTGTGGTGTATAACATGCATGAATTATTATCACCCTAGTTGAAAAGAAGAATACGAGCAAAAGAAACAACATGGGGAAGTAACATATATTTTGATTCTATCATAATACCGATAAGAAAGGTATCATTTTAGACACTTTTTCTGAAGGATGCATTTGACATGGATCTTGACATGTAAATGTTATTTCTTGCACATCAGTCAAGGAAATCCTGGATTTTACCTTGGGATTGAAAATCTTATCCAACCCAGGTTATCCTTACCTGGGATAGGATAACAATAGAGAACTTTCACATCTGATGTGCACTGGTTGAATAGGACATCACATAAGCCGTTGTTAAATTTGATGTCACTGCACACACAGTAATTTCAAAATGCAGCATTATTTATGGTCTTCAAAATATGGCAGACATCTACAATCAAAGCGACTGTGTTATAACTAGAAAAAGTGTCCATAGGACACGGATGCCCCCGCCAAATGCCATTCATGAAACCGTTTACTATATGGAACTAAATCAAGGGCATACAATTCAAAAACCAAAAATGCAAGAGTTGTCTTCCTTCTTCATGACACATCGTCTCAGTGTGAAGAATGCACCTGTGAAGTTTCATGAATATATTCCATACGGTTTAGGAGTTATGGCCCGGACACCGTTTACTATATGGAACTAAGTCAAGGGCAGATTATTCAAAAACCAAAAATGCAAGAGTTGTCTTCCTTGTTCATGACACATCGTCTCAGTGTGATGAATGCACCTGTGAAGTTTCATGAATATATTCCATACGGTTTAGGAGTTATGGCCCGGACACGTTTACTACATGGAACTAAGTCAAGGGCAGATAATTCAAAAACCAAAAATGCAAGAGTTGTCTTCCTTGTTCAAGACACATCGTCTCAGTGTGATGAATGCACCTGTGAAGTTTCATGAATATATTCCATACGGTTTTAGGAGTTATGGCCCGGACACAGTTTACTATATGGAACTAAGTAAAGGGCAGATAATTCAAAAACCAAAAATGCAAGAGTTGTCTTCCTTGTTCATGACACATCCTCTCAGTGTGATGAATGCACCTGTGAAGTTTCATGAATATATTCCATACGGTTTAGGAGTTATGGCCCGGACACGGTTTACTATATGGAACTAAGTCAAGGGCAGATAATTCAAAAACCAAAAATGCAAGAGTTGTCTTCCTTGTTCATGACACATCGTCTCAGTGTGATGAATGCACCTGTGAAGTTTCATGAATATATTCCACACGGTTAAGGAGTTATGGTCCGGACAAGGTTTACTATATGGAACTAAGTCAAGGGCAGCTAATTCAAAAACCAAAAATGCAAGAGTTGTCTTCCTTGTTCATGACACATCGTCTCAGTGTGATGAATGCACCTGTGAAGTTTCATGAATATATTCCATATGGTTTAGGAGTTATGGCCCGGACAGGATGTCGGGACGAACGAACGGACAAACGGACGGACAGGGGTAACACTTAATGCCTTTTCCACGCATAAAAATACACTCTCAGAAATGAAAGGTATGCGATGAAAAAGTATCTTACATGGGTTTGAGGGAAAGATAGATAAATCTGTTCCAGCGGGATCACTGTCCGGCATCAATCAGCAAGCCTTGTGATGCCAGATGACCATCGAGATGGATTTTTCTGTCCACCTCTCACATCCATGTAAGATTCTTATAATCTCACTCCCGTGCATGCAATGTACATTACTGGAAATTTACTCATGATGCAGTTTCCTATAGATTCTATGGAGAAAATGTTAATATTTAATTTATTGACTGAAAAATCCTTGACCAAAACTGATTTGTTAAAATATCCAATGCAGGCAGTTAGTGAGCTTCTAGACAATAGGAACACTTACTTGATATTCTGGGAACCATTCTGATATTGTATGTATCTGATTGGGTCCCAGCTCATCACCATATACTTCTTCATACCTGACTTCCTGCAGTCCTAGAATATCTGGACTGGCATCAGCAATGACCTTAAACAGAACTAAATGAAAACAGATTTGGGGAAGAATTGTCTTAAAGGAGATCTTGCTGAAAATCACCCGAGGTTTACACATTACAATAACACACCTATTCCACAAAGTGCATACTTTCATATCTCCAAAATGGCTACCTTTCCGATGAAAATTTGTTATTATCCCCACGCTTTTAATGAAAGCATTGGGGATATTGTGAACGCCTCCATCCATCTGTCTGTCTGTCCATCCGTCCGTCACGCTATCTCCTCCTTAACTGCTATTCAGAATGAAACCCAATTTGGTACATTGCTTCCTTATATGATGAGAGCATGCAAGAGCACCATTAAAATTGGCTCCGCCCACAGGGGGAAAAAGCGTGCCAATTTGCGATGGCTTGCCATCGACTGCTCGCTCTAGAATAGTTATTTGTGCTACAAACATAGGTTGTGGGTGCTCGTTAGAACCGCCTCATTGAGGTGGTTCTAACGAGTACCCACAACCTATGTCTAGGAGCAGAAATAAGCAAATTAATGTAGACCCCTGTAAACCCCAGTTTTCTCTTTATAAAGTTGGGCTTAGGGTGGGTTCATTTCTAAGACCTGTCCACGTGATGAAGTCTATGCAATGAATACAGTGTTTGAGGCACTGAATTTACACTTATGTGTATATCTCAACCTCTTTATAACACAATTGTTGGGGTCCAAAGCAAAAACTGCATTTGATAAACAATAGTGTTATATCCAAACTGTGTTATAATGTTTAACATTCTATGTATGTCATACAGATTTTATCATGTTTATGCTGTCTGTTTTGTTGTTTTTTATTGTTGTTGTTGTTTTTTGTTGTTTTTTTTTCTTTGGTTTTGGTTTTAACGCCCTTTCAAGATTGTTTCACTCATATTTAGCTGATCGGTAATCAGAGGTGGGCGAAAACCGGAGTACCCAGAGAAAAACCACCTGACCTTCCGTTGCAGAACTTGGCGTCTCGCATGTGACCCGAGCGAGGCTTGAATAATAACATACCTTTTCAACATACACATGACATAAAAACAGAAAAAAATCCATATCCTAAATAAATATGGATATTTGGTGCTTTGTGAAATATTTTCAGGGGACTCCATATTTTTTCAAATTAGCCATGGTAAACAAACAATCCATGTTCGCTTTATCAAAGTTTCACTCTGTTAAAGGGAATGGAAACACCTGGCAGATTTTGCCACCATTTTTCAAAGGGGGGCAACTTTCGGGACTTCCTGTTCGCTTTCCTACAAGCCCTGTCCCACTGAAAAAGGGGTCTAACTCTTAAAGGAAAGTATTTGCTCCTCAGGAGCAAATTCTTTCCTGTAAGAGTTGACCCCTATTGACATGGGAGACAAAAATACTTTTGCAGGAGTTGCTTCCCCTGAAGGTGTATCCATTCCCCTTAATATAAATTGGGTTTACCTGCTTCAAAAGTTCCATCCTTTGAACATAATTTACTTTTTCCTTTGTTTTAGGGTTCATATTCCAAATATTGTATGACATAATAGTAAACTGTCTATTTTTAAACTTTAAGTATTTCAATTTTCCATTTTTATACTTTTCATCACATGCATGATCATCTATGCCACACCCTTCCTGCTCTGATTGGCTAACACCATCAGTCACATGACTAGAATCAGAATCAAAGGCAGCTAACTGAGTGACATCACTAAAGTCAATGTAGCTACTATCCTGAGAGACAGTACTTATTGGTAGATATAGTAACATGTGACTTTTAAAATTCTTTTTAAAATACTCTTTATTCAGATTAGCAGATTCTGTAGCATTTTCTGAGGCAATAAGGTAATTGTGTGAATAAATAGATTTTGTGTCAAATGGATAAATAGAAACAGTGAAGTTATGGAAGAATTGAAAGGATCTGTCCCTCCAGTGAAGCTGAAATCTGTATACTGATCCAAATATTATCATGCTTGTTATTCCATGCTGCTGGCCATTTCTGTCCTTTACTGCACTGTCATAATACAGGGGTATGATGTCATCTTGAGAATATATCAAATTCTGGAAAAAAAAGAGACAAAAATTTACTTAGCAATGGTAGTATACAGGTGTGATTAAACCATATAGCATTGATCAGGATCAGCATCCAATATTTTCAAATTTGTTTGTATTGGAGTTTAACGGCCCAGTCAACACTATTTAGGTCATTTTTTAGCCGGTCGGTTTACCTATCAACACTTTCCTGGGCAGGCTTATATGTAAGCGGTTAACCAGTACAGTGCACATTCTTTCGCCAGAAACTGACAACTGCCCTTCTTGAATCAGCGGAAGGGAGAGAATGACCGTAGAAAAGATTTCATGATCAATCTCATCGAAAGAATGTTGCCGGTCCCGGCGGGAGTCGAACCCGCGTCCTCCTGAACATCAGTCAGACGCGCATCAGACTGAGCCACCAAGGCCGGTCAATATTTTCAAATATATTTCTTCTTATTTTCCATAGAAAATCAGGCTTGACATTTCATATGAATCATCTGCTAGGAAGAAAAAAACTTTTATCGCTGATGAAATCTCAAGATTAACCCTTGTCCTGCTGAGCCGGGATATGTCTTATCATTCAAACAATGTAGATCCAGATCAGATGGCTTCTGAAGAAGCCATCTGATCAGGATCTTCATTGTTTGCCATTCAGTTTATTAATTTGTTGGAATAATTTGCATAAAGTAATCTGATTGGTTGATAATCTGTTGTGGGTGTGGCATATTTAAATATTAAGCAGGACAAGGGTTAAAATATTCAATCACTCATTTGCATTAGCAATTTTGTTGGACACTTTAAGAATTAACAATCTTTTCAGAAGACAGTTTCAATCAGGCAAACATAACGACTGTATGCAGTATAATGCCAATTTTTTATGGCTTTAAAAATGGCATTCCTTAGGTGAAAACAAACTGTAAAAGGTGTCCACAATGAAAGTTTTTGCAAACCCCATATTTCGTTGCCCCCGCCCACCTGGACTTGAAGAAATAGATGGGCTGCATGATGCTTCCACGCAGAGCTGAAACCGACCGCACACGAGTACTGGTAAACCGCTTAGAGGATCTAAGCCTGCCCAGGCAAAGGGGTGTGAGTCGGATCGTCTATACTTATAAACCCTATTGGTTCCATTGGGCCACAGGGCTTGAGATGTCATTTCATCTCAATGTTGGGTTAAAGTCCCACAAAATAGGAAGCAATGTCTCCAAACTGACCGATACAGTTTTGACGGGGATGTTAAACCTCAAATCAAACAAAACCCCATATTTCTGCATAAAGTGTGTATTGTTGGGGTGTTCAATACATGAACTTAACACTTATCCTGCTGAATATATTAAGCCACATCCACCACTAGCAATCATCCAATAAGATTACTTGATCTGTAATATTCATTCAATTCACAAACTGCATGTCAAATAGTGTAGATCCTGATCAGATGCCATGTGAATGGATCTACATTGTTTGCAAAGGTAGGGGGGTCATGAACAGCAGGATAAGGTTCAACATGATATGTTCCATGACAGCCTTTTGTTTTCATTCTGAGAGGAAAAGAACAAGTGAGTACATGTATTTGATATAATTTTGAGATAATTTTCTCCAATTAATTATAAGAGCCAGCTGATCTGTACCTCCACTATTTGAAAAAGACTGTGAATATTCAGCTTCAACAGGATGAGGACTAGTTCAATAGGCCAGTCAGAACTATTATGTCAAGTTGGTCATACTTTTTCTGTATACATTACGACAACACAAACCATGAGCTAAAATAGCTTCTTTCTTATCGAAAGAACAAGTGTTTTTCAGATGATAATGTTCAATATTTTTTCTTATTTCTATTCCAAAATATAGATTGTTTGTGCTCGTTAGAACCACCTCAATGTTCCAACAAGTACCAACAATATATGTCCTTCCTAAATATTCAGACATCTTGAGGACTTGCTGTAGTTCTCCTAAAATTTTACAAATTTATTTCATGAGTCAACAAGGAGTCCAAACGGTGCAGATGGAATGACAAACAGTGGAGACCCTGATCAGACTGCTCCTTTAGGAGCAGTCTGATCTGGGTCTGCACTGTTTGCTCAGACTATCTGTCCCAATATACTAAGGATCATTACGGTTAGCACTCAATTGGGGTTCCTCTTTTATGAAACTACAACCAGAGAAAATACAGTACCACTTTGGTTAAGTTGGCCACCAATGGTTGTTTTCTGGCTTTACCACCATGTCTAGCTGGCACAGCCCAGGGACATCTCCTCTCGGCATACTGAACAGCAAACTGAAATACAGTTAGGCAAAAAAATTACATACAGGTGAATGACCAGTCAATGTGTTGGGTTTAAAGACACATCAATCATTTTGGGTTGTTTTCTGTTGTCTGAGAATAGGAGAAGAGATAGAAGAGACAGAGATGGGATAAAAGATGAAGACATTGGTTAGAGGAAAATATATGAAAGCAAAGAAACAGAAAAAACAAAAATATTCCTCCTCTACCCTTATCTGCTGGAAAGACAGCAGGCTTTTAGGAACTGTAAGCCAATATCAGCTGGATTCCCGGCCATGGATACATGGCACCTTGTCCTCACACAACAACCAATCATGAATGACCATGCCCAGAGGTTTTCCTGAGGATCAAATGTCTTTTGATCCCCAGGACAATATATTACCTCAACATCTGCTGGTCCAACACTATTTTAACTGTTCCACTGTTTTTGACAACTTCGTGGTACCTTACCAGTCAAGTGCTAATCACAATTTGCAGACAACATTTTCAAAGCATTTTCTCCTTATTTTTCAGAGAATTTAAGGAGAATGGGAACACCTTCAGGGGAGGTAATTCCTGCAGAAGTGTGTTTGTCTCCTCTACTCTTAAAGGAAAGAATTTGAGCAAATTCTTTCCTTTAAGAGTAGCCCCCATTTTTAGCGGGGCAGGACTGATGGAACAGGAAGTTCCAAAAGTTATCTCCCTTTGAAAAATGGCCGAAAAATCTGCCAGGTGTTCCCATTCCCCTTAACCCTTTACCACTCAGGGATTTTGTGAATTTCGCTGATTTTCACAGTGTTGCACCTGACAGCAACTTCGACTAGCCATTGTTTCATAATGGATGGTCTGTTTTACACCAAACTCGGTATGAATGTGCATTGGACAGTAGCCTTTCAAATGCAATCTTTCATGACTTGATCACTGTTGTCATGGTAAAGAGGGGGCATCTCAAAGTTGGCAAAAAGTGTGTTTTCACATGAATTTTTGACCACATTTTAATCTTCACACAGCTGTCAAGGCAACAATTAAGGTGTTTGGCACTGGCCATTTTCACTGTTTGCAGCATGTTTTATCAGCGTCAATTTTCAGGCATTTTTGACCCCAGACGCCCTCAGATATAAATTTTAGCGGCCAATTGGGCCATACACCCAAAATTTTTCGGGAGGTGAGGGGGGCGCTGCCCCCCTTCAATCCCCCCACAGAATATTTTTAGGGGGAGGCGCGCGAAAAAACAGGTCACTTTTTTGCCCAACAAATCCTAAAGCAAACATAACTATCCAGGGCTAGAAATGAAGATTTTAGGTGCTTCTGGGGCCTCAAAATGGGGGGGGGGGGATGCAGACACGTAAAAACACGTATCTGAGTGGGAAAGGGTTAACTGAAATCTGGGAAAATACTGAATTTTAGTCTAAAATGCATTAATTATATCTGAAATATTGTTTCTTGCAATAAAATGATGAAAAAACATTATTTTGGTCAATTGGGATTTTCTTCATTAACCCTTTACCACTCAGGGATTTTGTGAATTTCGCTGATTTTCACAGTGTTGCACCTGACAGCAACTTCGACTAGCCATTGTTTCATAATGGATGGTCTGTTTTACACCAAACTCAGTATGAATGTGCATTGGACAGTAGCCTTTCAAATGCAATCTTTCATGACTTGATCACTGTTGTCATGGTAAAGAGGGGGCATCTCAAAGTTGGCAAAAAGTGTGTTTTCACATGAATTTTTGACCACATTTTAATCTTCACACAGCTGTCAAGGCAACAATTAAGGTGTTTGGCACTGGCCATTTTCACTGTTTGCAGCATGTTTTATCAGCGTCAATTTTCAGGCATTTTTGACCCCAGACGCCCTCAGATATAAATTTTAGCGGCCAATTGGGCCATACACCCAAAATTTTTCGGGAGGTGAGGGGGGCGCTGCCCCCTTCAATCCCCCCACAGAATATTTTTAGGGGGAGGCGCGCGAAAAAACAGGTCACTTTTTTGCCCAACAAATCCTAAAGCAAACATAACTATCCAGGGCTAGAAATGAAGATTTTAGGTGCTTCTGGGGCCTCAAAATGGGGGGGGGGGGGATGCAGACACGTAAAAACACGTATCTGAGTGGGAAAGGGTTAAGGCTTTCCATTACATTTGAATTGCCTGCCTTATTTTACAGATATGATAAGGCTTGACATTACATAAGAATCGTTTGCTGGGCAGTTAATTCATGTCAAGTCTTATTTCTGCCCAGCAAACAATGCATGATATGTAATGTCGAGCCTTTTCTGGAAAGTAAGGCAGACAGTTCATATATTATGTCAAACCCTATTTTCTTTGAGAATAAATAAGGCACAACATTGCCTATGAATATTCTGCCTTATTTTCAGAGAGAAAATAGGGCTTGACATTATGGTCTGCTGGGTAGAGGATTTTTATGCAATGTCATGCCTTATTTTCTCTGAAAATAAAAAAAGATTGTATGTTCCAGCTTTGAGCTCTTCAACAATATCATGTATCAATTCAATCAAATTACCGTAGTCTAAATATTAACCCTATTCGCAACTCATCACGAGAACAAGTCCGTGAAATAAAGACCCCCTAAACCCCACTTTATATAGAGAAAACTGGGGCTTACGGGGGTAAACATTATTTTCCTTATTTCTGCTCCAAGACATAGGTTGTGGGTACTCGTTAGAACCGCCTCAATGAGGCACTTCCAAAGAGCACCCAAAACCTATGTTCGGAGCAGAAATAAGGAAAAAATAACAAATTTTCACCAGAAAAAAATACGTTTTTTGAGGTTTGAAAAATGCACTATATCACACGGATCTGTTATTGTAATGTACCATATACATTATCTAATATGATGGTAAGTTTAGTGAAAATATTGTGAGTAGCTTTAAGACTAAGGGCCTTACGCAACATTTTTTTTCAGCAAACATCTCTCTCTAGTCTCATCAGTTTCTGTGTTATACAGTGAATAGATGAAATATGTAACATTATGTTAACAAAAAATTTCATCAGTTCTGAACATTTGGGGCTATAGTCCCAGGATTTCCGTGTTAGTCTATGTTACAAATGTACAGTAATTATTAATAATATTTCAAAATAGTTGATAATCCTTGTCTGGAGATCCCAATTACAGAAGATAAATGTATATAATTATATTTATCATATGACATCACATCTGAGCATGTAATAATGCCATGTAATAAATTCAGTAATCCACTTGTGGATTAAATGTGCAAATTAGTTAGATAACTTATTTTCTTTGAGAATAAAGTGACACATATGCCATCCTTAACAACGTTGCGTGAACTAATGGCGGAATATTGACATTTTTTTTTAATCGTGAATAAAATGCATTTTTAAATGTCATATGATATACAGGAATCTTGCATTCATGGCCATGTTTTATAAAATTTATTATACTCAATGAGGTAAATGGGAAAAAATGCTTGGTGAAGCCTCACATTTTATCCCTTTTCCTCAACTCGTTTAATAAATTCAATAATACATGAACACTCATGTAAGATCCTCTATAAATATACCTGACCTCTTGATAATTCAAGGTCAACAGAAGCTATTCTCTTGGACTTTGAATAATATAAGTTCTACTATACCTTGACGTGGCCCCCACCCATTAGGGCTTGAAGAAATATATGGGCTGCATGATGCTTCCACGCAGAGCTGAAACGACCCGAACACGAGTACTGGTAGAGGATCTAAGCCTGCCCAGGCAAAGCAGTGTGAGTCGGCCCGTCCATGCTTATAAACCCTATTGTTTTCATTGGGCGGCAGGGCTTGAGATATGTCATTTCATCTCAATGTCGGGTAAAAGTCCCACAAAATTGGAAGCAATGTCTCCAAAATGATCTTTACAGTGTTGACGGGGACATTAAACCTCAAATCAAACAAACAAAAACTAGACAAAAGTGCCCAGTGGGGCACGTATACCCCCGGCCAGTGCCATCACCTCAGCTGAAACAAGAACTACAAAGGGAAATAACTCTAAAAGGCCTGACCCCTTGGCCCTTATTTTCTTTCCCACAATACAACTAGTCATACTGATCATGTTTGCAAAATTTCAAGTTTCTATGTACAGTAGTTATTGAGAAATCTTTGACACAAAATAAAAATATACACTATTAAACAGCAAGAACTACAAAGGGAAATAACTCTAAAAAGCCTGACCCTAGGCCCTTATTTTCTTTCCCACAATACAAGTAGTCATACTGATCATGTGTGCAAAATTTCAAGTTTCTATGTGAAGCAGTTCCTGAGATATCTTTGACACAAAATAATTGTTTACGGACACACAGACGGAAAAGACAAAAACTATATACCCCCATTGCATACTTCGTATGCCGGGGGTATAACTATACCTTGACGACCGAAACCACATCAGTGTCTGTCTGTTGTGTTAGTGTAAGTTCTTGTTTCAGAGCACCACCAAATTCAATTCTTGTGACAGCTGAAATTTACATACATGTTGTCAAACTTCAATGGCTTGAACCCCATAATGATCCTAAGTATTGGGACAGATATGCCTAAGCAAACAGTGCAGACCCAGATCTAAAGGGAGCAGTCTGATCAGGGTCTACACTGTTTGCCATTCTGTCTGTACCTTTTGGACTTGCTGGATCATGAAACAAATTTGTCAAAAATTTAAGAGAACTACAGCAAGTCCTTAAGGTGTCCCAATTTTTCGGATTTTAACGGTACCAATTTTGTTCCAGACTGGGGTAGTTTCAGCCACTGAAGGTAAATTGGCAAGGTCAGGAGATTGCAGGCATAATTGGAATAATTTATGGATACAATAACCCTTATCCTGCAGAAAAAAAAAAAACCCACAAGAATATTGCCAAGGGCTATGTCACGCCTGTGGGGGCGCATTCACTGAACTATGAAATCTAGGCCAAGGTCAAACATTGATGCTTGCATAAAAGTTCTCATTCCTAAATGCTTAAAGCTTGTACTAAGTATCATTAACCCATTTCAGACCAGAAACCCCTAAACGGGTACTTTAGCAAACAGGGCAGACCCAGATCAGACGCCGCAGAATGTGGCGTCTGATCAGGGCCTCCACAGTTTGCTAAAAGTTCAGTCATTTTCCAAATAAATTTTGATGAAAACACAACCTCATGTACAGTTGTGGAGCTATGGAGTTCTGTCCGCTTGACCATTAGATTGTACGGATCTGTATCCCTAGCATTTTCCAATAGGCCTGGCTAGAGATATAGGTTGATAAGAAGGATAATTGTTTCAAACAGAGATACCTTTGCTGTTATGACGCAATTTGCAAAGTAGCATAACTCGGGAACGGGACAATTACAACAAATTACAAATAAATAAATAAATAAATAGAAAAAAAAAACATAAACAAGTATTTATAACTGCAGTAAAATGTAATAAAATCCTGTAGCCGCAATAAACTCAACAGTCATAATCTATGTGCATGTGCGTCTGAGTTTTACGTCCCACCAACAGCTAGGATCATATGGAGACGGGACCTCGGTCAAAAGAATTTTTGCTTGCCTTAAGAAGCCATGGATTGAGTCCACGATCTCTGGGTTATGAGGCGAGTAGCATAACCGCTGCACTACATAGGCTCCTACTTCTAATCTATAACCTAATTAAAAAGAAAGTAAAAATATGCTGGCAATCATTATCTTTGTGTTATTTGCTCACCTGTCATGTAGTGACAAGGTGAGCTTTTGTCATCAAATTTCGTCGTCTGTCGTGTGTGCATAAACAATTTCAAATAAGTATATCTCTAATACCCCGCGACCAATCTTGATCAAATTTCATGAGGAGTATCATCAGGTAGGGGGAAAGGCTGCATAAGGTTTTTGGGCTGATCGGTTTGGAATTCTGGTTGCCATGGCAACATATAGCTCCCATAGACTCACCGGCCCCGATAGCTCAGTTGGTAGAGTGTCCGCTCCGGGGAAAGGGAGGTCTCAGGTTCGATCCCGGGCCGCGACATACCAAAGTCGTTAAAAATGGTACTAGCTGCTCCTCGCTTGTCACTCAGAATTACGGGGTAGAGCTAGGACTGGTCGATCCAGTGTCAGGATAATGTGACTGGGTGTGGTATCATGTAATGTGTCTGGGACATTTTTTTTTTTTTTTTTTTTTGGTTTGGGTTTTACGGCCCTTTCAAGATTATTTCACTCATATCGAGCCGATCGTTAATCAGAGGTGGGCGAAAACCGGAGTACCCGGAGAAAAACCACCTGACCTTCCGTTGCAGAACTTGGCGTCTCACACGTGACCCGAGCGAGGCTCGAACCTACGGCGGGTGTCTGGGACATGATACTTCAGTGAGGCAGCACTATAAACGTGAGCATTGAGCTCCCTGTCGCAACCAGACACCGTCGTGATATGACTGAAAAATTGTTGAAAGCGACGTTAAACCCGAATTCACACACACACACACTCCCATAGACTCACAATGGGAAAAACTTAAAAAATCTTCTTCTCTGAAACCACAGGACCCAGAGCTTAGATATTTAGCTTGTAGCAATGACAAGTGGTCACCTACATAAATCCTGACAATCAATTATTCCCATCCATCACATGACGAAAGACTCTTTTTAAAGGACTGAAATGAAAGAAGAAAACAAATGCACGAGTGACGTCAGTTTAAACCATGGTTCTCTATGGGCTTTGGTGACGTCAACGTTGTTCCGCTCTTTGTAGAAAAACAGCGTCTAAATGTTTTTCAGCTTTAAAAGTTTACCCTATAAGTATTTTTTCGTCCAGTGATGAGGGGAAAAGAATGTAAATATAAAAAATAAACTTATTTTTTCTGCTTTTCATGAAAGTATGAACGACAGCGGGTCGCAAGCAAAGTTTACATTCAGGGTTCGTTTATTTTGCACACAATGTGTTCATACTTTCATGAACAGCAGGAAAATAAATTTCATTTCTTAATTAAGATTTACATTGTTCACGCTCCAGAGGCCACAGTTTTGCTTCAATCTTCATGAAGCTATAGCAGAATGTTTGACTTGGTGATATCTCAGTCAGGATCGAACACGGGTTATGTTGGGTCTAAATTTAGGTCACTAGGTCAAATTACTTTTAAAACCTTGTTTACCCTCTAGAGTTAAAGGTTTTGCTGCAATCTTCATGAAACTATACCAGAATGTTGGTCTTAATGAAATTTTGCCCCAGTTTAAATATGGTTTATGTCAATTCAAAAACGGTCAAATTCCTTTAAAACCTTGTTCACCCTGAACAGGCCACAGTCTTGCATCAATCTTTACGCAATTATGCTAGAATGTCTTTCTTGATTATATCTTGGTCAACTGCCAATGTGGGTCATGTCGAGTCAAAAGGACACTAGGTCAAATTGCTTTAAACCATAAAATGTCACCACATCCTGTCAAGCTTAAATGATTTGAACAGCTTTTGGACTGCGAAAATCTGTTCTACTAGGCAGGGGTAGTTCTAGCCCTTAAGATGCCAAACAGAACAGTTGTTGACTGCTTAGTTGTCTATCGTAAGTCATTGTTGCAAAAAGTGAGGATCTAGATCAGACTGCTCCTTTGGGGCAGTCTGATCATGATCCACTCTGTTTACCTGTATAGGATTTTATTACATTTTACTGCAGTTATAAATATTTGTTTATGTTTTTTTTTCTATCTATTTATTTGTTCATTTATTTATTTTAGGTTTTAATTGTAATTAATCATAATTTCAATTGTTTTCTAGCTTAGTCATATATATGTTATATGTGAATTCGTGCCATGATTTAATCTAACACCTTATGAATATTTATGATCCTTACCCGACATGTTGTAATTGTCCCGTTCCCCATTTATGCTACTTTGCAAATTGTGTCAAAACAGCAAAGATATCCCTGTTTGAAACAATTATCAGTCTTATCAAACTGTACCTCTATCCAGGCCTATTGGAAAATGCAGATCCGTATCCCTAGCCTCCGAGACTAGAGATACGGGTCCCTATCTCTAGCCTCCAAGACTAGAGATACGGATCCGTATCTCTAGTCACTGCCATTATATAGTATTTACATGCAGAAAAAGAAGGTAAAGATTAAATACATTACGATAACACACCCGTGAGACATTGTGCATGGTTTCACATCTCTAAAATGGCTACTTTTCTAATGAAAATCGATCTATCTTCATATACTGAGTCGGTCATACTTGGCCATTACCTCAGTTGGGTGGTGTGCTAAATTTAGCAAAAAAAAAAAAAAAACACCCATTGGATGAGTTCTTAACTATTTACAATCTGCTTTCAGAGGTGTACTAAAACACACACCTTTGGATCTCAATCTACACCATGCGGGCTTTGAACTCCTCTGCAGTTTTGGCATTTACCACAGAGGAGGGAAGACTATTCCACTGAGGAATAGTTCTAGGGAAGAATGAATTCTTCAGGGCATCACTATAGGCCTGGTACCTACGATATTGACTGTTGTTTAGTTTTGATGCCCTTGTTTGAGTTGAAGTAGTCACAGGGGTCAAGTATTTATCTTTATTAGAGACACTGTGTCAGAGTGTATCTTATAAAAGAAGGTTAAAGAGGACTGATCGCGACGGGCCTCCAACGATGACCACTCCAGCTCATCGAGCATTTCACCAACACTACTTCTGTTCCGCCATCGCCTGCAGGTCCATCTGGCAGCAGATCCAGTAGTTTTCTTATTTATACTGTAAACATTAATTGTGGGTGCTGGTTAGAACCGCCTCATTGAGGCGCTTCTAATGAGTACCAACAACAAATGTCTTGGAGCAGAAATTTATAAGAAAAATAATGTATACCCCCATAAACCCCTTTTCTCTATAGTAAAAGTGGGGTTTCGAAGGGTGCCAAATCCGTTCATTTTAGGGACTTGTTTACGTGATGCAAAGACTAGACAGGTTCCAATGTCAGAAGACAGATTTGAAGAGAACTGTGACGTCACGAGGTGAGTGCATGCGTTTCACTATCGAATTAATGTTACCGCTGAAACAGAGTTGAGTTCATTAATAAAACATGTAAAGGACAAATAAAAGCAAATGCTAGATTAAAGTTATAACCTCCATGATCAGAATAAAGTGAAGTAAAGACTGTTGCTAAAATGACAAGTGAAACATAATAAGTTGATTTTGACATATCAACATGAAATTGGGAAACGTTGTAATTTTCTGTGAATGTCCAATGGAAAGAGCGGTAACGGGTCAACTCGTACCTAAGTCAACTCGTACCTGAGTCAACTCGTACCTGTTTTTGGTCAACTCGTACCCGTTCTTTGGTCAACTCGTACCCCATAGTCAACTCGTACCTATTTTGGTCAACTCGTACCCCAGGAGTAGGTGGGGTACTCTATTTTTTTGCCGAACAATAGTTGAAATGGGTTATAACTTGCCTCGAGACATGTCTTGAGTTCACCGGAGGCCAGAAAGAAGTACTTTGGGTCCTTTTATTGTAACATGGTTTTCACAGCGCGGGGATTTGCGATCACGCGCCATCAACCTGCTCTAGTTATTATTATTTTTATTCTCATTATTATTATTATTTTATTAGTTTTATTCACTTTAAACCCATTCCGTCCCTGAAACCCACAAAGGGGTACCTTGTCAAACACTGCAGACCAAGATCGGACGCCGCAGAACGCGGAGATATGCGATGGCGCGCCATCAACCTGCTCTAGTTATTATTATTTTTATTATTGTTATTATTATTATTATTATTATCATTATTATTATTATTATTTTATTATTATTCACTTTTAACCCATTCAGTATCAGAACCCCACAAAGGGATGCCTTGTCAAACACTGCAGGCCCAGATCAGACGCTGCAGAACGTGGCGTCTTATGATCAGGGCCTACGCTGTTTGAAAAAGTTTAGCCACTTCCTGAATAAATTTTGAAGAAAACACAACCTGACACCCCTAAATTTCGAAATATATAAGATGGCAAATTCCATTTGGGTTGTCAAACACTGAATGCCCAGATCAGACGCCGCAGAACGCGGCGTCGTCTGATCAGGGCGGACGCTGTTTGAAAAAGTATAGCCACTTCCCGAATACATTTTGAAGAAAACACAACCTGACACCCCTAAATTTCGAAATATATAAGATGGAAGATTCCATTTGGGTTAATTTACACTTTAGTTAATCGTGTACCGATTAATGTGGGTGTAAAATAACCATTATCGGTACTAGTTTAATCTTATCGTCCTTCATTAAAGACTGTTTTAAATTGCTTTAATTTTGCCGGCGAGCGGCTGTTTTTGTTCTGACAAAACTTAAAACTAAATCCCAGTTTTACAATTTATATATAAAAGTATTGCACGGGTGTATTATCGTACTGTAACAGTAATAAGGAATATGCAACATTTTTGTTAGCCAACATTTATGTTTTGAGCATATATGAGAACAAATTATAATTGTATAACTACTTATAATTGTATAACTACATTTTATTTGCAACTGAGCATGAAATGTAAGTTCTACAATTAGATCTATATTTTTCTCGTTATTTTCATTTACATATGAAGTTCGTCTTATATTGAGCATGGTGTTATGTATCAATCACATCCCTCTGGAGCATAGATTGTTGGCACTCGTTAGAGCTGCCCCACAGGGATAGTTCTAACGAGTACCCATAAATTATGTCTGGCTAAAGGGATATGAGGGTCATACACATGAAAGGCGCCATTTTTGCGCACGTGCGTAATGGCGTCATGCACACACTATGTATCGTCTTCATCGTCGGGAAAAGGATCAGGAGTCTGCATGGACCATAAAGTTGACCTGTATATATGTGTACTTAAGCCAAACTTACCCCAAAACAAATTTTATTTTTACTAAGGTACGAGTTGACTTAGGTACGAGTTGACTAAGGTACGAGTTGACCAAATTCGGGTACGAGTTGACTAAGGTACGAGTTGACTTAGGTACGAGTTGACCAGAAACCGAAAGAGCTGGGTACCAGTAATGTAAAATTGAAAGTAGGAAGTGCACATGCGTGGCGATAAGTGGAAGGCGAAGAAAAACAAAATGCATACAAAACTTTAATTATTGAATGTTTCATTCAGTTTCCAGCAGAACGTTAATCCTTTCGCGCTCACTGGGGTAAGAAAATATTTAATACTTATCATCAACGGTAAAAATCAAATCAAAAATATAAATAATTAGTCTGCTACAACGATAATTAATTTCTACTTTCATTTTCCATTCAATTACATATGGAAACTCCCATTATAATGACATGACTTGATTACTCGACTAGACCGATTAGGACAAATTGAAATGTCACAATGGCTTACAACAAGCATTTTACTTGTTTCTGTCTTAGTCTTTTTGTGCTTTAACAAGACTGTGAGACCTGTTTACTTTCAGTTTGTGCATGGGAAATTCATACTAATCCGAGCCTTCTCTGACATTCTAAAAGCCTTTTTTATTTTCTGATTTGGCGGCTTTGTAGGTCACTACAGCCAGAGATCTCGGGTTAGGGTAATATCACACTAGGCCTTTCTTGGTATTCAGTCAGTCCGTTCAGCAGAAACTAGTTATATAAGTACATCATATAAAATGCCTCTGTTCATTACGATAACACACCGTGCGACATAGTGTATTTTTTCTCATCTCCAAAATGGCTTTTTTTCTGATGAAAATATGTGATATTTTTCTTATAAATACTACAAACATAGGTTGTGAGTGCTCATTGGAACCGCCTCATTGAGGCGGTTCTAACGAGTACCCACAACCTATGTCTTGGAGTAAAAATAAGAAAAAATAATGTTTACCCCCTTAAACCCCAGTTTTCTCTATATAAAGTGGGGTTTAGGGGGTGTTCATTTCACGGACTTGTTCACGTGATGTGGATGAGCTCCGTTGACAACAATGATTTAACATTAGTACATGAAATGAAACCCCCTCCCGCTAAACCCCACTCTGTATAGAGAAAAATTGGATATACAGGGGTATACATTCCTTTTCTTATTTCTGCTCCAAGACATATAAATAGGTTATGGGTGCATGTTACAACCGCCTCAATGTGGTGGTTCTAATGAGCACCTACAACCTATGTTGGCAGTTAATAAGAAAAATATCACAGATTTTCATCAGAAAAGAAACATGATCTATGTCACACAGGTGTGTTAGAGTTATGTAATTTCTTTTATCATATGACGTCGCGTCCGAGACTGTAATTACGCCATGTAATATTTTCGATAATCCACTAGTGGATTAAATATGCAAATTAGGTAGATACGTCCCGTGACGTTTCATGTACGACGTCCTTAATGACGTCGTGTTTACTAATGGTGGATTATAGACATTTTTGTAAACAAACGTGAATAAAATGCGTTATAAATGTCATATGATAAATACAATCTTGCATTCGTGCTCATGTATTATTGAATTTATTAAACTCGTGGAGGAAAAGGGATAAAATGCTCGACAAAGCCTCGCATTTTATCCATTTTCATCAACTCGTTTAATAAATTCAATGATACATGAGCACTCATGTAAGATCCTCTATTTAATTTTTTAGTTTGGTCATAAGGATAATATAAGACACCTGTGTGACACAGTGCATTCATTTACAGCACATTAAATGACACACTTCTGATGAAAATATTTGATATTTTTCTTATTTCTTTTGCAAACACCTATATGAAAAAAAAGAAGGGAACAAAATGCACAAGCAACACGCTAATATGACACAGTGTTTTATTTGCGTATTGATAGTGTTGAAATCAGTATGCAAGTGAGCTAACAACACACTAAGCAAAACACTTTTGTGACTGTGAAATTTCAGTTGTCGTTGTGCGTCATGCCTGCGTAAACTTTTCTTGTGAACACTCTAGGAGCCACATTTTTGGGCCAATCATCATCAAACTTGGTCAGAATGATCATCATGACAATATCTCGGTCAAGTTCTAATATGGGTCATGTTGGGTCCAAAAGTTGGTCGGTAGGTCAAATCAGTGATTATCACAGGAAAACTTCATGAACACACTAGAGGCCATAGTTATAGTCCGATCACCATGAAACTTGTTCAGAATGATCATCTTGACAATGTCTCGGTCAAGTTCGAATATGGGTCATGACGGGTCAAAACATAGGTCAGTAGGTCAAATCATAGAAAAATCTTGTGAACACACTAGAGGCCACAGTTTTGGTCCGGTCATCATCAAACTTGGTCACATTGAAAACACACTAGAGGCTGTTCATCATCAAACTTGCTCAGAATGATTATCTTGACAATGTCTCAATCAGGTTCGAATATGGGTCATGTCAGGTCAAAAAGTAGGTCAGTAGGTCAAATCATAGAAAAACATTGTGAACACACAAGAGGCCCAAGTTTTGGTCTGATCATCATCAGACCTGCTCAGAATGATCATCTTGACCATATTTCAGTCAAGTTCGAATATAGGTCACGTCGGGTCAAAATGTAGGTCAGTAAGTCAATTCATAGAAAAACCTTGTGAACACACTAGAGGCCACCGTTTTGGTCTGATCATCACCAATCTAGCTAGACAATATCTCGGTCAAGTTCAAATATGCACCATGTAGGATCAAAAAGTAGGTCAGTAGGTCAAATCATAGAAAAAGCTTGTGAACACACTAGTGGTCACAATTTTAGTCCTATCATAATCAAACTTAGGCAGAATGATGATCTTGACAATATCTGGGTTAATTCGAATATGGGTCATGTTGGCTCAAAAAGTAGGTCAGTAGGTCAAATCATTGAAAAGCCTTATGAACACACTAGAGGCCACAGTTTTGGCCCGATCATCATCAAACTTGCTCAGAATGATCATCTTGACAATATCGCAGTCAAGTTTGAATATGGGTCATGTCGGGTGAAAAAGTAGGTCAGTTGGTCAAGTCATAGAAAAAACTTGTGAACACGCTTAAGGCAACAGTTTTGGTCTGATCATCATCAAACTTGCCCAGTATGATCATCTTGACAATACCTCAAGTTCAAATATGGGTCAATCATGTCAGATCAAAAAGTAGGTCAGTAGGTCAAATCATAGAATAAACCTTGTGGACACTCTAGAGTCCACAGTTTTTCGATTCAATTATCATTAATCTTGCTCAGAATGATCATCTTGACAATATCTCTGTCTCAAGTTCGAATGTTGGTGCGAATCAAAAAGTAGATCAGTAGGTCATTTTGTCATAACTTTTGAACCGTTTGAGATATAGCATTCAAATTTGGCATGTAGGTTCCTTGTAACCAGGGCTTCTTACTCATAAAAACAACATTGACCTGTGGCTTTGATCTGTGACCTACTTTATCATTACTTTTGAACCTTTTGCATTAGAGCCTTCATATTTGACATGTGTTTTCCTTGTGACAGGGTCTTCCCACCCATACAAAATTATGACCTATGACCTCGACCTTCTTTGTCATAATGTTTGAAGCTTTTGAGATAGAGCCTTCATAATTGGCATGCAGGTTCCTTGTGACAAGGGCTTCCTATTCATGCAAAAAAGACCTGTGACCTTGACTTTGATTTGTGACAGGTCTACTTTATCGTAACTTTTGAACAATTTGAGATAGAGCCTTCAGATTTGGCATGTATGTTCCTTGTGACAAGGTTCTTCCAACTCATACATAAATTTTGACCGGTGACCTTGGCCTTTGACCTACTTTGTAATATTGTTTGAACCATTTATGATAGAGCCTTCATATTTTGCATGTAGGTTCCTTGTGACAAGGGTTTCCCTGCAAAATATTTTGATCCTGAGACCTTGATTTTGACCTGTGACCTACTTAATAATAACTTTTGAACCATATGAGATAGATCCTTCATAATTGGCATGTATGTTGACGAGAGCTTCCCACCCATACAAAAATTGACCTGTGACCCTGACCTTTGACCTACTTGGTCATAACTTTTGAACCATTTGACATAAAGCCTTCATATTTGGCATGTAAGTTCCTTGTGTTAAGGGCTTCCCACTCATACAAAAATAATTGACCTGTGTTCTTGACCTTCGGCCTACTTTGTCATAATGTTTTAAACGTTTGAAATAGAGACTTCATATTTTGAGTGTAGGATCCTTGTGACAAGGGCTTCCCACTCACGCAAAAATATTGTGACCTTGACCTGTGACCATCTTTACCATAACTTTTTTAACCATTTTAGATAGAGCCTTCATATTTTGCATGTATGTTTCTTGTGACAAGGGCTTGCCACCCATACAAACAGTTTGACATGTGACCTACTTTATCATAACATTTGAACCATTTGAGATAGAGCCTTCATATTTGGCGTGACGGTTCCTTGTGAAAAGTGCTTCGCACCCATACAAGAAGTTTGACCTGTGACCTTAACCTTTGACCTACATTATCATAACTTTTGGACCATTTGAGATAGAGCCTTCATATTTGGCGTGTTCTTTCTGACAAGGCACCTTACTGTAGACAAGTATATTCGCTACCATTTCATTTCTACAGTGTGGATCAGATGAGCGATCCAGGCCCATCATGACCCTCTTGTTTCATAAGAGCCTAAAACATTTTTGCTCACTTACATATAAATGACATTCTGGGGGGAACCTACGCCTCGATGACATCACACAGAAACACAACATCAGTCGCCATCTTGAAAGTACCTCTCGCTTAGGTAAGTGTTTTTGTGTTAAACAGATATTAAATTTAAGCACAATCTTGACATAGCTATTATGGAGTATGGACAAAATTCCAATGTTTTACGAACAAATTGAAATTTGTGCAGGCTTAATAAGCAGTATGGTTGAACACATCGGATTTAGTTCAGTTCAACGATCCATTCATCAACACTCTGGATCTGAAAATCGCCCTAAAGCAGCACATAGTGTTTTAACTAATCCTCGTATAACGAGTACGACACAGCTTTTTTCAGAAGAAAAATACCATTGAAGTGTTTATTTGTATTAAAATTAAAAATTATGAACTTCATAAGACATTTTCATAAAATGGTATCGTTAACACTCGATCAGAAAGGAGTGAGTTTAACGTCCCACCAACAGCTAAGGTCATACGGAGACGGGACCTCATTTTAAAGACTCATTGGATAGTCTGCGATCAGAAAGGAGATATGTACACACTCTGAAAGCCCTGCTTATATTTGTTTCTCGTGAAAACCTGAAAATCAGGGAAAAAGGTGTCAAATTCGCTAAAGGGTTACAAGTATTTCTGATAATAGTGGAGGCCAGATGAACAGGCCGTTGAATTTCCACTCTCTTGTCAGAGCATTGTCGTACTTGAACTATTTACTAATGCTGTGTTGACGTGTGAACAAGTGACGATAAAATAACTGGTGCAGATTTAAAATATAGATCTGTAAAAACGAGAGTCCCATGGCCCACTATACTCACTAGAGTTCATTTGGGTTCTGTCCCATGGCTGCCATACGGCTAGAAAAAATCTAAGTAGAGGCCCACCCAAGGACTATGCTGCGACATTAGGCTTCTAGCTTTTCTTGTTCCTGTGAAAACTTTGACAAAGTATTAATATTGGCCTCATTATTGAAAGAAGATTGAAAGAACATGAACAAATAAGCTGAAGCTGCCCATTGCCTCTTATATAATATAAGTCATCATTATTGCATTGCATACGAATGTTGTAGGAAAAGGTATTCCCTTTGAAGCAAGGACTGCAATACAGAACTGAAAACTGTGGAGTGTACAAGATTTTTTTTCTGGGCCAGACTAGCTTGTTTCGTCTGCCAATTAGGCCGTATCATTACCCTCAAACATTTGCGAACTTCTGCAGTGGAATTTGCAATCCCAAATGACTAGAAAATAAACCCACACTACGATGAAGGGCAGGGAGACATTTTACGGACGCCACATATTCCCATAACACCAGCTACGGTGAAGTTAAATATTTTCTAGAAAAAGGTAATCCTTTGGAACCATGGAGTGAGTGAGTGTTTGAGTTTTACATCCCACCAACAGTTAAGGTCATACGGAGACGGGACCTTGGTTTAAAGACTCATCCGAAAGTCTGGAGAAGCCCGGGATCGATCCTGCGACCCCTGGTTTACAAGGCGAGTAGCTTAACCACTTCACCAAGGAGGCTCCTATTTGGAACCAAGGACTACAAGAAAATAAAAATAAAGCCACGCTATGATAAAGATTGATTTGTTTGATTTGAGGTTTAACGTCCCCGTCAACAGGTTCCGGGTCGTTTCGCCCGTGGGTCGTTTCGCCGGGTCGTTTCGCCCTGAGTCGTTTCGCCCTGATTTTGGGGGTGGGTCGTTTCGCCCTTAACTGGTGGGTCGTTTCGCCCGTGAGTCGTTTCGCCCGTGGGTCGTTTCGCCGCAATTATATTTTAAGGGAGTGACAAACGGAATGGATGAGAAAATGGACAGATGGATGTAAATGAATACATGCCATAATTGGGTGAATGGAGTTGTGCGTTGGTAGATGGACGGACGTACGGATGAACGGACGGCATTTTGAATATACGGAGATAGATAAGTTAATGAAAGAATGGATGGAGAGTATTGGTAGATGGACAACGAAAATGAATGAATGAATGAATGAATGAATGAAGTGATGCATGTGTAGATGGACGGACGGACGGACGAACGGATCTGAACAGTTCATGGTGACACGTCAAATGACACCTACGGATGGGTGATGTATGGACGGGCTCGTTTCAGAGTTCGGATAGAGAGATAAAAAATGAAAAAAAACGTTATAAACTGTGTATGTGATCTTCACAAATCCAAACAAGAGTGTCAAAATGTGATATATGAGTACTCGTTAGAATCGCTTCGCCGAGGCGGTTTTAACGACCACCCACATTCCATGCCTGGAGCAGAAATAGCAGACTATGGGTAAAACCTACAAAACACACAACAAATATGCAACACATTGTTTTTCATATTTCCGCCCCAAAATACACAGACCGTTGGTGATAGTAAGAACTGCTTCGCCGAGGCGTTTCTAACGAGCACCTGAGCAGAAATATGAAAAATATAAGAATATTTGACCAGAACAATTTTGATTTTTTTATTTGGTGGTAGAATTTTCCAGTATTTGAATAAGCATGTTTTCGTAATTAAACTATTAAACAGACCAGTATGATGACACAGCCGTGCGACATAGTGCAGGTTTTCACACCTCTTAAATGACTACTTTTATTATGAAAATGTGTGGTATTTTTTCTTATGTACATGTATACTGCAAACATAGGTTGAGGCAGTTCTAACGAGTACCCACAACCTTTGTCTTGTAGCAGAAATAACAAAAAATAGTGTATACCCCCAATAAACCACAGTTTTCTTCATATAAGGTGGGGTTTAGGGGGTGTTCATTCCACGGACTTGTTCATGTGATGCTATGGTTTCAATATTATTCTATTTATATATATATAATGTAAAATGTATGTTATGCATAAAATTATGGGGAAAATGAAAAGAAAGTATAAAACGTTATGTTTCTATTCCTACCTAGGTTCAGCTACAGTAGAGTCTGTATAAAAGTTAAACCAACCTTTTTACACATGACACTTAAGGTTTAATATTGATTACAACTCTTTAAGTGATATGTTTGTAAACTTTTATTCAGACACCACTGTTTAAAAATATTTTTTGTTGGAATTGAGGTTTAACGTCCCCATCAACACAATTAACGTAATAATGTAACCAGTTATATCACGTCACAATTTGTGCAGAAAGAACAACAGTTACTGATAAGTAAATAAATGTTAGCAAGTCTATGCAATAACGCCCCCTCTAAACCCAACTTTATACAGTGAAAAATGGGTTTTAGCATATACTTTATTTCTCTTATTTCTGATTCTAGAACATAGACAATTAGACGGTTCTAATCCAAAATCTATGTTTTGAGCAGAAAGAAAAATATATGTCACATTTTTAAATATAAACATTCATTTTCACAGTCATAAATTCCATTCCATGGCAAAGACTTGTTAACCTTATGCGAGCTCGAATATCTTTCTCAAAAAGGTGGTATCGCAGTTGCTCAAACCTGAAGTAGAAGCCATCAGTAGGTCGTCCAGCTGCACCAAACGAGGGCAAAACCATGTTTTCCGGAATTCCCAATACCCCATCAATCACTTTACATACCAAAACAAAGATAACCTTCAATCAATAGGGCTTAAAAAAATATGGGCGAAACGACCCACCTAATCAGGGCGAAACGACCCACGGGCGAAACGACTCGGGGCGAAACGACCCAGGGCGAAACGACCCACGGGCGAAACGACTCATGGGCGAAACGACTCACGGGCGAAACGACCCGAGACCCGTCAACACTGTAAAGGTCATTTTGGAGACGTTGCTTCCAATTTTGTGGGACTTTTACCCGATATTGAGATGAAATGACATCTCAAGCCCTGTCGCCCAATGCAACAATTAGGGTTTATTAGCATGGACGGTCCGCCTCGCACCGCGGTTCCTGGTCAGGCTTAGATCCTCTAAGCGGTTTACCAGTACTAGTGTGCGGGCTGAATTCAGCTCTGCGTGGAAGCATCATGCAGCCCATATATTTCTTCAAGCCCCTATGGGCGGGGGCTTAATAAAGATTGAAGTTCCTAACGTTTATAGTTCCTAAGAAATCTTTGATAAAAAATTAACTTAGACCTATAATGGAGAGAAAGCATGAAAGTAAAAATGAAATGGGAAGTCAAGAAAAAACATTGTCTCTTACACTATGTTAGTTATCATTCCAACTGCATATGAAAAATAGACGTGAAGACAATGAACGATACAATTAACCCACCTTACCATAATTACATGATTAATGTGTTTGCTTCCATCCTTCAAAACTGGAGTGTATGTAATATACAAACCTGCCTAGAATGTCCGCGAGGGCGTATGGCAGTATATAAAGAAAGAAAGAAAGCTCCCATCAGAGACACTAAAGAGGTTTTTTATAGAAAATAATATTAACCGCCTTATTCTTATCGCCGTGAGGCCGGCGGGTTCCGTAATATGGTAATCAATAGGATCTGAACTGAAATCGTGTGTTGGGTTTAGCAAATAGTGTAGGCCCTGATAATACGCAAAATAACGCGGCGTCTGATCAATGTCTCCACTGTTTGCTTCTGTACACTAGAATAAGGGTTAAACGAAATGTTTGCAGTCCAAGTCACTATGCATTTTTCCAGCCTACCCAAGAAACAATTGTTCCACCGGTACTATCAGTACTTTGATTAAAGTAAGATAATACTGTGTTATAACGAGGGACCGTATATTGCAGATCATTGCAAGAAGTTTAGTCCTCAGCCAGGACATAGAGGATCTTACATGAGCGTTCATGTATTATTGAATTTATTAAACGAGTTGAGGAAAGGGGATAAAATGCGAGGCTTTGCCGCGCATTTTATCCCTTTTCTTCAACGAGTTTAATAAATTCAATAATACATGAGCACGAATGCAAGATTCTATTAATCATATGACATTTAAAATGTATTTTATTCACGATTGTTTAACAAAAATGTCAATATTCCGCCATTTGTTAACGCGATTTTGTTAAGGACGTATCTAGCTAATTTGCATATTTAATCCACTAGTGGATTATCGAAAATATTACATGGCGTTATTACACTCTCAGACGCGACGTCATATAATAAAGTAATTTTCAGCTCATGTAGAGGACCATTGAGGGCCTCGGGATATGTCTGCCAAGTCTTCATTACCCTGTATGACTCTTTTCTATTTTTAGAGAGAAATTAAAACCTAAACCTGTTATTATAGTCATTTATTTCACCTTTTAACGCAACTTCAACAATGCTCCAGAGTGGGCGACGTCTTCTTAAGTGACAAGAGAGTGGAAATTGCAACCGCCTGTTTATCTGGCCACCACTATTATCAGAGATATTTGTAACCCTTTAGACAGTTTGGTGCCTTTTACCCTGATTTTCAGGTTGTTACGAGAAACAAATACACGTATAGTTTTCAGAGTGTGTACGCATCTCCTTTCTGATCCAGTGTTAACAATACCATTTAATGAAAATGTCTTAAAAAGTTCATAATATTTAATTTTAATACAAACAAACACTTCTCTATGGTCTCTTTCTGCTGAAAAAGCCGTGTACTCGTTATAAGAGGATTCATGAAAACACTGTACGTGCTGGCTAATGTCAGAGCGATTTTCATATCCAGAGTGTTGACGAATGGATCGTTGAACTGAACTAAATCCGACGTGTTCATCCATACTACTTAAAGCCCGCACATATTTCTTTTTGCTGGCAAAACATTGCAATTTCGTCTGTACTCTGCGATAATAGCTATGTCAAGATTGTGCTTAAATTATCTGTTTAACACAAGAATACTTACCGAAGCGAGAGTTCCTTTCAAGATGGCGACTGCCTTGGTGTTTCTGTGTGACGTTATCGTGACGTAGGTTTCCCCCTTGGAATACAGATGCATTTGAGACAATGTGTCGCGCGCAAAACCGAGGTCCGTACCGCCAATGTCAAGGTCGTTCTTAGAGGTCAAATGTCAAAAAGGGGCCCAAAACTTAAATATATATATAATATAATATATAACATGATTTTATTTCGTAATATAAGGCCTCCGGCCCAAAATACATATCAAGTAAATACCCAATTTGGAGTTGCATTTTTTTCAGCTAAACATAGATGCATTTCTACTATCAAAATAATAGTTATAAGTAAAGATAGGCTCATCATCGAAATCCTTACATTTACAAACTGTCAGGGATACATAACTGTAATCTACTAATGGGTTCAATAGGATAGATCATATTTCAGACTCGAGTAGATTTTCTCTGTGTGCAAATGCACTTACTAAAAATCTCGAAATCGCCATAACAGAATCTTTGTCAGTAGTCGACATAATGCGATAAAATATATCAACATTGATTATATTTGTTTTCCATTTATGTTTAAAATAAAGTGATCTTATTTCATTATAGAAAGGGCATACACAAGCAAAATGGAATTCATCCTCAATAGTATACACGTTTCTTTTCAGACACAGTGGACAAAACCTCATACTTCTTTCAATATTCTGATGTCTACCCTTTTCAATCATGAGCTTATGGCTTGAGCAGCGGAAATTTGCGAGCATTTTCCTATATACATATGGAAGTTCTAAAGTCAAATAGCTTTCCAAATCGAAAACAATTTTAAATTTACAATAGTGTACAGTCTTTGGCGAATCATTGATATCAGAATGCCAGTCTTGAAGGCAGCAATCCTTAAGTCGCTGTTTGAATACTTTTACAAATTCATTGATAACCCCAATAGTATTTGCCTCCAATACATACCCAAAACCGTACTTATATAGTAATGTTCTAACATGAGAAGCCCATGTAGTTTTACCAGCATCTGATAGAGAACGAAGCATATTATAGCACTGCTTTGGATATCTATGATCAGGCATTTGTAGTATTTTTGCCCAATATTTTATACATTTACTCTGGTATGTTATCGAAATAGGGTATCTGCCACATTCGCTTAATGCAAAAAAGTCAGCTGTATTTTGTGAGAGTCCAATAAATCTTTTACAAAATCTGATTTGAACTTTTTCTATAATTTTACTATATTCGTAGCCCCAGACTTCGGCTCATAGCATAGTATAGGACTTACAATTGCGTCAAATAATTTAAAAATATCTTTTGGGTGAAAAAATCCAAACTGACGTTGAAACTGAAATATTCTGTTGACGGCTTTACATGCTTGACTTGCCAAGACTTCTTTAGTTTTAGTCCAGATTAATTTTGGTGTAAAATACACCCCTAAGTATTTGTAAGCTGATACAATATCTATATGTTCTCCGTGATGGAACCAGTGTTCAATTTCTTTAACAATACCCCCATTTCTAAAGACGATTATCTTTGTTTTTAATAAGTTTAACGACATACCTACAGTGTCACAAAACCTTCCAATACAATTTATTTGGTACTGAAGACGTACAACTGAATCACTAAAACTGGCAACATCATCAGCAAACATTAATGCAAGCAGATCCTCAATCTGATTTGAGACAAATATACCTCTATCACACTCAGTTTTCAGGTATGAAATTAGATCGTTTATGAACAACGAAAATATAATAGGTGAAACGCGGTCAATAACTTACTTATTTCTTGATGGAATTTGAAATTACTTGTCAGAAATATTCACCATCATGAGACGATGTGTCGAATCCAAAACCCAGGTCCGTACCTCCAAGATCAAGGTCGTATTTAGCTGTCAAAGTTCCAAAAAGGGTCTGAAACTTAAACTCTGTCAGTAACTTCCTTATTTCTGTTACATTGCATAAATGTTCACCATCATGAGACGATGTGTCACACGCAAAACCCAGGTCCATCCTCCAAGTTCAAGGTCATACTTAGAGGTCAAATGTCAAAAAAGGATCCAAAACTTCAACACAGTCAATGACTTTCTATGGATTATTCATAGAACATCAACATATTTTCAGGCGGGGGCATCCGTGTCTTCTGGACGCATTTCTAGTTTAAATATAATAATTCTTTGCTGGTAAAGATATTACATTGCAGTTTTGATGATTTTAGGCATGGAGCTTTAATGATCAACTTCTGAAATCAATGTTTTCTGTCTGCATGCATGCATACACACAAAAATCAGTTCGAGACGGGGATAGTTCGAGCCACTGAGGGTTACCACCAGCAGGCATATCGGAGTTAATTTTGGTACATCTTTTCGATGTTCTATAATTAGCATGTAGGCTGTGTGTACTCATTAGAATAGCCTCATTAAGGCGATTCTAATGGGTATAAACAGCATACATTGGCAAGATAAAAGTAAAAAATCTCCTTAATTATCCCGCTCTATTTCTTATGAAGTGGAATTCCGTAGGGACTCAATAACGGGTTCGACTCAGCCATGGTAAATAAGCCATGGGTGTTCGAGTCATCGAATTTCTACTGTACTTTGGGTCAGGTCACTTAAAATTGCTAATATATTTTCAAAGTTGAGCCTTGATAGTAAAAATACGTTTTTTTAAACTTTGTCTAGAAGTTTATAAACATGTTTTATGATGATGATAAGGGTTCCAATTATAGCAAAATGCAAAAATAACAAGTGACCTGACTCCAAGTATCTGTCGGCCCCCGGTGATTGGAGAAATAGTTAAGCTGCACCAACTGGCTGCACGATGCTTCCACGCAGAGCTAATACCGGCCGCACACGAGTACTGGTGAACCGCTTAGAGAAACGATGCCTGCCCAGGCAAAGCGGTGCGAGTCGGCCCGTCCATGCTTATAAACCCTGTTGGTTTCATTGGGCGGCAGGGCTTGAGATGTTATTTCATCTCAACGTCGGGTAAAAGTCCCACAAAATTGGAAGCAGCGTCTCCAAAATGCCCTTTACAGTATTGATGGGGACGTTAAACCTCAAATCAAACAAACAAACCAAGATGCTTTCTGGGAAATTTTCAAGAAGCAAAATACTAATAAAACACTAGTCATAAGTGAAACACAAATTAATTACTAGTGAAACAAAGCGCAATCAATACATTGTACATTTGACTGAGTGCAACAAATTCTTAACAAGTTACTATTATGAAAAACAAAACGCTAACAATGGACATATTCAAGTTGCGTTTTGAACGCGTTTTGTTTTGTTAAGCGCATTGCAACACACCACTGTAGCAAGACAAATAACAGCGTATTGGTAGCGTATTGTATGCGCACTGCATGCGCTTTGCTTCATTTCTTTTTCGTATGGGCAAACATTAATTGTCAATGAGTTTCACAGGAGTTTCACAATCTATGTTTTTGAGCAGACATAAGCAAAATTATCAGTTACCCCCTATATATTGCATTGTAACGCATTGACCTGATAAAGATATGCTATCTCAGGACAAGTGAGCTTTATCACGTCAACCTGACATTGCACTTTTATGAATGAACCGAACTGCTGGAAAATGACAAAAAAAATGTTATTGTAACTGGGAAAAATGGCAAAATACCTGATAAAAATATCATAGGAAAAACACGGTCAGCTGATACCAATTATATTGACCGTCAGAATGCTGGGACGCACTGAGGACCATCAATAACTGACCATAAATTACTAATTTAAGAGTGTACAAGGGGATAAACTAATAAATAGAATACCAGATTCGTGTCATTTGATATCACGTTTAACAGGCTCGGCTTCGAGAACGCATGTAGAATCGCTCGGCAAGCCTCGCGATTCTACAAGCGTTCTCAAGCCTTGCCTGATAAACTTGATATCAGATGACACGAACTTGGTATTCTCTATATTTTAGCTCGTCTGGACAAAGTCCAGAAAGAGCTATTGCACTACTTCCGGTGTCGGCGTCGGCATCAATTGTCGTTAGTATCAGCATTAGTCTTGACATTGGAATCGGCGTCGGCGTCCACATTTACGATGAAGTTTTTTAACCCTTTTTGTACCAAATGGAATCTTCCTCCTTATATATCCAGTTCAAAATTTAGGGGTATCAGGTTGTGTTTTCTTCAAGATTGATTTGGACAAAGGCTGAACTTTTTGCAAACAGTGGAGGCTCTGATCAGACTCCGCGTTTTGCGGCGTCTGATCTGGGCCTGCACTGTTTTGCCAGGGTACCCGTTTTGGGGTTTCCGGTACAAAATGGGTAAAGAGCTCATTTTTTCTAACTCATATGATGAATTTGGTTCATATTTGGTATGTTGATAGATACATATTCAGAGTTTTATTCAACAATACCCTACCCACGCCCATGACCTCACGTAGACAATTTTATGTTATTTTTAGCTCACCAGAGCCGAAGGCTCCGGGGGAGCTTATAGTATAGGCATTGGTCCGTCGTCGTCGTCTGCGTCGTCAACATTTTCAAACAACATCTCCTCTGAAACTACTTGTCCAATTGAAACCAAATTACATGTGGAGCCTCTATGGGAAGGGGAAACGAAAGTTTGTTCGTGAGGACTGGGTCACATGACCAATATGGCCGCCAAGCCCATATATGGTAAAAGCCTTTAAAATCTTCTTCTCAAGAACCGAATGGCCGAAGATCTTGAAACTTGGTATGCAGTATCGGGGACTCGGGCCCTACCAAGTTTTTTTCAAATGATGATCTTTGGTTGACCTTGACCTGTTTTACGTCACGGTCAAATATGGTCACTTAGACATTTGTATGGAAAAACGGCAAAACAGGGGATCTTTCTCATTGTATTTTAGCTAGTGGCATCAGTAGTAGAGGGTTTGGGCGAGTTTAGCTCACCCCCTTTAAAAAAAAAAAAATTTAGCTTCTCCAGACCACCCACTGAAAAAAATTTTTTTTTAGCTTCTTCCAGACCACCCTAAAAAATAGCTGCTCCAGACCCCCCCCCCCCCCCCCAAAAAAAATATTTGTTTTCTTCATACTCCAAGTACCCCCCTACTAGAGTGATGAAAAAAACACACCTCGAGAAATGCTAAAATAAAAAAAAACACACCTCGAGAAATCAAAAATAAAAAAAAAATGAGAAAAAAAAAACACCCCGAGAAAAGATAAAAATGAAAAAATTCTTGGAGTAAAAAGATTTGTTGATGCTTACGCCGTAATCCCCGATAAACTCTAGCAAGGGAGATCTCTTTCAATCAAGCCAGCCAGAGTATGATTACGCCGTAATCCGCAGCGAAAATTATATTGTAATCGTCAATTTTTTTCCTACTAGAGTGACGAAAAACTGCATTAGTTTACGCTACTATAAATAGGTGGTGGGTCATTATTTACTATTGTAATTTTATTAAATAAAATCAAGCATTTCCTATTTTTTTTTTACCTCGGCTAAAGCCTGGGCCTTGCCTTCCTCAATAAGTTTTTTTCTTTCCGTTTCACTTAATCCTGTTTGTTTTGAATGTATGCAATCTTTCAGTTTATTATATTTATCTAATTCATCTAAAATCAACTTAAATTCATTTTCAGATATCTGCCCATCTGTCAAAGCCTTAGAAATCAAATCTTCTATACTATTCAACTTACTATCAGCAATAGTTTTAATCTCATAATGTTTTTTTGTTTTTGCATGTAATTTACGTCTCACTAACTTAACAGAAACACCCAGAGACCCACACACAACAGCAGCAGTTTCCAACGGTAACATAATTGGAACAGCTAAACCAACACCAGCCATAATAACACTTGAAGAAATTAACGCAGTATCAACACAACCAGTAAAATTAATTCCACGTTTATACTTTTTGTATAATGCCTTTCTTACATCGCTCTCTTTCATTAATTGTTTTTCTATCTCTGATATCTTCTGTAATCTATAATTTTGTCCATCTTCAATAGGCAAGTCTGGATATAAATTCGGGGCTGTAGGTTGTTTCATTTTTATAGTTATTTTTTGAATTCAATTAATAACGAGACAACAGTATCAGTCGCAGTTTTATTATTGTGCCCACTCACAAAGGTAATAACACTTCCAGCTTTAACTAAACAAGGGGTGGTAAAATTATAATGTTTGCCTATTGTTCCACTATTTAAAACGAATCCGCTGCACCCTTCCAAATGTTCCCCATTCACCAACACGCCAATTATCACCCCTTCAAGCGACGATACACTCGACAGGCCAATACTTTTAATATAACCATCCTTCATCATAACATAACCAGCAGTTCGCTCTCTACCTCCATCCCCAAATGAAAATATTTTACCCACAGTTAGTGGGCCTTTTGATTCGGCTGTTATTGTAATGTATTCACTTGTATCAATGTTTTGTAAACTATTATTTAATTTTGTTATTCTTCCTTGTAAGTCACCGAAACGCGAAACTAAACTATTATCTAAATCACCAACACGTAAATCTAAATTATTACTATGATCTGTTATTTTTTTATGTAAATCTCCGACACGTGAAGTTAAATCAATATTATTATTTATTATTTTTCTATTTAAATTATCTGTTATTTTTGTAAATTTATCTGTTATTTTTCTATGCAAATCATCAACACGTAAAGCCAGATTATTCCCATACTTTTTAGTGCCAAATATACTCATTTTTTATATTTATTTTTTGAATTCAATTAATAACGAGACAACAGTATTAACTGTAGTTTTATTAGTCTCTAGAGTAAAAAAATTAATAACACTTCCAGCTTTAACTAAACAAGGGGTGACAAAATTAAAATGTGTACTTTTTGTTTCACTATCTAAAGCGAGGCCACTGCACCCTTCCAAAACTTTCCCATTCACCAACACGCCAACTTTCACCTTACCAAGCGACGATACACTCGACAGGCTAATACTTTTAATATAACCATCCTTCATCATAACATAACCAACCGCTCCCTCTCTACCTCCATTTCCAAATGAAAATATTTTACCACTAGTTAGTGGGCCATTTGATTCGGCGGTTATTGTAATGAATTCATTTGTATAAACGTTTTGTAATCTATTATTTAAATTTCCTAATTTTTTATGTAATTCATCAATACGCAAATTCGCTGGTGTTGTATATTTTTTTACACCAAATATACTCATTTTTATATATAATTTTTAAATTCAATTAATAATGAGGCAATAGTATTAACCGCAGTATAATTATTCAGTACACTCAAAAAATTAATAACACTTCCTGCCTTAACTAAAAATGGTTTATCAAAATCGCGATGTACACTTTGTGTGTCTTCCAAATAAACTATACACCCACTCAAAACTTCCCCATCCACCATCACAGTAACCCGCACTTCATCTTTTGACTTTTCACACGACAGGCCCATACTTATAATATAACCATCTTTTATCATAACATAACCAACCGCTCCCTCTCTACCTCCATTTCCAAATGAAAACATCTTATCTCTAGATAAAGAGCCTTTTGATTCAGCATATATTGTAATGTATTCATTTGTATGAACGTTTTGTAAAATATTATCTAAATTTGATATTCTGCTATCAACACGTAAAATATTATTATTCTTAACACCAAATATACTCATTTTTAATCATAAAATTTCTAACACACAACAAATTGGTAAACCATTGTTGTTTATTTTCTGGCCATTCTCATCACAAACGCTTATATTTAATTCTGAAATATCACCATGGGTTAATTGTTTATATTCCGGATTACTAAAACGTGTATGAACAATATCACCAAACGATTTATTCTCAACAGAAACAACCCAAAGAATATTACTAGGAGCACCATCAAAGAAATTGCAAGCACTATTTATCTGCTCAAGATGAACATATAGTTGTTTATAAGGTGCACATTTTAACGGTATATCTCCCTCATATGTTTGATTTGCGTTAAATCGTCTTTTATTTCCGAGGCCTAACATTTCCTTTAATCTTTTGCTTATTTTTAAACCAACGGTCGACATTTTTAACAACACTATGCCATTTGTTTCATTTACAGATAATACAATATTATTACTTTGAAATATATCTGCTATTTGTTGGAAACTGTAAAATCCTGAAGGTAAACGTATTGGTCTTTCTGTTCCTTTTTGGATAGATTCATCAACCAAATTATGCCAACCTATAGAATAAGTAAAACTCTTCAATCCAATTCTCTTATTTCCGCATTTATTATCTATATATTGTTGTAAATATATTGTTTTATTAATATCGGAAATTGTATGATACATTTTTTACACATAAAAAATGATACCAAAAGAATTCAAGTACAATCCCAATGCATCATATAACCACAATACTAAATATACCAAAAAGAATATTGAACTTGTAAAACAAACAATTTATGTTAACAAAGATGATCATTTTCCAGTAACGTTTCTCAACTTATTTCAAAACTATCAAAATCCAACATTACACACCAATGAACCGTGGAATACATGGCTTCATTCATCATTTGACTGGTGGCAATGTCAATTAAATTTTGCCGTTTGGTGTGCCACTGCAGGATGTGGAGTAAGTTATCAAGACCATTTACAAAACACTTCAAGATTAACTAAAACAGTATATACATTTCATGTTTATTATTGTATTGCTCGTATTTTGAAAGAACTTAAAACACCTTTACCGACAGATGTATCATTCTGTTATTACAAAAACCCATACGACAAAGCAACATACCAAAAGTTATGCAATGAATTCGATGTTTCACCTAGCACGGATTGGAGGCAAAAACTGGAAAGTAGTTCTAAATGTAGTGGTCTCGGGAGTTACACACAATATTTTAAACCAGATGGAAAATACAGACAAGATCATCAAAGTGATGGGCCATTCTTTAATCCAAATGATAAAATAGAACATACAGTAGATATAAGTGAGGCATGGACAATGTTTATATTAGACAAATCAAAAGGTTTCACAAAACCAGGTGTTGAACGAATTAACGAAAGCATTAGAACGCTTGTATGGGCACTATTAGGAGCACAATCTCAAACACGTGTAGAAATACTAAAAATAGGCACAGGATTTGATGCTCAAAAACAATTCTTAGCAAATGTTCAAGATGCAATTAACAGTCCAATCGATTTGCCTACACAAATATCAAAATATCAAAATGTATTGAAATACGCAAGAAGTAAAGTTGATTACACATATGGACTTGGTCTCTATATGTCTCCCAGTGATATGATATTACAAATTGGCACTACCGCTGGATATAATAATAAAATTGTAATTGCAACATCGGAGTGCTCGCTTGGTTTCAATAATGATGTAAATGTTAAACCTGTTGCACTTACTACACAACCTGCTACTATACAAGGCACACCGACAAAGAAATCTCTACCAGAACCTGTTGAAAAGAAACAAACAAAGAAATCTATACCAGAACCTGTTGAAAAGAAACAAGCAACACAACACGAAGACAACAAAACAGCATTAATAGTAGGAAGTATAGTAATAGGTATTATTGCACTCAGGATTTATTAATATACTCTCTTGCAGCTGCATACAATAATCCTACAATAAGGACAAGCAACGCCCAGAGATGTTCACCAAACCAGTTAACCACTTTTCCAGTAGTAGACAACAGCCAAGACACAATGGAACCAATAATACCCGGTAGCGCTGCTGCTGCTTTTCCTGCAAGATTGGCTAATAGTTTACCAAGATTACTTAATTGTTTTTTTATCCAATTTTCTATACCATCTTTTGACGGTGGTTTAGGGGTTATAGATCCACCACCAGTAGTAGGAATAAAAGTCTCAACAATAACACCAATAATCATTCAAAAAGCAGTTAAAACACTAACAATTGTAATTCCTTGTTCTCTAAATAATGTTTTAATTCTCTCACCTAATGTAGTGTCTTCTTTTAATATCTTGTTGATTGTTTCCTTTATTCTATTTACCTGACTACGTAATTTATCTCTATTAACATTAATTACTTCTAATCTTGCACTTCTCTCAGACTCCAAACCTCTTATTCGCTCATTTATCCTCTCTATTTGAAATTCATCTTTGTCTGCTTTCGCTTGTTCTAATTTATCTTTTTCTTTTGCTAAGTCTTTATTTGTTTCATTCAATTTAACCAATTCATTTGCAACCTCTTCTTTAACACTTGTCATTGCTTTTAAAATACCATCCATTTCTCTTTTTGTCATATCTGTTTGTGTTCCTTGTTCATCAATAAATGACGTTTCTAATTCTTCTATTTCTTTAACAGCAGTTTCGGCTGCATTAGGCAAATCAATCATTTCTATATTATCAACATCGGGTAAATCATTTCTTACACCCTGTAAGTTTTCAATATTCTGTGGTGTTAATAATGGTTTATTTATAGATTTATAAGGTATGTGTAATAAGTCTCTAATTGCTCTTGTCCCACCACGGCCAATATTACCCTTTAAAGTACTCAGGCTTATAAAATCACTATCACCTCTTTTGGCAGTAATTTGAAATTTTTGATCCCCAACCACTAAATATAGTGTTTTATAATCATCACCAAGTTCAAAGTTTGTATAATCAATATATTCTGAGTCTAATCCTGTCTTTTCCTTTATAAACTTGTAATATTCTTTAACTGCATATTGTTTCTGTTCTACTTTTATCTTTGTTCTTGTATCAACATCACTGCCAGCAGTATTAATAGCATCAATTCGGTTTTGCATAGTTCTATTAAATTCATCATTATCATCTTTATCTGCATGCTGTTCATCATGGTCATCATCTTCAAATGTAGGATTCTCAAAATCAAATCCTTCAGCCATTTTTAACTATTAAATTTTTCCTTAAAAAAAATGTCGTCCTATGGAAACAAATTAAACCCTTACAGAAAAATAAGAGAACCACGCGGTATGAGAGGTATCCGTCAAAGTGTAGTGATAACCAATAATCCATCAACTATTGGCCAAAATCAACAGTTATTAGTGAGATTTCCTAATCTAAGTGGTAATGATGTTTTTGTTCCCGGAACAGTCAGATTAGCATTTGAAATTGAACTAAACTCTAAAGAAGCAAATGCAACTATATTCCCAAACATAGGAAGAGCAATAATTAAGAAAACAACAATAAGAATAAGTGGAAATGAAGTTATGTCCATTGATGATAGTGACATCTATCATTGTTGGTTGGTTGGTTGATTTGAGGTTTAACGTCCCCGTCAACACTGTAAAGGTCATTTTGGAGACGTTGCTTCCAATTTTGTGGGACTTTTACCCGACACTGAGATGAAATGACATCTCAAGCCCTGTCGCCCAATGAAACCAATAGTGTTTATTAGCATGGACGGTCCGCCTCGCACCGCGGTTCCTGGACAGGCTTAGATCCTCTAAGCGGTTTACCAGTACTAGTGTGCGGGCCGGATTCAGCTCTGCGTGGAAGCATCATGCAGCCCATATATTTCTTATTGTTATATTGATTTATGGAAGACTCCTACAGAACGCGTAAATATGGCATACCAAGGCATTGGCAAATCAAACATGTTGAAACTTAGAGTGGGGGCAAAAAATGCAACAGCGGATAAAGAAGATCAAGCCATCGCAAAAGCATATGGAAACAGGTTTTGCATCCCACTTGATTTTGAATTATTGGAAACCCATACGCCATTTTATCAAGCAGGCCTCGGGGATAGATTAGAATATGAACTTACATTCAATGATTACATGAAAGTTATTAATTCAGCAGATGCAACTTCAACTTATACAATCAAAAATATTTGTTTGGAATTTGATATGGTTTCTAATACTGAATTAGCAAGAGAAATAAGTCAACAAGTCAGTAACAAAATGGTTATTTTATACGATAGAATACTTAGGCATAGAAAAATAACGAAGAATAAATCTGATACACTATGGAATATCAATCTAAATGTTCCTGCAAGAAGCATGAAAGGAATTCTCATGCTATTCGAAGATCCTGAAAGGACCAGCACAGAAGAATATTATAATCCAGAAATTACAAAAGTGGAAATGACTATAGAAGGGATTCCGAATCAACTATATAGTCAAGGAATGAAATCGTACCAACAGTGGGACGAAATAAATAAATTCTTTGCCCTAAATTCAAAAAGAAACAAAGAAACAAATATGGTCATTAAAGATACAAATTTTACTGATACAACGCTAGAAAAATATCTAACGATTAATTACGCTTTATGGTTAGATTTACGTTCAACGGACGATAATAATCTTCACGGTTCTGGGAGAAGAATAGAAAATGCCTCAGAAGGTATAACAATACAAATAACGAAAGAAGCAGGAGGAAATGAACCAATAAATATTTATCTGTTTGTAATACAGGATGCGCAAATCAATTTTGAAGATGGAAGATTTAAAGAAGCTCATTATTAATCTACAAAAATGGAATTACCTAAATATAATTATTTGTGGTCAAACTGGCTGCGGTAAGACTGAATTTGTTTTAGACTTACTTGAAGGTGTATATAGAGGTGTATTTAGTCATATTGTTACACTTTGCCCGACCATTCAATGGAACGAGGCATAAAACAGAAGTTGGATTGGTGATGTTAAAAAACCAAAATCAAAAATATCATAATCGTAAATCCTATAACATCAGATGGAACAGAAAAGCTTCAAGAACTATTACGGTCGTTTTTTGAAAAATATGCTGGGAAATCAACATTATATATCATTGATGATTGTAGTTCAACAAAGGAAATAAAAAAGAAACAAGATATGCTGTCACAGTTAGCTTTTTCAGGCAGACACGCAGAACAATCGGTATGGGTTATATCGCAAAGATACAATTCAGTTTGAAAGATTTAAGAGAACAAACAAAGTGGTTATGTATGTTCTACACAAAAGATAGAGATAGTTTTGAAAATTGTTTGAGAGAGAATGATGTTATTCCTACATTGGAAGAACGTCAAAGAATAAAGGAAGAATTAAAGAAAAAGAAACATCGTAAATTAATTTTGAAAACCGACCAACCGACTGATTATTGGGTGGTTGATTAAGTAATGCTTTAGTAATGCTTTAGTAATGCTTAAGTAATGCTTAAAAAAATAAGCAATAAAAAAGCAATGCTATTGGAAATACTAACAATTACAACAAACACTGCAGTCTTATCAAAAGTTGGATATATAATATTTAAATATTTTAAAAATTAAAAATAAATTATATAAAATGAACGCCGAAGAATTGTTACAAAATGTTGAGTTACCAGAACAAAGAGATGACCATGAAGACAAAAAACGTGAATGATTATCAGCCATTGTTGCCGGTGGAGGAAGTAAACAATATCTTGGTAAAGACTTACAAATGTCAGACATTGATACAATGACATCAGAAGAAATAAACAAACTATACTGCAGATATGAAGCAAGACTAGGAGCGAGTATGACTAAGACATTGGGTAATTCTTTTATTAACTTATATGTTATGGGTGTGTCAAAATATTTTAATGTTGTTAATCCACCTAAATTAATACAAGACTTGGAGGAAGACCCTTTTATCAATCACGCTTTGACTAGCACATGTTGTGAATTATATTATAGATATGGAATGTATCTTGCTCCTATTACTGCAATGTTAACAACAGCGAGACATATTAATTTTACTGATAAAAAAGGTGAAAATATTGACTTAAAAAAAGATGAGTGAAATAACGAAAAACCCAAAACGAGTAGCTGCTGGTAAAAAAGGTGCGGAAGCAAAAAAAAATGAAAGCTGAATTAAAAAGAAAAGAAACGGAAGCAATGAAAAAAGAGAACATACAATTAAAATCTATAACAAAAGATGATGATTAAGTTAAAGAAGTTCAACGTGTAAATATATACAAAAATTACATACCATTATGTATATCAATTGTAGTTGTTGGATTGGGATTATATATTTATAATAAGAAACAAGTTACACCTGCACCTATTCCACTACCAAAGGAAAAGAAAGAAATAGATCCATTTGAGTTTAAGTAATCAAAAAATTCTTATAAAAAATGGCAACACAAATTGATGGAAAACAAATAGTAAACATATTATATCATGCCGGAGTGGAAACACTATTAACGGTTGGATATGCAGAATTAGGAAGAAAACTATTGAGAAGACAACCACCAAAAGTAGATTTTAATATGGCGGATATTGGTATGTTATCTATTGATATATTACTCGCAATGGCGACGAGAGATATGTTAGTTAAGCAAGGAATTATTCCAGCTGTTATTATGAAGTAAAAAAAATGGCGAGTGCAGTGGTGATGATGCTTGGTGGAGCAGTAGTAAATGCCTTTGCTTTTTCGGGTAGTAATTATTTGTTTTCACATATTGGAAAAGATGCAGATAAAGAGAGAGAAAGACATGATAAGGCAATGGAACAATTAGAAGCAGCACACGTAAAATGGAGTAGAGAAAGAACACAAAGATTAGATTTTCTAAATAAACAATTACAAAAAGAACATCATGCAGAACAAACATACGAAGATGTTGACCAAGCAATGAAACAATATTATTATATTACTGGGAAACAATTATCAACTTTACCTTCTGAACCAAAGTTGAGTGATTATTATACCCCATCAGAAGACCAGAAAAATAGAGAGATTGCATTTGTTGTTGGTGGAATGGCATTAACTGGATTTGTTGCATGGAAATTAAATTAAATAAAATACAAAGAATTAATACCATAAGGTTGTGTATTTATTCCATCATCACAAATATATCTTTTATCATCAAAAGGAGATAAAGAAACTTTATTTATTTCATTTATAAACATATTATGTTTGTCAGAATTTAATGTGTACATCTTATTCATTTTTGTTTCACTGTTGAATAAACATTCTTTACCATCATTAAATTTTATATCTTTTTTAATAGTCACTTTACTAATACCCCCCCCCCCCCAATTTTTTTACTTCACTGAAATCACTTAATGTAAAAAAATATGCTTTACTTCTCAGAAAAACTATTTCGTTCATAATTTTACCATTTAATTCATCTTTAAATTTACCTATTACCTTTTTATTATCTATTGAATAAAGCTCATGATCCTCCGGATAGTCTGATGTATCAAGTTCGTCTTTTATTTCTTTCATATCTTCATAAATATCTTTTGTGGTTATATTCATTATCAATGCGTCGGTGTCTGAAGCAACTATTTCATTTTTTGGCCATAATTCATTAACTATATTATAATAAAATTGATACATTAATAATTTACTGTAATCTAATACAACTTGTCCTAAATAAATAGGTTTATCAAATTTAACAGAAGTAACATTATTTACAATTGCAACAAAGTTTTCATTAAAAATTATTGAATCTTTAAAATTAGGTTTGCTTATGTATTTCTTTACTTCTTCTTTACTCGTTGTTAATTTAATTTCGCTTCTTCCTCTTATGTTTTCTAATGTTTTTCCATAGAAACTATTGTTCATTAATTTCCAAAGGTCTTTTTCAAAATTAGATTTAGATTTTGTTCTTTGTTCAGTATTAAAATTAATATACTTCTTTAACCAATCACTTTCTTCAAATGATATTGTTCTGTATACTTTTTCTACTTTCATTCCTAATTTAATATATTTTTTTAGAATACTATAATGAACAACGTATTTATTTTTATTATATAATGTTAATAGTAATTTTTCTTCTTTACTTAATGGTTTATCTCCTAATAATTTTCTCTGGTAATCTGATAAGTCTTCTTCTTTTATTTTCATTTTCTCAGGAGCTAATGGATATTTCATTGTTTTAAATTTACAATCATTGGGATACTCCAAATCACATTCTATTATACAACCCCTTCCCTCTGGAATATTTAAATAATATTCTTGGTCACTTTCCCATTTAAAAATCGCTGGTTGGTAATTTCTTGGACATTGCCCAACCGTATAAATTATTTGCATCAAGATACAATAAATATTTTTCTGTAAAAAAAATCATTTAAATTTTTACCATTTTTTAAGTCTTCCAAACATTGTTTCGTTTCAGTTTTGTCTATTTTTCTAATATCTCCATCAATATAGTTAGGTGTATATTTATTATAAGCCTTAACATGTCTAGGCCCTAAAACTCCTGAAAACCCTCCTCTAATACCATTTTCAATCATCAATAACATTTCATAATCAGTTAAAAGTTCTAATTCTATTTTTGTATATTTTAAACCACATTGCCAAGTTAATCCTGGTGCAGAATAACAATAACATGGATCTATTTCATGATGTTTAAAAAAAAAGTTTCTATAGTTCTCAAAGACATCTGCTAGTATTAAAACATCTGTTTTTAAATAAAGATTGTGATAATCTAAAAACGATTCACACTCGTAAACTTTCCATACTTTTTGTGCATGTTCATATTCTTCATCTGTAATTGTTTTTTTGTGTTAGAGTAGAATAAAATTTATCTGTAGGAGGTAATTGTTTTTAGCTCACCTGTCACGTAGTGACTAGGTGGGCTTTTGTGATCACTTTTCGTCCGTCGTCCGTCGTCAGTGCGTGCGTGCGTGCGTTTGTGTGTGTGTGTGTGCGTAAACTTTTTCTTCAAATGACATCTCCTCCTAAACCACTGATCAGATTTTGACCAAACTTCACAGCAATGATCCTTAGGTGGTCCCCTTTCAAAATTGTTCAAATGGTTCCGGTCCATTGCACATCTGGGTCACAGGAGCTAAAAATAGATTTTTTAAATGAAAACTTTAAAAATCTTCTTCTCTGAAACCGCAAGTCCCAGGTCTTTGATATTTGGAATGAAGCTTCATCTAGTGGACCTCTACCAAGATTGTTCAAATTAAAGCCCTGGGGGCCAAAATGCCCCCGCCCCGGGGGCCTTTGGTTTTACATAGGCTTATATAGGGAAAATCATTAAAAAATCTTCTTCTCTGAAACCACAAGGCCCAGGTCTTTAATATTTGGTGTGAAGCTTTACCTGGTGGACCTCCACTAAGATTGTTCAAATTATAGCCTTAGGGCCAAAAATGCCCCCGCCCCGGGGGCCTTTGGTTTTACATAGGCTTATACAGGGAAAATCTTTAAAAATCTTCTTCTCTGAAACCGCACGGCCCAGATCTTTGATATTTGGTTTGAAGCTTCATCTAGTGGACCTCTACCAGGATTGTTCAAATTAAAGCCCTGGGGGCCAAAATGCCCCTGCCCCAGGGGCCTTTGGTTTTACATAGGCTTATATAGGGAAAATCATTAAAAAATCTTCTTCTCTGAAACCACAAGGCCCAGGTCTTTAATATTTGGTGTGAAGCTTTACCTGGTGGACCTCTACTAAGATTGTTCAAATTATAGCCTTAGGGCCAAAAATGCCCCCGCCCAGGGGGCCTTTGGCTTTACATAGGCTTATACAGGGAAAATCTTTAAAAATCTTCTTCTCTGAAACCGCACGGCCCAGATCTTTGATATTTGGTGTGAAGCTTCATCTAGTGGACCTCTACCAAGATTGTTCAAATTATAGCCCTGGGGTCCAAAATGCCCCCGCCCCGGGGCCTATGGTTTTACATAGGCTTATATAGGGAAAATCATTAAAAAATCTTCTTCTCTGAAACCACAAGGCCCAGGTCTTTAATATTTGGTGTGAAGCTTTACCTAGTGGACCTCTACTAAGATTGTTCAAATTATAGCCTTAGGGCCAAAAATGCCCATGCCCCGGGGGCCTTTGGTTTTACATAGGCTTATACAGGGAAAATCTTTAAAAATCTTCTTCTCTGAAACCGCACGGCCCAGATCTTTGATATTTGGTGTGAAGCTTCATCTAGTGGACCTCTACCAGGATTTTTCAAATTATAGCCCTGGGGGCCAAAATGCCCCCGCCACAGGGGCCTTTGGTTTTACATAGGCTTATATAGGGAAAATCATTAAAAAATCTTCTTCTCTGAAACCACAAGGCCCAGGTCTATAATATTTGGTGTGAAGCTTTACCTGATGGACCTCTACTAAAATTGTTCAAATTATTACCTAAGGGCCAAAAATGCCCCCGCCCCGGGGGCCTTTGGTTTTACATAGGCTTATACAGGGAAAATCTTTAAAAATCTTCTTCTCTGAAACCACAAGGCCCAGATCTTTGATATTTGGTGTGAAGCTTCATCTAGTGGACCTCTTTCAAGATTGTGCAAATTATAGCCCTGGGGCCGAAAATGGCCCCACCCTTGGACCCTTTGGTTTTTCATAGCCCTTTAAAGGGAAACCTTTAAAAATCTTCTTCTCTGAAACCACAATGCCCAGGTCTTTGATATTTGGTATGAAGCTTCACCTAGTGGACCTCTACCAAGATTGTTCAAATTATAGCCCTGGAGCCAAAAATGCCCCCGCTCAGATGTACAAAATATCGGGAGCTAAAAATAGAAAAATATTGTAAATATGATTCAAACATGAACTCCTCGTAAAACCTTAGGCAAATTTGATTAAAACTTCACAGGAATGTTGCCTATGTTACTCCCTACCAAATAAGCTAAAATCACTCTGCTGATGGCCAAGATGGCCACCAGAGCTAAAAGTAGATTGTCCTCGAGGCAGTGACACTCAGGTGAGCGAACCAGGGCCCTCTGGGCCCTCTTGTTCGTTTAATCTTTCTATTGAATCAATGTATTCATAAGGATAATATCCTTTTTGTTTTAGTAAAGAAATATTATTATTAAATTCTTGTTTTAAAATAGGAAAGTCATCTGTTGATTCTGCAATACTTGATAAACTTTTTAACGTAAACCTATATGAATCTAAAAATCTTAGTTTTTTTTTATAATTTGAACCGTAATCTATAGAAATATAATTTTCTGAATTTTTGGATAGAAGTTTTACTTTGTTATAATCATCTTCATATTTCATTAGCTCCTCTATTAAAAAGTGGAAATCATAGTTTGAGCCGTTATGAAAGAAAACAGGTATTAGCTTTGTTGTTTTACCTTCTTTTGTGTTACATGATTGACAAGCTGCACCTCTATATTTACCAGAAAGATGATTATGTTCTCTTACTTTGTTTTCCTCTTCAAATTCCTTTCCACATATATAACATTCTGTTGACTTTTGAAATTCTTTTTCTTGTTGTTCAGTTAAAATTGGTTCTTTCTTTTCATTAAGACTAATATTATAATTTATTTTCTTAAAAAATTTTATTATTTTTTCTACATATTTCTTTGCTGCATCATCACCAACATAAGAAAAGTATTGTGGTTTATAAATTTCTGGATAGTCAGACTGAACATAAATACCATAACTATTAACTGTTTGTTTTCTTATTGGATTAACATATGATCTACCAGGGTCAGGTTGAGAAGTTGATAAAGGGATATTATTTGATTCAAAATCTGAATTGATAACAAATGGTAATCTATTTTTGAAATGATGATTTTTAAACTTAAGAATAGTATCTTTCTTTGGCATATTAACTTTACAATAGTCATGATCTAGACATATCTCTTTATGTTTTTCTAATGTTTCTAGTCTTCGAAAACCTTGTAAACAGTTTCTACATGTGTGTTGTTTATGTCTATTTTTATCACATAGAAAACTATCTAGATCTTTGATTAAACAATAGTGTGTGTTTTCATTTTCTTCTATATATAAAAGATCAATTATATTTTCACTTTTCATATTTGAAATATAAACTGGATAAAAAGTTTGTTTATTCGTTGGATTTTCTAATGCAAAAACATTTATAGTTAAATTATTTTGTTTTTCTACTTTTGGGATATCTTTTATTAATACAGGATATTCAATATTGGTCATATTAATTTCATTCTCATAGGGATGATATTTAGTTACTCTCTCTTTATTATTATCTGCAGGATATAATTTAGATAATATTGACCACAAGAAACATTTGTTATCTTTTGTGTTTTTAACATTGATAATATTATGTGATTTAAACTTTAAAGGTATATAAGATGAAGCTCTCTGATAATCATATTTATATGTTTTTACTTCTACACTTTTAATATTTCTAAAAACAAAACCAGAACCTCTTTCTTGATACTTATCAAGCCATGCTTCAAATTTATCTTTTAGTTTATTATAAAATTCATCTACATTATTATTTGATTTAATAACTTGAACAGGATGAGAGTAATGACTTTCTATTATATCAAATGCTAATGGGGTATTGAATTCAGAAGTAATTATTATCTTCACTTTAATGGGATATGATTGTATTTCAGTTTTATCTTTTAATTTATTAACATAAGCCGTTATATCATCTTCGTCTATGTCATCAATAATAGTTTCATTAATAACATTTTTAAATACTTTGGATTTATTTCTTGCCATTTTATTAGAATACAAATTTAATTATGTCTAACGTAATATTTAAAATAATCAGGATTGCGAGAAATAAAATCTTGAAATGCCGTTTTATATTTTTCTTTATTATTTTGATAATGTAATCGTTTTCGTTCTCTGTCACAATCTTTACATTTTCCTCTATGTCCATCTGGGCACGTTTTCTCTTTTGTAAATGAATTAAACGGTTTAAATGTTGAACAATATTTACAAACTTTTCCTTCACTAATTTTATATAAAAATAATTTTAATTATATTAAAAATGGAGCATCCAAAAATTTATTGTTTACGTTGTAAAAAGCATACTGAAAATGATTCAGTGAAACAAGTAACAACAACTAATAAGAGACAAATGTTAAAAGGTATATGTTCAGAGTGTGGATCTAACAAAAATAGATTTATATCCGATAGAGAAAAAATAACAAATAAATTAGCAGATGAATTACATCATAGAGTTATAAGATCTTTTGCTAAAAGGCGTGTTTATGTTCATTCAATAGATCAAACATGGGCTGTTGATTTGATAGATATGCAACAATATTCAAAACAAAATAAACACTATAAATATTTATTAGCAGTTATAGATGTTTTTAGTAAATATGGTTGGTTAGTTCCATTGAAAAATAAAACAGGAGTAACAGTAAGTGAAGCATTTAAAACATTATTCAAAGAAAGGAAACCGATGTATATTTGGTCAGATAAAGGATCTGAATTTTATAATCGACAAGTGAAAGAATTGTTAAAAACAAATGAAATAGAGTTATATTCAACTGAGAATGAAGAAAAATCTAGTGTAGTAGAACGCTGGATAGGAACAATGAAACAACATATGTATAAATATTTTACTGCAAATGAAACTACTAAATATTATGATATATTAGATAAATTAGTTGAAAATTATAATAATACAGTACATTCTTCTATTAAAATGACACCTGTTGAAGCGAGTAAAGTAGAAAATGAATTAACAGTGTTTGAAAATTTATATCCAGAAAAAAGTGAAAAAACTAAAAAGGCTAAATTCAAAGTTGGAGATAGAGTAAGAATAGCAAAAAAGAAATGTAAATTTGAAAAGGGTTATACAACTCGTTGGACAAGAGAAATATTTGTAATTGAAGAAATTTTAAATACAAATCCTGTTACTTATAAAATAAATGATTTAAAAGGTGAAGAAATCAAAGGTAGTTTCTACGAACAAGAATTACAGATTACTGAGTTTTAAGTATTTTTCGAGGGGCCCCCTATAGTGGGTGTTTTTGGGGAGGAGGTAAAAAAAATTTTTAGGGGTGGTCTGGAGCAGCTATTTTTTAGGGTGGTCTGAAGAAGCAAAAAATTTTTTTTCAGTGGGTGGTCTGAAGAAGCTAAAATTTTTTTTTTAAAAGGGGGTGAGCTAAACTCGCCCAAACCCTCTACTACTGGCATCAGAAATGGTATTTGCAATCAGCTGAATGGAAGTTTATCAATTTCAGAGGTCAAGGTCATTTACCGACCTTTGTCCAGGACGGCTCAGATTCAGTATTTTTATCTTCTTCTTTACTTAAACTACTTGGCCAATTGAAACCAAATTACATGTGGAGCCTCTATGGAATGAGGGAACGAAAGTTTGTTCGTGAGGACTGGGTCACGTGACCAATATGGCCGTCATGCCCATATATGGTAAAAACCTTTAAAAATCTTCTTCTCAAGAACCGAATGGCCGATGATCTTGAAACTTGGTATGCAGCATCAGGGACTCTGGCCCTACCAAGTTGTCAAATGATTACCTTTGGTTGGCCTTAACCTGTTTTATGCCAAGGTCAAATTTGGTCACTTAGACATTTGTATCGAAAAATGGCAAAGTAGTGGATATTTCTGATTGCCTGGTAGGCTGTGACATCAGAAATGATATTTACAGTTAGCTGAATGGAAGTGTATTAATTCCAAAGGTCAAGGTCATTACTGACCTTTGTCTTGGCTGGCTCAGATTCAGTATTTTATCTTTTTCACCAGTAAAAGAGCTGTGCTGATTGAAACCAAATTACATGAAAAGCCTCTATGGGTGTGAGGCAATTTAACATTATTCGTGGTATTGTTGTCAGATGACCAAGATGAGCACCTTGCCTGTATATGGTTTTGTTTGTTTATTTTGGAGTTTTACGGCCCAGTCAACACTATTTAGGTCATTTTACCTATCAACACTTTCCTTGGCAGGCTTATACGTAAGCGGTTGACCAGTACAGTGCACATTCTTTCGCCAGAAACTGACAACTGCCCTTCTTGAATCAGCGGAAGGGAGAGAATGACCGTAGAAAAGATTTCATGATCAATCCCCACGAAGGCATGTTGCCGACCCCGCGGGAGTCGAACCCGAGTCATCCTGATCACCAGTCAGACGCGCATCCGACTGAGCCACTGAGGCCGGCGCCTGTATATTGTATAAACCACATGACATGGCCCATGGGTCTCTTGTTTAAGAACTTTTATTTTCCAAACCAAACGATGGATTTTGTTTATATTGGGGGTGATGATAGATATAGGTTGGCAATAAAATCACCTATGTTTATGCCCTCACGGTCAAGGTCACAGACTTAGAAAATTTTATGTTTAATTTTTTAAGCGCTCTAATTTACCAAATTGTACGATGGATTTGGTTCATATTTGATATGATGATAGCTATAGCCCCAGAGTTTTATTCTGCAATACTCCTGCCCATGAGCTCAAGGTGAAGGTTACATACTTAGAAATTTTATGTTTAAGTTTTTCAAGAGCTTATATTTTCCAAACCAAATGATGAATTTGGTTCATATTTGGTATGATGATAGATATACTACCGATTTCAATATTCATTAGACTTTGGAGTGAACATGATACTCAATAACTGTCATTTTCAAGCTGCTGCTGCGTTCTTTGAACTTTTGATTATGATGTTTTGGTTTCAACATATTTTATTACTTATATACATGTAAGTTACAAACAAATGGGTTGGGCCACAAGTTCCAACAACATTAATTACGGCCCGTTACTTCCAATTTACCCGGCATTGAGATGAAATGACATCTCAAACCCTACCGCCTAATGAAACCAATAGGGTTTATAAGCATGGACGGTCCGACTCGCACCGCTTTGCCTGGGCAGGCTTAGATCCTGTAAGCAGTTTACCAGTACTCATGTAAGGCTGGATTTCAGCGCGGCGTGCCAGCAATCAAATCAAAAAAGAGGAAAAATTTGACCAGGCATTCTGTTGCTGCAGGACAATGCTTCAGTCCCAGCAGGCACACGTCGCTAGGGCAACGTCAAATCAACGTTGGTAGATGTGACGTTGCATAAACGTCATGACGTTGTACCAACGTCGATGTGACGTCACAATCAGGTCATGTGCATGCTAGGAGTCCACACAACACAAGTGGCAATGGCAGAATATGAAATCTGTGCTTTGAACTGCTGCCCCATGCCCCTTACTCACCGGATCTTGCACAGCCTGACTTTTACCTTTCCCCTAAACGAACTCTCATACGCGTGGTCGCCACTTGCAGCGCGATGACGTATTTGCGATGCTTTCTGATTCAGAGTATCTTGAAGCTCAAGACAGGATGCAGCCGTCTTGCAAGACGGGTTTGCAAACTTGAACATCGCTGGAAAACGTGCGCTTAACTTCACGGAGATTATGTTGAAAAACTATGCATGGATGATGACCTTTCCTATCGACACTGCTAGCGAGGCCGTCAAAGTTTTGAAGTGCCCTCGTACATGCATAAATATGGTGTTTGTATTGGGATTAAACGGCCCAGTCAACGACCCCGCCCATCGGGGCTTGAAGAAATAGATGGACTACATGATGTTTCCACGCACAGCTGAAACCGGCCTGCACATGAGTACTGGTAAACAGCTTAGAGGATCTAAGCCTGCCCAGGCAAAGCGGTGTGAGTCCATGCTTATAAACCCTGTTGGTTTCATTGGGCGGCAGGGCTTGAGATGTCATTTCATCTCAATGTCGGGTAAAAGTCCCACAAAATCGGGAGCAACGTCTCCAATATGACCTTTACAGCGTTGACGGGGACGTAAAACCTCAAATCAAACAAACAAACAACACTTTTTAGGTCAATTTCCAGCCGGTCAGTTTACTTATCCACACTTTTCCTGGGCAGGCTTATACGTAAGCGGTTAACCAGTACAGTGCACATTCTCTCACCCGAAACTGACAACTGTCCTTCTTGAATCAGCGGAAGGGAGAGAATGACCGTAGAAAAGATTTCATGATCAATCTCCACGAAAGAATGTTGCCGACCCAGGTAGATATCGAACCCGCGTCCTCCTGATCACCAGTCAAACGCGCATCCGACTGAGCTACCGAGGCCAGAATAAATATGGTGTTTTGTTTGTTTGTTTGATTTGAGGTTTTACACCCCCGTCAACGCTGTGTAGGTCATTTTGGAGACGTTGCTTCCAATTTTGTGGTTCGGCCCCCACCCATCGGAGCTTGAAGAAATAAATGGGCTGCATGATGCTTCCGCGCAGAGCTTTAAACCGACCCGCACACGAGTACTGGTATAACGTCTCCAAAATGGCCTTTACGGTATTGACGGGGATGTTAAACCTCAAATCAAGCGACCAACCAATTTTGTGGGACTTTTACCCATCATTGAGATGAAATGACAGCTCAAGCCCTGTCGCCAATAGGGTTTTTTAGCATGGGCTCGCATCGCTTTGCCTGGGCAGATTTAGATCCTCTGATCAGTTTTACAGTATGGGGCGCCATTTTACTATTTAATCCGTATTTATAGATATCCATAAATCAAATTATTGATATCAATAATGGATATCCATTATTCAGATCGATTTATGGATATCCATAATTCGAATTATTGATATCCATAAATCACCGCCAAAGCTTTTGGTTTAATGATTTCTCCCTAAGGCTTGTGATGGTTTATTGTAAAAGTCTTAAAACTCTTCAAGGTCTTTATCATCGCTGGAAGATGATGGCCAGTCAAAGGGCAGCCTTTTCAGCCCGTAAGGCTTCCAAAGCAACGGACGCCATACGCTGAACGCCCGCCATGTGTGCAGTTAAACATCGGAACCAGCCGTCCTACCAACGCATCCGGTTCCTCTGGAATCGCCTCTATGAGGACTGCGCACCTATCGGACGTAAGATTATAATGATCCAAACAGGCAATCAGTTTATGCTTTCTGGAAAAAAAATGCACATGGTCGTTATATATAGTATTAACATATATCCATATAAAACACTACTTGAGGTGTATGGAGTACCAGGCAGAATCAGATATATCTCCTGGCCCCCGCACATATGGGCTTGGAGAAATAGATTTGGCTGCGCCGGCCACGGTAGCTCAGTTGGATGCGCGTCTGACTGGTGATCAAGAGAACGCGGGTTCGATACCTGCCGGGGCCGGCAACATTGATCATGAAATATTTTCTACGGTCATTCTCTCCCTTCCGCTGATTCAAGAAGGGCAGTTGTCAGTTTCTGGCGAAAGAAACAAAGGCGTACGAGTCAATGGGCGACAGGGATTGAGATGTCATTTCATCTCAATGAAGGCTATCGGAAGCAACGTCTCCACAATGAAATAGTATTGGAGGGGATGTTTAACCTCAAATCCAGCAAAACATATCTCTCCCATACCATAGGCCACCAGTAGGCATACCGCAATACCCCCACCTCCATCCCACCTAAATCGGAAGCCTGACAGGAATAGTAAATTTTTTTAGCTCACCAGAGCCGAAGGCCCCGGGGGAGCTTATAGGATATGCAGTTGTCCGTCGTCGTCGCCTGCGTCGTATGTCCGTCGTCAACACTTTCAAACGACTTCTCCTCTGAAGCCACTGGGCCGATTGGGCCCAAATTTTATCTGTAGCATCCTTGGGCGTGGGGATTGAAAGTTTGTGTTTTTAGCTCACGTGTCACGTAGTGACAAGGTGAGCTTTTGTGGTCACTTTTTGTCCGTCGTGCGTGCGTGCGTCCGTGCGTGCGTGCGTCCGTGCGTCCGTAAACAATTTCAAATAAGTATATCTCTAATACCCCATGGTCAATCTTGATCAAATTTCATGAGAAGCATCATCAGGTAAGGGGAAAGGCTGCGTATGGTTTTTGGGCTGATCAGATTTGAATTCTGGTTGCTATGGCAACATACAGCTCCCATAGACTTACAATGGGAAAACATTAAAATATCTTCTTCTCTAAAACCACAGGGCCCAGAGCTAAGATATTTAGCATGTAGCAACGGCCAGTGGTCACCTATATAATTCCTGCCAATCATGCCCCTGGGGTCCACATTGGCCACGCCCCAAGGCCCCTTCGCTCCCATAGACTCACAATGGAACAAAAAGCTTCAAAAATCTTCTTCTCGAAAACCACAGGACCCAGAGCTTAGATATTTAGCATATAGCAAGGGCAAGTGGTCACCTACATAATTCCTGCCAATCATGCCCCTGGGTTCCAAACGGGCCACGCCCCGGGGCCCTTTAGCTCCTATAGACTCATAATGGAAAAAGCTTCAAAAATCTTCTTCTCTGAAACCACAGGGCCCAGAGCTGCGATATTTGGCATGTAGCAACGGCAAGTGGTCACCTACATAATTCCTGCCAATCATGCCCCTGGGGTCTAAATTGGCCACACCCCGGGGCCGCTTAGCTCCCATAGACTCATAATGGAAAAAAGCTTCAAAAATCTTCTTCGCTGAAATCACAGGACCCAGAGCTTAGATATTTAGCATGTAGCAACGGCCAGTGGCCACCTACATAATTCCTGCCAATCATGCCCCTGGGTTCCAAATGGGCGACGCCCTGGGGCCCCTTCGCTCCCATAGACTCATAATGGAACAAAAAGTTTCAAAAATCTTCTTCTCGGAAACCACAGGGCTCAGAGCTTAGATATTTAGCATATAGCAACGGCAAGTGGTCACCTACACAATTCCTGCCAATCATGCCCCTGGGTTCCAAACGGGCCACACCCCGGGGCCCTTTATGTCCTATAGACTCATAATGGAAAAAAGCTTCAAAATCTTCTTCTCTGAAACCACAGGGCCCAGAGCTAAGATATTTGGCATGTAGCAAGGGCAAGTGGTCACCTACATAAATCCTGCCAATCATGTTCCTAGGTTCCAAATGGGCCACGCCCCGGGCCCTTTAGCTCCAATAGACTCATAGTGGTAAAAAAGCTTCAAAAATCTTCTTCTCTGTAACCACAGGGCCCAGAGTTTAGATATTTAGCATGTAGGAACACCAATGGGTCACCTACATGATTCCTGCCAGTCATGCCCCTGGGTTCCAAATGGGCCACGCCCGGGGCCCCTTCACTCCCATAGACTCATAATGGAAAAAAAGCTTCAAAAATCTTCTTCTCGGAAACCACAGCGCCCAGAGCTTAGATATTTAGCACGTAGCAACGGCAAGTGGTCACCTACATAATTCCTGCCAATCATGCCCCTGGGGTCAAAAAGGGCCACGCCCATGGGCCAGTTAGATCCTATAGACTCATAATGGAAAAAAAAGCTTCAAAAATCTTCTTCTCTGACACCACAGGCCCCAGAGCTTAGATATTTAGCATGTAGCAACGGCAAGTGGTCACATACATAATTCCTGCCAATCATGCCCCTGGGGCCCAAACGGGCCACGCCCCGGGGCCCTTTAGCTCCTATACACTCATAATGGAAAAAAGCATAAAAAATCTTCTTCTCTGAAACCACAGGGCCCAGAGCTTAGATATTTAGCATGTAGCAATGCCAAGTGGTCACCTACATAAATCCTGCCAATCATGCCCCTGGGATCCAAATGGGCCACACCCTTGGACCCCCATAGCTCCCATAGACGCATAATGAAAAAAAAAACTTCAAAAATCTTTTCTCTGAAAACACAGAGCCCAGAGCTTAGATATTTAGCATGTAGCAACTGCAAGTGGTCTCCTACATATTTCCTGCTAATCATGCCCCTGGGGTCCAAATGGGCCACGCCCCAGGGCCCCTTAGCTCCCATAGACTCATAATGGAAAAAAGCTTCAAAATCTTCTTCTCAGAAACTGTGAAGCACAGAACTTAGATATTTAGTGTCTAGCAACATAAAATAGCCAGCTACATAAATCCTGCTTACCCTGCCCCTGGGGTCAAAATTGGCCACCCCCGAGCTCATCACCTCCAATAGACTTATAATGGAAAAAAAACTTAAACAATCTTCTTCTATGAAACCATAAGGCCCAGAGCTTAGATCTTTAGTATGTAGCAACGTCAAGTGGCCACCTACATAAATGCTGCCAGTTATGCCCCTGGGATCCAAATTGGCCACGCCCCTGGGGTCTTTAGCTTCCATAGACTTACAATTGGAAAACTTCAAAAATCTTCTCCTCTGAAACCACAGGGCCCTTATAATGAAAAAAAAACAACTTAAAATGGGGGAAAAAAATCTTCAAAAATCTTCTTCTCTTAAACCATAAGTCCCAGAGCTTAGGTATTTAGCATGTAGCAATGTCGAGTGGTCGCCTACATGAATCCTGCCAATCATGTCTTGGGGTCCAAATCCTGTGGCCCCTTAACTCCAACAGACTTATAATGGAAAAAAAGCTTCAAAATTCTTTGAAACCATGAAGTACAGACCTTAGATATTTAGTATATAGCAATACAAAATGGTCGCCTACATAAATCCTGCCAACCGTGCCCTTTGTGTCAAAATTGGCCAAGCCCCAGGGCTCATTAGCTCCTATAGACTTATACTGGAAAAAACTAAAAAAAATCTTTTTCTCCAAAACCATAAGGCACAGATTTTGTTGGATTTGAGGTTTTACATCCCCGTCAACACTGTATAGGTCATTTTGGAGATGTCTCTTCCAATTTTGTGGGACTTTTACCCGACATTGAGATGAAATTACATCTTAAGCCCTGTTGCCCAATGAAACCAGCAGGGTTTATAAGCATGGACACCGCTTTGCCTGAGCTTAGATATTTAGTATATAGCAATGTCTAGTGGTCCCCTACACTAATGATTTTCTGGTACACAGGTGAGCGATATAGGGCCATTGGCCCTCTTGTTTTATGAAAATCGGCTCATTAGTTTGGTTGCTATGGCAACTTAGAGTTCCCATAGACTTATAATGGGGAAAATTGAAAAATGGCATTTACTGCCAAGCCTCTGCAGATATTTTGACAAAACTTTCATAGAAATGTTCCTTAGACAACCTACCCTCTGCCATATGAATTTAGGGCTGCTGTTCGTTTGTATTGGTTGCCATGGAAACCAAAATTTAAAACAAAAAAAAAATCCTTAAAAAATCATCTCCTCAGAAACCGCATGCTCTATGAGCCTGAGAGTTCATGGAAATATTCCCCATATTTGGATTTACAGGTTTTGTGTTTTTAGCTCACCTGTCACGTAGTGACAAGGTGTGCTTTTGTGATCACTTTTTGTCCGTCGTCCGTCGTGCGTCCGTGTGTGCGTCCGTCCGTCCGTAAACAATTTCAAATAAGTATATCTCTAATACCACATGGCCAATCTTGATCAAATTTCATGTGAAGCATCATCAGGTAGGGGGAAAGGCTGCATAAGGTTTTTGGGCTGATCAGATAGGAATTCTGGTTGCCATGGCAACATATAGCTCCCGTAGACTTATAATGGGAAAAATTAAAAAAAAATCTTCTTCTCTGAAACCACAGGGCACAGAGCTTAGATATTTAGCTTGTAACAATGTTAAGTGGTCACCTATGTAAATCCTGCCAATCATGCCCCCGGGGTCCAAATTGGCCACACCCCGGGGCCCCTTAGCTCCTATAGACTCATAATGGAAAAAAACTTCAAAAATCTTCTTCTCTGAAACCACAGGGCCCAGAGCTTAGATATTTAGCATGTAGCAACGGCAAGTGGTCACCTACATAATTCCTGCCAATCATGCCCCTGGGTTCCAAATGGGCCACGCCCGGGGGGCCCCTTCGCTCCCATAGACTTATAAAGGAAAAAAGCTTCAAAAATCTTCTTCTCTTAAACCACAGGACCCAGAGCTTAGGTATTTAGCATGTAGCAACCGCAAGTGGTCCCCTACATAATTCCTGCCAATCATGCCCCTGGGGTTCAAATTGGCCACACCCCGGGCCCCTTAGGTCCAATAGACTCATAATGGAAAGAAAAGCTTCAAAAATCTTCTTCTCTGAAACCACAGGGCCCACAGCTTAGATATTGAGCATGTAGCAACAGCCAGTGGTCACCTACATAATTCCTGCCAATCATGCCCCTGGGTTTCAAATGGGCCAGGCCCCGGGGGCCCTTTGCTCCCATAGACTCTTAATGGGGAAAAAAACTTCAAAAATCTTCTTCTCTGAAACCACAGGGCCCAGAGCTTAGATATTTAGCATGTAGCAACGGCAAGTGGTCACCTACAAAATTCCTGCCAATCATGCCCCTGGGGTCCAAACGGGCTACGCCCCAGGGCCCCTTAGCTCCTATAGACTCATAATGGAAAAAAGCTCCAAAAAGCTTCTTCTCTGAAACCGCATAGCTGAGATATTTAGCATGTAGCAAAGGCAAGTGGTCGCCTTCATAAATCCTGCCAATCATGCTCCTGGGGTCCAAATGGGCCACGCCCCGGGACCCCTTAGCTCCCATAGACTCATAATGGAAAAAAAAGTTTCAAAAATCTTCTTCTCTGAAACCACAGGGCCCAGAGCTAAGGTATTTAGCATGTAGCAAGGGCAAGTGGTCACCTATATAATTCCTGCCAATCATGCCCCTGGGTTTCAAATGGGCTACGCCCCGGGGCCCCTTAGCTCCCATATACTCCTAATGGAAAAAAAACTTCAAAAATCTTCTCCTCTGAAACCACAGGGCCCAGAGCTTAGCTATATAGCAGGTAGCAACGGCAAGTGGTCACCTACTTAAATCCTAGCCAATCATGCCCCTGGGATCCAAATGGGCCACGCTCCGGCGCCTCTTAGCTCCCATAGACTCCTAATGGAAAAAAAGCTTAAAAATCTTCTCCTCTGAAACCACAGGGCCCAGAGCTTAGATACTTAGCAGGTAGTAACAGCAAGTGGTCACCTACATGAATCCTGCCAATCATGCCCCTGGGGTCCAAATGGGCCACGCCTGGGGCCCCTTAGCTCCCATAGACTCCTAATGGAAAAAAATGCTTCAAAAGTCTTCTTCTCTGAAACCACAGGGCCCAGAGCTTAGATATTTGGCATGTAGCAACGGCAAGTGGTCCCCTACATATTTCCTGATAATCATGCCCCTGTGGTTAAAATGGGCCACGCCCCGGGGCCCCTTAGCTCCAATAGACTCCTAATGGAAGAAAGCTTCAGAAATCTTCTTCTCTGAAACCACAGGGCCCAGAGCTCCGATATTTAGCATGTAACAACGGCAAGTGATCATCTACATAAATCCTGCCAATCATGGCCCTGGGGTCCAAATGGCCCACGCTCTGGGACTCCTTAGCTCCCATAGAGTCCTAATAGAAAAAAAAAGCTTCAAAAACCTTCTTCTCTGAAACCACAGGGCCCAGAGCTTAGATATTTAGCATGTAGCAACGGTAAGTGGTCACCTACAAAAAATCCTGCCAATCATGCCCCTGGGGTCCAAATGGGCCATGCCCCGGGGACCCTTAGCTCCCATAGACTCCTAATGGAAAAAAGCTTCAAAAATCTTCTTCTCTGAAACCACAGGGCCCAGGTCACCTACATAAATCTTGCCAATCATGCCCCTTGGGCCATAATTGGCCACACCCATGGCCCATTAGCTACCATGGATGGACTTAAAATGGAAAAAAAAACTTAAAATGGAAAAAAAAAACTTCAAAAATATTCTTTTGTGAAACCATAAGGCCCAGAGCTTAGGTATTTAGCATGTAGCAACATGGAGTACATGCCTACATGAATCCTGCCTGAGTCTTGCCCCTGGGGTTCAAATTGGCCAAATCCTGTGGCTTCTTAACTCCAATAAACTTATAATGGAAAAAAAAAGATTAAAAATCTTCTTCTCTGAAACCATGAAGTAGGGACCTTAGATATTTAGTATATAGCAACATAAAATGGTCGCCTACCATGCCCTTTGGGTCAAAATTGACCTATGGACTTATACTGGATAAAAAATCTTCTTCTCCAAAGCCATAAGGCCCAGAGCTCAGATATTTAGTATGTAGCAATGTCAAGGGGTCTCCTACACTTATGATTTTCTGGTACTAAGGTGAGCGATATAGGGCCATTGGGCCCTCTTGTTTTTTTTTTATGAAATTCGGCTCTTTAGTTTGGTTGCTATGGCAACTTAGATTTTCCATAGACTTATGATGGGGAAAATTGAAAAAATGGCATTAACTACCAAGTCTTTGCAGATATTTTGACAAAGTTTTCATAGAAATGTTCCTTGAGTAAACTTCTCTCAGCCATATGCTTTTATGTCAACCTATGGGTCCCGTAGGTTGTGCCAGGGCCATGCCCCGCCCCCTCCACTTCATAAAATGCCTTATATCTCATAAACCTTACAGACCCCAACCCCTAAACCATATATATTCTTGTTCCTTATGATAAGACTCATTAAGTGACACCAACCTGGGGGTTCCCCCGGTTGTGCCGGAGCAATGCCCCACCCCCTCCACTTCATTAAATGCCATTTATCTCAGAAACCATTCAGATCCCCACCCCTAAACCGTATATATTCTTGTTTCTTATGATAAGACGCACTCAATGACAGCAACCTGGGTGTCCCTTGGGATGTGCCTGGGCCATGCCCCACCTCCTCCATTTCATAAACGGCCCAAATATCTAAGAAACCCGACATATCCCCACCCCTAAATCATATATATTCTCGTTCCTTATGATAATTCGCATTCAGTGACACCAACCTGGGGGACACCCAGGATGTGCCGGAGCCATGCCCATCCCCCTCCACTTCATAAAAGGCCAAATATTCCAGAAACCTTACAAATCCCCACCCCTAAACCATATATATTCTTGTTCCTTATGATAAGATGCATTAAGTGACACCAACTTGGGGGTTCCCCCAGATGTGCCGTGGACATAACCCACCCCCTCCACTTCATAAAATGCCATTTATCACAGAAACCATTCAGACCCCCCCCCCCCTCTTAACCATATATATTCTTGTTCCTTATGATAAGATGCACTCAGTGACACCAACCTGGGGGTCCCCCGGGATGTGCCGGGGCCATGCCCCATCCCCCCCACTTCATAAAAGGCCAAATATTCCAGAAACATTTCAAATCCCCACCCCTAAACTATATATATTCTTGTTCCTTATGATAAGACACATTCAGTGACACCAACCTAGGAGTCACCCAGGGCATGCCCGGACCATGCTCCACCCCTCAATTTCACAAAAGACCATATATCTGAGAAACTGTTCAGAGCCCTACCCCTAAACCATAATATATTCTTGTTCCTTATGATAAGACGCAATCAGTGACACCAGCATGGGGGACTCCCGGGGTGCCACCGGCCATGTCCCACCCCTTTACTTCATTAAAAGCCATATATCTCAGAAACTATTCAGATCCCCACCCCTTAACCATATATATTCTTCTTCCTTATGATAAGTCCCCACTTCATAATAGGCCATATATCTCAGAAACCATTCAAATCCCCACCCCCAAAACACATATATTCTTGTTCACTGTTATTAGACACATTCAGTCACCCCCATCTCGCAGGGGCCATTTCTCTCCCTTCCACTTTATAAAAGGGCCTCATATCTCAGAAACCGTTCAGCATTCAGTGGCAGCAATCTTGGGCTTTTCTGGGGTCCACCATGCCCGAATCCCTCCACTGCTTAAAAAGCCTTACATCTCAGGAGCCATACATATCCCCACCGCTAAACCATAATGTCCCTGTTCCTTTTGATAAGATGCATTTAGTGACACCAACCAGGGCTCCATTGGGTTTATGCCCCACCCTCTCTACTTTATAAAACACCTAATATTTCAGATACCGTCCACATGAGTGCTCATTTGGGTATGGGGTTTGTTTGGGAGACTTTATAATTGGTAGATTAAAATCATATCCTGTTAAAATACAATATCATGGGCAGTGCCCACCTGAGCTCTGGTTTATGAATTTTGGCTCTTTGGTTTGTTTGGTATGGCAAGTTAAGAATTTCCATTGACTTACAAATGGGGAAAATTGAAAAATGACATTTATGCCTTTCAAGATATTTTGTCAAACTTACATAGAATTGTTCCTTTAATAATGTTCTTTTAGGCCTATTAGTTGCCACAGATGGAAATTGTCAATTGTCATCTGTTGTCCTGCAACAACACATTCAAGCGACATCAGACCTCTGAAGCCACTAGGCTTCCATGGTTAATTAAAATACATTGCTGCCAGTGGGCAGTGCCCCCTGAGCTCTGGTGAGCATAGTGGCCCATGGGCCCCTTGTTTTTTTTTGTTTTTTTTTTGCAAAGGGAGCAGTCATTATTCATTAGATTAATTTGCAGAGGGTAATTATGGATATCCATAATTCGATTTATGGATATCAATAAATCAGCCGAATAATGGACATCCATAATTCGAATTAAGGATATCCATAAGTCGACTTATGGATATCCATATTTCGATCTAAATTAATGATAATTCGATTTATGGATATCCATAATTTGATTTATGGATATCCATAAATCAGCCGAATCATGGATATCCATAATTCGATTTATGGATATCAATAAATCGAATAATGGATATTCATTATTCGATTTATGGACATCATTAATTCAGTTCGATTTATGGATATCCATAAATAATAATGGATATCCATAATTCGAAATACGGAAATAATAATGGATATCCATAATTCGAATTACGGATATCCATAATAAATAAATAATAAATAATTGTGGATACCTATAAATGCGGATTAAATAGTAAAACGGCGCCCCATATTCCAGTACTCGTTTGCGGCCGGTTTCATAAATGGTGTAAATCAAGTATTAATGTCATCATATAAACAAGGCGACATTATACCTATTTAAAGGCATGCTATCATTATAAAAACAATAGCAAGGTCATGTTAAACTTGCAAAACCTATTTCCTAGAATAGCAATATGTTTTACAAATATGACCGAGTTTCCGTAATCTGGGGTAGATCATCACGAAAACAGCACACCTATATTATTTTGATCCATTGAACCAAATATTAATGGGGACAACCCTTATTTTCTTATTATCCCCCGCCGAAGGCGGAGGGATATAGTTTTGGCGTTGTCCGTCCGTCCGTCCGTCCATCCGTCCTTCCGTCCGTCCGTCACACTTTTTTGTCCGGAACCGTTTCTCAGCAACTATTGCATGGAATTAAATGAAACTTGAAATAAATATGTATTATTATGCTGTGGTGATGCACGCGCAATTTTTTTTTCGGATTGACTTTTTACATCCAGAGTTATGGCCCCTTGAATGATTGAAATTCTGGATTTTTCGTCGTCTCACTTTGTCCGGAACCGTTTCTCAGCAACTATTGCATGGAATTAAATGAAAATTGAAATGAATATGTATTATTATGCTGCAGTGATGCACGCGCAATTTTTTTTCGGATTGACTTTTTACATCCAGAGTTATGGCCCCTTAAATGATTGAAATTCTGGATTTTTTCGTCATCTCACTTTGTCCGGAACTGTTTCTCAGCAACTATTGCATGGAATTAAATGAAACTTGAAATAAATATGTATTATTATGCTGCGGTGATGCACGCGCAATTTTTTTCTGGATTGACTTTTTACATCCAGAGTTATGGCCCCTTAAATGATCGAAATTCTGGACTTTTCGTCGTCTCACTTTGTCCGGAACCGTTTCTCAGCAACTATTGCGTGGAATTAAATGAAACTTGAAATAAATATGTATTATTATGCTGTGGTGATGCACGCGCATTTTTATGCCCCCGGAATCTAAGAGATTCGGGGGCATATAGTTTTTGGTCTGTCCGTCTGTTTGTCTGTTTGTCCGTTTGTCCGTCTGCAAAAACTTTAACATTGGGCATAACTTTTGAATGGTAATAGATAGAGCATTCATATTTCACATGTGTATACCTTATCACAAGACCTTTCCAGTGGTACCATAATTTTTGATCTCGTGACCTTGAACTTGACCTTTGACCTATTTTTTTCAAAATTTTTAAAAACATTAACATTGGCGCTGTCCGGGGGCATCAGTGTTTCACAAACACATCTTGTTTTTCCGGATTTACTTTTTACATCCAGAGTTATGGCCCCTTAAATGATTGTAATCCTGGATTTTTCGTCGTCTCACTTTTTTGTCGGGAACTGTTTCTCAGCAACTATTGCATGGAATTATATGAAACTTGAAATAAATATGTATTATTATGCTGTGGTGATGCACGTACAAATTTTTTTCGGATTGACTTTTTACAACCAGAGTTATGGCCCCTTAAATGATTAAAATTCTGGATTTTTCGTCGTCTCACTTTGTCTGGAACCGCTTCTCAGCAACTATTGCATGGAATAAAATGAAACTTGAAATAAATATGTATTATTATGCTGCCGTGATGCACGCGCAATTTTTTTTTTGGATTTACCTGGATTGACTTTTTTATCCAGAGTTATTTCCCCTTAAATGATTGAAATTGAGGAATTTTGTCTATTCGGTGATTATATCGGGTTTTTTTTAATATTCGCGAATTTTATTTTGGTATCCTTGAAACCACATAACAGGTAAATAAACCTCAACTTTGACAGACAAGTTAATCTCTACTGATAATTAGGTCAGTAGGTCAGGGTACAGCCTCTCATCCAGGGAGTAAATGTTCAGCGGGGCCCTTCCTCATTGTCTCTAGTTTGCTTCTTAGAACCATCCTCAATTTTGGCCAGATATATTTTCTTGCCATTCTACACGAAAAACCCATTCGGCGGGGGATATCAATTCAACGAATTTGCTTGTATATGTTCTAAAATATATATTGTGGGTACTATGTAGTAGTCTAACGAGTACACACAATGTATTCTTTGAGCAAAAATAAGAAAAATGTCAGAAATTATTTTTCATCTTGAAATTTTCGTTTTTTCGTCGGTTTACAATTCAATTGTATTTAGGCGTGTTTTCGTAATGTCATATGATCCACGACGAGCGAAATAAGTCTTCAGACACGTTTTGTCTGTTTGAGGTTTTAAGTCCCCGCCAACAACATTTAGGTTATTTGGAGATTTTGCTTCCTATTTTGTGGGACGTTTACCCGACATGGAGATGAAATGACATTTCAAGACCTGCCGATCAAACAAACCAAAAGGCTTTATACGTAGGGACGGTCCGACTAGCACCACTTTCTGCGTGCAGGCTTAGACGTTCAAAGCGGTTTACAAGTTCGCATGTGCCGTGGGTTTCAGCTCTGCGTGGAAGCTTCGTCCAGCCCACTCTATTTCTACAAGCCACAATGGACGAGGGCACTCTTCAGACATGTACACACAGCGAACATACTAGGACTTTTACCCGACATTGAGATGACATCTCAAGTCCTGCCGCCCAAAGGAACCAATGCATATTAGCCTTTTGGTTTCATCGGGCGACAGGGCTTGAGAAGTCATTTAATCTGAATGTCGGGTAGAAGTCCCACAATATTGGAAGCGACGTCTCCAAAATGACCTACATAGTATTGATTGGGACGTTAAACCGCAATCCAAATAAAAACAAAACTAGTAACAGGCACTCAACGTTGAATCACCGTTGAAACAACGTTGTGTGCCTGCTGGGTTAACAATAATTGTCATTTAATATGGAAGCAGATTAGCTTAAGCAGTGATTTGTTGAGAGGAAAAAAAAAACAGTTTGGCGGTCATCGGACCACGAGCGCAAAGCGCTAATGCTTTGTTCACTTACAACTCAACGAATTAAACATTAGAAATGAATGTATTTTGATTCTAAGAAGCTAAATTCGACAGTATTTTTGCTTCCTTCAATTTCTCCAAACCTTTTACCAGTGAAGAAATCTCGCTTTCAGTATTGACAGTAGCACATGCATTTCAGCCGTTTTGTAACATTTTTGATGCGAAAAAATGACGTTACATTGTATAGCGTGAAAGGATCTACGAGTGACTTTATAAAACGACGGCTCTTATCGCCCAGTCATTACGAAAACACGCCTATACAAATATATTGGGAACTTTCCCGCCGAAAAAAAACAACGAATATTTTAACATGAAAAATTGTGATATTTTTTCTTATTTCTGCTCAAAATATAGATACACGTTAGAACCGCCTCATCCAGGCGGTTCTAACGAGTATTCAATACCTATATTTTAGAGCAGAAATAAGAAAAATAAAGGTTTACCCCTGTAAACCTCAGTTTTACTTTATAACAGTGGGTTTAAGGGGGTCAGAATTCTATAGGCGTGTTTTCGTGATGATAGACCTCTTCTCTTCCTTTGCCTATATAAGCGCTTTTTATTAGAATAATGATTTAAGTTTGTATACATGTGCCCTATAAAAGATAACTACGATGTAAAAAGATAAAAAAAAAAACTGTGGCGATGTTTTTGATATTAGATAAAACGTCATTATTTACTTCATTGGCAGAATGTTGTTTCACGGAATCTTTTGGACCTGTTAAATTCATAGGACGGTAGTATGTGGCGTTATTTTCAAAGGCGTTATGCTCATTAGATACATTACTCAAGAGCGCAATTTAAGTATTCGCATTTATGTGAAACCACATAAACATTACATATCATAGGGGCTTCTCTGAAGGTAAAAAATATGTAAATGACGTTCCCGCCAAACTAAATGCGAGTTGACCGGCAACATCATTGTATACCAAAAATGATTTCTTCAGGCCTCATATTTTTCAGGCATATGCAGGATTTCAGGCTTTTAGGGCTTGATTGTTTCTTGATTTTTTCTTGATTTCAGGCTTTTTAGATTTTGATTTTTTGTCATATATTCTGTTTAAAATGGCTATTTAACACTTATCCTCTGAATAAAATTATTTTGCTACACCCATTTCTGCCTATTCATCAATCAAATTATTTGATATAATATATTCAAGTCACAAACTGCATTACCAACAGTGTAGATCCTGATCAGATGGCTTCTTCAGAAGCCATCTGATCTGGATCTACACTGTTTGCAAAGGTAATGGTTGTCATGTACAGCAGCAGGATGAGGATAAAGGCTGCAAAATCAGGTCTTTCAGGTTTTGAAAAGCTTGGTCAGTATGAGGCCTGTTTCTTTCTTTCTTTATTTATTTCTTTCTTTCATGCATTCTTTCTTTCTTGCATAGTTCACAACTTGGGAGAAAAATCAGCACAGCTCAAGAAATTCACTGCAAACTGGTTCATTCTAATTAACCCTCGTCCTGCTGAATATTCATATCTGCCACATCCACTACTGATTATCAACCAATCAGATTACTTGATGCAAATTATTGCAACGAATTCACAATCTGAATGGCAAACAATGTAGATCCTGATCATATGGCTTCGTTAGAAGCCATCTGATCTGGATCTTTATTGTTTGGAAAATAAGGTATATCCGGGCTCAGCAGAACAAGGGTTAACAAGAAACATGACCCAAAATTCTATTGACCAGTATAATTGCTATTGGCAAGGAGACTTGAACATTCGGCTATTATATCCGGATTCCCATTGCTTTCTATACAAATGATTCAGGTTTTCGAGTCTTTTTAGCTCACCTGAGCCGAAGGCCCATAGGTCCGTAGTCTGTCTGTCGTCTGTCAATATTTTCAAACATCTTTTCCTCCGAAACCACTGGGCCGATTGAAGTCAAATTTCATGGGGTGGGAGTACGAAAATTTGTTGGCGGGGTCCAGGGCTCATGACCTAGATGGCCACCATGCCCATATAAGGTAAAACAACAACAAACCTTTAATAATCTTCTCCCGAGTCAGTGAGGCGATTGGAAAGAAACTTGGTTTGCAACATTTGGTACTCGGACCAATCATAGTTTGTTCAAATGATGACCCTCGGATGACCTTGACCTATTTTACGCCATGGTCAGATTTGGTCACATAGACTTTAATATGGGAAAAAAGCCAAAACTGAGTTTTTTTTTTTGGAAACTATTGTAGTCTCTGATAAGAAAATTGGTAGATGAGGTAAGGCAAATGAGTGGATAAAACTACAGGAGTATTCGAGGTCAGGGTCTGTCCTTGACCTTGGCCCAAGATCATTTAGATATGACAATTTAAACTTGTATTCCATAGAAACCACTTGGACATTTATAGCCAAAATTCATACGAAATCTTTTAGGAGCAAGGGAATGAAACCTGATTAATTTGAGTTTGGTCACATGACCAAAATGGTCGCCATGCCCATATAAGATAAAAACGCTTCAAAAATCTTCTTCTCCAGAATCAGTAAGCCGATTGTTATGAAACTTGGTATGTAGCAGTGGGGACTCGGGGCCCATCATGATTTGTTCATCTGATGACCCTGTGATGAACATGACCTACTTAACGCCAGGTCAACTTTTGTCTCATAGACTTTTGTATGGGAAAAATTGAAAACTATTTATTTTTCGGAATCTTTTGCAGCCTGTGGTCTGAAAATTGCAAGATGCAGTAAGCTAAATGAGTGGATGAAGTTACTTGGGTATTTAAGATCAAGGTCATTCTTTGACCTTGGCCAAAGGTCATACAGATATTGATATTAAAACTCAGTTGCCTCAGAAACGACTGGGCCATTTGTAACAAAATTTCATATGAAAGCTTTTAGGAATGAAGAAATGAAAATCAATGAATATCAGTTTTGTCGCATTACCAGTATGGCGGCCATGCCCATATAAGGTAAAAAAAAACCTTCAAAATATCCTGAACCAATGCGCCGATGATCATGAAATTTGGTATGTAGCACTGGAGACTTAAGCCAGTCATAGTTAGTTCAAGTGATGATTCCTGGATGACCTTGACCAATTTTAAGCCATGGTCAAATTAGGTCACATAGCCTTTTGTATTGGAAAAAGTCAATACCATGTTTTAGCTCACCTGAGTCGAAGGCTCCTAGGCGAGCTTAAGTATGGCAAGGGTCTGTTGTCGTCAATACCATGTTTTTTAGCTCACCTGAGTCGAAGGCTCATAGGCGAGCTTAAGTATGGCAAGGGTCTGTTGTCTGTTTGGCAATATTTTCAAACAGCTTTTTTTTAAACCGCTGGGCCGATTGAAGTCAAATTTCACATGGAGCATCCATGGGATAGTGGAACGAAAGTTTGTCCGCGGTGTCGAGATCACATTACCGAGATGTCTGCCATGCCCATATTAGGTAAATACTCTGCAAAAATCTTCTTCTCCGGCACCAGTGGGATGATTTGACATGATACTTGGTATGTAGCATTGGGGACTCGGGACCATCATAATTTGTTCAAATGATGACCTTCGGATGACCTGGACGTATTTCACACCAAGGTAAAATTTGGTCAAATAGTATGTTGTATGGGAAAAAAGTCAAAACATAACTATTGCAGTTTGTGATCTGAAAATTGGTATATGCAGTTGGCTAAATGGGTGGATGAAACTAAAGGCCATTCATATATAGAAATTAAAACTTGTTTTCCACAGAAACCACTAGGTCATTTGTAACCAAATTTCACATGAAAGCTTTTAGGAACAAGGAGCAAGGAAATGAAAATTAATTAATTTGAGTTAGGTCAAATGACCAAGGTGGCCGCTATGCCATATACGAGGTTAAACTCCTTCAAAAATCTTTTCTCCGGAACCAGTGAACCGATGGTCATGAAACTTGATATGTAGCATTGGGGGCTCGGGCCAATCATAGCCTTTTCAAATGCTGACCGGGATGACTGCCCTATTTTACACCAAGGTCAAATTGGTCACACAGATTTTTTTGTATGGGAAAAAGGCAAAACTGAGTATTTTGGAAACTATTGCAGCCTGTGATCTGAAAATTGGCAGATGCAGTTAGCTAAGAAGGTGGATGAAACTACAGGATTATTTAAGGCCAAGGTCATTCCTCGGCCTTGGCCCAAGGTCATTCAGATATGGAAATTTAAACCATTGGACCGTTTCGTATGAAAGCTTGTAGGAACAAGGAAATGAAAATTAATTAAACTGAGTTTGGTCATGTGATGAATATGACCGCCATGCCTATATAAGGTAAAAGACTTTCATTCTTCTCTGGAACTAGACGGCCGATTGTCGTGTAATTTGGTATGTAACAATGGGGACTCTGGCCCATTATTGTTTGTTCAAATTATGACCCTCTGATGGCCTTGACCTATTTTATGCCACGGTGAAATTTTGTCACATAGGCTTATATATGGGAAAAAGTCAATGTGTTTTTCGGAAACTATTGCGGCCTGTGATCTTAAAATTGGTAGATGCAGTAAGATGAGATAGTGGATGAAGCTACCTTCAAAATCTTCTTCTCAGAAACCAAATGGCTCCATAAAAACGCGGCACTCAGGTGAGCGATTAAGGACCATTGGTCCTCGGGTTTATTTCATGTTTCGGTGCAGAACGTGAAAAGGTACTGACATGCAAATTTTAAAACATTCTTTGGGAGAGCCCATTTACGTATTCTGTATTCGAAAGACTTTGCTCCCCTCGGACGAAACTTTAAGGGTAACCACGGCAGGAAGAAACGTGAATTTGCCTCATTTTCCTTTTTGTGCGTAACTATTTTTTATTACTTTGACATTCTTAGGACTTTGTAAACCGGGCATAGTTTGAATTGCCATTCCTACATTATTCCTGATGTACCCTTGTCGATTTGTTAATTTAGTTGGAAAACACACGGGTTTGAGATAATGTCATCTTTCATGAATGTATGAATTACTTTTTGCACAGGACAGTTTCTGAACAGTTTTGTTATTTTTGTTGATTGTGTGTTTGCATAAATCTATGTTTTAGAATAGAAATAAGAATCAAAGCGCCAAATGCACTGAAATAACAGATTCAGTCAGAAATATCAGGCAGATCTTTACTTCTATAAGGTCTTTTTCAAAAGGTTTCATTTTTAGCTCGGCTGTTTTCGAAGAAAACGACGAGGTATTGTCATAGCTCTGTCGTCGTCTGCGTCGTCGTCGTACAAAAACTTGGACGTTTTGTAATATCTCTGTCATTACTGAACATATTAACTTGAAACTCGGAATAGTTGTTCATTATGAAAAGGGGGACTCATAACAATAGGTGAGGTAACTCTCAAAATATTTTTGACACAGTTATGCCTCTTTTTGGACTTAGAATTTTTGCAAAAACTTGGTTATTTTGTAATATCTCTGTCATTACTGAACATATGAACTTGAAACTCGGAATAGATGTTCATTATGAAAAGGGGAACACATACCAATAGGTGAGGTAACGCTCAAAATATTTTTGACACAGTTATGCCCCTTTTTCGACTTAGAATTTTTATTTAACTAAAAGAAACTGCAGCCGAGCGTTGGCACCCGCATGCGGTGCTCTTGTTAAAGCGGTACTACAAAACTTCATCGCCCTCGCTCATCAGGGCTTGGAGAAATAGCTTGGGCTGCATGGTGCTTCCATGCAGAGCCGAATCTGACCACACACGAGTACTGGTAAACCGCTTAAAAGGTCTAAGCCTGCCCATGCAAAGCGGTGTTAGTCAGATCGCCCAATGAATATAAGCCATCTGGTTTCATTGGGCGGCAGGGCTTGAGATGTCTTTTCATCTCAGTGTCGGGTAGAAGTCCCACAAAATTGGAAGCAATGTCTCCAAAATGACCTAAATAGTGTTGACGGGGACGTTAAATCTAAAGTCAAACAAACAAACAAACAAACAAAAACTACGACACTTCTGTTATGAAACGTTTGCAGATGTTTATATAGTTCTATGAAATGCCATTCAGATGAAACAGTCATCTAAAAGTGTGTACGTATTAACCCTTGTCTTGGTGAATATTCAGTTTAGCCACACCCATTTCTGACTTTCAACCAATCAGATTACTTGATGAAATTTATTCCTACAAATTAATAAACTGAATGTCAAACAGTGTAGATCCAGATCAGATGGCTTCTGAACGCTGTATTCCGGTAAAACTCTGCACCCAAATATTCTGTCTTATCGACCACGCTAAACAGAAAATTCAATCGAGTCGCCTGGGTAACTCAAATTGCAACCTATCTTATGCCATAAGCTGATAGCGAAGAAAACTCTGTTTTTAAGCGTTTGATACACATGTACATGTATATATGACATCAGCTGTATTGGTTTATCGACATTCAAACGTTCTTAGAATATGCATTACGTATTGGACAGTAACATTGCTAGTCATAAAAGACTGTGGGTCAAGTTTATCGTGCTATTTGCAAAACCCGCGCTTGGCTTTCCATAGTTAAAGTGCCTGTTACTTCTTTAGCGGATGTCATTTGTATCTCTCTTCTCAAGCGAATCATCATCTTGCAGATTATTCAGATGAAAAACTCATATAAGCCAGACTTTCTCTGAAAATTCAGAAAAAACGGTGTTTGCTTCATAATTCGCATGGTACTTTAAGGATTAATGAATTTGTTTATAACACATTCATCGGCGCGTTTATAATGATTACAATCTAAGGCATTTTTTAACTTAAAATCTAAACCTGTATACAAAATATGCGCAGAAAAAAAGAATGTATCTAAAAACATGGTTTGAACAAAACTGAGTGTAAGCCGCACGTTGCTTCACAACTCGTGCGATAGCTAAGAATGTGAGATAGAATCTGTCATTAGAAATAATGCACACGCTTACAAAACCAACTTTCTCCTGTACAGAGTGCAGTTTTCTAGGGTGTTAAGTACAGAGTGCAGTTTTCTAGGGCGTTCAGTGCTCAAAAACAGAGGCCCCCGCCCATCGGGGCTTAAAGAAACATATAGGCTGCATGATGCTTCCACGCAGAGCTGAATCCGACCACACACAAGTTCTGGTATGCCGCTTAGAGGATCTAAGCCAGCACAGGAAAAGCGGTGCGAGTCGGACCGTCCATGCTTATAAACCCTATTGGTTTCATTGTGCGACAGGGCTTGAGGTCCATTTCATCTCAGTGTCGAGTAAAAGTCCCACAAAATTGGAAGCAACGTCTCCAAAGTGATATATACTTTGAAATATAGACGGGGACGTTAAAACCTCAGATCAAACAAACAATGCTCAAAAACATAGAATGTGAGCACCCACGTTCTATGTTAAGAGCAGAACAACTTAAATATGATAGTTATACCGATATGAATTACACCATTTTAGCGTATGTTATGGAAACGGAGGGTTTCTGGCTGAGCGGATGCATATGCTTCAGTGCTCTAGATAAGAATTTGGTACAATTAGTAGTTTACCCCCTGCTTTAAATCTTAATACTAAAATGCCCACTTGCAATGCTTAACTTTCTCAGAACCAAACTTAAGAGTAGCGCACAAAAATCTGTTTTTGGCAAAAAAATCTATTTTTGGTTTTCAGAGAAAATAGAAGTTGGCATTTTATGTGAATTGTCTGCATAGCAGACAATTCACAACAAATGCCAAGCTTGTAGGGTTAGACTTATTCTGATCTAGTATTTTACTACTGCTTACAAAAGAATCAATGTGAAGGAAATTGCTTTCGGTTAAAAAAATGTGAAGTTTGGTGACAATTTTTACCTCCTAATCTCCCTCTTATCTAGAGCTCTATGCTTACTTCTCGTTGCTCTCTTTGTGCACATACCCGAAGACATATGTTGTCAAAACCCGTGCTGTAGTTGTACATGGCTCCAGATATCGAGGAGTAACTAGGATAATATAGAGGATCTTACATAAGTGCTCATATATTATTGAATTTATTAAACGAGTTGAGGAAAAGGGATAAAATGCGAGGCTTGCCGAGCATTTTATTCCTTTTCCTCAACGGGTTTAATAAATCCAATAATACATGAGCACGAATGCAAGATTCTATTTATCATGTGACATTTAAAGTAAATTTTATTCACGTTGGTTTACAAAAATGTCAATGGTCCGCCATTAGTAAACGCGACGTCGTTAAGGACGTCGTATATGTAACGTTACTGGACGTATCTAGCTAATTTGCATATTTAATCCACTAGTGGATTATCGAAAATATTACATGGCGTTATTACACTCTCAGACGCGATGTCATATGATAAAAAAGGAATTTTTCCATATTTCACACTAGGAACATACATACATGGCCGGTCAGAGAAAAGGGGACCTTATGGATGTCTGAAAGCGCAAATCTTTTGAACAAAAGTCGATACAGGTCTCATTCAGGTATCATTTCGCCGGGAAGGTTAGAGGCTGGCCTGAATGTTTGCATAGAAAGGAGCGTGCCAAAAAAAATCGAAATACTTTGCGTTTATAAGTGAACTTTTGTTTATAGTACAAGGCACTCAAAGCTTTCCAAGGTAGAAGTAAAACAAAGATCAGGAATTGATACAATTAACTTACTCCATCCATAAAAGACACCAAAGGGAAAGAAATACAAACATTAAGCGACCAGACCATAATGGAAACCCAAACAAAGGAAGGCCATATGGACAGTTACCTTCCCACAAAATGGCGATATGGCCATCCAGAATTAAAAGACACAAGCGATACACACAGCAAGCAACAAACAACAACATAAACAAATCGCCACAGAAGAGCCGCCTTGGAACGGTCAGTGGAAGATTTCCACTGGGGGGCTTAAATCGATTTTACGTGGCCACAATCCTCGCCCTTACTTCCGTCGCGATTTAGACAAATAATTTGTTCAGTCCGCATGAAGGCCTCCTAACTCATCAGTGCAACATCTCCGTGAACACAGAAATCAAAGAACCACAGAGGTGAGACAACGGTGAGGACTCGACAGCAAGAAACCACTGAAATGCTGGAGCAAAAGAAAACCAACAGTTAGACTCCGATGAGCCCGACCAGAGACAAAGCATCAGGCACCAACCAACATTATCTCTTTAATTTTCAATAAGCCTTTACGTTGGAGCCGTCATAGAATCTGAGGCCTGACCCACCGGCGTGCAATTAAAGAGGGAAGCAAAGTTGCCAACCGTGATTGGGTTAACTACCATGCAACTGCTTCCATTTTCAAAATCGGTTTAATGCTTGCCGAGATACTTTGGATTACATTTTAAATAATTTGCGTAAATTTGCATAAATTGTGCAAATTAGCTACATTTTGAAATTGAATTATCTCACCTTGTACTTAACCGAGTAAAAAAACAAATGTCTTTGAAATCTGGACAGTATCGTTTCTATGGTGACAAACTATTTGTATGTTCTTTTTGCACGCTCTTTGTATACCCCTCCCCCTTCCACAAACGAAGGTTGGTGTTTAGCAGAGTGGGTGGGTGAGGGGGATGGTGCCGGGGCTGGTTGTGTACTGTTTTCTCGTCCGTGTTTACGAGGTGGGCATTTAATGAGTATTTTTGTTGGATATATTTGTATTGTTAGATAGGCCTTGGTGGGTACAACTTAGATTGTAGGAAGTGGTAGTAGGGTATCTAGATTTATTTGGTAAGTTTATAATACCTATTGGCCTTAAAATTTTCAATCTGATCAAGATTTTATCGAGTGTGTCCAAATATTTTGTTGGGCTGTCCATATATTTTGTTGGGTTGTCCAAATTTTGTTGGGTCGTCCAAAAATTTTGTTGGTTAATTTTTTGAATACACCACGTTTTTCTTTGGTATTCTTCTTGGATAATTTTGTTTGGTTTCTTTTTTTTGCTGGAAATTTCCCTGGTTGAGTTGGATTTGCTTGGTTTTTTTTTTCACCAATTAATTTGGACAAAGTACACAGTTAAACACCCAATTAAACCATGGACGATGTACCGAATGAATGTCCATTTGTGGGTCCGACCGTCCGTTTGTCTGCAAAACTTTGTTTTTCCTGCATTTCTTGATTAATAATATCAGAAATCTTACATATTTTGTATACATGTTGATATTCACGAGATGCTGCTGTCACAGAAAAATAAGGGTTGTGTAATCATTGCTGTAATCGTTATTCCCCTTTATCTCTTACACTTTTGTCCGTAGCTCTTTGTTTTTTGTGCATGTGTTAAGTTTTAGGAATCTTATACTATCTTGCATTAATGTTGATAGTAATCAGATGTTGCTTCTACAAAAACAAGGGTCCAGGGATCAATACTGATTTAGTCATTCCCCTTTTGTATTTCTTTAGCAGTTGTCCGTTACAGTTTTGTCCGTAATACTTTGGTATTTCCCGTCTATTTTGTTAGATAATTTAAGGAATCTTATAATAGTTTGCTTAAATGTTGATACTGCTAAATTGTTGTTGCTAGGGAAAATTCAGGGGCCCAGGGATCAATACTTACATAGTTATATCCTTTATAGTTCTTGAAAATTGTCTTTCTTTCACATCTAAATTAATTATGTTAGGAATATTTTCACATTTTGCATAAAAGTTGATTAAGAAATAGATCAGCTCTAGCTGTGATTTGTTGAGTAATAAATCACAGTTTGGAGGTCAGTTATAAAGTAGACAAACTGTGATTTATTACACAACAAATCACAAACTAGACCTGATTTGTTTCGATTCTAACAAGCTGAAAATCGGCAATAATGCTGTTGTTTCCTTCAATATCTCACAACTTTTCGCCATTGTTAGAAGAACCCCCCCCCCTAAAATTTTCGACTGAAACACATGTATTTATATACTTTTCTAACGTTTTCGATGCAAGAATATGACGTTTCACCGTCTAACGTCAAGGAAATCGACCAGTGACGTCATAAATTGGCAGCTTTAATGACGTCACTCGTCACGCTCTTCCTTGCCGTGATTTGTTGTAGAATAAAACACAGGTATTTTCCATTGCCTATATAGGCGCGCTGTGTTAGAATGTGTGTTTGATGTTGCTGCTACAGAAAATGAAGTGTCAAGGGATCTTTACTGTTATATTTATTTGAAAGTTGTCTGTGACACTTTGTTGTACATAACATTTTGTCCTGCTTAATAATTTAGGAATCATGTTATATTTTACATAAATGTTGATATCGATAAGATGTTGTTATTGAAAAATCAGGGTTCAGTGATCAATACTTACATAGTTTTTTCCCTTTGTAGTTCTTGAAACTGGTTTTCCCTGCATATATTGAGAAATCTTTTCATATTATGCAATAATTTGATACTCATGCGATGTTTTTACTACAGAAATAGGAGGGCCAAGGAACCACTACCATTACAGATATTCCCCTTGGTAGTTCTTAAGTGTGTTCTTGTTTTTTTTTTTCTACATATCTTGAAAAATAATCAGGAACCTTATCATATTTTGCATGAATGTCGATATTAATTAGATGTTGCTGGTACAGACAAAGAAGGATCAGTGGGTCAATACTTATATGGTTATTCCCCTTTGTAATTCTTTGAAAGTTGTCACTTTTGATTTTGTAACCCTTTTCCTTTTGTTTTTTCTTCTAAATAATTTTTGGGAATCTTATCATATTTTTCTTAAATGTTCATATTGATAAGATGAAAAAATGAGGGTCCGGGGATCAATAGTTATTCTCCTTTATTGTTTTTGAAAACTGTTTTTTCCTGCATATCTTGATTTATGATTAGGATTCCTATCATATTTTGCATTAATATGGATACTTATTTATCAGAAGTTGTGGCTACAGAAAAAGAAGGGTCAAGGTATCAATACAGTTTTATTTATTCCCCTTCGTAGTTCCTAAGTGTCAGTATCACTTCTGTTTTTGATGTCTGTCTTGCTTAATATTTTTATGAATCATATCTTGACTAATAATATTAGGAATTGTATCATAAATGTTGATATTCATGAGAAATAGTAGCTAGGGAAAAGGACCAAGCTTTCTTACATGCTTTTCAATGAATGATAGAGATTTATCAGTGAAATACAAATCGATATTTTCACTGTTTCAAACAGTGAAAATACGATTTTTTTTTCACTGTTTGGGACTACTTTTTTCTTCAAATCTAACTCTAATTTCAATTTTATCTTTGTCAGATAACTGAACAATACTGAAATGTGTTCTAATTGACGCATAGCCCGTTCATGTGTGACGGGGACGTTACTGACGTCATTTATGACTTCTTTGGAAAACTACTCTCTCAATTATTTCATTAATCATTCATAATAATACCATCCCAGGCCATTTCTCAGGTGCAAACTTTCAGTTTACACCCAATAGTATACCCACTAAACACGATGGACACCACTAAATTGACGCGAAACGAACAGGAACAAAGATAATTTTCTCCGAATGTGAGCGACACCATTAAAGACGCTAAATATTGCCTTTTGAAGCATGTAAGAAACAGAAAATTTGATTTTTTCAGTGCAAGATCAAATTTTATTTCACTCATGAACTTCAAAACTGCTATTTTCACTCGTGGCTACGCCACTCGTGAAAATAACAGTTTTGGTGTTCATTCGATGAAATAAAATTCGATCTTACACTGAAAAAATCAAATATCCTCTATATCATTACTGTTATAGTTATTCTCCTTTGTAGTGTCCATAACACTTTGTTCTTCCTTTTTTATTGACCATTAATTTGCGGGGAGCATCTAATAAGCATTGCTTATTCATTTTGTTTCATTCATGCAAATTAAATCTAGTCCAGTGTCTGAGAGTCTATACTACCGGTTATTTGAACGATGCCTGTAACTTGTTGGGTTCAAAAGTTAGCGCATTCAGGCATCAATATGGTTACGTATGTATGTTGCAGTTACTTGTTAGACTACACTCAATGGGAGGATTCTTAGAAGTAACCGCAAAATATATCTTTTTACAGAGAAATAAGAAAAATATCCCGAAATAATTCTCTTTGTTCATCTTTATCTGGGGCAATGGTTGTATTTTGCAGGCTTTAGTAATACTATGGCGGAGCCTCCATCTTCATCATCATCTGAAACGGACGATGAACAAAGCTTACACTTCAGTAATACATTTGATGACGAAGATGCACCAAGAACAGACACCCATCAAAATTTACCGTCAGACTCCGACTCTGATGTCGAAGTTCCGGCTCATTCAGTATATAGTATCCTTAAGCCATTCCATATCCCAGGAAGTGGTAGCAACATTCCAGTAATCGGTGATGTAACACACCAGCGTGGGTTCGTTGGTCAAGACACTGACTTCAGTATTAAAACAACAGAAGATCAGTCAGATGAGTTCGGTAATATACAGAGAGAAGAAACTGATGAGAAAATGCTTACAGAAGAAACTGATGTAGGCCCCTGTCCGACCTTAGATGTCCAGCTTCCAGAAATACATAAAGAGACTGATCAAAACGTGGACGAACACGGCGAAAACATAGAATCTGTCGAAGTGGAACAGTCAGCTGAAGACTCAGTCCAGCATTCTACAGCCGAAAAACATTCCAAACCGCAAACCCTTCCTAAACCAGTTTTCAAAGTGGCTGATATAAGAAAAGTTATATTGGGCACAGGAGAAGGTGATGAAAGCAAATCAAATGTTGTTTTTGAAAATAGCGTTGTTAACAAAGAAATCAAAGCAAACGGAGATGCATTCGAGTTGGCCTCACGGTCAGTTGCAAAAAGTAGAAAACAATCAGATGAGGAGTTTTTCGGCGTTGATGATACAGTTGAAGGAGACGAAATTGCACAAGACAAAACTTTGGATGAAGAAAATGAAGGCAAAAAACTCGATGGCAACAGAATTATAAACCAAAACGATATCATTACAGAATCAATGTGTGAAGACATTAATCCAAGCGAGGACGCATTTGACTTCAGTACAAGTTTAACAGGCTTAGAAAGTTTTGCAGTAGTTGATATAATGAAAGAAGATCAAGACAGATTTTACACACCTACAGAAGGATTATCAAATGATGGAGAATACGAAGAAGATGCAAAAGAAAAAGAGCAGGCTGAATCTGTCAATGTCTTACAGAATCAAACAGAAATGGATGTTTTAGAGGAAACGGATTGGGAAAACCAAGGTACCAGCTCTGATAAAACAGAATCTGACTCTCAACCTATTTCACCTGCAAAGGATTTTAATGGGTTCGAACAGTCATTCGTTGTTATTGGTAAAGGTTCTTTTAGTGAGTCAAGGCACGGATACAAGAGCATATCAAGCAGCGTATCAGAGAATGAATTGCTGGAGTCCGGTGAAAGGTTTTCAAGTGAAAAAGAACAGAACGAAATGCAAGAAAATACACTCTCTTTTCGTGACAAATTAAAATTGTTTGAAGAAGGCTCAAAGGAAACGATGAAAGCTAATAAAACCAGTATTGCTTCCAACACCCAGGAAACTTCTCAAGCATGTAACAACGACAGTCAAACGGAAATACAAAATGAACTTGGGCAGGCCAGCAGTAGTATTACGGATTCAAAACTTTCAAGCTTGAGTAATCGTGAAGATAATAGGGAAGCTGAGCGTTTTGACGAGGGTAGCACAACCGACGATCGACCGCCTGTGCCACCCAAATCAGACATTGTATTAGATAGTTTACGAACATTCAATGAGCATGAAACGGAACTTCGCCCTGAAGAAAGAAAAGTTGGCTCCCATGACCAGAAACAAAAGCTGACTTCCGAAAGTGATTCACAGAAAAAGTTGAAAGAAGGAAAGCAGCAGTTTCAAAGATATGATGTGCAATCCGGACAGTTTGCAACGCAGGGACCTACTTCTATGCCACATTCTCAGTCTGATCCCATGTTTGTTCCGTGGGGAGTCTTCCAACAGTATCCACAAGGATACTATCCTGGCAGTCAGCCGTATTCTTATGACCTTGAAACGTATCAGAGAATGCAGGTTTGGCAATATCAGCAATATCAGCAGTTCCTACTTCAGCAGCAGATGTTGTCTAGACAAGGTCCGAGTATGAATCAAAAAGCGAATTTAGGAAATGATTCGGACTCTTACAGAACGCAAACTCCAGAGAACAGGCAAGGACAGCTATTTGGACCAGATCCACGGTCGGAAACAGTCGAAAAATATCAACAATCCGAAGTAGAGAATATTGCCGTTCACAATGATGCTGAAGACCCACATGTACGTCTCTCTCTCTCTCTCTCTCTCTCTCTCTCTCTCTCTCTCTCTCTCTCTCTCTCTCTCATAATAATAATAGCATATTATTATCAATGTTGCCATACTTGCCGCCATTTAATCCCATCTGTGCTCTGAAAGATCGAATCTGCTGCATAATCTAAAGGTTAGTTGGTAGTCGGTACCGTTGCTATTGATGATCATACCTTTTTGTTTTAGAGTATTTTTTGTTTAAAAAATTCTCCCACCACATGGAATTTTCCAGTAAATTTTCCTAACAATTTCTCCAATTCAGTTGTCGATGTACTAAACATTCATGATGACGAGGGTTTGCATTGACCAATTGGATTTCATTTACTTTTCCAATGCATTAACTCTCCAAAATTGACCTTAATGGAAAACACAAACATCCAAGATCCTAGTCTATCTTTATTGCCAATAGATGTATGTAAGGGAATGTACCAAATATACAACAGCAAATGTATCGAACACTGTCAGCCCTGTGAGTTTGTCTTCTAAGTTTACATCCGCTGACTTTTCGAAGCAAGGTCCTTAACAGCTATATCACAGTATGAGCATGATGCTTCCAAACAGAGCTGAAACCAACCGCACATGTGTACCGGTAAACCACTAAGGAGGTCTAAGCCAGCCCAGGCAAATTGGTGCGAGTTGAACCGTTCTTGTATATAAATCTTATTGGTTTCATTGGGGATGGGGCAGGGCTTGAGATGTCATTTCATCTCACTGTCGGGTAAAAGTCCTACGAAATTGGAAGCAACATCTCCAAAATGACATAAAAAGTGTTGACGGGGACGTTAAAGCTCAAATCAAACAAACAATATCATAGACGAAAAGAACCAAAAAGAAAAGCAAACGCAAAAAAAAAAAAAATAATAAATAAAACGATGTGCACACATAGAGTGTAAGAGGAGAAAAATTAATCAGACAGCTTAGCATATACCTATATTTGTATGCATTTTTAGCTCACCTGCTCATGGAGAGCTATTGTGATCAGTGAATGTCCGCTGTGTGTCGTTTCGGGTCCATCGTCAACAATTTGCTTTAAATGCCGACTGCTCCTAAACCCATGCGCCAATTTAATTAGTTTAAACATATTTTATTCAAACGATATATGCAATGAGTTTCATTACAAATAATTAAATATGAGAACAAAATATAAGGATCAGAACGATAGCTGAGCTTAAATTGTTATTCTCCATTGCAAACTTTCATATGTATTGTATATAGCGGATTGTAAAGAACATATTGAATAGCGTACATTGATTGTCTTCGAAGACATTAAATAAGCGGAAAGTCGTTAGAAAAACGTAAAAAGATGCAATTTTGGACAAACATTATGACAAAAACAAAAACTGAAAAAAACAAAAAAAAAAAAAAAATGGAAAATGAATTGGGAAAAGAGGGGATGGGGGAAAAATGGCACATAACGTAACCCAATATATAACATTGTTTTGGCATCTCATAATTGGACTTGGTATATTTTAAAACGCATTGTAATAAGTATTTACTTATGTACATGCCTAAAGATATTTTCATTGCTGTTCCGTGACAGCATAGGATTGCCATTTAATATAAGAGTGAATGTAGATGTATGATGCATTGATACAGCATATAAAAGTATGTCGCGAAATTCCTGAACGAGTCTGCAATGAAAGAAAAAATAATGCGCATTTTCGATGCTACCGCAAAGGCACATATGAGAATCTGTTACGTTTTTCAGGAAAAAAGTCTAGGGTTGAGCAAACTAAATTTGTGGGCAAACGTGTATGCAATATCTGATCTTTTCTGTTACCATAGTAAAAATAAATTAGTGCAGTTTTTTTATCTTTTTTTCAAGAAGCGAAGTAGAGTGTTTTGCTTCTGTTGGTAAGTTGTTCGATTCTCTTATCAAGACAAGAAAGAATTATAATGTAGACATATTTAAGCTCTAATAGTTTGGAGATCTTTCGAGTTTCTAAGAGTGTATCTTGAAATGGCATTAACTTGTTGCGGGATGAGAGATGAACGATATGCAGGTGCTAGATTATTAATCATTTTTTTCCAAAATAAAGTTAACGACGATCATGTCGTCTCTTTTCAAAGGTGTCCAAACACACTTCTTTTTAGAGATTAATTATTGAGATTAGTTTTGTTCTTCCTGTTGCTAATCCTGCTGCTTCTAGTTGGATCATTTCCGTTTTCTCGTATTGTGTCCAGTTGTCCAAAACTACATCGACATATTCAAACAAAGGTCTAATAAAGGCAGTACGTGTAGTTTCAAGAGACTTCCTAATGAGTTTAAAGTTTAATATTCTCATATCATTTATTCTACACCACGCCCTTTCTTTTATATATCAATATGTTGATGCCAAGTGCAGTCCTGAAAAAGATAAAGTCCAAGGTATTTGTGGCAATCGACTTCATCTGTCTGACAATATGCATGAACAGAGATGTGGGTGTTGAGGTCTCTTGACTTTTCGAGGTACTAGTAGAATGCGCCTTTCGATGGCTAAAAAGTGACTAGAATGGGCTTCCGTGGCCTAGTGGATAAGAGCGCTGCCTCTTAATCATTAGATCTCTCACCGCTGTAGGTTCGAGACCGGCTCGGGTCACATGTGAGACGCTAAGTTCTGGAAGGGGAGGTCGGATGGTTTTGTTCGATTACTCCGCTTTCCGTCCACCTCTGATTAACGATCAGCGCGATATGGGTGAATAATCTTGAAAAGACAGTGAAACCCAGACCCCAAAAAGTGACTAGCCAAATTGAAGCCCAACGAGAAATGTTTTAAGATCAGAGTTTAACTAGTCTGCTGCAGTTACAGGTCGTCAACAATGATGTTAAGACTAGCGATACGCCAATATGAGAACCAATGTCAACTACAATGTCATTAATGAAAACCAAAAAAAAAAAACAAAAAAAACAACAAGGGACCGAGTATGGATCCTTGTGGAACCCGACCCTGATTAAGTCCAGTGAGATACAGCCTCGGTATAAACTATTCGTTGTGTCCTGTCGGCAAGGTAGTTTTAAACCAGTTAAGGACTTGACCTGTGACACCAGCAGCTTCAACTTTGTGTATAAGACCTGGGTGCCAGACCCGATCAAATGCTTTGCTGATGACACAGAAGACAGCCGGGACTTATTTTCCAGTGCCAAATGCCTCACAAAAAGTATGGTACACTTTCAAATGACATGGTACACTTTCAACACTTACAAACGATACCTCCTCCGAAGCCGCTAGGCCAATTGGGACCAAATTTCATCTGTAGCATCGTTAGGTTGGGGGATTGAAAGTTTGTGTTTTTATGAAATTCAGCTCATTAGTTTGGTATCTATGGCAACTTAGAGTTTCCATAGACTTATAATGGGGAAAATTGGAAAATGGCATCTACTGCCAAATCTCTGCAGATATTTTGACAAAACTTCCATAGAAATGTTCCTTAGGCAATCTACTATCTGTCATATGATTTTAGGGCTACTGCTCATTTTTGGGTTGCCATGGAAACCAAAATTAAAAAAAAATAGAAAAAGTACTTAAAAAAGTATCTCCTCAGAAACAGTATGTCTATGAGGCTGAGAGTTTATGGAAATATTCACCATATTTGCCTTTACAGGTTTTGTGTTTTTATGAAATTTGGCTCTTCAGTTTGGTTGCAATGGCAACTTAGATTTTCCATAGGCTTATATTGGGGAAAATTGAAAAATGGAATTAACTACCAAGCCTTTGCAGATATTTTGCCAAAACTTTCAGGGAAATGTTCCTTGAGTAAACTTCACTCATCCATATGCTTTTATGACAACCTGGGGGTCCCGTAGGTTGTACCGGGGCCAATGGCCCCGCCCCCTCCACTTCATAAAATGCCTTGTATCTCGGAAACCATACAGATCCCACCCCTAAACCATATATATTCTTGTTCCTTATGATAAGATGCATTAAGTGACACCATTCGGAGGGTCCTGTAGGTTGTGCCGGGGTCATGCCCCGCCCCCTCCACTTCATAAAATGCCTTATATATCAGAAACCTTACAGATTCCCACACCTAAACCATATATATTCTTGTTCCTTATGATAAGATGCATTAAGTGACACCAACCAGAGTTCCCCCGGATGTGCCGGGGACATACCCACACCCCTCCACTTCATAAATGCCATTTATCTCAGAAACCATTCAGATCCCCACCCCGAAACCATATATATTCTTGTCTTTATGATAAGATGCATTAAGTGACACCATTCTGAGGGTCCTGAAGGTTGTGCCGGGGTCATGCCCCGCCCCTCCACTTCATAAAATGCCTTATATATCAGAAACCTTACAGATTCCCACACCTAAACCATATATATTCTTGTTCCTTATGATAAGATGCATTAAGTGACACCAACCAGTGTTCCCCCGGATGTGCCGGGGACATACCCATACCCCTCCACTTCATAAATGCCCATTCCGAAACCATATATATTCTTGTTCCTTATGATAAGATGTACTTAGTGACAACAACCCGGGGTTCCCCGGGATGTGCCGGGGCCATGCCCTACCCCCTCCATTTCATGAAAGGCCAAATATTCAAGAAACTTTAGAGATACCACCCCTAAACTATATATATTCTTGTTCCTTATGATTAGATGCATTAAATGACACCAACCTGGGGGTCCCCCGAGATATGCCAGGGACATGCCCCCACATCCTCCACTTCATAAAATGCCATTTATCTCAGAAACCATTCAGATCCCCACCCCTAAACCATATATGTTTTTTTTCTTTTGATAAGACGCATTCAGTGACACCCACCTGGGGGTCCCCTGAGATGTGCCCGGGCCATGCCCCCGCCAGCTACACTTTGTAAAAGACCCAATATCTCGGAAACCGTTGAGATCCCCACCCCTAAACCATATTTATTCTCGTTCCCTATGATAAGACGCATTCAGTGATACCAACCTAGGGTTCTCCCTGGTGTGCTTGGGCCATGCCCCACCTCTCCACTTCATTAAAGGCGATATATTTCAGAAACCATCAAGATCCCGACCCCAAAATTATATATATTTTTGTTTCTTATGATAAGACGCATTCAGGACACCGACCTGGGGGACCCCTGGGATGTGCCTGGGCCTTGCCCGAGCCCCCTTCACCCCATAAAAGGCCCAATAGCTCAGAAACCGTTCAGATCCCCACCTCATAATCATATATATTCTTGTACCTTATGATAAGACGCATTCAGTGATTTCAACCTAGGCGTCACCCGGGGTGCCCCGGGGCCATGCCCCAACCCTCCACTTCATAAAAGGCGATATATCTCAGAAACCTTTCAGATCCCCACCCCAAAGCCACATATATTCTTGGTTCTTATGATAAGACGCATTCAGTGACACCAACCTGGCCCCCCCCCTGGTATGTGCCCAGGCCATGCCCCACCCCCCTCCACTTAATAAAAGGCCCAATATCTCAGAAACCGTTTAGATCCCCATCCCATAACCATATATATTCTTGTTCCTTATGATAAGAGGCATTCATAGATACCAACCTAGGGGGCTTCCAGGGTGCGCCGGGGCCATGCCCCAACCCTCCACTTCATAAAAGGCGATATATCTCAGAAACCATTCAGATCCCCATTCCAAAACGATATATATTCTTGTTTCTTATGATATGACGCATTCAGTGACACCAACCTGGGTTCCCCTGGGATGTGCCCGGGCCATGCCCAACCCCTCCACTTCATAAATGGCGATATATCTCAGAAACCTTTCAGATCCCCACCCCAAAGCCACATATATTCTTGGTTCTTATGATAAGACGCATTCAGTGACACCAACCTGGGCTCCCCCTGGTATGTGCCCAGGCCATGCCCCACCCCCCTCCACTTAATAAAAGGCCCAATATCTCAGAAACCGTTTAGATCCCCATCCCATAACCATATATATTCTTGTTCCTTATGATAAGAGGCATTCATAGATACCAACCTAGGGGGCTTCCAGGGTGCGCCGGGGCCATGCCCCAACCCTCCACTTCATAAAAGGCGATATATCTCAGAAACCATTCAGATCCCCATTCCAAAACGATATATATTCTTGTTTCTTATGATATGACGCATTCAGTGACACCAACCTGGGTTCCCCTGGGATGTGCCCGGGCCATGCCCAACCCCTCCACTTCATAAATGGCGATATATCTCAGAAACCTTTCAGATCCCCACCCCAAAGCCACATATATTCTTGGTTCTTATGATAAGACGCATTCAGTGACACCAACCTGGGCTCCCCCTGGTATGTGCCCAGGCCATGCCCCACCCCCCTCCACTTAATAAAAGGCCCAATATCTCAGAAACCGTTTAGATCCCCATCCCATAACCATATATATTCTTGTTCCTTATGATAAGAGGCATTCATAGATACCAACCTAGGGGGCTTCCAGGGTGCGCCGGGGCCATGCCCCAACCCTCCACTTCATAAAAGGCGATATATCTCAGAAACCATTCAGATCCCCATTCCAAAACCATATATATTCTTGTTTCTTATGATATGACGCATTCAGTGACACCAACCTGGGTTCCCCTGGGATGTGCCCGGGCCATACCCAACCCCTCCACTTCATAAATGGCGATATATGTCAGAAACCATTCAGATCTTCACCCCAAAACCATATATATTTTTGTTCCTTATGATAAGACACATTCAGTGACACCAACTTGGGTGTCCCCTGGGATGTTCCTGGGCCATTCCCCACCCCTCCACTTTGTTAAAAGCCCAATTTCTCAGAAACCATTTAGATCCCCATCCCTAAACAATACATACTCTTGTTCCTTTAGTGATACCAACCTAGGGGTCTCCCAGGGTGCGCTGGGGCCATGACCCAACCCTCCACTTCATAAAATGTCATATATATATATATCTCAGAAACTGTCCAGATCCCCACCCCTAAGGTATGTTACTCTATGCATATTTGTGTTCTTTTTGATAAGACTCATTCAGTCACATCAACCTTGGGTGTATTTGTGCTAGGACAATGTGTCGATGACATGGACCCCCCCCATCCACTTCATAAAAGGCAATATATCTCAGACACCATTAAGATCCCCACCTCATAATCATATATATTCTTGTTCCATTCAGTCACACCAACTTGGCGGTCCACAGGGACCATTCCTCTCCTCTTCACTTCATAAGAAGGCCTCATATCTCAGAAACAGTTCAGATCCCCACTCCTAAACAATATATTTGCTTGGTCCTAATGAAATGACCCATTCAAGGACAACAATCTTGGATTTCCTGGTGTCTGCCAGGGCCATGCTCCAACCCCTCCACAGCTTAAAAGGCCTTATATCTCTGAAAGTGTGCACATCCCCACCCTTAAACCATATATATTCTTGTTCCTTATAATAAGACGCATTCAGTGATTCCAACCTGGGCTCTGTTGGATCCATTTCCCACCCCTCCACTTCATAATAAGCCCCAATATTTCAAATACAGAGTCCACATCGAATGTAGGTTCGTTTGGGAGACATTGATTCCATTGTGGAATTTTGAAAATATCTGAGGGTCACTGATGAGGCCTAATTGGCCGAAACTAGCTAGTCTGGCCCAGAAAACATGTACACTCCATATTTTTCACTTCTGTGGTGTATTCCTGGCTTCCAAAGGATAACCCTTTTATAGAACATATTTAACTTCACTACAGCTGGTGTGTGGGAATGTTTGGCGGCGGTAAAACGTCTCCCTGCCCTACATCATAGTGTAGATTATATTTTCTAGTCCTTTAGGATCATTGATTCCATTGTGTAATTTTGAAAATATCTGAGGGTCACTGATGAGGCCTAATTGGCCGAAACTAGCTAGTCTGGCCTAGAAAACATGTAAACTCCATATTTTTCACTTCTGTTGTGTATTCCTTGCTTCCAAAGGATAACCCTTTTATAGAACATATTTAACTTCACTACAGCTGGTGTGTGGGAATGTGTGGCGGCGGTAAAACGTCTACTTGCCCTACATCATAGTGTAGATTATATTTTCTTGTCCTTTGGGATCATTGATTCCATTGTGGAATTTTGAAAATATCTGAGGACCACTGATGAGGCCTAATTGGCCGAAACTAGCTAGTCTGGTCCAGAAAACCTGTACACTCCATATTTTTCACTTCTGTGGTGTATTCCTTGCTTCCAAAAGCTAACCCTTTTATAGAACATATTTATAATCGATAAATTGAAACTATGCATGGCTGCCAGTGGGCAGTGCCCGCCTGAACTCTGATGAGCATACTGGCCCATGGGCCTCTTGTTTCTGCTCTTTTGTCAAAAAAGATTTTGATTTTCTAAGTAAATCTGTGACTTCATTGCGTAAATTTCTAAAATTTGCCCAGTGGTGTTCATGATAAGTGCGTCTTGCCTTCTTATATGCCTGCTTGCGTTTGCGCAATTTGCGTTTCAAAGTTGAATTGAACCAAGGTGGATCAGACGGACTGATTTTAATTTTCTTAAACGGTATGTATTCTTTCGGTAGGGATAATACTGTAGACTTAACGACAAACTGCATGCATGGTAGTTAACCCAATCAAGGTTGACAACTTTGCTTCCTCTTTAATTGCACGCCGATGGGTCAGGCCTCAGATTCTTTGACGATTCCAACGTAAAGGCTTATTGAGAATTAGAGAGATCTAATTGAAGGTAATGTTGGTTGGTGCCTGATGCTCTGTCTCTGGTCGGGCCCATCGGAGTCTCACTGTTGGTTTTCTTTTGCTCATGCATTTCAGTGGTTTCTTGCTGTCGAGTCCTTACCGTTGTTTCATCTCTGTGGTTGTTTGATTATTTGTGTTCACGGAGATGTTGCACTGATGAGTCAGGAGGCCTTCAGGCGGACTGAACAAATTATTTGTCTAAATCGCGACGGAAGTAAGGGCGATGATTGTGGCCACGTAAAATCGATTTAAGCCCCCCAATGGAATTCGTTTCCGCTGACTGTTCCAAGGCGGTTCTTCTGTCGCGGTTTAGATTTGTTATGGTTTGTCTTTGGGTGTTTGTGTCGCTTGTGTTTTTTGAATAGCCTATTGGCCATTTTGTGGGAAAGTAACTGCCCTTTTGGCTTTCCGCTGTTGGTGTCTCCATTAGTGTCTGTTGTTTCATGTTTGTGTGTCTCCCCTTTGGTGTCTCTGATGGGAGCTGTGGGTTGATTGTATCGATTCCTGATCATTGCCTGCACTTCTATTTAACATTGCCTGAATACGTAATCAATTTATTTCAAACTTCACAGGAATGATGCCTAGGTGCCCACCCAATAAAACAGCTAAATTCGTTCCGCTCTGATGAGCAAGATGGCTACCAGAGCTATTAATAGAAAAGAATCTTTAAACGAGAACTTCTATACCATTCAAAATTCATAGGATTGTTGCTTAGGTGACCCTTCATACAAATAGCTTAAACGGTTCTGCTCCGATTATCGAAATGGCCACCAGAGCTAAAAATAGATAAACCTTTAAATGACAACTCCTCTTACACCTTTGGTCAAATTTCACTCGCAATGCACAGGGATGTTGCTTAGGTGACTCTCTACCAAAGTAGTTAAAACGGTTGATGTTGCGGCTCAACTCTTATGAACAAGATAGCCACCATAGCTAAAAAAGGAAAAAAGACACCTTTAAGTGACAACTTCTATACCTTTGGTCTGATTTTATTCAGAATTCACAGGAAGGTTACTTAGAAGACCCTCTACCACACTAACTTAAACGGGTTTGCTCGGATGAACAGGATGCCACCAGAGCTAAAATATGTTCCAATTCCATTCAAACTTGAATTCTGTTTTTCAAAGTATTGTTGCTTAGGTGATTTTCTACAAAAAAAAAATGGCTCAAAAGTTTCCACTCCATTGGTTAAAATGGTCGACAGAGCTAAAATAGAAATACATTTAAATGCTAATTGCTCCTATACCATTGGTCCAATTTCTTTCAAATTCCACATGAATGTATCTAAGATGACGCGTTAGCAAAGTAAAACGGTTCCGCTCAAATAAAATCGATGACCACCAGAACTAAAATAAATGATAACTCCTATACCTTTCGTCCAGTTTCAATCCAATTTGCTTTGGTGACCCTCTGCAGAAACAGATAAACAGTTCTGCCCGGCTGAACAAGATGACTGCCACAGCTAAAAAGAGAAATATCTTTAAAAGACAACTCCTTCTATACCATTGGTTCAGTTCCATTCAAAATAGAAGTAAAGGCATTGATCAGGGATCGATACAATTACCACACCTCCTATCCTAATCCTCGCCCTTGATTCCGCCGTTGTTTACCGTTTAGACAAATAGTTTGTTCAGTCCGCAGGAAGGCTTTCTAACGCATCAGTCTAACGCACCGAGAACATAGAAATCAAATGACTACAGAGATGAAAAAAAAACGATGAGGACTCGACAGCGTGAAATAACATACGCTGGAGCAAACGACAACCAACAGTTAGACTCTGGTAGACCAGACCAGAGACACTTCACAGGACGGTTGCTTAGGCGACCTTCTACCAAAAAGGATTCATTTCAATGTAGAAAATGGCTGGCAGACTTAAAAGGAGAAACATCTTTTAATGACAGCCTCTCCTATTCTCATAAGCCAGTTTCATTCAAACTTCACAATAATGATGACCAGGCGACATCTATCTAAGTGCAACAGTTACGTTCCATGGAATAAGAAGGCTGTCAATTATGCTCATGACTTTCCCAAGCTATCTGGCATGATGACATCAGGTGAGCTATTCAGCGCCATCTTGTCCCTCTTGCCAAACGATTGCACAAGTTCCAGGGTCAACTCAGCGCATATCTCGCCTTAGGATTTTACCCCACATGCACAGATGTCATCAAATGTAATTAGGAGAGAAAATAATCTTCAGATCTAGCTCCGCCAAGTGTCGAACTCAGGTCCACCGAGTGAAGACCGTCACTTCAGCTGAGCAATAAAAGTCGGCTTATACAACAAGGCAGTACACGTGTGCCATATCTTAACAGTAATCCGCTATTAAGAACACTTTTAAGACTTCCAGAATGTGATCTTATTGAAAGTTGTTTTTTTAAATCAAGTTTCTTTGTCATTACATTTCTACTTCCGGTACTGGACCGCGTTGCTCCACTTCCGCTGTTCGTACGCTGCATAAAATAGTCCAAATGAACTCTTGAAAATTAATTTTGCAGGCCGGCCCCGCATGGAACGTCTCTCAAAATATTTCAGTTTTCGAGACTTTATACGGATTGAATATAAATTGGCACAGAAAGGCTAATTCTGAAAATAAAACAGTACTCTGGAACTATTTTCCTACGCGCTTTTCGGTGATATTTATGTTTTACTCTTTCATCCCTGAGTTTCTAAACAGGACTCTTCTCGCTTTAAATATATTCTTATAGAAAAGGATTTCTGATTAGTTCAATGACAGGATGACAAACAGTGTACATGTAGATTCTGGCGAGACGTTCTAGCTTCGTGCCGTCTTATCAAGATCTACCAGGTTTGCATAGATACAGTGTATTTCTACCTCGGCGTCTGCATCGGTCAACAGGGTTGAAAGGGTTAGCTTATCATTGACCAACTAAACAACCCTTTACTGACCTACAATTCGCCTGCTTTCGAGAGCTCTAATATTACAAAACACGTGTTGTTTAAATCAAGTTCCGTACTTTAGCAAATAGTGAAGACCCCGATTAGACGCAACATTCTGTGGCCTCTTATCTATCTTAACTGTTTCCAAATGTCGCAGTATTGAAACAATTGACATTTATGGGTTAATGTTTTTAGGACCCCGTACAGGTGGGAATAAACGTATTTTAATTCGCCTTGGGTAAACGCGGTGTCTGACCAGGGTTATAATGTCTAAATCAAATGGTTTAAAAATCATCTTTTATGTCAAGTTATTCTCCTTTTTATGTCCCGACGTCCGAAGGAACATAGCTCCAAGCGGCTGCTCAACCTATGTGCATCAATGCGACGTTGATGCGACGTTGCTAAGACATCATGTGCCCGCTAGGAGAACTTCTCTGTAAGATTATTAGCAGATATGTACATATGTACTGAGCTAATTTAGAAATTTATGGTTGGACCATGAAGAAAATGGCAGGCACGTTTATCTTTCTTTCTTCCGTATTTTCTTCGTGGGGGTAGTTAAGTGAGGCAATGGCGACTGGGGAGTTACTGTGTTACTTGTGTTACTGGGGAGTCCAGCTGATATTGACTTACAGTTGGGCAACACCTGCTGTCCTTGCAGCAGGTAACGGTAGAGTGAGGGAGTGTTGATATTTCGTCTGTTTCAACACTTCCATTCATTTTCCTCTTTCTCCTCTGTCGCTCACTTTCATATTCTCTACAACGGCCCTGCCCATCGGGGCTTGAAGAAATATAATTTACGGGCTGCATGATGCTTCCATGAGAGCTGAAACCGACCCGCACACGAATACTGGTAAACTGCTTAGAGGATCTAAGCCTGCTCAGGCAAAGTGGTGCGAGTCGGCCCGTCCATGCTTATGAACCCTATTGGTTTCATTGGGCGGCTGGGCTTGAGATGTCATTTCATCTCAATGTCGGGTAAAAGTCCCACAAATTGGAAGCAACGTCTCCAAAATGACCTTTACAGTGTCGGCGGGGACGTTAAACCTCAAATCTAAAAAAAAAAAAAAAAAAATCATCTCCTCTACTGTCTCTTCTATCTCTTTTCCCCTTCTCTTGGAGAAGACAAAAATGATCCACTAGGGTTAACCTGTCGTTAAACTCAAAACAATCGATGAATCTTTTTTTCTTTGTCGAATTTTTTAACCCACCTGGACCTTGTCAAATCAGAACCAGAATCAGAATTGTTACTGGTGACACGTCAAATGTCATTCATACACCAGGACCTGTGATATGGGAGGCTAGTCTCTATATTTGTTTCAACAAAATATCTAGATAACTGCTTGATCTACGACAAACATTGTTATATAATAATTATTCCCCATAAATCAACTTTCCTCAGTACTTTCAGTACTTTGATTAGCGGTGTGGTCCTAATAATGGAATTGGTGAATATAATTGTTACTAAATATTATTTTTGATGTGTATTGTGCCCATTATTGAAAGTTGATTTATTATCCCCCGCCGAAGGCGGAGGGATATAGTTTTGGCGTTGTCCGTCCGTCCGTCCTTCCGTCCGTCCCTCCGTCCTTCCGTCCGTCCGTCACACTTTTTTGTCCGGAACCGTTTCTCAGCAACTATTGCATGGAATTAAATGAAACTTGAAATAAATATGTATTATTATGCTGTGGTGATGCACGCGCAATTTTTTTTCGGATTGACTTTTTACATCCAGAGTTATGGCCCCTTGAATGATTGAAATTCTGGATTTTTCGTCGTCTCACTTTGTCCGGAACCGTTTCTCAGCAACTATTGCATAGAATTAAATGAAAATTGAAATAAATATGTATTATTATGCTGCAGTGATGCACGCGCAATTTGTTTTCGGATTGACTTTTTACATCCAGAGTTATGGCCCCTTAAATGATTGAAATTCTGGATTTTTTCGTCATCTCACTTTGTCCGGAACTGTTTCTCAGCAACTATTGCATGGAATTAAATGAAACGTGAAATAAATATGTATTATTATGCTGCGGTGATGCACGCGCAATTTTTTTCTGGATTGACTTTTTACATCCAGAGTTATGGCCCCTTAAATGATCGAAATTCTGGATATTTCGTCTCACTTTGTCCGGAACCGTTTCTCAGCAACTATTGCATGGAATTAAATGAAACTTGAAATAAATATGTATTATTATGCTGTGGTGATGCACGCGCATTTTTTTCCGGATTTACTTTTTACATCCAGAGTTATGGCCCCTTAAATGATTGAAATTCTGGATTTTTCGTCGTCTCACTTTTTTGTCGGGAACTGTTTCTCAGCAACTATTGCATGGAATTAAATGAAACTTGAAATAAATATGTATTATTATGCTGTGGTGATGCACGCACAAATTTTTTTCGGATTGACTTTTTACACCCAGAGTTATGGCCCCTTAAATGATTAAAATTCTGGATTTTTCGTCGTCTCACTTTGTCTGGAACCGCTTCTCAGCAACTATTGCATGGAATAAAATGAAACTTGAAATAAATATGTATTATTATGTTGCCGTGATGCACGCGCAATTTTTTTTTCTCAATTTTGGCCAGATATATTTTCTTGCCATTCTACACGAAAAACCCATTCGGCGGGGGATATCAATTCAACGAATTTGCTTGTAAAATCAAGTTTCTATGTCATTACATTTCTACTTCCGGTACTGGACCGCTTTACTCCACTTCCGCTGTTCGTTCGCTGCATAAAATAGTCCACAGGAACTCTTAAAAACTAATTTTTCGGGCACGGAACCTGTTTCAAAATAGTTCATTTTTCGAGACTTTACACGGATTGAATATAAATTGGCTCAAAAAGACATATTCTGAACAGAAAACAATACTCTAGGACTATTTTCGTACGCGCTTTCCGATGATATTTATGTTTACTCTTTCATCACCGAGTTTCTGAACAGGACTCTTCTCGCTTTAAATATATTCTTATAGAAAGAGATTTCTGATTAGTTCAGTCACATGATGGCAATTAAACAGTGAACATGTAGATTCTTGCGAGACGTGCTAGCTACGTGCCGTAGGATCTACAAGGTTTGCATAGATGCAGTGTATTTCTACCTCGGCGTCTGCACCGGTCTACAGGCTTTATTAGCTGAAACTACGTAGTATGATCCATCTTCTTTCTTATGAATGTTTTAATTGCTCTTAAAGGAACTCCTTTTTGATTTTCATTTGCCTTCACTGCAGCTGGTGTTGTGCCGTGTGGCGGCCCTAAAACGTCTCCCCGTACATCAACCATAGTGTAGTTTATATTTTACTTTTGGTCCTTTGGGATCAGCGTGAATATTCTGAGAAATAAGAAATAAATTATTGGTTTAGACTCATATTCTTGACAGGTTTTTAATTATTTGGACCCCTTTTGATTTATATCAGTCTTTGAATCGACTGCCTGTTCGAAATTCACAAATTTGCAGTATGTTACCTCTGGCTTTCGTTGCCGAATCATTACAGGGTCACTGATGAGGCTTTATTAGCTGAAACTACGTAGTATGACCCATCTTCTTTCTTATGAATGTTTTTATTGCTCTTAAAGGAACTCCTTTTTGATTTTTATTTGCCTTCACTGAAGCTGGTGTTGTGCCGTGTGGCGGCCCTAAAACGTCTCCCCGTACATCAACCATAGTGCAGTTTATATTTTACTTTTGGTCCTTTGAGATCAGCGTGAATATTCTGAGAAATCAGAAATAAATTATTGGTTTAGACTCATATTCTTGACAGGTTTTTAATTATTTGGACCCCATTTTGATTTATATCAGTCTTTGAATCGACTGCCTGTTCGAAATTCACAAATTTGCAGTATGTTACCTCTGGCTTTCGTTGCCGAATCATTACAGGGTCACTGATGAGGCTTTATTAGCTGAAACTACGTAGTATGACCCATCTTCTTTCTTATTAATGTTTTCATTGCTCTTAAAGGAACTCCTTTTTGATTTTTATTTGCCTTCACTGCAGCTGGTGTTGTGCCGTGTGGCGGCCCTAAAACGTCTCCCCGTACATCAACCATAGTGCAGTTTATATTTTACTTTTGGTCCTTTGAGATCAGCGTGAATATTCTGAGAAATCATAAATGAATTATTGGTTTAGACTCATATTCTTGACAGGTTTTTAATTATTTGGACCCCATTTTGATTTCCAGTCTTTGAATCGACTGCCTGTTCGAAATTCACAAATTTGCAGTATGTTACCTCTGGCTTTCGTTGCCGGATCATTACAGGGTCACTGATGAGGCTTTATTAGCTGAAACTACGTAGTATGACCCATCTCCTTTCTTATGAATGTTTTCATTGCTCTTAAAGGAACTCCTTTTTATTTTTATTTGCCTTCATTGCAGCTGGTGTTGTGCCGTGTGGCGGCCCTAAAACGTCTCCCCGTACATCAACCGTATAGCAGTTTATATTTTACTTTTGGTCCTTTGAGCTCAGCGTGAATATTCTGAGAAATCAGAAATAAATTATTGGTTTAGACTCATATTCTTGACAGGTTTTTAATTATTTGGACCCCATTTTGATCTATATCAGTCTTTGAATCGACTGCCTGTTCGAAATTCACAAATTTGCAGTATGTTACCTCTGGCTTTCGTTGCCGGATCATTACAGGGTCACTGACGAGGCTTTATTAGCTGAAACTACGTAGTATGACCCATCTTCTGGCTTATGAATGTTTTCATTGCTCTTAAAGGAACTCCTTTTTGATTTTTATTTGCCTTCACTGCAGCTGGTGTTGTGCCGTGTGGCGGCCCTAAAACGTCTCCCCGTACATCAACCATAGTGCAGTTTATAATTTACTTTTGGTCCTTTGATATCAGCGTGAATATTCTGAGAAATCAGAAATAAATTATTGGTTTAGACTCATATGCTTGACAGGTTTTTAATTATTTGGACCCCATTTTGATTTATATCAGTCTTTGAATCGATTGCCTGTTCGAAATTCACAAATTTGCAGTATGTTACATCTGGCTTTCGTTGCCGGATCATTACAGGGTCACTGATGAGGCTTTATTAGCTGAAACTACGTAGTATGACCCATCTTCTTTCTTATGAATGTTTTCATTGCTCTTAAAGGAACTCCTTTTTGATTTTTATTAAAAGGGTTAGCTCGCTTCTCTGTGATTATCAGTAACCGACTAAATAACCCATAACTGACCGACATCAAACGCAGTTATTCACCTGCTTTCGAGAGCTCTAATTACAAAATAATTTGAAAGCTGTGAGTTTTACATCAAGTTACTTACTTTTAGCAAATAGTTAAGACACCTATCAGACGCAACATTCTGTGGATGGCCTCTAATCTGTCTTAACTGTTTCCGAATGCCCCCGTACTGAAACAATTGGCATTTATGGGTTAATGTTTTTATTTGGAATAAACGTATTTTAATTCGCCTTGGGTAGTCGAAGTTCGCTAAACGCGGCGTCTGATCAGGGTTATAATGTCTAAATCAAATGGTTTAAAAATGATCTCTTTTTTATTTTCATCCAAGTTATTCTCCTTTTTATGTCCTGACGCCCGAAAGAACATAGCTCCAAGCGGCTGCACAACGTATGTGCATCGTCGTATCAACCAAACGTTGATGCGACGTTGCTAAGACGTAATGTGCCCGCTAGGAGAAATGCTCTGTAAGATTATTAGCAGATGGGACCAGCACAGAATGTACTGAGCTAATTTAGAAACCATGAAGAAATTAGCAGACAAGTTTATCTTTCTCTCTTTCTTCCTTTTTTTCTTCGTGGGGGTAGTTGGGTGAGGCACAGGTGATGTGTATCTTGTGTCACTGGGGAGTCCAGCTGATACTGACTTACATTTGGGCAAAGCCTGCTCTTCTTGCAGCAGGTAACGGTAGATGGTGAGTGTTGATATTTCTTCTGTTTCTACACTTCCATTCACTCTGTCCCTCTCTTTCATCTCATCTGCTCTCTCTTCTATCTCTTCCCCCCTTTTCTCTTGGAGAAGACAAAATGATCCACAAGGGTTGACCTGTCGTTAAATTCAAACAATCGATGAATCATTTTTGGAGCGTAGCTGTTGCAGCGTAGCTCCAGTGAGATGAGAAGTGATTTCGGCACTACTTTCAGTGTTACTGCATATGACCCAATCACAAGTGAGAACATAGTACCCCGTGTTAACGTAGTAGATTATTACGCCATGCGGTATCTTCTTATAGACTGCTTCACAGACCACTATTTCAAACGGAATAGATGAATATTTTTAATTGATGAAGTGTGTAGCAGTCTAATCTTTTTATAGTTCAGTTCATATAACCCAGTTTACAACCCATTTGTACCATAAAATCCCAAACATGGCAACTTGCAAACAGGACAAACCCAGATCAGATACCACAGAACGCGGAGTCTCATTATGACCTTCACTGCATACTTACAAAAAGATTCAGCCATTTTTGCCAAATATTTCGTGGAAGCCACAACCTGACATCCCTGATTTTAAAATGAACTCATTCCATACTGATATAAGGTGTTGAGGATTCCATTCGTTTAAAATGGGTTAAGTACGCAGTATGGGTCGATAATGTATTACCAAAATAAGACAGTTGGAATGAGTTTGGACAGGTGCACGTCAAGGCTTGTATTGTAATAAGTACAATTTGCAGTTTAGACACAGATGAGACGCCACTTGTTGTAGCGTCTGATCTGGGTCTGCTATGTTTGTCCCTAAAAAGGCTGCTAGACATACACTCAGAGTATGGGTTAATGTGTGTGTGTGGGAGGGGGGTGGGGACAATGTTACTTTTTAAAGCGACCTGTCTGCGTCCTAGGCATGTGACCATAAATAAAGAAAATTATCAGCTCAGACGCAAGTTCGATACCTGCCGGGTTCGGCAACATTCTTTCCAGGAGATTGATCGTGCAATCTGTTCCACTGTGATTCTATCCCTTTCGCTGATTCACGAAGGGCAGTTGTTGGTTTCCGGTAAAAGACTGTGCACTGTGCTGTATTGACAATATCTAACCAAAGAAATTGCCTTGATGCCAGATCATTTCATAAATGGCCTTGTCGATACCTAACCCATGAGGTTGTATTATGCAAGATGGCCTCGCTGAGGCAAAATAATAATAAAAAAAAAATGAATACGGAGTATAACATCTAAACCCGGCTTTGATTATTTTCGGCATACAGGTTGATATTGACAATAATCAACCCGCAAAATTGCCTTATGCCAAATTACTTTACAAACGGTCTCGCCTAGGCAAACTGAAAAATATCTCGAAGTGTAACTTCTAATCTACTTGGAATATTTTTGACAACTGTTAGCATACTGATAGATAATGTACCGATCTAACCAACGCGATTCCTGATTGTCCAATTTCTTTATTTCAGCCTCGGCAAGGTAAAACATTCACCCACTGACGCGGTCGTATAACCTTCAAACCGACGGGTATATTTTTATAATGTTTTGCATGCAGATGTAAATTGACAAGATCAAGCTAATGATATTGTCTAATGCCAGATAGCCTTATAAACAGCCTCACCGAGGCAATTTTTAAAGACTGATTACGGATGTATAACTTACAAACTGCTGGGAAAATTATGATAATTTTTCACATGAAGATAAACATCATCAAGGCGTAACCAAGGAGAATGTCTAATGCAAGATAAATAACCTCCCCAAGGTAATTTTTCAAAAACTGATTACATAAAATAACTTTAAAGCCGCAAAACAATTGCGCAAGCCGCAGTTATTGCACGAACTATAGCTCAGCAGACTGTAGAACTGCATGGTTGCTGTATTGCTCAAAAACATTGGTTGTGGGTACTTGATAAAACGGCCTCGTCAAGGCGGTTCAATCAATGTTTTGAGCAGAGATAAGAAAATATCACAAGTTTGTATCTTAAAATTTCCATATTGTTTTTTTTTGCCAAAAATTTGACAATGTATTTGTACAGGCGTGTTTTCGTGATGGTTGTTGCGGGGTCTACACCTTAGCATGAGTTAATTTCAATATAGGTTTTGTTGCTTTAACACGACTTCTGCCCCAGAATAGCTTCAAACAGCTATGTTCATTGGATCTATATGAGTTAAAATATCAATCAGACGCTAAATCAAATTATCAAAGCTACGCTCCATCAGCACTCTCAGTGCTTTGATTATTTTCTTCGTGGAATTTTTTAACCCTCACAAAATGTCTAGATAACTGCTTGATCTACGACTAGCATTGTTACCATAAAACATGTAATAACTTATTTTCTAAACGAAGAAATGATCTGGAGTTGCCAATTATCGAGTGTATTTGGGTCGAAGTCCCTGTTCGCAATAAAAAAAAAACAATTAATTGGAACTTTCTATAGGCCTCCAAATTCTATGAACGCAACTTGGACTGTAATTGAGGATTCCGTCGGTCTAGCATTTGACACGGATATTCAAAATATTCTGCTTACAGGTGATTTTAACCTTGATACCCTAAAAGAGAATTCTAACAGGAAGATTAGAGATTTGTGTCTGCAATTTAATCTTGAACAACTAATAGATGAACCATCTGATTATACAGAAAATTATTAATCAATTATTGATCTGATTTTCACTGTAAATAAGAATAATATTGTCTTAAGTGGTGTGGGGGAACCATTCCTCGAACAGAATATTAGATACCACTGCCCGGTATATTGTGTTCGTAATTTTACGAAAACAAAAAGCCCTTCTTTCAAGCGAAAAATTTACTTATTTGACAGGGGTAACTATCAGTCCTTTTCGAATGACCTGGCAAACACCGATTGGGACGCATTAATAAGTAATAATATTGATACATATGCAGAAAATGTAACAGAAAAGATTACTTCTATATCAGACAAGCATATTCCAAACAAAATAATTACAATTCGTAAAACTGATCCCCCTTGGCTCACAACTAATATAAAGAAACTTCTCCGGAAAAAGAAAAGATTATATGATAAATATAAAAAATCAAATAACTCCAATAACTGGGAGACATATAAAAGCTTTCGAAACCATGTCACCACAGAAATTCGCAAATCAAAACAGCTACAATTTGATAAATTATCTGAACGATTAACATGCTCTGAAACTGGCCCGAAAGATTGGTGGATAACATTAAAACAGTTTATTAAACCGGAACAGGTAAATACCATACCACCTTTGAATAGGGACGGTACCATTTATTCAGACGATAATGCCAAAGCTAATGCTCTAAACGATTGTTTTGCAGATCAGACACGTCTTGATGATAGTACAGCATCTCTTCCGCAAACTATGAACATATCTAATTATAACTTAGACTCACTTTCGTTTACCACTGAAGAGGTTGAATCAACCTTAAAATCACTCCCTCTCGGTACAGCAGCCGGCCCAGACTTGATTAATAATCGTCTCCTCAAGGAACTTTCACAGCCTCTTTCGCATCCTCTTGGTGACTTGTTCATCTTTTCAATACGTCATGGTAAAGTGCCACAACTTTGAAAACAAGAAAATGTCTCGCCAATACACAAGAAAAACGACCCATCTGAAATTTCAAACTACAGGCCTATTTCTCTCCATAGTACAGTTGGTAAAGTGCTAGAGAAAATTGTACATTAACACTTATTCAACTTTCTCCATGAACATAATACAATCTCAACTTTGCAATCAGGCTTTGTAACTGGCGATTCGACTGTAAACCAATTAGTTGATTTATATAATACCTTCTGCAAAGCTCTCGATGACGGTAAAGAAGTTCGTTCAGTATTTTGCGATATTAGCAAAGCTTTTGATAGGGTATGGCATAGGGGTCTGCTTTTCAAACTCAAATCTGCAGGAATAACTGGAAATCTTTTATCTTGGTTTGCTGACTACCTAAATGATAGACAACAACTCGTTGTGATACCAGGTGCTAGTTCAACATGGACTCATATTACCCCGGTGTCCCTCAAGGCTCGATTCTTGGACCCTTGTTGTTTATCTTATATATTAACGACATTGTTGAAGACATCAGTTCTTCTATAAGATTGTTTGCAGATGATACAAGTTTGTATATAATAGTGGACGACCCCATCCAAGCGGCTGAACAATTAAATTCAGACCTAGAAAAAGTAAATCGTTGGGCAAAACGGTGGTTAGTTACATTTAATCCAGGAAAATCAGAATCTATGCTATTCTCAAGAAAACACAACAAACCTTAACACCCACCTGTTTCAATGGACCAGAAGCAAATAACTGAAGTAACTACACACACGCACTTAGGTGTTATTTTTTTAGATGATTGTACTTGGCAAGATCATCTTGAACCTATAAAGACAAAAGCATGGAATCGTGTAAGTGTTATGCGGAAACTAAAATTTCAGTTAGATCGGAAATCTCTCCAGTCGATATATTATTCATTTATACGCCCACTTTTAGAATATGCCGACGTTGTATGGAATAACTGTACACAATGCGAAGCGAATGAGTTAGAAAAAAAGAAAACGAACTTGCACGAATAGTTTCTGGTGCAACGAAACTGGTATCAATTAATTCTCTTTTGTTAGAAACAGGCTGGGAAACACTGGCGTCCAGGAGGCAAAAGCACAAACTCACTTTATTCTATAAAATGCATAATGACATTACTCCTGAATATCTTTGTTCACTTGTTCCACCTACCGTTGGCAGTACATCGTCATATCCATTACGAAATGCTAATGATCTCCACACTCTACATACAAGATCACAACTTTACTATAAGTCTTTCTTGCCATCAGCTGTCCGAGAATGGAATGAACTTCCTGAGGACACTCGCAACTCGCCCAGTCTAAATATATTTAAAACTAGGCTAAACATGAATGTTACTATACCACCTCGATACTATTTCACAGGTAAAAGACGCGGTCAGATCTATCATTCTAGGCTAAGAACTAAATGTAGTTCTCTACGTCAGCACTTGTTCTCTAAGAACATTGTAGATTGCCCTCGGTGTGTTTGTGGATCCGTAGAGGACAAGCACCACTATCTCTTAGTATGTGAACAGTATACCGAACTTAGGCGTGAACTGTTCAGCCGTGTGTCAGTAATCTGCAATACAAATTTAAAATATCCTGCTTAACGGGAACCCTTCTCTCTCACTCGACCAAAACAACACCATCGTCCTCGCTGTACATGACTATATACTGAAGTCAAAACGTTTTCAATTAATTGATAACTTTGTTTTGAAACCAAGAACGATAAATGCTTTTCTTGAACTGGCGACGTACTTTTTTTTCTCATTAAAGAGTACGAGATAGAGACCAAGATCAGATTCAGTATAGTAGTTATCTCCACCCTTCCCCCGTCGAGCCTGATACACTTATACATGTATATGTATATTGACAATTTTTATCATGCTGTTTTCAGCTATTAAGTTTAGACCTCATAGTTGTTACAAATAGTATTAAATCACAATACATTTGTCATAATATTCTGATTATGACTCAGATCACTAGTAAGTTGCACTGATGTACTTTTGTATGGGAAACAGATTCAATAAAAGTCTAATGACTTTCTTCTGGATCCCGTTTGTATCTGCTGTTTCTATATGTACTCTTATGAATTGTATTGTTTAAAGTATACAAATGAAATAAAAGTTTAAACTAAAACATGTAATCATTCCTCATAAATCAACGTTCCTCAGTACTTTCAGTACTTTGATATCATTTCTTGGTAGGTACTTTACCAGTTCTGTCCGACTTTTACTGATACTGAGTTTAACTTTAAGCCTTTCAGAGTACATTTTTTCGATGTCACAAAATGTAGGCAAGATTTACCAGTCTATATAAAGTAATAATCAATGCATTAATAATAACGTTTGTTTGTTTGATTTGAGTTTTAACGTTCCCGTCAACACTGTATAGGTCTTTTAGTGGTACTAATATCGGGGTGGTCTTAAAGCGAAATTCTACTGTATTGGTATATGTGTATACATCTGTATGCCCGTTATTAATTACTAAATTGAAACTGTTTAATTCAACAGGGGCTGATAAATGATTCCGACGTAAGTTTATCAACATTAAAGGATGAAGCGCTAGTCCCAAAAACAGCTGATGACAATGGCAATGATGGTGAAAAGCAAAATACGCACGCTACCCAAGAAATACAGAGAATACCCAAACAACAGGGTAATTATTTTTCCTTTGAACCTTAATTAGATTCGTATACCTAACACGTTGGTGTTGGAGTATTTTGTTGTACTGTCCAGTCTCTGACCATCCATCCATACGCACTTTGCTTACGATCTATATCTGCTTGAGTATTTCTACACGAATTTAAGTGTTTTCGCGGCCTCCATAACTCAAGCGGCCTCGATAGCTAAATTGTTTGCGCGTTCGACTTATGAGCGAGAGGTTGTGGGTTCTTATCAGGCCCCAGGAGGCGAGGTGTGCCCTTGAGTAAGGCACGTAATGGGGACTTATGCCACTGTCCCACTCCATATAGGTGCAAATGGGTAGCAGTGGTGATAACATCCGGAATGAATGTTCGAGACCGATTCAAATAAACTTAAAGCTTTCATCGCAATCGAACTAAACTAAATTAGTATTTTAGTATTAACTATGTGTTTCACCGAAGGGGATGGGACATATTGTTTATGTGGCGGGTCCCGTTTGCGTCGGCGTCGGTGTCAGAAGTGACATTTTGTTGTACTGTATCTCCTGAATCGACTGACGGATTCTTTCTAAACTTCCATGTTTATCTTCATTGGGATGGGGGGGAGACATGAATACAGGTACTATTACCATGACCTTATTTGTCACAGGCTGAAAAATGCCACATGTTGGCTAAGGCTGGCACGATTAATAGAATAATCGATTATTCAGTCGATGAATTCCACAAAAATGATTATCATTACTGATTTGCTTGCAATTGATTTATTGCTATGTACAATTACTGCCTAAAGTTGTGCCTAAAATAGCTATATGGGTGGCAAAAAGTGCAGACCCAGATGAGCAAACAGTGCAGACCCAGATGAGACGCCACAGAACGGTTCTTATCTGAATCTACACTGTTTGCTCAGGTCTGTCTGCTCAAATCATATGGGAAAGTACAGCATATGGTAGGAGTCACGCTCAGACAGAAAGCCAGACAGGTAAAATTATGACCAAATCTTCAGTAATTACTAATCGATTATCGATCGCAATGACAGGGATGATAATCGATTATCTTTTCAGCTCCGATTAGCCAGCCCTAATGTTGGCCCCAAATAACTTGTGTGCACCTTATCTCCTAAAAGAATTTTTTATTTGGCTCGAAGTTTGCCCACTGTATCATTGCAACCGACCGAAACGTTGGTTGTTTTTTTGGGGCCATGACCTTATTTTCAATTCACAGAATCTCTCAAAAACATAATTAGCTTGTCTGCACCCTATCTCTTGAATGAATTGATAAACTTTAGTCAAAGTTGGTACCATATATCATTGCATCCTACGAAAGACTTGAATAAATTTTTGTGACTTTTGGAGCCTGAATTTTATGGTGAATTTCATTGCCTTCACTTTTGTTCAGTATTTAAATTCTTCTCTTCCATACTTGCAATGCTTTTAGTACCCAATTCCGTAAAATTATTCTTCGATATTAAAAGATTGGGTAGAACATAAATTTATACAACAGACTACTTGCATGGTAGTTAACTCATTCACGGTTGATAACTTTGCTTCCCTCTTTAATTGTATGCCGGCGGATCAGGCCTCAGATTCTATGTTGGTTCCAGCGTAAAGACTGTAATGTAGGTTGGTACTTGATGCTTTGTCTCTGTTTGGGCCCATCAGAGTCTGACTGTTGGTTTTCTTGTGCTCCAGCATTTCCGTGGTTTATTGCTGTCAAGTTCTCACCGTAGCTTCATCCATCTCTGTGGTTGTTTGATTTTTATGTTCTCGGAGATGTTGCACTGATGAGTTAGAAAGCCTTCATGCGGGCTGAATAAATTATTTGTCTAAATCGCGACGGATATAAGGGCGAGCATTGCGGCCGCGTAAAATCGATTTAAGCCCCCCCACCCCCCCCCCCACCCCCACCACAGTGAAATTCGTTTCACTTGTTTTTTTTTTTTTTTTTTTTTTCGTATATCACAAAGGGAGAGGAATCCGGCCATGGTTAAAGTTTATCGTTAAATTTTCGGAAAACAGGTCGAAGTTCAAAGGTCATAGCCATAAGTCAATAGGTTTGATATAAATGGAAGGACTTGTCCCAAGGAACACACATGTGAACTTTGAAAACCGTATTGTTTCTAAAATGAGAAACCAAACATTTTTTTAAACAGGCGTTTTTCATATGAAACAAAGGGAGATAAATCAGTAAAATTACGGACCTTGGTAAGAATGTGACCATACTGATCCACAGTAGAAGAAAAACAAAGACCAGGAATCGATGCAATTAACTTACTCCACCCATCAAAGACACCAAAGGGAAAGAAACACAAACATTAAGCGACCAGACCATAATGGAAACCTAAACAAAGGAAGGCCATAAGGACATTTACTTTCCCACAAAATGGCCATATGGCCATCCAAAATAAAAAGACACAAGTGATATACACACAGTAAGTAACAAACAACACCATAAATAAATCGCTACAGAAGAACCGCCTTGGAACGGTCAGTGAAATGATTTCCACTGGGGGCTTAAATCGATTTTACGTGGCCACAATCCTCGCCCTTACTTCCGTCGCGATTTAGACAAATAATTTGTTCAGTCCGCATGGTGGCCTCCTAACAGACCTGTGTCGAGTTTCATCAGGCTAGGACAACTACGTTTCGAAATATGGCCAAGGCTAAACTTCGGACCTTGGTAAGAATGTGACCATACTGATCTTCAGACCTGTGTCGAGTTTCATGAGGCTAGGACAAAACGTTTGGAAATATGGCCAAGGCTAAAGTTTTTCGTTACATTTTCGAAAAATAGGTCAAACTTCAATATTCAAAGTCAAATCCCAAACAGCATGGTATCAATTGAAAGATCTTGTCCAATAGGAACATCCTTGTGAAGTTTGAAGGTTGTATTGTTAGCGGTGTTAAAATGAGTAAGAAAAACGTTTTTAGTTCACCAGAGCCCAACCCCCGTGGGCACTTATGGGATAGGCAGTTGTCCGTCGTCGTCTGTCGTCGGCTAACGTCGTGTGATGTCAACACTTTCAAACGACATCTCCTCTGAAGCCACTGGTCCGATTGGACCAAAATTTCATCTGTAACATCCTTGGGCTGGGTGATTGAAAGTTTGTATTTTTATTAAATTTGGCTCTTTGTTTGGTTACTACTGCAACTAAGAGTTTCTATAGACTTTTAATGGGGAAGATTTAACAATGTCATTAGCTGCATAGCATTTGCAGATATTTTGACAAAACTTTCATACAAATGTTCCTTAAGCGATCTACTATCTGCCATATGATTTTAGACCCACTGCTCATTTTTATTGGTTGCCATGGAAGCCAAAATCCCCAAACATAGACAAAAATACTTAAAAAAAATTAATCTCCTCAGAAACCATATGCTCTATGAGGCCGAGACTTTTTGAAAATATTCACCAAATTTTCCTCAACAGGTTTTTTGTTTTTCAGCTCACCGGAGGTGCTTGTTGTCCGTTGTCCTCGTATGTTGTATGTTGTCGTCTGGCGTCATCACTTTCAAACGACATCTCCTCGGAAACGATTGGGCCCAAATTTCATCTATGGGGGATTGAGAGTTTTTTTTATGAAATTCGGCTCTTACATTTGGTTGCTATGGCAACTTAGAGTTTCCATAGACTTATAATGTGAAAATTGAAAAATGGCATTAACTGTCAAGCCTTTGCAGATATCTTGACAAAACTTTCATAGAAGTATTCCTAATGCAAGCTACTATCTGCCATGTGATTTTAGGCCTACTGCTCATTTTTACTGATTGCCATGGAAACCAAAATGAAAACAAAATAGAAAATATACTTGAAAATTATCTCCTCAGAAACCCCATGTTCAATGGGGCTGAGACCTTATGGAAATATCTACCGTATTTGCTTTTACAGGTTTTGTGTTTTTATGAAAATCGGCCCTTTAGTTTATTGCTATGGCAACTTTAGAATTCCCATTGACTTGTAGTGGGGAAAAGTGAAAAATGGCATTTACTGCCACACCTTTGCAGATAAATTGACAACTTTTAATAGAAGCATTTTTAAGCAATCATCTTTCTGCCATTTTGGGCCTACTGCTCATTTCTGCTTGTTGCCATGGAAACCAAAATGAAAAAAAAATAAAATAAAAATAAGAAAATCATCTCAAAAACCATATGTTTGTGAGACTGAGACCTTTGGAAAATATTCACCATATTTGCCTTTACAGTTTTTATGTTTTTGATGAAATTCCATTTTTAGATTGGTTACTATGCCAACTTAAGAGTTTGCATAGACTTATAATGCGGAAAATTGAAAAATGGCATTAATTGCCAAGCCTTTGCAGATATTTTGACAAAACTGCCATAGAAATGTTCCTTAAGCAATCATCTATCTGCCAAAAGATTTTAGGCCTATTGCTCATTTTTGCTGGTTGCCATGGAAACAAAAATGAAAAACAAAATAGAAAAAATATACTTAAAACATCAGCTCCTCAGAAACTATACGCTCTATGAGGCTGAGGCTTTATAGAAATATTCACCATATTTGCCTTTTACAGGATTCATGCAGTCGACTGAACAAATTATTTGTTTAAATCGTGACGCAAATAAGGGCGAGGATTGCGGCCATGTTAAATCGATTTAAGCCCCCGAGTTGAATTCGTAACTGATCGGTCCAAAGCGGTTCTTCTGTCGCGGCTTGTTTTTGTTATGGTTTTTCGCTTATATTATTTTGTTTTGGATAGCCAGTCGTCCATTTTGTGGGAAAGAAACTGTCCTTTTGGCTTTCCGCTATTGATGTTTCCATTAGGGTCTAGTTGTTTCATGTTCGCGTTTCTTTCCCCTTGGTCTCTGATGGGAGCTGTGGGTTAATTGTATTGATTCCTGATCATTGCCTTCACTTCTATTTTGTGTTGTTGATGAAATTCGGCTTTTTAGTATGGTTGTTTTTGCGACTTAGAATTTCCATTGACTTGTGATGGGGAAAATTGCAAAAATGGCATTCTCTGCCAAGTGTTTGCAGATATTTTGTCAAAACTTTCATAGATGCTTTTTTAAGCAATCATCTATCTGCCATATGATTTGAAGCCAACTGCCCAATTTCGCTAGTTGCCATGGAAACAAAAATGAAAAAGAAAAGAAAAACAATACTTAAAAAGATATCTGCTTAGAAACCACATGCTCTTTGAGGCTCAGACTTTATGGAAATATTCACCGTATTTGCCTTTACAGGTTTTGCGTTTTTGATGAACTTCGACTCTTTAGTTTGGTTGCTTTGGCAACTTAGAATTTCATTGACTGGTAATGGGGAAATCTGAAAAAATGGCATTTATTGCCACGTCTTTGCAGATATTTTGACAAAACTTCCAGAGAAATAGTTTAAAACAATCATCTATCTGCCATATGATTTAAGGCTAACCGCCCACTTTTATTGGTTGCCATCGAAACCAGAATTACCCCGAAATAAAAAAAACAAAACAAAAAACTTAAAAACTTCTCAAAAACCATGTGCTCTGTGGGGCTGAGACTTTATGCAAATTGTTTTACCATAATTACCTGAACGCGGCCGAAGTAAGGGCGAGGATTGTGGCCACGTAAAATAGATTTAAGCCCCCCCCCCAGTGGAAATCTTTTCACTGACCGTTCCAAGGCGGTTCTTCTGTGGCGATTTATTTATGTTGTTGTTTGTTACTTACTGTGTGTATCACTTGTGTCTTTTATTTTTGGATGGCCATATGGCCATTTTGTGGGAAAGTAACTGTCCTTATGGCCTTCCTTTGTTTAGGTTTCCATTATGGTCTGGTCGCTTAATGTTTGCATTTCTTTCCCTTTGGTGTCTTTGATGGGTGGAGTAAGTTAATTGTATCGATTCCTGATCTTTGTTTTACTTCTACTTTGTGCGTTTTTAGCTCACCAGAGCAGAAGGCTCCGGGGGAGCTTATAGGATAGGCAGTTGTCCTGCGTCTGTGTCTGTGTCTGCATCGTCGTCTGGCGTCAACACTTTCAAACGACATCTCCTCTGAAACCACTGGGCCGATTGGGCCCAAATTTTATCTGTAGCATCCGTGGGAAGGGGGATTGGAAGTTTTTTGTTTTTATGAAAATCGGCCTATTAGTTTGGTTATAATGGTGAAAATTGAAAAATGACATTTACTGCCAAGCCTTTGCAGATATTTTGACAAAACTTTTATAGAATTACTCCTTGTGCTAACTTCTTTTAGCCATATGCTTTTATGCCAACCTGGGAGGGCCTCAGGGTGTACCGGGGCCTTGCCCCACCCCATCGAGTGCATAAAAGGCAATATATCTCAGAAACCATTCAGATCCCCACCCCTTAAGTATATATATTCTTGTTTCTTATGATAAGACGTATTCAGTGACATCCCCTGGGATGTGCCGGGGCCATGCCTCACCTCCTTCACTTTGTAAAAGTCCCAATATCTCAGAAACCATTCAGATCCCCACCCCATAAACCATATATATTCTTGTTCCGCATGATAAGACACATTCAGTGACACCAACCTAGGGGTCCCCTGGGATGTGCCCGGGACATGCCCCTTCCCCTCAACTTTTAAAAGGCCCAATACCTCAGAAACAATTCAGGTCCCATCCCCTAAACCATATATATTCTTGTGGCTTATGATAAGACACATTCAGTGACACTAACATTTGGGTCTCCCGGTGTGCGCTGGGGCCATGCTCCACCATTCCACTTCATAAAATGCCATATATCTCAGAAAGCATTTAGATCCCCACCCCTAAACTATATATATATTCTTGTTTCTTATGATTAGACGCATTCAGTGACACCAATCTGGTTGTCCCCTAGGATGTGCCAGTGCCATGCCCCACCCCCTCCACTTCGTAAAGGGCCCAATATCTCCGAAACCGTTCAGATCCCCACCCCTAAACCATATGATTCCTTGTTCCTTATGATAAGACGCATTCAGTGATACCAACCTAAGGGTCTCCCGGGCCGCACAGGGGCCATGCCCCACCCCTCCACTTCATAAAATAAAACGCGATATATCTTGGCAACCATTCAGATCCGCACCCCTAAACCATATATATTATTGATTTCTTTCTTCCAGTCAGCATCACAAGATGGATGTCACTTAGTTGTTCGACGAATTAATAGATTCCTGAAGAAACCTAAGGGCCGAAAATTTGAAAAAGAGTGATTTTTAATTCATAGACTATATATTATTGTGGTTTATGATAAGACACATTCAATGATACCAACCTTGGGGTCTCCCTTTGTGCGCTGGGGCCATGCCTCACCATTCCATTTATAAAATGCCATATCTCAGAAACAATTTAGATCCCCACCCCTAAACTATATATATTCTTGTTTCTTATGATAAGACACATTCAGTGACACCAACCTGGGGGTCCCCTAGGATGTGCCGGGGCCATGCCCCACCCCCTCCACTTGTAAAAGGACCAATATCTCAGAAACCGTTCAGATCCCCGCCCTTAAACCATATAAATTCTTGTTCTTTATGTTAAGACGCATTCAGTGATACCAACCTAAGGGTCTCCCGGGCCGCACAGGGGCCATACCCCAACCCTCCACTTCATAAAACGCGATATATCTCTAAAACCATTCAGATCCCCACCCTAAAACCATATTTATTCTTGTCGCATTCATTGACACCAACGTTGTTTCAACGGCGATTCAACGTTGAGTGCCTGTTACTAGTTGGTTTTTGTTTGGATTGCGGTTTAACGTCCCAATCAATACTATTTAGGTCATTTTGGAGACGTTGCTTCCAATATTGTGGGACTTCTACCCGACATTAAGTCCTCTGGGATGTGCCTGGGCCATGCCCAGCCCACTCCACTTCGTAAAAGGCCCAATATCTCAGAAACCATTCAGATCTCCACCCCTAAACCATATATATTCTTGTTCCTTATGATTAGAGACATTCAGTGATACCAACCTAGGGGTCTCCAGGGATGTGCTGGGGCCATGCCCAACCTTTCCACTTCATAAAATGCCATATATCTCTGAAACTTTTCAGAACCCCACCCCTAACACATTTAAATTGGTTTTCCCTATAAGAAGACTCATTCACTCGTATCAGCCTGGGGTCTCTTTGTGCTAGGGCAAAGTGCTGATGCCATGGCTCGCCCCTCCACTTCATAAAATGCCATATTTCTCAGACACCATTATGATCACCACCTCATAATCATGTACATCGACTGCTTAGTGCAATAACGTTGTAAGTGCAAAAAGGCAACTTTTCAGGAGAGACAAAAAACTGTTTTATTAAAGAATGGCATAGAAAACCTACTATAAGCTGGCTCCTTAACTTCATGGCGATTTCTTTCATTTGTGTGTGATGTTTATTGTTTAATAAATGGCATTTGAAAAGAAATATTTAGCATTTAAGGGTTGATACACCATTTCTGCGCCGAGTGTTTTTGGTGCAAAAACGGTGTAAGTGCATTCAGCACTAAAACGGTGTAAATGTACAAACCTTATTTCTTTGCCTTTTAAACGGTAAAGCAGTAAATTAAAGGCACTGGGTGGGTAATAGGCCACATTTTATACATTCTGCATGGTACTTACATGCTTATTCTGAAATATCAAGCAGCAGGATTCAATATTTTTGAGGTATTAAAAAACTTTGTGCAAAATTGGGGTAAGTGCACTTACACTGTTTTTGCGCCAACGTTTTTTTCTAAAAGTCAGAGCAAAAACGGTGTAACTGACAAAAATATTTCCAAAATGCTGAAATAAATCATGATTTAGGCAGCATACAGCTGCAGTACATATTTACCAAGTGTGTCAAGTCCTAAGGCACCCATTCATGAAAAAAAAACTATTTTGGCCAAAATGTCAGTTACACCGTTATTGCACTCAGCAGACGACATGTATATAATTGTTCCTTATGACTAGTCAAATTCAGTCACAACAACTTGGCGGTCCACAGGGGCCATTCCTCTCCTCTTCATTTCATAAGAGGGCCTCGATCATTTCTCGGAAACTGTTCAGATCCGCACCTCTAAACAATATATTTTCTTGGTCCTTATGATAAGACACATTCAGCGACAATAATCTTGGCTTTCCTGGGGTTTGCCAGGGCCACGCTCCAACCCCTCCACAGCTTAAAAGGACTTCTATCATAGGAACTGTACACATCCCCAGCCCTAAACAATATATATTCTTGTTCCTTATGATAAGACGCATTCAGTGATACCAACCAGGGCTCTGTTGGGTCCATGTCCCAATCCCTCCTCTTCATAATATTTCAGCTACAGAATCCACATGGGTGCTCATTTGGATATGGGGGTTTGTTTGGGAGACTTTATAATCAATAAATTAAAACCTCAAACCATACATGGCTGCAAGTGGGCAGTGCCCGCCTGAGCTCTGGTGAGCATAGTGGCCCATGGGCCTCTTGTTTTTTTATGAAATTCGGCTCCTTAGTTCGGTTACTATGGCAACTTAGACTTTCCATAGACCAGAAATGGGGAAAATGGAAAAGATGCAATTAATGTCAAGCCTTAGCAGATATTTTGGCAAAACTTTCATAGCAATGTTCTTTAAACAATTTTCTATCTGTCATATGATTTTAGGCCTACTGCTCATTTTTACTGGTGGCCATAAAAAAAAAAAAAATAATAAAAAAAAAATAGAAGAACACTATTTAAAAAATCATCTCCTCATAAACCATATGCCCTATGAGGCTGAGACTTTATGGATATATTCAATATATTTGCCTTTACACGTTTTGTGTTTTTTTAGCTCACCTGTCACGAAGTGACAAGGTGAGCTTTTGTGATCACATTTTGTCCGTCGTGCGTCCATGCGTCCGTGCGTGGGTCAGTAAACAACTTCAAGTAAGTATATCTCTATTAGTCCATGGCCAATCTTGATTAAATTTCACGAGAAGCATCATCGGGTAGGGGGAAAGGTTGCGTAAGGTTTAGTGCTTATCGGATTGGAATTATGGTTGCCATGGCAACATATATCTCCCATAGACTTACAATGGGAAAACTTTTTAAAAAAGCTTCTTCTCTGAAGCCAAAGGGCCCGGAGCTTAGATATTTAGCTTTTAGCAACATCAAGTGGTCACCTATATAAATCCTGCCAATCATGCCCCTGGGGTTCAAAGTGACCCCACCCCGGGGCTACTAAGCTCCCATAGACTTATAATGGATAAAAGGCTTCAAAACTTTTTCTTCTCTGAAATCATGAAACACAGTGCTTAGGTATTTAGTATGTTGCAACTTAAAATAGTTACCTACATAAATCCTGCTAACCATAACCCTGGGGCCAAATTTTGCCACCTCCCGGGGCTCATCAGTTCCCTTAGACTTATAAGGCGAAAAACTTCAAAAATCTTCTTCTCTGAAACCACATGGCATGTAGCAACGGCAAGTGGTCACCTACATAAATCCTGCCAATCATGCCCCTGGTGTCCAAATTGGCCACGCCCTGGGGCCCCTTAGCTCCCATAGACTCATAATGGAAAAAAGTTTCAAAAATCTTCTTCTCTGATACTATTAAGCCCAGAGCATAGATATTTAGTATCTAGCAACATATAATAGTCACTTACATAAATCATGCCAACCCTGCCCCTGGGGTCAAAATTGGCAACTCTGAGTTCATCCGCTCCCATCGACTTAAAATTCTTTTTCTCTGAAACCATAAAGCCCAGAGCTTAGATATTTATTATGTAGCAACGTCAAGTGACCACCTGCATAAATCCTGCCAATTATGCCCCTGGGATCCAAATTGGCCACACCCCGGGACTCTTTAGCTATAATAGACTTACAATTGGAAAAACTTCAAGAATATTCTTTTCTGAAACCACAGGGCCCATAGCTTAAATAAATAGCATGAAGCAACGTCAAATGGCATAAATCCTGCCAACCATGCCCCTGGGGACAAAATTGGCCACGCCCATGGGCCCATTAGCTCCCATAGACTTATAATGGAAAGAAAAACTTCAAAAATCTTCTCCTCTGAAACCATAAGTCCAATTAGGTATTTAGTATATTGCAACATGAAATGGTCATCTTAAGAAATCCTGCCAACCATGCCACTTAGGCCAAATTTGTTCACGCCCATGGGCCCATTAGCTACCATAGACTTAAAATGGAAAAAGGAACTTAAAATGAAAAAATACAAAAACTTAAAAAATCTTCTTCTCCGAAACCATAAGACCAAGAGCTTCGGTATTTAGCATGTTGCAATGTCGAGTGGTCGCCTACATGAATTCTGCCAATCATGCCCCGGGTGTCCAAATTGGCCAAATCCTGTGGTCCCTTAACTCCAGTAAACTAATAATGAAAAAAAAAGCTTCAAAAATCTTCTCTGAAACCATGAAGTACAGACCTTAGATATTTAGTATATAGCAACATAAAAGAGCTGTGGGTTGATTGTATCGATTCCTGATCATTGCCTCTACTTCTTTTTTTTATACTGGAAAAAAAACTTCAAAAATCTTCTTCTCCGAAACCATAAGGCCCAGAGGTTAGATATTTAGTATGTAGCAATGTCAAGTGTTCTCCTACACTAATGATTTTCTAGTACACAGGAGAGCGATATAGGGCCCTCTTGTTTTTTATGCCCCCGCTATTCGAAGAATGGTGGAAAGGGCATAAAGCGTTGCCCCTGTCCGTCCCTCCGTGCGTGCGTGCCCGCCTGCGTCCGAAACTTAAACGCGGTCATTAACTTCCTTATTTCTCAATGAATTTTAAAATTACTCAGCGGAAAAGTGTAAACCATCATGAGACAAAGTGTCATGTGCAAAACCAAGGTCCATACCTCCAAGGTCAACGTCATACTTAGAGGTCAAAGGTCAAAAAAGGGTCCGAAACTTAAACGTTGTCAATAACTTTCTTATTTCTGGATGGATTTTGAATTTACTTTGTAGAAATATCAATCATCATGAGACGATGTGTCACGTGCAAAACCCAGGTCCGTACCTCCAAGTCAAGGTCATACTTAGAGGTCACAAGTCATAAAAAGGGTTCTAAACTTAAACGCAGTCCATAACTTACTTATTTCCGGATGGATTTTGAAATTACTTTGAAGAAATGTTAACCATCATGAGACGATGTGTCACGTGCAAAACCAAGGTCCGTACCTCCAAGGTCAAGGTCATACTTAGAGGTAAAAAGTCAAAACAGTGTCCGAAACTTAAACGCAGTCAATAACTTACTTTTTTCTGGATGGATTTTGAAACTACTTTGAAGAAATGTTAACCATCATGGGACGATGTGTCACTTGCAAACCCAGATCTGTACCTCCAAGGTCAAGGTCTTACTTAGAGGTCATAGGTTAAAAAAATGGTCCGAAACTTAAACGCAGTCAATAACTTTCTTATCTCTGGATGGATTTTGAAATTACTTGGCAGAAATGTTGGCGATCATGAGACAATCTGCCTGACACAAAACCAAGGTCCTTACCGCCAAGCTCAAGGTCATACTTAGTTACTCAATAACTTTCTATGGATGAATACGAACATCAACATATTTTCAGAAGGGGCATCCGTGTCCGATGGAGTAATTTATAGTTTTAGTTTGGTTGCTGTGGGAAGTAAAGTGTTTCCAAAGACTTATAATGGGGAAAATTAAAAAATGACATTTACAACTATCAAGATATTTTATCAAACTTTCATAGTAATATTCCTCAAACAGAACAGAACAGAACTTTATTTTCAGTAAATCTCAGGCTACAAAAGTTAAAATATGAGAAAAAGTATGTCTACAATGTTTTAAATACATTTGAATAATGTTCTATCTGCCATATGATTTTAGGCTTATTGGTTGCCACAGATTGGCAGTTGTCAATTGTCGTCTGTTGTATTGCAATTATAACACATTCATGCAACACCTTTGAAGCCACTAGGCTAATTGGGTCCACATTTAAATGTAGCGTCCTTGGGCGCAGGGCTTCCATGGTTTGGTAAAATACATGGCTGCCAGTTGGCAGTGCCCCGTCCCGAGCTCTGTTGATCCCATGGGCCTCTTGTTTGTTTTAAACGGAGAGAAAATGGGAGATAATTCATTCAAATTGCATGATGTGGTTATAGATCTTAGAAAGATTGTAGCTTTTGTGATGCTGAGTAGGTGGGCGAATGTTCATGAAGGTAGGCTAAATATTTCCGGAAATATGTTTCCGGTTAAATTTAAAAAAAAATAGGTCAAAGGTCAAGGTCACAGTTAAAAATGTTTGGTATAAATGGAAAGGTCTTGTCCCAAGAAACATCCGTATGAAGTTTGAAGGCTGTGTTATTAAAGTGTTGAAATGAGAGGGAAAACTGTTTCATAAAAATAGAAAAGGGGAGATAATTCAGCCAAAATCAACAATACAATTATGGCATTTGTCAGAATGTAGCTCTTGTGCTGGTGCACATGTGTATGAAGTTTCATGAGGCTAGGTCAAATACTGTTGAAGTTATAGCCAAAGTTAAGGTTTTTCGGAAAGACAAAAACACTGCAGACGCCAGAGTGATGACAATAGCTCGAATGTGTTTCTTCGAAAAACGGACGAGCTAAAAATCGAGTAATAAATTCGTTGCATGTTTATATTTTTCTGAGTTTATTAGCTCACCTGGAGCAAATAAGCTTATGCCGTGGCCTGTTGTCCGTCGTCCGTCAGTCCATCGTTAGCTTTTCACACTTTCGACATCTCCTCCCGAACCGGAATTTAGATTAAGCTGATATCTAGTATGAGGCATCTTGGTGACATGGAGATTCAGACTTGGTCAAATGGTTCCGTTTGGATTTCCAGGATGGCCGCCATGGCGGTCATCTTGAAATTTTTCAAACGACATCTCCTCCCTAACCAAAAGTCGAATCGAGCTGAAACTAGATGGGAGGCATTGGGTTACATGGAGATTCAGATTTGCTAAAATCATTCCACTCCGATATCCAAGATGGCCGCCATTGCGATCATCTTGCAATTCTTCAAATAGCATCTCCTCCATAACCAAAGGTGGAATTGAGCTGAAATGTGATGGGATGCTTCGGGGTGACATGAAGATTCTGATTTGCTAAAATGGTTCCGTTCTGATTTCCAAGATGGTCACAACAGCGGCCATTTTGAAATTCTTCAAACGACATCTCCCGCCGAAGCAAAGGTTGAAACTTGATGGACATGGATATCTAGATATGCTAAATCGTTCCGGTCTGATATCCAAGATGGCCACCATGGCTGCCATCTTGAAATTCTTCAAACGACATTTCCTCCCTAATCAGAGGTCTGTTCAAGCTGGAAATTGATGTAAGCCATCGGGGCGATATGCCGATTCAGATTTGCTAAAATCATTCCATTCCGATATCCTAGATGTCCGCCATGGTGGCCATCTTGAAATTTTTCGAACGACATCTCCTGCCGAACCGGCGGTTATATCAAGTTGAAACTTCTTGGAAGGCTTCGGGGTGAAATGGCGATTCAGACTTCTCAAAGGTTTATAGACGTCATTCTGATTAAATTTCAGAATTCAATATTGGACTTAAATTTCTTCTGCAACAAGGTCTATCGGAACCTGAATTTTATGTTGATTAAGTATATAAATTCAGAAAAATATATAACCGCAACGACTTCAGCACCCAATTTCGTAAAATCATTCTTCGATATAAAAAGATTGGGTACATCATAAATGTTATACGACAGACTGCATGCATGGAAGTTAACCCAATCACGGTTCACAACTTTGCTTCCCTCTTTAATTGCCCGTCGGTGGGTCAGGCCTCAGATTCTATTGACGGTTCCAGCGTAAAGGATTATTGAGCATTAGAGAGATCTAATTCAAGGTAATGTTGGTTGGTACCTGATGCTGTGTCTCTGGTCGGGCCCATCGGAGTCTAACTGTTGGTTTTCTTTTGTTTGCCTCAGCATTTCAGTGGTTTCTTGCTGTCGAGTCCTAACCGTTGTTTCATCTCTGTAGTTGTTTGATTACTTGTGTTCACGGAGACGTTGCACTGATGAGTTAGGAGGCATTCATGCGGACTGAACAAATTATGTGTCTAAATCGCGACGGAAGTAAGGGCGAGGATTGTGGCCACGTAAAATCGATTTTAGCCCCCCCCCCCCCCCCCCCCCCGGTGGAATTCGTTTCCTCTGACCGTTCCAAGGCGGTTTTTCTGTCGCGGTTTATTTTTGTTATGGTTCGTCTTTGGGTGTTTGTGTCGCTTATATTACTTTATTTTGGATAGCCTGTTGGCTTTCCGCTATTGATGTTTTAATTAGGGTTTGTTGTTTCATGTTTGTGTTTCTTTCCCTTTGGTGTCTGTGAAGGGAGCTGTGGGTTGATTGTGTATCGATTCCTGAACATTGCCTCCACTTCTATTTTGCTTACATCGTTCTGTTCCGATATCCAAGCTGGCATCTGTGGTGGCCATCCTATAATTCTTCAAATGACATAGAGATTAACATTTGCTAAATTGTTCTGTTCCGATATCCAAGATGGCTGCGCAAGGAGGACATCTTGTATTTCTTCAAAAGGCATCTCCTCCCGAACCAGAGGTCAGATCTAGCTGGAACTTGCTGGGAGGCATTGGGGCGACATGGAAATTCGGATTTGCTAAAATTATTCCATTCCAATACACAAGATGGCTACCAAGGCGGCCATCCTGAAATTCATCAAATGACATTTCTTCCCGAACCATGGGTTTGACTGAGCTGAAACTTGATGGGAGGCATTGGGGCGACAAGGAGATTCAGATTTGCTAATAATTTTCGGTTCCGATATCCAAGATGACTGCGCAAGAAGAACATCTTGTATTGCTTCAACCGAACCATAGGTCCGATCTAGCTGAAACTTGATGGGAGACATACGGGCGACATGGAAATTTCGGTTTGCTAAAATTGTTCTGGCCAGCTTGTAAATTTTCAAACTAAATCAAGTTGAATTGAGCCGAAACTTGATGGAAGGCATTGGGTAGACATGGAGATTCAGGCTTCTTAGTACCATTCTGTTCTGATATTCAGAATGGCTGCCGATGTTGGCCAACTTGGAAATCTCCAAAACACATCTGCTACCGAATGGTCTGTTGCATTGTGTTCAAGTTGGTGGGAGGCATTTGGATGGCATGGAGATTCAGAATTCCTAAAATTGTTGCATTCTCATATCCCAGATGGCAGCCATCTTGAGATTCTTCAAAGCATTTGTGTAGTAAATGCATATAAGATTTACAGGGAGGAGCAGCTCAGGAGTAGTCAGTATATGTCAAACTCGCTGAGTCCACAAGAAGATTTGGTATTGTGGCTTTTTTGCAAGCCTCCATATGCACCATAGCTGTGTTTGTGTTACAGTTGTATTCGCAAGATTGGTTGACTTTGTTTAATTTTTTTATTACAGAACATGCCAAAAGGCAGGTGCAGACAATAGCTCTTGCCTACCATAATATACACTTCCACTCTGCATCAACATCATCTCTTCCTGAATCCTAAATCAGATTAAGTTGTTCAGAAACTTAATCAGAAGCATCAAGTTAACATGCAGATTAAGAATTGCTAAAGGTAATGTGGTCTAATAGACACAATGGCCACCAAGGCACAATGTAATATATGATCAGCCTCATCCAGGTGAGCGATTCTGGCCCACTTGAGCCTCTAGTTTACTAGGTCACCATAACATTCGGGTTCCGATAAATCTTTTTGCAAAAGAGATTAAAGTCCAACATTGAATTTTGAAACTATTTCGGAATGACCCTAGCATGTATGGTTCCTCAGATATGATACATCCTGTAGTGCGTGACGGACGGACGGACGGACGAACAAAGCAAAAGCAATATGCCCCAACAACTTGGGAGGAAAATGGCGCCTATAATACTTAGAAAAGACTTTGCGAAGTTTACGATACCGATACCGACCAAGCCCACACTACGACGAGTGATCAGCAAACCCGGGATCAGCCTGTGCAACCACAGAGTTTGACCAGAGTGTTTGATGTTGCTTTTTAATAGTCCTGGTCCCGAGGTTATAAAACTTTTTTCATGCTCATCTCAGCTGAGCATGAAATTTGTTATGCTAATAACTATTAATATACAAACAAATCCGGCAATTTTCCTGCCCAGACCAGCACAGAATGACATTTATCCGACTCATAAATTTTAAATGCCAACATTTAAAAATTTATGAGCAGGATAAATTTCATGCCCAAGTGAGTTGAGCATGAAAAAAGATTTATAACTTCGGGGCGTGATTCTGTAGAAGGTTCTACGAACAGCGCATAATCTGAGCAGTCTGTCGCTTAATTATTATTGTTAGTTTTGTCATCGGCAGGCCCTTTAGCTTTAAAAAATATGTCTTTTATTTGCTATCTGTTTTTAGTTCAACCTGTGCCAAAACCACGGAAGAGCCTAGTGTTAAAGTCAAAAGAGGAGCCTGAAAGAAAGAGAATTCCAGCTCGCAGAGACAGTGGATTTTCACAACCAATAAATCTTAACACTCCTAAGGATCACACTCGGCCATTGTCTCCTGGTGCAAAAATGGATAAACCAAAACCCAACACAAAGCTCAAGATTCTTCCACAACAGCCTAAGATTTCTCCCATCCAGGCAAAGATAACCGGCCAAAAAGCTAACACCGAGAAATCAAAAGACTCGACAGAGAAAGGAAAAACTAAACCACTGGCAAAAGAGGTTGCGAAAAAGAAAATACTTGAGGTAAAGCTAACTGGCATATTTGACATACCTGGATGAGCTTATTTGACATAGCTGGATGATGACCTGCACCTCTGTGAATGGTCTGTCTATCTGTCGGTCCTGTCCGTCAGTTCATCTGACGGTCTGTCAGCCTGTCTGTCTGTGGCTTGTCTACCTATCTGTCTGTCTGTCTTTCTCTCTGCACGATTTGCCAAACCTGCCTTCATGTCTGTCCTCTTGCGCATCCGCCCGTCTGCTTAGGCTCAGCACTTGTTGAACACGCTGTGCACAGGAATGATTACTGTCCCTTCCAAGTTAAATACAATAACAAATCACAACAATCTTTAGTCTTGTCTGAGGTTGATTGGACTTTCTTTGTACAACTTTATATGTAACCGGTATAAAATAAGGAAAAAAAACCACCAGACGTCAAAATGTAAACGAAACAGCTTTATGATTCCCTGTCAGACAACACATGCAACAACGCGGTGAGTATTTGTTTGTGTTAACCGATTGTATGCTGATGTGTGCTTACATTGTTACATGTTGGAAAAGACCGTTTGCGATTTCGGGTCATTTTTATACCCCGCCACACGATCGGGGTATTATGTTATACCCTCCGGTGTCCGTCCGTCCGTCCGTATGTCTGTCCGTCCGTCCGCACTTCGTTTCCGATCGATAACTTGAGTATTTTTTCATCGATTTTGTTCAAATTTTGCATACATATTGGTATCGGGGATGAGTGGTTTGGGATTGTTAATGGGCAAAATCCGTTAATTTTTAGCAGAGTTATTGCCCTTTTCAGTATCTGAAAAATGGTTTTTGGCCTCTAATTCCCTTACTATATGGAATATCTGGATGAAACTCACAGATATATAGAGGACTAAACGGTTCATATTGTGGCCAAGGACTGCTACTCTGGCTGCTCCAGTTCTTGAGTTATCTGCCCTTGACGTATTTAAAAAATGCATTTTAGACTGTAGTTCGTTTATCATTTACAATATCTTGCTGAAACTTCATAGATATGTAGTAGATGAATTGTTATATAATGTGGCAAAGGAACATGACTCTGGCTTTCCCAGCGATTGAGTTATCTGCCTTCGAAATATCTGAAAAATGGTTTTTGGCCTCTAGTTCCCTTACTATATGGAATATTTCGATGAAACTTGACAGATATATAAGGGACTTAATGGTTCATATCATGGACAAGGACCGCTACTCTGGCTATACCAGTTATTGAGTTATCTGCCCTTGAAGTATTTGAAATGCATTTTAGACTGTAGTTCCTTTATTATTTACAATATCTTGCTGAAACTTCATAGATATGTAGTAGATTAAATGTTAAATACTGTGGCAAAGGAACATGACTCTGGCAACAAAAACTCTTATTAAGGCACTGGGAAACATCCATCAGAGGTATTTGAATAATGTGTTTACTGTTATAATGGGGGATTTCAACATAGACATGAACAGTAAATCTCCTGGTGCCAAACAGTTTTCTGAACAAATGACATGTCTTGGATATCGTCAGTTGATTACTTCACCAACGTGTGACACAGGCTCAGTCATTGATCTGATTTTCACCAATATCCCAGAGGACATACCTGTGCAAGTTGGGACCTTGCCAGTTTACTACTCTGATCACATGATTATCTGGGCTGCTATCTAATAGTGGAAAAGGTGAGATAGTACATCTACCAATGCTTGAATTAATTTGTGGATTTTGTCCCTGTGAGAATGCCAAAAGATCACCCACAAACATCTTAATTTATGATCGGTTGCCATTTATGCTTAATCCTTTTGATTAAAGCCTAATCAACCTTACCCTTGGAATGTGCAGTAAAAGCCTAACCAGATAGATGCCTAAAATAAAGGCCCTTCTAAGTGGTTAACCAGTACTTAGTGCACATACTTCATGCCTGCCCTTCTTGAATCAGCGGAAGGAGCACAATGACAGTAGAAATTACTTCATGATCAGTCTTCACGAAAGAATATAGTCAGACAGGCAGTACATCGAAAAACATGAAATTCTTACATGTACCACATAAAGATACATGTTCCACAGTCATTTAAGGTAAATACTTGCCTCCATAATTTTCTAATAATGTCAACTTATTGAGTTGCCTTCCCATCAAATGTCTGAAAAATGGATTTTTACATATGCTTCCTACATCTTCTAACAACTTCATCCACTCACATTAAGACATTACACTTGCGGATCATATCTCTGCTATCCCCTTTCTAGTTATTTAGCCTTGATATATTTTCAAATAAGTTACATTGCTTAGCAGTGGCGGGGTATTATGCAGTGTCTGCGGTGCTTTTATTTATAATCATTATATGTTTTACCGTCAATCCTGGCAGCAAACAACTTAGACTCTATCAGACGCCACATGATGCGGATCTCACTGTTTACCTATGTCCCTCTTACTGGTTTACAGGTACAAATGGGTTTACACATAACTTCTGAATCATACCTTTTCTTTAGGAAACAGAAGAGGAGTCTAATCAGGAAACACTGATATTCATACAGAACATCAATCCGAGATCCTCAACAGAAAATTTGGAAAATTTCCTTGAAGTTGGAGTTGGGAATGACGCCGATGTCAAAGAGAATGCAACAATATATTCACGTAGTCGAACGGAGGCCCTTGTTACCTTTACAGGGAAACTTGGTAAAAAACTTTCCACCATATTAAAATGCAACAAGCCATATAACTAAGTGTGTATATAGCTTACATATCACAGCGGTGACATATTGGGAAGGTTACCGTGAAATATATGGTATGCATATTTTTGCACCCATATTTAATACATGTTTTCGGTGGTTGGGTGAGACATATGTGTCGTGTATATTTCCGCACAGGGGCGAGCATCCGATTTTATATTTTGACAAGGCCTATTGCCATTACAGTAGTTTTGGTTAGCGTTGGTATGTTTTATTCGTACTGTATGCCCACTTCCGGTTTCCTCCATCAATCACCCGTCTCCTTTCTCTTTTCTCCCTTTCTATCGGAGACAGCGCAAAATGATACTCAAGGTTAAGCTGTGGTGAAGCCTCAGTATAACATTAAATACTCGTACATGAGTTGTTACACATTATTAACGGTGGCTGTGTGAGTAAGAGTGCTGGCTCTTGATCATAAGGTATCACATCTGAGTATGCCCGAGCCTTGCTTGGATCACATACTGTGAGACGCCAAGTTTGCAACGAAAGGTCCAGTGGTTTTTCGCTGGGAAGTCCGGTTTTTGCCACCGATGATGAAACCTTCGGCTCAATATAAGAGAAATCATGTTGTTGTCGAAGAGTCATGAAGCTTAACCATAGCAAAGCAAAACTAGATATGTCGAATTTCAATTGCTCGAACACCTTTGGAACAATGAAAATTTGTAGTGGACAATGCTAGTTCCAGTTACATAGGGTCGATCATAACGCAAAATATGGGCAAAGAGGCCTTACGGTAGTATTGCAGATATATCTCTTGGATGTTTTATAAAATATAGGTGCCCTCTATATACTTATCTATATGAATTGTCTCATCTAAGCAATTCTACTGAGTACACACGTCATAGGTTTTCAAGATAAAATACGAAAATTTCCCTAAATAACCCTTAACCCTTTTATGCCTAGCGGCACTTTTCTGGGACATTGTCAAACAGTGTAGACCCAGATCAGATGGCGCAGAACGCGGCATCTGATCTGGGTCTACACTGTTTGCTTGAATGACATTCATTTTTGCTAAATTTTCCACAAACAAAATCTAACCTGACACCCGTGTAGCTGGAAATGGATCAGTCCAAACTTACAAGTCCATTGTCATATGGGCCTGTCAAGCGATTTTGGTACTTATCGCCTTTGCGAGCAGTCTCGCCAGAACCTTCGCTGCTCGCTCATACAAGCAGTGAATCAAGAGGAACCTTCAGACAGAAAGCCATATCCCTGGCCGTTCTGAATGGCTGGGCATGCGCTGTTAAAATTTGTCATGACGGAATGCTCGAAGACACAAATTCGCTTGGCGGGGCTCAAATAATGGTTAATTATAATTTCTGGTCAAGTGCTATGAGAAGAATTCCATTGGGTCTCATCAAACAATTTGTATCTACAATGGTTATCGAGCCATTCACCATATTTGCATTATTTGCTGGCTCCCAGCTTGTACATTGTCAATATTGGAAAAACAGGTAACCAGACCCCCCTGACCTTCAAAGGTCAGGCGGGTCTGGTTACCTGTTTTTCCAACACTAACAACCTTCAGACTAAGAACCAGCAGATAATGCAAATAAGGTGAATTGATGTTCCATGTCATTTTAGTTAACCTGTATTCTGTATCAGGTAATTTAAAATCAGGTATTTGAATTTTGAGTAATTTATCAACTCAATGCGATCAAAAAAGGGGCCACCCCGCCTTTTGAGACCATTTATAAGCTGTTTGTTGTTCGAAATAATTAGTACCCCGACAGATTTGTATCGCCGTTAAGCGCACGTATCCGCGGCTCAGTATTATAAACTGGAATGATCATATACATGTATATTATAACAAGTCTGTTTCTGATGTAATTCATGCAGTTGATTACGGAGTTTCGGATCATATAGGTAGTTGCGGTTCAAGCAGCCGGGAAGTCGTCAATATTTTCTCTTTTTTATTATTTTGCTAATGTCCAAAATGTCAATTACAACACAACCTTATGCTGAATATTCACACGCTAGTTGGATTTTAAGTCAGAAAATACTATTGAACACAGAATAGTGAGAATAAGATGCTTCTAGATTAATTCCGTTTGCGTGTCAGGCTGAAAGAACTACAGCTTTTAGAGAATGCCCGACCACACTGCAACAATTTGGCAACGTTTAATAATGTGCATCCACTCGCTGCTCTAGACTTACTCTAGATTTCTTGCATATGATCATTATTATCATCCTCATCTCCTCTTTAATGATATTCCTGATTGCTCCCTTAACCTTTTACCACTCTCTAGGCTAATCAGCAGATGACAAATTGTTGATATTTATCTTATTTTTCCCAGAAAACAGGACTTGACATCTCCTATAGAGTCAATTTGCATGAGGTGTCAATTCCTTTTTTCTGGAAAAATTAGAAAAATATTTAAAAATGTCGTCTGTTGCGAAAAATATACCCAGTATGCAGAGCGCTAAAATAAACTGAACCATGTAGAGCTTTAATAAATTTTATTCCTAGTTTTATGAAAATGTAGCCATACCGTAGAGAAAACGATGGACTTTTGAAAGCATTAGCATTACATCTAATGCAAAATACTGAATACACATCTAATTTTCCTTCATTTCGTACAATCTGATACAGTTTGCCACAAAGCAAATTGATCAAACAGTCAACCTATCCATTTCAATCTACTGATTATTTAAACGATCTTTTTATCATTTGTAAAGGTATTTCGTCTCCAAAGATGGTTTCTGGTTAATGACCAAGAACTACATCTTTTGTACTGTAAAAGAATCTATCCTTGTCAGACGGCGACTTCACACACTTTTCGTCGTATCAGATAGCTTTGGAAAGACAAAATGTCTGTGTTTTTCATCAGGCAAGGAAAAAGGGATACTCAGAAGCGTCAAGGATGCATAAAACACCGACCCCGCCCATCGGGGCCTGAAGAAATATATGGGCTGCATGATGCTTCTACGCAGAGCTGAAACCGACCGGCACACGAGTACTGGTAAACCACTTAGAGGATCTAAGCCTGCCCAGGCAAAGCGGTGCGAGTCGGCCCGTCCATGCTTATAAACCCTATTGGTTTCATTGGGCGGCAGTGCTTGAGTGTCATTTCATCTCAGTGTCGGGTAAAAGTCCCACAAAATTGGAAGCACCGTCTCCAAAATGACCTTTACAGTGCTGACGGGGAAGTTAAAACTCAAATCTAACAAAACAAACGCAGAAAACACCTTAAAGTTGCACAAAGACACACACAGAAATGGCAAAGTGAGCCCAACACAAATCCAACTAAAAGTGACAGAGGATCTGACTGCTATACCCACGCTTTAGAGCATTTTAATGAAATGGGGATTAGCCATGTGACTTTTTACTACGTAAACAGGATCCTTGGGGGATTCATTACACAGAACTGTTAACGAGATGATACGTCATCATATAGCTATTATCCGGACGAAATTCTAAACAGAAAATGCAAATGTCAATAACTCCGCTAATATTGCAGATAGAGTTATGGCCTTAGTGCACTGCTCGTTTACACAGTGTCCTTTACAAGTGTGTGCAGTTTCTTTGGATACCTCATGCAGTTTCTAGCTATTCTCGGAAAAAATACAAAGTCCAATAACTCGGCTAATATTGCATATAGAGTCATGTCCCTTGTGCACTACAATTCTGCACAATGCCCGTTACATGTGTGGGGAGTTTCATTTGGACATCCCAATCTTTTTTGGGGGTATTGCCCAGATATTCAATGCGCACTCTGAATTCCAACGTAGATTTATACAAAACAGCAGTAACAAATCGACACGCATGGATGAAAAATAGAAGTGAAGGTAATGATCAGGAATCGATACATTTACCTCGCACCACCTATCCAAGACATCAATAGGAAAGACATACGAGCATTAATTAACATCACAATAATGAAAACGTCACTGGCGCAATGCCAAAAGAACAGTTACTCTCCAATAAAATAGCCAACCGGCTATCCAAAATAATTAGATTTAGCAATACACACATGAAAAGACTATAACAACAATAAACCACGACAGAAGAACCACTGCTCTTGATTCATGTGTATGTCAGCAAGCTACACAGAGAGTAAAGCAGCTATGTGAATGAATAATGAAGATTATGAATGTGGGTTGAGAACTAAACAGCAATCTGGCATCAAGAAAAATCAGTAAGATTCTTAAGGTCTGAACCTAGGACTTGAAACATCGGGCTCCATCACTCTTAAAAGATATTTATTTATTTAAGGTTGAGTCCTTTTAGAAAAATAGAAGTTAAGGCAATGATCAGGAATCGATACGATTAACCCACACCTCCCATCAGAGACACCAAAGGGAAAGAAACAGAAACATTAAATAAGAAGACCCCTAATGGAAACGCCAATAGCAGAAAGCAAAAAAGGACAGTTACTTTCCAACAAAATGGCTAATTGGCTATCCAAAACAAAAATATATAAACGATACACACATTCAAAGACAAATCATAGCAAAAATAAACCGCGACAGAAGAACTGCATTGGAACGGTCAGTGAAAAGAATTTCACTGGTGGGGCTTAAATCGAATTTACACGGCCTCAATCCTCGCCCTTGATTCCGTCGCGATTTAGACAAATAATTTGTTAGTCCTAACTCATCAGTGCATCATCTCCGAGAAAACTAAAATCAAACAACCACAGAGATGAAACAATTGTAAGTACTCGACAGCAACAAATAACTGAAATGCTGGACCAAAAGAAAACCAACAGTTAGACTCCGACGGCCTCGACCAGAGACACAGAGCATCAGGTACTAACCAACATTACATAAGTAAGCCTTTACGCTGGAACCAGCATAAAATCTGAGGCCTGACCCACCGGCGTGCAATTAAAGAGGGAAGCAAAGTTATCAACCGCAATTGGGTTAACTACTATGCATGCATTCTGTTGTATAATATTTATGTTGTGCCCAATCTTTTTATATCGCAGAATGATTTTGCGAAATTGGGTAATGAAATCAGTGCAAGTAAAAACTTTTCAAACTTTAAGATATACTAAATCACCGTAAAATTCGGATACGGATAGATCTTGTTGCAGAAGAGATTTAAGTCCAACAATAAATTTAAAATTAAATTGGAATTACGTCTATTCAAATTAGAAAAGGCTTTACCTAGTTTATGATACTGTTAGCCCTGTCTAAGAAGTTTAGCAGTTAACAATTTATTACGAGTGTTGAAGCTAGTTACATAACTAGACACTCTGGCAGATCGAACTATAAATTGTGAAATATAAACGCCATATAATGCCGTACGAGGACCATCATCTTCCAAGAAAGGAAAAATGTACAATCTCAAAATCAAAATTATCACGTTTATCATAATTGTTTTAGGTAAAACAACCGCCTACAATAGATAGATGTAAATCCAAAAACGGGGCCTAGGTATCAGAAGAATTTGCTTTATTTAACTGAAATTCTGTCAGCTGGAGGGGGAATATCACTGATCAAACCATCGAAATAGGTATTGTCAATATTTAATAAATCATCCAAATATCTAGAAGTCAAGCTAAAGGCTGCAGTCCTCGACCTTCCTTTCTTCGGGATTCAGACAAATAATTTGTTAAGTCCGCATGAAAGCCTTACTAAAACAGATCTCTCCCTGATCTATCAGAGACTTTGTCGCAATATTAAATCACATGTTTTTGATGACAGTAAAACATGGATTTAATAATTTAGAAAGTTATATGGTGGTACAATAGCAATAATCCATGCTTTGTCTGGTTTTTCATGAAGTTTTTGTAACCAATATAACGTAGGAAGCTTGCCTTCCTCTGTAATACATACAGCAAACTTGGTGGCTGAAAATGACAAATTTGGTCGTAAACTTCAGTCCTTCTACAGCCACAGGCTGTAGTTCATAAGCCTTAGTACCACGATGCTCTTGGTGAAGAGTTTTAACATAGTGGAGCTTGTTAGCGGCCTTATCAGCTGGGGCGATGCAATTCTTGAATACCTAGAACCCGAAATCTGATCCGCCTTCATGCAACCGAAAAAGCAAATCAAAGATGCCCGCCGAAAAAGCAGAGGAAAGGTTTCCACTGTAAAAGGATCGAGAACCAAACATTTTGTGTGTGGCATAACATCTATATAATATCTAAGTTGTTTGAAACTTGATCTCCTGAAATCTTGAAAAATATTGTTTTCAATACTGTGGGTTTTAAACTAAATTTCCATGAAACTCAGACGTTAGGGACAGGCCTCTTGGCGTGCAATAAATCGGTCAGTCATGTTTATCCTGAATTTTGTACAAGACAGATTATTGATGCTTATTCCGAAAATGATTTGGATCGCTGTTAACGACTGAGGAATACAAATAAAGATGGCCAGGAAGTGTCACAATGACTGAATACTGGCCCGGAAGTTAAAAAACTGTTTTCATGCCTAGCTCACTTGGGCATAAAATTTGTACTGCTGATAAATATTAAAATGCAAACAATTGTTGGCATTTTAATATATATCAGCAGAACAAATACACCAATTGTTGGTATTTTAATATTTATCAGCAGAACAAATACACCAATTGTTGGCATTTTAATATTAACAGCAGAACAAATATAACAGATGTTGGCATTTTAATATTTATCAGCAGAACAAATACAACACTTGTTTGCATTTTAATATTTATCAGCAGAACAAATACACCAATTGTTGGCATTTTAATATTTTTAGCTCACCTGTCACGTAGTGACAAGGTGAGCTTTTGGGATCACTTTTTGTCCGTCGTCCGTCGTGCGTCCGTGCGTGCGTCCGTGCGTCCGTGCGTGCGTCCGTAAACTTTTCTTCAAACGACATCTCCTCCTAAACCACTGATCGGATTTTGACCAAACTTCACAGGAATGATCCTTAGGTGGTCCCCTTTCAAAGTTGTTCAAATGGTTCCGGTCCGTTGCATATATAGGTCACAGTAGCCAAAAATAGATTTTTTTCACCGAAAACTTAAAAAATCTTCTTCTCTGAAACCGCAAGGCCCAGGTCTTTGATATTTGGTATGAAGCTTCATCTAGTGGACCCCTACCAAGATTGTTCAAATTATAGTGCTGGGGCCAAAAATGCCCCCGCACCGTGGCCTTTTGGTTTTACATGGGCTTATATAGGGAAAATCTTTAAAAATCTTCTTCTATGAAACCGCAAGGCCCAGGTCTTTGATATTTGGTATGAAGCTTCATCTAGTGGACCCCTACCAAGAGTGCTCAAATTATAGTGCTGGAGCTAAAAATGCCCCCGCACGGGGGCCCTTTGGTTTTACATGGGCTTATATAGGGAAAATCTTGAAAAATCTTCTTCTCTGAAACCGCAAGGCCCAGGTCTTTGATATTTGGTATGAAGCTTCATCCAGTGGACCCCTACCAAGATTGTTCAAATTATAATGCTGGGGCCAAAAATGGCCCCGCACCGGGGCCCTTTGGTTTTACATGGGCTTATATAGGGAAAATCTTTAAAAATCTTCTTCTCTGAAACCGCAAGGCCCAGGTCTTTGAAATTGGTATGAAGCTTCATCTAGTGGACCCCTACCAAGATTGTTCAAATTATAGTGCTGGGGCCAAAAATGCCCCCGCACGGGGATCCTTTGGTTTTACATGGGCTTATATAGGGAAAATCTTTAAAAATCTTCTTCTCTGAAACCGCAAGGCCCAGGTCTTTGATATTTGGTATGAAGCTTCATCAAGTGGACCCCTACCAAGATTGTTCAAATTATAGTGCTGGGGCCAAGAATGCCCCCGCACCGAGGCCCTTTGGTTTTACATAGACTAATATAGGGAAAATCTTTAAAAATCTTCTTCTCTAAAAAACCTCAAGGCCCAGGTCTTTGATATTTGGTATGAAGCTTCATCTAGTGGACCCCTACCAAGATTGTTCAAATTATAGCCCTTGGGCCAAAAATGCCCCCACGCCGGGGCCCTTTGGTTTTACATAGACTTATATAGGGAAAATCTTGAAAAATCTTCTTTTCTGAAACCACAAGGCTTAGGTCTTCGATATTTGTGATGAAGCTTCAGCTAGTGGACCTCTATAAAGATTGTTTAAATTATAGCGCTGAGACCAAAAATGCCGCCGCCAGGTGGCCCTTTGGTTTAACATAGACTTATATAGGGAAAATCTTTAAAAATCATCTTCTCTGAGTGAGTGAGATTTAGTTTTACGTCCCACCAACAGCTTAGGTCTTACGGAGACGGGACCTCGGTTTAAAGACTCATCCGAAAGTCTGGAGAAGCCCGGGATCGATCCTGCGATCCCTGGTTTACAAGGCGAGTAGCGTAACCACTGCACCACGGAGGCTTCTTATCTTCTCTGAAACACAAGGCTTAGGACTTTTATATTTGTTATGAAGCTTCAGCTAGTGGACCTCTACCAAGATTGTTCAAATTATAGCCATGGGCCAAAAATGCCCCCGCTCCGGGGCCCTTTGGTTTTACATAGACTTATATTAGTACATAGACTTCTATATACAGGGTAAACCTTTAAAATCTTGTTCTTTGAAACCACAAAGCCCAGGTCTTTCATATTCGATATGAAGCTTCATCTTGTGGACCTCTACCAAGATTGTTCAAATTATAGCCCTGGGGCCAAAAATGACCCTGCCTGGGGCCCACTTGTTATACATTGGATCAGGTGAGCGAACCAGGGCCTTCTGGGCCCTCTTGTTCATATTTATCAGCAGAACAAATACAACACTTGTTGGCATTTTAATATTTATCAGCAGGACATATACAACAATTGTTGGCATTTTATATTTATCAGCAGAACAAATATAACAATTGTTTGAATTTTAATATTTATCAGCAGAACAAATAAAACAATTGTTTGCATTTTAATATATATCAGTAGAACAAATACACCAATTGTTGGCATTTTAATATTTATCAGCAGAACAAATACACCAATTGTTGGCATTTTAATATTTTATCAGCAGAACAAATACACCAATTGTTGGCATTTTAATATTTATCAGCAGAACAAATACACCAATTGTTGGCATTTTAATATTTATCAGCAGAACAAATACACCAATTGTTGGCATTTTAATATTTATCAGCAGAACAAATACACCAATTGTTGGCATTTTAATATTTATCAGCAGAACAAATATAACAGATGTTGGCATTTTAATATTTATCAGCAGAACAATTATTACACTTGTTGGCATTTTAATATTTATCAGCAGAACAAATACAGCCATTGTTGACAATTTGATATTTATCAGCAGGACAAATACAACAATTGTTGGCATTTTAATATTTATCAGCAGGCCAAATACAACAATTGATGGCATTTTAATATTTATCAGCAGAACAAATACCATCCTCTACGGATATAAATACGACACACTCGTCAATTGTTCTTATTTTGATAATTATTAGTACCATAAACTTCATGCTCAATTCAGTTGAGCGTGAAAAAGGTGTTATAATCCCGGGGTCAGGCTACCAATTGCACGGAGAAGAAGGGCGAACAAAACATTACCAATAAAACACATACACAAACGAACGCAAAGAAACTAGACCCCAAGATTATAAAACATTTTTCATGCTCAGAAAAATGCTCAACTGAGCATGAAATTTGTAATGCTTAAAGTTATTTAAATATAAACAAATAAGGACATTTTTGGCTCATATCAATAATGTTGTTTGTCCTGCTTCAAAATGACAAACGTTGTATAACCTCCCGGTCAGCAATCTTTCCCGATGAGGTGATTCCAATGCTATTAAAGAAGTGACACGTTGTCGAACAGGACTTATTACGAGACATTCCATGTAACATTGAAGAATGGGTGCATAGAAGGAAAAGCCACTGTAGAGCGGTCAGCAGCGATAGCATTTGGAGTTTGATGCCGACTGCTCAAACACCAAATCTTCATCATTGGTGCAAATATTTTTCGAAACATATTTGTAGGCTCACGTGGAGTTGTCCTAACTCAATCAGTGAGATATCACAGAAAAAACAAGTAAATAAAATGAAACCACGTTTAGCGCTAGTGGAAAACATCCCAGACATTAATAGCCAGATATAAGAAATAGATCCAATGGGAAGTCAGTTGCGTCTCAAAACGTTTTGACACCAACTTTTATAATGCATTGGTTGGATGAATCAGGACGAATTTCTGTGAAGTAATGACAACATGATTAGTACAAGTTGACACATTCGACTCGGACCTGATGTTAGGTTATTCTTATGTTTGATAGAAGTGTCAGAGCTGAGCCAAAGATGTAATCAGAGGACGTTGGATGACAATCATCTGACGGTCTGCGAAGTGCCCGCACCCACTTGTATTGCTGTCAGTAGCGATGGAGACATACAGAGCACCGATGCTATTAGCCTATACTTTGAATCAGCGAAACATGGCGGTAAGTATAAATTTAATGAAGTATACACGTATACAGTCGTTCGATACCTAACGGAGTCGGCAACATTCTTTCGTGGAGATTGATCATGAAATCTTTTTAGGGTCATTCTCCCCCTTTCGCTGATTCAAGAAGGGCAGTTGTCAGTTTCTGATTCTATTGCAGCCAGTGGCATCAAAATTGAATTTTGCAATCAGCTGAATTTAAGTCTATTTATTCCAAGTGTCAAGGCCTTTTGCTGTCCTTTGTCCTTGATGACTTAGATGCAGTATTTTTATCTTCTCCACTAAAACTGCTCGGCTGATTGAATCCATTAAAGACACTTTATGGGATGAAACAATGAAAATTATTGAAGGGATTGTAGACTCATGATCAAGATGGGTGCCATGCCTGCATATGGTAAAAACCACATGACTGTTGTTGAGCGTTGTGGCCCATGGTCCCCTTGTTAGCTCACCTGAGCACGAAGTGCCCATGGTGAGCTATTGTGATCGGTCAATGTCCGTCGTCCTGCGTCAAATATTTGCTTTAAAAGACTGCTCCTCCTAAACCATTGGGCCAATTTCTTTTAAACTTCACAGGAATGTCACCCAAGTGGCTGTCTACCAAATAGCTAAAATGGTTCCGCTCCAATGAACAAGTTGGCCACTAGAGCTAAAAAATAGAAAAATATTTAAACAAATTCTTCTCCCATACCCCTGGGCCAATTTCATTTCCAACTTCCAAGTGCATAGGATTGTTGCTTAAATGACCGTCTACCAAAACGCTAATATCGTTCCGCTTCAATGAACAAAATGACCGGCATAGAACAAGAAAACTCTTTAAACGTCTACTTCTCCCATACCCCTGGGCGAATTTAATTCAACTTCATAGTAATGCTGCTTAGGTGACCTCTACCAAAGTAGCTAAAATCGTTCTGCTCCGATGAACAAAACAGCTGCCAGAGCTAAAAAAATCTGTAAATGACTACTCGTCCCATACCCTGGGCCAATTTCATTCAAACTTCATAGACATGTTGCTCATGTGATTCTATACCAAAATAGCTAAAACCGTTGCACTCCATTGAGCAAGATGGCCACCAGAGCTAAAAATAGAAAAAAGTAAAAACATAGCTTTAAACGACTACTTCTCCTAAGCCCTGGGGCCCTTAACAGGAGTATCACCCAGGTAGCTCTCTACCATAATGGCTGAAGTCGTTGCTCTCCGATGAACAAGAAGGCTGCCATAGCTAAAAATAGAACATTTTTAAACGACTATTCCTTCCATACCTGTGGGCCAATTTCATTCAATCTTCATAGGAATGTTGCTTAGGTGACCCTCTACAAAAATAGCTAGAGCTGTTCCACTCCAATGAGCCAATGAGCAAGCTGGCCGCCAGATTTAAAGATAGAAAAATGTCAAAACACGGCTTTAAAAGACTATCGTCCTAAGCTCTTGGGCCAGTTTCATTTAAACTACATAGGAGTTTTTCCCAGGTTGCTCTCTACAAAAATAGCTAGAATTGTTATGCTCCTATGAACAAGATGGCCACCAGAGCTAAAAAAGAAGAAAAAGTCTTTAAAGGACTGCTCCTCCCGTACCCTTGGGCCAATTTCATTCAAACTTAAGAGGAATGTTACTTAGGAAACCCTCTATCAAAGGAGCTAAAATCATTACGCTCAGATGAACAAGATGGTCACCAGAGCTAAAAATAGAAAAAAAATCTCTAAGCGACACATTGTCTTATACCCATTGGTAAATTCCATTCAGACGTCATAGGAATGTTGCATAGGTGACCCTCTACCAAAATCGCTAATACCGTTCCTCTCCAAGGACCGTCAAGAGCTAATAACAGAAACCGCCAAAAATTTGCTTAAAACATTACTCCTTAACCCTTGGGCCAATTTTATTTAAGCTTCACAGGAATGTTGCCTAGCTGGCTCTTTACCAAAATAGCTAAAATTGTTTGGCTTCGATGAAAAAAATGACCACCAGAGCTTAAAGTAGAAAATAAAACTTAAAACGGCCAGCCTCCCATATCCCTGGGCTATTTAATTCAACCTTAATAGGAATGTTGCTTAGGTGACCCGCTACCAAAATTGCTAAAATAGTTTTGCTTGGATGAACAAGATGTCTGCCAGAGCTGAAAAATAGAATCTTATAATGACGACTCCTTCTATAGCCCTTGGCCAATTTCATTCAAACTTCAAAGGGATGTTGCTCAGGTGATCCTCTACCAAAATAGCTAAAACCGTTGCACTCCAGTGAGCAAGATTGCCACCAGAGCTAAAAATAGAAAAAAAGTAAAAACGTAGCTTTAAACGACTACTTCTCCTAAGCCCTGGGGCCCTTAACAGGAGTATCACCCAGGTAGCTCTCTACCAAAATGGCTAAAGTCGTTACGCTCCGATGAACAAGATGGACACCAGAGCTGAAAATAGAAATTTTAAACGACTATTCCTCCCATACCTGTGGGCCAATTTCATTCAATCTTCATAGGAATGTTGCTTAGGTGACCCTCTACAAAAATAGCTAAAGCCGTTCCACTCCAATGAGCCAATGAGCAAGCTGGCCGCCAGATTTAAAGATAGAAAAATGTTAAAACACGGCTTTTAAGGACTACTCATCCTAAGCCTGGGGCCAGTTTCATTTAAACTACATAGGAGTATTTCCCAGGTGGCTCTCCACCAAAATAGCTAGAATCGTTATGCTCCAATGAACAAGATGGCCACCAGACCTAAAAAAGAAGAAAAAAAAACTCTTTAAAGGACTACTTCTCCCGTACCCTTGGGCCAGTTTCATTCAAATTTTATAGGAATGTTACTTAGGAGACACATTATCAAAGGAGCTAAAATCAATACGCTTAGATGAACAAGATGGTCACCAGAGCTAAAAATAGAAAAAAATTCTCTAAGCGACACATTGTCCTATACCCATGGGTAAATTCCATTCAGACGTCATAGGAATGTTGCATAGGTGACCCTCTACCAAAATCACTAATACCGTTCCACTCCAAGGACCGTCAAGAGCTAATAACAGAAACCGCCAAAAATTTGCTTAAAACATTACGCCTTAACCCTTGGGCCAATTTTATTTAAGCTTCACAGGAATGTTGCCTAGCTGGCTCTTTACCAAAATAGCTAAAATTGTTTGGCTTCGATGAAAAAAATGGCCACCAGAGCTAGAAGTAGAAAAAACTTAAAACGGCTACTCCTCCCAAACCCCTGGGCTATTTAATTCAAACTAAATAGGAATGTTGCTTAGGTGACCCTCTACCAAAATTGCCAAAATCTTTTGCTTGGATGAACAAGATGTCTGCCAGAGCTGAAAAATAGAAACATCTTATAATGACGACTCCTTCTATAGCCCTTGGCCAATTTCATTCAAACTTCAAAGGGATGTTGCTTAGGTGGCCTGCTACCAGCATAGCTAAGAATGATCCACTCCAAATGTAAACATGGCCACCAAAGCTAAAAATAGAAAAATGTCAACAACTTGCTTTTAATGCAAACTCCTCCTAAACCCTAGGCCAATTTTATTCAAATTTCACATGAGTGTTGCCTAGGTGATCATCTATCAAAATGCAACAGATATGCTTCAAGAAAAAAATGGCCCTCAGTTATCCATATGACTTTCAGAAGGTACACGACATCTCAAAACAGGTGAGCGATTCAGGGCCCTCTTGTTTTTTTTCTGTGATGTCTCGCATCTCAGATTGATTCGAGGCAATATTGTAGTAAAACATGCAGTACTTATAGCAGTTGCAAACAGTGATTTTTATCCCAACGCTTTTCGAAGAAAAAGTGGGGATATTGTAATGGTCTTCCTCGTCCGTACGTACGTCTTACCGGATAACTCCTTCTAGACGGTTATAGATAGAAACTTGAAACTTTGGGAACTGATAGATCTTTGGTCTGGGGAGTGCATGACATTTTCGGAATTTTGATCACACCCCTACGGGTGGGCACAGGGGGTGGGGCCCGCGGGGGTCAAAAATCAAAATTTCCAGAACATGGTCGTGTAATATATCAAAGCGAACGGCATGATGAATAGAAAACATCACAACCAAAATTTGACCCCTGGGGTCAATTTTGAGGTCACCAGAGGTCAAAAACTGATTTTGAACCCTTTACCGGAAACTTGAAACTTTGGGAACTGATAGATCTTTGGTCTGGGGAGTGCATGACACTTTCGGAATTTTGATCACACCCCTACGGGTGGGCCCAGGGGGTGGGGCCTGCGGGGGTCAAAAATCAAAATTTCCAGAACATGGTCGTGTAATATATCAAAGCGAACAGCATGATGAGTAGAAAATGTTACCACCAAAATTTGACCCCTGGGGTCAATTTTGAGGTCACTAGAGGTCAAAAACTGATTTTGACCTCTTTACCCCCATACATTACTGTTACCAGATGACTCCTCCTAGACCGTTATAGATAGAAACTTGAAACTTCGAGAACTGATACAACTTTGGTCTGTAGAGTGCATAACACTTTCGGAATTTTGATCCTACCCCTGGAAGTGGAGCCAGGGGTGGGGCACCTTGGGGATAAAAAATCAAAGTTTTCAGAACATGGTTGTGTAGCATATTAAATCGAACGGCATGATGAGTAGAATACATCACCATCAAAATTTTACCCCTCGGGTCAAACACCCCTAGGGGATGGTCCAAGAGGTGGGGCCCGCGGGGAAGCGTGGGGATATGTGATGGCTTGCCATCGACTGCGTGATTCTAGTTTATTTATACATATACATTTATACATATCTAGCCCCACCTTTCTGGTTTGCAAGCATGTACGCATTCAAGGGAAAAGAGGGAACATCCTAGACACAATGTTTGTACATGGATACGCATGTTATAATATGTATATGCATTTAGTACCAGAAACACTTGACAAATCCCATTTGAAGGCAATGATTTGTAAGACAGAACGTCTTCTGCAAGAAAGCCAGAAATGTTGCATTTGACACAACGAACTGACAAAAAGCACATCACGTACACATGCCTATATAATTTTGCCCCTTAACCCTTTTTGTACCAAATGGAATCTTCCTCCTTTTATATAGCAGGAGCCTATTACAAAATTTAGGGTTGTCAGGTTGTGTTCAAAATTGATTTGGAAAATGACAGAACTTTTAGCAAACAGTGGAGGCCCTGATCAGACGCGGCATTCTGATCTGGGACTGCACTGTTTGCCAAGGTACCCGTTTAGGGGTTTCCGGTACAAAATGGGTTAAACCCCACTTCTATATAGTAAAACTTGGGTTTACAGGAGTATACATTACTTCTCTTATTTATACTCAAAAACATAGGGTTATGGGTACTCGTAAGAACCGCCTCGGCGGGGCAGTTCATCCATTACCCATAGTCTATGTTTTGAGAAGAAATTTGAAAAAAATGTCAGATTTTTTTAGCTGAAAGGTTTCATTTTGATGGTAAAATTTTCAATTTATTTTAATAGGCATGTTATTGTAATAGGCAGCCTTAATTGCTTTTGTTGTTTATCTAAAATCTTAAAAAAGTATCTTATTCATGTTTGCATAACATTTTTGATGAGATTGAGAATTAGATTTTTTTTATATTTTAGGAGGTGAATTAGAAACAGACAAAGTCCTGGAATCAAATGATGGGAGCTGTAAAATCATACAGTTTAAATCAGCGGAGGGTAAGCTTAAGGTCTTTAGACCTAACCGACTTTTACATGATACTCATAATCTGGCTCAAAAGCAACATTTTTTTTTTATTTTTAGCTCTGGCAGATGTTTTGTTCATCAGAGCGGAATGAATTAAGCTCTTTTGGTACGGAGCCGCCTAGGCAACATCAAATTGGCTCAAGGGTTGAGGAGAAGCTCACAACTGAAGCAAATTTGTTTTTTTTGTAATTTATATAGCTCTTGCAGCCAATTTGCTCATTGGAGTGGAACAGTTTCAGCTATTTTGGTAGAGGGTCACCTAAGCAACATTCCTATGAAGTTGGAATGAAACTAGCCCAAGGGTACAGGAGGAGTTGTCGTTTAATTTTTGGTTCTATGTTTAGCTCTGGCGGCCAACTTTTCATCAAAGCAGAACAATTTAAGCTATTTTGGTATAGTCACCTAGGCAAGACTCCTGTAAAGTTTGAATCAAATTTGCCAAAGTGTTTAGGAGATGTTTACATTTGAAGCAAATTTACGATGTTTTTCTATTTTTAGCTCTTGCAACCATTTTGTTCATCACAGCCGAAAGATTTAAGTTTTTTGGTAGGGAGCCACCTAGGTAATATTCCCACGAAGGTTAAATCAAATTGGCTCGGGGTTTAGGAGGAGTTTGCATTTAAAATAAATTTCTTGTTTTTGTTTCTCGATTGTTTACACAGTCGACCCTAATTTACTAAGTGACAAAATCCGAAATCATGCTATTGTCAACGTGACCATCACTGATTCGGGAAAACCAATATTACGGTTATTAATAGAAAAAAGTCTCGCTATTTCTAAGGATGTTTCATGCAGGTCAGTGCTATGTCTGGACAGGAATTATGTGCTGGGTTTGGCAAACACCGAATAATCAGATCAGACGCCACGGAATATTATGTAGTCTGTTCAGCCGGTTGCTGATATAGTGGCATTTAAGTGTCAAATGAAACAGTATAAGAATGCCAGGTTGCTCACGTAATTAAAGGAAAACAATAACAATATCTTAGTCTAGGTCATGCCATCACATGACGACTTTTGGGACTTTCCATTCATAAAACCGTTAGGTAGAGTCAATTGTACAACTTTTTGTACTTCAGCTAAGAACTTAAATTTGTTTAAGAGCAAAAAGAGCAGCACAGACTTTTAAAGGTGGTATCGTTATTAGACGTACAGCTTAGACCCTTACCGGATAGACAGTACATTCCTTCTGCTCAGGTTCAGCACTGTTCGCCATATATATACAACAAGATTTGAACATGATTCAGGCCGTACGCAGACTCCGAAAAAGTGGGGAGGGTGCGACTTTAAGGTATTTTGCAGAGGGTAAAAACTTCCTGAGTTTGAAAATTTTCCCCCAAAAATGGTGGGATGGTTGAGATTGCACCCCTTCCGACCCTGTGTGCGGGCCTGCATCAACAGGTAGAAAGAACTTTTTTTTCAACATATCGCTGAAGGGGCTGTGTTTCTGGTCACTGGTATTCAGGAGCTGGGATGCAGTGCTGGGAGTGAGCGAGGAGAAGAGAAAAGAGTTGAGACTATGACAAACATTGTAGGTCCTGATCAGAAGCCATCGATGGATCTACACTTTTTGCACCTGGATATAATGCTATACATGAAATATTTTTTCCACCACAGATTATGTTGACTATGAGGTTGTGCATTTTAAATTCAGAAAGATGAATCTGTTGTGCTGGTTGAAAATATGTGTATACAGAAAGGAAATAATTTAAGACATTATCAAGTGACAAGTAAATATTTAGGAAAACTTTGACCGAAAATGCTATGGATAACCATATTTTTTTCAGACAAACACATATTTTACTGAATACTTTTCCTATATTAAATGAAGCGTTTTTACAAGTACCCACAGTCTACGTTATATAGCTTGCTATTGTCCACGTGACTATCACTGACCATCTGACTGCCGCCGACCCTGAACAAGTCAAGTTTGACTGAAACTAGCCCAAGGGTTCAGGAAAAGTTCATGTTTGATTCAAATTTACGGCATTCTTCTATTTTTAGCTATGGCAGCCATCTTGTTCGTCACAGCAGAATCTTTTTAGCTATTTTGGTAGGGATCCAACAGCACTTCTTTGAAGTTTGAATCAAACCGGCTTATGGTTTAAGGAGTTTCCATTTGTAGCAAATTTACGTTTTTTTTCCTTTTTTAGTTCTGGTGGCCATTTTGCTCATCTGAGGGGAACCATTTTAGCTATTTTGGAAGAGGGTCACTTAAGCGACATTCCTATGAAGTTTGAATGAAATTAACCCGAGAGTACATGAGGAATCGTTATTTAAAGGATTTTTTTTTCTTTTTAGCTCACCTGTCACGTAGTGACAAGGTGAGCTTTTGGGATCACTTTTTGTCCGTCGTCCGTCGTGCGTCCGTCCGTGCGTGCGTGCGTGCGTGCGTCCGTGCGTCCGTAAACTTTTCTTCAAACGACATCTCCTCCTAAACCACTGATCGTATTTTGACCAAACTTTACAGGAATGATCCTTAGGTGGTCCCCTTTCAAAGTTGTTCAAATGGTTCCGGTCCGTTGCACAAATAGGTCACAGTAGCCAAAAATAGATTTTTTTCACCGCAAACTTAAAAAATCTTCTTCTCTGAAACCGCAAGGCCCAGGTCTTTGATATTTGGTATGAAGCTTCATCTAGTGGACCCCTACCAAGATTGTTCAAATTATAGTGCTGGGGCCAAAAATGCCCCCGCACGGGGGCCCTTTGGTTTTACATGGGCTTATATAGGGAAAATCTTTAAAAATCTTCTTCTCTGAAACCGCAAGGCCCAGGTCTTTGATATTTGGTATGAAGCTTCATCTAGTGGACCCCTACCAAGATTGTTCCAATTATAGTGCTGGAGCTAAAAATGCCCCCGCACCGGGGCCCTTTGGTTTTACATGGGCTTATATAGGGAAAATCTTGAAAAATCTTCTTCTCTGAAACCACAAGGCCCAAGTCTTTGATATTTGGTATGAAGCTTCATCTAGTGGACCCCTACCAAGATTGTTCAAATTATAGTGCTGGGGCCAAAAATGCCCCCGCACGGGGGCCCTTTGGTTTAACATGGGCTTATATAGGGAAAATCTTTAAAAATCTTCTTCTCTGAAACCGCAAGGCCCAGGTCTTTGATATTTGGTATGAAGCTTCAACTCCTGGACCCCTACCAAGATTGTTCAAATTATAGTGCTGGAGCTAAAAATGCCCCCGCACGGGGGCCCTTTGGTTTTACATGGGCTTATATAGGGAAAATCTTGAAAAATCTTCTTCTCTGAAACCACAAGGCCCAGGTCTTTGATATTTGGTATGAAGCTTTATCTAGTGGACCCCTACCAAGATTGTTCAAATTATAGTGCTGGATCTAAAAATGCCCCCGCACGGGGGCCCTTTGGTTTTACATGGGCTTATATAGGGAAAATCTTGAAAAATCTTCTTCTCTGAAACCGCAAGGCCCAGGTCTTTGATATTTGGTATGAAGCTTCATCTAGTGGACCCCTACCAAGATTATTCAAATTATAGTGCTGGGGCCAAAAATGCCCCCGCACCAGGGCCCTTTTGTTTTTCATTGGCTTATATTTGGAAAATCTTGAAAAATCTTCTTCTCTGAAACTGCAAGGCCCAGGTCTTTGATATTTGGTATGAAGCTTCATCTTGTGGACCTCTACCAAGATTGTTCAAATTATAGTGCTGGGGCCAAAAATGCCTCCGCACCAGGGCCCTTTTGTTTTACATAGGCTTATATAGGGAAAATCTTGAAAAATCTTCTTCTCTGAAACCGCAAGGCCCAGGTCTTTGATATTGGGTATGAAGCTTCATCTAGTGGACCCCTACCAAGATTGTTCAAATTATAGTGCTGGAGCTAAAAATGCCCCCCACACGGGGGCCCTTTGGTTTTACATAGGCTTATATAGGGAAAATCTTGAAAAATCTTCTTCTCTGAAACCTCAAGGCCCAGGTCTTTGATATTTGGTATGAAGCTTCATCTAGTGGACCCCTACCAAGATTATTCAAATTATAGTGCTGGGGCCAAAAATGCCCCCGCACCAGGGCCCTTTTGTTTTTCATTGGCTTATATTTGGAAAATCTTGAAAAATCTTCTTCTCTGAAACTGCAAGGCCCAGGTCTTTGATATTTGGTATGAAGCTTCATCTTGTGGACCTCTACCAAGATTGTTCAAATTATAGCCCTGGGGCCAAAAATGCCCCCGCTCTGGGGCCCTTCGGTTTTACATAGAGGTATATAGGGAAAATCTTGAAAAATCTTCTTCTTTGAAACCACAAGGCTTAGGTCTTCGATATTTGTTATGAAGCTTCAGCTAGTCGACCTCTATAAAGATTGTTCAAATTATAGCCCCGAGACCAAAAATGTCTCCACCATGTGGCCCTTTGGTTTTACATAGACTTATATAGGGAAAATCTTTAAAAATCATCTTCTCTGAAACACAAGGCTTAGGTCTTTGATATTTGTTATGAAGCTTCAGCTAGTGTACCTCTACCAAGATTGTTCAAATTATAGCCCTGGGGCCAAAAATGCCCCTGCTCCAGGGCCCTTTGGTTTAACATAGACTTATATAGGGAAAATCTTGTTTTACATGGACTTCTATATGCAGGGTAAACCTTTAAAATCTTCGCATTGAAACCAGAAAGCCCAGGTCTTTCATATTCGATATGAAGCTTCATCTTGTGGACCTCTACCAAGATTGTTCAAATTATAGCCCTGGGGCCAAAATTGACCCTGCCCGGGGCCCACTTGTTATACATTGGATCAGGTGAGCGAACCAGGGCCCTCTGGGCCCTCTTGTTTTAGCTCTGGCAGCCCCCTGTTCATCAGAGCAGTACTATTTTAGCAATTATGGAAGAGGGCTATCTAAGCAATGTACCTATGAAGTTTGAATAAAATTAGCCCAAGGATACAGGAGGAGTTGTCGTTTGAAGACTTTTTTCTGTTTTTAGCTCTGGCGGCCATCTTGTTTGTCAGAGCAAAAAGATTTTAGCCATTTTGGTAGGTAGCCACCTTGGCAACATTCCGGTGAAGTATGAATCCAATTAGCCAAAGGGTTCAGGAGAAGTTCGGGTTTGAAGCAAATTTGTGATGTTTTTCTATTTTTAGCTCTGGCGGCCATTTTCTTCATCTAATTGGCCGTTTAGGAGGAGTTCGCGTTTGGAGCAAATGTATGATTTTTTTTCTCCATTTTGTTTATCGGAACGGAACCGTTTTAGCTATTTTTCCTATGAATTTTACATGAAATGGGCCCAAGGGTACAGGAGGAATTATCGTTTGAAGATTGTTTTTAGCTCTCGTCAGAGCGGAACGATTTTAGTAATTTAGGCAGGGAGTCACCTAAGCAACATTTCTGTGAAGTATGAATCCAATTGGCCGAAGGGTTTAGGAGTTCGCGTTTGCAGCAAATTTACGATGTTTTCCTTTTTTTTAGCTCTAGCCTCCACTTTGTTCATCGGAGGTGAACCATTTTATCTGTCTTAGTAGAGGCTCATCTAAGCAACATTCCAATGAAGTTTGATTAAATTGGCTCAAGGGTACAGGAAGAGTTGTCGTTTGTAGATTGTTTTCTATTTTAGCTCTTGCAGCCATCATGTTCATCAAAGCAGAACGATTTTAGCTATTTTGGCAGGGAGTCACATAAGCAACATTCGTGTTAGGTCAGATTGGCCCTAGAATTAAGGAAGAGTTTGCATTTGAAGCAAATTTACGATGTTTTTCTATTTTTAGCTCTGGCGGCCATTTTGTTCATTGGAGCGAAGCCGTTTTAGCTATTTGGTAGAGGGTCATCTAAGCAACATTCCAATGAAGTTTGAATGAAAATGGCCCAAAGGTAGAGGAAGCATTGTCGGTTGAAGATTTCTTCTATATTTAGCTCTGGCCATCATCTTGTCCGTCAGAACAGATCGATTTTAGCTGTTTTGATATTGAGTCTCCTTGGCAACATTCCTGTGAAGTTTGAATCATATTGGCCTAAGGGTTTAGGAGGAGTTCGCTTTTAAGCAAAGGGGGTCTTTCATTTGTGCCCATGCATGTTTTTTCTTTAAACTTTGTATATTAATAACTCAGCATATACAACCTATAAAATTGTATTTAATAAATTATATAAATCAAAGTAGGACTCAGGAGGCCACTCTTACTGACTCCCTCCATGAGCTGGTGTCTGTCTCTAAATAAGTGCGTCTTAAAGCTTATGTTTTATTTAGTTTCAAGATCTGTGAACTGGATTGAATGCAGAACTCCATAGGCATTCCTTTGATACTAATAAACCTTTTGAATTAATTAAAGTTTACATTTTCTGATAAAATAATTATCAAAAATCTCATTTTTTAATTAAAATTTTAAAAAATTATCAAAATTCAATCCCTAAGATAAATATTTTCTAGTCTTTGTCAAGATTTCATTTTGCTAGGAAAATTTGCCATATGTATCTTCTTTAGCTATGCCAAATTTCATGAAAATCCGAAACCGGTAACACTGTTGTTTTACACCTTAAATTGATGTAAGTCGTTTCTGCAAAATTTACTGTTTTATTGAAATCATCCAAGAACCTTACGAGAAGGCAATTCATAACACGTACGTAATAAAAATGAGATTATACAAATCAAAATGAATACATATTGAGCTGATCTAGCTTAGAAACTATTAAAATATCATGAATTTCTGATATTTTCCTTTCATTTATACACTATGATCTATCTAAAATAGTAGATAGTTAAACACTAAATCGAAAGGAATTCTAATCAACAAATTAGGCTTAACAACATATATTGCTTTTTTATTAGCAGAAAAATTATTGTGAACATGTGCAACTTTATTTAATGACTTTGCATAAGTCATGCTACTCAAATAGATGTAAGGCAATGAGATCCATTATTTTCATTTCCATACCAAGCTGGTATGCAAGGACGCAATGGTCAGTGGTTTGTTGTTACTAGTAAAATAGTTCTATTGATAAATCCATGGCCAGATTAAGCCTTAGATATACTCTGTCTTTATGAAAGCTGGATTATTATCCTAACAAAAAAGTAACAGTAATTATTGGTGAGTATTTCCAACAATCAAAATGTCAGTGATATTGAGTTTCTGTTGCAAAAGATATCATTGATGGATGAGGCGCAGAATATTTGGTGTAAACAAAGCTGTCACATGACCTAGAGAAATTTTGCTTTTGGACAGGGAGAGAAACAGTTTCCTTCCTTACAGTACACATGCATAAATATGTCTCTTTAGTGTCTTATTTTTTCTATTTACTTTGTCAATGCAGTGGTTAATTTATCGGAAGCGAGCTAGTATATAAATTCAGAAAAATATATAACCGCAATGACTTCAGCACCCAATTTCGTAAAATCATTCTTCGATATAAAAAGATTGGGTACAACATGGATATTATACGACAGACTGCATGCATGGTAGTTAACCCAATCACGGTTGGCAACTTTGCTTCCCTCTTTAATTGCACGCCGGTGGGTCAGGCCTCAGATTCTATGACGGCTCCAACGTAAAGGCTTATTGAGAATTAGAGAGATAATGTTGGTTGGTGCCTGATGCTCTGTCTCTGGTCGGGCTCATCGGAGTCTAACTGTTGGTTTTCTTTTGCTCCAGCATTTCAGTGGTTTCTTGCTGTCGAGTCCTCACCGTTGTCTCACCTCTGTGGTTCTTTGATTTTTGTGTTCACGGAGATGTTGCACTGATGAGCTAGGAGGCCTTGATGCGGTCTGAACAAATTATTTGTCTAAATCGCGACGGAAGTAAGGGCGAGGATTGTGGCCACGTAAAATCGATTTAAGCCCCCCAGTGGAAATCTTCCACTGACCGTTCCAAGGCGGCTCTTCTGTGGCGATTTATTTATGTTGTTGTTTGTTACTTACTGTGTGTATCACTTGTGTCTTTTTATTTTGGATGGCCATATGGCCTTTTTGTGGGAAAGTAACTGTCCTTATGGCCTTCCTTTGTTTTTGTTTCCATTGGTCTGGTCGCTTAATGTTTGTATTTCTTTCCCTTTGGTGTCTTTTATGGGTGGAGTAAGTTAATTGTATCAATTCCTGATCTTTGTTTTACTTCTACTTTTAGTATTTTTTCTGGTCGTAAAACTTTCAACCACTTCTTGAATGTTTCTGCTGAATACAAGTTCACTGTTTTTTTTAAAACACTGTTCTTGCTTGCTTTTTGTTCATTAATAATTACCAGTACATTTCTGTCCAATGTATCTCTCAGCTTAGAAAGAGCATTGCAGTGTTTGGACAGAAAAAGCATCACAATGTATTTACTGAAAATAGTTTAAAATCCTATGTGTAATGCGATAACTACTCACAGATTGAATAATTATTATCAACAGTTTAAATGCTTCTTCATATCTTACATAATGTGCTTTGTAATTACTGCAACAACTGCTAAGATAGGTAATCTCAAGTGTTATTGATTTTCCCTAGAGTAAACCTTTCTTTTCAAATGGACAGTTAGGGTTTAATAAACAAACAACAGTTTGACTTGAGAGCCATTTATCTCGAGTCGGATAACAAATCTCACTAAATCTGAAGCAACATCTAAAGTGACTGGTATGTTGTTGATTTGAATGTTAAATCTAAACATCACCTTAGCACCATTACCAGATTAGACAAGAAAGACAGGATGATTACATGGTTGCCTTTGATGACGTTTGTCATCAAAACCTTTGCGGTATAGTGCTGTAGACAAAATAATTTGTTCCATAGGGGGAAAATTTACTGAAATGGATGTTTTGAAATAATACTTATAATTATGCTATGAACTACTTACAAAAACCATACTATACTATAGCCATTCAAATTGAAAGCAATAGTAAAGTATTATTAAACAGCATGACCAAAACATGATCATCATGTAATTTCACATTTTGCTGAATCAGGACTATCAGTATTCAGTCTGTTAAAACACAATGTTTCCGGACCTCAATTTCCATCAAAATTCATCAACATGTTCCAAAGATATGTGGGTAGTTTTTATGCTAAAATGGTGTCTTGACAAAAACTAGAACATGGTAAAAATGCATATTAAATTGTAATGAATACAAAAATAGGAGCTGAAATATGGGGACACCATCAAAGAAAACTGAATGCCCACCCAGTATTACTAGACATATGAGGTCATTCATAGTATCAACTAACTCGCCAATTATGGCTTTAATTCATAAAACATAGCAGCATAAGATATATGAAACTCTGAATACTGTAGACAAGTTTATATGAGAGTACTCTCTGTTGTGATAGAGACTTCATAAAATATGTAATAAATTTACTGCGGAAATAAAATTTAAAAGTGAATGCATCGTAATTATAATGGTTATACCCAAGGCAATTATTGTGCATAATTTCATCAAAATCGAAGCGTGGGCAGAAACCAATGTAAAGGGGGTCTTTCATTTGTGCCCATGCATGTTTTTTCTTTAAACTTTGTATACTAATAACTAAGCATATACGACCTATAAAAATGTATTTAATAAATTATATAAATCAAAGTAGGACTCAGGAGGCCACTCTAACTAACTCCCTCCATAAGCTGGTGTCTGCCTCTGAATAAGTGCGTCTTAAATCTTATGTTTTATTTAGTTTCAAGATCTGTGAACTGGACTGAATGCAGAACTTAATAGGCATTCCTTTGATACTAAAAAACCTTTTGAATTAATTAAAGTTTACATTTTCTGATAAAATAATTATAAAAAATCTCATTTTTTTATTAAAATTTTAAAAAATTATCAAAATTCAGTCCCTAAGATAAATATGTTCTAGTCTTTGTCAAGATTTCATTTTGCTAGGAAAACTTGCCATATGTATCTTCTTTAGCTATGTCAAATTTCATGAAAATCTGAAGCCGGTAACACTGTAGTTTTACACCTTTAATGGATGTAAGTCGTTTCTGCAAAATTTACTTTTTATTGAAATCATCCAAGAACCTTACAAAAAAGCAATTCGTGACACTTACGTAATAAAAATGAGATTATACAAATCAAAATGAATACATATTGAGCTGATCTAGCTTAGAAACTATTAAAATATCATGAATTTATGATATTTTTCTTTCATTTATACACACCGGCCCCGATAGCTCAGTTGGTAGAGTGTCCGCTCCGGGGAACGGGAGGTCTCGGGTTCGATCCCGGGCCGCGACATACCAAAGTCGTTAAAAATGGTACTAGCTGCTCCTCGTTTGGCACTCAGATTTACGGGGTAGAGCTAGGACTGGTCGATCCAGTGTCAGGATAATGTGACTGGGTGTGGTATCATGTAATGTGTCTGGGACATGATACTTCAGTGAGGCAGCACTATAAACGTGAGCATTGAGCTCCCTGTCGCAACCAGACACCGTCGTGATATGACTGAAAAATTGTTGAAAGCGACGTTAAACCCGAATTCACACACACACACATTTCATTTATACACTATGATCTATCCAAAATAGTAGATAGTAAAACACTAAATCAAAAGGTATTCTAATCAACAAATTAGGTTTAACAACTTTATATTGCTTTTTTATAAGCAGCAAAATTATTGTGAACACGTGCAACTTTATTTAATGACTTTGCATAAGTCATGCTACTCAAATAGGTGTAAGGCAAGGAGATCCATTATTTTCATTTCCCTACCAAGCTGGTATGCAAGGACGCAATGGTCAGTGGTTTGTTGTTACTAGTAAAAATAGTTCTGTTGATAAATCCATGGCCAGATTAAGCCTTAAAACGTCTCCCCGTACATCAACCATAGTGCAGATTATATTTTACTTTTGGTCCTTTGAGATCAACGTGAATATTCTGAGAAATCAGAAATAAATTATTGATGTAGACTCATATTCTAGACAGGCTTTTAAGTATTTGGACCCCATTTTGATTTATATCAGTCTTTTAATCGACTGCCTGTTCGAAATTCGCAAAATTGAAGTATGTTTCCTCTGGCTTTCTTTGCCGGATCATTACAGGGTCACTGATGAGGCTTTATTAGCCGAAACTACGTAGTATGACCCACTTTCTTTCTTATGAATGTTTTCATTGCTCTTAAAGGAACTCATTTTTGATTTTTATTTGCCTTCACTGCAGCTGGTGTTGTGCCGTGTGGCGGCCGTAAAACGTCTCCCCGTACATCAACCATAGTGCAGATTATATTTTACTTTTGGTCCTTTGAGATCAACGTGAATATTCTGAGAGATTATTGGTGTAGACGCATATTCTAGACAGGCTTTTAAGTATTTGGACCCCATTTTGATTTATATCAGTCTTTTAATCGACTGCCTGTTCGAAATTCGCAAAATTGAAGTATGTTTCCTCTGGCTTTCTTTGCCGGATCATTACAGGGTCACTGATGAGGCTTTATTAGCCGAAACTACGTAGTATGACCCACTTTCTTTCTTATGAATGTTTTCATTGCTCTTAAAGGAACTCATTTTTGATTTTTATTAGATATACTGTCTTTATGAACACTGGATTATTGTTTTTCCAAAAATCGAAATGTCACTGACATTGAGTTTCTGTTGCAAAAGATATCATTGATGGATGAGGCGCAGAATATTTGGTATAAACAAAGCTGTTCCATGACCTAGAGAAATTTTGCTATTAGGCAGGGAGAGAAACAGTTTCCTTCCTTATAGTACACATGCATAAATATGTCTCTTTTCTGCATTGGTATTGTAATTGTTGACGTTTCTTTAGTGTCTTATTTTTTCTATTTACTTTGTCAAAATAGTGGTTAATTTATCGGAAGTGAGCTTTTAGTATTTTTTTCTGGTTGTAAAACTTTCAACCACTTCTTGAATGTTTCTGCTGAATGCAAGTTCACTGTTTTTTAAGCACTGTACTTGCTTTTTGTTCATTAATAATTACCAGTACATTTCTGTGCAATGTATCTCTCAGCTTAGAAAGAGCATTGCAGTGTTTGGACAGAAAAAAGCATTACAATGTATTTACTGAAAATAATCTAAAATCCTATGAGTAACGCGATAACTACTCACAGATTGAATAATTATTATCAACAGTTTAAATGCTTCTTGATATCTTACATAATGTGATTTGTAATTACTGCAACAACTGCTGAGATAGGTAAATGAAGTGAAAGACCTTTACAAATATATAGACAACACAATCATGATCACATAAGTTGTGGAACACTGACAAATATACGACCATGTGAATTCTAAAAGCAAATTCAAATGGCTTTGGAATACAGCTTCAGGAAGCCGTTTGATTTCGTTCATAGGGGCTATACAAAAAAGATAGATTGGCTAGTGCCTATGCAGATACAAATTCTGAAAACTTAATGTCCAGGAAAAGTAATCTCAAGTGTTATTGATTTTCCCTAGAGTAAACCTTTCTTTTTAAATGGACAGTTAGGGTTAAATAAACAAACAACAGTTTGACTTGAGAGTCATTTATCTCGAGTCGGATAACAAATCTCACAAAATCTGAAGCAACATCTAAAGTGACTGGTATGTTGTTGATTTAGATGTTAAATCTAAACATCACGCTAGCACCATTGTCAAATTAGACAAGAAAGACAGAAAGAAAACTGTGCACATGATTACATGGGTGCGTTTGATGATGTTTGCATCAAAACCTTTGCGGTATAGTTCTGTAGGGGGCAAATTTACCGAAATGGATGTTTAGAAATAATACTTATAATTATGCTATGAACTACTTACACAAACCATACTATACTATTGCCATCCAAATTGAAAGCAAAGTAAAGAATTATTAAACAGCATGACCAAAACATAATAATTTAACAGTTTGCAGAATCAGGACTATCAGTATTCAGTCTGTTAAAACACAATGTTACCGGTCCTCAATTTCCATTAAAATTCATCAACATGTTCCTAAGATATGTGGGTAGTTTTTATGCCAAAATGGTGTCTTGACAAAAATTGGAACATGGTAAAAATGCATATACCATTTTAATGAATACAAAAATAGGAGCTGAAATATTGGGACACCATCAAAGAAAACTGAATGCCCAGCCACTATTACTAGACATATGATGTCATTCATAGTATCAACTAACTCACCAATTATGGCTTTAATTCATAAAATATATCAGCATTAGTTATATGAAACTCTGAATACTGTAGACAAGTTTATATGAGAGTACTGTCTGTTGTGATAGAGACTTCATAAAATATGTAATAAATTTACTATGGAAATCAAATTTAAAAGTGAATGCATCGTAATTATAATGGTTATACCCAAGGCAATTATTGTGCATAGTTTCATAAGAATCCAAGCGTGGGCAGAAACCAATGCAAATTCCCTATACCTTAGACCCCCTTTCCTATACATTGAATGACCCCCTTTACGATGTTTTTTTTTTTCTATTTTTAGCTCTGGTGGCCATTTTCTCATCGGAGCGGAACCGTTTTCGGTATTTTGGTAGAGATTCTCCTTAGCAACATTCCTATTAAGTATGAATGATATTGGCCTAAGTGTACAGGTGGAGTTTGCGTTTAATTTTTTTTCTATTTTTAGCTCTGGCGGCCTGCTTGTTCATCGGAGCGGAGCAATTTTTGCCATTTTGTTAGGAGCCACCTAGGCAACATTCCTGTGAAGTTTGAATCAAATTGGTTTAAGGGTTTAGGAGGAGTTCGCATTTAAATCAAATCGTTCACTGATCACAATAGCTCATAGCTAATAAAGACTACATTTTGTTTATACCGGAGTGCAACTGTTGGTATTCGTTTTCTACTGCATTTCATTTATTTCATGCTGTCGAGTCCTCATCGTTGTTTCATCTCTAATTTTGTTTGTTTTATTATGTTTTCGGAGATGTTGCACTGCTGAGTAAGAAACTGAACAAATAACTTGAGTAAACAACGCCAATCGGGGTTCGGAAAAATAGACTGGGCTGCATGATGCTTCCACGCAGAGCTGCAACAAACTGCACACAAGTACTGGTAAACCAATGAGAAGGTCTTAGCCTACCCAGACAAAGTAGTCCGAGTCGGCCTGTCCATACTTATAAACGCTGTTGCTTTGTTGTTTCTTTTTTCATCTCAAAGTCCCACAAAATTGGAAGCGACGTCTCAAATCAATCAATCGAAACCACGGTACAAATAAGGGTGAGTTTTGTGGCCACGTAAAAATTGATAAAGTCCCTATTGAAACAAATTTACTGACCACTCCTAGGTGGTGTTTCTGGTGTGATCTTTTTTTTTTCATTGTTTATTTTTCACGTATGTACTGGTAATGCGTTTTTTTTCGGAAAGCCTTTTGGTGGGTGCCCATTTGGCTGTTAGGTGGTAAAGAAACTGTTTTCTACTTGTTTGTTTGATTTGAAGTTTTACGCCTCCATCAACACAGTATAAGTCATTTTGGAGACGTTGCTTCCAATTTTGTGGGACTTTTACCCGACATTGAGATGAAATGACACCTCAAGCCCTGTCGCCCAATAAAACCAATAGGATTTATAATCATGGACGGTCCGCCTCGCACTGCGGTTCCTGGACAGGCTTAGATCCTCTAAGCGGTTTACCAGTACTAATGTGTGGACGGTTTCAGCTCTGCGTGGAAGCATCATGCAGCCGTTTAAATTATGGTGCCATTGCATTGTGTGTGCTTTGTTTGTACTAATGACAGATACTAATGACAGATACTCTCCTATTTCAGTTGTGAAGCGACTTTGCTCTGGGAATCAGCGTCATGTACTTTCGGGAGCTACTTTAAAAGTGTCCCCGTACTACAAATGTCAGCTGGGAGAAATATGGGATACTGCACTGCACTGTATTCGTATTCCAGACTCGTATATAATTCAATTCCCTAAACTAAAGCTCCAGTTCCTGTCAAGGTAAGAACTCTGAGGATTTTTACCTCACAATGGCCCATTCGTTTTCTTCAGGTGCGGTTTCTCATACTTTTCACATTAATTTAGGTCATGAATGTTTTATATAACTGGTCAAAATAAAGATACATGTGCATGCTTACATTATTGTCGTTCCCTGGCGTTTGTACATTCCATTAGATAGACTCAAAACAAAGAGAAGGCAATGATCAGGAATCGACAAAATCAACCCAAACCACCTGTCAGAGACACCAACACACATTAAATAACTAGACTGTAACGGAAACATCAAAAGCGGAAAGCCAAAAGGACATACGTTCCCACAAAATAGCTAATTTACTATCCAAAATAAAAAAGTCAAACCATAACAAAACTAAACTGCGACAGAAGAACCGCCTTGGAACGGTCATTGAAAAGAATTTCACTGGGGGCTTAAATCGATTTTGTGCGGCCGCAATCCTCGCCCTTGATTCCGTCGCAATTTAAACAAATAATTTGTCCAGTCCGCATGAAGGCTTCCTTACTCATCAGTGCAACATCTCCGAGAACAGATAAGTCAAACAACCAAAGTGGTGAAACAACGGCGAGGACTCAACAGGAAAAAAAGCACTGAAATGCTGGAGCAAAAGAAAACCAACAGTTAGACTCCGATGGACCCAACCAGAGACAGAGCATCAGGTACCAACGAACATTACATAAATAAACCTTTACCCTGGAACCGTCATAGAATCTGAGCCCTGACCTACCCGCGTGCAATTAAAGACGGAAGCAAAGTAATCAATTGTGGTTGGGTTAACAACCATGCAGGCAGTCTGTTGTATAATATTTATGTTGTACCCAGTCTTTTTATATCGAAGAATGATTTTTATGAAATTGTGTACTGAAATCATTGCAAGAATATATTTTTTTTGAATTTATATATTGAGCCATCATAAAATTCGGGTTCCTATAGATCTTGTTGCAGAAGAGATTTAAGTCCAATATTGAATTTAGAAATTAAATCGGAATGAGGTCTATAAAATATTGAAAAGGCTTTGCGTATTTTATGATACTGATAGCCCTGAAATGTGTTCTATAAAAGGTTTATCCTTTGGAAGCAAGGAATACATCACAGAACTCAAAAATATGACGTGCACATGTTTTCTGGGCCAGACTAGCCTGGTTAAGAAGTTAAGCAGTAAACAGTTTATTAAGAATGTTAAAGTCAGTTAATTGATTAGACACTCCGGCAGATCGAATTAATTGCGAAATTTAAACGCCACAGAATGTCCCACGAAAGGAAAATTTACAATCTCAAAATCAAAATCATCGCGTTTGTCATAAATTTTGCCGGAAACAAACCAGTCTATAAAAACGGGGTCTCGGTATCAAAAGAATTTGCTTTATTTATCTGAAGTTCTGGGTGCGGGGAGGTAAATTTGATTGATCAAACCATCGAATTAGGTATTGTCAATATTTAATAAATCATCGAAATATCTAGAAGTCGACCTAAAGGCTTCAATGATTTCTGATTGGTTTTCAGATTTGGTTATGACATGATCATAAAGTATAATTCTTATGCTCTTTAGAAGTGAAAAAAAAGCATTTTTCACATTACATGAGAGATAGAGGGAATCTTCCCTATGAAATGTCCATTCAATTAAATCGTTAAGTTTTTCTTTCATAAGATTATGAGGAAGTGTAGTGTAAAGGGTGAACAATCATAAGCAGATAGACTTGAAGCACGAAAACGTCTGGATATCAATTTATTAAAAACTTCCCAGCTACCTTTACTGAACTAATTAATTTGGACACACAGAAATGTAAAAACATTTAAAATAAACATAACGAAACAAATGAATCCGCAATGAAAGTACAGCCGTGCGATGGCCAGTCATATTTACCGCATTTTAAACCGGTTAGACAGAGCCCCAACATCTGGCGCTGCGGTTTGCACAATATAGTGGACTGCTCTGCTTGAATGTTGGTCTCCTAGCTAATCATTGTGTCATCATGGGCAACAGTTAAAATCAACGATGAAGCAAAGATATGGACTCATTAGTTACAACGTGTTGAGACACCTGGAGATACTTGGTGCACCGGCAACGCCACTAAACACTGGATCAAAAGAAGACCACCAGTTGAACCCAGGTTTGCAAAGAAACAGCTAATTGTCCAGCCACATCCAACCAAACATTTAGCTCTATGTTGAGGCTATCATAGAATCTGAACCTCGACCCAAAGGCACAGCAATATTGTTAACCATGTTTGGGTTAGCATCCTATCTTGCAGACTGTCGTGTCACAACTATATTATAGCCTATTAGTTTGTAGCGCATGAAACGTTTCTTAAATTGATTTGAACACTTTGAAAACTTGATATAACAGTTGGATACATTGAGATGTCCTTTGAGTGCTAAACATTCTTTGCTGCACAACTCCATTGGTTTTAAGTGGCTTTTATTTAAACTGTCAAATAAGGGGTAGGGTCTATTGATAGTTAACAGTTATGCTGTCGAGATTAGAGAATGTTCTCATTCAGTGACCTTGGCCAAGTTTTAAGCACAGGTGAGCATTACGGACCACCGTTGTCCTCTTGTTTCTAAAGTGTAAAAGTGTTCCAGAATATTTTCCATTAATGAAAATAACTGCTTTCTGCCTTTTTAGCTCACCTGGGCCGAAGGCTCCAGGGGAGCTTATAGTATAGTGGGTCCTCCGTCGTCCGTCCGTCCATCCGTCCGTCCACACGTTTGAGCAGCTATATCTCTGCAGCCTGCAGGCTGATCTCAAACATTTCTCATCTGTAGCATGCCTCTGATGGGGCATTGATGACATAAACTTTTTTTCGAAATCGCTCTGAAACTTTGGTTGTTATGGCAACCACAAGGTCCCACAGACTTACTATGGAAAAATGCTTGTCATCACCGTAGCGCCTTCAGTTTTGATCAGATCTTTCTGAAACTTATATGTAAGGTGGCTGGGGATAAAAACTCGGATGAGTTCGAAAACTGGCCAAGTCGGTCCATTTGTCATAGAGTTACGTCCCTTTGATTGCTGAAAATGCCGATTTTTGACCTTGTCATCACGTAGCCCCTTCAGATTTGATCGAATCTTTCTGAAACTTATATGAAAGGTGGCTAATGTTAAAACCTCGGATGAGTTCGAAAACCAGCCAAGTCTGCCATTTATCATAGAGTATTGTCTCTTTGATTGCTGAAAATGTCGATTTTTGACCTTGTCATCACCGTAGCCCTTTCAGTTTTGATCAGATCTTTCTGAAATTTAACTGTAAAGTGGCTGGGGATGAAACCTCAGACGAGTTCCAATACCGGCCAAGTCTGCCCATTAATCATAGAGTTACCTCCCTTAGATTGCTGAAAATGCTGATTCTTTACCTTGTCATCAACGTAGCCTCTTCAGTTTTGATCGGATCTTTCTGAAACGTATAAGTATGGTGGCTGGGGATAAAATCCTGGATGAGTTCAAAAACACCCTAAGTCGGCCCATTTTTCATAGAGTTATGTCCCTTTGATTGCTGAAAATGTCAATTTTTGACCGTGTCATCACCGTAGCCCCTTAAGTTTTGATCGGATCTTTCTGAAACATATGTTGGATGAGTTCGAAAACCAGCCAAGTTGGCCCATTTTTCATAGGGTTACATCCCTTTGATTGCTGAAAATGCCAAATTATGACCTTGTAATCACCGTAGCCCCTTCAGTTTTGATCGGATCTTTCTTAAACTTGCATGTAAGGTGGCTGGGAATAAAACCTCAGATGAGTTCAAACACCGGCCAAGTCGGCACATTTATCATAGAGTGAAGTGCCTTTGATTGCTGAAAATGCCTATTTTCGACCTTGTCATCACTGCTGCCCCTTCAGTTTTGAACGGATCTTCATGAAACTTACAAACAAGGAAGTCAGGCAGAAAGCTTGGAGGAGTTTGAAAACTCTTGTTTTTTAACTTGTCATCACCATAGCCAGCTCAGTTTAGATCCAACTTCTTAGCAAGTCAGGAATAAAAGCTTGAATGAGTTTGAAAACCGGTGAGGTCAGCCTGTTTATCATAGAGTTACATTCTACTTGATTTGCAGAAAATGCTTACCCTGTCATCACCATGTCCTCCCATAAAGCCTTCAGTAAAGGTTGGCACTTCCTTAAACTTTGAATCTGTTAGCTCAGGTGAGCGATACAGGACCAAGCTAGCTTGGTCCTCTTGTTTACAAAATAAAATCACATGCTTGCAAAAATCGGGCGCTGCTTCGGCTATCGCTTAACTCACATTGTTAGGCAAATGTGAGTGACAATAATATGTGAAAAATCCTTGTAAAACCAAACTATCTAGAAGCGCATTCCTTTTTAGCTCACCTGAGCTGAAGGCTTACAGGTGAGCTTAGAGAATGGCAGGGCTCCGTTGCCCGTCTGTTGTCTGTCTGTTTTCAAACATCTCCTCAGAAACTGCTTGGCCGATTGAAGTCACATTCCATGTAGAGCATCCATGGGAATGGGGAACGAAAGTTTGTTTGTGGGGACTAGGTCACAAGACCGAGATGGCCGCCATGCCCATATATGATAAAACCCTTCAAAAACTTCTCCTCTGGAACCATTGGGCCAATTGCCATGAAACTTGGTATGTAGCATTTGAGACTCCGGCCCATCACAGTTTGTTCAAACCATGACCCTAGGATGACATTGACCTAGTTTACGCCAAGGTCAAATTTGGTCACATAGACTTTTATACGGGGAAAAGTCAAAAGTGTGTATTTTTCGGAAACTATTGCAGCCTGTGATCTGAAATTGGTAGATGCAGTAAGCTTAATTTATGGATGAAACTACATCAGTATTCAAGGTCAAAGTCATTAATTGACAATTGCCCAAGGTCATTCAGATATGAAAATTTACTCTTATTTTCCTCAGAAACCACTAAGCCATTTGTAACCGACTGTTATGTAAATGCCTTTAGGAACAAGGAAATAAAAATTAATGAAAATGAATTTGCACACGTAACCAACATGGCCGCCATGTCCATGTGGTAGAAACCCTTCAAAAGCTTCTCCTGTACCAGTTGGCCGATTGCCATGGTTGGTTGGTTGATTTGAGGTTTAACGTCCGCGTCAACACTGTATAGGTCATTTTGGAGACGTTGCTTCCAATTTTGTGGGACTTTTACCCGACATTGAGATGAAATGACATCTCAAGCCCTGTCGCCAGATGAAACTAATAAGGTTTATAAGCATGGACGGTCCGACTCGCACCGCATTGCCTGGACAGGCTTAGATCCTCCAAGCGGTTTACCAGTACTCGTGTGCGTGTGGTTTCAGCTCTGCGTGGAAGCATCATGCAGCCCATCTATTTCTTCAATCCCCGATGGGCGGGGGCCGAACCGATTGCCATGAAACTTGGTATGTAGCATTGAGGACTCGGGCCCAGCATTGTTTGTTCAAACGATGACCCTCGGATGACCTTGATCTATTTTACGCCAAGGTCAAATTTGGTTACATAGACTTTTGTCCTGGAAATAGTCAAAATTATGTTGTTGATGTTTTTTTTAAAACTATTGCAGTCTGTAATGTGAAAATTGATAGATGCAGTTAGCTAAATGAGTGGATGAAACTACTTCAGTATCCAAGGTTAAGGTCATTATTTGACCTTGGCCGAAGGTCATTCAGATATGACAATTTAAACTTATTTTCCTCAGAAACCTCTAGCCATTTGTAACTAAATTTCATGTAAATGCCTTTAGAGACAAGGAAATAAACAATAATTAAAATAAGTTTTGCCACATGACCAAGATGGCCGACATGCCCGTATAAGGGAAAACCCCTTAAAAAATCTCCTCCAGAACCAGTGGGTCGATTGCCATGAAACTTGTTATGTAGCATTGGGGACTAAGACCCATCATAATTTGTAGATATGATGACCCTCGGATGACTTTGATCGATTTTACGCTAAGGTCAAATCTTGTCACATGGACTTTTGTATGGGGAAAAGTCAAAATTGTGTACTTTCGAAACTATTGCAGCCTGCGATCTTAAAATTGGTAGTTGCAGGTAGCTGAATAAGTAGATGAAACTATGTGAGTATTCAAGGTCAAGGTAATTTTTTGGCCTTGGCAGAAGGTCATTCAGGTATATAAAATTAAAACTTACTTTCCCCATAAAGCACTAAGCTATTTGTAACCAATTTTATATAAAGGCCTATAGGAACAAGGAAATGAAAATTAATTAAAATGCGTTTGATCACATGACCAAGATGGCCACCATGCCCAAATAGGTTAAAAACCCTTCAAAAATCTTCTACTCCCGAACCAGAGGGCCGATTGTCATAAAAACTTTGTATGTAGCATTTGGGATTCGGGTTCATCATACTTTGTTCAAATGATGACCCTCGAATGACAATGACCTATTTAGGCGAAAGTCAAAAATGATCACATAGACTTTTGTATTGGAAAAAATCAAACATCACGAAAACAGGCCTATATAATTCTGACCCCCTTGAATCCACTTTTATATGGTGAAACTGGGGCTTATAGGGATAAACCTTATTTTTCTTATTTCTGCGCTAAAATATAGAATGTGGGTACTCGTTAGAACCGCCGCGATAAGGCGGTTCTAACGTGATCCCGCAATCAATATTTTGAGCCGAAATAAGATAAATATCGTATTTCATCATCTGGAAATTGTCGATTTTTTAAGGTGGTAAAATTGGCATTTATATATATAGGCGTGTTTTCGTAATTACTGACTATTGCAGTCTCTGACCTGAAAATTTGTAGATGCAGTCAGCTAATTGAGTGGATGAAACTGCATGAAAATTCAATGTCATGGTCCTTTCAGATACGAAGATTAAAGCTTATTTTCCACTGGAACCTCTGGGCCGTTTGTCACCCATATTTTATTTTAAAGCTTGTAGAAACAAGAAAATTATTTTTTTTTATATGAGTTTGGTCACATGACCAATATGGCCACCATGCCCATAAAGGGTAAAACACTTCAGAAATCTTCTTCTCCGCAACTACTGGGCCGATTTTCATGAAACTTAGTCTGTAGCATTGGGGACTTTGTTCCAATATAGTTTCCTCAAATGATGATTCCTTGATGGCCTTGACCTATTTTATGCCAAGATAAAATTTTGTCTCATAGACATTCGTATGCGAAAAGTGAAAAAAACAGGTATTATTCGGAAACTATTGCAGACTGTGATCTGAAAAAATTGATAGATGCACTTACCTAATTAAATGAGTGAAAATAAAATACTGGAGTATTAAAGGGCAAGGTCATTCTCTTAACTTGGCCCAAGGTCATTCAGATATGAAAATTACTAGTTATTTGTACCCAGAAACCACTACTCCATTTGTAACCAATTTATATATGAAAGCTTTTAATTTAGGAACAAACAAATGAAAATTTATTAGGACCCCGCACTGAAAGTGTGGGTGCCCTATTGTAATCACTCTGTCCGTCCGTCTGTCTGTCTGTCTGTCCGTCCGTCTGTCCGTCCACAAATTTTTTTACTACTCCTCTGATAGCGCTGCCGGGGCCCTAGTCAGTTTCACTGACAGCTCTAGTTAATATGAATTTTGTCAGATGACCAATACGGCCGCCGTGCCCACATAAGAAAAGAAAATCAGAAACCCTCAGCACTCAGTTGAGCGGCTCAGGACCATTGGACCTCTGGTTTTTACTATCCAGGTAAACAAAATGTCTAGATTCTGCCCTATACGGCTGCAGCCAACCCGCAACTTCAGTGAATTTCGATTGCATTGGTTCTCCAGCATGTGCTCTGTATTTCATTTGATGATTTTATTGAAAAGGGGGGAAATGCCTGACCTTTAGAAACTAAATTTTGGCTTGCTCACACATATTCAGGTAGCAAGCGAGAGAAAGTCAGTCTTAGATAAAAAAAATGTAATGAAGTTACAAATAAATTGGAATCCAGACATTTTCATGCTTCAAGTCTGTCTACTTATGATTTTCCACCATTTTCACTACACTTCCTCGTAATGTAATAAAAGAAAAAAAAAACTTAATAATTTAATTGAATGGACATTTCATAAGGAAGACTCCCACTATCTCGCATGTAATGTAAGAAATGCTTTTTTCACCTATGAAGAGCATAAAAATTAAATTTTGTCAGAAAGTGTATGAAGCTCTCACCGTTCTACTTGGCAATGTTTATATAAGATTTGGTACTAAATTATTTAGACAAGTTGTGGGAAATCCGATAGGTACCAATTGCGCACCACTTGTGGCTGATCTGTTCTTGTTTTGTTATGAAAGAGACTTCATGATGTCAATTTGCATTGGAAATCAATCTGAAATCATTAAAGCCTTTAGCTCGACTTCTAGATCTTTGGATGACTTATTAAATACTGACAATACCTATTTCGATAGTTTGATCAGTCAAATCTCCCCACAGAACTTCAGTTAAATAAATCAAATTCTTCTGATATCGACTCCTCGTTTTTGGATTTATATCTATCTATTGTAGATGGATTTGTTTCCTGCAAAATTTATTATAAAGGCGATGAATTTTGATTTGAGATTGTAAATTTTCCTGTTCTTTAATGGTGATGTTCCTGGCGTGGCATCCTCAAGCGTTTATATTTCACATTTATTTTGATTTGCCAAACTGTCTAGTCATGTAACTGACTTCAATACTGGTAATAACATATTAACTGTTAAACTTCTTAATCAGGATTATCGGTTCCATAAACTACGAAAAGCCTTTTCAAAAGTTTACAGACGTCATTCTTATTTAATTTTAAAATTCAATGTTGGACTTACATCTCTTCTGCAACAAGGTCTATCGGAACCTAATTTTATGGTGACCTAGAATATAAATTCAGGAAAATATATAATTGAAATTACTTCAGCACCCAATTTCGTAAAATCATTCTTCGATATAAAACGATAGGGTACAACATAAATGTTATATGACAGACTGCATGCATGGTATTTAACCCAATCGCTGTTGACAACTTTGCTTCCCTCTTCAATTGCTCGCCGATGGGTCAGGCCTCAGATTCTATGGCCGTTCCAAAGTAAAGGCCTACTGAGAAATGGAGACAGTTAAATTTTATGTAATGTTTGTTGGTGCCTGATGCTCTGTCTCGGGTGGGGGACATCGGAGTCTAACTGTTGGTTTTCTTTTGCTCCATCATTTTAGTGGTTTGTTGCTGTGGAGTCCTCACCGTTGTTTTATCTCTGTGGTTGTTTGATTTTTGTTATCTCGGAGATATTGCCCACACCACAATTCGATTCACTGACTATTCCGCAGTTCATTTTTGTTAAGGTTTGTCTTTGAGTGTGTACATCGCTTATATTGTTTTTGTTTTGGATAGCAAATTGGTCATTTTGTGGACAAGTGACTGTCCTTTTGGCTATCGGTGTTTCCATTAGGGTCTTGTTATTTCTTGTTTGTGTTTCTTTTCCTGTGGTGTCCCTGATGGCAGCTGTGGGTTAATTATATCGAGTCCTGGTCATTGCCTTCGCATCTATTTTGTTATAGAAATTTTAAGTGTTTATGCCACTGATATGACACTATTACTGAATTAACGAAACTGTGAGCCTGGAAAAAGCAATGAACAAATACGACACCATTCAGAAGGAAACCAAAGAAAACATACGCTTGTTGACGCCTTTGCACATGCCAATGCAGATACAACACAGACACAAACAACCGATGTAATAAACAAAAACAAACTACAAAGACACGGGAGCCTGGGGACAGTTGGCAGTAAAACTAATGCTGGATGATTCAACACTATACAACACTTGCTCTAATTTCCAATGTAAATACTAGACTCATGGCAACAATAACAAATTGAACCGCATATAGGAATCCTAGGTCAACGTTGTGTCATGACATCAATATACTGAGTAGAACAACTGTGTATGAATTTAAAGGACAATCTTGCTTCATGGTTGAGGAAAGTTTTTATAACAAACTGATATCATAGGCTAGCAGAAGAAACCTACCAGTACGATGCCGGTAGTCTGTCCTCAGAACCCAAAACACCGGGCTCGGCCTCTCTTGCATATATTAATAAAAAGGGCCGTCACAGAGTGCGATGAGTATTTGACAGACAAACAAACATCTGTGCTATATATTTTTACCTGACAATTCATGTCTAAACACGCACAGGAAAGTTACCTTATGTATTACCCAAGAATTCTTAAGCTACTACTTGACCAGCTGCAGGCATAACATCATATGGTTGCTTGGTACTCAACTTGGTAATGGCCAAAGCATTTTAGGAATGTCCCGGTAATATAGTTGTTTTTGTCGCACCTGCTTGTAGCAGGGTGCGACATAGGCGTCCGATTTTCCGTCCGTGCATCCATTCGTCCGTCCGTGCGTCCGTCCGTTCATCCGTCCGTTCGTCCGTCCGTCTGTTAACATTTACGTTGAAGTACGACATTTACGTCAAAGTTTTTGTTTTACAAACCTCAGCTACCATCAAACCTTACATGAAACATCTCATAGACCTTCTCACTTTGTAAGCACCTTGAACTGGTGAGTTTGACCTATATTTTACGCTCCAGTGACTTTGACCATTACGTCGAAGTTCGACATTTACGTCAAAGTTCGACATTTACGTCAAAGTTTTTATTTACAGACCTCAGCTACCATCAAACCTTACATAAAACATCTCATAGACCTTCTCACTTTGTAAGCACCTTGACCTGGTGAATTTTACCTATATTTTGCGCTCCAGTGGACTTTACCATTAGGCCGAAGTTCGACATTTACGTCGAAGTTTGTATTGTAATCAATTATAAGACTAAACAACCATCAAACCTTTCATGCAACATCACCCTGAGCACCGGACTAGACAAGCACCTTGACCCGGTGACCTTGACCTATATTTTACGCTTCAGTGAGTTTGACACAAATTACGTAAATGTTCCAGATCTTCTCAAATAAAAGGCCTACAATAATAAAATCTTGAATAGTGTTTCTCCTAGATGTATTGACTCTGCAGGTACCTTGACATGGTGACCTTGACCTATATTTTACACTCCATTGACTTTGACACATTTTACGTCGAAGTTCTATATAGCTCATATAAAAGGTAGAAGCCTCCGTGGTGCAGTGGTTCCCTACTCGCCTTGTAAACCAGGGATCGCAGGATCGATCCCGGGCTTCTCCAGACTTTTGGATGAGTATTTAAACCGAGGTCCCGTCCCCGTATGACCTTAGCTGTTGGTGGGACTAAAACTCACTCACTCACTCATATAAAAGGCCCACAACCATCTACTCTTGCAAAGTGCTTCTCCTAGATGTACAGACTCTGCAGGTACCTTGCCCCGGTAACCTTGACCTGTATTTTACGCTCCAGCGACTTTGACAAATTTTTATGTCGAAGTTCAAGATCTCTGCGAATAAAAGGCCTACAACCATCAAATCTTGCATAATGATGCTCCTGGATGTACTGATTCTGCAGGTACCTTGACCTGGTGACCTCAAATAAAAGGCCTGCAACCACCAAATCTTGCATAGTGGTTCTTCTAGATGAACTGACTATGCAGGTACCTTGACTTGGTGACCTACACCTATTTTTTGCACTCCATTGACTTTCACACATTTTAGGTTGACATTCCATATCTTCTTAACTATAAGGCCTACAACCACCAAACCTTGCATAGTGCTTCTCCTACATTTACTTACTCTGTGGGTACCTTGACCTGGTGACCTTAACCTATATTATGCACTCCAGCGACTTTTATGTCAATGTTCAATATGTCCTAACATAAGTGGCCTACAGCCACCAAAATTTGCATAGTACTTCTCATTGTACTGATTTGGCACGTATCGACCTGGTGACCATGGCCTATATTTTTTGGTCCAGTGACTTTGACACATTTACATCAACTATCAACTGCTATGAAATTTACTTAATTAATATCAACATTCTGATTGTGACCTCTATGAGGTGCGACGCCGCCTTCTGCGGAATTCTTGTTGTTTAAGTAGCGTGTATTTGCAGTATATTTTAGAATTTGCATTGAAACGTGTAAAGAACAAATTTATTTCTTATTTACTTTCTAAAACACTTTAAATCAAGTCTAAAATCCTCTATGTATCTCTGACGTTGCAGCTATCTGGATTCTAGGTAGATATCAGGTAGGGGTTTAAGGAATGAGGACCATCAGATGGGTTACATGCATAGATTAAATATTGGTCGGATGCACTAAACTAATTGTCAGTTTATAGTTAAGGTAAACAGTTACTAAAGTGTAACTTAACGACAGTGTTCAAAAGGAGATTACCATGGGAAGCTTGAGGTGGAAACTCAGATGTGTGTAGTGGAGAAAGAGTCAGGATTGCTTACTGGAGATTAGAGAGAGGCGTATACCTTCCTGCGTGTCATTTGTGTATGTTACCTCTTGCACGCTAGGTCTTCTTCCCCGTTTCCCACATACTCTTGCCAACGAATAATGAGGAACACAGGTTGCTGTCATAACACATGAGTAGATACTTTGTTTTAATTACAGACAATGCTGCCAGGAGCTGAAAGACAACCTGTCAGGTAAATTCGCTGATATGCTCTTCGTCGATGATGGGCTGAAATTGAATTGCACTCTGACCCAAAGAACACCAAATTGCCGTGCCATTGCTCAAACATGGAGTAAAGCTGTAAAGGAGAGTTTTGATACCTTCATATCCAAGCTAGCCGAGAAGAAGCTTACAGTGGCAACTCATGCCTGGGAAGGTGTCTCGGAGTTTCTCAGAAAAGGTAAGGACTGAATCTAGCACAATGAGTTTGCTATTATTCTTACAACACGCGCATACATCAACAATTTGTAAGTGATTGATTAAATTGCAATTACTTTGCTCTAAAACTGTAATTGATTAAATTGCAATAACTCCATCATATGAATGTAATCGATTAAGTTTCAATTACTTTTGTGATTTTATCAAATTCCTTTCGATTACAATTAAGGGGGTAAGGTTACATTTAAAAGGTTATTGTTAAGTAGTTAAGGTTAAAAACATATCAGTACCATTTATCTAAAATTATCTAGAAGTACTACACGCATGACACTTGAACACATGTTAAAAAAATTGTACATCCATTCATTAAAACACATTAACTACATGTTTAAAATGAAGCAAAGTCCCATTCAAATTCAGTTAAAAAGTAAATTTCTATAACCTGTCTTTAGCTTTTGTAAAGTTCTTCTAGCACCAATGAGTTATCCATTGTGAAAAATGCACTACTTATCATAACCAACTCCAAACTGAACAATCTAAATAACACTTCATCATTAGGCCCCGCCCATCGGGGCTTGAAGGAGTAGATGGGCTCCATGTTGCTTCTACACAGAGGTGAAACTGACCACACATGAGTACTTGTAAACCGCTTAGAGGTTCTAAGTCTGCCAGGAAAAATTGGTGCATGTCAGACTATCCATGCATATAAACCCTATTTGTTTCATTGGACTTGAGATGTCATTTCATCTCAATGTCGGGTAAAAATCCCACAAAATTGGAAGCAACGTCTCGAAATGACCTATACAATGTTGACGGGGATGTTAAACCTCAAATCAAACAAACAGATAACCATTACAAGACCTACATTCTGGCAAAGGTTCATAGCTATATTGCTTTTGTCCATGTGTTTGTTACGCATTAACCAAAAACCTTAACCTCGGTCATATTTTCAGACGTATTTACTCTACTCATATGAAACGTTACACACATATTAACCATAACAAGACCTACATTCTGACAAAGGGCCATAGCTATATTGCTTTTGTCCAGGTGTTTTTCATGCTTTAACCAAAAAAACTTAACCTTGTGCATAAGTTCCAAAGTACTGGCCCTACTATTGTTAAACTTCACACACGTACTTGCCATCACAATACATACATTCTGACAAGAATTTGTACCATGCCTATTTGACAGCATTATGTAGGACCCTTTCTGATGTTGTCAGTGATCTGGTTTTGAGGTTTGGCCCACAAAATAAAAACAAAGTTATGCCATTTTGCAAATGTCTTAAAACGTTTTGTTTCGGCTTCGCCTGCAGTTTACATCCTGTCAAGCTGAAACTGGTGTATAGTTAGACCATGGTGTGGAGCAGCGCATTTTGTTTCGAGGTTACAGACCACCAAATGGAAGCCTCCGTGGTGTAGTGGTTATGATACTCGCCTGGTAAACCAGGGGTTGCAGGATCGATCCCGGGTTTCTCCAGACTTTTGGATGAGTCTTTAAACCGAGGTTCCGTCTCCGTATGACCTCAGCTGTTGGTGAGTCTCACTCACCTAGACCTGCAAATATTTACAGTTGTCCCCTTTGAAAATTTTGTAAACATTTGATCCAGCTGAAATTGATATATAGTTTGACCAGAATATGGAGGTGCGCATGTTGTTTCGAGGTTACAGTCCTCCAAAAATTAATTGAGGTAGGCCCTATGAACATTTCTGTACGCATTTTGTTTGTGGCTAACTTCAGCAGGTAACATTCGATCGTGCAAAAACTTGATATTTAGTTAGACTATGATATGGAGCAGTACATGTTGTTTATAGCAGTTCATGTTGTTTCAAGGTTATAGTCCAACAAATATTAACTAGCCACGGGCATATAATGCATATCAAATAGATAAAGAACAATAAATTATTTCATATACTGAAAACTACAGGTTTCTAATTGTTCTAATATCCAACTATTCACTCTGCTGACCTGAGAATTCCAATTGTTATGTGATTTAAACCACAGTCATCGTTGAGACTGCTGGCAGCTGGGTGTGTACTAAGTGATCCAATTTAGCATTGTTCACAGAACCTTGAAATGGAGCAAAATGGGCAAGAACTGGCCACTTTTGAAGGGGACATCAATTTAGATATTCACTATTCAGTCCTATATGTTTAAGCCTACTGAAAATGACCAAAATGCCAAGGAATGCATGTATAGTCACTAGTTAGTTAATAGAACAATAAGCAGAGCAGTTATATTGTATATTTGTACTTAGACCATTATATCTTGTTATTCTCATTAAGTAATCCAACTGAATGTAGGTAAGAAAGTCACATCTAAAGCACTGAAAAAGAGTCTCAGATTTGGGTAGGAAAATAAGTCCTGGAAGAAGAGTCACTTTTATTTTGATTTGCATCATACTGATATTACGCCTAAGATGCCAATCACAACGATTGTCGTCTGCTTTATCATCTGCAGGTAACTTCAAAAGCACTATTTGCAAACAGTGTGGGCCCAGATATGCTCCTTAAGGAGCAGTCTGATCTGGGTCCATATGTTTTGCCGATATACAAAACTGATCCAAAACATCTTATAAAGAAGACGCAGCAGACGGTATAAACAGGAAACAATTCCAATTTCAATTCAGGTTTTTAACTCGCCTAAGTGCTCATGGTGAGCTATTGTGATCAGTGAATGTCCATTGTGCGTCGTCAACAATATGATTCAAATGCGAACACCTCCTTAACCCTTGCGCCAATTTGTTTCAATTGCCTGGGTGGTCCCCTACAAAAATAGCTAACATCGTTCCGCTCTGATGAACAAGATGGCCACCAGAGCTTCAAATAGAAATATCTTTTAACGCCAACTTTTCCTGAACCGTTGGGCTAATTTCGTTCAAACTTCATAGGACTGTTGCCTAGGTGATCCACTACCCTAATTGCTAATACAGTTCCGCTCCAATGAGCAAAATGGCCACTGGAGCTAAAAATAGAAAGACGTAAATTTACTTCAGACGTGAACTACTCCTTAACCCTTGGGAGAATTTGATTCAAACTTCACAGAAATGTTGCCTAGGTGACTCCCTACCAAAATAGCCAAACACCACCAGAGCTAAAAATAGAAAAAAAATCCTTAACTGACACTTCCCGTACCCTGGGTTCAATTCCATTCTCTTTTCAAAGGAATGTTGCTTAGATGACCCTCTACCAAAATAGCTAAAGCGGTTCCGCCCCAATAAGAAAAATAGCTGCCAGAGCTAAAAATAGAAAGAAAAAAAAACATTGTAAATTTTGTTCAATTGCGAATCCTCTTATTAATAAACCCTTGGGCCAATATGATTTAAACGTCATAGGAATGTAGCCTAGGTGACTCTCTACAAAAATAATTAAAATCGTTCCACTCTGACGAACAAGATGGCCGCCAGAGCTAAAGCTAAAAATAGTGAATATCTAAAAATTGAAAAAAAAATCTTTTAACGACAACTTCTCCTGTACCATTGAGCCAATTTCATTCAAATTTCATTGGAATTGTGCTTAAATGACCCTCTACCAAATTATTAGGGCCCCACACTGAAAGTGTGGGTGCCCTATAGTAATCACTCTGTCCGTCCGTCTGTCTGTCTGTCTGTCTGTCTGTCTGTCCGTCCACAAATGTTTACTCCTCTGATAGCGCTGCCGGGGCCCTAGTCAGTTTCACTGACAGCTCTATGTAAAAATAGTTCAACTCTGATGAGCAAAATGGCCGCAAGAGTTCAAAATAGAAAAGTATTTGCTTCAAATGCAAACTCCCACTCAACCCTTGAGCAAATTTGATTCAAACTTCACAGGAGTGTTTCTCTGGTAGCTGCCTACCAAAATAGCTAAAATCGTTCTGCTCTGATGAGCAATATGGCTGTCAGAGCTAATTAAAGAAAAACGTTGTAATGTTGCTTCATACCCGAACTCCCCCTGAACCCTTTGGTCATTCTCATTCAAGCTTCCTAGGAATGTTGCTTAGGTGGCCCTCTACCTAAATAGCTAAAACAGTTCTGCTCAGATGTTCAAAATGGCCACAACAGCTAAAAATAGAAAAACATAAATTTGCTTCAAATGCAAACTCCTTAACCCCTGAGCCAATTTGATTCAGCTTCAAAGGAATGTTACCTAGGTTGCTCCCTTCCAAAATATCTAAAATCGTTTGGCTGTGATGAACAAGATGGCCGCCAGAGCTAAAAACAGAAGAACATCGTAAATTTGCTTCAAACATGAACTTCTACTGAACCCTTGGGCGAATTTAATTAAAACTTTATGGGAGACTTACCTAGGTGATCCCCTACCAAAATAGCAATAATCATTCTGCTCCGATGATAATGATGGCCGCCAGAGCTTAAAATAGGAAAATACTCCATAGGAATATTGCTTAGGTGACCCTCTACCAAAATAGCCAATGGGCTGCCAGAGCTAACAATAGAAAAACATAAATTTGCTTCAAATGTGAGCTTCTCCTTAACCCTTGGGCCAGTTTGATTCAAACTGCAAAGGAATGGTGCCAAATGGCTCCCATCCAAAATAGCTATAATCATTCCGCTCTGATAAACAAGACAGCTGCCAGAGCTAAAAATAGAAAACTCTTCACAAGCAACTTCTCTTATGTCCTTAGGCCAATTTCATTCAAACTTCATAGGAATATTACTTATCTCAACCCTCCACCAAGAGCTAAAATAGAAAATGCGGTTTGCTTTCCTTTCGGTTTGCTTTAAATGCAAATTCCTCCTAAACACTTGGGTCAGTATTTGATTCAAACATAACAGCTATGTTGCTTAGGTGGATGCCCACCAAAATAAGATAAACCCGTCCTGCTTCAATGAACAAGATGGCTGCCAGAGCTATAAATAGAAAAAAAATCTTTAAACAAAAACTCCTCCTATACCCTTTGGCCAAATTCAGTCAAATTTCATAGAAATGTTGCTTGGAGTACCATCTACCAGAATAGCTAAATGGTTCGGCTCTGATGATCCAAATGGACGCCGGGTCTTAAAATCCTCTACCAAAATAGCTAAAGCACTTCTGTTTAATGAACAAAATGGCTGACATAGCTAAAACTAGAAACTCTTAAGCCAGTTTACTCAAATTTTGCAAGACTGTTGCCCAGGTGATCGTCTATCTAAGTGCAAAAGTTAGGCTTCATGGAATGGCTTTCAACCACATGACCTACAGAAGCCATGTGACATCTTGATATCAGTAGAGTGATTCAGGGCCACTCCGGCCCATTTGTTTTGGTAACTTAACAGTTGAAAGTATGAATTTACACGTCTCTGGAATTAAAATCCCTTTAAACTCTTTTTATACAGGGACAATGTCAGGTTTGCAGATGTTGTCACTATTTTTAGCTCACCTGGGCCGAAGGCTCCAGGGGAGCTTATAGTATAGTGGGTCGTCCGTCCGTCCGTCCACACTTTTGAGCAGCTATATCTCTGCAGCCTGCAGGCTGATCTCAACCATTTCTCTTCTGTAGCATGCCTCTGGTGGGGCATTGATGACATTAGCTTTTTTAGCTCACCAGAGCCGAAGGCTCCGGGGGAGCTTATAGGATAGGCAGTTGTCCGTCGTCTGCGTCGTCGTCGTCTGCGTCTGGTGACGTCAACACTTTTAAACGACATCAACTCTGAAGCCGCTAGGCCGATTGGGCCCAAATTTCATGTGTAGCATCCTTTGGTTGGGGGATTGAAAGTTTGTGTTTTTTATGAAATTCGGCTTATTAGTTTGGTTGCTATGGCAACTTAGAGTTTCCATAGACTTATAATGGGGAAAATTGAAAAATGGCATTTACTGCCAAGCAGCTGCAGATATTTTGACAAAACTTTCATAGAAATATTCCTTAGGTAATCTACTATCTGCCATATGATTTTAGGCCTACTGCTCATTTGTATTGGTTGCCATGGAAACCAAATTGAAAAAAATAGAAAAAAAAATACTTAAAAAATCATCTCCTCAGAAACCGTATGCTCTATGAGGCTGAGAGTTTATGAAAATATTCACCATATTTGCCTTTACAGGTTTTGTGTTTTTAATGAAATTCGGCTCTTTAGTTTGGTTGCTATGGCAACTTAGATTTTCCATAGACTTATAATGGGGAAAATTGAAAAATGGCATTTGCTGCCAAGTTATTGCAGATATTTTGACAAAACTTTTATAGAAATGTTCCTTGAGTAAATGTCTCTCAGCCATATGCTTCAATGCCAACATGGGGGTCCCCCAGGTTAAGCCGGGCCATGCCCCATCCCCTCCATTTCATAAAAGGCCATATAACTCGGAAACCATCCAGATCCCCACCCCAAAACCATATATATTCTTGTTCCTTATGATAAGATGCATTCAGTGACACCAACCTGGGGGTCCTCCGGTACGTGCCAGGGTCATGCCCCACCCCCTCCATTCCATAAAAGGCCCAATATCTTGGAAACCTTACAGATTCCCACCCCTAAACCATATATATTCTTGTTCCTTATGAAAATATACATTCACTGACACCAACTTGGGGGTCTTGCAGGGTGTGCATGGGCCTTGCCCCACCCCTTCTTCTTCACAAAAGGCCATATATCTCAGAAACCATTTAGATCCCCACCCCAAAACCATATATATTCTTGTTCCTTATGATAAGACGCATTCAGTGACACCAACCTGGGGGTCCCCCGGCTTGTGCCGGGGTCATGCCCCAACCCCTCCATTTCATAAAAGACCCAATATCTTGGAAACCTAACAGATCCCCACCCCTTAACCCTATATATTCTTGTTCCTTATGAAGAGACTCCTTCATTGACACCAATTTGGGGGTCTTCCTGGGTGCGCTGGGGCCTTGCCCCACCCCTCCACTTCACAAAAGGCCATCTATCTCAGAAACCATTCAGATCCCCATCCCAAAACCTTATATATTCTTCTTTCTTATGATATGACGCATTCATTGACACTAACCTGGGGGTCCCCCAGGATGTGCCGGAATCGTGCCCCACCCCTTCATTTCATCAAAGACCCAATATCTTGGAAACCTTACAGATCCCCATCCCTAAGCATATATATTGTTGTTCCTTATGATAAGACACATTCATTGACGTCAACCTGGAGGTCTTTCGGGTCAAGCCAGGGCCTTGCCCCACCCCACCACTTCACAAAAGGCTATATATCTCAGAAACTGTTCAGAGCCCCACCCCTAAACCATATATAATTATCTTCTTTGTGATAAGACACATTCAAATAACACTAGCTTGGGAGTCATCCGGACTGTCTGGGTCATGCCCCAATGCTTTACTTTATTAAAAGCCATATATCTCAGAAATCATTCAGGTCCCCACCCATAAACTATAATATTCTTGTTCCTTATGATAAGACTCATTCAGTCACACCAACCTGGGGGTCACTTTGTGCTACAGCAATGCACCCCGCCCCTCCACTTTAAAAGGCCATATATTTCAGAAACCATTCAAATCCCCACCCCATAATCATATATGTTCTTGTTCCTTATCAATAGCACACCCACTTGGGGGTCGCAGGGGCCATTCCTCTCCTCTCCACGTGATAGAAGGGCCTCATATATCAGAAACCATTCAGATTCCCACCCATAAACCATATATATATATATATTCTTGGTCCTTACAGGGACAACAATCTTGGGCTTTCCTGGGATCAACAGGACATGCCCCAACCCCTCCACCGCTTAAGAGGCCTTATAACTCTGGTATACAGATCCCCACTGCTACACCATATTTATTCTTATTCCTTATGATAAGACGCATTTAGTGATACCAGCCAGGGCTCCATTTTGTCCATGCGCTACACCCTCTACTTAATAAAAGGCCTAATGTTTTAGATACTGAGTCCAGATGGATGCTCATTTGGATATAGGGGTTCATTTGGGAGACTTTATCCATCATAGTGCAGATTATATTTTCTGGTCCTTTGGGCTCATTGAGTTCATTTAGAATCATTTTGAAAATAGAGTTCTGCCTAAGCCGGTGCTAGAGGGCTTGGCCGGTGTAGCACTTTTCAGTACTGGTCATGAACAGACTCAATAAAACCGAGTCTGCTATTTTTGTTTATTTGGTGTATTCTTTGCTTCCAAAGGATCTAACTATTCAGAACTTATTTATAATTGGTAGATTAAAATGATGTCATGTTAAAATACATGTACATGGCTGTCAATGGGCAGTGCCCACCTGAGCTCTGGTGAGCATAGTGGCCCATGGGCCTCTTGTTTAGCTCACCTGGGCCGAAGGCTCCAGGGGAGCTTATAGTATAGTGGGTCGTCCGTCGTCCGTCCCTCCGTCGTCCGTCCACACTTTTGAGCAGCTATATCTCTGCAGCCTGCAGGCTGATCTCAATCATTTCTCATCTGAATCATGCCTCTGGTGGGGCATTGATGATATGTTTTTTTTTTGAAATCGCATGAAAACTTTGGTTGCTATGGCAATCACAAGGTCCCATATACTTACAATGGGAAAATGCTTGTCATCACCGTAGCTCCTTCATTTTTGATCGGATCTTTCTATAACTTATATATAAGGTGGCTGGGGATAAAACCTCGGATGAGTTCAAAAACCGGCCAAGTCGGCCCATTTATCAGAGTTACGTCCCTTTGATTGCTGAAAATGCCAATTTTTAGCTCACCTGGGCCGAAGGCTCCAGGGGAGCTTTTAGTATAACTGGTCATCTGCCGTCCGTCGTCCGTCGTCTGTCCGTCACCCTATATCTCTGCAGCCTGCAGGCTGATCTCAATCATTTCTTATCTGCAGCATGCCTTGGTTGGGGCAACCAAGAATTTAGCTTTTTATCAAAATTGAATGAAAACTTTGGTTGCTATGGCAATCCCAATTTCCCATAGACTTACAATGGAAAATGCTTTTCATCACCGTAGCACCTTCAGTTTTGATCGGATCTTTCTGAAACTTATATGTAAGGTGTCTGAGGGTAAAGGCTCGGATGAGTTCGAAATACGGCCAAGTTGGCTCATTAATGATAGAGTTACGTCCCTTTGATTGCTGAAAATGCCGATTTTCGACCTTGTCATCACAATAGCCCCTTCAGTTTATATCGGATCTTTCTGAAACTTATATGTAAGGTGACTGGGGATAAAAACTCGGATGAGTTCGAAAATTGGCCAAATCGGCCTATTTTTCATAGAGTTACGTCCCTTTGATTGCTGAAAATGCAGATATTTGACCTTGTCATCACCGTAGCCCCTTCAGTTTTGTCCGGATCTTTCCAAAACTTATATGTAAGGTGGTTGGGGATACAAACTTGGATGAGTTCGAAAACCGGCCAAGTTGGCCCATTTATCATAGAGTAATGTCCCTTTGATTGCTAAAAATGACGATTTTTGACCTTGTCATCACGGTAACCCCCTCAGTTTTGATCCGATCTTTCTGAAACTAATATGTAAGTTGGCTGGGGATAAAACCTCAAATGAGTTCGAAAACCTGCCAAGTCGGCCCATTTATCATAGAGTTACATCCCTTTGATTGCTGATAATGCAGATATTTGACCCTGTCATCACTATAGCCCCTTCAGTTTTGATCGGATCTTTCTAAAACTTATTTGTAAAGTGGCTGGGGATTAAACCTCAGATGAGTTCGAAAACCGGCCTAGTTTGCCCATTTATCGTAGAGTTACTTCCCTTTGATTGCTGAAAATGCCGATTTTGGACCTTGTCATCACTGTAGCCTCTTCATTTTTGATTGGATCTATTGAAACTTATATGAAAGGTAGCTTGGGATAAAAACTCAGACTAGTTTGAAAAGCAGCCAAGTCGACCCGTTTATCATAGAGTTACGTCCCTTTGATTGCTGAAAATGCAGATATTTGACCTTGACATCACCGTAGCCCCTTCAGTTTTGTTCGGATCTTTCTGAAACTTATATGTAAGGTGGCTGAGGATAAAAACTTGGATGAGTTCGAAAACCGGCCAAGTCGGCCCATTTATCATAGAGTAATGTCCCTTTGATTGCTAAAAATGCCAATTTATGACCTTGTCATCACCCTAACCCCTTCAGTTTTGATCCGATCTTTCTGAAACTTATATGTAAGTTGGCTGGGGATAAAACCTCTAATGAGTTTGAAAACCGGCCAAGTCGGCCTATTTGTCATAGAGTTACTTCCCTTTGATTGCTGAAAATGCAGATATTTGACCTTGTCATCACTATAGCCCCTTCAGTTTTGATAGGATCTTTCTGAAACTTATATGTAAGTTTGCTGGGGTCAAAACCTCGGTTGAGTTCGAAAACCGGCTTAGTCTGCCCATTTATCGTAGAGTTACTTCCCTTTGATTGCTGAAAATGCCGATTTTGGACCTTGTCATCATTGTAGCCCCTTCATTTTAGATGGGATCTATCTGAAACTTATATGAAAGGTAGCTTGGGATAAAAACTCAGACTAGTTTGAAAAGCAGCCAAGTCGACCCATTTATCATAGAGTAACGTCCCTTTGATTGCTAAAAATGGCGATTTTTGACCTTGTCATCATCGTAGCCCCTTCAGTTTTGATCTGATCTTTCTGAAACTTATATGTAAGGTGGCTGGGGATAAAAATTCAGATGAGTTCGAAAACCATTTATTTTAGAGTTACGTCCCTTTGATTGCTGAAAATACTGATTTTAGATCTTGTCATCACCGTAGCCCCTTCAGTTTTGATTGGATCTTTCTGAAACTTATATGTAAGGTAGCTGGGTTAAAAACTCGGCGTTTGAATAAGGGCCAAGTTGGCCCATTTATCGTAGAGCTACCTCCCTTTGATTGCTGAAAATGCAGATTTTTGACCTTGTCAACACAATAGCCCCTTCAGTTTTGATTGGATCTTTCTGAAACTTATATGTTAGATTGCTTGGGATAAACTAAGGGGTGTGCTCGAAAAGCAGCCAGGTCGGCCCATTTGTCATAGAGTTACATCCTTTTGATTGCTTAAAATACTGATTTTTGACCTTGTCATCACCGTGTCCTTCAGTTTTGATCGGGTTTTTAGCACACCTGGGCCGAAGGCTCCAAGGGAGCTTATAGTATAGTGGGTCGTCCGTCCGTCTGTCGTCCGTCGTCCGTCCACACTTTTGAGCAGCTATATCTCTGCAGCCTGCAGGCTGATCTCAATCATTTCTCATATGTAGCATGCCTCTGGCGGGCCATTGATGACATAAGCTTTTTTTTAATTGCATTAAAACTTTGGTTGCTATGGCACTCATAAGGTCCCATAGACCTACAATGGGAAAATGCTTGTCATCACCATAGCCTCTTCAGTTTTGATCGGATCTTTCTGAAACTTATATATAAGGTGGCTGGGGATAAAACCTCGGATGAGTTCGAAAACCTACCAATTCGGCCCATTTATCGTAGAGTAACGTCCCTTTGATTGCATCAAAATGCTGATTTATGACCTTGTCATCACCGTAGCCCTTTAAGTTTTGATCGAATCTTTCTGAAACTTATGTAACGTGACTTGGGATAAAATCTCGGATGAGTTCGAAACCAGCCAAGGTGGTCCATTCATCACAGAGTAACGTCCCTTTGATTGCTGAAAATGCTGATTTTTTAACTCGTCATCACCATAGCCCTTTCAGGTTTGATCGGATCTTTCTGAAACTTATATGTAAGGTGGCCGGGGATAAAACCTCAAATATTTAAGTTCGAAAACGAGCCAAGTCGCCCCATTTACTATATCGTTATGTCCCTTTGATGGCTGAAAATGTCGATTTTTGACCCTGTCATCACCATAACCCCTTCAGTTTTGATTAGCTGTTTTTGAAACTTATATGTAAGGTGACTGGGGATAAAACATAGGATGAGTTCAAATACCGGCCAGGTTGGTCCATATATCATAGATTTACATCCCTTTGATTGCTGAAAATGCCGATTTTTGACCTTGTCATCACCATAGCCCCTTCAGTTTTGATCAGATCTTTCTGAAACTTATATGTAAGGTGGCTGGGGATAAAATCTCGGATGAGTTCGAAAACAGGCAAAGTCAGCCCATTTATCGTAGAGTTATGTCCCTTTGATGGCTGAAAATGTTGATTTTTGACCTTGTCATCACCGTAGCCTCTTAAGTTTTGATCGGATTTTTCTGAAACTTATATGTAAGGTGGCTGGGGATGAAACCTCAGATGAGTTCGAAACTGTCCAAGTCGGCACATTTATCATAGAGTTAGAGTAACATCCCTTTGATTGCTAAAAATGCCAAATTTTTACCTTGTCATCACTGTAGCCCCTTCAGTTTTTATCAGTTCTGAAACTTATATGTAAGGATGGCTGGGAATAAAACCTTGGATGAGTTTGAATACTGGCCAAGTCAGCACATTTATCATAGAGTTACGTGCCTTTAATTGCTTAAAAATGCCTATTTTCGACTTTGTTAGCACTGCTGTCCCTCCAGTTTTGATCGGATCTTCATGAAACTTACGAACAAATAAGTCAGGAAGAAAAGCTCAGAGGAGTTTGAAAACTCGTGAGGTATGCATATTTGTCACACAGTAACATCCCTTTGATTGCAGCAGTAAATGGTCAGTTTTGAACTTGTCATCACCAAAGCCCCATCAGATTATATCGGATCTTCTTAGCAAGTCGGGAATAAAAGCTTGAATGAGTTTGAGAACTGGTGAGGTCAGCCTATTTATCATAGTGTTACATTCTACTTGATTTGCAGAAATTGCTTACCCTCTCATCACCATGTCCTTCCATTAATCCTTCAGTAAAGGTTGGCACTTCCTGAAACTTTGAATCTGTTAGCTCAGGTGAGCGATACAGGACCAGCTTGGTCCTCTTGTTATTTATTAATCACATCTTTTGTTTTGGATGGAAGATTTCTATATCTTTTATTGGTGACATTCTTTCTTTGGACTTTTTTCTGTGACTTTATTTCCATGACTTATTTTCATGTGACTTTCCTTCCCATCACTGTCCAGTTACACCCAACACCCACCCATATATATGTACATGTAGGTACCTTCATTGCAATTAAACTACACGAGTACCCAGCAGGCACAAAACATTATAGTTACGTCAAATCAACATCGAATTGACTTCAAACGTCAAAAGCGGCATTATATTTCGCAAGTGATACCATTATTCCGAAGTTGTATGCCCGCTGCATTAACACTTTTAGCTTGCCTCTGCCCTTCTTCGTTTTTCAGAGACACTTCTATTCCACTTGTTAACCCCGTCCACTGCTGAACCAGGACACCTACTGCCTTTGCAAACATTGTATATCCAGATCAGATGGCTTCTAAAGACGCCGTCGGATCAGGACCTACACTGTCATTAGGTTTTTAAATTTGGAGGAATAAACTGCATAAAATGGAAGGGAAGGCAATGATCGATCAGGAATCGATACAATTAACCCACAGCTCCCATGAGAGACACCAAAGGGAAAGAAAACAAAGATGAAATAATTAGACCCTAATGTACCAACAATAGCGGAAAACCAAAAGGACAGTTACTTTCCCACAAAATAGCCAATTGGCTATCCAAAACAAAAAACAAAATACAAGCGATACATATACTAAAAGAACCGCCTTGGAACGGTCAACGAAACGAATTCCACTTGGTAGGGTGGGGGTGGGGGCTTAAATCGAGTTTACGCGGCCGCAATCCTCATCCTTACTTTCGTCGCGATTTAGACAAATAATTTGTTCAGTTCACATGAAGGCCTCCTAACTCATCAGTGCAACATCTCCGAGGCCACTAAAACAAATTTCCACTGAGATTAAACAACAGAAGGGACTCGACAGCAAGAAACCACTGAAATGCTGGAGCAAAAGAAAACCAACAGTTAGACTCCGATGGGCGCAGCCAGAGACAGCATCAGGCAAAATCATTCTTTGATATAAAAAAGATTAGGTACAACATAAATGTTATACGACAGACTGCATGCATGGTAGTTATCCCAATCATGGTTTAGTCAGCTTCGAAAGCGCAGTGGTTAATGCGTTCGACATGATCGAGAGGTTGTGCGTTCGAATCCGGCCACCGGTATCGAGGTGCAAGAGACGTAATGACACTGACCCACTCCACCCAGGTGTAGATGGGTAGCAGTGGTGTAAAAGCAACTGCCTTTCTCTCGCGCTCGTGAAAACACCCGGAATGATTGTTAGAGAGCGATTCAACAAGTTTGAAGCTTTCATCCCAATCGAACTAAAATAAATTAGTTTAAACTTTAATCACCGTTTACAACTTTATTGCACGCCGGTGGGTTAGGCCTCAGATTCTATGACGGTTTCAGCGTAAAGGCTTACGGAGAATTAGAGAGTATCTAATTTTATGTAATGCTGGTTGGTGCCTGATGCTCTGTCTCTGGTCGGGCCAATCATATTCTAACTGTTAGTATTGTTTTGCTCCACCATTTAAATGGTTTGTTGCTATTGAGTCGTCACTCACCGTTGTTTCATCTCTGTGGTTGTTTTATGTGTGTGTTTACGGAGATGTTGCACTGATGAGTTAGGACTAAATAAATTATTTGTCTAAATTGCGACGGAAATGAGGGCGAGGATTGTGGCCACGTAAAATTGATTTAAGCCACCCAGTGTTCTTCGTTTCACTGACCGTTCCAAGGCAGTTCTTCTGTTGCGGTTTATTTTTGTTATGGTTTGTCTTTGAGTGTATGTATTGCTTACATTATTTTGTTTTGGATAGCCAATTGGCCATTTTGTGGGAAAGTAACTCCTTTTGGTTTTCTGATATTAATGTTTCCATTGGGGACTAGTTGTTTCATGTTTGTACTTCTTTCCCTTTGTTTCTCTGATGGGAGCTGTGTGTTAATTGCGCTACTTCTGTTTTTGTATAGGGAAAATCTTTAAAATTCTTTTTCTCCCAGGTCTTTAATATTTGGTGTGAAGCTTCATCTAATTGATTGCTATCAAGATTGTTCAAATTATAGCCCTTGGATCAAAAATGCCACCGCCCCGGGGCCATTTTGTTTTACATAGTCTTATATAAGGAAACCCTTTGAAAATGTTCTTGTCTGAAACCAGAAAGCCAAGGTCTTTGATATTTGGTATGAAGCTTCATCTAGTGGACCTCTAGCGAAATTGTTCAAATTGTAGCCCTGGGGCCAAAAATGGGCCCTCCCCGGGGCCCACTTGTTTTACTTAGACTTAGATTGGGAAAACCCATGAAAATCTTTTTGTCTGAAACCAGAAGGCCAAGGTCTTTGATATTTGGTATGAAGTTTCGTCTTAAAGATTTCTACCAAGGTTGTTCAAATTATAGCCATAGGACCAAAAATGGCCCCGTACCGGGGCCCATAGGTTTTATATAGACTTATATAAGGAAAATTATTAAAAATCTTCTTGTCTGAAACCAGAAGGCCCCGGTCTTTGATATTTGGTATGAAGCTTCACCTTTTAGACCTCCCTCAAGATTATGCAAATTATAGCCCTGGGGCCAATAATGGCTCTCCCCGGGGCCCACTTGTTACACTATGGATCAGGTGAGCGATCACTATCGCTGTTCTTTAAGACTCATGTTGCAAAGATCATTGTAAAAGGTTAATGGGACAATACATGCTAGCAAAAGTATGTAAAGAATTGGCCTGATGCCTAGAATCCTAATGTGTTTGTCGTATTACCGATTGCAACAGATATCTTGAAAATAAGTTATCGAATATAGCTGATTACCACCCATCGGGGCTGGTAGAAATAGATTGGTCTGCATGATGCTTCCACGCAGAGCTAAAACCAACTGCACATGGGTACTTGAAAACGGCATAGGAGATCTAAGCATGCCCAGATAAAGTGGTGCGAGTTTCACCGTCTATACATTTAAATCATATTGGTTACATTGGGCGGCAGGCCTTTAGATGTCATTTCATCTCTTTCTCGGGTAAAAATCCCACGAAATTGGAAACAAAGTCTTAAAAATAACCTTAATATTGTTGACGGGGAATTTAAACCTCAATTCAAACAGACAAAACAGCTGATTACAATTACAGATTACAATTACCCCAACCCTGAAATGAACTAACATTTTGGAAAATATCATTGATATGGAATTTACGAAAAATATATAATTTTTCTTAAAGCAACTTAGCAGTTTCAAATATTTGGTCTGTAACGTTTTGCACAGTCATTTTTGCAAAAACTTATAAAATTTGACATTCACATTAACAAATAATAGAACGAAAACACTTTTCAGGAGACGCCACTATCATGGAATTCAAAGATTTTGAGCCCTAAGGGATACACAAAAACAAAAAAAACAACAAAAAAGCACAAAAAATGGTTAATTGACATATAAGAAACTGATAGGAAATGATATGATTGACTCATGACTTTTCGTTAAAAGAAAAGAAAATATGTTAAAAATTCATATGTTTACATGTTGCTGTTTTAGGAGACCTGAATAACGACACCTTGCTTATTGAAACGCAACGCCAGGATTGCGAAATATTTCTGTATGGCATGGAATATGCAGTAAATGAAGCATATGAGACAATAACGGCGACCATGAATAATATAGATAGAACAGTACGACGGACAGCTAAACAATTACATCTGAAAACAGCAGCAAGAGTGAGACTTCTCTGCACCATGGGAATATTGGCAGATATAGAAGCAAAATTTACTGATTTAATAGTAGCAAATGAAGATAAGATTATTCGGTTAGATGGAGTACCAGAGGATATCAGAATGGCAGAGCTGAAAGTCCTTGAAGCTAATAATGATCTTATTAGTAAGAAAATCCCACATACTTTTACAAGCATGCTGACAAAATTTGTGAATCAACAGCACAGCAAGATATACAAATTTGTCATGGAACAGCTTACAAACAAGGATACCGTCGCAGAATTTGAAATAACGAACAAAGAGTGTGTTTTTATTGCGCCATCCGGAGGAAGTTGCAATGAAGTTGAACGTGTTGTTTTTGACGCTATCAAAGAATTGTCCATAGCTTTAGAAGAAGAATCTTTACCGCTGCTTGATGGGCAGAAATGGGAAGAAGTATGTGAAGATATTACAGAAAGATTTGAAAATACTGCCAGTTTCAATGTGAATGAAGCAGATTGTGTGATACATGTCTTTGGACTGTCCAAAGACGTTATCCAAGCTAAGACACAAATTGATAGATTTTTCGAAGAATTCACGATCAAAACAGAGTCATTTCCGTGGGATAAGATATCCAGGAAATTTACAGAAAGATTTAATGGAGACAAAGTACATGAAATTGAACGGGCATTAATGGCTCATTCAGTTTCAATCAATCTTTCAGGTGAGTTTGTTGGACGGTCTAAAATACTTTTTTTATGAGACATAATCTAAAAATACTTTTTTATGTTCTGAGTTAATGGGTGATGTGTATTATAACAGGTCGCCCCGCCTATCGGGGCTTGAAGAAATAGATGGGCTGCACGATGCTTCCACGCAGAGCTGAAACCGACCCGCACACGAGCACTGGTAAACCTCTAAGAAGATCTAAGCCTGCCCAGACAAAGCGGTGCGAGTCGGCCCGGCCATGCTTATAAACCCTAATGGTTTCATTGGGTGGCAGGGCTTGAGAAGCCATTTCATCTCGATGTCGGGTAAAAGTCCCAAGAAATTGGAAGCAACGTCTCCAAAATGACCTTTACAGTGTTGGCAGGGACGTTAAACCTCGAATCAAACAAACAAATCATTAAAACAGGCGGGAGAATGAATAATAATCATTTGTGATGTTGACTGCATTTGAGTGCATTGTATGTATACAAACTGGTAAAAACACTTTTATAGCCTTTGGTTTGCTTTTAAATTTTGAATTATATTTCAGACAATTAGGTACTAGCTATGAATATATATGTCGTAGTCCAAATCGGAATTTAGCCAGATCCGTAATCTGGCTAGGCCAAATAGGAATTCCTATTTGGCCTAGGCAGATTCCGGATCTGGCTAAATTAATAATTAGTTTAGCCAGATTCCGGATCTGGCTAAACTCTGTTTAGTCCAAATAAGAATTCCAATTTGGCTAGGCAGATTCTGGATCTGGCTAAGCTGGTTAGGCCAAATAGGAATCTTGGTTTAATGGTAACAGACCTTGTTTGAGTATTGATAATTTGCTTCATCAAAAATAGTTATTTTATTTCTCATAGATTTGTTTTAACTAGATAATAATAAGAAGTATTTATTGTACTCATTAGGGCCCCGCACTGAAAGTGTGGGTGCCCTATAGTAATCACTCTGTCCGTCCGTCTGTCTGTCTGTCTGTCTGTCCGTCTGTCCGTCCACAAATTTCTGATAGCGCTGCCGGGGCCCTAGTTTTTGTTATTATGTAGTAACAAAAGATGAAAGAAAATCTCATAATTGTTTTATATTCTGAAGTCTAATCAGTACAACTGGTCTCCTATGGATTCTTCTTCATTATTAAGTATCTTAGAGTTCAGTTAACAAGTGAATATGAAAGTGTTGGAGTAAAAAGAAAATTTCTATGAGCTTTTAGATAAGTAATGTTACACTAAAGTGGGGTTTGGAGGTGTGTTAATTACACAGACCTGTTAATATGATGTATGATATTACGGTACAATATGTTTTCCATACCATGCTCTGACTATCTGAATAAAGATTTGCTGTAATGGTACCAATTCTATGCCCTGAAGTCCCAATTAACCACCTCCTTTATACTGGGAAAATACATGTAAGCTGAGGATCATGATCATTTTTCTTATTTCTGCTCTAAAATGAGTAGATAATAACAGTAGTTGATTACAAAAAACAACTTTGTTTAATGACTTTGTTCTTATACATTGGATTTGGTCTTATACAAATGATGAATCAGATCTTATTTGTCTTTGAAAAAAATGAAACCAGAATCAGAATTGTTTACTGGTGACACGTCCTTAGACAATCCTTCACCAGGACCTTAAAATATTTTGTTTGCTGTCACCCTACAGACCCCGTTAAATATGACTACCTGCCAAAACAATTTTATGACTGTTCATGAAAAATAATTTATATATTTCTTTCTTTTTTTCTCAGAATGAATTTTATATTCTTCTTAAATTGCTTCCTACAACACCATACAAATTATTTTTAAGGATGGCCACAGGGCTACCGACATCTTAGGAGATGTATCCAGCTATACATTATCCATAGGACAACAAGATTCCTATTTGGCCTAACCACCTTAGCCAGATCCAGAATCTGCCTAGCCAAAAAGGAATTCTTATTTGGACTTAACAGAGTTTAGCCAGATCCGGAATCTGGCTAACTTAATTATTAATTTAGCCAGATCCGGAATCTGCCTAGGCCAAATAAGAATTCCTATTTTGCCTAGCCAGATTCCGGATCTGGCTAAATTCCTATTTGGACTACGACATATATATATAAATAATTATTGAAATGCTAAATGGATTTTATATCCCACTCCCTGATGTGAAATGGAAATTTAGCATGTCAATAATTTCACATTAGTTTATAGCGCATTTTGTTATGCCCCCGCCTATTCAGAGAATAGAGGAAGGGCATTAAGTTTTACCCCTGTCCGTCCGTTCGTTTGTCCATCTGTCCATCCCGACATCGTGTCCGGGCCATAACCCCTAAACCGTATGGAATATATTCATGAAACTTCACAGGTGCTTTCATCACACTGAGACGATGTGTCATTAACAAGGAAGACAACTCTTGCATTTTTATAGCCCCGCTTTGAAAAAGTGGGGCTATATTGGATTTGCCATGTCCTTCTGTCATTCCGTAATTCCGTGATTCCGTTAATTTGTGTTGGCTCCATAACTTTGTATATGCTTAACATATTTTCATGAAACTTCACACAAATGTTAAACACCATAAGACAATGTGCAGAGCGAAGGAATTATAACTGTGGATTGCCTACTTTTGGAATTATTGCCCTTTGAACATTTTCCGTAATTCCGTAATTCCGTAATTCCGTGATTCCGTTAATTTGTGTTGGCTCCATAACTTTGTATCTGCTTAACATATTTTCATGAAACTTCACACAAATGTTAAACACCATAAGACAATGTGCAGAGCGAAGGAATTATAACTGTGGATTGCCTACTTTTGGAGTTATTGCCCTTTGAACATTGAAAAATGGCAATCTTAATTGTGTCCGCTTCATAACTCGAAAACCGTTTGAGATATTTTTAGGAAACTTCACACAAATGTTAAGCACTATGAGACGATGTGCAGAGCGCAGGAACCATAACTCTGCATTGCTTATTCTTGGAGTTATTGCCCTTTGAACATTGAAAAATGGCAATTTTAACAGTGTCCGCTTCATAACTCGAAAACCGTTTGAGATAATTTCATGAAACTTCACACAAATGTTAAGCACTATGAGACAATGTGCAGAGCGCAAGAACCATAACTCTGGTTTTCGTATTTTATGTGTGTCTGTCTGTGTGTCTGTCTGTGTCTGTTAACAATTTTCGTGCTCCATAACTTTAAAACCCATTCACATATTTTCATGAAACTTCACACAAACATTAAACACCATGAGATGGTGTGCAGAGTGCAGAGTGCAGGAACCATAACTCTGGATTGCCTAATTTTTGAGTTATTTCCCTTTGAATATTGAAAAATATCAATTTTAGCCGTCTTTGCTCGATAACTCAAAAACCGTTTGAGATAATTTTATGAAACTTCACACAAATGTAAAGCACCATATTACGTGTGCAGAGCGCAGGAACCCAAACTCTGGATTGTCTACTTTTTCAGTTATAGGCTTTTGAATATTAAAAAATGGCAATTTTAACTATGTCCGCTCCATAACCGTTTCTGATATTTTCATGAAACTTCAAATAAATGAAAAGCACCTTGAGATGATGTGCAGAGTGCAGGAACCATAACTCTGGTTTGCCTACTTTAGGAGTTATTGCCCTTTGAACATTTAAAAAGGCAATTTTGACTGTGTCGGCTCCATAACTCACAAACCATTTGAGATATTTTCATGACACTTCACACAAGTGTAAAGCACCATGAGACAATGTGCAGAGCGCAGGAACCCTGACTCTGATTTGCCTACTTTAGGAGTTATTACCCTTTGAACATTGAAAAATGGAAGATGAAATTTAGTATAAACATGGACATTCTGGTAATTTATCATGCTCATTGAAATGAGGGACAAGGGCTCACAACTCTTAGCGTTTTTCCAGATAATGTAAAATTTTCAACAGTTATTTCTTGTTCATAACTGTTTTCTCTGCAGCTTAAATAACTTTCTTCTCTGACAGCGCTGAAGCGGGGCTATAGTCAGATCCTCTGACAGCTCTAGTTGGTTTTTGGATTATCTGCCCTTGACTTAGTACCATGCAGTAAACCGTGTCCGGGCCATAACTCCTAAACCGTATGGAATATATTCATGAAGCTTCACAGGTACATTGATCACACTGAGACGATGTGTCATGAACAAGGAAGACAACTCTTGCATTTTGGTTTTTGGATTATCTGCTTTTGACTTAGTACCATATAGTAAACCGTGTCCGGGCCAAAACTCCTAAACCGTATGGAATATATTCATGAAACTTCACAGGTGCATTCGTCACACTGAGACGATATGTCATGAACAAGGAAGACAACCATTGCATTTTATGTTTTTGGAGTATCTGCCCTTGACTTAGTACCATATAGTAAACCATGTCCGGGCCATAACTCCTAAACCGTATGGAATATATTCATGAAACTTCACAGGTGCATTCATCACACTGAGACGATGTGTCATGAACAAGGAAGACAACTCTTGCCTTTTGGTTTTTGGATTTTCTGCTTTTGACTTAGTACCATATAGTAAACCGTGTCCGGGCCAAAACTCCTAAACCGTATGGAATATATTCATGAAACTTCACAGGTGCATTCGTCACACTGAGACGATATGTCATGAACAAGGAAGACAACCATTGCATTTTTGGTTTTTTGAGTATCTGCCCTTGACTTAGTACCATATAGTAAACCGTGTCCGGGCCATAACTCCTAAACCGTATGGAATATATTCATGAAACTTCACATTCACATTCATGAAACTCATTTTTGATTTTTATTCACAGGTGCATTCATCACACTGAGACGATATGTCATGAACAAGGAAGAAAACTCTTGCATTTTTGGTTTTTAGATTATCTGCCCTTGATGCATATATTTTATGATTGATTTGAAGTACATTTGTAATATTTTTTATGAATGGCATTTGGCGGGGGCATCCGTGTCCTATGGACACTTTTCTAGTTTCTGTCTAATAAGTCAACAGTTCCTGCCGTGGGTCCCCTATACATTTACCCCATAAGAAGGAAATGAAGCATTTGTACTTGGGTCTTAAAACTTCATATATTTCTCAAGCATGCGGATTATTGTATCTCTAAGGGGCCTTGTTAGATCAAAACATCTACCAGAGATACTTGCCTCGTAGAGAAACACTTAAGCTAGATTCAGGATGGATGTGTTTTACAGATTATGACCTATGTTATATGACCTGATTCACTCGTCGAAAATTATTCTTATCACATCATTGGCAAATATTTAAAAAATAAACTAGATTTTTGTGGCCATGGTGAGTGTAGGTGTAGATATAGCAAATGTGAGCCAGATTTGTTATGTTCACAGTGTGTTTCCGAGGCGGCCTCATTTTCGAGTCGGATGCGTGTCTGACTGGTGATCAGGAGGACGCGGGTTTGATAACTGCCGGGATCGGCAGCATTCTTTCGTGGTTGATCCTGAAATCTTCTTTTGCGGTCATTCTCTCCCTTCCGCTGATTCAAGGAGGGCAGTTGTCAGTTTCTGACGAAAGAATTTGCACTGTACTGGTTAAACGCTTACGTATAAACCTGCCCAGGGAACGTGTGGATAGGTAAACAGATCGGTTCGGTTGTATGTCCGTCTTTTCGTCAAAATTTTACATGGAGGGCCTTGTCATCGCAGCTCCTCTTACACTTTTATATCAGTCATTTTGAAACTTGGCCTGTGGTTTAGCCATGGTATGAGGATTTGCATGTTTATACATAATTCTCGCATCAATTTTTATCAATTTTTTCACATTGTGAACTTAGTCAATTTAAACCTTCAATTGTTATACAGTGGGCACCCCTTGTCATCGCAACTCCTCTTACAGTTTTATACCAATCATTTTGAAACTTTGCATGTGTTTTTGCCATAGCATCAGGATGTGCATGTAGTTTAGACATAATTCTCGGATAAAATTTTGTCAATTATTTTCGCTTTGTGAACTTAATCAATTTTAACCTAGAATTGATATATAGTAGGCATCTCTTGTGATCGTTATTTCTCTTACAGCTTTATACCAATCAGTTTGAACCTTTGCATGTCTTATTGCCGTAGTATCAGGATGTGCATGTGGTTTAGACATAATTCTCGGATTTAATTTTATTAATTATTTTCATATTGTGAGCTTGGTCAATTTTAACCTTCAGTTGATACACAGTAGGTACCCCTTCTCATCGCAACTCCTCTAACAGTTTTGTACCAATCATTTGCTCACCTGTCACGTAGTGACTAGGAGAGCTTTTGGGATCACTTTTTATCCGTCGTCCGTCGTGCTTGCGTGTGTGCATGCGTAAACGTTTTCTTCAAACAACACTTCTAAACCACTAATCGGATTTTGACCAAACTTCACAGGAAAGTCCTTAGATGGTCCTCTTTCAAAGTTGTTCAAATGGTTCCAGTCTATTGCACATCTAGGACTCAGGAGCTAAAAATAGATTTTTTAATGAAAACTTTACAAATCTTCTTCTCTGAAACCGCAAGACCCAGGTCTTCGATATTTGGTATGAAGCTTCATCTAGTGGACCTTTACCAAGATTAAAAATATAGCCCTGGGCCAAAATTGCCCCCGCGCCGGGGCCCACCAGTTTTACATAGACTTATATAGGTTAAACCTTTAAAAATCTTTTGTCTGAAACCAGAAGGCCCAGGTTTTTGATATTTGGTGTGAAGTTTCATCTAGTGGACCTCTTATCAAGATTATTCAAATTATATCACTGGGGCCAAAAATGCCCCCTCCCGGGGTCCTTTGGTTTTATATAGACTTATATAGAGAAAATCTTTAAAAATCTTCTCTGAAACCGCAAGACCCAGGTCTTCGATATTTGGTATGAAGCTTCATCTAGTGGACCTTTACCAAGATTAAAAATATAGCCCTGGGCCAAAATTGCCCCCGCGCCGGGGCCCACCAGTTTTACATAGACTTATATAGGTTAAACCTTTAAAAATCTTTTGTCTGAAACCAGAAGGCCCAGGTTTTTGATATTTGGTGTGAAGCTTCATCTAGTGGACCTCTTATCAAGATTATTCAAATTATATCACTGGGGCCAAAAATGCCCCCTCCCGGGGTCCTTTGGTTTTATATAGACTTATATAGAGAAAATCTTTAAAAATCTTCTTCTCTGAAACCGCAAGACCCAGGTCTTTGATATTTGGTATGAAGCTTCATCTAGTGGACCTCTACCAAGATTATACAATTATAGCCCTGGGGCCAAAAGTACCCCCGCCCCGGGACCCTTTGGTTTCACATTGACCAAATCTAGTGAATCTTTGCCAAGATTGTTCAAATTATAGCCCTTAGGCCAAAAACTGCCCCCAGCCCGGGACTGTTTGGTTATACATTGACTTCTATAGGGAAAATCTTAAAAATATCCTTGTCTGAAACCAGAAGGTTCAGGTCTTTGATATTTGGTATGAAGCTTCGTCTAGTCGACATCTATCAAGATTTCAAATTATAGCCCTGGGGCTAAAATGCCGCCTTCCTCGGAGCCCACTGGTTTTACTTATATAGGGAAAATCTAAATAAATCTTCTTGTCTGAAACCAGAAGGATCAGTGCTTTGATATTTAGTATGAAGCTTTGCCTAGTGGACCTTGACCAAGATTGATCAAATTATAACCCTGGGGCCAAAAATGGTTCCGCCCCGGGGCCCACTGGTTTTACATAGACTTACATAGGGAAAACCTTCAAAATTTTCTTGTCTGAATCCAGAAGGCTCAGGTCTTTGCTATTTGGTATGAAGCTTTGCCTAGTAGACCTCTACTTAGATTGTTCCAATTGTAGCCCTGAGCCCAAAAAATGGGCCAACCTCGATGCCCACTGGTTTTGATAGACTTATGTATGGAAAACCTTTGAAAATCTTCTCGTCTTAAACCAGAAGGCCAAGGTCTTTGATATGTGGTATGAAGTTTCATATAGTTGACCTTTACAGTGTTGACGGGGACGTTAAACCCCAAATCAAACAAACAAATGAAGTTTCATGTAGTTGACCTCTACCAAAATTGTTCAGATTGGTGCCCTGGGGCCAAAAATGGGCCCACCCCTGAGCCCACTTGTTTTACACAGACTTATATTGGGAAAACCTTTGAAAATATTCTTGTCTGAAATCAGAAGGCCAAGGTCTTTGATATTTGGTATGGAGTTTTGTCTTGAGGATTTCTACTTAGATTGTTCAAATTATAGCCCTGGGGCCAAAAATGGCCACTTCCCGGGACCCGCAGGTTTTTTATAGACTTATATAAGGAAAACCTTTAAATATCTTCTTGGCTGAAACTAGAAGGCTCCGTTCTTTGATATTTGGTACGAAGCTTCACCTTTTAGACCACTACCAAGATTATGCAAATTATAGCCATGGGGTCAATAATGGCTCTCCAAGGGGCCCACTTGTTACCCTATGGATCAGGTGAGCGACACATGGCCATCAGGGCCCTCTTGTTTTGAAACTTTGCATGTGTTTTTGCCATGGTATGAAGATGTGCTTGTGACTTGGATATAAATCTTGGATATTTTTTTTCCTTTTTCCACATTGTGAACTTAGTCATTTTTAACCGTCAATTGATATACAGTAGGCACCACTTATCATCGCAACTTCTCTTACAGTTTTATACCAATCATTTTGAAATTTTGCATTACGATAACATACCTGTGCGACATAGTGCATTTCTTCACATCTGTAAAATGGCTAATTTCCTTATGAAAATCAGTGATATTTTTCTTATTTATGCTGTAAACATAGGTTGTGGGTACTGGTAAGAACCGCCTCTAACAAGAACCCACAGCATAAGTCTTGGAGAAGAAAAAGCAAATATGTACACCCCCATGAACTCCAGTTTTCTCTATATAAAGTTGGGTTTAGGGGGCGTTCAAATCACGGACTCGTTCACGTGATGCATGTGTTTTTGCCATGATATAAGGATGGGCGTGTGGTTTAGACATAATTCTCCGATCAAATTTTGTCAATTTTTTACCTTGTTAAAAAGTCCTCTTTGAACCTTCAATTGATGTAGAGTAGGTACCTCTTGTCATCACAACTCCTCTTACAGTTTTATACCAATCATTTTGAAACTTTGCATGTGTTTTTGCCATGGTATGAGAGTGTGCATGTGGCTTGGATATAAATCTTGGGCAAATTATTGTCACTTTATCCACATTGTGAACTTAGTCGTTTTCATACGCCAATTTTGTAAAAACGGTCGTATTATGGTGTGGGGTTAGCGTCCGTCCGTCCCTCCGTCTGTAAACTTTTCATTTCCTAATAACTCCTCCTACAGTTTTTTGTTGTTTTTTTTCAATCAAGCTGAAACTTGTAAGGTAGTAAGTCCGTGACCTGGTGTAGCGCATATTGTTTCGAGGTTATGATCCACCTAATATATAAAAAGTTGTGCCCCTTTGAATTTTTTTGTAAACTTTTTCGTTTCCAGCTAACTTTTCCTACAGTTTTCATCCGATCAAGCTGAAACTTGGTAGATAATAATACAATGACCTGATGTAGCGCATATCATTTCGCACTTACGGTCCACCAAATCTATACAGAGTTATGCCCCTTTGAACATTTTTCTAAACTTTTATTTCCGGACACCTCCTCCTACAGTTTTCATCCGATCGAGATTAAACTTAGTAGATAGTAAGACTATTATCTGATGTAGTGCATATCATTTCGAGGTTAAGATCCACCAAATATTCATTGAGTTATGTCCCTTTGAAAATGTTTGTAAACTTTTTCGTTTCCGGTTAACTCCTCCTACAGTTTTCATCTGATCAAGCTGAAGCTTAGTAGGTAGTAAGACCATGACCTGATGTAGCGCATATTCTTTCGAGGTTTTAGTCCACCAAATATTAACCGAGTTATGCCCCTTTGAGTAGTTCTGTAAATATTTCGTTTCCAGATAACTCCTCCTACAATTAACATTCGATGAAGCTGAAACTTGATATACAGTTAGACCTTGATTTTGAGCAGGGCATATTGTTAGGGCTCCACACTGGCTACTACTATATTGCTGTTGTCCATGTGTTTGGAAAACCCGTAAAGTCGGTCATAACTTCAAAATGATTTGCCCTACTCTCATGAAACTTCAAACACATACTCATCATCACAAGACCTTTATTCTGACAAAGGACCATACCTTTATTGCTTTTGTCCGTGTGTTTGTCTTGCCTTAACCAAAAAACTTAACCTTAATCAAGTTATGCCCATTTGAAAATTTCTGTACAAATTTTGTTTGTGGCTAACTTCTCCTGCAGGTAACATTCGAGCTATCAAAATTTTATATTAAATATAGAAGTGAAGGCAATGATCAGGAATTAATACAATTAACCCACACCTCCCATCAGAGACACCAAGGGAAAGAAACGCAAACATGAAACAACAGACCCTAATGGAAACATCAATAGCGGAAAGCCAAAAAAGAACAGTTACTTTCCCACAAAATGGCCAATTGGCTATCCAAAACAAAGTGATATAAGCCATACAAACACTCAAAAACAAACCAAAACAAAAATAAACTGCGACAGAAGAACCGCCTTGGGACGGTCAGTGAAAAGAATTCCACTGGGGGGGGGGGGGCTTAAATCGATTTTACGTGGCCACAATCCTCGCCATTACTTCCGTTGCGATTTAGACAAATAATTGGTTCAGTCCGCATGAAGGCCTCCTAACTCATCAGTGCAACATATCTGTGAACACAAAAATCAAACAACCACAGAGATGAAACAACGGTGAGGACTCACAGCAAGAAACCATGGAAATGCTGGAGCAAAAGAAAACCAACAGTTAGACTCCGATGGGCCAGACCAGAGACAGAACATTACATAAAATTGGATTCTCTCTTATTCTCATTAAGCTTTTACGCTGGAAACGTCAAAGAATCTGAGGTCTGACCCCAGGGGGAGCAATTTAAGAGGGAAGCATAGTTGTAAACCGTGATTGGGTTAATCATAATGCATGCAGTCAGTCGTATACCATTTATGTTGTACCCAATCGTTTTATATTGAAGAATGGTTTTCCAAAATTGGGTGCGGAAGTCATTACGGTTATTTATTTTTACTGAATTTATATACTAAGTCACCATGAAATTCCGGTTCCGATAGACCTTGTGGCAGAAGAGATTTAAGTCTCATTTTGAATTTTGAAACTAAACCAGAATGGCGTCTATAACAATACTTTGACTATGGTGTGGAGCATTTCATTTGGTTTAGAGAGGATGGTCCACAAAACATTTATATAAGTAGAACACTTCGAAAATATCTGTAGGCATTTTCATTTCCGGCTAACTTCTCCTACAATTTAGATCCGATCAAGCTGAAACTTGATATGTAGTTAGATCATGATATGGAGCAGTTCTTATTGTTTCAAAGTTTCAGTCCAACAAATATTAACTGGCTACGGGCGTATAATACCCCGCTTGCGGAGCTCTTGTTAACCTTCAAATGGTTCAAACAATATTCTTTTTGATAAAGTAAGAACATGTTTAAATAACATAAATACAAATTTTATGACAGGATTTGAAAACAAGCCATAGGCTCGTGTGAATCATCTCCTGTAGTGAATCATAATCTTCAATTGATTCAATTGATATACAGTAGTTAACTCTTGTCATCGCAACTCCTCTTACAGTTTTATAAATGTAACATACCAGTATATGCAAGTGCTTTCAATGAAATACCTGTATTTATTTCTTCAACCTGAAATCAGCTTTACTTTTTCAGTGCTGGGGCGGCTTCGTTGGGATGGAGGATGTAGTAGGGGAGCAGGTGCGACATCGTCTTCACCGTAGTTGAATTTTTTATTTTTAAAATATGTAGTCCGACCCAGGACTTTCATTTCTAGGGGTGAACTCTTGGTTTCCAAAGGTTAAGACCGGTCAAAATCTCCCCTGATTTGGGTGAATTGTCAAAGACACCATGATATCTAAGTCAACCTTTTTCTTTACACAGTATCTCAGTAACTGTCTGATCAAACTTCTTAGGATACTTCACTAGGGAATGTTTTGAAGTTGATAAGACTGATCGTGATGGCAGAGCTGATCCAAATATATGTAGCTGGTGGGGACATCTGTTTTACCTAAAATTGAAACTTGTTAAAATATAGATATTTGTCGCGCCTGCTTTAAGCAGGGTGCGAAATAGGAGTCCGGTATTCCGTCCGTTCATCCGTTCCTAATACCGTCAGCATTTTCCTAATGTACAAAAAATATAGAAATTGATGCCCAGGAAAAGCCACGATCAGAGATTACAGCCTACCAATGGCAACAAGTCCACTTCTCAAGAACTACAAGAGCTTCCTTTTTGAATCTTGAGAAAACTTGCATCTTGTGACGGCAACTTTAACGCAAGCACCCGTGTTTAATCGTGAACCAATGACTTTGTGAACTATTACTTTAACCCTAAATTTCAAGCCCATTTCTCAAGAACTGAAAGAGCTTCATTAATGGTATTTGGCGCAAACTTGCAACAATCAATGACATCTTTGGTGCAAGCATCAATATTTGACATTGACCTTCATTTCACTGTTCACTGAGTTTGAGAACTATTGTGTCAACCCTAGCTTTTAACCTAATGTTCAGTTCCTTTTGTCAAGATATGTAAGAGTATCATTGATTATATTCGTTACAAACTTGCATCTAGAGATAACAAGTAAAGTGCAAGTATCCATGTATGACCTTGATCTACATTTCATGGTTCACTGACTATATGAAAATTTCGACCACACAGGCGGGACATACCCTTTGACGGAATTCTTGTTATTTTTGTTATTTCACAGCTTATTTGGTTTAAAGCAGATTTAACACGCTCATTATTGGAAACCAAAATGTGTATCTGTCACGGCATGCTATCGCAAGGAGTTTATATTTATTTAAGTTTTGTTACTAATTTATTTAGACAAATTGTGGGAATTCCGATGCGTACGAATTGCATACGCCTTGTGGCTGATTTTTGGACGTTTTTTTTTTTTAATCCTTCCTTTGAAATAGCGATATCCGGGGGGGGGGGGGGTATCCACTGATTGGATTTTGGATCCTTAGGTGGTCCCCTTTCAAAGTTGTTCAAACGGTTCCGGTCCGTCGCAGATCTAGGTCAGGGGAGCCAAAAATAGATTTTTTACTGAAAACTTAAAAAATCTTCTTCTCTGAAACCGCATGGCCCAGGTCTTTGATATTTGAAATGAAGCTTCATCTAGTGGACCAATATTACGATTGTACAAATTCGAGCCCTGTGGCTAAAATGCCCCCGCCCTGGGGCCCTTTGTTTTACCTCGGCTTATATAGGGAAAATCTTTAAAAAACCTCTTCTCTGAAACTGCAAGGCCCAGGTCTTTGTTATTTGGTGTGAAGCTTCATCTAGTGGACTTCCACCAAGCTTGTTAAAATTATAGCCTTTAGGCTTCTTCGCTGAAACCAGAAGGTTCAGGTCTTTGATATTTGGTATGAAGCTTCGTCTTGTGGACCTTTATCAAGATTGTTCAGATTCTAGCCCTGGGACCAACAATGTCCCCGCCTCGGGGCCCACTGGTTTTACATACACTTACATAGGGCTTATATAGGGAAAATCTTTAAAAATCTTCTTGTCTGAAACCAGAAGGCTCAGATGTGTGAAATTAAGTATGAACTTTCGTGTTGTGGAAGGCTCAGATGTTTGATAGCTTGGTCTTATGGACCTTTATGTAGATTGTTCATATAATAGCCCTATTGCCACAAATGCCCCCGCCCGGGGGCCCTTTGGTTCTACATAGATATAGCGAAAAACCTTTAAAAATCTTCTTGTCTGAAACCAGAAGGCTCAGGTGTTTGAAATTAAGTATGAGCTTTCGTGTTGTGGACCAATATTTAGATTTTTTACAATTATAGCCCTGGGGCCTACAATGCCCCCGCCCCAGGGCCCTTAAGTTTTACATTGACTTACATAGGAAAAATCATCTCTTCTGAAACAGCATGGCCCAGGTCTTTGATATTTGGTTTGTAGCTTCATCTAGTAGACCTCTATCAAGATTGTTCAAATTATAGCCGTTTCACCAAAATTGCTCCGCCCCAAGGCCCTTTGGTTTTACTTTGACTTACACCGGCCCCGATAGCTCAGTTGGTAGAGTGTCCGCTCCGGGGAACGGGAGGTCTCGGGTTCGATCCCTGGCCGCGACATACCAAAGTCGTTAAAAATGGTACTAGCTGCTCCTCGTTTGGCACTCAGATTTACGGGGTAGAGCTAGGACTGGTCGATCCAGTGTCAGGATGGGTGTGGTATCATGTAATGTGTCTGGGACATGATACTTCAGTGAGGCAGCACTATAAACGTGAGCATTGAGCTCCCTGTCGCAACCAGACACCGTCGTGATAGGGCTGAAAAATTGTTGAAAGCGACGTTAAACCCGAATTCACACACACACTCACACACATTACTTTGACTTATATAGGAAATACCTTAAAAATTTTCTTCTCTGAAACGGCAAGGCCCAGGTCTTTGATATTTGGTGTGAAGCTTAATCTAGTGAAGCGCTATCAAAATTTTCAACTTAAAGCCCTTGTTCCAAAATGCCCCCGCCCTTTGGTTTTACATAGATTTATACAGGGAATATCTTTAAAAATCTTCTTCTCTAAAACAGCAAGGTCCAGGTCTTTGATATTCGCTGTGAAGCTTCATGTTCAAATTATAGCCCTGTGGTCAAAAATGCCTCGCCCCAGGGCTCTTTGATTTTACATAGACTTATACAGGGAAATCTTTAAAAATCTTCTTCTCTGAAACCAGAAGGCTCAGGTCTTTGATATTTGGTATGAAGGTTTGTCTAGTGGAACTTCATCAAGAATTTTCAAATTATAGCCCTGGGGCCAAAACTGCCCCCGACTCGGGGCCCACCGGCTTTTACATAGACTTAAGTGGGGAAAATATTTATAAATTTTCTTGTCTGAAACCATAAGGCTCAGTTCTTTGATATTTGGTGTGGAGCTTCTTCTGGTGGACCTCAACCACTATTGTTCAAATTATAGTCCTGGGGCCAAAATGGCCCCTTGGCAGGGCTCACTCAGGGGCCCTTTGGTTTTACATAGTCTTATAAAGGGAAAACCTTTAAAAATCTTCTGGCCCAAAACCAGACGGCTCAGGTCATTGATATTTGGTATGAAGCTTCATCTTGTGGACCTCTAATAAGATTGTTCAAATTATAGCCCTGGGACCAAAAATGGACCTTCCCCGGGGCCCACTTGTTTGACATAGACTTATAAAGGGAAAACCTTTAAAAAATCTTCTTCTCTGAAATCACAAGGTCTAGTTCTTTAATATTTGGTATGAAGCTTTGTCTAGTAGACCTCTACCAAGATTGTTCAAATTATAGCCCTGGGGCCAAAATGGTGCCACCCCGATGCCCACTGGGTTTACATAGACTAATACAGGGAAAACTTTTGAAAATGTACTTGTCTGAAACCAGAAGGCCAAGGTCTTTGATATTTGGTATGAAGTTTCATCTAGTGGATCTCTTCCAAATGTGTTCAAATTGATGCCCTGAGGCCAAAAATGGGCAAAACCCGGGGCCCATTTGTTTTACATAGACTTAATTGGGAAAACCCTTGAACATCGTCTTGTCTGAAATCAGAAGGCCAAGGTCTTTGATATCCGATATGAAGCTTCGTCTTGTTGATTTCTACCTAGATTGTTCAAATTATAGCCCCGGTGGGGTCTTTGGTAAATACATACATACACACACGTGCATGCATGCATGCATGCATGCATTCACACACACGCATGCATGCACACATGTTAACATGCACATATGCATGCATGCATAAATGCACTCATGCATGCATACACACACGCATGCATGCACTTGCATTGGGTATAACAAATCATCTCACGCAATATCTACTTTAAGGGTCCTGGGCTCAAGGTCAATGACACTGTCTATTTTTAGAAAACCTTTGTCAGCGCTGTAGTGCCTACTGCATGCATGCATGCATGTTAACATGCACACATGTATACATGTACACATGCATACATACACATGCATACATACACATGCATGCAGTCTCACACTCATGCATGCATGCACAAACACGCATGCATGCACACATGCAAACATACACTCATGCATACATGTACGCATGTATACATGCACGTATATGTGCATGCATGCATGCATCCATGCATGCACGCAGACACATTCATGCATGCACAAGTGCATGCATTCATGCATGCATGCACACACATACATGAATTCACACACTTTTGCATGTACATGTACACTCATGCATGCATACACACACACATGCATGCATGCACACACACAATTATGCAGACATGCATGCACACACAAATGCATGCACTCACACAGGCATGCATGGACACACACATGCATGCATGGACACACACACATGCATGCATGCACACACACTCGTATGCACATGCACACTCATGTCTGCATGCACTTGCATGCACTCACACATGCATGCATGGACACACACATGCATGCATGCATACTTTCACACACACGTGCATGCATTTACACACACATGCATGCATGCACCCACACACTCACTCAAGTATTGGGCTTAACAAATTATTATCTCAAACAGTACTGACTTTAAGGGTCCTGGGGTCAAGGTCATTACCATTGTCTATTTTGAGAAAACCTTTGTCAGCGCTGTAGTGCCTACATTTATAAATGGATTTAAATGTTACTTCGCATAAATGTTGGGTATGCATTGCTGCAGTCTGTTGAGCTCTTTTATAAAACAAAATGTCATTTTTGGGAAAGAAAAAGAAAAACCTGCACAATTTCATTAGGATAACTTGTTCATCTTAGGTGCCTATAGGCGAGCTATGTTGCCTTCTGCCAATTCTTGATACAAATGCAGGTTACGGCTTTGCTAACGTCAAACTGGACTGAAAAACCCGTCCATAATGCCGTTAGGCATTTTTCTTGGTCTTTTTTAAAGAGACCTTATGATGTCCCTTTCTGTTGAAACGCATTCTAAATTATTGGAGCTTTTAGCTCGACGGCTAGATACTTGTTTGAATGATTTATTAAATATTGCCAATACCTGCTTCGCTAGTTTGATCAGTCCTATTTACCCTTCAGAACTTCAGTTAAATAAAGCAAATTCTTCTGATACCGAAGCCCCTTTTTAAACGGAACGAACGTTAAGCTTTTCTGCCACCTCCGGCGTCGGCGTCCACACGTTAAAGTTTTTACGTTAAAGTGTTTTAGTTGCTCATTACTTTTTATGTGTACACGGATTGATTTAATTTTGGTATTGTGATAGATACTGGGCTAAAGTTTTTATCTGCAGTACCAGCACCCATGACCGTGACATTGAGGTCAAGATCCCAGACTTAGAATTTTAATGTTAAAGTTTTTGTGTTAAAGTTTTAGGAGCTCATTACTTCTTTTCCTTTGGATGGATTTAGTTTATACTTGGTATGGAAGTAAGTAGGTAATAAGGTCACAAACTTTGAATTCTTACGTTAAAGTTTTTTGTGTTAAAGTTTTAAGGAACTCTTATTTTAGGACTTCTTTTCTTTTTTTATAGATTTTGTTCATACTTGGTGTGGTGATAGATACTAGTCAAATGTTTTTATCACCAGCATGCCTTGGGGTAAATGTCACAGACTAAGAACTTTTTATGTTTTTGCAGTGAAGATTTTAGATCATTGGTTGACTTCAGATGAATTAACTTGAGACTTGGAATGGTGATAGATATGGCTTTAAAGATTTTATCTGCAAACTCAACACCAATAACCATGACCTTGGGGGTCAAGGCCACAAACTGTTTATGATGAAAGATTTTGTGTTAAAGTTTTAGGAGCTCATTACTTCTTTACCTTTGGATGAATTTAGTTTATACTTGGTATGGTATCAGATACCAATTTAAGAAACTGAATCACTTTGAAGAGTGTGTTTGTTTGATTTGAAGTTTAACGTCTTCGTCAACACTATAAAGGTCATTTTGGAGACGTTGCTTCCAATTTTGTGGGACTTTTACCCAACATTGAGATGACATGACATGTCAAGCCCTGCCGCCCATTGAAACCAATAGGGTTTATAAGCATTGACGTGCCGACTCGCACCGCATTACCTAGGCTGGCTTAGATCCTCTAAGCGGTTTACCAGTACTCGTGTGCGGGTCGGTTTCAGCTCTGCATGGAAGCATCATGCAGCCCATCTATTTCTTCAAGCCCCGATGGGCGGGGACTAATCACTTTGAAGAGAGCCACCCTCACCGAATATTCAGTTTTACTGAAAACGTCGAGTATCCATTAAAGCTATCTTAAGGAAGATTGACTGGACTGATAAAGCAGGCCCTTGTCCAATTTACCAGTCAGTGTTTACAAAAAATTATCAATATTATACTGAGTGTATTTTCCTACATTAAATATGTAAATTTTTCAAAATTTTCATATTCTACTGATAGTCAAACATCACTTGCTGCCAGGTAAATGATTGACCGTGATGCTGAATGACTGCGTAATGTAATTGCTAGTTACAGACTTGTAAATTTAATGAAGATGAAACAAGGGAGTTTATGACCATTAACCAAAACTGTGTCTAGTCTCTGACGTACTAATATATATTTTGTTCTAAAATGGCCTAAGTGCATTCTTAACACAAAAACAGATCTTTGGGATTTACAGTTAATTTTAGATTTCTTCGAATTGCAAGCTTATTAAAAAAGGACAGGAAGTCAGTCATTACCTTCACATCTATTTAAACATACAATGTGAAATATAAGAAGGATTTAGAAGATGCAGAAAAATTGATGTCATGGAGTAGTATATTCTTAAATGCCGTCCTGGTCTGAAATAAATTATTTACTCATATTTGTCGGATAAATGTGGAGCGAACATCTGGTGTTTCTCAGAAACAATATCAGTATTTCTCCAACGGAATGTTACAATATTTATCTAGTCTCTCCATTTGTGGTAATTCATCATTTTATCTTTCTACATTTTTACGCAATGTCGGTGCCTATTTTTTCACAATGATTAATCTTAGGTATACTTTGAGAAAAACGCGGATAGAAAATTGAGGTCGCGTTTTTTTTAATTTTCTTTCTTACGTTTTGAAGACGCTTAGTAAAGGAACAGTAGGGATGTTTGCAACACTGCATACGCTCTTAGGAGTATATTTATGACTAGCCCTCTTTTCAGATCTACAGAAATGGGCCTAATATTCCGAAAATGTAACATAGAAAGGCGTGGGATATGGTATTCGGTTTTCCGTGGTGCGTGGTTCCGAGTTTGTAGTAGGTACCTTGTGAGCGCTTCTCCTACAGTTTTAAAAATAAACGATCATTCTAAAACTTTATAGGCTTTTAACTCACCATTCGGCTCCGGGGGAGCTTAAAGGATAGGCAGTTTTCCGTCGTCGTCGTCAGTCAACACGTTTAAGCAACATCTCCTCTGAAGCCACTGGGCCGATTGAGCTCAAATTACATCTGTGGCATCCTTTGGCTGGGGGATTGAAAATTTGTTTGTTTTTTTTTAATGAAATTCGGCTCATTAGTTTGGTTGCTATGGTAACTTAGAGTTTCCATAGGCTTATAATGGGGAAATTTGAAAAATGGCTTTAACTGCCAAGCCTTTGCAGATATTTTGACAAAACGTTCACCGAAATATTCCTTAGGCAATCTACTATCTGCCATATGATTTTAGGCCCACTGCTCATTTCCATTGGTTGCCCTGGAAACCAAAATGAGTTTATGGAAATATTCATCATATTTGCCTATACAGGTTTTGAGTTTTTAGCTCACCTGTCACGGAGTGTCAAGGTGAGCTTTTGTGATCACATTTTGTCCGTCGTCCGTCGTGCCTGCGTGCGTGCGTCCGTCCATGCGTGCGTGAGTGCGTGCGTGCGTTCGTAAACAATTTCAAATAAGTATATCTCTAATACCCCATGGCCAATCTTGATCAAATTTCATGAGAAGCATCAGCAGGTAGGGGGAAAGGCTCCATAAGGTTTTTGTGCTGATCAGATTTGAATTCTGGTTGCCATGGAAACAAAAAGGTTCCATAGACTTATAATTGGGAAAACGACGTCTCCACTTTTTCTCGGCCATTTCTTATCCGATCTTCATCAAACTCGCCGATAACCAGGAAGGGCTGACAGTCAACGTCGAGTTCGAATATGGGCTGCACGAGACAAACAGCTTTGGAGTTACCTGCCCTTGAGCATAAATGTAAGTGAAAAATGGTGTCTCCAGCTTTTCTCAACCGTTTATGATCTGATCTTTTTGTAACTTTTCACATTCGAGGACAAACATAAAATCTCGGACGAGTTCGAAATTGGTTTGAATCTGACCAGCGGTTTTCCAGTAACATCCCGTTGAGCGTGAAAAATTTTTACCATATACTCATAATGGTGAAAACGACGTCTCCACTTTTTCTCAGCTATTTCTGATCCGATCTTCATCCAACTTGCAGATAACCAGATGGGCCTTACAGTCGACATCGAGTTCGAATTTTGGCTGCATGTGACAAACAGCTTTGGAGTTACCTGCCCTTGAGCATAAATATAAGTGAAAAATGATGTCTCCAGCTTTTTTCAGTCGTTTATGATCTGATCTTTCTGTAACTTTTCACAAACGAAGACAGGCATAAAATCTCGGACGAGTTCGAATTTGGCTTGAATCGGACCAGCGGTTTTCCAGTTACTTTCCCTTGAGCGTGAAAAATTTTCCCATAGACTTATAATGGGGAAAACGACGTCTTAACTTTTTCTCAGCCATTTCTGATCCGATCTTCATCAAACTTGCAGATAACCAGGAGGGGCTTACAGTCTACGTCGATTTCGAATTTGGGCGGCACGGGACAAACAGCTTTGGAGTTACCTGCCCTTGAGCATAAATATAAGTGAAAAATGTTGTCTCCAGCTTTTCTCAGCCATTTATGTTCTGATCTTTTTGTAACTTTTCATAAACAAGGACAAGCATAAAATCTCGGACGAGTTCGAAATTGGTTTGAATCTGACCAGCAGTTTTCCAGTTACATCCCCATTGAGCGTGAAAAATTTTCCCTTAGACTTATAATGGGGAAAACGACGTCTCCACTTTTTCCCAGCCATTTCTGATTCGATCTTCATCAAACTTGCAGATAACCAGGAAGGGCTTGCAGTCTACATCGAGTTCGAATTTAGGCTGCAAGGGTCAAACAGCTTTGGTGTTACCTGCCCTTGTGCATAAATATTAGTGAAAAATGGTGTCTCCAGCTTTTTTCAGCCATTTATGTTCTGATCTTTTTGTAACTTTTCATAAACGAGGACAAGCATAAAATCTCGGACGAGCTCGAAATTGGTTTGAATCTGACCAGCGGTTTTCCAGTTACATCCCCATTGAGCGTGAAAAATTTTCCTTTAGACTTATAATGGGGAAAACGACGTCTCCACTTTTTCTCAGCCATTTCTGATTCGATCTTCATCAAACTTGCAGATAACCAGGAAGGGCTTACAGTCTACATCGAGTTCGAATTTGGGCTGCAAGGGACAAACAGCTTTGGAGTTACCTGCCCTTGAGCATAAATATAAGTGAAAAATGGTGTCTCAAGCTTTTAACAGCCGTTTATGATCTAATCTTTTTAGCTCACCTGAGCCGAAAGCTCACAAGGTGATTTATTAGTATAGGTAGAAATCCGGCGTCCGTCTGTCGTCCGTCCGTCACCCACACCTTTGAACTTGAATATCTAAGTGACAAGCTGGCCAATCCCAATCAAATTTTATGTGCAGCTTCGCTGGGTTGGGGGATTGATTGCATTAGGTTTTGGACCAGTTTTAATCGGAACTGTGGTTGCCATGGAAACAAAAAGGTTCCATAGACTTATAAAGGGGAAAACGACGTCTCCACGTTTTCTCGGCCATTTCTGATCCGATCTTCATCAAACTGGCAGATAACCAGGAGGGGCTTACAGTCTACGTCGAGTTCAAATTTGGGCTGCACGGGACAAACAACTTTTGAGTTACCTGCACTTGAGCATAAATATAAGTGAAAAATGTTGTCTCCAGCTTTTCTCAGCCGTTTATAATCTGATCTTTTTGTAACTGTTCATACAGGAGGACAAGCATAAAATCTCGGACGAGTTCGAATTAGGTTTGAATCTGACCAGCGGTATTCCAGTTGAATCCCCTTGAGCGTGAAATTTTTTTCCATAGACTTATAATGGTGAAAACGACGTCTCCACTTTTCCTCAGCCATTTCTGATCTAATCTTCATCAAACTTGCAGATAACCAGGAGGGGCTTACAGTCTACGCCGAGTCCATATTTTGGATGCATGGGACAAACAGCTTTGGAGTTACCTGCCCTTGAGCATAAATATAAGTAAAAAATGGTGTCTCCAGCTTTTCTCAGCCGTTTATGATCTGATCTTTCATCACGAAAACACGCCTATATGATTTTGACCCCCTCGAACCCCACTTTTATATAGTAAAACTGGGGTTTTAAGGGGTATACATTATTTTTCTTATTTCTGCTCAACAAACATAGAATGTGGGTACTTTTTAGAACCGTCTCGTCGAGGCGGTTCTAACGAATATCCACAATCTATATTTAAAGCAGATATAAGAAAAATATCGAAATTTTTCATCTGAAAATTTTAATTTTTCGGTGGTAAAATTTACAATATGTTTGCATAGGCATGTTTTCGTAATGTTGTGACTTTTCATAAACGAGAACAAGCATAAAATCTTGGACGTGTTCGAATTTGGCTTGAATCTGACGAGGTTTTTTTTCAGTTACATCCCCTTGAGCGTGAAAAAATTTTCCCATAGACTTATTATGGGGAAAACCACGTCTCCACTTTTTCTCCGTCATTTCTGATCCGATCTTTATCAAACTTGCAGATAACCAGGAGGGGCTTACAGTCTATGTTGAGTTCAAATTTGGGCTGCACGGGACAAACAGCTTCTGAGTTACCTGCCCTTGAGCATAAAAGTAAGTGAAAATGGTGTCTCCAGCTTTTCTCAGCCGTTTTTGATTGGATCATTTTGTAACTTTTGGTAAAGAGGACAAGCATAAAATCTCGACCGAGTTCGAAGTTGACTTGAATCTGACCAGTGGTTTTCCAGTTACATCTCCTTGGGTGTGAAAGATTTACCCATAGACTTACAATAGGAAAACGACGTCTCCAGCTTTTCAAGACCATTTCAAATCAGATCTTCATCAAACTTGCAGATAACCAGGAGGGGCATACAGTCTATGTTGAGTTTGAATTTGGGCCACGCAGGTCACCTGCCCTTGAGCATATATATTAGCGAAAAATGGTGTATCCAGCTTTCTGCAGCCGTTTTTGATCTGATCTTTTTGTTACTTTTGGTAAACGAGGATAAGCACAGAATTTCTAATGAGTTCGATTTTGGCTTGAATCTGACCACCAGATTTCCAGTTACATCCCTTTGAGGGTGAAAAATTTTCCCATCGACTTACAATTTGAAAACGATGTCTCCAACTTTGCTTGGCTATTTCTAACCTGACCTTCACCAAACTTCCAGATAACCAGAAGGAGCTTACAGTCTATGTTTTGTTCGAATTTAGGCCGCATGAGTCAAAAGGCTTTCGAATTACCTGCCCTTGAGCATAAATATTAGTGAAAAACAGTGTCTTCACCTTTTCTCAGCCGTTTCTAATCTGATCTTTTGAAACTTTCAGTGAACGAGAACATGCATAGAACCTCAGATGAGTTTGAATTTGGCTTGAATCTAACATTCGATTTTGCAGTTACAGCCCTTAGAGCGCGAACAACTTTCCCATAGAATTACAATGGAAAAACGACTTTACCAACTTTTCTCCACCATTTCTGATCTGATCTTCATCAAACTTGCAGATAACCAGGGTGGACATAAGTCTACATAGAGTTTGAGGTTCGGCTGCATGAGACAATTAACTTCAGAGTTATCTGCCATTGTTTATTGATTTGAGGTTTAACATCCCTGTCAGCACAGTGTAGGTCATTTTGGAGACGTTGCTTCTAGTTTTGTGGGACTTTTGCCCGACATCGAGATGAAATTATATCTTAAGCCCTTTCAACCCAATGAAACCAATAGGGTCATTTTGCATGGATGGTCCAACTGGCACCACTTTTCCTGGGCAGGCTTAGAACCTGTTTACCAGTACTCATGTGTGGTCGGATCCAGCTCTGCATAGAAGCACCATGTAGCCCAGTCTATTTCTTCAAGCCCCGATGGGCATTCTCAAAACATCATTAATGATTTTCTGGTACACAGGTGAGCGATATAGGGCCATTTGGCCCTCTTATTTATGAAATTCGGCTCTTTAGTTTGGTTGCTATGGCAACTTAGAGTTGCCATAGACATATAGTTGGGAAAATTGAAAAATGTCATGAACTGCCAAACCTATGCAGATATTTTGACCCAGCTTTTGTAGACATGTTCCTTATGCAATCTGCCATCTGCCATATACTTAAGAATACTTAAAAATCATCTCCCCATATAGGTTGCTATGTCAACTTAGAGTGTCAATTGACTTATAATTGGGAAAATTGAAAAGTGACATTTACTGTTACGCCTTTGCAGATATTTTGACAAAACTTCCATAGATATGTCCCTGAAGTAATCTACCATCTGCCATATGAGTTTAGGCCTATTGCTCATTTTTACTGGTTGCCATGTAAAATAGAAGTGTAGGCAATGATCTGGAATTGATACAGTTAACCCACAGCTCCCATCAGAGACATCAAAGGGAAAGAAACACAAACATGAAACAAAAGCCCCTTATGGAAACACCAACAGCGGAAAGCCAAAAGGACAATTACTTTTCCACAAAATGGCCAATTGGCTATCCAAAACAAAATAATATAAGCGATACAAACACTCAAAGACAAACATAACAAAAACTAAATCGCTACAGAAGAACCGCCATGGAACGGTCAGTAAAACGAATTCCCCTGGGGGGCTTAAATCGATTTTACGTGGCCACAATCCTCACCCTTAATTCCGTCGCTATTTAGACAAAAATATTTGCTCAGTCCGCATGATGGCTTCCTACATCTCCGTGAATACAAAAAATCAAACCACCACAGAAATGAAACAACGGTGAGGACTCGACAGCAAGAAAACACTGAAATGCTGGAGCTAAAGTAAACCAACAATTAGACTCCGAGTAAAACCCGAAATGATTAAAAAAAATGAAAAAAAAATACTTAAAAAAATCATCTTCTCAGAAAACGTATGTTCTATGAGGTTGAATCTTTAAGGAAATATTCACCATATGTGCCTTTTTAGGGTTTATGTGTTTTTTTTTTTATCAAATTCGTAGCTTTAGTTTGGTTGCTATTGCAACTTAGAGTTTCCATTGACTCATAATGGGGAAAAATGAAAAAGGCATTTACTGCCAAGCCTTAGCGAATATTTTTGCAAAACTTTCATAGAAATATTCTTATAGTAATCTTCTATCTGCCACATGATTTTGGCCTACTGCTCAGTGACATCAGAGCTCTAAAGCCACTGGACTGATTGGGCCCTAATTTTATCTGTAGCATCCTTGGGCACAGTGCTTCCATAGTTTAGAAAAATACAGGGCTGTCATTGGGTAGTGCCCCCCCCCCCTGAGCTCTGGTGAGCATAGTGGCCCATGGGCCTCTTGTTTAATCATGGCATGTGCTTTATACAGAATCTGTAAATTATTTTTTTCACTTCTCACATTTTAGCTTACCTGACCGAAGGTCATGGTAAGCTTTTGTGACTGTGAGATATCCGATGTCGTCGTTCGTCGTTCATCGTGCGTCGTGCGTAAGCTTTTCCTTGTGAACACTCTAGCGGTCACGGTTTTAGGCCAATCATCATCAAACTTGGTCAGAATTATCACCCTTACAATATCTCGGTCAGGTTTGACTATGGGTCATGTGGGGTCGGAAAGTAGGTCAGTAGGTCCAATCCGGCCCCCGCCCATCGGGGCTTGAAGAAATAGATGGGCGGCAATATGCTTCCACGAAGAGCTGAAACCGACGGCACACGAGTACTGGTAAACCCCCTAGAAGATCTAAGCCTTCCCAGGCAAAGCGTTGCGAGTCTGACCTTCCATTGCGAGTCTGACCTTCCATGCTTAAAAACCGTCTTGGTTTCATGTGGCGATAGGGTTTGAGGTGTCATTTCATCTCATTGTCGGGTAAAAGTCCCACAAAATTGGAAGCAACGTCTCCAAAATGACCTATACAATGTTGACGGGGACGTTACACCCCAAAATCAAACAAACAAACAAACAGAAGGTCCAATCATAGAAAACCTGGCGAACACTCTAGATGCCACAGTTTTGGTCCGATCATACAAAAAATTGTCTGTGACCTTGACCTTTGACCTACTTTTTTCATAACTTTTGAACCATTTGAGATAGAACCTTCATATTTGGCATGTATGTTCCTTGTGGCGGGTTTTTCCAACCCATACTAAAATTTTGACCTATGACCTTGACCTTTGAACCTACTTTATCACAACTTTCGGAATATTTTGAGATAGAAGCTTCATATTTGGCATGTAGGTTCCTTGTGACAAGGGCTTCCTATTCATACAAAACATGACCTGTGACCTTGACATGTGACTTACTTTATCGTAACTTTTGAGCCATTTGACTGTTTCTTGTGACAAGGACTTCCCACCAATACAAAAGTTTGGTCTCTGACCTTGACCTTTGACCTACTTTTCATAGCTTTTGAACCATGTATGACAGAGCTTTCATATATGGCATGTGTTTTCTTGTGACAAGGGCTTCTCACACATTCAAAAAGTTTGACCTGTGACCTTGATCTTTGACCTACTTTATCATAACTTATGAGCTATTTGAGAGAGAGCCTATATATATTATTTTTGGCATGTACCTTCTGACAAGGCCCCTTACTATATTACCTACCATTTCATTTCTATTGTGTGGATCAGGTGAGCGAAACAGGGCTATAATGGCCCTCTTGTTTACTTTTGACTTTCTTGCATGGTTCTGAGTTTGTAGTAGGTACCTTGTGAGCGTCATTCCTCCTACAAATTTATACCTAGCCTTCCGAAACTTCACAGGTGTCTTTATCAGGGTCTGCAAATATGCATGAGCTTTTTACAGAAACTTGAAATATTTTTTTCACATGTTAAGTAAAACGATTTTCTTGCTTCAATGAAAATATGTATGTAGTATGTGCCTTATGAACGCAATTCGTCCTTAAGTTTGTACAGATCCTTCTGGAACTTTACAAGTGTTTTAATCGTGGTCTGAAGATATGTGTGTGCTTTTTACAGAAACTTGAATTTCTTTTTCCCTTTTTTCACATTTTTAACTCATGCTCCTTTCTAGCTTCATTAATCTTAAACTGTATATAAAGTAAGTACCTTGCGTGCACAACTCCTCCTACAATTTTATACTAATCCTTCTGAAACTCCATGGGTGTCCTAATCATGGTCTGAAGATATGCTTGTGCATTTTACAAAAAAATAAAATATACTTTGTTTTCACTTTTTTACATTTTTAACTTAGGCTTTTTTATGCTTCACTACTATGTAAGTGTATATTGTGTAGTATCTGCCTCGTGAGCGCATCTCCTCCTCGAATTTAAGGCCAATTTTTGACAACTTCCTAAGTGTTTTACCTATGGTCTGAGAAAACGCTTGTGCTCTTTACAGAATCTTGATATCGTATTTTTTTAAACTCTTTTGGATAGCTGTTTGGCTATTTGTAGGGGAAAGAAAATTGTTCATTTGGCTTTCGGCAGGTAATGTTTCAGTTTTAATTCCGTTGCTTATGTGCGTCCTTCTGTCTGGTTGTTGTCTGTGGTGGAAGGTGTAAGGTAATTGTAATGATACTTGATCATTGCCTACTTTTTCATGTGTATCACGAAAACACGCCTATATAATTTTGACCCCCTTGAGCCCCACTTTTATACAGTAAAACTGGGGTTTCCGGGGGTATACCTTATTTTTATTTCTTCTTTAAAATAAAGATCGTGGGTACTCGTTTTCGGCGATAAAGGTGGCAATGTATTTGTATAGGCGTGTTTGCATAATGTATCGATACAAGGTGCCTTCTGTGCACAACTCTCCTTACATTAGTGGGTATATGACGAAAGGCAGTCTTGAGCCCAAGATGGGTGGTAATAAAACAACTTTACAAAACGGCGGGGATATACATTCGCTATGGAATTTGCTTGTTCTTTACGGTTATCGTCTCATTTACTTATGATAAATGCAAATAATCACTAAATGTTTTTTTTACTAATTTTCAGAAAAGAGTGTTACAATAAAAGCTACAAAGAAAGGAATTACCCTTGCAAAACAAGAACTGAAAGAACTTTTATCAATGATTAAATCAAAAGACCATGTTTGCAAGAAAGTTGGTGTAACAGACGTTCTAAACAACCTGTATCTTCAAGGTCACTTGGATGAAATAGAATGTAAGACAAAATGTTTGATAGAAACACCTATGTCAGATGAATTGACAAGTACGATTCATTATGAAGTTGAGAGTGGAGCAAGTGCTACTTCAGCAAGGCAAGATGAGGAAGAAGAATGTAAGTTTTATTATGTCTCCCCCCTCTTTTCGGGGAGACATTGTTTTCCCACGGGCGTCTGTCTGTCTGTCCGTCTGTAACAAACTCGTGTCCGCTCAATAACTTGAAAACCGTTCTAGCAATCTTTACGAAACTTCATGTGAATATTAATCAACATTAAATGAAATGAAGTGCCCAAGAACTATAACTCTTGCGTTTATACTTTTTTAGTTATTCTCTTGGAAGTTTGTCGGTCACAAAATCATGTAAGAATGGGCAAATCGTGTCCAGGCATTAATTTTATTTTAGATGGATTTTGAAATAACTTGGCAGAAATGTTAACCAGCATGAGACAATGTGTCATGCGCAAGACCCCGGTCAAAAGTCAAGGTAATACTTAAAGGTGAAAGGTGAAAAAAAGTTTTTTGTTTTTTGTTTCGTGTTTGGTCAATAACTTTCTTATTCCTGGATGTATTTTGAAATTACTTGGCAGACATGTTAACATGCATGAGACGATGTGTTGCGCGCAAGACCCAGCTCGGTACCTCCAAGGTCAAGGTCATACTTAGAGGTCAAATGTCAAAAAAGGGTCTTTATTTCGTATCCGGTCAATAACTTTTTAGCTCACCAGAGACGAAGGCTCCGGGGGAGCTTATAGGCATTGGTCCGTCGTCGTCTGCGTCGTCTGTGTCGTCTGCGTCGTCAACATTTTCAAACAACATCTCCTCTGAAACCACTTGGTCAATTGAAACCAAATGTGGAGCCTCTATGGGAAGGGGGAACGAAAGTTTGTTCATGAGGACTGGGTCACATGACCAATATGGCCGCCATGCCCACACATGGTAAAAACCTTTAAAAATCTTCTCAAGAATCAAACAGCCGATGATCTAGAAACTTGGTATGCAGCATCGTGGACTCGGGCCCTACCAAGTTTGTTCAAATGATGACCTTTGGTTGACCTTGACCTGTTTTACGTCAAGGTCAAATTTGGTCACTTAGACATTTGTATGGAAAAAAGGAAAAACAGTGGATTTTTCTGATTGCATGGTAGCTAGTGCCATCAGAAATGGTATTTGCAATCAGCTGAATAGAAGTTTATCAGTTCCAAAGGTCAAGGTCCTTTACTGACCTTTGTCCAGGTCGGTTCAGATTCAGTACTGTTATCTTCTTCTTCACTTAAACTACTTGGGCAATTGGAACCAAAATACATGTGGAGCGTCTATGGAATGGGGGAACGAAAGTTTGTTCGTGAGGACTGGGTCACATGACCAATATGGCCGCCATGCCCATATATGGTAAAAACCTATGAATATCTTCTTGTCAAGAACCGAATGGCCGATGGTCTTGAAACTTGGTATGCAGCATGGGGGACTCTGGGCCTACCAAGTTTATTCAAATGATAATTTTTGTTTGACCTTGACCTGTTTTATGTCAAGGTCAAATTGGGTCACTGAGACATTTGTATGGCAAAGGGCAAAATAGTGGATATTTCTGATTGCCTGGTACAATGTGACATCAAAAATGATATTTGCAGTAAGCTGAATGGAAGTTTATCAATTCCAAAGGTCAAGGTCATTTACTGACCTTTATCCTGGATGCCTCAGATTCAGTTAATTTTTTATCTTCTTCTCCACATAAACTGGTAGGTTGATTGAAACCAAATTAAATGTGGAGCCTCTATGGGTAGGGGGAATGAAATTTGTTCGTAAGGACTGGGTCACATGACCAATATGGCCGTCATGCCCATATAAGGTAAAAACCCTTCAGAAATCTTCTCTGGAACCAGTGGGCCGATTATCATGTAACTTTGTGTGTGGCATTGGGGACTCGCGCCCATCAAAATTTGTTCAAATGATGCCTCCTGAATGACCTTGACCTATTTTAGGCCAAGGTCAAATTTGGTCGCATAGACTTTTGTATGGGAAAAAAAGTCAAAACCGTGTATTTTTTGGAAAATATTGCACCTGGTGATCTGAAAATTGGTAGATACAGTAAGCTAAATAAGTGGATGAAATGACATGAGTATTCAAGGTCAAGGTTATTCTTTGATCTTGATTCAAGGTCATTCAGATATTAGAATTAAAACTTATTTTTCTCAGAAACAACTGAGCCGTTTGTAACCAAAATTTCATATGAAAGCTTTTGGGAACAAGAAAATGAAAATTAATTAATATGACTTTGATTACATGACAAATATGGCCACCATGCCCATATAAGGTAAACCCCCCTCAGAAATGTTCTTCTCCAGAATATGTGGGTTGATTATCATAAAACTTTGTATATGGCAATGGGGGCTCGAGCCAATTACAGAAAAAATCAAAACAATGTACTTTTCAGAAACTGTTGCAGCCTGTGACCTAAAATTGGTCGATGCAGTTAGCTAAATGAGTTATTTAAACTACCTATTCAAGGTCAAGGTCATTCCTTGTTCTTATTCCAAGGTCACTCAGATATGAGAATTATAACATATTCTCTCAAAATCGCTGGGCCATTTGTAACCAAATTTCAGATGAAACCTTTAGGGAACAAGGAAATGAAATTCGATTAATACAAATTTAGTCACTTAACCAATATGGCCACCACTTTTCCTGGGCAGGCTTAGAACCTGTTTACAAGTACTCATGTGTTGTCGGTTCCAGCTCTGCATAGAAGCAAGTAGATCCTTTTTACCGGTGCGAAAGTGGATTTTCTAATTAGCATATTTAATCCGAGGAGCTCATTAGCATACTTAGGACCTTATCTTTTCCCAAAGAAATCATTAGATCTTATCTTTTTCCAAGGAACTCATTAGCATATTTTAGATCTTATCTTTTTTTTTCTTTTGTCTGCTTTTGAGTCAATAAATCTTACGCGCCTTTTCTCATTTCATTAGCATATTTCAACTTTAGACCTATCTCCCCCGCTGAGAAAAGTTCCACAGCAATAGATTTTTTTTGCTTTTGATCTTTTTCGATTGATGCTGCGAAGATGGACCAACTAAATTGCTTATTTTTTTTTTCTTTTGTCTGCTATTGAGTCAGCAAATTTTACATCTTACACGACTTTTCTCATTTCATTAGCATATTTCAACTTCAGACGTATCTACTCCGCTGAGACAATTTTCACAGCAATAGATTTTATACTTTTTGGATCTTACCTAGGACTACATACGGTAACATATTATAAACTGATTTATCATCAGATTGTCACATTTTTGCTGGCCTTCCGCCGCGATTTCCGTATTTCATTAGCATATTTTAACGTTAGACCTATCTCCCCCGCTGAGACAATTTCCACATCAATAGATTTTATCTGTTTTCTTTTGTTAATCTTGCAAACCTAGGACTTCTAACAACACGTCGAGCTTTTCAGTGACTTGAATAGATGTTTATCTCGAGACCCTATTCACAATCACATGCTGTTATTAGATCCTTGCGTAATTAAGATCAGGTATGTGTGGGCATGTTCAATTCTGGCCAGTTTCACGTATAAAATGAGGAGAGTTTAGATGCTTTATCAATAGAGAACACACGTGTTTCATGAGAAGAAATGGAAAATAGTTCAAAACTACTGGATTCGTACCTTAAACTGTTTTATGCTAATGCTCTTTTAGCAGTCAGCAAAGATGTTATCAGAGAATAGAATCCAGGCTGTACGATAAGGCATTCGTTCAAAAAACATCATGAATGTGTCGTCAAATCGCTTTTGAACAAGAATGAGAGAGATATAAGACGGGAGAGTATCACTTCGAATAAAAGTAAAATAATGCATTATGATATACTAAGTTATGTATATTTTGATTGCTTTCTGCGAAAGATTGATGAGGATAAAATACTTGATGACTGGTTTAAAAATATGAGGAGATCAAATATGCCATTAAAGTCGATTTTAAATTATAAACAGAACTTTTCCTCAAATAAAGAAATCACAGCAGACTGGAAAAATCAGGTTATGAAAATTATGAATATATTGTATCAATCATATGAAAAATAATATATGTACAGACAGTCAGCTGGATAGATGATATTTTTTTACAAAGGATTGACAAACAGAAATGACATAGTGTCTTTGATCTGGGAATCATGCTGTGTAACAATTGAAATGTTCAGCTGGATTTAACAACAGTATCAAATGCGACAAAATGCTTTTGGTATGATAAAACTGGAAAGGAAGAATGGCCAAGTGAACTTGATAATTCAATATGCGAATAGTCGACAACCTGCAATGTTTTTCACATAAACTATGATATTGTAACGCACGCTATGAAACATTTAGACATTGTTAATGCGAACACGATCGCTAGTACTGCGACTACCTTTGCTTAGTTGCTGGCAAAATCACGAAATGTTTATACGTATAATTACCTTCCCGCGGCAAGGTGTAAATATTTAAGAAAGGTAGATTTGATGATGATGTAATATATTAATTTGACTTTCAAGTGTGCTTAGTAAGGTACGGCAAGTGTAAAATAAATTCTAAAAACATATTTAAATGATACATATCTTGGAATTTTATGAGCAACCGTGAAAGAAGAACTTTTTTATGTGATACATATCTTTGACTCTTATAAGCAAACATGAACGATTCCATTTGTGATTATTTCAATAGTCGATCATCTAACGAAAAGAAAACGTACAACATAGCAGTTAAACAGAGAACAAAGCTCGTTCATTATTATAGATATACTTTTGACCCTTTTAGTAATAACAATAAAACACAGGTCCATTCAGTATTGCAATATAATAGCATCTCCATTACTGGCACGTATCAAGCAGGCTGGTTCTGCTGTATAAATGCACTATTATCGTAGTCAATCAAAAATAAAACACATCATGTTGGTATATACTATATGCAAAAACTGGTAGTTGTAGAGTTATCTATATTCTGATCAAACATTTACCTGATACACCGCTAGACATTTAAATGAATTTGCTTTAAAAGAGGACATGATTTGATTTTAGATAAGAGAAAAAATAATAATGAAATCGATTTAAAGGCGACGTGATTTCATTTCAGATATAAAAATAATATGGAAGAAAAATATCTCCGCAGCCCTTAAAGAAAACGTGCAACATAGAAGTTCAACAAAGAAGAGGTCCATTCGGCCTTGCAAGATAATAATCTCTCCATTACTGACACGTATGAAGCAGGCTGGTTTTACTGTTTAAATGCAATATTATTGTGGTCGATTAAAATAAAACTCATCTTGTTGGTATATACTAGATGCAAAAACTGGTAGTTGTAGAGTTATCAATATTCTGATCAAACATTAACCTGATACAAACCTATACATTTAAATAAGTTTGTTTTAAAAGAAGACATGATTTAATTTTAGATAACAGAAAAAATAGACAATGACTTCGCTTAAAAGACGACGTGATTTAATTTCAGATATAAAATGATATTGAAGAAAAAATATGCCTGCAGCCCCTGGTGAAGTTAATCCATGCACGGCAATCTATAAAACAAGTTATACAGCATGAGGTTTGAGCAATTGTTGCAAAATCGTGAACGGCGTAAGAAGGCATAAATCTTCATATTGATACCATAATTAAGAAAGAAAGCTACTCTTTGAAGTTGTATGCGGTAATTCAGTTTTTATCAGATGGTAACATGAACTCTACGAATGCGCCTTAACCATGATTTTATATGTAAACTAACTTTGTAAATAGGTTATAAAATATTCAAGAATGTTAGATTTCATGTATTGATCTAAATGTGCTCATTTTACTTTGAAGTTGCCGTATGTGAAACAAGTTTAGGCATGTAAAAATAGGGCTTGGCTCTGAACTGTATATAAAGCAGAAAAACTTTTATTTAACGATAAGTGTCCAATATGTGTGGATTGTCTTTATTGTTTCGGGTAAGTGTAGCTTTGAATAATTTTCCAGATCTCACATCATTATGACATTGGTTTGACAGTATTTGCAAAACAGAATACATGAATGATATATTCAAAAGTTACCTGTGCTGGACTTTTATTTATCCCATAGAATAATTCCATACAAATACACAAATTCTGCTTTAATGATAACATTCCTGTACCACGTTCCTATCCTAGCTTGCATAAAATCCAACTGAACTGTTTTTGAAACTGTCACTAATCTAATATGCAATCTTTCGCTTCAAAATATAATTGAAAAATTTCATCTTTACAAATCTACCTTTGAAATGTATAATTGAAAATTTCACTCTTTATAAAGCTACCTTTGAATTTACATATATTTATTAGTATCCTGCTGGGCAGATTTAATTGAATGTCACAGCAAGTGATTTTAATAAAAAAAAAATTTGCTTACCTCCTTTCACCTAAATATATTGCAATAGTGTTCATGCTAAAGCCTAACCTTTAAGTCCAGATGTTGTACCACCCGGCCGTGCGTCTGACTGAGAAGCCAGAGGTTGCGATTCGCGACCCGGCCTCTCCCGAGCACATTTACATCGGTCTGCGAATGCCCCTGAATTTTGGGATCAAATGCCTATACAGCTAATGTTGAATATTAAAATTTGTCAGTCTGGGCCCCTGAATCAAAATAGTTAGTCTTTATCTCGCAGTTTGGCACCCTCGCAGACTTCCAGGAATCCCGGTGCCAAACGAAATTACGCTCGTTTCGACCTCTAGAGCCCCCCCCGAGTACGTTGCATCGGTCTGCGACTGTCTTTGATACCCTCGCAGACTTCCAGGATTCCCGGTGCCAAAAGAGTTAAGGCTCGTTTCGACCACTAGGGACCCTCACGAATACGTTGCACCGATCTGCGACTGTCTTTGATACCCTCGCAGACTTCCAGGATTCCCGGTGCCAAAAGAGTTAAGGCTCGTTTCGACCACTAGGGACCCTCACGAATACCTTGCACCGATCTGCGACTGTCTTTGGCACCCTCGCAGACTTCCAGGATTCCCGGTGCCAAAAGAGTTAAGGCTCGTTTCGACCACTAGGAACCCCCACGAATACGTTGCACAGGTCTGCGCCTGTCTTTGGCAGACTTCCAAGATTCCCGGTGCCAAAATAGTTAAGGCTTTTTTCGACCTCTAGGGACCCCCTCGAATACGTTGCACCGGTCTGCGACTGTCTTTGATACCCTCGCAGACTTCCAGGGTTCCCGGTGCCAAAAGAGTTAAGGCTTTTTTCGACCTCTAGGGGCCCTCACGAATACGTTGCACCGGTCTGCGACTGTCTTTGGCACCCTCGCAGACTTCTTGTCTCGCTTGAATGACTTTCCCTCTGATTTGCCGTATTAGAAGTAAGACTCTTTTTAAACTTTTAATATCCGAATCTCCTGAAGAGACTCTAGCTAGCATTCAACCAAAGTCATATGGTTTAGTGATTTACCGCGTACAAATGTATTTCGCTTATCATATGTCGCCTGATTTATTGTGTTCATGAAAATCATGTAATCTCATTTTGTAAAGCTTTAGGGCAAAGGATAACGAACACAAATCTTTTTTGCGATATATTTATTTCGTTATAATAAAAGTACAATATACACATTCTGATTTAAATATAATAATGGCCGTATGCTAATGAGAATTGAAGCCAGCGTTGTCATCGTAAGAACTCAGTCGTTTTTCTCACATTCTAACAGAGTATGTTATGCGAACGAGAGCGGATGAGGTCCATCGAAGATAACACTTCAGTCTGGTCGAACAGCGTACCTTTTCGATAGTAGATATAGAAAACAAATTCTAGTTTATAAACTATTGGTCAGATTTAGTAACATGGCTGTATCTAATAGTCCAGTCATCAACTTGACTGACACTGCTTTGTATTTCAAATATAAGAGTTCAGATTCGTTTGAAATTTGAACTGTCTGGCTCTATTGAAGCGTCTCCATGCACCAAAGACCAATGTTCTGGTAATTTAAACAAAAACACGACAGAATTTTTTTTTTGTTTTAATTCATCTGGCAATAACAACATTTACACTAATATATTTATATATATTAACAATATGACAAGCAAAACGAAGATAGTTACTAATGTTCAGCACTGAATTAGTTCAGTTTGATTCAGATTATTTTGTGTCATTTGTCATCCTCCATGTCACTGTTTTCGTTTTCGATGTCACTGTTTCCGTCCTCATCTTCAACAGTTGGAGGGAGATATTGCTTTAACAAACCATCGAAAATGTATTTCCGTTTCGAGGCTGCGTATTTCCAGGCTTCATCCAGGTCATAATCCTCTTCTTCTACTAGACGTTTTACAGATTTTTTAATAGCTTGGAAAATGCGATCATGTTTAATGGACTTATACCAGAACATCTTTTCCACAAAATGGTTGATGACAGCCTTTCGATACAACGAGCGCAACTGTTTAAACGCTGCTGAACGGGCAGCTCGTTGGTCTAAGTTCTCAGACTCCATTAAATCCTTCACTCTGTCTTCAAACTTTGACTGGTATTCTTTAAATGCCTCATCAATTATTTCATTCCAAGGCTCTTTCTCCTCGTCTGAAGCCTCCTCCTTCTCCTCCTGGCCTGAAGCCTCCTCCAGATCACTGTCAATGTCATCATCGTATTCAAAGACCGATTTGTTGTATTCATCTGTCAATTTTTTCATCGTCGGCACCATGTATAGTACGCTTATGACGGAGCATGTTATCACGTCTTTTAAAACCTTTATCACAAATATCGCACCTTATCATGTTTGCGGCCAGAAGTCAGTTTATATACCATCGAGTTGACTATGTTACTATTTTAAGCAGGTTTGAGATCAGAGTTACCTTCAAGAACGGTCAAAAATATATATAGCGAATACTGACTACAAATTTGTACCAATTCACTTTCAACGTCGCATTGATTCCTCTTCGAATAATTAGTGTTATGAGCCAAACGTGGCTGTATGTGCAGTAAGATGGCTAAATATGCAGCATTTTAAGAATCTTCGGAAAAACCCGCTGGACAGTGCTATTTGTTTCAAAATCAAATATCCCGACGTTTTTGACCACCTCAAGACCTCCTCTAGGACATTTTCATCGCCCCAATAACTCCTCCTTGAAATTTTAACCTCCTCGATGACTCCACTTCGACTCTTAAAACCGCCTCATTGACTCTTTTCAACGCCGCATGATTCTTCTACCGATTATTAGTGTTATGAACCAAATGTGACTGTATTTGCAGTAAGCTGGCTAAATATGCAGCATTTTACGGATCTTTAGGACAGTGCTATGCTTCAAACAATTCTTTGCACCGTTCTTTTCCCGCCTTCATGCATTTAAAGTAATATGGAGATATACATCTATTAAACTCACTGAAAAACACGACGGGTTGTTTGAAGTCCTAGGTTTGCAAGATTGACAAAAGAAAACAGATAAAAATCTATTGATGTCGAAATTGTCTCAGCGGGGGAGATAGGTTTAAATTTAAAATAGACTAATGAAATGCAAGATGTAAAATTTGCTGACTCAGTAGCAGACAAAAGAAAAAAAAATAAGCAATTTAGTTGGTCCATCTTCGCAGCATCAATCGAAAAAGATCAAAAGCAAAAAAAATCTATTGCTGTGGAACTTTTCTCAGCGGGGGAGATAGGTCTAAAGTTGAAATATGCTAATGAAATGAGAAAAGGCGCGTAAGATTTATTGACTCAAAAGCAGACAAAAGAAAAAAAAGATAAGATCTAAAATATGCTAATGAGTTCCTTGGAAAAAGATAAGATCTAATGATTTCTTTGGGAAAAGATAATGTCCTAAGTATGCTAATGAGCTCCTCGGATTAAATATGCTAATTAGAAAATCCACTTTCGCACCGGTAAAAAGGATCTACTACAAAGTAACAACATTTACACTAATATATTTATATATATTAACAATATGACAAGCAAAACGAAGATAGTTACTAATGTTCAGCACTGAATTAGTTCAGTTTGATTCAGATTATTTTGTGTCATTTGTCATCCTCCATGTCACTGTTTTCGTTTTCGATGTCACTGTTTCCGTCCTCATCTTCAACAGTTGGAGGGAGATATTGCTTTAACAAACCATCGAAAATGTATTTCCGTTTCGAGGCTGCGTATTTCCAGGCTTCATCCAGGTCATAATCCTCTTCTTCTACTAGACGTTTTACAGATTTTTTAATAGCTTGGAAAATGCGATCATGTTTAATGGACTTATACCAGAACATCTTTTCCACAAAATGGTTGATGACAGCCTTTCGATACAACGAGCGCAACTGTTTAAACGCTGCTGAACGGGCAGCTCGTTGGTCTAAGTTCTCAGACTCCATTAAATCCTTCACTCTGTCTTCAAACTTTGACTGGTATTCTTTAAATGCCTCATCAATTATTTCATTCCAAGGCTCTTTCTCCTCGTCTGAAGCCTCCTCCTTCTCCTCCTGGCCTGAAGCCTCCTCCAGATCACTGTCAATGTCATCATCGTATTCAAAGACCGATTTGTTGTATTCATCTGTCAATTTTTTCATCGTCGGCACCATGTATAGTACGCTTATGACGGAGCATGTTATCACGTCTTTTAAAACCTTTATCACAAATATCGCACCTTATCATGTTTGCGGCCAGAAGTCAGTTTATATACCATCGAGTTGACTATGTTACTATTTTAAGCAGGTTTGAGATCAGAGTTACCTTCAAGAACGGTCAAAAATATATATAGCGAATACTGACTACGCATTTGTACCAATTCACTTTCAACGTCGCATTGATTCCTCTTCGAATAATTAGTGTTATGAGCCAAACGTGGCTGTATGTGCAGTAAGATGGCTAAATATGCAGCATTTTAAGAATCTTCGGAAAAACCCGCTGGACAGTGCTATTTGTTTCAAAATCAAATATCCCGACGTTTTTGACCACCTCAAGACCTCCTCTAGGACATTTTCATCGCCCCAATAACTCCTCCTTGAAATTTTAACCTCCTCGATGACTCCACTTCGACTCTTAAAACCGCCTCATTGACTCTTTTCAACGCCGCATGATTCTTCTACCGATTATTAGTGTTATGAACCAAATGTGACTGTATTTGCAGTAAGCTGGCTAAATATGCAGCATTTTACGGATCTTTAGGACAGTGCTATGCTTCAAACAATTCTTTGCACCGTTCTTTTCCCGCCTTCATGCATTTAAAGTAATATGGAGATATACATCTATTAAACTCACTGAAAAACACGACGGGTTGTTTGAAGTCCTAGGTTTGCAAGATTGACAAAAGAAAACAGATAAAAATCTATTGATGTCGAAATTGTCTCAGCGGGGGAGATAGGTTTAAATTTAAAATAGACTAATGAAATGCAAGATGTAAAATTTGCTGACTCAGTAGCAGACAAAAGAAAAAAAAATAAGCAATTTAGTTGGTCCATCTTCGCAGCATCAATCGAAAAAGATCAAAAGCAAAAAAAATCTATTGCTGTGGAACTTTTCTCAGCGGGGGAGATAGGTCTAAAGTTGAAATATGCTAATGAAATGAGAAAAGGCGCGTAAGATTTATTGACTCAAAAGCAGACAAAAGAAAAAAAAGATAAGATCTAAAATATGCTAATGAGTTCCTTGGAAAAAGATAAGATCTAATGATTTCTTTGGGAAAAGATAAGGTCCTAAGTATGCTAATGAGCTCCTCGGATTAAATATGCTAATTAGAAAATCCACTTTCGCACCGGTAAAAAGGATCTACTGAAGCACCATGTAGCCCAGTCTATTTCTTCAAGCCCCGATGGGCATTCTTAAAACATCATTAATGATTTTTAGCTCACCTGTCATGTAATAACGAGGTGAGCTTTTGGGATCACTTTTCGCCCGTCGTCCGTGCGTGCGTGCGTCCGTTTGTGCGTGTGTAAACAATTTCTTCAAATGACATCTCCTCCTAAACCACTCATCGGAGTTTGACCAAACTTCACAGGAATGATCCCTTGGGTGGTCCCCTTTCACAGTTGTTCATATGGTTCCGGTCCGTTGGACATCTATGTCACAGGAGCCAAAAATGGATTTTTTCACCGAAAACTTAAAAAATCTACTTCTCTGAAACCATAAGGCCCAGGTCTTTGATATTTGGTATAAAGCTTCATCTAGCAGACCCCTAACAAGATTGTTCAAATTATGGTGCTGGGGCCAAAAATTCCCCCGCCCTGGGTCCCTTTGGTTTTACATAGGATTATATAGAGAAAATTAAAAAAAAAATCTTATTCTCTGAAACCGCAAGGCCCAGATCTTTGATATTTGGTATGAAGCTTCGTCTAGTGGACCCCTACCAAGATTATTCAAATTATAGTGCTGGGGCCAAAAATGCCCCCGCTCCGGGGCCCTTTGGTTTTAGATGGGCTTATATAGGGAAAATCTTCAAAAATCTTCTTCTCTGAAGCCGCAAGGCCCAGGTCTCTGCTATTTGGTATGAAGCTTCATGTAGTGGACCCCTACCAAGATTGTTCACTTTATACTGCTGGGGCCACAAATGTCCCCGCCCCGTGGCCCTTTGGTTTTACATAGGCCTAATTGGCCGAAACTGGCTAGTCTGGCCCAGAAAACATATACACTCCATATTTTTCACTTCTGTGGTATATTCCTTGCTTCCAAAGGATAACCCTTTTATAGAACATATTTAACTTCACTACAGCTGGTGTGTGGGAATATGTGGCTGCGGTAAAACGTCTCCCTGCCCTACACCATAGTGTAGATTATATTTTCTTGTCCTTTGGGATCATTGATTCCATTGTGGAATTTTGAAAATATCTGAGGGTCACTGATGAGGCCTAACTGGCCGAAACTAGCTAGTCTGGCCCAGAAAACATGTACACTCCATATTTTTCACTTCTGAGGTGTATTCCTTGCTTCCAAAGGATAACCCTTTTATAGAACTTATATCGGGAAAATTTTTAAAAATCAACTTCTCTGAAAAGCGCAAGGCCGAGCTCTTTAATATTTGGTATGAAGCATCATCTTGTGGACCTCTACCAAGATTGTTCAAATTATAGCCCTGGGTCCAAAATTGCTCCCGCTCCGGGGCCCTTTGGTTTTACATAGACTTATACAGGGAAACTCTAGCAAAATCTTCTCTGAAACCGCAAGGCCCATGTCTTTGATATTTGGTTTGTAGCTTCATCTTCTGGACCTCTACCAAGATCAAATTACAGCCGTAGGGCCAAAAATTCCCACCCTTTGCTTTTAAATTACATAGACTTATATAGGGAAAGTCTTGTAAAATCTTCTTCTCTGAAACCACAAGGCCTAAGTCTTTGATATTTGGTATGAAGCTTCATCTAGTGGACCTCTACCAAGATTGTTCAAATTGTACCCTGAGACAAAAATTGGCCCCGCCTCGGGGCCCTTTGGTTTTTAGCTCACCAGAGCCGAAGGCTCAGGGGGAGCTTAAAGGATAGGCAGTTGTCCGTCGTCGTCGTCTGCGTCGTCGTCTGCGTCAACACTTTCAAACGACATCTCCTCTGAAGCCACTGAGCCAATTCAGCCCAAATTTTATCTGTAGCATCCTTGGGCTGGGGGATTAAAAGTTTGTGTTTTTAATGAAAATCGGCACATTAGTTTGGTTGCTATGGCAACCTAGAGTTTCCATAGACTGACAAATGGGAAAATAGAAAAAATGGCCTTTACTGCCAAGCCTTTGCAGATATTTTCACAAAATTTTTATAGAAATATTTCTTCAGTGACTATCTTTTAGCCACATGCTTTTATGCCAAACCTGGGGCCCCCAGGGTGTGCCGGGGCCATGCCCCCCTCCAGTGCATAAAAGCCATATATCTCAGAAACCGTTCCGATCCCAACCCATAAATCATATATATTCTTGTTCCTTATGATAAGATGCATTCAGTGATACCAACCTTGGGGTCTTCTGGGGTACGCCGGGGCCATGCCCCACCCCCTCCACTCCAAAAAATGTCCAATATCTCAAAAACCGTTCAGATCCCCACCCCTTAACTATATATATTCTTGTTCCTTATGATAAGATGCATTCAGTGATTCCAACCTAGGGGTCTTAAGGGGTGCGACGGGGCCATTCCCCACCCCCTTAACTTCATAAAATGCGATATTTCTCAGAAACCATTCAGCTACCAACCCCAAAACCATATATATTCTTGTTTCTTATGATAAAAACATTCAGTGACACCAACCTGGGGGTCACCTGGGATGTGCCCAGGCCATGCCCAACCCCCTCCACTTTGTAAAAGGCCCAATATCTCAGAAACCGTTTAGATCCCCTACCTCTAAACCATATATATTCTTGTTCTTTATGATAAGACGCATTCAGTGATACCAACCAAGGGTGTCTCCCAGGGTGTGCCGGAGCCATGCCCCACCCCTCCACTTCATGAAAGGAGATATATCTCAGAAACCATTCAGATCCCCACCCCAAAACCATATCTTCTTGTTTCGTATGATAAGACGTATTTAATGACACCGCCCTGGGGGTCCCAACTGATGTGCCTGGGCCCATGCCCCACCCCCTCCACTTCATAAAAGGCCCAATCTCTCAGAAACTGTTCAGATCCCCACCCCTAAACCATATATATTCTTGTTTCTTATGATAAGACGCATTCAGTTATTCCAACCTGAGGTTTCCCGGGGTGCCCCGTGGCCATGCCCTACCCCTCAACTTCATAAAAGGCGATATATCTCAGAAACCATTCAGATCCCCACCCCAAAACCATATATATTCTTGTTTCTTATGATAAGACGCATTCAGTGACACCATCTTAGGTGTCCCCTGGGATGTGCCCGGGCCATACCCCACTCCCTCCACTTTGTAAAAGGCCCAATATCTCAGAAATCATTTAGATCCCTACCACTAAGCCATATATATTCTTGTTTCTTCTGATAAGACATCTTCAGTGATACCGACCTAGGGGTCTCCCAGGGTGCACTGGGGCCATGCCCCACCCCTCCATTTCATAAAATGACATATATCTCAGAAACTGTTCAGATCCCCACCCCTATCGCATGTATATTTGTGTTCCTTATGTTAAGACTCATTCAATCACATCAACCTGGGGTATTTTTGTGCTAGCGCAATGTGTCGATGTCATGGCCCACCCCTCTACTTCATAAAAGGCCATGTATCACAGACACCATTAAGATCCCCACCTTATAATCATATACATGTGTATTATTGTTCCTTGTGATAAGACACATTCAGTCACACCAACTTGGCGGTCCACAGGGGCCATTCCTCTTCACTTCATAAGAGGTCCTCATATCTCAGAAACAGTTCAGATCCCCACTCCTAAACAATATAATATTTTCTTGGTCCTAATTATAAGACACATTCAAGGACCACAATCTTGGATTTCCTGGGGTCTGCCAGTGCCATGCTCCAACCCCTCCACAGCTTAAAAGGCCTTATATCTCAGGAACTGTACACATCCCCGCCCCTAAACCATATATATTCTTGTTCCTTATGATAAGACGCATTCAGTGATACCAACCTGGGCACTGTTGGGTCCATGTCTCACTACTCCACTTCATAAAAGGCCTAATATTTCAGATACAGAGTCCACATGGATTGGTGGTTTGTTCGGGAGACTTTATAATTAATAAATTAAAACCATACATGGCTACCAGTGGGCAGTGCCCGCCTGAGCTCTGGTGAGCATAGTGGCCCATTGGGCCTCTTTTTTTTGGGGGGGGGGGTTGGTTTTACGGCCCTTTCAAGATTATTTCACTCATATCGAGCCGATCGTTAATCGGAGGTGGGCGAAAACCGGAGTACCCGGAGAAAAACAACCTGACCTTCCGTTGCAGAACTTGGCGTCTCACATATGACCCGAGCGAGGCTCGAACCACAACGGTGAGAGACCTAATGATCAAGAGTCAGCGCTCTTAACCACTAGGCCACGGAGGCCCGTTCATCGGGCCTCTTGTTCATAGACTTATATAGTGAAAATCTTTAAAAAATCTTCTGTGAAACCACAAGGCCTAGGTCTTTGATATTTTGTTTGAAATGTCATCTAGTTGACCTCTATCAAGATTGTTCAAATTATAGCCCTGGGACCAAAAATGCCCCTGCCCGAGACCCTTTGGTTTTACATAGACTAGTATAGGGAAATCTTTAAAAAATTTCCTCTCTGAACTACAAGGCCCATGTCTGTGATATTTGATATAGAGCTTCATCTAGTGGACCTCTACCAAGAGTGTTCAAATTATAGCCCTCGTACTTCAAATGCCCCCCCTCCCCGGGGCTCTTTGGTTTTACATACTAAACTTTTATAGAGATAATCCTTGAAAAGTTTCTTCTCTGAAACAGCAAGGCCCATGTCTTTGATATTTGGTGTGAAGCTTCATCTAGTGGACCTCTATCACGATTGTTTAAATTATAGCCCTGAGGCCAAAAATGCCCCCGCCCCGGGGCCATTTGGTTTTACATTATATCTTTAAAAAAATATTCTTCTCTGAAACCGCAAGGCCAATGGCTTTGATATTTGGTGTGTAGCTTCATCTAGTGGACCTTTGCCACGATTGTTCAAATTATAGCCTTTGTTGATATTTGGTATGAAGCTTCACCTTTTTAGACCTCCCTCAGCATTATGCACATTATAGCCCTGGGGTCAATAATGGCCCTCCCCGGGGCCCACTTGTTACTCTATTGATCAGGTGATCATTATGGCCCTCTTGTCTGGTACACAGGTGAGCGATATAGGGACAGTTGGCCCTCTTGTTTCGTGTACGGTCAATAACACTCTTAGTCTTTGATGGATTATGAAATTACTTGGCAGAAATGTTAACCCGCCCAAGATCCAAGTCGGTATCTCAAAGGTCAAGGTCATACATAAAGGTCAAATGTCAAAAAAGGGTCTTTTGTCATGTCCGGTATGTAATTTTCTTATTCCTTAATTTTGAAATTTCTTGCAGAAATGTTAACCATCATGAGATGATGTGTCGTGTGCAAGACACAGGTCGGTACCTCGAAGGTCAAGGTCATACTTAGAGTCAAACGTAAAAAGAGGGCCTTTTTCGTGTCCTGTCAATGACTATCTTATTTCTTGATTGACTTTTCAGCTCCCCTGAGCCAAAAGCTCCGGGGGAGCTAATAGGATGGTTGGCCTCCGTCCGTCATACGTCAACCATTTAAGCCCACCTGTCACGTAGTTACAAGGTGAGCTTTTGTGATCACTTTTCGTCCGTCGTCCATGCGTCCGTCCGTGGGTACGTGCGTCCATAAACAATTCTTCAAACGACTTCTTCTACTAAACTTCTGATCGGATTTTGACCAAACTTCACAGGAATGATCCGTAGGTGGTCCCCTTTCAAAGTTGTTCAAATGGTTCCGGTCCATTGCACACAGGAGCTAAAAATAGATTTTTTAAATTGAAATTTTAAAATCTTCTTCTCTGCAAGGCCCAGGTCTTCGGTATTTGGTGGGAAGCTTCATCTAGTATACTTCTACCAAGATCGATCAAATTATAGCCTTGGAGCCAAAAATGTTCCCGTGCCGGAGCCCACCAGTTTTACATAGACTTATATAGGGAAAACCGTTAAAAATCTTCTTGTCTGAAACCCGAAGGCCTAGGTATTTTATAATTGGTGTGAAGCTTCATCTAGTAGGCCTCTATCAAGAATGTTCAAATTATTGCCCAGGAGCCAATAATGCCGCCACCCCGGGGCCTTTTGGTTTTACATAGGCTTATACAGTGAAATTCTTTAAAAATCTTCTTCTCTGGAACGGTAAAGCCAGGTATTTGATATTTGGTATTAAGCTTCATCTAGTGGACCTCTACCAAGCCTTGGGGCCACAAATGCCCGTGCCTCGGGGCCCTTTGGTTGACTTATTTAGGGAAAATCTTTAAAAATCTTCTTCTCTGAAACCACAAGGTCAATGTCTTTGATATTTGATATGTAGCTTCATCTGGTGGGCCTCTACGAAGATTGTTCAAATTTTAGCCCTTAGACCAAAAAATGCCCCCACCAAAGGGCTCTTTGGTTTTACATAAACTTATATAGGGAAAACTTTAAAAAAATCTTCTTCTCTGAAACCCCAAGGCCCAGGTCATTGATATTTGGTGCGAAGCTTCATTTAATGGACCTCTATCAAGATTGTTCAAATTATAGCCCTAAGGCCGAAAATGCTCCCCCCCCCCCACCCAAGGGTCCTTTGGTTTTACATACCCGTTGGTTGTTTGTATCGCTTATTAGCTCACCTGAGCCTTTAGGCTCATAGGTGAGCTTATAGTATAGCCATGGTCCGTCGTTCGTCCGTCCGTACGTCCGTCCACCATTTTCAAAGATCTTCCCCTCCTATACTGCAGGGCCAATCAAAGCCAAATTTCATATGGAGCCTCAGTGGGATGGGGGAACGAAAGTTTGTTCGCGGGGTCTGGATCACATGACCAAGATGGCCGCCATGCCCATATATGGTAAAAAGCCTTCAAAAATCTTCTTCTCCAGAACCATAAGGCCAGTGGCTTTGAAACTTGGCATGTAGCATATGGTACTCGGGCCCATTATGGTTTGTACAAATGGTGACCCTGGGTTGACCTTGACCTATTTTACAGCAATGTTAAATTTCCCTACTTAGGCTTTTGCATGGGGCATAGTGAAAATAATGGATTTATAGGAAACCATTGAAGACAGTGTCAACAAAATTTGTAGATCAGGTAAAGTAATTGAATACATGAAGATCTATGGGTCAGAAAGGTCAAGGTCATTCATTGGCCTTAGACCAAGGTCATTCAGGATCCATATTTCAAACATTTTTTCTCTAAAACTGCTGAGCCAATTTAAGTGAAATTTAATATGGAGCCTTTGTGAGTTGAACAAATGAAAAAAATGCCAATACGGTCTAGATCACATGACCAAAATGGCCGTCACGCCCATATATGGTAAAAAGCCTTAAAAATTCTTCTCCTCCAGAACCGTCGGCCAATGGCCTTGAAACTTGGCATGTAGCATATGGTACTCAGGCCCATCATAGTTTGTACAAATGGTGACCCTGAGTTGACCTTGACCTATTTTACAGCAATGTCAAATTTGCCGACTTAGGCTTTTGCATTCGGAAAAGTGAAAATAATGGCTTTTTAGGAAACCATTGAAGACACTGTCACCAAAATTAGTAGATAAGGTAAAGTAGCTGAATACATGAAGATCTATGTGTAAGAAAGGTCAAGGTCATTAATTGACCTTAGACCAAGGTCACGCAGGTTCCATATTTCAAACATTTTTTCTCAGAAACTACTGAGCCAATTGAAGTGAAATTCATTATGGAGCCTTTGGGAGTTGAACAAATGAAAAGCTGCCAATATGGTCTAGATCAAATGACCAAGATGGCCACAACGCCCATATATGGTAAAAACACTTCGAAATTCTTCTTCTCAAGAACCGTAAGGCCAATGGCCTTGAAACTTGGCTTGTAGGATATGGTACTCGGGCCTATCATAATTTGTTCAAATGGTGACCCTGGGTTGAACTTGACCTATTTTACAGTAATGTCAAATATGCTGACTTAGGCTTTTGCATAGGAAAAAGTGAAAATAATGGATTTTAGCTCACCTGAGCCTTTAGGCTCATATGTGAGCTTATAGTATAGCCATGGTCCGTCGTCCGTCCGTCCGTCCACCATTTTCAAAGATCTTCTTCTCCTATACTGCAGGGCCAATCAAAGCCAAATTTCATATGGAGCCTCAATGGGATGGGGGAACGAAAGTTTGTTCGCAGGGTCTGGATCACATGACCAAGATGGCCGCCATGCCAATATATGGTAAAAAGCCTTCAAAAATCTTCTTCTCCAGAACCATAAGGCCAGTGGCCTTGAAACTTGGCATGTAGCATATGGTACTCAGGCCCATCATGGTTTGTACAAATGGTGACCCTGGGTTGACCTTGACCTATTTTACAGCAATGTCAAATTTGCCGACTTAGGCTTTTGCATGGGGCAAAGTAAAAATTATGGATTTATAGGAAACCATTGAAGACAGTGTCACCAAAATTTGTAGATCAGGTAAAGTAACTGAATACATGAAGATCTATGGGTGATAAAGGTCAAGGTCATTCATTGGCCTTAGACCCAAGATGGCCGCCATGCCCATATATGGTAAAAAACCTTCAAAAATCTTCTTCTCCAGAACCATAAGGCCTTTGGCCTTGAAACTTGGCATGTAGCATATGGTACTCGGGCCCATCATGGTTTGTACAAATGGTGACCCTGGGTTGACCTTGACCTATTTTACAGCAATGTCAAATTTGCCGACTTAGGCTTTTGCATGGGGCAAAGTGAAAATAATGGATTTATAGGAAACCATTGAAGACAGTGTCACCAAAATTGGTAGATCAGGTAAAATAACTGAATACATGAAGATATGTGGGTGAGAAAGGTCAAGGTCATTCATTGGCCTTAGACCCAAGATGGCCGCCATGCCCATATATGGTAAAAAACCTTCAAAAATCTTCTCCAGAACCATAACGCCAGTGGCCTTGAAACTTGGCATGTAGCATATGGTACTCGGGCCCATCATGGTTTGTACAAATGATGACCCTGGGTTGACCTTGACCTATTTTACAGCAATGTCAAAGTTGCCGACTTAGGCTTTTGCATGGGGCAAAGTGAAAATAATGGATTTATAGGAAACCATTGAAGACAGTGTCACCAAAATTTGTAGATCAGGTAAAGTAACTGAATACATGAAGATCTATGGGTGAGAAAGGTCAAGGTCATTCATTGGCCTTAGACCAAGGTCATTCAGGATCCATATTTCAGATATTTTTTTCTCCAAAACTGCTGAGCCAATTTAAGTGAAATTTAATATGGAGCCTTTGTGAGTTGAACAAATGAAAAAATGCCAATACGGTCTAGATCACATGACCAAGATGAAAAGTTGCCAATATGGTCTAGGTCACATGACCATGATAGCCACCACGACTATATATTTATATATTTTTCTTATAACTATTTGATTTTGTGCAGAGTTTAATAAAAATAAATAAATAAAGGCTGTTTATAGTTTTAAGCGTCGGTTGTTATTGTTTTTTTTTTTATTATTTTCTACTTGAAAATAGACAAAAAGGGGGCCAGTCTGAAGCATAGGCACCGAGGTTATAAAACTTTTTTCATGCTCAACTCACTTCAACATGAAATTTACCCTGCTCATAAGTTTTAAAATGCCAACAAATATTGAGATGGCATTTTAAAATTTATGAGCAGGGTAAATGACATTTTCTGCTGATCTAAGTAGGAAAATTGTCACCAGACAGGTGAGCGGTTCAGGACCACTGGTCCTCTGGTATTATTTTAGTTTGGCCATTTTGTGGGAAAGTAACTGTCCTTTTGGCTTTCCGCTATTGATGTTTCCATTAGGTCTGGTGTTCCATGTTTGTGTTTCTTTCCCTTTGGTGTCTCTGATGGGAGCTGTGGGTTGATTGTATCGATTCCTGATCATTGCCTCCACTTCTATTTTTAGCTCACCTGTCATGTATTGACGAGGTGAGCTTTTGGGATCACTTTTCGTTCGTCGTGCGTCCGTTCGTGCGTCCGTCCGTCCGTAAACTATTTCTTCAAACGACATCTCCCAAACCACTGATCGGATTTTGACGAAACTTCACAGGAATGATCCTTAGGTGGTCCCCTTTCAAAACTGTTCAAATGGTTCAAGTCCGTTGCACATCTAGGTCACAGGAGCCAAAAATAGATTTTTTTCACCGAAAATTTAAAAAATCTTCTTCTCTGAAACCACAAGGCCCAGGTCTTTGATATTTGGTACGAAGCTTCATCTAGTGGACACCTACAAAGATTGTTAAAATTAAATGGCTGGGGCCAAAAATGCCCCCGCCCCGGATCCCTTTGATTTTACATAGGATTATATAGGAAAACTCTTCTTCTATGAAACCGCAAGGCCCAGATATTTGATATTTGGTATAAAGCTTCATCTAGTGGACCCGTACCAAGATTGTTCAAATTATAATGCTGAGGCCAAAAATGCCCCCACCCCGGGGCCCTTTGGTTTTACATGGTCTTATATAGGGAAAATCTTTAAAAATCTTCTTCTCTGAAACTGCAAGGCCTAGGTCTTTGCTATTTGGTATCGAGCTTCATCTAGTGGACCCCTACCAAGATTGTTCAAATTATAGTGCTGGGGCCCTTTGGTTTTACATAGGATTATATATGGAAAATCTTTAAAAATCATCTTCTCTGTAAGCCCATGGCCCAGGTTTTTGATATTTGGTATGAAGCTTCATCTTGTGGACCTCTATCAAAATTGCTCAAACTATAGCCCTGGGGCCAAAATTGCCCCCGCTCTGGGGCCCTTTGGTTTAACATAGAGTTATATAGGGAAAATCTTGAAAAATCTTCTCTGAAACCACAAGGCTTAGGTCTTTGATATTTGGTATGAAGCTTCATCTAGTGGACCCCTACCAAGATTGTTCAAATTATAGTGCTGGGGCCAAAAATCTCCCCACCCCGGGTCCCTTAGGTTTAACCTAGGATTATATAGGAAAAATCTTTAAAAATCTTCTTCTCTGAAACCGCAAGGCCCAGGTCTTTGATATTTGGTATGGAGCTGCATCTAGTGGACCTCTACTAAGATTGTTCACATCATAGCCCTCGGAACACAAATGCCCCCGCCCCGGGGCCCTTTGGTTTTACATAGACTTATATATAGAGATAATCTTTGAAAATCTTCTTCTCTGAAACAGCAAGGCCTAGGTCTTTGATATTTGTTGTGAATCTTCATCTAGTGGACCTGTATCAAAATTGTTTAAATCATATCCCTGAGGCCAAAAATGCCCCGCCTCGGGGCCATTTGGTTTTACATGGGCGTATGTTGGGAATATCTTTAAAAAAATCATCTTCTCTGAAACCGTAAGGCCCAGGTCTTTGATATTTGGTGTGTAGCTTCATCCAGTGGACCTTTGCCAAGATTGTTCAAATTATAGCCTTTGTTGATATTTGGTATGAAGCTTCACCTTTTTAGACCTCCCTCAACATTATGCACATTATAGCCCTGGGATCAATAATGGCCCTCCCCGGGGCCCACTTGTTACTCTATGGATCTGGTGAGCGATCCAGGGCCATCATGACCCTCTTGTTTATATGATATAGGGAAAATCTATAAAACAATATTCTTCTCTGAAACCACAAGGCTCAGGTCTTTGATATTTGGTGTGTAGCCTCAACTAGTGGACCTCTACCAAGGTTGTTCAATTTACTAGCCCTTGGCCAAAAAATGCTCCCACCCGGGGCCCTTTGGTTAAACTTTGACTTATATAGGGAAAATTAAAAAAAAATCTTGTTCTCTGAAACCGCAAAGCCAATGACTTTGATATTTGGTGTGAAGCTTTAGCTAGCTAGTGGACCTCTATAAAGACGGTTTAGATTATAGCCCTCGGGCCACAAAAGTCCCCACCCCGGGACCCTTTGGTTTTACATAGACTTATATTGGGAAAATCTTAAAAATCGTCTTCTCTGAACCGCAAGAACCAGGTTTTTGATATTTTCTAGTTGACCTCTATCAAGATTGTTCAAATTATAGCCCTAGGGTCAAAAATGCCCCCACCATGTAGTTTTACATAGACTTATATTGGGAAAATCTTCAAAAGTCTTTTTATCTGAAACCAGAAGGTTCAGGTCTTTGATATTTGTAATGAAGTTCGTCTAGTGGACCTCTATCAAGATTATTCAAATTATAGCCCTGGGGCCAAAAATCCCCCCTTTCCCGGGGCCCACTGGTTTTACATTGACTTATATAGGGAAAATGTTTATAAATTTTCTTGTCTGAAACCAGAAGGCTCAGTTGGACCGCGACCCAGATTGATCAAATTATAGCCCTGGGGCCAAAACGGCTCCGCCCCGGGGCCCACTGGTTTTACATAGACTTATATAGGGGAAACCTTTAAAAATCTTCTTGTCTGAAACCAGAAGGCTCAGATCTTGGTTATTTGGTATGAAGCTTTGTCCAGGAGATCTCTACCAAGCTTGTTCAAATTATGGCCCTGGGGTCAAAAATAGGCCCACCCCGGTGCCCACTGGTTTTAACATAGACTTGTGTAGTGAAAACCTTTGAAAATTTTCTTGTCTGAAACCAGAAGGCCAAGATTTTTGATATTTGGTATGAAGCTTCATGTAGTGGTACTCTACCATAATTGTTCAAATTAGTGCCCTGGGGCCAAAAATGGGTCCATCCCAGAGTCCACTTGTTCTACGAAACTTATATTGGAAAAACCTTTGAAAATCCTCTTGTCTGAAACCATAAGGCCAAGGTCAGGCTTTGTCTTGTGGATTTCTACCAATATTGTTCAAATTATAACCCTGGGGCCAAAAATGGCCGCCCCCGGGGCCCGCAGGTATTATATAGCCTTATTTAACGAAAACCTTTAAAAATCTTATTGTCCGAAACTAGAAGGCTCCGGTCTTTGATATTTGGTATGAAGCTTCACCTTTTAGCCCACTTCCAAGATTATGCAAATTATAGCCCTGGGGCCAATAATGGCTCTTCCCGGGGCCCACTTTTACATTATGGAACAGGTGAGCCACCCAGGGCCATCATGGCCCTCTTGTCAAAGGTCTTCTCCTCTGAAACCACTGGGCCAATTTCAATTTAATTTCACATGCAGTTTTCACGAAAGTTTGTAGGTATGGTCCAGGTCACATGACCAAGATGGCCACCATGCCCAAAGACCTTAAAAAATCTTCTTCTTCAGAACCACTGGGTCGATTGGCTTGAAACTTGGTATGTAGCTTCGGTTGACAGAGTATAACCACGTTCGAAAAAATGATGACCCTAGGTTGACCTTGACCAATTTAAAGCCAAGGTCAAATTTGGCTCCTTAGGTTTTTCAATGGGAAATAGGTCAATCAATGCATTTTTCGAAAAAATATTGTGGTCTGTGATATGGCAATGGGTAAAAAATGAATGCATGTTAATGCTAAGGGTCAAGGTCATTCATTGACCTTGGCCCGAGGTCATTTGTATTGCAGGTCTATTGACATATTAGAATACATTTCTCCAACACCACTGGGCAAATATCATTACATTTGAAATGCAGCCAAGGTGGCCGCCATGCCCAAATCAGGGGTGAGAAAGTTCAGGATTAATCCTGATTTCAGGATTGAGAGCTTTGACATGATGCATATAAATTGTCATTTATTATTGTCCATTTGAAGTTTTAACATGGCTTAATTAAATGGTTAGCTACAACTAAGCATGGAGCAACTCATCTATATTGATATTGGAAGGGTAAACCATTTATTTTAGATTTCAAGATATCATTAGGGGCAATTCAGGATTCAAATTGTAGATTTTCAGGATTGAGATTTTTGGACTGTTCTTACCCCTGCCAAATATGGTAAAAACCTTAAAAAAATCTTCTTCTCCAGAACCATTGGGTTGATTGTCTTGAAACTTGGTATGTAGCATCGGGTGACTGAGTACTACCAAGTTTGCAAAAATGATTACCCCTTGGCCAAAGGTCACTTGTATTGCAGGTCTAATGACATCTTAGAATACATTTTAACAGCATTGGGCAAATTTCATTTAAATTTTATATGCAGCCTTAGGACACTTAGTGAACAAAAAATTATTCCGATGGTCCAGGTCACATGACCAAAATGGCCGCCAGGCCCAAATATGGTAAAAATCTTAAATATATTCTTCTCCAGAACCACTGGGCCGATTGTCTTGAAGCTTTGTATGTACTATCAAGTTTGCAAAAATGATGACCCTAGGTTGACCTTGACCTATTTTACGCCAAGGCCAAATTTGGCTCTTTAGGCTTTTCAATTGGAAATAGGTAAATCAATGCATTTTTTTTTTTCGAAATATATTGTGGTTTGTTATATGAGAATGGGTAAAAACTGTATGTCTGTGAATTCTAAGAATCAAGGCCATTCCAACCTTGGCCAAAGGTTACTTGTTTTGCATGTCTATTGACACATTAGAAAACCTTTTCTGTAACACCATTGGGCCAATTTCATTTAAATTTTATATGCAGCCTTAGGATACTTAGGGAACAAAAATATATTTGGATGGCCATGTCACATGACCAGGATGGCCGCCATGCCCAAATATGGTAAAAACCTTTAAATATCTTCTTCTCCAGAACGACTGGGCCGATTGGCTTGAAACTTGGCATGTAGCTTCGGTGACTGAGTATTACTACATTTGCAAACATGATGACCCTAGGTTGACCTTGACCTATTTTGAGCCAAGGTCAAATTTGGCTCCTTAGGCTTTTTAATTGGAAATAGGTAAATCAATGCATTTTTCGAAAAATATTGTGGTCTATGATATGAGAATGGGTAAAAAAATGACTGCCTGTGAATGCTAAGGGTCAGGGTCATTCATTGACCTTGGGGCAAGGTCACTTGTATTGCAGGTCTATTGACTTATTAGAATACAAATTTCTCTGACACCACTGGGCCAATTTCATTTAGATTTTATATGCAGCCTTATGACACTTAGTTAACAAAACATGTATTCGGATGGTCCAGATCATATGACCAGGATGGCCGCCATGCCTTATATGGTGAAAACCTTAAGAAATCTTCTCCAGAACCACTCGGCCGATTGTCTTTAAACTTGGTATGTTACATCGGATGACTATTAAACTACCCAAATATGCAAAAATGATGACCTTAAATTGACCTTGACCTATTTAACGCCGAGGTCAAATTTGGCTCCTCAGTCTTTTAAATGGGAAATAGGTAAAGCAATGCATTTTTCTAAAACTATTGTTGTCTGTGATATGAGAATAGGTTAAAAATGAATGTCTATGAATGCTTAAGGTAAAGTCATTTGGTGACCCAAGTTCAATTGTATTGCAGGCGCATTTACATAGTAGAATACATCTTCTCTCTAACACCACTTGGCCAATTTTATTTGAATTTTATAAGCATCCTTAGGACACTTAGTGAACCAAAAAAAAATATTCGGATGGTCCAGGTCACATGATCAAGATGTTTGCCATGCCCAAATATGGAAAAAAAACCTTAAACACCTTCTCCAGAACCAGTGGGCCAATTGTCTTGAAACTTTGTATGTAGCATCGGGTGACTGAGTACTTCCAAATTTGCAAACATGATGACCCTAGATTGACCTTGACCTATTTTAAACCAAGGTCAAATTTGGTTGCGTATGCTTTTCAATGGGAAATAGGTAAAGGAATGCATTTTTCGAAAAGTATTATGATCTATGATATGAGAATAGGTTAAAATTGAATGTATATGAATGCTTAAGGAGGGTCGCGCATAATTGACTCTGCCGTAATCAGGTTCGAATTTTTACCTCAAAATGATTTTTTGTTTCTATTTAGTTTTCAAAGTGTTTTCTGAGGGTTTTGTAACATTTAATAACCATTGCAATGTGCATTTTGTTATAAATTATTTTGCGACTTCATAGACTACTTTCCGGTCTAGTCCGCATGGCTGGAAGCACAGGAAAATAGAGGGATAAACAGACTAACCCTGTATTTTTCCAGCTACTGGTTTGCTTCCTCCGATTGCAGCCCATCAGCTGTCCATGGCAAATCTGAACTCTCTTTAACGCACGATGTTTACTTTATTTTTCCATTGGTGTCAAAAATATAGCCTCGAAGAGGCTATCAGTTCACATATTCCACGGCCATACTTTGTCAACAAAAACAAAACAATGAATCAATAGTGACGTTTACTTTAGTTTGCATGACGTCATATATATGGAAAGAAAACACTGCCATATTTGATAACTAAAAGTGCAGACTGTAATGCCTGGCAGCGCACAATATTCTTTTAACTGTCAGTCGCAGTCTCAGGTTCAATTACTGTTAAGCCATCTCAGTGAACAAATAGCCTGTGCCAGCACCCTTAATTAGGATCTTGCACACAACAGGTGTAGGCCTACTGGTAAACTGCTTAGAGGATCTAAGCCTGCCCAGGCAAAGCGGCGCGAGTCGGCCTGTACATGTTAATAAACTCTATTGGTTCAATTGGCGGCGGGGTTTTAGTTGACATTTCATCATAAGGTCGGGTAAATGTCCCACAAAATTGGAAGCGACGTCTCCAAAATGACCTTTACAGTGTTGACGGGGACGTTAAACCTCAAATCAAACAAACAATAACCAAGCATAAGCAAAAGGGTGTACAAGAAAAAATCCCTTTGATCTGTTTCGAATATAAAGATGATGGTTTAGGTTGTGCCACACGGAGCCTTTGTATGCCCACACATCCACCATCATAACAGAATTTTGTCAATGTACCGGCTCCAGCCAATCGGGCTGCCGATGCTTTCACACAGAGCTGAAACCGACCGCACGTGAGAACTAGTAAACCGCTTAGAGGGTCTAAACCTGCCCAGGAAAATGGGTCCGAGTCGGACCGTCCATGCATATAAACCCTATGGGTTTCGTTGAGCGGCAGGGCTTGAGATGTCATTTTAACGTCAACATAATATTGGTCATTTTGGAGAGGTTAGGCTACTTCCCAATTTATGGGTCTTTTTATCCGACATTGAGATGAAACCTGACAGCCAGTGAAAACAATCTATATGTTTATATGGACCGTCCGTCCTGCACCACTTTACCTGGGCAGGACGGTCTACTCGTACTCATGAGTGATTGGGTTAGTAGGCCTATCATGCAGCACAATCTTTTTCTTCAAGGCCAGTTCGGGGCTATCATGCATTGTAGAGACTATATACATGATAAGTTTTTAGGCGACGCCTTTGAAGTGGTGTAGCACACTGAAGTGATTCAGCTATGATTACAAAGCCCCCCCCCCCCCACCCCCCACCCACCCCCCCAGAACAGAACAGAACTCGCATGACAAGACATAAAGCACAATGATGAAATGCATTAGGCTGAGAAAAGAGCCTTGAGGAACACCGACCTTCAATTCGAATTCTTCAATGGAACCAACACAAAAACGCATACGGCTCAGCGAATTAGCATACACCCACTGGACCATTCGAACATTCCACTCCTCCACTTCAAATTTTCTCTGTGCCTCACAGATGACTTTCCGAGACACTCAACCAAATGCCTTCTCAAGGTCCACGAAAGCCACTATGTGGGAATGCAACTGCCATTTTGGCTTTCCGCTAGTGACGTTTCCATTACGGTCTAGTTATTCATGTTCGTGGTTCTTTCCCTTTGGTGTTGGGTAATTGTATCGATTCCAGGTCATTGCCTACACTTCTATCCACTTTCGGAAAGTAAAAGGATAACTTATCTCACCACCCTTTCACAGTTTGCATAAACAGGCAATAGATAATTAAATAGCGTTTCCGGTCAATATGGCATGAAAAAAAAAAAGAAAACTTGTCAAAATTATAGAAAAAAATAATTAGAAGTGTTTCTACTTTCCCTATAATGTTGGCAGGAACTTAAATGGGAAAAAGGAAATTTTTATATTCTTTTGCATCAGCTTATTGTATTGTTGTTTTTTTTTATCAATTTCAACCCATTTCATTAGGGGGTGGGGTAATAAATTGTCAAAAAAAGAAAGCTAAAAATGTATAAAAATGTTTCCCAGGTACATAAATAACATATATCTAACATTGTTTGAACGTCTGCGACAATGTTAATGGCTTCATATCTTTTAAACATGAACAAAACGACAATATGGCTATATCAGAACATGCATTTTTTGGTCAGAAAAATCCATGTTTAACACCATAAAACTTATAAATGAAATTGTGTTTCAATTCTAATGAAATACTTTGATTCATATCACATTAAGGAAGCAAAGGTATGTGCAATAATAAAGGTATAATCCTTGTTCTTGTCATTTAAACAATATTTTAATGCTTTTATAGCCATTTTTATTGGGGGGTGGGGTAATTTTTTCTGCAATATTTCTCTCAGATGCCTGGTGACATGGTCAAATTTCACGCCTATTTCGTCTATCTAATATTATTACACAATATATGTGAAAATAAGAAAAATCTAAAGACGAAAAATGAATTCTTTTTTCAAATATAGCGAAAATTGCATCTCAAAACAGCAAAACATGCAGAAAAGGACATTTGTAAATAGGTGTTTCGACAAAAATCTGTGAAAGAGTTTGTCTTTCACACATAGGTACGCAAACATTACATTATCCTGCATTGTGTTTTTTTAACCAAACTTGGAAATATTGTTTTAAACAATTGTTATCGACAATTTGTCAATGACTGGGGTAATTATTGAAACATTCGATAAATTCGAAAACAGTACCCATCTTTAAGGCTAAAAAGCCTGGTGTGCCTATATTTTTATACGGGCAAACGAGTGCAGAGATTTCAAGCTACAAAATATAAGCAAATAAAAAAAATCTAAAGAGAAAAGAATTATTCCCCACCCTCCTTAAGATCAAGGTCGGCAACATTCTTTCGTGGAGATCGATCATGAAATCTTTTTTACGGTCATTATCTCCTTTCCGCTGATTCAAGAAGGGCAGTTGTCAGTTTCTGGCGAAAGAATGTGCACTGTACTGGTTAACTTCTTACGTATAAGCCTGCCCAGGAAAAGTGTGGATAGGTAAGGATCCAGCCTCTTATCGCAGAATTATGTCCTCTTGAACGATATGCCAAACAAATTACTCATCTAGTGAGGCATATGGCGGTGGGGGGGGGGGGGGGGCATTCACCACAATCAGTGATTGTCTAGTTTTTTGTTGTTGTTTTTTTTTGACGATTGTAATCGACAATCGACCCAGATTTACACTCGTAATAAATTATTAACGGCTAAACTTCTTAATCAGGGTTATCGGTACCATAAACTACGCAAAGCCTTTTCGAAATTTTATAGACGCCATTCTGATTTAATTTCAAAATTCAATATAAGACTTAAATCTCTTATGCAACAAGGTCTATCGGAACCCGAATTTTATGGTGACTTAGTATATAAATTCCAAAAAATATATAACCGCAATGACTTTAGCACCCAATTTCGTAAAATCATTCTTCGATATAAAAAGATTGGGTACAGCATGGATATTATACGACATACTGCATGCATGGTAGTTAACCCAATCACGGTTGGCAACTTTGCTTCCCTCTTTAATTGCACGCCGGTGGGTCAGGCCTCAGATTCTATGACGGTTCCAACGTAAAGGCTTATTGGTTTTCTTTTGCTCCAGCATTTCAGGGGTTTCTTGCTGTCGAGTCCTCACCGTTGTCTCACTTCTGTGTTTCTTTGATTATTTGTGTTCACGGAGATGTTGCACTGATGAGTTAGGAGGCCTTCATGCGGACTGATCAAATTATTTGTCTAAATCTCGACGGAAGTAAGGGCGAGGATTGTGGCCACGTAAAATCGATTTAAGCCCCCCAGTGGAAATCTTTCCACTGACCGTTCCAATGCGGTTCTTCTGTGGCGATTTATTTATGTTGTTGTTTGTTACTTACTGTGTGTATCACTTGTGTCTTATTTGGCCATTTTGTGGGAAAGTAACTGTCCTTATGGCCTTCCTTTGTTTAGGTTTCCATTATGGTCTGGTCGCTTAATGTTTGTGTTTCTTTCCCTTTGGTGTCTTTGATGGGTGGAGTAAGTTAATTGTATCGATTCCTGATCTTTGTTTTACTTCTACTTTTAACATTAGACTTAAACTTGGCCAGTATATGCAGATGGCCTAATCACCAATGAGACATCCGTGAGAAAATATTGTTCCAGATTCATAACAGTTTCAAAAGTTTCCTCATATCTAGAAATGAAATTGCTGATGGAGCTCAAAGAAATAATTTTTATCTTCTGTCAATTTATTTCATGGACGCACCTGTATTCCTGTTAACTTTTCAATAATTATATATTCTACACATAGATTCTCTGTGTACAAATTATGAATGAAAGCATCGTAGATCAATTCGCCTTCCGTCTTTTTATAGCTCAGTACTAATTATTCCATTCTGTACCGGGGACCACAAAACAGGCATTTAGCAACCAATACAGGCCGAGATCAATCGCCGTAAAACGCGCCGACTGACCAGGGCCTACACTGTTTGCAAAAAAAAAGTTCAGCCATTTTCCAAAAACGCATACTGACATTTTTGCAATTGACTTGTGCTTCATATAAAGTGTAAGATTCCCTTCAGTCCAAAATGGGTTAAAAGTTCAAGATATAATAGCAGGCGCCTCAGTCATATATAAACTAAGGGAGACAGCCATTCTATTGAAACGCTGTTAATCAGATGCCACTTTTGAATAGAAACTTTTGACAACTTTTGATCGTTTTGTTGATAAATCTTCATTTATTCTTGTAAACATACATATATCATTAACAAATTTATTCAGGCTGAAATGCTTCCAAGAAAAGATAAAGAAATATAAGCATATTTCAAATATAAAAAATAAAAAGAAAAACAGCAAAAATGGAAACGATTTTGGTTAATGCAAGTCAGTCTGGTGGTTAGTAGGACGCGGGTTCGATACCTTCCGGGTTGGAAACATTCTTTCAGGGCGATTGATCATGAAATCTTTTCTACGGTCATCCTCTCCCTTCTGCTGATTCAAGAAGGGCAGTTGTCACTTTCTGGCGAAAGTATGTGCACTGTACTGGTTAACCGCTAACGTATACGGAAAAGTGTGGATAGGTAAAACTACCATTCGACATGATTCCAGGGCTATAAGTGTATAGCATTACCCTATGTATTATTTAATGAGATACTAAGCAAACATAGAGGCCTCTTTGGTGTAGTGGTTATGCTAATCGCCTGATAAATCAGGGATCGCAGGAGCGATCCCGGGCTTCTCCGGACTTTCGGATAAGTCTTTAAACCGAGGTCCCGTCTCCGTATGACCTTAGCTGTTGGTGGGTCGTAAACCTAAAACACACACACACACACTCACTAAGAAAACGTCTTTCAACACTGACCTGCATATTATCACAAATAAAAGATCACTCTAAAATCATTTAATATTTTTGCTGCGTAAATAGTTTGAGCCGACAAACATCAAAAGTTCATAGTGGTACACAATACAGGATATAATTTTGACTTTCATTGTTCTGGGAGAGACATGTTAAGTCAGTCAGATTTTTCATTTTAGTGGTACAAATATGTAAACATAATCTGTGCTCTGTAGCGAAGGTAAGGAAATAACATTTACCCATTTAAATATGTCCTATAAAAAGATTGTCAACTTCTAAATGTTGGTCCCCGCCCATTAGGGCTGGAAGAAATAGATGGGCTGCATGATGCTTCCAGGCAGAGCTGAAGCCGACCGCACATGAGTACTGGTAAACCACTTAGAGGATCTAAGTAGAAGTAAAACAAAGATCAGGAATTGATACAATTAACTTACTCCATCCATAAAAGACACCAAAGGGAAAGAAATACAAACATTAAGCGACCAGACCATAATGGAAACCTAAACAAAGGAAGGCCATATGGACAGTTACTTTCCCACAAAATGGCCATATGGCCATCCAAAATTAAAAGACACAAGTGATACACACAGTAAGTAACAAACAACAACATAAATAAATCGCCACAGAAGAGCCGCCTTGGAACGGTCAGTGGAAGATTTCCACTGGGGGGCTTAAATCGATTTTACGTGGCCACAATCCTCGCCCTTACTTCCGTCGCGATTTAGACAAATAATTTGTTCAGTCTGCATGAAGGCCTCCTAACTCATCAGTGCAACATCTCCGTGAACACAGAAATCAAAGAACCACAGAGGTGAGACAACGGTGAGGACTCGACAGCAAGAAACCACTGAAATGCTGGAGCAAAAGAAAACCAACAGTTAGACTCCGATGAGCCCGACCAGAGACAGAGCATCAGGCACCAACCAACATTATCTCTTTAATTTTCAATAAGCCTTTACGTTGGAGCCGTCATAGAATCTGAGGCCTGACCCACCGGCGTGCAATTAAAGAGGGAAGCAAAGTCGCCAACCGTGATTGGGTTAACTACCATGCATGCAGTCTGTCGTATAATATCCATGTTGTACCCAATCTTTTTATATCGAAGAATGATTTTACGAAATTGGGTGCTGAAGTCATTGCGGTTATATATTTTTCTGAATTTATATACTAAGTCACCATAAAATTCGGGTTCCGATAGACCTTGTTGCAGTAGAGATTTAAGTCCAATATTGAATTTTGAAATTAAATCAGAATGGCGTCTATAAAATTTTGAAAAGGCTTTGCGTAGTTTATGGTACCGATAACCCTGATTAAGGAGTTTAGCCGTTAATAATTTATTACGAGTGTTGAAGTCAGTTACATGACTACACACTCTAGCAAATCGAATTAATTGCGAAATATAAACGCCATAGGATGGCGCACGAGGAACATCACCATCCAAAAAAGGAAAATTTACAATCTCAAAATCAAAGTCATCGCGTTTATCATAAATTTTGCACGAAACAAATCCATCTACAATAGATAGATGTAAATCCAAAAACGGGGCCTCGGTATCAGAAGAATTTGCTTTATTTAACTGAAGTTCTAGGGGGTAAATCTGACTGATCAAACCATCAAAATAGGTATTATCAATATTTAATAAATCATCTAAATATCTAGAAGTAGAGCTAAAAGCTTCAATAATTTCAGATTGATTATCAATGGAAAGCGACAAAATGAAGTCTCTTTCATAACAATACAAGAACAGATCAGCCACAAGAGGTGCGCAATTAGTACCCATCGGAATACCCACAATTTGTCTAAATAACTTAGTACCGAATCTAATATAAATATTGTCAAGTAGAAAGGTGAGGGCATCACACACTTTCTGACATGACCAAAGTGTATAATTCTTATGCTCTTTAGAAGTGAAAAATGCATTTCTGACATTACATGCAAGATAGAGAGAATCTTCTCTGTGAAAAGCCCATTCAATTAAATCATTAAGCTTTTCTTTTATAAGATTATGAGGAAGTGTAGTGTAAAGAGTGGAAAAATCGTAGGTAGACAGACTAGAAGCACGAAACTGTCTAGATTTCAATTTATTTAAAACCTCATTCGAATTTTTTATAGACCAAAACAGATTTCTTCCTGATCTTTCAAAGACTTTATCACAATATTTAATTACGTGCGTTTTAATAGCAGTAAGACAGGAAGTTAATAATTTAGAAAGTTCAGTGGTAGTGCAAGAACTAGAATTTGCAATAAACCGTGCTTTGTAAGGTTTTTAGCTCACCTGTCACGTAGTGACAAGGTGAGCTTTTGGGATCACTTTTTGTCCGTCGTCCGTCGTGCGTGCGTGCGTGCGTGCGTCCGTGCGTGCGTCCGTGCGTGCGTCCGTAAACTTTTCTTTAAACGACATCTCCTCCTAAACCACTGATCATATTTTGACCAAACTTCACAGGATTGATCCTTAGGTGGTCCCCTTTCAAAGTTGTTCAAATGGTTCCGGTCCGTTGCACATATAGGTCACAGTAGCCAAAAATAGATTTTTTTCACCGCAAATTTAAAAAATCTTCTTCTCTGAATCCGCAAGGCCCAGGTCTTTGATATTTGGTATGAAGCTTCATCTAGTGGACCCCTACCAAGATTGTTCAAATTATAGTGCTGGGGCCAAAAATGCCCCCGCACGGGGGCCCTTTGGTTTTACATGGGCTTATATAAGGAAAATCTTTAAAAATCTTTTTCTCTGAAACCGCAAGGCCCAGGTCTTTGATATTTGGTATGAAGCTTCATCTAGTGGACCCCTACCAAGATTGTTCAAATTATAGTGCTGGAGCTAAAAATGCCCCCGCACGGGGGCCCTTTGGTTTTACATGGGCTTATATAGGGAAAATCTTGAAAAATCTTCTTCTCTGAAACCGCAAGGCCCAGGTCTTTGATATTTGGTATGAAGCTTCATCTAGTGGACCCCTACCAAGATTGTTCAAATTATAGTGCTGGGGCCAAAAATGCCCCCGCACGGGGGCCCTTTGGTTTTACATGGGCTTATATAGGGAAAATCTTGAAAAATCTTCTTCTCTGAAACCGCAAGGCCCAGGTCTTTGATATTTGGTATGAAGCTTCATCTAGAGGACCCCTACCAAGATTGTTCAAATAATAGTGCTGGATCTAAAAATGCCCCCGCACGGGGGCCCTTTGGTTTTACATGGGCTTATATAGGGAAAATCTTGAAAAATCTTCTTCTCTGAAACCGCAAGGCCCAGGTCTTTGATATTTGGTATGAAGCTTCATCTAGTGGACCCCTACCAAGATTGTTCAAATTATAGTGCTGGGGCCAAAAATGCCCCCGCACGGGGGCCCTTTGGTTTTACATGGGCTTATATAGGGAAAATCTTTAAAAATCTTCTTCTCTGAAACCGCAAGGCCCAGGTCTTTGATATTTGGTATGAAGCTTTATCTAGTGGACCCCTACCAAGATTATTCAAATTATAGTGCTGGATCTAAAAATGCCCCGCACGGGGGCCCTTTGTTTTTACATGGGCTTATATAGGGAAAATCTTGAAAAATCTTCTTCTCTGAAACCGCAAGCCCCAGATCTTTGATATTTGGTATGAAGCTTCATCTAGGGGACCCCTACCAAGATTGTTCAAATTATAGAGCTTGGGCCAAAAATGCCTCTGCACCAGGGCCCTTTTGTTTTACATAGGCTTATATAGAGAAAATCTTTACAAATCTTCTTCTCTGAAACCGCAAGGCCCAGGTCTTTGATATTTGGTATGAAGCTTCATCTAGTGGACCCCTACCAAGATTGTTCAAATTATAGTGCTGGAGCTAAAAATGCCCCCCACACGGGGGCCCTTTGGTTTTACATAGGCTTATATAGGGAAAATCTTGAAAAATCTTCTTCTCTGAAACCGCAAGGCCCAGGTCTTTGATATTTGGTATGAAGCTTCATCTTGTGGACCTCTACCAAGATTGTTCAAATTATAGCCCTGGGGCAAAAAATGCCCCCGCTTCGGGGCCCTTTGGTTTTACATAGGCTTATATAGAGAAAATCTTTACAAATCTTCTTCTCTGAAACCGCAAGGCCCAGGTCTTTGATATTTGGTATGAAGCTTTATCTAGTGGACCCCTACCAAGATTGTTCAAATTATAGTGCTGGAGCTAAAAATGCCCCCCAGACGAGGGCCCTTTGGTTTTACATAGGCTTATATAGGGAAAATCTTGAAAAATCTTCTTCTCTGAAACCGCAAGGCCCAGGTCTTTGATATTTGGTATGAAGCTTCATCTAGTGGACCCCTACCAAGATTGTTCAAATTATAGTGCTGGAGCTAAAAATGCCCCCCACATGGGGGCCCTTTGGTTTTACATAGGCTTATATAGGGAAAATCTTTACAAATCTTCTTCTCTGAAACCGCAAGGCCCAGGTCTTTGATATTTGGTATGAAGCTTCATCTTGTGGACCTCTACCAAGATTGTTCAAATTATAGCCCTGGGGCAAAAAATGCCCCCGCTTCGGGGCCCTTTGGTTTTACATAGGCTTATATAGAGAAAATCTTTACAAATCTTCTTCTCTGAAACCGCAAGGCCAAGGTCTTTGATATTTGGTATGAAGCTTCATCTAGTGGACCCCTACCAAGATTGTTCAAATTATAGTGCTGGAGCTAAAAATGCCCCCCACACGGGGGCCCTTTGGTTTTACATAGGCTTATATAGGGAAAATCTTGAAAAATCTTCTTCTCTGAAACCGCAAGGCCCAGGTCTTTGATATTTGGTATGAAGCTTCATCTTGTGGACCTCTACCAAGATTGTTCAAATTATAGCCCTGGGGCAAAAAATGCCCCCGCTTCGGGGCCCTTTGGTTTTACATAGGCTTATATAGAGAAAATCTTTAAAAATCTTCTTCTCTGAAACTGCAAGGCCCAGGTCTTTGATATTTGGTATGAAGCTTCATCTAGTGGACCCCTACCAAGATTGTTCAAATTATAGTGCTGGAGCTAAAAATGCCCCCCAGACGGGGGCCCTTTGGTTTTACATAGACTTATATAGGGAAAATCTTGAAAAATCTTCTTCTCTGAAACCGCAAGGCCCAGGTCTTTGATATTTGGTATGAAGCTTCATCTTGTGGACCTCTACCAAGATTGTTCAAATTATAGCCCTGGGGCCAAAAATGCCCCTGCTCCGGGGCCCTTTGGTTTTACATAAACGTATATAGGGAAAATCTTGAAAAATCTTCTTCTTTGAAACCACAAGGCCCAGGTCTTCGATATTTGTTATGAAGCTTCAGCTAGTGGACCTCTATCTCTATGAAGATTGTTCAAATTATAGCCCTGAGACCAAAAATGCCTCCGCCATGTGGCCCTTTGGTTTTACATAGACTTATATAGGGAAAATCTTTAAAAATCATCTTCTCTGAAACACAAGGCTTAGGTCTTTGATATTTGTTATGAAGCTTCAGCTAGTGGACCTCTACCAAGATTGTTCAAATTATAGCCCTGGGGCCAAAAATGCCCCTGCTCCGGGGCCCTTTGGTTTAACATAGACTTATATAGGGAAAATCTTGTTTTACATAGACTTCTATATGCAGGGTAACCTTTAAAATCTTCTTCTCTGAAACCAGAAAGCCCAGGTCTTTCATATTCGATATGAAGCTTCATCTTGTGGACCTCTACCAAGATTGTTCAAATTATAGCCCTCGGGCCAAAATTGACCCTGCCCGGGGCCCACTTGTTATACATTAGATCAGGTGAGCGAACCAGGGCCCTCTGGGCCCTCTTGTTTATGAAGTTTTGGTAACCAGTATAGCGTAGGAAGCTTGTCTTGGCCTTCGTTAACACACACAGCAAACTTGGTGGCTGAAAGACAAACATGTTTATCTACTATAGCTCTCTCTTCAGCCAAAGGCTGAATTTCATAGGCCTTAGTACCACCAAGCTCCTGCTTAAGCGTGTTAACATAGTGGAGCCGTCACACAACGACGACGTTGTAAGCCTGCTCAGGCAAAGCGGTGCAAGTCGGACGGTCCATGTTTATAAACCCTATTGGTTTCATTGGGCGACAGGGCTTGAGATGTCATTTCATCTCAATGTCGGGTAAAAGTCGCACAAAATTGGAAGTAACGTCTTCAAAAAGACCTATACAGTATTGACGGTGACGTTAAACCTCAAATCAAACAAACAAAACAACTTCTAAATGTGAAATTCGGTTAGTCAGATTTTTTTATGGGATTAATAACACCGTAAGTGTCAGTTTCTAAAATCATTCATTTTCATGATGTTTTGCAGTTGAGTTGGAGAGAAACAGTTCCTCTGTTGATGAGCCACCAGGATTCAAGACAAAGAATGGAACAAATATCTTTGTTGTGAAAGGAGAGTTAGGGAAACAAGAGGTTTGATTTATACTTGTTCATTTGAAAGTGTGAGTACATGCCAACTGCTTAGAAGGTCTAAATAAACAAATAGTTTCAGTATTTAGTTTCAGTATTCAATATTTAAGTTTCAGTATTTCAGTACACTGACCGCTCTAAGGCGGTTCTTCTGTCGCAGTTTATTTTGTTATGGTTTGTCTTTGAGTGTTTGTATCGCTTATATTATTTTGTTTTGGATAGCCAATTGGCCATTTTGTGGGAAAGTAACTGTCCTTTTGGCTTTCCGCTATTTTTGTTTCCATTAGGGTCTGTTGTTTCATGTTTGTGTTTCTTTCCCTTTGGTGTCTCTGACTGGAACTGTGGGTTAATTGTATCGATTCCTGATCATTGCCTTCACTTCTATTTTAGACCTTTGCGCGTATAAATTTCTAATATATTTCTATTTTGGATGGCCATGTGGGCATTTTATGGGAAAGCAACATTCCTTTTAGCTTTCCGCTTGTGCCGTTTTCATTATGGTGAAGTTTTGTGTTTCTTTGCCTTTTGTGTCTTTGATGGGATTTATATTGTTATTGTACCGATTCCTGATCATTGCCTACACTTTTGCTAAGCCGGCTGGGGTGAATTGGTGCGAGTCAGACAGCCCCTATATACCCTAGCGGTTTCTTTGGATAGTAGGGCTGGTAATGCCAATTCAGCTCGATGTCGGTTCCACGTCCCACAAAATCTGAAGCAACACCCAAAATGACCTTAAAAGTGTTGACAGGGACGCAAATCAGGAAACAGGAAGAAACTGAAATCTACCAACACGCTTTAAAATGTTTAGTACAAATTATTTAAGTGAACTTAGTTGATATTATGAAAAATAGAATTGAACGCAATTGTCAGGAATCGATAAATTAACCCACAGCTTCCGTGAGAGACAACAGAGGGAAAGAAACACAGACATGGAATAACTAGACCCTAATGGAAACACGAATTAGCCGGTGCTAGAGGGCGTGGCCGGTTTTGAACATTTCAGTACTGGTTATGAACAGACTCAATGAAACCGCGTCGGGTACTTTCGTTTATTTTATGTATTCGTTGATACCATAGGATCTAAATGTTCAGAGAATCAACAATGTAAACGATCATATAAATGTTTCATACTAACTCCCAACTCCCTTATTTATTATTTACAAGAATGGACATGTCGATATGTCCTGAGTAAAATCCAAAATTCAGGGGTGAAAGGTTTCATGAGACTGCAATCTGTGTTTAGATTAGCTGATTCTGTGTGAAACCCGTAACAGGCTGTGGACAGTGTCAATTGTCTCGGGCCTTAAGATAATAAGCACTATATTTATAGCATTACGTAATAACGCCTATACAAATACGTTGTAAATTTTACCTCGAAAAAATCGATGTTTAGACGATAAAATGTGATAGTTTTCTCATTTCTGCTAAAAATATAGAATTTGGGTACTCGTTAGAACCGCCTCTTCGATGTGGTTCTAACGAATAGCCATATTCTATATATTAAAACAGAAATAAGAAAATTAAGGTTTACTCCTGTAAACCGATGTTTTACTGTACAAATCAGGCATTTTGTTTTCTCAAATAGGGAAGTGTCATAGTGTGTTCTACATCTCAAAAGCTTCAGCTGGGAAGTGGAGCTGCCGGCAAGTCGTTATTGAAAGAGGGTGGACGCATGCTACAAGATCAATGTGATGAGATTGTGCAGTCCAACGGTGAACAAAAGCATGGCGAAATTGTTCAGATTGGGGCTGGGAAAATGGAATGCAATAAAATATACCTAACATCTCTACCACCCTGGAAAGATGACAGCTCATCCATACAGGTATATCAGCCCATGCATACCTTTTTTGAATCTACTGTATATTATTTATGATGTTGAAATACAAGATATTTTAATTTTCAGCATATTTTCATGATGATAAAAAAACGGTTAGTGACTGACAATCCATCTGCAAGTTTTTGATATTATATAACGTTACCATGTCATATTGTTTTCGCTTGCTTGCATGCTTTTGCATGTTGTTTTGATTTTCAGATATATGTATGATTAACTGGTCTCAATGACCCCCATAGTAATAAAAATATATAGCTGGTATTTCGTGTTGGGAAACGGCGGGAGAACATACATACTCGAATATACGCTTTCTTCTTATCATTGCAGTTTATACTTGTAGCACATGTCTGAGCCAATGCTTACTGGAGACTTATAGTAAAGGCAGAGCTCTGATGTCTTTTGTCGTCTGTCGTTTGCATGATGACACTTTCAAACATTTTCCCTCAAACCACTAGATTGGAAGCAAGTTTAATGCGGAGAATCCACAGGATCGGGAACGAAATTTTGTTCACGGAATCCAGTGCAAATAACCACGCTGTCCATCTTGACCGTATATGGTGAAAACCTTTCAACCATCCTCTTTTTTGGTTCATACCAAATATCAAAGTCCTTGGCTTTGCGGTTTCAGAGAAGCAGATTTTTAAATATTTTCCCTATATAAGCCCGTGTAAAACCAAAGGGCCCCGGGGCGGGGCATTTTTGGCCCCAGCTTTATAAGTTAAAAATCTTGATAGGGGTCCACTAGATGGAGCTTCTTACCAAATATCAAAGACCTTGGCCTTATGGTTTCAGAGAAGAAGATTTTTTAAGTTTTCGGTGAAAAAAAATCTATTTTGGCTATCTGATCAGTGGTTTAGGAGGAGATGTCGTTTGAAGAAATTGTCTACGCACACACGCACGCACACACGCACGCACTGACGACGGACGAAAAGTGATCACAAAACCCCTACCAAGACTGTTCAAATTATAGGGCTGTGTTCAAAGATGCCCCCGCACCAGGGCCCTTTGGTTTTTGCATAGGATTATATAGGGGAAAATCTTTAAAAATCTTCGTCTCTGAAACCGCATGGCGCAGGTCTTTTCTATTTGGCATGAAGCTTTATTTAGTGGACCCCTACCAAGATTGTTCAAATTATAGTGCTGGGGCCGAAATGCCCCCGCCCAGGGGCCCTTTGGTTTTACACAGGCTTTCTTTGCCGGTTCATTACAGGGTCACTGATGAGGCTTTATTAGCCGAAACTACGTAGTATGGCCCATCTTCTTTCTTATGAATGTTTTCATTGCTCTTAAAGGAACTCATTTTTGATTTTTATTTTGATATTTGGTGTGTGGCTTCATCTTGTGGACCTTTGCCAAGATTGTTCAAATTATAGCCTTTGTTGATATTTGGTATGAAGCTTGACCTTTTTAGACCTCCCTCAACATTATGCACATTATAGCCCTTGGGTCAATAATGGCTCTCCCTTGGGCCCACTTGTTACTCTATGGATCAAGTGAGCGATCCAGGGCCATCTTGGCCCTCTTGTTTCTGGAACAGGCTGGCCGATTGCCAAGCATCTTGATATGATGCATTAGGGACTTTGGCCAATAAAATTTTGTTTTCACGATGACCATGGGTTGACCATGACCTCTTTTAGGCCAGGTCAGATTTGGTCACATAGGCTTTTCGAACAAAGAATCAAAAAACTGTAAATGAAGGTGCGTGTGAATCAGAGATTAAGATAATTTCTTTACCTTTTCTAAATATCACATATATTTATATGTCTGTTTTTAGCTCACCTGTCACGTAGTGACAAGTTGAGCTTTTGGTTGGTCCGTGCGTGCGTCCGTCTGTGTGTGCGTCCGTAAACAATTATTCAAACGAAATCGCCTCCTAAACCACTGATCGGGTGTCGACCAAAGATCAAAGGAATGGTCCTTAGCTGGTCCCCTTTCAAAGTTGTTCAAATAGTTCCAGTTCATTGCACATCTAGGTCACATAAGCTAAAAATAGGTTTTTAGTGTGACAGGTGAGCTAAAAATCTATTTTAGCTCACCTGTCACGTAGTGATGAGGTGAGCTTTTGGGATCACTTTTTGTCCGTCCCGGCCCCCACCCATCGGGGCTTGAAGAAATAGATGGGCTGCATGATGCTTCCACACAGTGCTGAAACCGAACCTCACACCAGTACTGGTAAACCGCTTAGAGAACCTAATTCTGCCCAGGCAAAGCGGTGTGAGTCTTATAAACACTATTGGTTTCATTGGACGGCAGGGCTTGATATGTCATTTCATCTCAATATCGGGTAAAAGTCAAATCAAACTTCAAATCAAACAAACAAAAACCGTCGTCCGTCGTGCGTGCGTGTGTGTGCGCGTGTGTGTGCGTAAACTTTTTCTTCAAACAACACCTTCTCCTAAACGACTGATCGGATTTTGACCAAACTTCACAGGAATGATCCTTAGGTGGTCCCTTTTCAAAGTTGTTCAAATGGTTCCAGTCCATTGCACATCTAGGTCACAGGAGCTAAAAATGGATTTTTTTACTGAAAACTTAAAACAAATCTTCTTCTCTGAAACTGCAAATCCCAGGTCTTTGATATTTGGTATGAAGCTTCATCTAGTGGACCTCTATCCAATGTTGTTCAAATTATAGCCCTGTGGCCAAAATGCCCCCGCACTGGGCCATTTGTATTTACATAGACTTATATAGGGAAAATATTGAAAAAAATTGATATTTGGTGTGAAGCTTCATCTAGTGAACCTCGATCAAGATTGTTTAAATTATAGCCCTAGGGCCAAAATGCTCCCGCCCTGGGGCCCTTTGGTTTAACGTAGGCTTATGTAGGGAATTTCTTTAAAATCTTATTCTCTGAAAAGCCCAGGTCTTTGATATTTGGTGTGTAGCTTCATCTAGTGGACCTTTGCAAAGATTGTTCAAATTATAGACCTTAGGCCAAAATAGCCCCCACCCGGGGCCTCTTTGGTTTAATATTGACTTATATAGGGAATATCTTTAAAAATCTTCTTCTCTGAAACATCATGGTACAGGTCTTTGATATTTGGTATGAAGCTTCATCTAGTGGACCTTTACGACCATTGTTCAATTTATAGCCCTGGGGCCAAAAATGCCCCCTCCCCGGGTCTCCTTGGTTTTAAATAGACTTATATAGGGAAACCTTTAAAAAACTTCTTGTCCGGAACCCAGGTCTTTGATATTTGGTGTGAAGCTTCATCTAGTGAACCTCTATCAAGATTGTTTAAATTATAGCCCTAGGGCCAAAAATGCCCCGCCCTGGTGCCCTTTGGTTTTACATAGGCTTATATCGGGAATTTCTTTAAACATTTTCTTCTCTGAAGCCGCAAGGCCCAGGTATTTGATATTTGGTGTTTAGATTCATCTAGTGGACCTTTGCCAAGATTATTCAAATTATTGCCCTTGTGCCAAAAATGCCACCGTCCCGGGACCCTTTGGTTTTACATAGACTTATATAGGGAAAATCTTTAAAAATCTTCTTCTCTGAAACCGCATAGTCCAGGTCTTTGATATTTGGTATGAAGCTTCATCTGGTGGACCTCTATCAAGGTTGTTTAAATTATAGCCCTAGTGCCAAAAATACCCCCGCCCGGGTCCCCTTTGGTTTAACACAGGGTCATGTAGGGAATATCTTTAAAACTCTTCTTCTCTGAAACCTTAAGGCCCAGGTCTTTGATATTTGGTGTGTATTTTCATCTAGTGGACCTCTGCCATTAGATGGTTCAAATCAAAGCCCTTGTGCCAAAAATGCCCCCACTCCGGGGCCCTTTGGTTTTACATTGACTTATATAGGGAAATTCTTTAAAAATCTTCTTCTCTGAAACCGCATAGTCCATGTCTTTGATATTTGGTATGAAGCTTCATCTAGTGGACCTCTAACAAGGTTGTTTAAATTTTAGCCCTAGTGCCAAAAATACCCCCGCCCGGGTCCCCTTTGGTTTTACACAGGCTCATGTAGGGAATATCTTTAAAAATCTTCTTCTCTGAAACCTTAAGGCCCAGGTCTTTGATATTTGGTGTTTAGCTTCATCTAGTGGACCTCTGCCATTAGATGGTTCAAATCAAAGCCCTTGGGCAAAAACTACCCCCTCCCCGGGATCCTTTGTTTTACATTGTCTTATAAAGGGAAAATCTTCTTCTCTGAAATCGCAAGGCCTAGGTCTTTGATATTTGGTATGAAGCTTCATCTTGTGAACCTCTACCAAGATTGTTCAAATTATAGCCCCGGAGCCAAAAACTGCCCTCGAACTGGGCCATTTGGTTTTACATAGACTTGTTCTATTCGGCCTAATTGGTCGAAACTAGCTAGTCTGGCCCAGAAAACAAGTACACTCCATATTTTTCGCTTCTGTGGTGTATTCCTTGCTTCCAAAGTATAACCCTTTTATGTAACATATTTAACTTCACTACAGCTGTTGTGTGGGACTGTGTGGCGGTGGTAAAACGTCTCCCTGCCCTACATCATAGTGTAGATTATATTTTCTTGTCCTGTGGGATCATTTATCCCATTGTGGAATTTTGAGAATATCTGAGGGTCACTGATGAGGCCTAATTGGCCGAAACTAGCTAGTCTGGCCCGGAAAACATGTACACTCCATATTTTTCGCTTCTGTGGTGTATTCCTTGCTTCCAAAGGATAACCCTTTTATTGAACTTATATAGGGAAAATATTTAAAAATCTTTTTCTCTGACAAAGCATGGCCCAGGTCTTTGATATTTGGTATGAAGCTTCATCCAATGGACCTCTACCAAGATTGTTCAAGTTAAAGCCCTGGAGCCAAAATGCCCCTGCCCACTCCCCCGGAGCCCTTTGGTTTAACATAGGGTTGTATAGGTCTCAGATATTTGGTATGAAGCTTTGTCTAGGCGACCTCTACCATGATTGCTCAAGTTATAGCCCTGGGTCCAAAAAATGGGCCCACCCTGGTGCCCACTGGTTTTCCATAGACTTATATTGGGAAAACCTTTGAAAATCTTCATGTCTGAAACCAGAAGTCCTAGGTCTTTAAAACTTGGTATGAAGCTTTGTCTTGTGGATTCTGGCTTTCTTTGCCGGATCACTACAGGGTCACTGATGTGGCTTTATTAGCCGAAACTACGTAGTATGACCCATCTTCTTTCTTATGAAGTTTTCATTGCTCTTAAAGGAACTCATTTTTGATTTTTATTTGCCTTCACTGCAGCTGGTGTTGTGCCGTGTGGCGGCCGTAAAACGTCTCCCCGTACATCAACCATAGTGCAGTTTATATTTTACTTTTGGTCCTTTGAGATCAGCGTGAATATTCTGAGAAGTCAGAAATGAATTATTGGTTTAGACTCATATTCTAGACAGGTTTTTAATTGTTTGGACCCCGTTTTGATTTATATCAGTCTTTGAATCGGCTGCCTATTCGAAAGTCGCAAAATTGCAGTGTGTTTCCTCTGGCTTTCTTTGCCGGATCATTACAGGGTCACTGATTAGGCTTTATTAGCCGAAAGTACGTAGTACGACCCATCTTCTTTCTTATGAATCTTTTCATTGCTCTTAAAGGAACTCAGTTTTGATTTTTATTCTACCTAGATTATTCAAATTATAGCCCTGGGGCCAAAAATGGCCCCAAGATGGGTCCCGCAGTTATTATTTAGATTTAAAAAACGGAGAACCTTTAAAAAGTATTTTTGTCTGAAACTAGAAGGCACCAGTCTTTGATGTTTGGTATGAAGCTTCACGTTTCAGACCACTACAAATATTATTCCATTTATAGCCCTGTGGCCAATAATGTTGCTCCTCGGGGCCCACATGGTACCCTGTGGATCAGGTGAGCGATCCAGGGCCATCATGGCCGTCTTGTTTAAATGAAAACTTTAAAAATCTTCTTCTTACCTGAATGACAGGAAACACAGAATTGACACTGAAAATGACCTTTCAACCTTCGGACCTATTCCGAAATTGATTGGAGAAACAAAGGGGACCGAAACGTCAGATAGGCAAGCAGCCCATGTATCACAACGTGATCCAATCTCGGATATGGAACAGTGTTAAATTAGCAATAATGTGCAGTATACTTATAGTATACTTCATAGTATGTCTCGCTCTCAGTCCACGTGAATCTCATTGACGATATGAATTACGGGTCTCGGCGCAAGAAAGCCAGCCTTTTTTTTTGTCTTTTTTTAGCTCACCGTCACGTAGTGACGAGGTGAGCTTTTGGGATCACTTTTCGTCCGTCGTCCGTCGTGCGTCCGTCCGTGCGTGCGTCCGTAAACAATTCTTTAAACGACATCTCCTCCTAAACCACTGATCGGATTTTGACCAAACTTCACAGGAATGATCCTTAGGTGGTCCCCTTTCAAAGTTGTTCAAATGGTTCCGGTCCGTTGCACATCTAGGTCATAGGAGCCAAAAACAGATTTTTTTCAGCAAAAACTTAAAAAATCTTCTTCTCTGAAACCACAAGGCCCAGGTCTTTGAAATTTGGTATGAAGCTTCATCTGGTGGACCCCTACCAAGATTGTTCAAATTATAGTGCTGGGGCCAAAAATGCCCCCGCTCCAGGGCCCTTTGGTTTTACATGGGCTTATATAGGGAAACTCTTTAAAAATCTTCTTCTCTGAAACCGTAAGGCCCAGGTCTTTGATATTTGGTATGAAGCTTCATCTAGTGGACCCCTACCAAGATTGTTCAAATTATAGTGCTGGAGCCAAAAATGCCCCCGCTCCGGGGCCCTTTGGTTTTACATGGGCTTATATAGGGAAAATCTTTAAAAATCTTCTTCTCTGAAACCGCAAGGTTCAGGTCTTTGATATATGGTATGAAGCTTCATCTAGTGGACCCCTACCAAGATTGTACAAATTATAGTGCTGGGGCCAAAAATGCCCCCGCTCCAGAGCCCTTTGGCTTTACATGGGCTTATATAGGGAAGAGCTTTAAAAATCTTCTTCTCTGAAACCGTAAGGCCCAGGTCTTTGATATTTGGTATGAAGCTTCATCTAGGGGACCCCTTCCAAGATTGTTCAAATTATAGTGCTGGGGTCAAATATGCCCCCGCTCCGGGGCCCTTTGGTTTTACATGGGCTTGTATAGGGAAAACCTTTAAAAATCTTCTTCTCTGAAACCGTAAGGCCCAGGTCTTTGATATTTGGTATGAAGCTTCATCTAGGGGACCCCTACCAAGATTGTTCAAATTATAGTGCTGGGGTCAAATATGCCCCCGCTCCGGGGCCCTTTGGTTTTACATGGGCTTATATAGGGAAAACCTTTAAAAATTTTCTTCTCTGAAACCGTAAGGCCCATGTCTTTGATGTTTGGTATGAAGCTTCATCCCCCATGGCCATGGTCCTTCTTCCCCCCCCCCCCCCCCCCCACTCCGGGGCCCTTTGGTTTTAAATGGGCTTATATAGGGAAAATCTTTAAAAATCTTCTTCTCTGAAACCACAAGGCCCAGGTCTTTGCTATTTGGTATGAAGCTTCATCTAGTGGACTCCTACCAAGATTGTTCAAATTATAGTGCTTGGGCCTAAAATGCCACCGCCACCTGGCCCTATGGTTTTACATGGGCTTATATGGGGAAAATCTTTAAAAATCTTCTTCTCGGAAACCCCAAGGGCCAGGTCTTTGCTATTTGGTATGAAGCTTCATCTAGTGGACCCCTACCAAGATTGTTCAAATTATAGTGCTAGGGCCAAAACTGCTCCCGACCTTGGGCCCTTTGGTTTTACATACATGTAGACTTATATAGAGATATTCCTTAAAAATCTTCTTCTGAAACAGCAAGGCCATGGTCTTTGATATTTGGTGTGAAGCTTCCTCTAGTGGACCTCTATCAAGATGGTTTAAATTATAGCCCTGAGGCCAAAAATGCCCCCGCCCTGGAGCCATTTGGTTTTATATAGGCTTATGTAGGGAATATCTTTAATAAAAATCTTCTTCTCTGAAACCGCAAGGCCCAGGTCTTTGATATTTGGTATGTAGCATATCTAGTGGACCTTTGCCAAGATTGTTCAAATTATAGCCTTTGTTGATATTTGGTATGAAGCTTCACCTTTTTAGACGTCTCTGAACATTATGCACATTATAGCCCTGGGGTTAATAATGGCCCTCCCCGGGTCCCACTTGTTACTCTATGGATCAGGTGAGCGATCCAGGGCCATCATGGCCCTCTTGTTTTTGTTTACCTTGAGCCGCCTCGAGCAGTATTGAAATTTATAATTTGACATTCTATACAGGCAGCGAGAATGGGGTGTTGAGTAGACTGCGTAGATTCACAGACTTTTCTGCACATTAGTTTCTCGCGGATAGCATGAGGCAGGCTTTCTCGAGTCGCTACCCGTATCAGATACATATTTTGCTAACTCTGATCATCCGGTTGCTCTCTTGCTTTGCGGATGAGTCTCCTGTGCTTCTCGCTTTTTGTAATGATATACTTGAAATGTTGCCCGTCTGAGGTATCCCTGAAAACATTATAGAAGGTCTGTAGTTATTAAACTATCTTTGTTCAACACGATAACACACCCTTGCGACACAGTGCATTTTACCACAGTTCCAATTTGTCTATACATTTGGTGAAAATCCGTGATATCAGCATGGACTGTGTGTGCCCGTTGCAACCGCCTCATGGCGCGCTTCTAACGGGCACCCGCGTCCTGTGTCTAAAAAGCAGGAATACGAAATATAATGTATACAAATGTATACCCCCTTTAACCCAAGATTTCACTACATAAAGTGGGTTTTTGGGGGTTTTCATTTAACGGTATTGTTCACGTGATGCGACAAGCATTGGAATGTCCTCATCGTCTGAGTAACGCAGCAGCCTAACTGTTTAGTAAAAGTGAATGCCTACTGACATGAAAGCGAACGTGGATTTCCTCAACATATATATTGTAGTGAAATGACACTTTTCCATGACTTCTTATATTTTTGTGCATCAGTTGATGGACTGAAGAAAATACTTAAACATTTTTTTTTCTCGCAGTGTAAACAAGATTTTAACCTTTGAAACATTCTGAATCATGTCGCAATTGACACAGACGCACTTATATATTGATATAGCAGTCATTTATCTTCCAGACTTTTGTGTCCTATACATAACAAGAATGGACAGCCTCGTCGAGGCATTGGCGGGCACACATAATCCGTGATATTGGACAGGATCAATGCGGGTGGTTCATGCCTTGATGGACCACCGCTTTTCCATGCTTTTGAGTTCTCTTTTTAACATTGGATTGTGGGTGCTCATCAGGCGGCCTGGTCGATTTGGTTCTGGCGGACACCTATAGTCCATGATATTGGACAGGATCAGGGTGGGAGCGGGGATGATGCGTGCCTTAGTGGCCCCATCTTTCCATACTTGTGAGTCCTCCTCTAAAACTTGGATTGTGGGCGCTCGTTGGACAACCGCGGTCCTGACGAGTACCTAAAATCCGTGATACCAAACGAGATCAAGATTATGCATGCCTCAAGCCTCCTTTAAACAGAATATAGGAGAAAAACAAAAATCTTAAAGCCAGAAAAAACCAAGCTCTAAATGCCTAACATTCTGCAAATGCCTGGAAATATATGATGCCTTAGGCCTTTGTATGACTGACATTTTCTCTATCTGAGATGGGGTTTGAAGGTGTTTTGTTTTTTGGTTTTTTTTGCCGAGACTTATTAATGTGTTGTTGCCTTATTACTGTAACATGAGGCAAGTTATGTACTGAATTGTATAGTAAGGAGACTGAAGTCCATTGTTATACATATGAGAGACCAGCAATGATAACATATCATTGCAGTATATATGTCCATGTCTCATATATGAATGAACTGTGTTGTAATATTGGTGTCTATGTTTACGAGCTGCCATTGGTGTTCCTTACCAGTAAAAAGTGCATGATAATATTGTATAATATGTAATTTTCCATACATACATACATACATACATACATACATACATACGTACGTGCGGATGTACGTACGTGCGTGCGTGCCTTAGAGCGTGCGTGCGTGCCTTGGAGCGTGCGTGCGTGTGTGCTTGCATACATACATACACACATACATACATACATACACACATACGCACGAACAAGTATACATACATACATATCTGCGTATGTGCGTGCCTCGGGGCGTGTGTGCGTGCGTCCTTGCGGACGTACATACATATATACATACATACATACAGCATACATACGCACGTACGTACATGCGTACATGCTCGTGCGTGATTGAGTACATACATACATACATACACACATACATACATACATTTACATACATACAAACTTCAAGCAAATATACATATACTTCTATTTACACATTTTTATGTAGATCCAATGTCACTGTTATTTCCAAACTAATTTAATTGTGATATGTTTTAACCTATTAGTGAACGACTTATCGAAGTATGTCTTGATATGTTTACATACATACATACATACATAACTGCGTACGTCCGTGCCTCGGGGCATGTGTGCGTGCGTCCTTGCGAACATTCATACATACGCACGTACGTACATGCGTACATGCTACGTGCATGATTGAGTACATACATACATACATACATATATACATATATACATACATACAACGGCAAGATACATACAAATATATGTTTACACATTTTTGTGTGGATTCAATGTCACTGTTAATTCCAAAACTAATTTAATTATGACATGTTGTAACCTATAAGCGAACGTCTTATCCAAGTATTTCTTGATACGTTTACATACATACATACATACATACATACATACATACAACGGCAAGCACACATACATATCTTTCTGTTTACACATTTTTATGTAGACTCAATGCCACTGTTTATTCTAAACTAATTTAACGGTGATATATTTGACCATATTATTAGTAAACGGCTTATTTAAGGCTGTATTGCTGCTTTTACATACATACATACATACATACATACATACATGCATAAATACATACATACATGCATACATACGTGAACACATGCGTGCATACGTGCGTGCGTATGTGCATAAGTGCGTACGTGCGTGCGTGTGTGCGCACGTGTGGGCGTGTGTGCGCGTGCATTCTGCGGCGCTCAGGTTTGCGATAGTATTTATGTATTGTCGAGAACGAAACAGTCCTACTAAAAGGTTCCATTGAAGTAATTTCACTAGTTACTTCTACATAAAATCGCTTTGCTTGTGACATGGTAACATGTTTGATAACAGCTTCACGATGTCTTGAGACTACACGGAAACTCTGCCTCAAGATGTATTCGGTCACTCTGAGTACATTAAAATCACCGTATACATCCTTGCATTGAATGAAATAGTATTAGATTTTTCCAACATCTTCCATTTTGCATTTCTTTCAGATATGCTTTCTTTAACTTTCTGCTTAACTGGGACCAGGCTCTGGAGGGGAGGTGTACAAGGGTGTATTTGTTGCTGTTGCATATATTACGTGGGTGCGATGGCGACTGATTTCTACTTGTATTTAATAAGTTCAGTTTCATAATTTATCACCCGAGGAGATCTGTCGCTGTTGCACACGCGTGTACGTCCCGCAGTAGGAATCTATCATTTTCGATAATCACCCTGTTTTATGTACTGAGCCAACCTGAACTGATATATTCAGTATTAACATCTCTTGAAGAGAATTCCACAGTGGCCAAAAATCTAATCCCACGTGACATGCTGGTTCATACTGTACCTGGAACAAACTTTGCTTCAAATTGTAAATTTACATTTCAAGGTATCCTGCTTCTTTTTGCCATAGTCGTAATAACATGGTGTTTTATCCTGTTGCTCTTAGCTGGGGATATTCATCCTAACCCTGGTCCTTCTTCTTCTGTTGGTAGTGCACAAGATAGCCTATTGTCATCATCACTATCATCATTAACGTCACCATCATCTGCAGTTTCGAACCTCACAGATTTATCCAAGCATCTGTCCTTCGTACATTATAACGTGCAAAGCATTGTACCTAAGATTGACTTGTTAGCTGCCGAACTCTTCGAGATCGACATTCTTGCCTTTTCAGAAACATGGTTAAACGCTTCTGTATTAACTGAAAATCTTCAAATTCAAAGTTTTAGTACACCCGAACGGAAAGATCGAATTGGAGATAGTCATGGCGGAGTCATGTTATTTGTCAAAGACACCATATTTTATCGTCGTAGAGCAGATTTAGAACCAAGAAATATTGAGTGTATTTGGATAGAGTTGACTTTAAAGCAAAAACACATTTTATTTGGGTTGTTTTATAGACCACCTAACACAGACACGGTACACTATTCGGCGATCGAAGATTCCATACACCTCGCAGTTGATACTGGTATAAGGAACATACTTATTACAGGCGATTTTAATTACAACATGCTTAGTCAACCATCTTCTAAGAAAATAAATGCCTTCTGCGAAGTTTTTTCCATGTGTCAAATGATAAATGAGCCTACTCATTTTACAGAATCTTCTTCGTGTCTGATAGATTTATTATTAGTAAACGATAAAAGACATGTATTATCATGTGGAGTCGGAGAACCATTTCTTCAGCAAGACTTACGGTACCACTGTCCCATATTTGGAGTATTTAACTTCTCAAAACCAAAACGTAAGTCTTTCACACGCCGCATATGGAGATACGACCAGGCTGATTATAATTTACTCAGGCAACGTGTACTGTCTGTGGATTGGAATACTATTAAAAACCCAGATATAAATGTTTATACCGAAAATCTGGTTAAAAAATTGTTAAATCTTGCCGAAACTTGTATACCTAATAAAGTAGTAACAATTCGACCAACTGACCCACCTTGGATAACATCAACAATGAAAAGGTATATTCGAAAGCGTAAACGAGTCTATCGAAAAGCAAAAGGGACAAATCTAACTTATGATTGGACAAGCTTTAAAAAACTTCGAAACAAAGTTGTATCCTTGATTCGAAAATCCAAACAATCTCTTAATGAAAATCTAGCAAATAAACTAAAATCTGATAATTTATCTTCTAGACAATGGTGGACCATTCTAAAGTCGTTTATCGGCTCGAAAACAAACACGACAATACCTCCAATGGAGAAAGATGGTACTGTGTACACAGAAGATCTCGATAAGGCCAATATTTTGAATAATTTCTTCAGGGATCAAACCTTATTGGAAGAAGAGAATGATTCTCTTCCTGTTATTATTCCATATAATGTTAATGAAACTCTCAGTTCTCTCTCAGTCACGCCTGAAGAAGTAGAGATTACACTCAAGGCTCTGCCTGTTGGTAAAGCGACGGGTCCTGATGGAATCAGTAATCGCATGCTTCGTGAAATTGCAACAGAAGTATCCTTGCCTGTCACGTCTTTATTTAACCACTCCTTGAACTGTGGCGTTGTTCCAGATTGTTTTAAAAAGTCTCATGTCTGTCCTATCCTTAAAGGAGGTGATCCAGCTATCGCTTCTAATTACCGCCCCATATCCTTACTGAGCAATTTGGATAAAACATTGGAACGACTGGTATTTAAACATCTGTATAATCACTTTCGCGATAACAACATTATTACTACCTTCCAGTCTGGTTTTATCTCCGGGGACTCCACCGTGAATCAACTTACTTATCTTTACAATACGTTCTGTCAAGCCTTAGATTCTGGAAAAGAAGTAAGAGCCGTTTTTTGTGACATAAGTAAAGCGTTCGACCGTGTTTGGCACGCCGGCCTTATCCATAAATTGCGAGCTGTGGGTATTAGTGGCAAACAGCTCAAATGGTTTACAAGTTATCTTGAAAATAGAAAACAACGTGTAGTCTTGCCTGGTGCTCAATCTAACTGGAATTACATCCATGCTGGAGTCCCTCAAGGTTCAATCTTGGGACCTTTACTTTTTTTACTCTATATCAATGACATTGTAACAGAAATAGGTTCAAATATTCGTCTGTTTGCGGCCGACACTAGCTTGTTTATAATAGTAGAACATCCTAACTCTGCGGCGGAAATTCTTAACTCAGATCTTGAAAAAATTTCTCGGTGGGCAAATTCCTGGTTGGTTAAATTCAACCCTAATAAAACAGAGTCACTCTTAATTTCACGTAAGCTAAATAGACCTGTCCATCCACCCTTATTTATGCTTAATCAAGAAATAAACGAAGTAGAAAATCATAAGCATTTAGGTATACACTTTTCATCTGATTGCTCTTGGCATACCCACATTAATTATATCAAACAGAAGGCTTGGACTAGAATAAACATAATGCGAAAATTAAAGTTTGATCTTGACAGGAAATCCCTCGAAACCATATACTTGTCATTCATCCGACCAGTCCTTGAATATGCCGATGTGATCTGGGATAACTGCTCCCATCAAGAAAAACAGGAACTAGAAAAAATACAGGTTGAAGCTGCAAGGATTGCCACAGGAACAACAAAACTTGTTTCAGTTGGAAAATTATACGACGAGGTTTGTTGGGAGCAGTTAGAATCCAGAAGACGTAAACACAAACTTGTTTTGTTCTACAAAATGTATAGTAACCTAACACCACTGTACCTGTCTTCATTAGTTCCACCGCTGGTACAACATTCATCACGCTATAACTTGAGAAATGCCAATGATATTCAAACTATTCATTCTCGAACAAACCAGTACTTTAACTCATTTTTGCCCTCTGTCATAAGAGAATGGAACAGTTTGCCCTATGCTGATAGAACCTTTCAAACAACATTTAAATCAGAACAGAACGATTGTCCCAAAGTATTACTACACTGGAAGTCGGAAATTACAAATATTACATACTAGACTTCGAACTGGGTGTAAACTCGCTCAGTTTCGACCTGTTTCGGAAGAACATTGTGGACTCGCCATTATGTAGATGTGGAAATAATATCGAGAGTGCTGAACATTACTTCCTGAAATGCCCCCTATACCGTGAACAGAGAACAGCCCTTGTTAATACCGTATTACAATATTGCAATATTTCATTGCAAGTACTTCTCTCAGGTGATGAATCTTTATCCTTTGGATCTAACAAAGTTATATTCGAGGGTGTGCAAAAATTCATATCGGCTACTAAAAGATTTTGACAAAACATACAGTATCCATTCTTGTTTAACATTACTCGTCGTCCCCCAACAGTCTCATTAATGTAATACAACTATGATTCCTACGATTCATGATACTATTATATTTAGCTGACAACAGCCCAACAATGCACTGACTCACCCCCACCCAACTGGCCCCAGTACCAGAATCTTTCCCATCTTTTTTTCTACCTTATTAGTTTAATTTAAAATCTTTTCTACATCGTTTTTCACCATCTCATAACATGCAATACTCATAACTCATAGCTTTCGTCTTTCTTATAATTATTATTTTGAATCATCTTGTTTTGTAAAAAAATCACTATTCCTATAATCAGTACAGCGCTGTAAAGTGTGTTCTCATTAGAGATACATTAACATACAAATAGTCCTGATCAGTAATTTCTTTCACGATATATGCCATTTATGTATGTCAGTTTCATAGCATTACATAGGAACAGAACTAAATAAGCTTATAGCTTTCGTTCTAATCCTGTATTGTTGTATCATGTCTATGTTGTATTTGTAAACATTATTCTTTCGAAATAAATATGTTTAAACCAAGGCCCAGGTCTTCGATATTTGGTATGAAGCTTCATCTAGTGAATCTCTACCAAGTTTTTCAAATTATAGCCCTAGGGCAAAAAGTGCCCCTGCACCGGGGCTAACCAGTTTTACATAGACTTATAAAGGAAAAACCTTTAAAAATCTTCTTGTCTGAAACCAGAAGGCCCAGGTGTTTGATATTTTGTGTGAAGCTTAATCTAGCGGACATCTATCAAGATTGTTCAAATTATAGCCCAGGGGCCAAAAGTCCCCCGCCTCAGGGCCCTTTGGTTTTACATAGAATTATATAGTGAAAAACTTCTAAAATCTTCTTCTATGAAACGGTAAGGCCTAGGTCTTTGATATGTGATATGAAGCTAATGGACCTCTACCAAGATTGTTCAAATTATAGCCCTGGGGCCACAAATGTCCCCGCCCCAGTGCCCTTTGGTTTATATTGACATATATAGGGAAAATCTTTAAAAAATCTTCTTCTCTGAAAAGTAGAAGTAAAACAAAATCAGGAATCGATACAATTAACTTACTCAATCCATCAAAGACACCAAAGGGAACCGCAAATTCCAGGTCTTTGATATTGAGTATGAAGCTTCATCTGGTGGACCCCTAACAAGATTGTTCAAAATATAGCCCAGGAGCCAAAAATGACCCCGCCCAGGGCCCTTTGGTTTTACATAGGCTTATATAGGGAATATATTTAAAAATATTCTTCTCTGAAACCGCAAGGTCTAGGTCTTTGATTTTTGATGTGTAGCTTCATCTAGTGGATCTCTTCCAAGATTGTTCAAATTATAGCCCTTGGCCGAAAAAATGACCCCGCCCAGGGCCCTTTGGTTTTACATAGGCTTATATAGGGAATATATTTAAAAATATTCTTCTCTGAAACCGCAAGGTCTAGGTCTTTGATTTTTGATGTGGAGCTTCATCTTGTGGATCTCTATCAAGATTGTTCAAATTATAGCCCTAGAGCCAAAAATGCCGGGCCATTTGGTTTTACATAGGCTTATCTACGGAAAATCTTTGAAAATCTTTTTCTCTGAAACCACAATGCCCAGGTCTTTGATATTTGGTGTGTAGCTTCATCTAGTGAACCTCTACCTACATTGTTCAAATTATAGCCATTGGGTGAGAAAAATGCCCCCGCCCTGGGGCCCTTTGGTTTTACATTGACTTATATGTGGAAAATTTTAAAAAATCCTGTTCTCTGAAATCGCAAGGCCCAGGTCTTTGATATATGGTATGAAGCTTCATCTAGAGGACCTCTATCAAGATTGTTCAAATTATAGTCCTCGAACAAAAAATGCTCCCACCCCGGGGCCCTTTGCTTTAATATAGACTTTTATAGCGAAAATCTTCTTCCCTGAATCCGCAAGGCCCAAGTCTTTGATATTTGGTATGAAGCTTTATCTAGTGGACCTCTATCAAGATTGTAAAAAATTATAGGCCTTGGGTCAAAAATGCACCCGCCATGCGGCCCTTTTGTTTTACATAGACTTCTATAGGGAAAATCTGTAAAAATCGTCTTGTCTGAAACCAGAAGGTTCACGTCTTTGATATTTGGTATGAAGCTTCGTCTGATGGACCTCTATCACGATTATTAGCTCACCTGAGCCGAAGGCTCATGTGAGGTATTAGTATACCACGAGCCGGCGTCCGTCGTCCGTCGTCGTCCGTCGTCGTCCGTCGTCGTCCACACTTTCAAAGAAGTATATCTCCGGAACCAGTGGGCCAATCTTGATCAAATTTCATGTGAAGCATTATCAGGTAGGGGGAAAGGCTGCATACTGTTTTCGGGCAGATCGGATTGGAACTCTGGTTGCCATGGCAACAAATAGCTCCCATAGACTTAACATAGGAAAAAGTTTGTCATCACTCTAGCTCCGTCAATTTTTTTCTGATTGTCTTCGTTCTTGCAGATAACGAGGACAGGCATGAAATCTCGATCAAGTTCGATTTTGGACCGAATCGGATTATTCACTCAGGAGTTACGTGCCATTGAGCGTTAGGAAAAAGCTTGTCATCACTCTAGCTCCGTCAATTTTTTTCTGATCGACTTCATTCTTGCAGATAACGAGGACAGGCATGAAATCTCGATCAAGTTCGATTTTGGGCTGAATCGGATTATTCACTCAGGAGTTACGTGCCCTTGAGCGTTGAAAAAATTGCCTATTGACTTAACATGGGGAGAATGTTGTCATCACCGTAGCTGCTTCAATTATTTTCAGATTGGCTTTATTCTTGCAGATAACCAGCACAGCCATGAAATCTCGGTCATGTTCGATAACTGGCAGAATCGGATCATTCACTTAGGAGTTACCTGCCCTTGTGTGTTTTTGCATTAGGGTTAATGGGAATTTCAAAAATGTATATCTTAAAGACTACTTGGCCAACTTTGATCAAATTTCATGTGTCGCATTATTTGGCAAGTGGAAAGGCTTCATAAGGTTTTCAGGCAGATCTGAGTGGAACTCTGGTTGCCATGGCAACATCTAGCTCCCATAGACTTCACATAGGAAAAAGCTTGTCATCACTCTAGCTCCGTCAATTTTTTCTGATCGACTTCATTCTTGCAGATAACCAGTACAGGCATAAAATCTAGGTCAAGTTCGATTTTGGGCCGAATCAGATAATTCACTCAAGAGTTACGTCCCCTTGAGCGCCCGAAAAATTGCCTATCGACTTAACATGGGGAAAATGTTGTCATCACTGGAGCTGCTTCAATTTTGTTGGGATTGGCTTCATTCTTACAGATAACCAGCACAGCCATGAAATCTCGGTCAAGTTCGATAATTGGCAGAATCGGATCATACACTTAGGAGTTACCTGCCCTTGTGCATTTTTGCATAAGGGTTAATGTGAATTTCAAAAATGTATATCTTGAAGACTACTTGGCCGACTTTGATCACATTTCATGTGTAACATTATTGGGCAAGTGGAAAGACTGCATAAGGTTTTCATGCAGATCTGAGTGGAACTCTGGTTACCATGGCAACATATAGCTCCCATAGACTTAACATAGGAAAAAGCTTGTCATCACTCTAGCTCCGTCAATTTTTTTCTGATCGACTTCATTCTTGCAGATAATAAGGACAGGCATAAAATCTCGGTTAAGTTCGATTTTGGGCAGAATCGGAATATTGACCTCGGAGTTACGTGACCTTGAGCGACAAAAAATTTGCCCATAGACTTAACATAGGGAAAATGTTGTGACTACGATAGCGACTTGAATTTTTTTCAGATCAGCTTCAAACTTGCAGGTAACGAGAACAGACATAAAATCACGGTTAAGTTTGATTTTGGGCCGAATCGGATTATTTGCCTTGGAGTTACCTGCCCTTGAGCATGAAAAAATACGTTGTGACCACGATAGCAACTTTATTTTTATTCAGATCAGCTTCAAACTTGCAGGTAACGAGGACAGACATAAAATCTCGGTTAAGTTAGATTTTGGGCCGAATCGGATTATTTGCCTTGGAGTTACCTGCCCTTGAGCATAAAAAAATACGTTGTGACCACGATAGCAACTTTATTTTTATTCAGATCAGCTTCAAACTTGCAGGTAAAGTGGACAGGCATAAAATCTCAGTTAAGTTCGAATCGGAATATTGACCTCGGAGTTACATGACCTTGAGCGACAAAAAATTTGCCCATAGACTTTACATAGGGAAAATGTTGTGACTACGATAGCCACTTGAATTTTTTTCAGATCATCTTCAAACTTGCAGGTAACGAGGACAGACATAAAATCTCGGTTAAGTTCAATTTTGGGCCGAATCGGATTATTTGCCTTGGAGTTACCTGTCCTTGAGCATAAAAAAATACGTTGTGACCACGATAGCAACTTTATTTTTATTCGTATCAGCTTCAAACTTGCAGGTAACGAGGACAGGCATAAAATCTCGGTTAAGTTCAATTTTGGGCCGAATCGGAATATTGACATCGGAGTTACGTGACCTTGAGCGACAAAAAATTTGCCCATAGACTTAATTAGGGAAAATGTTGCGACTACGATAGCGACTTGAATTTTTTTCAGATCAGCTTCAAACTTGCAGGTAACGAAGACAGACATAAAATCTCGGTTAAGTTCGATTTTGGGCCGAATCGGAATATTTGCCTTGGAGTTACCTGCCCTTGAGCATAAAAAAATACGTTGTGACCACGATAGCAACTTAATTTTTATTCATATCAGCTTCAAACTTGCAGGTCACGAGGACAGGCATAAAATCTCAGTTAAGTTCGTTTTTGGGCCGAATCGGAATATTTACCTCGGAGTTACGTGACCTTGAGAGACAAAAAAATTTGCCCATAGACTTAACGTAGGGAAAATGTTGTGACAGAAATAGCGACTTGAATTTTTAGCTCACCTGAGCCAAAGGCTCCAGTGAGCCGATAGTATACCAAGGCTCCGGAGTCCGTCGTCTGTCGTCCGTCCATCCGTCGTCCACACTTTCAATGAAGCATATCTCAGAAGGCAGTCGACCAATCTTGTTTAAATTTTATGTGTAGCACCATTGGGCAAGGGGAAAGGCTGCATTAGGTTTTGGAGCTAGTCTGGTTCATTTGTTCCTTCATTCTTCTTTCTCTCCATATAGAGATAATAGACCAATGTTAAATTTTTAATCAAAGATTTCTCAGGAACTATAAAAGCTAGAAGCATCAAATTTGGTATTCAGTAGAATAATGATGACTTATTTTGTGTAAGAGACATTGGGCTTTCTCAGCTTATTTGTTCATCTGTTCTTTCATTCTTCTTTCTCTCCATTTTGACCAATGTTAAATTTTCGTCAAAGATTTCTCAGGAACTATAGAAGCTAGAAGTCTCAAACTTGGAATGCAATGCAATAATCATGACTTATATCCTGTAAGGGTCAATGGGCTGGATTCTATTAGCAGATTTAGTAGTCAAGTCTGTGAATTGTTAAAACTTAAGTTCCTCAGGTGAGCGGTTTAGGCTCATTGAGCCTCTTGTTTTTCATATTACAGCCCTTGGGATCGAAAATGCCCCCTTCCTCGGGGCCCACTGATTTTACATTGACTAATATAGGAAAAATCTTTTAAAATCTTCTCGACTGTCAGAAACCAGAAGGCTCTGTTCTTTGATATTTGGTATGAAGCTTTGTCTAGTGGACCTCGACCCAGATTGACCAAATAATACCCATGGGGCCAAAATGGCTCTGCCCCCCGGGCCCACTGGTTTTACATAGACTTATATAGGGAAAACCTTTAAAAATCTTCTTGTCTGAAACCAGAAGGCACAGGGCTTTGATATTTTGTACGAACCTTTGTCTAGTAGACCTCTACCAAGATTGTCCAAATTATAGCCCTGGGGCCTAAAATAGGTCCACCCCGGTGCCCACTGATTTTTCGGACTTATGTAGGGGAACCCTTTGAAAATCTTCATGTCTGAACCAGAAGTCTATTAGACAGTGACATTCAGGTGAGTGAATCGGGGCCCTCAGGGCCCTCTTGTTTCTCAGAAACTACTTGGCCTTACGAAAGTACATTTCAGTAGGTAGAAATGATATTTCAATCAAAGGAGTTTGATCAATGACCAAGATGGCCACCATGCTGATATAAAGCAGAAGCAAACCTTCGACAATCTTCTTTTCTGGAACCAGTGAACAGGTTACCATGAAACTTGTAGTATTAAGGACTCGGGTCCATTATAATTTGTTAAATAATGACCCTGGGTTGACTTAACCTATTTAAGGCCAAAATCAAATTTGGTCACTCAGCCCTTTTTATGAGAAAAATGGGAAAGTATAAGTTTTTTGTGTAGCTGACCGGAGCAAGAAGTACTCAACGTGAGCTATTGTGATCGGTCACAGTCCGTTGTGTGTGTCGTAAACTTTTGCCTCAACTGACTTCTTCTCCAAAGCTGCTGGACAGTTTTTAGCTCACCACAGCTGAAGGCTCCAGGAGAGCTTATAGGATCGACAGTTGTCTGTCGTCGTATGCCGTAAGACTTACGTCGTATGTCGTCTGTCGTCTGTGTCAACACTTTCAAACGACACCTCCTCTGAAATCACTAGGCCTATCGGGCCCAAATTTCATCTGAAGTATCGAAACTAGCTAGTCTGGCCCAGAAAACATGTACACTTCATATTTTTAAGTTCTGTGTTGTATTCTTTGCTTCCATAGGATAACCCTATTATAGAACTTATCATGGGGAAAATTGAAAAATGGCGTTTGACAAAACTGTTATAGAATTGTTCCTTGAGTAAACATCTCTCAGCCATATGCTTCTATGCCAACATGGGGGTTCCCCAGGGTATGCCGGAGCCATGCCCCACCTCTTCCACTTCATAAAGGGTCATATAACTCAGAAACCATTCAGATCCTCACCCCAAAACCATATATATTCTTGTTCCTTATGATAAGAGGCATTCAGTGACACAAATCTGGGGGTTCCCCGTGATGTACCGGGGTCTTGCCCCACCCCCTTCATTCCATAAAAGGCCCAATATCTTGGAAACCTTACAGATCCCCACTTTTAAACCATATATATTCATGTTCCTTATGAAAAGATACATTCACTGACACCAACTTGAGGGTCTCCTGTGGATGCGCCGGGGCCTTGTCCCATCCCTCCACTTCACAGAAGGTCATATACCTCAGAAACCATTCAGATCCCCACCCCAAAACTATAAAAAATTCTTGTTCCTTATGATAAGACGCATTCAGTGACACCAACCTGGGTGTCCCCTCAGGATGCGCCGGAGTCATGCCCCACCCACTTCATTTCATAAAAGGCCCAACATCTTGGAAACCTCACAGATCCCCACCCCTAAACCATATATATTCTTGTTCCTTATGAAGAGATGCATTCATTGACACCAATTTTGGGGGTTTCCTGGGTGTGCCGGGGCCTTGCCCTCCACTCCACTTCAAATAAGGCCATCTATCTCAGAAACCATTCAGATCCCTGCCCCTTAACCTTATATATTTGTGTTTCTTATGATAAGACGCATTCAGTGACACTAACCTGTTGGTCCCCTTGGATGTGCCGGGGTCGTGCCCCACCCCTTCATTTCATTAAAGACCCAATATCTCGGAAACCTTACAGATCCGCACCTCTAAACCATATATATTGTTGTCCCTTATGATAAGACACATTGATTGACATCAACCAGGAATTCTCCTGGGTCAGGCCAGGGCCTTTCCCCACCCCACCACTTCACAAAAGGCCATATATCTCAGAAACTGTTCAGAGCCCCACATCGATGATAAGACGCATTCAAATAACATTAGCTTGGGAGTCATCTGGGGTGCCCTACACCCTCTACTTCATAAAAGGCCTTATGTTCCATATACTGAGTCCAGATGTGTGCTCATTTGGATATGGGGGTTCATTCGGGAGACTTTATATTTGGTTGATTAAAATGATATCATGTTAAAATACATGGCTGCCATTGGACAATGTGCACCTGAGGAATATCACAGGAATATCCCTTGGGCGACCCTCTACCAAAATTGGTCAAAGTGTTCCACTCGGGTGAAAAAGATGACCACCAGAGCTAAAGATAGAAAACCTTCCTCATAACTAGTGTATGGATTTTAAAATTACTTCAGGAGTTTTCCTTGGGTGACCCTCTACCACGATCGCTCAAACCGTTCCCTTCGGGTGAACAAGATGGCCCACCAGAGCTAAAAATAGCAAAAGTCTTTATACGACTTACCTTTCCTTAACCAGTTGATGAATCTCGAAATAATTTCACAGGAAAGCTCATTGGGATACCCTGTACCCGATTTGCTCAAATCGTTCTGCTCAGATAAACAAGATTTCCGTCAGAGCTAAAAGTAGAAAAAAGAATTAAATAACCCTTGGATGAATTTTGAATTTATTTCTCAGCAATTTCCTTGGATGACCTTTACCAAAACTGCACTAAATGTTCCGCTCGCATGAACAAGATGGCCACCAGAGCTAAAAATAGAAGAAAAAAAACTTCAAGTGACTTCTCCTGCTTAACATGTGGATGGATTTCGAAATAATTTTACAGAAATGTTTCTTGGCTGACCTTCTTCCAAGACTGCCCAAACTGTTCTGCTCGGTTGAACATAAACACCGGCGGTAAAAATAGAAAAAAAAACTTTGGACGATTTCTCCCCCTAAAACAGTGGACGCATTTTGACATAATTTCACAGGAATGTTCCTATTGTGACCATTTACCAGAATTGATCAAACCGTTGTGCTTGGATGAACAAGATGGCCACCGGGGCTATAAATAGGAAACAAAATTATTGAACGTCTTATCCTCCTTATCTAGCAGATTAGTAGATGAATTTTGAAATGATTTTTTAGGCATATTCCTTGGTTGACCCTCTACCATAATTGTTTAAACTGTTCTGCTCTGATTAATGATTCTTTTGGTGACCGCCTGCCAAAATTGTTCAAATTGTTCCACTCTGCTGAACAAGATAGTCGCATAAGTTGAAATAGTTTTTTATGCCCATTCGAAGAATGGTGGAAAGCGCATATAGCGTTGCCCCTGTCCGTCCGTACGTGCGTCCGAAATTTAATCGCGGTCAGTAACTTCCTTATTTCTCGATGGATTTTAAAATTACCCTGCAGAAATGTTAACCATCATGAGGCGACGTGTCACGTGCAAAACCAAGGTGCGTACCTCCAAGGTCAAGGTCATACTTAGAGGTCAAAGGTAAAAAAAGGGTCCGAAACTTAAACGCAGTCAATGATTACTTAATTCTGGATGGATTTTGAAATTACTTTGCAGAAATGTTAACCATCATGAGACAATATGTCACGTGCAAAACCCATGTCCGTACCTCCAAGGTCAAGGTCATACTTAGAGGTCAAAGGTCAAAAAAGGGTCCGAAACTTAAACACCGTCAATAACTTACTTATTTCTGGATGGATTTTGAAAATACTTTGAAGAAATGTTAACCATCATGAGACGATGTGTCACGTGCAAACCCAGATCCGAACCTCCAAGGTCAAGGTCATACTTAGAGGTCAAATGTCAAGTCAAAAAATGGTCCGAAACTTAAACGCAGTCAATAACTTTCTTATCTCTGGATGGATTTTGAAATTACATGGCAGAACTGTTGGCCATCATGAGACAATCTGCCTCACACAAAACCAAGGTCCTTACTTCCAAGGTCACGGTCATACTTAGAGGTCAAATTGAAAAAAATGGTCCAAAACTTAAACATGGTCAATAACTTTCTATGGATGAATCATAGGCATATTTTCAGGCGGGGGCATCTGTGTCCTATGGACGCATTTCTAGTTTAAAGACTTCTTACTATATCTTTACTCTAAAAGGAAGCAATTTTCTAGGAATGCTGCATGGGTGACCCTCTACCAAAACTGCCAAAAATAGTTTGCATCATTCAACATAATGGCCACCAGAGCTAAGGGTATACAAACCTGAAAATGATTTCTACTCGTAAACAGCCAGGCCGATTTTGAATTAATTTCACAGAACTGTTCATTTGGTCACCGTCGACCAAAGTTGCTCAAACCCTCTACTTCGCTGTGGATTACCTTCCTTTACATTTGTACAGTATGGATCAGGTGAGTGATCCATGGCCACCATGGCTCTCTTGTCTTTTCAGTATCATTTTCCTTGACGTCTTAGCCAATTGAAATACTTTTGAATGGTGCACATGGTCTGTGAATGTTTTTACTGCGAAAATTGATCATGAATATGTTTTTAGATCACCTGAGCACGAAGTGCTCATGGTGAGCTATTGTGATCGGTCCGTCGTGCGTCGTGTGTCGTGCGGCTTCAACAATTTGCTTTAAATCCTAACTTCTTCTAAACCCTTGGGCCAATTTCAATCAAATTCACAGGAATGTTGCTTAGGTGACCCTCTTCCAGAATAGCTAAAATCGTTTCGCTCCATTGAACAAGATGGTCACCAGAGCTAAAAATAGAAAAATCTTCAAACAACAACTTCTCCTATATCTTTGGGCCAATTTGATTCAAACTTCACAGGAATGTTGCCTAGGTGGCTCCCTGAAGCTGGAATAAATCTGGCTTTCTTTTACATGTGGCTCTAGAAAATAAGGTTTACTGCTGATTTGATATTCTACATCCATTCAAATCGTCTACATCGATATTTAAAAAATCCTTCTGAGCAGCTGAGGTGGTTGGGTTAGGCAAATTTTACTTTTATCTGGCATCACAGGGACATCCAACTGAATCACACTGAATTCAAAATTCATTTAAAACTAAATTGATGAAAATACCTTGGAGCAAGGAATGGCTTGGTCATTCAAATGAGTTTGATCGCACAAACAAGACTGTGGTCATGCCAAATAATAATGGAAACTCTATAATACTTTTTCGGGACCATTTATAAGCACTGGTCCTTTACCAACTGGGAATTGCCAAGACACTGATTCATTATTGCAGCCTTGCTAAAAGCGCTGCACTTTAGGTACTTGCTGAAGATTATAGCCCCGGTTATTATTATGCTTAATTCGTTGCGGGGTTGTTCACCTAATACCACAAACCCGGCACTGCAATGGAACTCAGACGGTCACTCTCCAGCATAATAACCCCGCTATGTCCTGTTTCGCATAATGAGGTGGGGCTGTAAGTACAAGTGATTTGTGCATTAATTCTTAACGTAAAAGCTGATGGCAGCGTCTGTATGATCACATTTCAAAGAAATGGATAATCGTTTTTGATCTGATGCTGTAGGTAATTGCAGTTATACCTGCATGTTTAAAAATATTATAAAAAACAAAAGCAAAGGAAGCCTCCATGTGGATCTGTCTGTTATTGTTATTTTGTTTTATACTGTATTGGAACTGAGTGCGAGAGTTGAAATTTCATAACCTCCGGAGTTGAAGCCCCTAGTAGTTTTTCACTGACCGTCCCAAGGCGGTCAATCTTAAGCAGTTTCTTATTAGCTCATGTGGATGTTGCTCCGGGGAAGCTTATGCCGTGGCCTGTTGTCTGTCGACAGTGCGAGAGTTGAAATTTCATAACCTCCGGAGTTGAAGCCCCTAGTAGTTTTTCACTGACCGTCCATAGGCGGTCATTCTTAAGCAGTTTCTTATTAGCTCATCTGGAGGTTGCTTCAGGGAAGCTTATGCCGTGGCATGTTGTCTGTCGACTGCCGTCCGTCCCTCCGTCGTTAACTTTTCACATTTTCGACCTCTCCCGAACCGGAAGTCAGATGAACCTGATACCTAGTGGCATGTTTGTATTTCTTTCCCTTTGGTGTCTTTTATGGATAGAGTAAGTTAATTGTATCAATTCCTGATCTTTGTTTTACTTCTACTTTGCTAAAATGGTTCCGTTCAGAATTTTTAGGATGGCCACCATGGCGGCCATCTTGAAATTATTCAAACAACATCCATGAACCAAATGTCGAATCGAGCTGAAACTTGATTGGAGGCATCGGGGTGGCATGGAGATTGAGATTTGCTTAAATCTTTCCGTTCCGATAGTCAAGATGGCCATCATGGCGGCCATCTTGAAATTCCTCAAACGACATCTCCTTCCGAACCAAAGGCCGTATTGAGCTGAAACTTGATGGGAGGCATCGGGGTGCCATGGAGATTCAGATTTGCTAAGACTGTTCCGTTCCGAAATCAAAGCTGGCCGCCATCCAAGATGGCCGCAATGGCGGCCATCTTTAAATTCTTCAAGCGGTATCCCCTCCTGAAACAAAGGTCGAATTGAGATAAAACTTGATTGGAGGCATCGGAGTGTCATGGAGATTCAGATTTACTAAAATCGTTCTGGCGGTCATCTTGAAACACATGTATTTTAAATGACATCTCACAAAGCAAAGGTCGAATTGAGCTGAAACTTGATGGGAGGCATCGGGGTGACATGAAGATTCAGATTTGCTCAAATGGTTCTGTTCTGATTTCCAAGATGTCCGGCATGGCAGCCATCTTTGAATCCTTCAAACAACATCTCCTCCCCAACCATAGGTCGAATTGAGCTGAAACTTGATGAGAGGCATCGGGGTGACATGGAGTTTCAGATTTGCGAAAATCTTTCCGCTCCGCTGTCTAAGATGACAACCATGGCGGCCATCTTGAAATTCTTCCAACGACATCTGGCCCCGAGGCCCGAACCAAAGGTTGAATTGAGATGAAACTTGATGTGAGGCATCGGAGTGACATGGAGATAAAGACTTGGTCAAATCCTTCCGTTAAGATATCCAAGATGGCTGCCATTGTGGTCATCTTGAATTTCTTCAAATGACATCTCCTGCCAAACCAAAGGTCGAATTGGGGTGAAACTTGATGGGAGGCAGCGGGATGACATAGAGATTCACATTTGCTAAAACGGTTCCGTTCCGATATCTTGAAATTCCTTAATCGACATCTCAATTCGAACCAAAGGTCCAGTTGTGCTGAAACTTGATGAGAGGCATCGGGATGACATGGATATTCAGATTTGCTAAAGTTGTTCCATTCAGATATCCATAAAGACCGTCATGGCTGCTATCTTGAAATTCCTCAAATCACATCCCCTCCCAAACAGACGTCTGATCAAACTGAAACTTGATTGGAGGCATCGTGGTGACATCGAAATTCAGATTCGCTAAAATCATTCCATTCTGATGTCCTAGATGGCCGCCATAGTAGCCATCTTGATTTTTTTTCAAACAACACCTGCCGAACCAGAGGCTGGATCAAGTTGAAACTTCATGGGGGGCATCAGGGCGAAATGGCGATTCAGAGCTGCCAAAATTGTTCTGATCCGATATCCAAGATGGCCACTATGGTGGTCATCCTGAAATTCTTCAAATGACGTCTCCTCCCGAATCAAGGGTTGGACAGAGCTTAAACTTGATGGGAGGCATTGGGGCGACATGGAAATTCAGATTAGCTAAATAAGTTTTGTTCCACTATCCAAGATGGCTGCGCACAGGGGCAATCTTGAAATTCTACAAAAGACATCTAGAAATTCAGATTTGTTAAAATTGTTCCATTCCGATATACAAGATGGGCACTATGGTGGCCATCTTGAGATTCTTCAAACTACATCTCCTCCTGAACCAAAGGTTGGATGGAGCTAAAACTTGATTGGGGACATTGGGGGCAACATGAAGATTCAGAATTGCTGAAATTGTGTTGTTCTGTTACTTAAGATGGCTTCCTTGTTGGCCATCTTGGAAATCTTCAAACAAGATCAAAATGAATTGAGCCGAAGCTTGATGGAAGGCATTGGGGTGACATGTAGATTCAGACATCTCAGTACCATTCTGTTCTGATATTCCAGATGGTTGCCATGGTGGCCATCTTGAAAATCTTCAAATCACATCTGCTACAGAATGGTCTGTTGTATTGAGTTGAAATTGATGGGAGGCATTTGGGTGACATGGAGATTCATAATTGCTAAAATTGTTCCATTACGATATCCCAGATGGTGGCCATCTTGAAATTTTTCAAAGCACCTGTATAGTAATTGCATATAAGATTTACAGGGAGGGGCAGCTCAGGCGTTGTCAGGATATATCAGTCTCGCTGAATCAAGAAGATTCGGTATTGTGGCTTTTCTTCAAGCGGCCATATACACATATAGCTTTGTTTGTGTAACACTTGTATTCACATGATTGCTTGACTTGGTTTATTTCTTTGATAACAGAACATGCCAAAGGGAGGTGCAAACGATAGCTCTGGCCTGCCAAACTATACACTTCAACTCATCATCATTATCATCTCTGCCTGAATCCTAATTCAGAATAAGCTGTTCAGAAACTTAATCAGAAGCATCAAGATAACATGAAGATTCATAGTTGCTAAAGGCAGTGTGATCTGATTGACAAAATGGCCACCAAGGCACAATGTTATATATGATCAGCCTTACTCAGATGAGCGATTCTGGCCCACTTGGGCCTCTAGTTTGTTATTTGGCTTTGTGCCGTTAGTTCATGGTTCGTCTGTTTTTGTGTCTGCCTCCATATCGATTTCTATAGGTGACGTGAGACGGCTGCATTCTTAGATTGTGGCCTTTCCGGATCGACCTTTTTAGCTCACCCGTCACATAGTGACAAGGTGAGCTTTAGTGATCGCGTTTCGTCCGTCGTCCGTCCGTCCGTGCGTGCGTCCGTAAACAATTCTTCAAACGACATCTCCTCCTAAACAACTGATCGGATTTTGACCAAACTTCACAGAAATGATTCTTAGATGGTCCCCTTTCAAAGTTGTTCAAATGGTTCCGGTCCGCTGAACATTAAGGTCACAGGAGCTAGAAATAGATTTTTAAATTTAAACTTTAAAAATCTTCTTCTCTGAAACCGCAAGGTCAAGGTTTTCGATATTTGGTTTGAAGCTTCATCTAGTGGACCTCTACCAAGATTATTCAAATTATGGCCCTAGGGCCCAAAATGCCCCCGGGCCGGGGCCCACCAGTTTTACATAGACTTATATATGGAAAACCTTTAACAATCTTCTTGTCTGAAACCAGAAGGCCCAGGTGTTTGATATATGGTGTGAAGCTTCATCTAGTCGACCTCTATCAAGATTGTTCAAATTATAGCCCAGGGGCCAAAAATGCCCCCGCCCGGGGCCCTTTGGTTTTTCATAGGCTTATATAGTGAAAATCTTCTCTGAAACCGTAAGGCACAGGTCTTTGATATTTGGTATGAAGCTTCATCTAGTGGACATCTACCAAGAATGTTCAAATTATAGCCCTTGGGCCATAAATGCCCCCGCCCCAGGGTCCTTTGGTTTATATTGACTTATATAGGGAAAATCTTGAAAAATCTTCTTCTCTGAAACCGCAAGGCCTAGATCTTTGATATTTGATGTGTAGCTTCATCTAGTAGATCTCTACCAAGATTGTTCAAATTATAGCCCTTGGACCAAAAATGCCCCCGCTCTAGAGCCCTTTTGGTTTTACATATATTTATTAGCTCACCTGAGCCGAAGGCTCTCTTGGAGCTATAGAGATCACTCACCGTCCGTCGTAGTCTTCGTCTTTATGTCCGTTCACATTTTCCTTTAAACAACATCTACTCCTAAACCACTGGATGGATTCGAACCAAACTTGTCAGAAATGATCTTTGGGTGGTGCTCTCTCAAAGTTGTTCAAAGAATTCCATTCCATGCAGAACTCTGGTTGACTTGGCAACAAAAGTGGAAAATAAGAAAAAAAAATCTTTAAAAATCTTTTTGTCTGAAACCAGAAGCACCATGTCTTTGATATTTGGTATGAAGCTTCATCTAATGGACCTCTACCAAGATTGTTCAAATTATTGCCCTGGGGCCAAAAATGGCCCCGCCCCGGGGCCTACTTGTTTTACATAGGCTTTAAAGGGAAAACCTTTAAAATCTTCTTCTCTGGAACCAGAAGGCCGAGGTCTTTGATATTCGTTATGAAGCTTCATCTAGTGGGCCTCTACCAAGATTGTTTAAATTATTGCCCTGGGGCCAAAAATGTCCCCACCCCGGGGCCCACTGGTTTTACATAGGCTTATATAGGGAAAACCTTTAAAAATCTTCTTGTCTGGAACCAGAAGGCCACTGTCTTTGATATTTAGTATGAACTTTCATCTAGTGGACCTCTACCAAGATTGTTCAAATTATTGCCCTGGGGCCAAAGATGGCCCCGCCCCGGGGCCTACTGGTTTTTCATAGGCTTATATGGGGAAAACCTTTAAAAATCTTCTTGTCGGAAACCAGAAGGCCCAGGTCTTTGATATTTGGTATGAAGCTTCATCTAGTTGACCTCTACCAGGATTGTTCAAATTGTTGCTCTGGGGCCGAAAATGGCCCCACCCCGGGGCCCACTGGTTTTACAAAGACATATATGGGAAACCTTTAAAAATGTTCTTGTCTGGAACCAGAAGGCCCATGTCTTTGATATTTGGTATGAAGTTTCATCTAGTGGACCTCTACCAAGATTTTCAAATTTTTGCCCTGGGGCCAAAAATGGCCCCGCTCCGGTGCCCACTGGTTTTAAATAGGCTCATATTGGGAAATCCTTTAAAAATCTTCTTGTCAGAAACCAGAAGGCCTAGGTCTTTGATATTTGGTATTAGGCTTCATCTAGTGGACCTCTACCAAGATTGTTCAACTTCTTGCCCTGGGCCATAATGGCCCCGCCCCAAGGCCCACTGGTTTTACATAGGCTTATAACTCATAGGCTCATGGTAGGTAACCCAATCACGGTTGGCAACTTTTCTTCCCTCTTTAATTGCACGCCGGTGGGTCAGGCCTCAGATTCTATGACGGTTCTAACGAAAAGGCTGTTTGAGAATTAGAGAGATCTAATTCAAGGTAATGTTGGTTGGTTCCTGATGCTCTGTCTCTGGTCGGGCACGTGGAGTCTAACTGTTGGTTTTCTTTTGCTCCAGCATTTCAGTGGTTTCTTGCTGTCGAGTCCTCACCGTTGTCTCACCTCTGTGGTTCTTTGATTATTTGTGTTCACGGAGATGTTGCACTGATGAGTTAGGAGGCCTTCATGCGGACTGAACAAATTATTTGTCTAAATCGCGACGGAAGTAAGGGCGAGGATTGTGGCCACGTAAAATCGATTTAAGCCCCCCAGTGGAAATCTTTCCACTGACCATTCCAAGTCGGTTCTTCTGTGGCGATTTATTTATGCTGTTGTTTGTTACTTACTGTGTGTATCACTTGTGTCTGTTTATTTTGGATGGCCATATGGCCATTTTGTTGGAAAGTAACTGTCCTTATGGCCTTCCTTTGTTTAGGTTTCCATTATGGTCTGGTCGCTTAATGTTTGTGTTTCTTTCCCTTTGGTTTTTTTGATGGGATGAGTAAGTTAATTGTATCGATTCCTGATCTTTGTTTTACTTTTACTTTTTATAAAGGGGAAACGTTTAAAAATCTTCTTGTCTGGAACCAGAAGGCCCAGGTCCTCTACCTAGATTGTTCAAATTATTGCCCTAGGGCCAAAAATGGCCCCGTCCCGGTCCCCACTGGTTTTACATAGGCTTATATAGGGAAAACCTTTAAAAATCTTCTTGTCTGGAACCAGAAGGCCAAGGCTTTTGATATTTGGTATGAAGCTTCATCTAGTGGACCTCCACCAAGATTGTTCAAATTATTGCCCTGGGGTCAAAAAAGGCCTCGCCCCGGGGCCCACTGTTTTTACATAGGCTAATATAGGGTAAACCTTTAAAATCTTCTTGTCTGAAACCAGAAGGCCCAGGTCTTTTATATTTGGTATGAGGCTTCATCTAGTGGACCTCCACCATGATTGTTCAAATTATTGCCCTCGGGCCAAAAATGGCCTAGGCCTGGGGCCCACTGGTTTTACATAGGCTATATAGGGAAAACCTTTTAAAATCTTCTTGTCTGGAACCAGAAGGCCCAGGTTTTTGATATTTGGTATGAAGCTTCATTTAGTGGACCTCTACCAAGATTGTTCAAATTATTGCCCTGGGGCCAAAAATTGCCCCGCCCCGTAGCCCACTGGTTTTACATAGGCTTATATAGGGAAAACCTTTAAAAATTTCTTGGCCCAGGTCTTCGATATTTGGTATGAAGCTTCATCTAGTGGACCTCTACCAAGACTGTTCAAATTATAGCCCTGGGGCCAATTTGCCCGTCTCAGTGCCCAGTGGTTTTACAGAATTATGTAGGGAAAACCTTTGAAAATATTCTGTCTGAAAGCAGAAGGTGATGATCTTTGATGTTTGGTATGAAGCTTCATGTAGTGGACCTCTACCAAAATTGTTCAAATTAGTGCCCTGGGGACAAAAATGGGCCCACCCCAGAGCCCACTTGTTTTATATAGACTTATATTGGGAAAACCTTTGAAAATATTCTTGTCTGAAACCAGAAGGCCAAGGTCTTTGATATTTGGTATGAAGCTTTGTCTTGTGGATTTCTACGAAGATTGTTCAAATTATAGCACTGGGGCCAAAAATGGCCGCGCCCCGTTGCCGGCAGGTTTTATATAGACTTATAGAAGGAAAACATTTAAAAATCTTTTTGTCTGAAACTATAAGGCTCCGATCTTTGAAATTTGGTATAAAGCTACACCTTTTAGACCACAACCAAGATTATGCAAATTATAGCCCTGAGGCCAGTAGTGGCTCTCAACGGGGCCCACTTGTTACCCTATGGATCAGGTGAGCGACCCAAGGCCATTATGGCCCTCTTGTTTGATAGTTTGTTACCACAAACTGCACAAAACCTTTTCAAAATTTTATAGACGTCATTAATTTCAAAATTCAATGTTGGACTTAAATCTCTTCTGCAAAAAGGTTTTTCGGAACCCGAATTTTGTTTTGGTCTATTAAAAATTCAAGAACTGAAAGCAAGCGGTTTTCGTGGATCTAGTTTTTTGACGTACGATTTTTCTTCTCTTTACAGAACTTTACCTCATAATCTAATTAAAGAAAAACTATTTACTTTAATTGAAATATTTTTCTGCGCAAAAGTGTCTATTAGGTCTGAAATGATAGAAATGCTTATTTTGCTTCTTGATATGACAATAATCGTTATGAATATTTGACATGTCAAGTGGTTTGCGAGGCACTTTCCTTTTTATTAGATAATATCTATATAATGTTTAGATCTCAATTATTTAGACAAGTAGTTGGTATTCCAATTGGTTCAAACTCTACTCCCCTTGTTGCAGATTTGTTTCTGTTTTGTTATGAAAAAGAATTCATGTTGTCCCTTTCTAAAAATAAACAAATATATGTTATTGAGGCGTTAAACTCTACCTCTAGATATTTGGATGGTCTTTTAAATATTGACAATGTTTATTTTGTTCAAATGGTTAGTAGAATTTATCGAAAGTAATTACAGTAACATAAGGCTAATTCTGATAAATCTGAAGCCCATTTATGGATTCACTTTTGAATGTTTCTAATGGTACTGTCTCCTCAAAAATTTATGATAAAAGAGATGGTTTTAATTTTGGAATTGTAAATTTTCCTTTCTTGGATGGTGACGCCCCTATGGCTATGTCTTATGGGGATTATATGTCACAGCTAGAGCTTGCTGTCTTGTTGATGACTTTAATGATCGCAACATAATTTTAACAGCTAATCTTCTAAAACAAGGCTATCGGTATCATAAATTGCGCAAAACGTTTTCAGACTTTATCGTCGACATTACGACTTTATTAGCTCGGCTGTTTTCGAAGAAAACGACGAGGTATTGTCAAAGCTTTGGCGTCGTCTGCGTCGTCATCGTCTCCGTCGTCGTCGTCGTCGTGCAAAAACTTGGACATTTTGTAATATCTCTGTCATTACTGAACATATTTACTTGAAACTCGGACTAGTTGTTCATTATGAAAAGGGGAACTCATACCAATAGGTGAGGTAACCATCAAAATACTTTTGGCACAGTTATGCCCTTATTCGACTTAGAATCTTTGCAGCCGAGCGTTGGCACCCGCATGCGTTGCTCTTGTTTCTAAATATGACAATTCTTTGAAGACACATCCGCAACAGGGACTGTCGGAACCTGAGTTTTATGGGGATTTAGTTTATAACTTCAGAAGAATTCTGGGTAGTGATAAGTTTTCTGGTCAGTTCATAAAAATTGTTGCTAAATACAAGAAAAGTGGTTATAGCATGGATGTTATGCGACAGACCGAGTGTTTGGTTGTAGACCCTTTTACAGTGGACATTTTGCTTCGCTCTTCGGTTGCACGGCGGTGGGCCGGGCTGCGGACTCTTTGATGAATGTCACACCCTAAATACTCTGAATTCGGGAAGGGCGGAGCCGGATATTTCCTGGGTTCGACCCCCCGTGATCTATCTGTTGATTTTCTTCTGCTCTGACGTCGGATTGTTGTTGAGTCCGCAACCTGATTATGAAACTATTAATCTATACATAACCAGTTTACCATGTATTTTGTAATGACTCATTGTTGAGCTAGAAAGCAGCTATATGGATCAATTTGTTATTGTTATTTTGTTTGATACTTTATTGGAACTGAGGGTGAGGGTTGAAATTTCATAAACTCCGGAGTTGACGCCCCCAGTAACTTATCCAAGGCGGTCGTTCTCTTACCGTGTCTTATTTGTTATTTGGCCTTGTGCCGTTGGTTCATGTTTCGTCTGTTTTTGTGTGTGCCCCCGTGTCACTTTCTATAGGTGACTTGAGAAGCTTACGTTCTTAGATTGTGGCCTTTCCTGGGTGACATTTTCTTACTAGTGTTTAGCTCACCTGTCACGTAGTAACGAGGTTAGCTTTTGGGATCACTTTTTATCCGTCGTCCGCCGTGCGTCCGTGCGTGCGTGCATAAACTTTTCTTGTGAACACACTAGAGGTCACAGTTTTTGGGCCAGTCATCATCAAACTTGGTCAAAATGATCATCATGACAATATCTCGATCAAGTTCGAATATTGGTCATGGCAGGACAAAAAGTAGGTCAGTAGATCAAATCAAAGAAAGCCCTTGTGAACACTGTAGATGCCACAGTTTTGGTCCGATCGTCATCAAACTTGCTCAGAATGATCATCTTGACAATATCTCGGTCAAGTTCGAATATGGGTCGTGTTGGGTCAATATGTAGGTTAGTATGTCAAATCATAGGAAAACACTTTGAACACACTAGAGGCCTCAGTTTTGGTCCGATCATCATCAAGCTTGCCAGAATGATCATCTTGATAATATTTCAGTCAATTCGAATATGGGTGTTGTCGGGTCAAAAAGTAGGTCAGTAGGTCAAATCATAGAAAAACCTGCTAAATACATTATAAACCACAGGTTTGGTCAAATCATCATCAAACTTGCTCAGAATGATCATCTTGATAATATCTTGGTCACGTTTGAATATGGGTCATGTCGGGTCACAAAGTAGGTCAGTAGGTCAAATCAGAAAAACGTGAATACACTAGAGGCCATAGTTTTGGTCCAATCATCATCAAACATGCCCAGAATGATCATCTTGACAATATCTCGGTCAAGTTCGAATATAGGTCATGTTGGATCAAAATGAAGGTCAGTAGGTCAAATCTTAGGAAAACCTTGTGAACACTCTAGATGCCACAGTTTTGGTCCGATCGTCATAAAACTTGCTCAGAATGATCGTCTTGACAATATCTGGGTCAAGTTCTGATATGGGTTATGTCGGGTTACAAAGTAGGTCAGTAGGTCAAATCATAGAAAAACCTTGTGAATACACTAGAGGCCATAGTTTTGGTCCGATAATCATCAAACTTGCTCGGAATGATCACTTGACAATATCTTAGTCAATTCGAAAATGGGTGTTGTCTGGTCAAAAAGTAGGTCAGTAGGTCATATCATAGAAAAACCTTCTGAACTCACTAGAGGCCACAGGTTTGGTCCAATCATCATCAGACTTGCTCAGAATGATCATCTTGATAATATCTTGGTTACGTTTGAATATGGGTCATGTCGGGTCACAAAGTAGGTCAGTTGGTCAAATCATAGAAAAACTTTGTGAATACACTGGAGGCCACAGTTTTGGTCCAATCATCATCAAACATGCCCAGAATGATCATCTTGACAATATCTCATTCAAGTTCGAATATGGGTCATGTCGGATTGAAATGTAGGTCAGTAGGTCAAATCATAGAAAAACCTTGTGAACTCTCTAGATGCCACAGTTTTGGTCCGATCGTCATAAAACTTGCTCAGAATGATCGTCCTGACAATATCTCGGTCATGTTCGAATATGGGCTATTTCGAATTACAAAGTAGGTCAGTAAGTCAAATCTTAGAAAAACCTTGTGATTACACTAGAGGCCACAGTTTTAGTCCGATAATCATCAAACTTGCTCAGAATGATCATCCTGTTAATATCTCGGTCAAGTTCGAATATGGGTCATGTCGGGTCAAAAAGTAGGTCAGTAGGTCAAATCAACACACAAGAGGCCACAGTTTAGGTCCGATCATCATCAAACTTGCCCAGAATGATCATCTTGACAATATCTCGGTCAGGTTCGAATACGGGTCATGTCGGGTCAAAAAGTAGGTCAGTAGTGAAATCATAGAAAAACCCTGTGAACACACTAGAAGCCACAGTTTTGGTCCGATCACCATCAAACTTGCTCAGAATGATCATCTTGACAACATCTTTTGACCTGTGACCTTGACCTTTGATCGTTTTTGTCATAACTTTTGAACCATTTAAGATAGAGCCTTCATATGTTGCATGTGTATTCCTTGTAACAAGGTCTTTCCACTCATGCAAAAAAATTTAACCTTTGACCTTGACCTGGATCTGTGACCTACTTAATCATAACTTTGGAACCATTTGAGAGAGAGCCTTCATATTTGGCATGTGTATTCCTTGTGAGAATGGCTTCACATCCATACAAAATGTTTGACCTGTGACCTTGACCTTTGACTTACTTTATCATAACTTTTGAACAATTTTAGATAGAACCTTCATATTTGGTATATATTTTCTTTCTGATAAGGCACCTTACTGTATTACCTACCCTTTCATTGCTACAGTGTGGATCAGGCGATCGATCCAGGGCCATCATGGCCCTCTTGTTATGTCTTCGTATATAAATTCAGAAAAATATATACTTGCAATGACTTCAGCACCCATTTTCGTAAAACCATTCTTCTATATAAAAAGATTGGGTACAACAAAAATGTTATACGACAGACTGCATGCATGATAGATAACCCAATCACGGTTGACAGCATTCTTCCTTCTATAATTGCACGCCGGTGGGTCAGGCCTCAGATTCTGTGACGGTTCCAGCGTAAAGGCTTCATGAGAATTAGAGATAATTTAATTTTATGTAATGTTGGTTGGAGTTTGATGCTCTGTCTCAGGTTGGGCCCATCGGAGTCTAACTGTTGGTTTTCGTTTGCTCCAGCATTTCAGTGGTTTCTTGCTGTCTAGTCCTCACCGTTGTTTCATCTCTGTGGTTGTTTGATTTTCGTGTTCTCGGAGATGTTGCACTGTTGAATTAGGGGCATCGAATTAGGGGGCATTCATGCGGACTGAACAAATTATTTGTCTTAACGAAGACGGAAGTAAAGGCGAGGATTGCTGCCGCGTAAAATCGATATAAGCCTCCCAGATGAGTTCGTTGCACAGACCTTTCCACAGCGGTTCTTCTGTCGGGATTATTTTTTGTTATGGTTTGTCTTTTAGTATGTGTATCACTTGTACTTTTTTCTTTTGGACATGCAATTGGCCATTTTGAGGGAAAGTAACGGTCCTTTGGGCTTTCCGCTATTGATGTTTCCATAAGGGTCTAGTTGTTTCATATTTGTGTTTCTTTCCGTTTAGTGTGATTGGTGGGAGCTCTGTGCTGATTGTATCTACTCCTGATCATTGCTTTCACTTCTATTTTGTTACCATCTTGTATAACGTTCCTTATACAACTTTGCAAAAATAGCCATGGATTAATGATTCTATATTTATGTGTCATCCTTAAATCAGGAAAAGCGGGGGCAATCAGATCCAACATTGTACCTCATCGGCAGTAAGGAAAGTATACTCACAAGCAGCTCTTTGTGCCCTAAACCCGTACATTTTGGTTTCGAGTCGTTCGTTCATCCATACCTTAGTGACACTGTCGTGCACAAAAAACATAAGAACAGCTAGAGCTAGGATCATGAACTATTGTATATTGGAAAAGGGTGGAAAATAAGCAACCCACACATTAGCCAAAGGACATAAATGTCCTTATGCCTCAACATTTCAGCACAGACTCAGTTTTCAGATGAGTGCTTCTTTCCAAATGCAATATTGATTATGCTGAAGTTCGGAAGGCGTTTTCCCTCCACCATACAGCATTAATGAAATATAGCTTAAAATGTTACCATAGGACACAAGAACACATTAGAGAAATACATTTGAAATATTGGCTTCATTGAGACTCATCGTAAGATGAAGTATAGTTTGCAACTGTGTATTTGTTTTCGCCCTCGCCCATCGGGGCTTGAAGAAATAGATGTACATGATAATGCTGCACGGTGCTTCCACGCAAAGCTTAAGAGCTTAAACGGACCGCGCACATGAGTACTGGTAAACCACTTAGAAGGCCTAAGCCTGCCCAGGCAAAGTGGTGCTTGTCGGACCGTCCATGCATATAAACCCTTTTGGTCGCGCCTGCTACTAGCATGGCGCGATGTAGGCACCCGGTTTTCCGTCCGTTCGTTCGTCAGTCCGTCCGTTTGTCAAGGCATCAACATTTGCGACCACACCTGCTTCCACCCAAATGGTCAAGTTTATTTCTCAAGACCTATAAGAGCTTCATTAATGAGACTTGGTACAAACTTGTATCTGTGGCTGGCAACTTAAACGCAAGCATCCATATTTGACCTTGACCTACATTTCATGGTAAACTGACGTTGTAAAAGTCGCGACCACCCTAGCGTTCACCCTAATAGTCAAGGTTATTTCTCAAGAACTACAAGAGCTTTATTAATAATATCTGGTACAAACTTGTATCTGTGGATGGCAACTTAAATGCAAGCATCAATATTTGACCTGGACCTACATTTCATGGTTCACTGACTTTGTAAAATATTGCGACCACCCTAGCGTCCACCCAAATGGTTAAGATTATTTCTCAAGAACTATAAGAGCTTTATTTATGATACTTGGTACTAACTTGTATCTGTGGGTGGCAACTTAAATGCAAGCATCCATATTTGACTTTGACCTACATTTCGTGGTTCACTGACTTTGTAAAATATTCCGACCACCCTAGCGTTGACCCTAATGGTCAAGTTATTTTCTCCAGAATTATAAGAGCTTCATTAATGATATTTTGTACAAACTTGTATCTAGGGATGGGACTTGTAATGCGAGCATCCATATTTGAACTTGACCTACATTTTATGGTTCACTGACTTAGTGAACTATTGCATCAACCATAGTGTTCAACCTTATGTTTAAGTTCATTTCTCAAGAACTATTAGAGCTTCATCAATGATACTTGGTACAAGCTTGCATCTAGGAATGACAACTTTTATGGAAGCATAAATATTTGACATTGGCCTAGATTTCATGGTTGGGTGACTTTGCGCCCCCACAGGCGCAACATAGCCTTCGGCGGAATTCTTGTGATTTCATTGGTCTGCATGGGCTTGAGATGTCATTTCATCTCAATGTCGGGTAAAAGTCCCACAAAATTGGAAGCAACGTCTCCAAAATGACCCAAATTGTGTTGACGGAGACGTTAAACCCCAAATCATATCATATATGTGCCTTTGTTTTGTTTTCAACGTAGAAGTAAAACAAAGATCAGGAATCGATACAATTAACTTACTCCACCCATCAAAGACACCAAAGGGAAAGAAACACAAACATGAAGCGACAAGACCATAATGGAAACCTTAACAAAGGAAGGCCATAAGGACAGTTACTTTCCCACAAAATGGCCAAATGGCCATCCAAAATAAAAAAAAGACACATGTGATACACACAGTAAGTAACAAACTACAACATAAATTAACCACCACAGAAGAACTGCCTTGAAACGGTCAGTGGAAAGAATTCCACTTGGGGGCTTAAATCGATTTTACATGGCCATAATCCTCGCCCTTATCTCTGTCGCGGTATACACTTATTTAGTTTAGTCCGCATGAAGGCTTCCTAACTCATCAATGTAACATCTCCGAGAACATACAAATCAAAAACCTACAGAGATGAAACAAGGTTGAGGACTCGACAGCATACAACAACATAATTGCTGGAGCAAGACTGATTACGCCTTTCCCCAGCCTTGTCCTCAAAATAGAAGTGAAGACAATGATCAGGAATCGATACAGTGAACCCACAGCTCCCATCAGAGACACCAAAAGGAAAGAAACACAAACATGAAACACCAAACCCTAATGGAAAAATCAATAGCGGAAAGCCAAAAGGACAGTTAATTTCCCACACAATGGCCAATAGGCTATCCAAAACAAAATATTATAAGCGATACAAACACTCAAAGATAAAGCATAACAAAAAAATAAACCCCGACAGAAGATCCGCCTTGGAACGGTCAGTGAAACGATTTTCACTGGTGGTCTTAAATCGATTTTACGTGGCCACAATCCTCACCCTTACTTTCGTCTTGATTTAGACAAATAATTTGTTCAGTCCGCATGAAGGCCTCCTAACTCATCAGTGCAACATCTCCGTGAACACAACCACATAGATGAAACAACGGTGAGGTCCCGACAGCAAGAAGCCACTGAAATGCCGGAGCAACCCTGATTCATGATAATATTAATCTATCCAGGACCATTTTACCATGTATTTTATCATGACTCACTGTTTAGCTAGAAAGCATCCATGCGGATTGTTATTTGTTATTGTTTTATTGTTTGATACTGTACTGGAACTGAGGGGGGGGGGGGTGAAATTTCATAAACTCCGGTGTTGAACCCCAACCCCAAAGTGGTTCTCTGCTGACCGACCCAAGCCGGTCGTTCTTTTGAAGTGTCTTAACTGTTATTTGTGTGCCGTTGGTTTATATTTCGTCTGATTGTGTGTGTGCCTCGGTTTCACTTCCATAGGTGACGTGAGACGGCTGCGTTCTTGGATTGCGGGCTTTCATGATACTAGTTTGTAACTTGCATCTGAGCATGTTTTGCATTTAATAGACAGTTTGCTTCAAATGTTTTCGACTTTTCGTTTAGTTGAACATGGACATGAATGCAGCATTTTAGATTGTCAAACTTTGCTTCAACGAAACTGAAATAATTTTTGTTTTAATAGTATAGAACAATAATGTGATGGAAAAGCCAAATGTTAAAATTACAGTCTCTGTACAAAAACACAAAATGCATTCTGTGCTCATTTTTTGTTTCAGATCTTGGAACAAATAGTCAAAGATAGCTTGACGCAGGCTTCAAACGACAGACATTTGTCCATACTGTTTTGTGCATTAGGAACCGGTGGACTTAAATACCCAGCAGATGATGTTGCAGAAGTAATGTACAATACAGTGATACAATTTGATGCCGTTAATCCACATTCAACATTAAAAGAAGTCAAGTTTGTTCTGTACCAGAAGGATTTTTCAACAATTCAGGTAATATTGTTTTACCCGAATACTTTCTTAAGTTATGCGAAGGGATAAACTTCTTTGAAAACTCCTCTTACAAACAAGATAATCTGACCCTTCCCATCCACAGTGACCAGGAAAGCCATTCTCAAACACTAGTCCTATTTGTAGATATGCAGAATATATTCAAGTGAAGCTTTTCATACAGCTTCTCTTGAATATACTCTTCATATCTACAAATGGAATTTCAATGTTTTTCATATGACTTGGTGTCTGAGAGTGTAATAACGCCATGTATTATTTTCGATAATCCACTAGTGGATTAAATATGCAAATTAGCTAGATACGTCCCGTAACGAAACATGTACGACGTCCTTAACGACGTTGTGTTAACTAATGGCGGAATATTAACATTATTGTTCAAAAATCGTGAATAAATGCAATTTAAATGTCATATGATATATAGAATCTTGCATTCGTTCTCATGTATTATTGAATTTATCAAACTCGTTGAAGAAAAGGGATAAAATGCTCGGCAAAGCCTCGAATTTTACCCCTTTTCCTCAACTCGTTTAATAAATTCAAATTATAGCCTTTTTATGTAAGATCCTCTATATAAACTGAACCGACCCATACGAAAATGACCTTTAGCATTCTCCGATTTATATTCTTCAGGGGCGCTTGTTCAGTCGATGCATGAAGTTTACGGCCCCGCCCATCGGGGCTTGAAGAAGTAGAAGGTTGCATGATGCTTCCACGCAGAGCTGAAACCGACCGCATACGAGTACTGGTAAACCGCTTGGAGGATTTAAGCCTGCCCAGGCAAAGCGGTGCGAGTCGGCCGGTCCATGCTTATAAACCCTATTAGTTTCATTGGACTACAGGTCTTGAGATGTCATTTCATCTCAATGGTGGGTGAAAGTCCCACAAAATTGGAAGCAACGTCTCCAAAATGACCTATACAGTGTTGACTGGGACGTTGAACCTCTAATCAAACAAACAAACAAAGCATGAAGTGTTCCATAAAGCTATCCCAGTGTCTTTATGAGCAAGAGTATCTCCGGCAAGACAGGTTATGCGCAGCTGGAAGTACTTCTTGCTTGAAACTACCTCAAAGTCGGCGTGAGCAGCAGTAAACTTATTGTTACGATTACAGAGTTCCGAACTCATGACAAAAGCACCGGGCCCCTTCCCTCTTAGAAAGATTTATGATTTAGCCATCACAGTCCGATCCGAACATTGCAACTAAAGAGCGATGCAATTACGAAAACACGCCTATACAAAACCATTGCAAATTTTACTGCCGAAAAATGCAAATTTGAAGACGAAAAATTGGGATATTTTTCTTATTTCAGCTCGTTGTTGAGGCGGGTTCTAAAGTATACCAAGAATCTATATTTTGAGCAGAAAAAAGAAAAATTTAACAATTTTTCGTCTTAAAATTTGCATTTTTCGGCAGTAAAATTTGCAATGTTTTTGTATAGGCATGTTTACCCCTGTAAACCCCAATTTTACTACATAAAAGTGGGGTTAAAGGGGGGAAAATTGCGCACAATGAAGAACATATTGCCCGTAGTGCATATTGGCAGTTGATAAGCATTCTCATTCCAAGCAGAACATGTTTGTTTGATTTGATGTTTAAATTTCCACTCAACACTATATGGGTCATTTTTAGATGTTGCTTCTAATTGTTTTTACCCGACACTGAGATGAAATGACGTCTCAAGCCCGGTTAAATGCTCTATGAAAGCTAATCCTTTGGAAGAAAAGACTACAACATCTACAGCAAAGGTACATAATTGTTGTTCAATAAAAAGGAAAGAGTTTCACAACCCTTCTAGTTAGGTAATATGTAGATTAGAGAGCAATACATGTTTCTTATTTTATTTGTCCAACAGGCATTCGAAAAACAGGAAAAGCAACTGAAGATGGGTGGTGAAAAAATAAACTATGGTATGTGTTCATATTCTTCTTTCGTCCTTTATCCGGCATTATCATGTACATGAAACTGCATTTCTGTTATTTCATGCTGTCGCGTCCAAATCATTATTAAGCCTCCCAAATGAAGTGGGAAGACTTATTGGTTTTGCTGCGTTTCTTCTTATTATTATTCTTTTTTAGCTCGCCGTCACTTAGTGACTAGGTGAGCTTTTGGGATCACTTTTTGTCCGTCGTCCGTCCGTCCGTGCGTGCGTCCGTGTGTAAACAATTTCTTCAAACGACATCTCCAAAACCTCTGATCGGATTTTGATCAAACTTCACAGGAATGATCCTTAGGTGATTCCCTTTCAAAGTTGTTCAAATGGTTCCGGTCCATTGCACATCAAGGTCATGGGAGCCATCAAAAAAAAACTTAGAAAATATTCTTCTAATAAAACCGCAAGGCCCGGGTATTTGATATTTGGTATGAAGCTTCATCTAGTGAACCCCTACCAAGATTGTTCAAATTATAGTGCTGGGTTCAAAAATGCCCCCGCACCAGGGCCCTTTGGTTTTTGCATAGGATTATATAGGGGAAAATCTTAAAAATCTTCTCTGAAATCGCAAGGCCCAGGTCTTTGATATTTGGTATGAAGCTTCATCTAGTGGACCCCTACCAAGATTGACCAAATTATAGTGCTGGGACCAAAAATGCCCCCGCTCTGGGGCCCTTTAGTTTTACATGGGCTTATATAAGGAAAATCTTGAAAAATCTTCTTCTCTGAAACCGCAAGGCCCAGGTCTTTGATATTTAGTATGAAGCTTTATCTAGTGGACCTCTACTAAGATTGTTCAAATTATAGCCCTGAGACCAGAAATGCCCCCGTTCCGGGGCACTTTCGTTTAACATGGCCTTATATCGGGAAAATGAGTAAAAATCTTCTTCTATGAAACCACAAGACCTAGGTCTTTGATATTTGGTGTGAAATTTCATCTAGTTGACATTTATCAAGATTGTGCAAATAATAGCCCTAGGGCTATAGCCCTGGGGCCAAAAATGCCCAGGCCCCGAGACCCATTGGGTTTACATAGACTTATACAGGGAAATCTTTAAAAATCTTCTTCTCTGAAACTGCAAGGCCAAGGTCTTTGATAATTGGTATGGAGCTTCATCTAGTGGACCTCTTCCAAGATTATTAAATTTATAGCCCTAGGGTCACAAATGCCCCCAACCCGGGGCACTTTTGATTTACATACACTTATATAGAAATAATTTTGAAAATCTTCTTCTCTGAAACAGCAAGGCCCAGATCTTTGATATTTGGTGTGAAGCTTCATCTAGTGCACCTATATCAAGATTGTTTAAATTATAGCCTTTGTTGATATTTGGTATGAAGCTTCACCTTTTTAGGCCAAAAAATGCCCCCGCTCCGGGGCCATTTGGTTTTACATAGACTTATGTAGGAAATACCAGGTCTTTGATATTTTGTGTGTAGCTTCATCTAGACAACCTTTGTCAAGATTGTTCAAATTATAGCCTTTGTTGATATTTGGTATGAAGCTTCACCTTTTTACACCTCCCTCAACATAATGCACAATATAGCCCTGGGGCCAATAATGGCCCTCCCCGGGGCACACTTGTTACTCTATGGATCAGGTGAGCGATCCAGGGCCATCATGGCCATCTTGTCTTCTTCTACTTTTTTTTCCTCCCAAACGAGTTCACAGTAACCACTGGAGAAGCCTCAGTGGTCGAGTGGTTACGCTACTCGCTTTGTAAACCAGAGGTCGTAGGTTCGATCCCGGGCCTCTCCAGACTTTCGGAGTAGTCTTTAAAACCGAGGTCCCGTCCGTATGACCTTAGCTGTTGGTGGGACGTAAAACTGAAGTACTCACTCAGTAACCACTGGTCAGATTTATCTAACATTTTGGTATATGATAGATATGGATGTGAATTGGGCATCTTCTTCCTTATGAATATTTTCATTGCTCTTAAAGGAACTCATTTTTGATTTTTATTTGCCTTCACTGCAGCTGGTGTTGTGCCGTGTGGCGGCCGTAAAACGTCTCCCCGTACATCAACCATAGTGCAGTTTATATTTTACTTTTGGTCCTTTGAGATCAGCGTGAATATTCTGAGAAATCAGAAATAAATTATTAGTTTAGACTCAAATTTTAGACAGGTTTTTAATTATTTGGACCTCATTTTGATTTATATCAGTCTTTGAATCGACTGCCTATTCGAAATTCGCAAAATTGCAGTATGCTTCCTCTGGCTTTCGTTGCCGGATCATTACAGGGTCACTGATGAGGCTTTATTAGCCGAAACTACGTAGTATGACCCATCTTCTTCCTTATGAATATTTTCATTGCTCTTAAAGGAACTCATTTTTGATTTTTATTTCAAAATTCAAGCCCACATAACCAAAACGTCCCCCTGGGGGCGGTCAGAAAACGTCCAGATTTCGTCCAGACGAGATCTCGGTAAGTGCTTGATGGATTTTGTTTTCTGAAATTTGGGGGGATATGATAGATAGCAATATGTAGTTTTGAAAGAGGGTTTTATTGGGTACCCCGGGGCCATGCCCCGCCCACCCCCCCCCCATTTCATAAAAGACATTATACATCTCAGTTGACCTTTACAGTGTTGACGGGGACGTTAAACCTCAAATCAAACAAACAAACAAAAACAACTCAGAACCCTTTCAGATCCCCACCCCTAAACTATATTTATTATTGCTCTTTATGATAAAGCAAGTTCAGAGACGACAACCCGTGAGTCCCCCGGGTGCGCTGGAGCCATGCCTTACCCCTCCACTTCATAAAATGCCTAATATTTCAGAAACTATTTAGGTCCCCACTAAACCATATATACTCTTGTTGCTAATGATAAGACGCATCCAGTGACACCAAATTGTGGGTCTTTTGGAGTGTGTCGGGGCCATGTCCCACCCCCTATACTTCATAAAAGCCCTTATATCTCAGATACCTTTCAAATCCCCTCCCATAAATCATATATTTTCCATAAAATGCCATATATCTCAGAAACCGTTCAGATCCCCTCCTCTAAACCATATATATTCTTGTTCCTTATAATAAGACGCATTCGGTGACACCAACTTGTGGGTCCCCCGGGTCCGCTGTGGCCATGCCCTACCCCTCACTCCATAAAATGCCATATATCTCAGAAACCGTTCTGGTCCCCTGTTCTAAACCATATATATTCCTGTTCCTTATAATAAGACGCATTCAGTGACACCAACTTGTGGGTCCCCCAGCGTGCTGTGGCCATGCCCTACCCCTCACCTCATAATCAGAAACCGTTCAGATCCCCATCCTTAAACCATATATATTCTTGTTCCTTATGATAAGACGCATTCAGTGACACCAACCTGTAGGTCCAACGGGTGCGCTGCAATGCATCAGCTCTCCACTTCATAAAAGGCCATATATGTCAGAAACCGTTTCGATCTCCACCCCTAAACCATATATAAAAACGTTCAGATTCCCACCCCTAAACCATTTATATTCTTGGTCTTTATGATGCGACACATGGAGTGATACCAACCTTGGGCATTTTTGGGGTCCCCTGGGGCCATGCCCAACCCTTCGAGTGCTTCAAATATATCAGGAACCTTTTAGATACCCATCCGTAAACAATATAATTATATTCCTGTATACACACATTAAGTGATACCAATCAGGGCTCTGTTGGGTCCATGCCCAACCCGATCCACTTCATAAAAGGCCTAATATTTCAAATACAGTATCCACATTGGCGCTTATATGAGTATGGGGGAGTTCGTTTTGGAGACTTTATATTCAGAAGATTATAATCATATCTTGTTTCATCTCTATTTTTGTTTGATTTTAATGTTCTCGGAGATGTTGCCCTGATGAGTTGTAAATCCTTCTTGCGGCCTGGATAAATTATTTGTCTAAACAACGACAGAACTAAGGACGAGTATTGTGGCCAGGTAAAATCGATTTAAGTCCACCACTAACAATTGTAAAATAAACGTTCCTAGGCGGCACTTCTGTTGTGGCTTATTATTGTTACAGTTCTTCTTTGCATGTAGGTATTGTCAGCATCTTTTTTTTTGATAGCCATTCGGCCATTTTGTGGGCAAGTAACTGTTCGTTTTGCTTTCCTGATGTGACGTTTTCATTATGGTGGCGTTTCTTTCCCTTTGGTGTCTCGGATGGGATGTGTGAGGTAATTGTATTGATTCCTGGTCTGTGCGGCCGCTTTTGTGTTTTGGGATCACTTTTCGTCCGTCGTCCGTGCGTGCGTGCGTCCGTCCGTCCGTAAACAATTCTTTAAACGACATCTCCTCCTGAACCACTGATCGGATTTTGACCAAACTTCACAGGAATGATCCTTAGGTGGTCCCCTTTCAAAGTTGTTCAAATGGTTCCGGTCCGTTGCACATCTAGGTCATAGGAGCCAAAAATAGATTTTTTTCACCAAAAACTTAAAAAATCTTCTTCTCTGAAACCACAAGGCCCAGGTCTTTCATATTTGGTATGAATTTTCATCTGGTGGACCCCTACCAAGATTGTTCAAATTATAGTGCTGGGGCCAAAAATGCCCCCGCTCCGGGGCCCTTTGGTTTTACATAGGCTTATATAGGGAAAAGCTTTAAAAATCTTCTTCTCTGAAACCACAAGGCCCAGGTCTTTGATATTTGGTATGAATCTTCATCTGGTGGACCCCTACCAAGATTGTTCAAATTATAGTGCTGGGGCCAAAAATGCCCCCGCTCCGGGGCCCTTTGGTTTTACATGGGCTTATATAGGGAAAATCTTTAAAAATCTTCTTCTCTGAAACCACAAGGCCCAGGTCTTTGATATTTGGTATGAAGCTTCATCTAGTGGACCCCTACCAAGATTGTTCAAATTATAGTACTGGGGCGAAAAATGCCCCCGCTTCAGGGCCCTTTGGTTTTACATGGGCTTATATAGGGAAGAGCTTTAAAAATCTTCTTCTCTGAAACCGTAAGGCCCAGGTCTTTGATATTTGGTATGAAGCTTCATCTAGGGGACCCCTACCAAGATTGTTCAAATTAGAGTCCTGGGGCCAAAAATGCCCCCGCCCCGGGGCCCTTTGGTTTTACATGGGCTTATATAGGGAAAATCTTTAAAAATCTTCTTCTCAGAAATCCCAAGGCCTAGGTCCTTGATAATTGGTATGAAGCTTCATCTAGTGGACCCCTACCAAGATTGTTCAAATTATAATGCTGGGGTCAAATATGCCCCCGCTCCGGGGCCCTTTGGTTTTACATGGGCTTATATAGGGGAAATCTTTAAAAATTTTCTTCTCTGAAACCGTAAGGCCCATGTCTTTTATATTTGGTATGAAGCTTCACCCCACAAGGCCAAGGTCCCCCCCCCCGCTCGGGGGCCCTTTGGTTTTATATGGGCTTATATAGGGAAAATCTTTAAAAATCTTCTTCTCTGAAACCGCAAGGCCTAGGTCATTGATATTTGGTATGAAGCTTCACCTAGTGGACCCCTACCAAGATTGTTCAAATTATAGCCCTGGGGCCGAAAATGCCCCTGCTCCGGGGCCCTTTGGTTTAACATGGGCTTATATATGGAAAATCTTTAAAAATGTTCTTGTCTGAAACAGCAAGGCCAGGTCTTTGATATTTGGTATGAGGCTTCATCTTGTGGACCCCTACCAAGATTGTTCAAATAACAGTGCTGGGGCCAAAAATGCCCCCTGCCCTGGGGCCCTTTTGGTTTTTCATAGGCTTGTATAGGGAAAATCTTTAAAAATTTTCTTCTCTGAAACTGTAAGGGCCATGTTTTTGATATTTGGTATGAAGCTTTATCTAGTGGACCCCTACCAAGATTGTTCAAATTATTGTGCTGGGGCCAAAAATGCCCCCACCCCGGGGCCTTTTGGTTTAACATTGGCATATATAGGGAAAAACTTTAAAAATCTTCTCTGAAACCGCTAGGCCCAGGTCTTTGATATTTGGTATGAAGCTTCACCTAGTGGACCCCTACCAAGATTGTTCAAATTATAGTGCTGGGGCCTGAAATGCCCTCACTCTGAGGCCCTTTGGTTTTACATAGGCTTATTTAGGGAAAATCTTTAAAAATCTTCTTCTCTGAAACCACAAGTCCCAGGTCTTTGGTATTTGGTATGAAGCTTCACCTAGAAGACCCCTATCAAGATTGTTCAAATTATAGCCCTGGGGCCAAAAATGCTCCAGCTCCATGGCCCTTTGGTTTTACATTGACTTATATAGGGAAAAGCTTGAAAAATCTTTTTCTCTGAATTCAACAGGCCTCGGTCTTTGATATTTGGTATGAGGCTTCATCTAGTGGACCTCTACCAAAATTGTTCAAATTATAGCCGTGGGGCCAAAAATGCCCCTGCCCCGAGACCCTTTGGTATTGCATAGATTTATATAGGGAAATCTTTAAAAATCTTCTTCGCTGAAACCACAAGGCCCATGTCTCTGATATTTGGTATGGAGCTTCATCTAGTGGACCTCTACCAAGATTTTCAAATTATAGCCCCTGCCCTGGGGTCCTTTGGTTTTACATAGACTTATATATAGAGATTATCTTTGAAAATCTTCATCTCTGAAACAGCAAGGCCTAGGTCTTTGATATTTGGTGTGAAGCTTCATCTAGTGGACCTCTATCAAGATTGTTTAAATTATAGCCCTGAGGCCAAAAATGCCCCCGCCCCGGGGCCATTTGGTTTTACATAGGCTAATGTAGGGAATATATTTAAAAAATCTTCTCTGAAACCCGAAGGTCCAGGTCTTTGATATTTGGTGTGTAGCTTCATCTAGTGGACCTTTGCCAAGATTGTTCAAATTATAGGCTTTGTTGATATTTGGTATGAAGCTTCACCTTTTAAGACCTCCCTCAACGTTATGCACATTGTAGTCCTGGGGTCAATAATGGCCCTCCCCGAGGCCCACTTGTTACTCTATAATATGGGTCAGGTGAGCGATCCAGGGCCATCGTGGCCCTCTTGTATATTATTCTTGGGATTTGTGATCATTGCACTCATTCAAGGATATTTGAAACAGCATTTCAGTGGTTTCTTGCTGTCGAGTCCTCACCGTTGTCTCACCTCTGTGGTTCTTTGATTTTTGTGATCACGGAGATGTTGCATTGATGAGTTAGGAAGCCTTCATGCGGACTGAACAAATTATTTGTCTAAATCGCGACAGAAGTAAGGGCGAGGATTGTGGCAACGTAAAATCGATTTAAGCCCCCCCAGTGGAAATCTTCCACTGACCGTTCCAAGGCGGCTCTTCTGTGGCGATTTATTTATGTTGTTGTTTGTTACTTACTGTGTGTATCACTTGTGTCTTTTAATTTTGGATGGCCATATGGCCATTTTGTGGGAAAGCAACTGTCCTTATGGCCTTCCTTTGTTTAGGTTTCCATTATGGTCTGGTCGCTTAATGTTTGTATTGCTTTCCCTTTGGTGTCTTTTATGGGTGGAGTAAGTTAATTGTATCAATTCCTGATCTTTGTTTTACTTCTACTTTAAACCAGAGGACCAATGGTCCTGAGCCGCTCACCTGAGTGCTGAGAGCTTCTGAAAGGGTTTTACCTTATATAGGCATGGCGGCCATATTGGTCATGTGACCTAATTCATATTTATAAATTTTCATTTGTAAATTTCGTACAAAATTTGGTTACAAATTGAGCAGTGGTTTTTTGAAAAAATAAGTTTTAATTTTCATATCTGAATGACCTTTGCCAAAGGTAATAGAATGACCTTGACCTTTAATACTCAACTTGTTTCACTCACTCAATTAACTAATTGCGCCTACCAATTCTGTGAACACAGGCTGCAAAATTTTCCGAAAATTACACGTTTTTCACTCACCAGAGCCGAAGGCTCCAGGGGAGCTTATAGGATAGGCAGTTGTCCGTCTTCGTCGTCGTCATATGTAGTGTGACGTCAACACTTTCAAATGACATCTCCTCTGAAGTCGCTGGGGCGATTGGGCCATATTTCGCCTGTAGCATCCTTGGGTTTTGGGATTGAAACTTTGTGTTGTTTTTTATGAAATTCGGCTCATTAGTTTGGTTGCTATGGCAACTTAGAGTTTCCATAGACTTGTAATGGGGAAAATTGAAAAACGGCATTTACTGCCAAGTCATTGCAGATATTTTGACAAAACTTCTATAGAAATGTTTCTTGAGTAAACTTCTCTCAGCCATATGCTTTTATGCCAACCTGAGGGTCCCGGGGTTGTGCTGGGGCCCTGCCCCATCCCCTCCACTTCATAAAAGGCCATTTATATCAGAAACCATTCAGATTCCCACCCCGAAATTATATATATTCTTGTTCCTTACGATAATACGCATTCAGTGACACCACCCTGGGGCCCCCAGAATGCGCCGGAGCCTTGTCCCGACCCCTCCACTTCATAAGAGGCCCAATATCTCGGAAACCTTACAGATCCCCACCCCTAAACCATATATATATTCTTGTTCCTTATGATGACACATTCAGTGATTCCAACCTGGAGGGCTCCCTATGATTGCCCGGGGCTCTGCCCCACCCCCTCCACTTCATAAAAGGCCATATATCTCAGAATCCATTAAAATCCCCACCCCATGACTATACATATTCTTGTTCCTTATGATAAGACATTCATTGGCACAAACCTTGGGCCCCCGGGATGCGCCGGGTTATTGCCCCACCCCCTGCACTTCATAAAAAGGCCCAATATTTCGGAAACCTTACATTACGTCTCCCTTCCCTACATCATAGTGTAGTTTATTAATGACAGATTCTATCTGTCATCTCTAGCTATCCTGCGTGTTGTAAAGTAGTTCCGGCTTTCTTACGACTTTCTTCCGGCTTTGACCGCCAAAGAAATATGAGTCCGCACAAAAATGTAGTCCGGTTAGGCGCAGTTATCAAAATTGTACATCCTATAATCGCAATACAAACTTTTGAAGCAGACGACATGACGATTTTATCTTACCTTTCAGAGAATATATTCAGCACTTCATATGAATCAGCTGCATCATGCGAGACTGTATACCTAGATCAATGCGGCATCTGCTTAGACGTCTGCTCAGGTTTTACACTGTTTTCTAACAGTGCTGTCAATATTTAATACTTAAAGACCAGCCGGTCAGCTGCAGACCAGAATATTAATGGGTTTTCCGACATTCGAGGTCAAGTCTAGGTCAGTTACAACTAGGTGTATATCAGACTTTGCGAGAAAGGCTGTCCCTTTCAACCCTGGAATATGGTACAGATACCTATGCAAACAGTGTAGGTCCTGTGATATAATTCTAGGTGCCATATTTAGCAGAATGGACGAGCCCAACTTCAGTGATGGAAGAGTACACTCCAGAAACTCAAAGCAGTGAATAAATCAAAGCACTGACAACACTCATGCCGATTTTCTCTAAATGCAGGCTGGTCATGAACGAGGACTTGGACTGATCCGTTTAAACTTAACGGAAGTTTAGTAACTGATGCAAAAATGTAGAACAAGATCAGCACCGTGTTCTGTGGCGTTTGATCTTAGTCTACATTGTTTGCCAGATCGAACATTTTTTTCAAGTGCAGATTTTACAGATAACACTTACATGTAACCAAGACTGACAAACGACCCGGCTATGTTTGGGTTGATTGTTTGGCATTCGACCCGAAGTTTCTAATAAATTAGAAAAAGTGTCCATAGGACACGGATGCCCCGGCCAAATGCCATTCATAAATCAGGCTCTACCTGTTACAAAAACTTTAACATGAGGTTACAGGATCACGTACGTACGTACGTACACACACACGTACAGATGGACGTACACATGTACGCACGTACGCACGTACGGAAAACCGAAAAACTATATGCCCCCGGCATCATATGATGTGGGGGCATAAAAAAGCGATTCAGAGCTAACGTCTACGTGACTATCACTGACTTCTCAGAACAACCTTTTTCTTGCAGAAAATAGCCGCGGTGAGATCAGGGTATTCCATAAGACTGAAGAGGGTCATCCTGGAATCATAGATTGAGCTTGGCAAACAGTGTAGACCAAGTTCGGACGCTGCAGAACGCGCTTCTTATCAAAATTTTCACTATTTGTTTAGAATTTCAGAGTTAAATTAAACAGTGTATTCTCAGCCCAGGACTTTTACCCCAACCTACATCCCACCAACACTTTCGGTGCTTTGATTTTGAAACCAAACGATTGCATGACTTCAACACGCTTAGGCACCATGCCCTTAAGCTAAAAAGGTTAAATCAATCAACCGTGTAGTATGATTACCAGTCCGGCCACGATCCTGTGTTTTGTATTGTTTGATTTGAGGTTTAACGTCCCCGTCAACACTGTATAGGTCATTTTGGAGACGTTGCTTCCAATTTTGTGGGACTTTTACCGACACTGAGATGAAATGACATCTCAAGCCCCGCCGCCGCCCAATCAAAACCAATAGGGTTTATATGCATGGACGGTCCGACTCGCACCTCTTTGCCTGGGCAGGCTTAGATCCTCTAAGCAGATTACCAGTACTCGTGTGCGGGTCGGTTTCAGCTCTGCGTGGAAGCATCATGCAGCCCATCTATTTCTTTAAGCCCCGATTGGCGGGGGCCAACGATCCTGTGTACCACCTTCACACCAGCACTGATAGAAACCACATGTTCAGGATCAAACTTTTGATGTGTGATGTAAGGTCGTGCCTAGAAAAGAAGAAATTGTATTTTGTTCTCAAAAAGCATCAAGTGAGAACGTATTACAACATTTTTCATTGAACCCTGGACAGTTAGAGTTTGTATATGGGTGTTTGAGTTTTACGTCCCGCCAACAGCTAAGGTCATATGGAGACAATACTTTGGTTTAAAGACACATCCGAAAGTCTGGAGAAGTCCGGAATCGATCCTGCGATCCCTGGTTTACAAGGCGAGTAGCATAACCACTACACCACGGAGGCTTCTAATGGACAATTAGAAGCTGGTCGGAAAGGGGATGGCGTTGACTTTGATTTTGGGTGCCACATGTGTTTGATCTATTTGTCTGTTGGAGCGACATTTTACTATCAACAGAAGACGCTAGTGGACGTCGGCGTAGCGGAAGACCGACGTCAGTACGTCAAGATCGATTCATCCGACAGACGCATATGCGAAGCAGATTTCCAGCGGCATCTGCTACACTGTACCTTTAGATAAACAAAGGGTTTCAACTACCGACTAATAAGCACTGACACTGTTCGTCGCCCTTATGCGATGCACTTTTGAGAGCTAGACGTCCCTGTCGTGACCAAAATTAAGACGTCGACACAGTACGGAACACTTACGCTGGTGCATGAAATACGTACATGTATATTGGCGTCTAAGCGACTCGTGTGATATGCGTTTCAGTGACACATCGCACTTCAGCGTGAATCACGCCGATTGTCGTTTCTTGATGTTTCGACACATAGGTGTAAGGTATGCCGAGGCGACGCGTGCGTAATAAAAGCATGACATATCGGATGGAATAAGCGAAATGGTATGTCGAGCTATTGTAGCTAGCGACATTGAGAACATTCAAGATCATGGCTGAGACGTTGGTTGGTTGGTTGATTTAAGGTTTAACGTCCCCGTCAACACTGTAAAGGTCATTTTGGAGACGTTGCTTCCAATTATGGCTGAGACGTTAACTGAACTGCGAGAACATCAATCAAGTGCGTCGGCCTCACGTGGTTTCATTTATTTGTTTACACTCAGAATCCGGGATATCTAATCCAGAAGGATTACGCGCGTGTTCATAGTGGTGTTCTTACTCAAAAATGTCTTCAAGCCAATGGAATTCATGTACTGGACTGACCATGACCAGCCTTTCTCCTCCGATCTCTTTATGAAAAATAGAGTATCTTTTGGGGGGAGGTATCCACAACAGACCAGACAAAAATGTTACCAATTGCCAGTAGTATTGTTAAAACTTGAATTTTAATGTTTGGTTTTGAAAAAGTAAATAGTTTCTTTCCAAAATTTGAAACATCGAATGACATTTCATGATACCATCGGTGTATAGACGACTGCAAACATATCAATTTGCAGAACTACTTTTCTAAATTTTAAGCTCTTGTTAGAAAGGTTGTCCGTAAGTTTTCACAGTGTTTTGATTTTCTCATAGAATCTGTCATTTCAGTGCCTTTGGCGCTTTGATATTTTCTTGTGAATCCATTGTGGAATTTTGAGAATATTTGAGGGTTACTGATGAGGCCTAATTGGCCGAAACTAGCTAGTCTGGCCCAGAAAACATGTACACTCCATATTTCCAGTTCTATAGTGTAGTCCTTGCTTCCAAAGGATAACCCTTTCTGGAACATATTTACAGATCCCCACCCATAAACCATATTTACTCTAGTTCCTTATGATAAGACGCATGCAGTGACACCAAACTCGGGGTGTGCCGGGGCCATGTCCCACCCCTTCACTTCACAAAAGGCCATATATCAGAGAAAGTGTTCAGAGCACCACCCCTAAACCATATATATTCATGTTGCTTATGATAGGGACATTCAGTGACACCGACATTTTGTTAGCCTAGGCCAGCCCCACCCCTCCACTTCATAAAAGGCCCAATATCTCGGAAACCTTACAGATATCTACCCCTAAACCATATATAGTCTTGTTCCTTTTGATATGACACATTCACTGACACCAACCTGGGATCCCCGTGGGATACGCTGGGGCCATCCCCCCCCCCCATACACACAGAGACACTTCATAAAAGGCTATATATCTCAGAAACCATTCTCATCCTAACCCCAAAACGAAGTGTATTCTTGTTCCTAATGATAAGACGCATTCAGTGACACCAATCTGGCACCCCCGCTGGATGCGCCGGGGCCTTTGGCCCACCGCCTCCACTTAATAAAAGGCCCAATATCTCGATAAACCTTGAGGTCCCTACCCCTAAATCATATATATTATTTTTCCTTATGATAAGAAACATTCAGTGAAACCAACCTCCTCCCCCCCCCCCACAAGGATGCGCCGGGGCTCTGTCTCTACCCCTCCACTTATTAGAAGGCGATTTATCTCAAAAACCATTCAGATCTCCACCGTTAAATCATATTTATTCTTGTTCCTTATGATTAGACACATTCAGTGACCCAAACCTGGGTTGGGGCCGGGATGCGCCGGGGCATTGCCTCACCACCCCCCCCCCCACTTCATAATAAGGCCCAATATCTCGGAAGCCTTACAGATCCCCATCCCTAAACCATATATACTCTTGTTCCTTAAGCTAAGACACATTCAGTGACACCAACCTCGGGGTCTGCCAGCGTGCGACTGGACCATGTTCCACCCCTCCACTTCACAAAAGGCCATATATCCGAGAAACTGTTCAGAACTTCACCCCTAAACCATATATATGCATGTTCCTTATGATTAGGGACATTTAGTGACACCAACATGGGGGTCCCCTGGGGTGCCCTGGGCCACGCCCCACCCCTCCACTTCATAAAAAGGCCCAATATCTCGGAAACCTTACAGATCCCCACCCCTAAACCAACAGGTTTTGTTTTTATTGAAACTCGGCTCTTTAGTTTGGTTACTATGAAAACTTTAAGCTTCCATTGAGGTATGATCGGGAAAATTGGAAAATGGTATTTACCACCAAGCCTTTGCGGATATTTTGACAAAAATTTCCTAGTTATATTCCTTAAGCTATCATCTACCTGCCATATGATTTTAGGTTACCTGCTCACTTTTACTGGTTGCCATGGAAACTAAATCCCCCCACCCCAAAAAAAGAAAAGAAAAGAAAACACACACTTAAAATCATCTCCTCAGAAACCATATACTCTATGAGGCTGAGACTTTATGGAAATATTCACCATATTTGCCTGAACAGGTATTGTTTTTTATGAAATGCAGTTGTTTAGTTTGGTTGCTATGACAACTTAGAGTTTACATAGACTATTATAGACTTTTAATGGGGCAAATTGAAAATTTGCATTTACAGCCAAGAAATTTTGGCAAAACTTTCATAGAAATATTCTTTAAGCAATCTTCTATCTGCCTTATGATTTAAGGCCTACTGCCCATTTTTATTGATTTCCAAACATAAATTAAAATAAATACTTTAAACATCATTTCCTAATAAACTGTATGATCTATGAGGCTTATGAACTTCAGCCTTTAGCTGAAGAGAGAGCTATAGTAGATAAACATGTTTGTCTTTCAGCCACCAAGTTTGCTGTGTGTGTTAACGAAGGCCAAGACAAGCTTCCTACGCTATACTGGTTACCAAAACTTCATAAAAAAACCTTACAAAGCACGGTTTATTGCAAATTCTAGCTCTTGCACTACCACTGAACTTTCTAAATTATTAACTTCCTGTCTTACTGCTATAAAAACGCATGTAATTAAATATTGTGATAAAGTCTTTGAAAGATCAGGAAGAAATCTGTTTTGGTCTATAAAAAATTCGAATGAGGTTTTAAATAAATTGAAATCTAGACATTTTCATGCTTCTAGTCTGTCTACCTACGATTTTTCCACTCTTTACACTACACTTCCTCATAATCTTATAAAAGAAAAGCTTAATGATTTAATTGAATGGACTTTTCACAGAGAAGATTCTCTCTATCTTGCATGTAATGTCAGAAATGCATTTTTCACTTCTAAAGAGCATAAGAATTATACACTTTGGTCATGTCAGAAAGTGTGTGATGCCCTCACCTTTCTACTTGACAATATTTATATTAGATTCGGTACTAAGTTATTTAGACAAATGGTGGGTATTCCGATGGGTACTAATTGCGCACCTCTTGTGGCTGATCTGTTCTTGTATTGTTATGAAAGAGACTTCATTTTGTCGCTTTCCATTGATAACCAATCTGAAATTATTGAAGCTTTTAGCGCTACTTCTAGATATTTAGATGATTTATTAAATATTGATAATACCTATTTTGATGGTTTGATCAGTCAGATTTACCCCCTAGAACTTCAGTTAAATAAAGCAAATTCTTCTGATACCGAGGCCCCGTTTTTGGATTTACATCTGTCTATTGTAGATGGATTTGTTTCGTGCAAAATTTATGATAAACGCGATGACTTTGATTTTGAGATTGTAAATTTTCCTTTTTTGGATGGTGATGTTCCTCGTGCGCCATCCTATGGCGTTTATATTTCGCAATTAATTCGATTTGCTAGAGTGTGTAGTCATGTAACTGACTTCAACACTCGTAATAAATTATTAACGGCTAAACTCCTTAATCAGGGTTATCGGTACCATAAACTACGCAAAGCCTTTTCAAAATTTTATAGACGCCATTCTGATTTAATTTCAAAATTCAATATTGGACTTAAATCTCTTCTGCAACAAGGTCTATCGGAACCCGAATTTTATGGTGACTTGGCATATAAATTCAGAAAAATATATAACCGCAATGACTTCAGCACCCAATTTCGTAAAATCATTCTTCGATATAAAAAGATTGGGTACAACATGGATATTATACGACAGACTGCATGCATGGTAGTTAACCCAATCACGGTTGGCAACTTTGCTTCCCTCTTTAATTGCACGCCGGTGGGTCAGGCCTCAGATTCTATGACGGCTCCAACGTAAAGGCTTATTGAAAATTAGAGAGATAATGTCGGTTGGTGCCTGATGCTCTGTCTCTGGTTGGGCTCATCGGAGTCTAACTGTTGGTTTTCTTTTGCTCCAGCATTTCAGTGGTTTCTTGCTGTCGAGTCCTCACCGTTGTCTCACCTCTGTGGTTCTTTGATTTTTGTGTTCACGGAGATGTTGCACTGATGAGTTAGGAGGCCTTCATGCGGACTGAACAAATTATTTGTCTAAATCGCGACGGAAGTAAGGGCGAGGATTGTGGCCACGTAAAATCGATTTAAGCCCCCCAGTGGAAATCTTCCACTGACCGTTCCAAGGCGGCTCTTCTGTGGCGATTTATTTATGTTGTTGTTTGTTACTTACTGTGTGTATCACTTGTGTCTTTTGGTTTTGGATGGCCATATGGCCATTTTGTGGGAAAGTAACTGTCCTTATGGCCTTCCTTTGTTTAGGTTTCCATTATGGTCTGGTCGCTTAATGTTTGTATTTCTTTCCCTTTGGTGTCTTTTATGGGTGGAGTAAGTTAATTGTATCAATTCCTGATCTTTGCTTTACCTCTACTTAGACTTTATTTAAATATTCACCATATTTACCTTTACAGGTTTTGTGTTTTTAATGAAATTTGGCTCTTCAGTTTGGTTACTATGGCAAGTTAAGCATTTCCTTAGATCTGTCTGTGTGTGTGTGTGTGTGTGTGTGTGTGTGTGTGTGTGTGTGTGTGTGTGTGTGTGTGTGTGTGTGTGTGTGTGTGTGTGTGTGTGTGTGAATTCGGGTGTAACGTCGCTTTCAACAAATTTTCTTAGATCTATAATGTTGAAAAATGGAAAAAATGTATTCAAGGTATTTTGTCAAACTTTTATAGAAATATTCCTTAAACAATGGTCTATTTGCCATATAATTTTAGACCTACTGGTTGCCACAGATGGGTAGTTGGCAATTGTTGTTTGTTGTCTTGCAACAGCACATTCAAGCGACATGAGTCCTCTGAAGCCACTAGGCTGATTGGGTCCAAATTTCATCGGTTTCCATGGTTTATTAAAATACATGGATGCCAGTGGGCAGTGCCCCCACCCTGAGCTCTGGTGAGCATAGTGGCCCATAGGCCTCTTTTTTATTACTTTTTTCCATATTTTATATTTGCATAAAATATGTCAAGGCCATCAAGGGATCATTTGAGGAAACTATAATGGGCCAAAATCCCCAATGCTACATACCAAGTTTCATAAAAAAAATCTACCAATTGGTTGCGGAAACGATTTCTGATGTGTTTTACCATTAATGGGCATCATGGCCATATTGATCATGTGACCAAACGCATATCAATAAATTTTCATTGTCTTGTTTTTTATAGCTTGCATATAAAATTTGGTCAGAATCAGTCCAGAGGATACTGTGGAAAATAAGTGTTAATCTTCAAATCTCAAAGGCTAAAGGCTAAGGTGAAGGAATGACCTTGACCTTGAATATTCATGTAGTTTTATCAGCTCATTTAGCTAACTGCAGCTACGAATTTTCAGATCACAGGCTGCAATAGTTTCCGAAAAATATACTATTACTTTTTCCCATACCAAATTTTACCTTTGCTTAACACAGGCCAAGGTCATCCAAGGGTCATTAGTTGAACAAACTATAATGAGCCAGAGTTTCCAATGCTACATGTTAAGCTTCATCGCAATTGACTCTCTGGTTCGGGAGAAGAAGATTTTGAAGTGTTTTCACCTTATACGGGCATAGTGGCCATCTTGGTCATGTGACCAAACTCATTTTAATTAATATTCATTTCCTTGTTCCTACAGGCATTTATTTGAAATTGTGTTTCAAGTGGCTAAGGGCTTGCTGAGGAAAGTAAGTTTTAATTTTCTTGAATGACCTTGGGCCAAGGTCAAATAATGACCTTGACCTTGAATACTGATGTAGTCCACTCATTTAGCTAATTGCATCTACTAATATTCAGATCACAGGCTCTAATCGTTTCCGAAAATACACAATTTTGACATTTTCCCATTCAAAACGTTATGTAACCAGATTTGATCTTGGCTTAAAATAGGTCTTGTAATCCTCGGGTCATCATTTGAACAAATTATGATGGGTCCCCAATGCTACATACTAACTAGACCCTAATGGATACATCAATCGCGGAAAGTCAAAAGGACAGTTACTTTATCACAAAATTGCCAATAAGCTATCCTAAACAGAATTGCAAACGACACACACACTCAAAGACAGGCCATAACAAAAATAAACCTCGACATACCAAGTTGGCCAACTGGTTCCGGAGGAGAAGAATTTTGGAAGGATTTTATAATATATGGGAATGGCGACCATCTTGGTCATGCGATCTAGACGCCACGAACAAACTTTCGTTCCCCCGGCCAATGGATGCTCCTCATTAAATTTGACTTCATTCGGCCCAGTGGTTTGGGAGGAGAAGATGTTTGAAAATGTTAACAGACAGACGACAGACAGACAGACAGACAATGGGCTCTTGTCATACTATTAACTCACCTATGAGCCTTCGGCTCAGGTAAACTAACAATGGTCACAGATAATGTCTGCTTAGTCGATAATAGCCAGTCTGGTCAAGAGAAATATATCATGACCAAGGTCCTTTAAATAGATAATCATTTGGAAGCAAAGAATACAACACATAACTAAAATTGTAGAGTGTTCTTTTTTTCTCGGCCTGACTAGCTAGTTTCGGTCAGTTAGGCTAATCAATGACCCTGAGATATTTTCGAAATGCCGTAGTGCAATCAATGCTTCCAAAGGACTAGAAATTATAACTCACACTACGATGAAGGGCGCCGCCACACAGTCCCTTAACACCAGCTGTTGTGAAAGTAAATATGTTGTATAAAAATATAATCCTTTGGAACAACTCTTTGTGCATATCCAGAAGATGTCTCGTTTACTTTGTATATAAATCGGCGACTCTGTATCTCTGCAAATTGCCAGTAATGAAGAACACATTGCCCGTAGGCAAGTGCATAGTGCCATAGAAAAGCATTCTCATTCACAGTAGAACTTCTTTGTTTGATTTTTGGTTTAACATCCCACTCAACACTATGATGAGACACCTCAAGCCCTACCGCTTGAAATTACATCTCAAGCCCTGCCACTTGTGAAACCAATAGGGTTTATATGTATGAATGGTCCAACACGCACCTGTTTGTCTGGCAACTACCTAGTCTGGCCCAGGAAAAAAACTAGTGTTCTCAGTTCTGTGTTAATTTCCTTGCTTCCAAAAGATTACCTTTCCATAGAACTTTTTAGACTCTCTAAGCGGTTTACCATTGCTCATAGAGCCTTCGTCAGAATTCTTGTTGTGGCAGGCATTTGTTCAGCGGACAGTGTAATTCTCACTATTCCTTCTTGGGAATTCCCACAGTAGTGTTGTTGAAAAAACAACAACATTTTTTTATGTGTTTGTTTCAGACCTGAAGTATGGAAATGTTACTGTAGAACTTGCAGTTGAGCAACTATCAAGTCAAAAGGTAATATCATTATACGTGTCATTCTTTCCCTGAAAAGCTAGTCTGGCTAAGAATATAAGAATCTTATATGGGTGTGAGGGGTGGATGGAAAAAATCCGTCCCGAGGGTCACTGTCCGGCATCACGAGGCTTGCCCCGTGATGCCGGACAGTGATCCCGAGGGACGGATTTTTCTATCCACCCCTCAAACCCATATAATATTCTCTTTCTTGCATACCTTCCATTTCCTAGAGAGAATTTGTAATGCTGCAGTCACTTCGGTTACCGACGCCGCCATATTGTGATGACACTACATGAATGTTTAGCGACGTCACGTAACGTGCATGACGTCAACCTTAACGACGGCGCATACGAGGTCGTATTCAACCAGTACATTTATCAAACACGGGGGAATATTCGATATTGGGTCGGAACACCATGGTCAGAATATAAATTTCTATCCCAGGGTAAAATCGCGGATTTCCTTGTCTGGCGTGCAAGAAAGTGTGCGTATGTGTTCCCAAAGGTAACCTTTATAGCCTGATCTAACTATTTGATGTATTTGCCGAATAATGAAAATGAAGGTCTATAGTTATTTGTTTGTTTGTTTGTTTTGGAGTTTAAAGGCCCAGTCAACAATATTTGTCTTTTTTGAGCCGGTCTGTTTACCTATCCACAATTTTCCTGGGCAGGCTTATATGTAAGCGGTTAACCAGTACAGGGCAAATTCTTTCCCCAGAAACTGAAAACTGCCCTTCTTGAATCAGCAGAAGGGAGTGAATGACCGTAGAAAAATTTTCCTGATCAACATGACACCAAAGGGAAAGACACTCAATCATGAAATAACTAGACCCGAATGGAAACATCAATAGCAGAAAGCCAAAAGGACAGTTACTTTCCCACAAAATGGCCAACTGGCTATCCAAAACAAAACAACATATGCAAAACACACAATCAAAGACAAACTATAACAAAAATAAAGCGCGACAGAAGAATCGCCTTGGAACGGTCAGTAAAAAGAATTCCACTCGTGTGGGGTTTGCTTAAATTGATTTTACCCAGCTGCAATCCGCGCCCCTTATATCCGTCGCGATTTAGACAACTAATTTGTTCAGTCCGCATTAAGGTCTCCTAACTCATCAGTGCACCATCTCCGAGAACACAAAAATCAAACAAACACAGAGATGACACATCGGTGAGGACTCGACAGCAAGAAACCACTGAAAAGCTGTAGCAAAGGAAAATAATTAGACTCCGATGGGCCCGACAAGAGACAAGCCTGTCCAGGTAAAGTGTGGATAGGTAAACTGGCCGGCTCAAAAATGGCCTAAATAGTGTTGACTGGGCCGTTAAACTCCAATTCAGTCAATCAATCTCCACCCCATCCAGAGGTTAGATGAAGTTGAAACTTCATGGAAGGCAGCATGGAGATTTAGATTTGCTAATTTTTTCTGTTCTGATATCCAACATCTCTTCCCGATCCAAGGGTTGGATTGAGCTGAAATTTATTGGAGACATCGGGGTGACATAGAGATTCAGATTTGCTAAAACTCTTTTGTTCCAATATCCAAAATGGCTACGTTGGAGGCCATCTTAAATTTCTTCAAATGATATCTTCTCTCGAAGCAGAGGTCAGATTAAAGTGAAACTGATGGGAGGCATTTGGGCGACATTGAAATTGGGATTTGCTATTCATCTCCTACTGGTGTACAAGGACCTGATTATCAGTGTCCACAAGGTGTCCGAATAGTGACATATTAGTCAGCTCTGTATAGCACAGGGAACCACTGACTCATATGTCTAGCATCTGATGCCAACACTTGTTTTCTAAACATTGCTAGTGATCATCCGGTGACAGGTCAGCGATACAGGGCCATCTTGGCCCTCTCGTTTCTCTTTTCCATTTCTGTTGGCCTGAACATTCGGATTCGTCATTCTTTTTCGGATTTATGAGTTTGGATTATGACTTGGGGTACCATGACCAAACTACTTCCAAGATTTGCCCACTATTTCTAAATTGGGATCACAACCGGGATCAGCGACGGCCGAGGTTTTTTGTTTATTTGGTGTATTCTTTGATTCCAAAGGATCTAACTTCGGAGCTTATTTACTTATGTAATGTTGGTTGGTACCTAACGCTCTGTCTCTGGTTGGGCCCATCGGAGTCTAACTGTCAGTCTTCTTTTTCCCAAGCATTTCAGTGGTTTGTTGCTGTCGAGTCCTCACCGTTGTTTAATCGCTGTGGTTGTTTGAATTTTTTGTGTTCTCGGAGATGTTGCACTGATGAGTTAGGATTAGGAATACATAAATCTTTAAGAAATGAAATTGGAAAAATGCGACTAGAACCTGACTGGAACCGGCGACCCCTTGCTTACAGGCTTCATGCGGTCTGACAAATCGATTTAAGTCCCCCACCCTACCCCCGTGAAATACTTTTCACACACCATTCCAATGCGGTTCTTCTGTCGCGCTTTATTTTTGTTATGGTTTGTCTTTGAGTGTGTGCATCGCTTATATCATTTTGTTTTGGATAGCCAATAGGCCATTTTGTGAGAAAGTAACAGTCCATTTGTCTTTTCCATTAGGGTCTGGTTATTTAATGTTTGTGTTACTTTCCCTTTGATGTCTCTGATGGGAGTTGTTGGTTAATTATATCATTTCCTGATCATTGCCTTTTTAGCTCACCTGTCACGTAGTGACAAGGTGAGCTTTTGGGATCACTTTTTGTCCGTCGTCCGTCGTGCGTCCGTGCGTCTCGTGCGTGTGTGCGTCCGTCCGTAAACTTTTCCTTTAAACGACATCTCCTCCTAAACCACTGATCAGATTTTGACCAAACTTCACAGGAATGATCCTTAGGTGGTCCCCTTTCAAAGTTGTTCAAATGGTTCCGGTCCATTGCACATATAGGTCACTGGAGCCAAAAATAGATTTTTTTTCACCGAAAACTTAAAAAATCTTCTTCTCTGAAACCACAAGGCCCAGGACATTGATATTTGGTTTGAAGCTTCATCTAGTGGACCCCTACAAAGATTGTTCAAATTATTGTGCTGGCGCCGAAAATGCCCCCACACCGGGGCCCTTTGGGTTTACATGGGCTTATATAGGGAAAATCTTTAAAAATATTCTTCTCTGAAACCGCAAGGCCCAGGTCTTTGATATTTGGTATGAAGCTTCATCTAGTGGACCCCTACCAAGATTGTTCAAATTATAGTGCTGGAGATAAAAATGCCCCCGCGACGGGGCCCTTTGAATTTACATGGGCTTATATAGGGAAAATCTTTAAAAATCTTCTTCTCTGAAACCACAAGGCCCAGGTCTTTGATATTTGGTATGAAGCTTCATCTAGTGGACCCCTACCAAGATTGTTCAAATTATAATGCTGGGACCAAAAATGCCCCCGCCCGTGGGCCTTTTTGTTTTACATGGGCTTATATAGGGAAAATCTTTAAAAATCTTCTTCTCTGAAACTGCAAGGCCCAGATCTTTGCTATTTGGTATGAAACTTCATCTAGTGGACCCCTACCAAGATTGTTCAAATTATAGTGCTGGGGCCAAAAATGCCCCCGCCTCCGGGCCCTTTGGTTTTACATAGGCTTATATAGGGAAAATCTTTAAAAATCTTCTTTTCTGAAACTGCAAGGCCCAGGTCTTTGATATTTGATATGAAGCTTCATCTTGTGGACCTCTACCAAGATTGTTCAAATTATAGCCCTGGGGCCAAAAATGCCCCTGCTCAAGGGCCCTTTGGTTTTACATAGACTAATATAGGGAAAATCTTGAAAAATCTTCTTCTCTGAAACCACAAGGCTTAGGTCTTTGATATTTATTATGAAGCTTCAGCTAGTGGACCTCTACCAAGATTGTTCAAATTATTGGCCTGAGACCAAAAATGCCCCCGCCATGTGGCCCTTTGGTTTTACATAGACTTATATAGGGAAAATCTTTAAAAATCTTCTTCTCTGAAACCACAAAGCCCAGGTCTTTCATATTCGATAGGAAGCTTCATCTTGTGGACCTCTACCAAGATTGTTCAAATTATAGCCCTGGGGCCAAAATTGACTCTGCCTGGGGCTCACTTATTATACATTGGATCAGGTGAGCGAACCAGGGCCCTCTGGGCCCTCTTGTTATTCTATTTTGTGAGTGGTTATGGCGTTTGTCCCCTACGTAAGTACGTATATACATACTTCGGCCCAGAAAACATGTACACTCCATATTTTCCAGTTCTGTGGTGTATTCCTTGCTTCCAAAGGATAACCCTTTCTAGAACATATTTGTCATCACTTTTGTGCCTACAGTTATTGATGTTTTTTATTTTAACTTCAAAAACAGTTTGGGTATGATAATATCTCGACTTTCAGGGTCCTAGACTCAAGGTCAAGAGCACTGGCTAGGTTTAGGTTACCTGTCATTGCTCTAGCGCCTATATTTATAAAACGACTTTACTATAACATACACACAAATGTTGGTAATGATAATATCGCGAGTAAGTTCGATTTCTAGGGTCCCGGGCTCAAGGTCAATGTGTTCTGTATATCCATCCGTCTGTCCGCACCATTTACGATCGATACCTTGAGTAAATTTTCACGGATTATTGTCAAATTTTACATACTTGTTTGTACCGGGAATAAGCTGTATAGGATTGTTAATGGGCAAATGGGTTAATGAGTTACGGCCGTTTTCAATTCCAAATAAGTGGTTTTTGGGCGTTTCCGATCAATAACTTATATATATTTAGCTCACCAGAGCCGAAGGCTCCAGGAGAGCTAACATGATAGGCTGTTGTCTGTCGTCGTCTGACGTCGTATGTCGTGTGACGTCAACACTTTCAAATGACATCTCCTCTGAACCCACTGGGCCGATTGGGTCCAAATGTCATTTGTAATATCCTTGGGCCGGGGATTGAAAGTTTGTCTTTTTTATGAAATGTGGTTCTTTAGTTTGATTGCTATGGCAACTTGTTTCCATAGACTTATAATTGGGAAAATTGAAAATGACATTTACTGCAAATACTTTGCAGATATTTGGACAAAACTTTTATAGAAAGGTTCCTTAAGCAATCTAATATATGACATGTGATTTTAGGCCCATTGTTCATTTTAGTGGTTGCCATGAAAACCAAAATCCAAAAAATAGAAAAAAAAATACTTAAAATATCATCTTCTCAGAAACGATGGGGCTGAGACTTTATGAAAATATTCACCATATTTTCCTCAACAGGTTTTGTGTTTTTATGAGATTCGACTCTCTAGTTTGGTTGCTTTGGCAACTTAGAGTTTCCATAGACTTATAATTGGAAAAACTGAAAAATGGTATTTATTGCCAAGTCATTGCAGATGTTTTGACAAAACGTTGGTAGAAATATTCCTTGAGTAAACTTCTCTTAGCCATATGCTTTTATGTCAACATGGGGTCCCCAGGTTGTGCCGGGGCCATGCCCCACCCCCTCCACTTCATAAAAGGTCATATATCTTAGATCCCCACCCCTAAACCATATATATTCTTGTTCCTTATGGTAAGTAGAAGTAAAACAAAGATCAGGAATTGATACAATTAACTTACTCCATCCATAAAAAGACACCAAAGGGAAAGAAATACAAACATTAAGCGACCAGACCATAATGGAAACCTAAACAAAGGAAGGCCATATGGACAGTTACTTTCCCACAAAATGGCCATATGGCCATCCAAAATTAAAAGACACAAGTGATACACACAGTAAGTAACAAACAACAACATAAATAAATCGCCACAGAAGAGCCGCCTTGGAACGGTCAGTGGAAGATTTCCACTGGGGGGCTTAAATCTTTCCCAGACTCATTCAGGCACACCAACCCTGGGGGTCTCTTTGTGCTGAGACAATGTGCGGGGGCCATGCCCCTCTCCTCCACTTCATGAAAGGTC